>CM050169.1:148555180-149970180 GCA_027410445.1 Discoglossus pictus
TAATGTAAATCAGATATATGAACATAATTAACAGGGACTCTATGAATCCTTGTTTGAATTTCCACTTAACTCACAGGTGAGATGAAGGCGTACCAAATACATACTGTTGTTTTAGTGTTCATTTTCTTATTTTCTGTGGGTAAAATTGTAATGAATAACACTCTTTCTTCTCTTTAAAATATATGACAAAGTTTTGAACTATAGTAGTCCCTTCTGGGTCCCTACCATGTCGTATTGAAGGGGCTTGTGTACCTCAGTGAAGCTGTGAGCTATACCATGTTGGGTCACCCAAGATGGGCAGGTCATAGCAGAGAGTTCAGACAATTCGTTGTCCACAGGAGAAAAAGCTGGCAACCCACTCCAGCATCTTTTCCATGAAAATCATATGGATATGCACAACCATGTGGTCACCGAGAGTCGGAATAGTTCAGAATAGTTTAGAACAATATCAGCTATACTGCAATCACATGATAACTGCTGATTATCTATGTTAAAAGAATGGAAGAAAAAATATCTCTTGACACTTTCCCCATATTCTTTAAATTGGCATGAAACACAATTGTTTTGTTTTTTTTGTCTTTTCCAAGCACTTAAAAAACAAACATTACAAAAGTTGATTTTTGCATGAAAAATAAAATAAAACCTGTTAAAACTTAATTTAGACTAACAGAAAATGCAGAGAACATACTTTATTCTGTAGCTCTCATTGATTGGCAATGGGCAAGCCACAAGAGCTGCTAAACTTTTTAAAAAACATTTTTGTACACTGTAAAGCAGGTACATTTAGACATACAGAAATATCATTTTAATAAAAGCTTTAGCATTTCATTAGATTAAAAAGTAGCATTTTTATACTTTAATGTAGGTATCCATGTTTGCTTTTTTGAACTTTTTCTTCCTTTCCATTACTGCAGCTCCACTGGCTGTTTGCTCTTGATTTTTGTAATACATTTTTTTTATTGAAAGGGATACAAAATAGGGACAGGCATTAGGTACATTAACACATAAGATTTTCTATAAACATATATACTTCGTGGTCAAATTACTAGCATCTCCTTCCAGATTTTTATTTTTAATTTTTCCCGTTATTGAATAGTTATTTAGGTCCTTTAATTTAAGCAAGGGAAGCATGAACAAATAGAACTTATTTACATAGAAATTGAAACTTTAGATAAACAAAATAAATAAATAACTATGGAGATAAGGGAGGAATCACTAGATCAAGTTGAGTTTATACAATTATGATGCATACATTCACCTCCTGTGTTGTGTTCCAGACGAACCAGTCAAATCGGAGCCTCCAGGACCAGTCTTCGAGTCTCCTCCGCTCCAAGCCTTTTTTTGGCCTAGTTCTGTTTTGCTATTGTTATAGTGCTATCAGTGAGCCCTTCAGGGCAAGGGGAAAACTAACGAAGACTCTAGCCAAGGCCTCCAGATTTCTTGGAACGGAGCCAAAGTATCTAGAATAGCAGATGTTAACTTTTCATTTATTGCTATGTAATTTATTTATTTTATAACCTCTTGCACGTTTAGCTTTTCTGACTTCCATTGGCTGGCTATGTGTACTTTGGTGGTGGCGGCGGCCATTATCTGGAATAGCCTATTCTGTTTTTTTGATAAACTAGAAAGTTTAACCCCTAGCAGGCCGGATTACATAGTAGCTGTGACTCTTATACCAAATAACGTCGTTGCCATTAATGCTATCTTTTCCCATAAGTCATGGACTTTCTGACATAGCCACCAGGTATGGGCGTGATCTCCCATCTGTGAACAGCCCCTAAAGCAGTTACTACTCACTCTGGGATCATATTTGTTGAGTTTGTCTGGGGTGCAATATATTCTCTGGAGAACTTTTATAGATGTCTCTATGTGCGTGCAGTTACTTGTTGCCCTGCGTAGGTTGGAGAATGATTTCTGCCATTTTTTCAAATCCCATTCACCTCCTAGCTCCCTTTCCCACTTACAGATATATGATGGTTTTTCTGTATTATTTGATTTAGTGAATGTGTCATATAAAGTGCCTAATATTCCTTTCGTTAAAGGTAGAGTTTTGCAGATTACCGAGAACCAGGAGGATTTCGGGGGTCCAAATTTTTTAAATGCTTCACTGGCCCAGCTTCTTATTTTTAGATAGTTATAGTGTTCCCCTGGGGGGAGGGTATGTCTTTCTTTGAACTGTCTCAGGGTCATCAAATGATTCCCCCTAAACCAGGAGCCTAACTTATCTAGGTCTCTGGAAGCCCACCAATGTTTCGACATAATACTCATGGAAGCCCAGATATCCTGTGAAGAAAGGACCGACCAAAGGGGGATGTACCTATGCCCAGTTTGTTCTTAGATCTGGACCATTTCCAAGTTGTTAAATTTAGATTTATTATGGGGTTTGGGTGAGTTCTTATCTGGGTCATTTCTTCAGGAACCCAAATTAGTGTGTCCCAGCTGTGTTGTTGCATTTGCTGCTGTTCCAAGAAGGCCCAGCTTGGCTGATGTCTGACTGAATGTATTTGTGGTAGTTGGGATAGTCTGGCCGCTTTAAAATAGTCTCGCAGGTTTGGGCAAGATAGTCCCCCATCCTTGCTATGTCTAGACATTACTTTCTTGGGGATGCAAGATTTTTTGTTGTTCCATATGTATCTAAAGATGTTGGACTGGAACCGGTCCAATTCCTTTAAAGAGATTTATATAGGGAGCGTATGGAAGAGGTATAGAATCCTTGGAAGAATGTTCATTTTAACTGCCGCTATTTGGCCGGTCCAGGAGAGAGGGTAAATCCTCAATCTTCATTTAGTTTTTTGTACATGGGGGGGGTAGTTGGCCTTATATAACTCGGAAATTTTAGGTGTGATGTTGACCCCTAAGTATTTTATGTGTTTGGTGGTCCACGCAAAGGAAAATAGGGATTTCAAATGATCTATGTCGCCCTGTGCCATGTCTAAGCTCAGAGCTTCCGATCTCTCTAAGTTCAGCCTAAGCCCTGACACCTTACCGAACTTGTCAAGAGTTGACATCAGTGCCGGGAAAGAGGACCCAGGATTTGTTAGGGTGCATAGAATATCGTCTGCGAAGAATGAGCATTTGTAGTGCTGCAGCCCCACCTGAAGCCCTTGGATTTCACTATCCGCTCTAATGAGTTGCGCTAGGGGTTCCATGACTATGGCGAACAGTAGGGGTGAGAGTGGGCATCCCTGTCTCGTTCCTCTCTGTATGTTAATTTGGGCTCTGTGGTCGCCTGGCAACCTCAAGAAGGCTGCTTCGTAATATGTGCGGAGTAGGGTGATAAACCGGCCCCTGAAACCAAATTTGTCCAGGGTTTTAAACAGAAACGGCCATTCAACCGTGTCGAAGGCTTTCTCTATACCTAGAGCTAGTAGGCACATTGGAGAGTTGTTTTTCCGCGCTAGGTATTGGATGTAAGGATACGTCTGACATTGTCCCCTGCCTGTCTATGGGGTATAAACCCCGCCTGATCTTTATGGATAATTTCTGGCAGGAACTTGGAGATTCAAGTTGCTATTATTTTGGCCATTAGCTTGACATCCCCATTCAATAAGGATATGGGCCGGTAGTTCTTCACCTCCAAGCTATCCCTACCTTCTTTCGGTATGACTACCAGTTCCGCTTGATTTAGCTCCGGGGGCATTTTTCCCCTCTCATGATAGCGTTGAATAGGGATGTCAGATAGGGGTTTAATAGGATTTCAAATTTCTTATAGTATTGATTGGAATAGCCATCCGGCCCTGGGGATTTACCTATCTTAAGGCTATGGATTGCTGTTCTCACCTCCTCTTGTGATATATCTAGGTTAAGGCTAGCTACTTGTTGTTCACTTATTGAGGGGAGGTCGATGGTACTTAGAAAGGAGTCAAGGTCCAACCCCTCTGCCAGTTTCCCTGACGAGTAGATCTGCTGGTAAAAGGTTTGGAACTGCTTCTGTATATCCCTAGGGCTGCAAGAGATTATGCCATCTGGCTTCCTAATTTGGGTCACTCCAGACTGGATCTCTTTAGCTTTCAGTCTCATAGCCAGCATTCTGTCTGGTATGTTAGCTTTCCAATAATATAGGTGCCTAGTCCTCCTCATAGCCTTCTCTGTATGGGCAGAGAGTACTCCATCTAGTTCTATCCTGACTTTGCTGATTTGGTCACGGAGCTTTGTGGAGGGACAGTTTTGATTGAGTTTTTCTAGGTTGTTGAGGGTGGATGTTAAATCCTCCTCTTTCCGTCTGAGTGCCTTACGGTGCTGTGCTGTTAGTTTGATGCAGCAGCCCCTTATATAAGCCTTGTGGGCTACCCAGATCCAGCCTACCCCTGTATCAGGAGAATCATTCAGCTCGAAGTACTGCTTAATGTCTCCCGCTAGGGATGCTAAGCTGCTGGGTTCTGACAGAAGGTGTTCGTCGATCCTCCAGCTCCTAAATGGGGATAGGTTAGGGCCTAACGTTAATTTAATAGCTACTATTGCATGATCAGACCAGGGGCAGGGAACAATGTCAGATTCTCGGATATTATCAAAAAGTAGAGAGCTTGTTAGGAATGTGTCAATCCTCGAGTAGGTGCCGTGCGTGGGCGAGTAGTATGTGTATTCCTTATTATCCGAGTGTAAGCCTCTCCAGGCATCCACTAAGCCCATTTTGGCCATTAGCTGCTTAATTTGACTCCGTTTTTTTGAGAAGCTTGAGTCCTGGGCGTGTCCTGATCTGTCTATTGCTGGATCTAGGGTCAGATTGAAATCCCCCCCAATCACCAGTTTGCCTATATCTAGTGTGTCTAACTCTCTTAGCGTGTTAATCAGGGTTTGGTGTGGTGAGTTTGTGGGGGAGTATAGGGAAAGTAGGGAGATTCTTTGGCCTGAGACTAAGCCGGTGACCAAAACATAATTCCTCTCTTTGTCTATTCTAGTATGTTCCGGGGTGAATGGGAAGTGTTTATGTATCAGGATAGCTGCCCCTGCCCTCTTCGTAGACTGAGTGGCCATGTACACTGTCGGGTATTCTCCATGCAGATATTTTGGTTTACACTCGTGTGTGAAATGAGTCTCCTGCATGAAGATAACCGAGGGCCTCAACCTTTTATATTGCCTAAAGGCTTTACTCCTCTTAAAGGGGGAGTTAAAACCCTTAACATTGTGAGTTATAAATATGTACTCTGAGCTACTCATTGTGTTTTGGTGGATAGGAGTGCATGGTCTGCCTGGCTACCTTTTATTTCTTGTCCGATGTCCATTCCTTGGTGGCCGGGGACGGGTGGAGGCTTGGAGGGGGGATTCTGGTGCTGGAGACTCCGTCCGCTGTTAGGCCAGAGGGAAGCAGAAAGACACAACATTAGATTTACAATTGACCAAGTTCCTTCAGTCCCATAGACTCCTCTAATCTCCTGAAAGTTAGTCCCCTGAGTTAGGCTTCCTTGACTGCATAAACCTCGACTACTGTCAGCTGGGAAATTATAGTTCTCCGCATACATTTTTATCAGTGGTGATCTTTCGGGACTTAGAGATAATTTGCTAATGGCTCCTTGGGAGCTTACTCGCTTCTCTATCAAGTCTAGTGGTATCCTCTCTCCAAAAATAATAACTATTAACCTCAACAACATCTCAACTAACTGAAGTAAACTAGGATGCCTTCCGTCTATTTCGGGCATCTGATTCTAACAGGCCCTTCATTAGAGGCCTCGACTAATATCTGACCTAACTAAAGTCATCAGTGCCTATTCTACTCTCACTAAATCAGGTCAGAGAAGTCCCATAAATGAATGAGAAAATAAAGACTCAAAACAACTTCCTGTTGGTGGGTTGCCTTCACTCCGATCGCGATGGTATCAAGCCTTCTGAAGTCGGGCCCGGGACTCCTCTGTGCTGAGTACTCAGCCCACCTTGGCTCCTGCGGGGCAGGTTTTTGTCTCTGGAACTCCTGGGGGGAGGCGGGTCTTCTTTCGGTCGCTGTGACCCTACTACAGTCCACTGTTTTTTCGGGATGGGAGGAGGTGGGGGAAGTTGTGTTCCTCTGCCAGGAGGTCCGTTGGACAGAGACGAATCTGGCGCAGCACTGCAAGGCAGTCTTCCAAGTTGCGGGTGGTGTGTGAGGTACCTTGGTAGCTGAAGGTGAGGGCAAAGGGGAAGTTCCACCGGTATTGGAGCTTGTTCTGTTGCAGAATCGCCAGTGCAGGTTTCATCTGTCTCCTTCTGTCTAGTGTGTTGGGGGACAGGTCTGCATACACTTGTAGGTTGGAGTTATCTGAACCTTTGACTGTCTGCTTCTTCCTTGTTTCTGCTAAGAGTAGGTCTCTGGCTTGTTGTCTCAAGAATCTCACCACAACATCCTTGGGGGTCTCTGGGTTTCTCGCCCCTCCTAGCGCTCTGTGGGCTCGTTCAATTTCGAGGACATCCTCTGGGTGATCGGGTAGTATTGAAGTGAAGGTTTCTTTTAAATACCCTGTCAGGTCTTGTGTAGTCCTTGGGACCCCCCGTATCCTGACGTTATGGCGGCGGGATCGATTCTCTAGATCTTCTATCTTATCAGTCAGCTCCATGATGCTATACGAGTTCTGGTCTATGGCAGACCTGTCATGTTGCTGCGCTTCTCCCATTTGATCCACCATCTCCTCCAGAAGTTGGGTCCTCTGCCCCAGTTCTTTTAGGTCATTTCTTAAGGGTTCTAGTGCCTTGGTTAGAAGCTGTTCTATCGTTGCAATGGACCTAGGCGATAGATCTATGTGTTGTTTTGACCTCTTGGGAATCTCCTCCTGATCAGATGATTCAGAGTGGTCTGAAGCTGAATCCAGTGGAGATGGCGGCTTTGTTGTTTTGGGTGTGAAGTGCTCTCGGGTGCCCTTTGCGGAAGAGTTCTTTCTAATTTTCTTCATTTCTGAAGGTAGAGATGTGTGTGTTACAGGAAGTGCAGTATTCTTCCCCCTTGCTTTCTCTGCTATCAATTCCCTCAGGAGTGTGTAGCTGTAGAGTTTGTTAGATTGGTGTGGTCAGAAGCTGTGTTCTCATATGAGATCGGTCGTTGTAGCTTGTTAGTCAAGGCCTCCTGTCAGGCTCCATTCACATCTCTTGGCTCAGTGCTTCATATCGGTCTTTGCAGACTCCGCCAGGAGCAAATGGAAGGGGGCTTTCAGGCTGGTTGTCTTGTCCCACATCAACATCAGATTTACTGAGTGGCCACAGGGTGGCAGCAAAGGCTCTCTGCAGCAATGTTCACGTAGAACTTTATAGGATTTCACAAGAAATGAACTGCAGGGTTGTCTGAGGTTGTTAAGTCAAGGTGTTAAAATGTCACTGTGTGGTACCTAGAGGGTGGCAGGATCCTCTGCATTAGTAAAGTTGCAATGACTTCTTGCCCGGTTGAGACCAGTGCAGGGTCTGGTGTTGTCAGGGTTAAAGCTTCAGACTAGATATTAGTTGCTGCTTTCCTTTAGTGCAATGCTCTTTCACAGTGTGAGAGGTAAGACCCAGTATGGGGTGTCCAGAGGGGCTAGCTCTTCCTGGGGTTTGAAGTCTTGGGTGTAGGTCAGTTGGGAGCTGAGTCAGTGTCTGATCCCCTTCCACCATGTGGCGCCGCAAAATGGCGGCCGCGGTTTCGCGGGCATTACCTCTCCCCCTTCTTCTTTGTCTTGATGGCCGCTATGCGGGGGTTTTTTAGGGTGTGTGGGATTCCCCTGCTGCCCCTCGGTTGTCTAGGGGGTATGCTATGTGCCCCCGGGATCTGTAGAGGGAGTTCTCCCTCCGGCTACGCCTGCTTTGGCTTCTCAAGATGGCGGCCCAGTGCTTATACGGGCTCCTGTCCTCTCCCTGCAGCACCTGGCAGTTCTAGCCTACCTTGTCCTCCTGCTGTGCCTCCGCGTTGCCTCCGACCGGTCTGAGTCTCCCCGGTCCGGGTTCCTGGTTTGTTGTGCAGGGAGAGCCGGCACGCAGGGCGCTGTGCTGCTATGCGGCAGCTGCTGAGCTTAGAGTGCTCCAGCACTCTTCCGGAGCCTCGTTCCGGTAGTCGGGGCTTCCCCTGGTTCCCCCTGGTGTTAATGGGGGTGTCACAGGGGGTTTACAGGGCAATATTGCCCAAAAGTCAGGCGACTCTGACGGAGCTCTCCCCTCACGCGTCCTGCTGGTTAGGACGCTGGCTCCACCTCCTTGCTCTTGATTTTTGAAGTATCCTAATGGAAACATTGTAAGGGGGCAAATATTAAGTCTCCTTTTTTTAAGTATTGAAGAATGATATTATCTTCATTTCAAATGTTTTCCTTTTCTGGATGGTTTTGAAATTCCTTCTGAGTATTTTGATTTTTAGGTTTTGGATATAGTTATTATTCTGGGTGCATTATCTGTTTTCATTGTGCTTTTTGATGGAATTTCTGTGTAGATTCTTCATTCTTAAATAGAGTTTTTACTGGTTTCCCCAATGCACCAGCCTCATTCACATACAGTACATTGTATTATGTAAACCATTATTTACAAGAAGCATTGTCAACAAAGTAAGAAGACCATGTACAAATATAATCTGTGTGGTGCACTTACATATAACTCATATCTGGTCAGTACACCAGAATAAGTATACATTTTGAGAAGGAAGTTTTCAAGATTTAAATTTATAAAACAGAACTAACAGTAATATTACATAGCACCTACATATATGTTTTTATTGGGTCAGTAAACTAGAATGGCTCAAGTAGAAAGGAATCCCATTCACCTACACACAGCAAGTATCACTAAAAATTCTAAAAATAGTATGACAACGCTCTGGAATGATATGCGTGGGGAAATAAGATGGGGAGGAGAAAAAAAGGAAAATTATATGTACAATTTAGTTGTAATTTGTAGCTTTAAGGAGGTATGAATAATGATGACAGAGTCTAGTAGATAAAGCAGAAGTACAAAAAGCTGCCCTTGTCAGCCAGTGAGCAGTAATATACTGTAGATGAATGATGTATAATTATCTACAATGAAAGCTACAAACATACATTTGCTCTGTGCAAATACTGGTAATTTCAATGAAATTTAAACAGGATTTACTTAATATTTTTTTCATGCAAAATACAACTATAATATATAAAGCATGTTCTTGTAAATACATGAAAAAAGAAATATGTTCCATGTCCCTTTAAGGTGTATAACAAAATAAAGGTTAGACTAATAACATGCAGCCCCATTAAATTCGAGCTATGTCTCTAAACGTAGCTCGTAACGTAGCTCGCAGGACTGCAAGCTATTAAATTGGCCTCTTAAAGCAACCCGCAGACGACTTGCGGGTTAAGACGCAGCAAGGCCAAAAAAGCCTACAGGATGAGCAACGTTGAACTTTGATGCCGTAAATCCTTTGATCTGTCAAGTCTGTAACCTCTACATTTCCAATCATGCTATTAAATTGCAAAGAAGTCACTAGCGAGCAAGCTCGTAACACGCACATGGAGCGCAAAGCCCTATGGGTGCTGCAGAGGACACGCAAGGGGATAAAGTCCAATACGTAGTGCTTTAACTGCAACTAAAAACAAACTACTGTACTAATATTAAAAGGGAAAGTGATATTAGGTCTTAGAATTAATAGCACAACATTCTCAAGCCCACAAATCGGCCCACAAAAATACTTTATTTCATGTATAATTTATGTGTCACATCGATCCCAGCAATCAATGTGTTAATACATATAATGTAACTCACATGTGATAGAATATCATATTTACAGGTTTATTAATATTGCATTATATATGGAATGTGGGTCCAATCGTAACTCGTAATTGAACCCTGTAGGACTTTGAAAATCCCACCTCCATTTTTCAGTGACGTAATTCTGACAATCTCTCTTGCTACTGGCTCCATCCCAACTCATAACTACGAGTTAGACTAATTGATCACATCCACTGCCGCACGAGCGAACAATGGTTTACAGGTTTGCAGTCTGTTCTGATTTAATTAATCTGTAAATCCGCAACTCTTCAAGCTTTCAGTCTTTGCAAACTTCTTGTTACACTTACGGGGCTGAGAGTGTACTAAATACAAAATTGTGGAAAAAATACAATTTACATTCTCCTATTTTGGATCTTTTGATGCAACCATCCAAAAATCAAAGGTTGCAACACTATAACCATCCATCCATCAAACACCTTTCATTTTTTTTTAAACTTTCATACTCAGGGAACGTCTGAAGTATAGCAGAAGCATCAGGTGCAGAAGCGAACAGATAGTCTAGGACCATTTTATTTAGAAAATCCTACATAAGTAAGGTTAATCAAAGTTTCTAACTCTAGTGATGCTATTAATGTTATGCACATTGTTATCCGCTCCATATCGAGTTAAAATTAGCCTTTCCAACTGTATATTTGTAGCTAGTATGTTCAGTCTTTAGCGTAAGAGATGAAAGTTAGTAATAATGCAGACTTTGTGCAAGAACTGTCCCTCTCTTACTAGTTATTTTTCACTAGCGACTTGCACGTCAAAAAATGACGGCAATAAAATTGTAAGGCAGGTAATGCTGTTTGGTCGAGACCTTAATTTTGTTGGTGGTGTGAGATCCTTCTGCGCTCATTGCGAGCCCCTCGCTGAGCACCTTCGGCGCTCATTGCGAGGCTGTTGGTTGTTGTATTTTTTTTTCTGATAGGCGCTTTTGGTGTTATTGTTTGGTCGGCGGTGATGTGTTTTTTGTGCTTATTGCATAGCAATGTTTGCAATGTGTAGTGTAAATAGTGTGCGTGCGCAAGGAAAATCCGTTAGGGTAGCTGTGTACTTCCGCATTGTGTAAGTGAGTGTTGTAAAATGGCGGCTAATGTGTATGTGGTATGCGGCTGTGGCTGATTTAGTGTCCTTGTTAATAGTGTATCTTGGACCTCGAACGGCTTTTTCAGAAAATCCGTATGTGCTTGGTAGTGTTTTGCGTGTTTAGGGTCCTGTAGCCTCGTTTTCGTTTTTTTTTCGGCAGCCATTTTTTCTCTTGCTTAGGGGATTTTCGGGTGTCTAAACTTAAATTGATGTGTAACTTCACTTGCAGAGGTCCTGGGTGCCCCACCTTGCTGTGGGTAAGCTTTTTATGTATTTGTTGTGTGTATTTATTGTGCTTTTAATGTGCACGTTGTTCGGGCGTTAAGGTAGTATTTTTGCAAGTTTGTAATGTTTTTTTTTCTAAGACTCGTATTTGTGGATGCTAAGACCGTAAATTTTGCGGTGTAAGTCACGCCTGCGGCTCATTGCAGCCGACGTGGGAGCCTCCACCTCCGCAAATGCGACCCCTCACTTTGAGAGGGTCCGCATTTGCGGGCCTAAAGTCGTAGGGGGTCTAAGGGATGAGCGCCTACGGCGCTCATCAGCAGCGCAAGGAGCGCTTTTGGCGTTCCTTGCTAGCAACTGCGGCCCTCGCTTTGCGAGGGCCTCAGCATTAGCAACAACCCGCATGCTCACAGCTATTATAGGTAAATGTGTTGATAGAACAAATTGCATGAAGAAAAAATATACAATTAGGTAGGGAATAGTGAAAGTACTAGTGGAAAAAAACCCTATTGGATGTATTCAATTAAACTTGGAAATATAACATGAGAAAGTTAATATATCTCCTAGGCACGTTTATGGTCAGGACTGTAGAAACATATAAATTAAGAAAATAAGGGGCAGAAAAGACACCTTTATATGTGACCAAGTATTCCACAAACAATAGCTACCAACTGTGATTGAATAGTATTGCCTCTATCCGGTAATATGGCCCAATTGTTGATTTATTTAAAAAATAACTTTTATTAGTATCAAAACATAAAATTTACAACGAACAAAAAATAGTAAAATATGACGATTAAAAGATTGGCTGTATTTAAGAGAAACACTGTCCCACACTGTTAATAATGTTCTTAGTGAAACCAGGGTTAGTGGGTGGTATTCAACACAGTCATATCTAGTTTTACATCAACAGTTAGATATAGTGGATGTATTTAAACTAAAGCTATCAGTATGAATGGATCGTTATACATCTACAGCCGACATATAGGGTCATTGATTTTGGAGACCTTGTTATGCCTTTAGGGCTATGCAATGTCCCATCTACCTTCCAATACTTGATTAACAATGTGTTTTAAGATCTACATGATCTATCAGTGGTAGTATACCTTGTTTTCACTGGAAGAACATTGTCAACATGTGTCCCAAGTATTAACCTGTGTCCACACCCACAGACTAAACTAGAGAACTGCATTTTCATGATTAAATTGGCTATTAGGACCTTCTTTAAGATTGCACAGTCTATCACACAGCTGAGAAATGCAACCATTACTTCAAGTGGACCTCCCAGGCTAATTAAGCATGTATTTTAGGAAAGACCCACTTCACAGAAACACCACTATATTTGACTCACCTAGACCCTACATCCTTGAAGCTGATGCATTAGAAACAATGGTGGTGGCTGTTTTATCCAAGAGACATGGGCACAAGAACCCTTTCCATCCCATCTATTTAATTTTATGAAGCTGAGTCAATCTGAAAGGAATTACAGTGTGGGGAATGTGTGGTTCTACCCCTAAAAATAATCTTAGAGGAATGGAGACTCTTAATCGAGAGGGCAACCCATCTGATTATCATGTACACTGGTCACCATCATCTTGAATTTCTTAGATCCACTCAATGGCTGAATTTCTTCTTTACCTATTTGAATCTTCATATCACTTATCGACTTTGGATTAAGTGCGGGAAAGCATATGCTCTGTCGTGAATCCATGAGAGCTCCCCTTCATCTCCTTCCTTGACAAAGACCACCCTAGAGACTTGAAATTTCTTCAAATTGATTTGTAGACTCCCCAGAAGTCATCTCCATGTACCTAAGAATATTACAGTACAAAACAGTGGAGGCCTGTACTACTTCAATGGTGGCAGAAAGATGCAGCAGATCAGCTCCCGTTCATCTCCGATTACGATGCTATTCAATTGCTCATGCCCGCAAGTCACTGTCTCAAAGCTAAAACTGTAAACCATGCACTGGTTCGTTGCAGTTCAGGGCGGAAATGTGATCAATTAAGCAAGCCCATAACCTCCTGAACCTTTCGAATCAGCCAATAGAAAATGAGACTGTCATTATTACGACAGTAAAACCTGGAGGTTACATGTCAATCAACTAGGTTCGGAGGTCCGATATGCAATCAGACTTGCAAACCCACAAAATAAAGAATTATGAAAATGATTGCCAATACTGTTCTAGTCCATATGGGCATCCTGGTATGTATTAACTCATTGATACCCGAGATCAATTAAATCCCAAAACTAAACATAAAAATACATTTCATTTCCTGCCAATTTGTGATCTTGAGACTGTTGTGCAATTAATTCTAATGTCTATCATCTCTTTCCCCGTTATTTACCGTGCAGTATAGAATTTTTATTTGCATTTACAGTGCTACGAATAGGTGTTTAACCCCCTTGAAAGCCTTGTCATATATTTATGAATATGTTTGTCCAATAAAAAAGGTATCATTATATACTGCAATATTCTGATTATATATATATATATATATATATATATATATATATATATATATATATATATATATATATATATACAGTATATATATATATATATATATATATATATATATATATATATATATATATATTAGATTATTTACCTCTAATTCATTAGGTATTTCTGTTAAATAAATATCCAGTTATTGAAGCAAAGATGCTTAGAAAACGAAGTAGCAGAAGGAATAAAGCCGCATGGTCTCATTTTACAGCTCTGCTCTGGCTTGCACTGTGCATCCTGACACACTGCTTGTGAGCAGTACTGGTATCCAACTCTAGAAATAACTCATCATAAGGAAGAATGACAGCCTTACAGCAAACTAAGAGAATCCATCTCATCTCTATAACAATCGTATAATAGATCCAGATATGAGAGACCTCACCTGGACCTTGCTGGACTGTACTTTAATATGCATCCAGAATATCATATGTATCAGGTAAATTATTTACCACAAGGGTAATTACTTTCTGTAAATGAATTAGATGTGATCATGTTATTTGTGGTGCTTTGCATATGTAATTTTCATGCCTATAGCAGATGAGGTCAAAGAGATATACATGAGTGTCATACAGTATTGCATCTTCTACATTGTGTTAAATATATATATATATATATATATATATATATATATATATATATATATATATATACATAAAGCCTTTGTGGGGACATTTGCATGTCACTTCCCAGGCTCCCTGAATGCAGTGGAATAACTCTATTTCTTGAAATTGTGAAAAGGAAGCAAGTTTAACTTGTTTTAAAGGTTCAAATGTACTATTTTATTATATATCTATTTTTACTATATATATATATATATATATATATATATATATATATATATATATATATATATATATATATATATCATACACAAATGTTACACTGAACTGTTATTTTATTTTAATTTAAAAACAAATCTGGATACACACTGTTCATACTCCAATTTACTTTTTGTTTCTTTGGGCTTAATTTTTTATAGTCTATAATACATTACCAGTCTTTATATTTACAATTATCAGATGTTTGTTTTGTGCCTCCCTGACAAGTTTTTATGACAATTGTACCTCAATTTACAGATTTAAAAACTGAAATGAGATCTTATGTAGCTTTGGTGAAGAAAATCACCAATTATATCTTATTCACTGTTCTGTCTTTATATGATAGTGGATTTCTAACGCCTTCATTAAAAATACAATTACATAATATATATGTGTATAATATTTTTTGATATATGACAATGAAGGGTATATTTATCAGGTAGTATAAAAAATGAGTGGTGGAAGATAAAAATAAAATACCCTCCAGTAACCTCACTTTCAATCTTTTATCAAATGTACATAAACTTAAAGTCCTTTCTGACAACTAAGCCATGAAAACATTTTAAGTGTGATTATTGATTTAATTTTTTCTCAGCACATTTATCATGTTTGCCAAAAATAGCTTCCAGAGTAATTTTTAGGGTTATTTAACAAACAGCATTAAACTATAGGAGCTTACTTATCAAATTAACTTTAAAATAGGAGATATTTAAAGGACTGCTGTGATCAAACATTTAAAATAGTTAATTTTGAAGAACTACACTTTAAAACAGGATACACGTTTTTAGTATGTAAAATAAAAAAATATATACAGCTTCTATGTGTTACTTATATATGCAATTACGCTGCTGTGGAATCTATCATTTTAACTTCCAGTGAACAACTTCCTGTGGTGGGAGGAGTCTTTTAATACACAGGAAGCTTGTATTTTCACAATAGGAATGTGACAGTAACAACTCCCAGTGAATCCACCTTCTTGCTTTGTTTGATAATTAAGTCTTAAAGTCCCGTAAGAGTAAAAAGTAGTAGAAGGCACTGTATGAATGTTATTTTATGTATTATATTAAATTCCATATGAGAGTAAGTAATGGGCCACTGTAGTGGTTATACAATAGGGTTTAATTTGTTTATTTAATAATTGATTAGCAATAAAATCAGTATTCCACTAAATATATTGCAGTAAAGCTCATTTAACTGTGGCAGTGCAGCTTTCAGCACATTTTGCTTCTCTCTTTTATTTAAGTCCCTAGTAGTTGGGATCTCATCTGCCAAGGAGGCTGCCCTAAAAAAATTTTTAGACTGGTCTGACTTCCTGCATTGACTCCCTTCAAGAAAAGAGACAAATAAAGACTACTTTCAGGACAATCTTTTTGGCAGATCTTCTATAGTGCCCTGGGCACCTAATAGAGGAAGAAGAAAAATATAAGATAAATATATTCTGCAACACTAATGATAAAATATAAATTTTAAAAGCTATGTTATATTTTTCTTTAAATGGTTTTATTGCTTATCAGTTATTAAATAACTAACAAAACCCTAATACTGAATGACCGCTACAGTGATTATTATTATTTTTTTATAATAATTTTTTTAATTGAAAGGAGTACAGAATAAAGACAGGTATTAGGAACATTAACACAGTCCAGATCCAGTCCTCGAGTCTCCTCCACCCCAGGCCTCTTTTTGATCTAATTCTATACTGTTATTACTATAATGCTATCTGTGAACCTTTCAGGACAGAGGGAAGCCTAACGAAGACTCTAGCCAAGGCCTCCAGATTTCTTGGAATTGTGTCACTGTGTCTAAAATAGCAGATGTTAACCTTTCGTTTATTGCTATGTAATTATTTTTTTTTATAACCTCTTGCACGTTTAACTTGTCTGACTTCCATTGGCTGGCTATGTGCACTTTGGTGGCTGTGGCCATTATCTGGAAGAGCTTATTCTGTTTTTTTGATAAGTTAGGGAATTTAACCCCTAGCAGGCAGGATTCCATAGTTGCTGTAACTCTTATATCAAATAGCGATGTTGCCATCAGTGCTATTTTTTCCCACAACCTGTGAACTTTCTGGCATAGCCACCAGGTATGAATGTGGTCTCCTATCTGTGAACAGCCCCTAAAGCAATTACTGCTCACTCTGGGATCAAATTTGTTTAATTTGTCTGGGGTGCAATATACTCTCTGGAGAACTTTTATAGATGTCTCTATGTGAGTGCAATTACTTGTTGCCCTATGTAAATTGGAGAATGACTTCTGCCATTTTTTCCAATCCCATACATCTCCTAGCTCTCTTTCCCACTTACATATATATGGTGGTTTATCTGTATTATTTGTTTTAGTGAATGTGTCATATAAAGAGCCTAATATTCCTTTCTTTAAGGGAAGAGTTTTGCAAATTACTGAGAACCAGGAGGTTTTTGGGGATCCAAATTTTTTAAATGCTTCACTAGCCCAGCTTCTTATTTTTAAATAATTATAGTATTCCCCTGGGGGGAGAGAATGCCTTTCCTCAAACTGTCTCAGGGTCACCATGCAATCCCCTATAATCCAGGAGCCTAACTTATCCAGATCTCTGGAAGCCCACCAATGTTTAGACATAGTACTCATGGAGGCCCAGGTATCTTGTGAGGAAAGGACCGACCAAAGGGGGGATGTACCTATGTCCAGTTTATTTTTAGCTCTGGCCCATTTCCATGTTGTTAAAGTTAGATTTATTATGGGGTTTGGGTGGGTTCTTATCGGAATCTTCTCTTCAGGGACCCAAATTAATGTGTTCCAGCTGTGTTGTTGCATTTGTTGTTGTTCCAAGAAGGCCCAACTCGGCTGATGTCTTACTGAGTGTATCTGTGGTAGTTGGGATAGTCTAGCTGCTTTAAAGTAGTTACGCAAGTTTGGGCATGATAGTCCCCCTTCCTTGCTATGTCTGAACATTACTTTCTTGGGGATACAGGATTTTTTGTTGTTCCATATGTATCTAAAGATATTGGACTGGAACCGGTCCAATTCCTTTAAAGAGATTGATATAGGGAGCGTACGGAAGAGGTACAGAATCTTTGGAAGGATGCTCATTTTAACCGCCGCTATTCGGCCGGTCCAGGAGAGAGGATAAGCCCTCCATCTGTGCAAATCCTCGTTTAATTTTTTGTATAAGGGGAGATAGTTAGCCTTGTACAACTCAGAAATTTTAGGTGTGATATTAACCCCTAAGTATTTAATATGTTTGGAGGGCCACGCAAAGGAAAATAGGCCTTTCAGATGATCTATGTCGCCCTGTGACATGCCTAAGCTCAGAGCTTCCGACTTCTCCAAGTTCAGCCTAAGTCCTGATACCTTACTGAACTTGTCAAGAGTTGACATCAGTGCCGGAATAGAGAACCCAGGGTTTGTTAAGGTGCATAGAATATCATCCGCGAAGAATGAGCATTTGTATTGTTGCAACCCCACCTGCAGCCCCTGGATTTCCCCATCCGCTCTAATAAGTTGCGCTAGGGGTTCCATAACTATGGCGAACAGTAGGGGTGAGAGTGGGCATCCCTGTCTCGTTCCCCTCTGAATGTTAATTTGGGCTCTGTGGTCACCTGGTAACCTCAGGAAGGCTGTTGGGGCCTCATAATATGTGCGGAGAAGGGTGATAAACCGGCCCCTGAAACCAAATCTATCCAGAGTTTTAAACATAAACGGCCATTCGACCGTGTCGAAGGCCTTCTCTATATCTAGAGCTAGCAGGCACATTGGCGAGTTGTTTTTCCGTGCTAGGTATTGGATGTTAAGGATGCGCCTGACGTTGTCCCCTGCTTGTCTATGGGGTATAAAACCCGCCTGGTCTTTATGGATGATTTCTGGCAGAAACTTGAAGATTCGGATTGCCATTATTTTGGCCATTAGCTTGACATCTCCATTCAGTAAGGATATGGGCCGGTAGTTTTTCACCTCTAGACTATCCCTACCTTCTTTTGGTATTACTACCAGTTCCGCTTGATTGAGCTCCGGGGGCATTTTTTCCCCTCTCATGATGGCGTTGAATAGGGATGTCAGATAGGGGTTTAATAGGGTTTCAAATTTCCTATAGTATTGGTTAGAATAGCCATCCGGCCCTGGGGATTTACCTGACTTAAGGCTATGAATTGCTGCTCTCACTTCTTCTTGTGAGATATCTAGATTAAGGGTAGTTAATTGTTGTTCAGTTATTGAGGGGAGATCAATGGTATTTAGGAAGGAGTCAAGGTCCAACCCCTCTGCCAGTTTACCTGACGAGTAGATCTGCTGGTAGAAGTTTTGGAACTGCCTCTGTATAACCCTAGGGCTGCAGGAGACTATGCCGTCTGGCTTCCTAATCTTAGTCACTCTAGACTGGGTCTCCTTAGCCTTCAATCTCTTAGCTAACATTCTGTCTGGCTTGTTAGCTTTCCAATAATATAGGTGTCTAGTCCTCCTCATGGCTGTCTCTGTATGGGCAGAGAGTACTCCATCTAACTCTATCCTGACTTTGTTGATTTGGCCACGGAGCTTTATGGAGGGGCAATTTTGATTACGTTTTTCTAGGCTGTTTAGGGTGGATGTTAAATCCTCCTCTTTCTGTCTAAGTTCCCTCCTACGCCGGGCTGCCAGTTTGATGCAGCAACCCCTTATGTAAGCCTTGTGAGCTACCCAAAGCCAGCCAACCCCTGTATCAGGAGAATCATTCAGCTCGAAGTACTGCTTAATGTCTCCTGCTAAGGATGCTAAGCTGATGGGATCTGACAGAAGGTGCTCGTCGATCCTCCAGCTCCTAAATGGGGATAGATTAGGGCCTAACGTTAATTTAATAGCAACCATTGCATGATCAGACCAGGGACAGGGGACAATGTCAGATTCTCGGATATCATCAAAGAGTAGGGAGCTTGTTAGGAACGTGTCGATCCTCGAGTAGGTGCCGTGTGTGGGGGAGTAGTATGTGTATTCCCTATTATCTGAGTGAAGGCCTCTCCAGGCATCCACTAAGCCCATTTTGGCCATTAGCTGTTTAATTTGACCCCCTTTTTTTTGAAAAGCTAGAATCTTGGACGTGCCCTGATCTGTCTAATGCTGGGTCTAGGGTCAGATTAAAATCCCCCCCAATCACCAGTTTGCCTAGATCTAGTGTGCTTAACTCTCTTAGCATGCTAATCAGGGTTTGGTGTGGTGATTTTGTGGGGGAGTATACGGAAAGTAAAGAGATTCTTTGGCCTGAAATTAAGCCAGTGACCAAAACATAGTTCCTCTCTTTGTCTATTCTAGTATGTTCCGGAATGAATGGAAAATGCTTATGTATCAGAATGGCTGCCCCTGCTCTTTTCGTAGATTGAGTGGCCATGTACACTGTCGGATACTCTCTATGTAAATACTTTGGTTTACCCTCGTGTGTGAAATGAGTCTCCTGCATGAAGATAACCGAGGGCCTCAACTTTTTATATTGCCTAAATGCTTTCCTCCTCTTAAAGGGGGAGTTAAAACCCTTAACGTTGTGAGTTATAAATATGTACTCTGAGCTACTCATTGTGATTTGGTGGATAGGTGTGCATGGTCTGCTCGGCTACCTTTTATTCCTTGTCCGGCGTCCACTCCTTGGTGACCGGTAAGGGATGGAGACCTGGAGGGGAGGTTCTGGGGCCGGAGACTCCGTCCGCTGTTAGGCCATGGAGAAGCAAAAAGAGACAACATTAGATTTACATTTGACCAAGTTCCCTCTGCCGCATAAATTCTTCTAATCTCCCGTAGGCTAGCCCCTTGAGCTAAGTTTTGTTGGCTGTCTGAACCTCGGCTACTGTCATCTATGAAGATATAGCTCCCTGAATGCATTTCTATCTGTCTTTCTGGATTATAATATATTTTGCTGGTTGCCCCTTGGGGGCTTACTCGCTTCTCTATCAATTCTAGATCTATCCTTTCTCCAAAAATAATAACAATTAACCTCAATAACATTTCAACTAGTTGAATTAAACTAGAGTATTCCCCGTCTTTGTCGGGGAACTGGCTCTGACAGGCCCTTCTCTGGAGGCCTCGACTAACATATGTCTTAACTAAAGTCTTCAATGCCTATTATAGTCCCATTAAAGCAAGGCAGAAAAGTCCCATAAGCAAATGAGGAAATAAAAACTTGATACAACTTCCTGATGGTGGGTAGCCTTCACTCCGATCGCGGTGGTATCAGGTTTTCCGGGGACGGGCCCGTGTCCCCTCTGTGCTGGGTATTAAGCCCCCCTGGCTCCTGCGGGGAAGATTCTTGTCTCTATAGTTCCTGGGGGGGAGCGGGTCTTCTCTCTGTGTCTGTGACCCTACTACAGTCCACTGTTTCTTCGGTATGGGAGGAGGTGGAGGGAAGTTGCGCTCCTCTGCCGGGAGATCTGCTGGGCAAAGATGGATCTGTCGTAGTACTGCGAGGCAGTCTTCCAAGTTGCGGGTGGTGTGTGAGGTCCCTTGGTAGTTGAAGGTGAGGGCAAACGGAAAATTCCACCTGTACTGGAGCTTGTTATGCTGTAAAATCGCCAGTGCCGGTTTCATCTGTCTCCTTCTGTCTAGTGTGTTGGGGGATAAGTCTGCATATACACTTGTAGGGTGGAATTATCTGGCCCTTTGACTCCCTGCATCTTCCTTGTTTCTGCCAAGAGGCAGTCTCTAGCTTGTTGCCTCAGGAATCTCACCACAACATCCTTGGGGGCCTCTGGATTACTCGCCCCTCCTAAAGCTCTGTGGGCTTGTTCAATTTCGAGGACTTCCTTTGGCTGATCGGGTAATATAGCAGTGAAGGTTTCTTTTAAATACCCTGCCAGGTCTTGTGTAGTCCTAGGGACCCCCCGAACCCTGATGTTGTGGCGGCGGGATCGGTTCTCTAGATCTTCAATCTTATCATTCAGCTCCATGATGCTGTATGAGTTCTGATCTATGGCAGACCTGTCATGTTGCTGTGCTTCTCCCATCTGATCCACCATCTCCTCCAGGAGTTGGGTCCTTTGCCCCAGCTCTTTCAGGTCTTTTCTCAAGGGTTCAATTGCCTTGGCTAGGAGCTGTTGTATCGTTGCTATGGATCTGGGCGATAGATCAATGTGCTGCTTTGACCTCTTTGGAATCTCCTCCTGGTCAGATGATTCAGAGTGGTCTGAAGCTGAATCCGGTGGAGATGTCGGCTTTGTTATTTTGGGTGGGAAGTGCTCTCGGATGCCCTTTGCAGAGGAGTTCTTTCTACTCTTCTAGGGGCTGCAGTACTCTTCTCCTTTACCCTCTCCGCTTTCAATTCCCTCAGGAGTGTATAGCTGCAGATGTCGTTAGGCCAGTGTGGACAAAGGCTGTGTTCTCATATGAGATCGATCCTTGTAGCTTGTTAGTCAACGCCTACCTCTCACATCTCTTGGCTCAGTGCCTCACATCGCTCTTTACAGGCTCCACCAGATGCAAATGAAGGGGGACTTTCAGGCTAATTATCCTGGTATACATCCACAGCAGATTTGCTGAGTGGCCACAGGGTGGCAGTATAGGATCTCTGCAGCCGTGTTCAAGTAGTACTTTCTAGAATGTCCCAAGAGATTAACTGCAGGATTATCTGAGGAACAAGAGGCAAGGTGTTAAAAAGCCCCCGCTTGATACCTTGAGGGTGGCAGGATCCTCTGCAACAGTAAGCTTGCAATGATTTCTTGTCCAGTTAAGCTCAATGCAGGAGCTGGCGTTGTCAGGGTTAAAGCTCCAAAATAGACGGTTAGTTGCTGTATTCTGCTGGTGAAATTTTCTTCAGCATGAGGGGTAAGACCCAGTCTGGGGTGTCTAGAGGGGCTAGTTCTTCCTGGGACTTAAACTCCTGGATGTAGGTCAGAAGAGAGATGAGTCTGATTCTGACTGCTATCACGAGGTGCCTCAAGATGGCGCCCGCGATTTCGCGGGCTTTCCTTCTGCCCCTTCTTCCTGGCCTAATGGCTGCTGTGCAGCCTAGTTGTCTCTTTTGTGGGGCTGTTTGGGTTTATGGGGTACCCCTGCTGGTCCCTGGGTGCCTGTGGGGTGTCTTATGTGCCTTCAGGCTCTATAAAGGGAGGTATCTCTGTGGCAGGTACTTCTGTGGCTTCCTAAAATGGCGGCCCAATGCTCCTGCAGGCTCCTGTCTTCCCCCCACAGTACCTTGTCTTTTTGTAGTGTGTAGGTCGGGCTCCTGCTGGTGCCTCCGCCGGTCTGTGTCTCTGTGTCTCCCGTGCAGGGAGAGCCAGCGCGCAGGACACGCCGCTGCTATGTGGCAGCTGCTGGTCTCTGAGTGCTCCAGCACTCCTGCGGGGCCTCCATCCCTCGGCCGGAGTAGTTCTTTGGGGGTCCGGCGGCTTCCCCTGGTGCCCCCTGATGGTTTTGGGGGTGTCTCAGGGGGTTTACAGGGCTTTAACTCCCCAAAATCCGGCGTTCCCGACGGAGCTCACTCCTCACGCGTCCTGCTGGTTAGGACGCTGGCTCCGCCCCCCTACAGTGATTATTTTAACATTGTTGTTTTGCCTTTTACACATTCAAATTGAGGCTACACATTTCAGCCTTATTCACTTGCAATTCGGCAAATTGAATAGGGCTCTATATAAGCACAGAGCATATTTTTTTACAGAAGTTTTTAGTTAGTGAACTTCTATCCAAAAGCAAGGTCTTCGCTAACTAAAAACTTCAGTAAAAAAATATGCTCTGTGCTTATATAGAGACCTATTCAATGAGTCACTGGCTTACTGGCTTGTTACTTGACATACAGCCTTATTAAATTCCCCCAACATAAAAAAAGCTGGAGCCCGTAACAGAGCCCAGATTTACGGCTATTAAATTAGCCTCTTACAGCTACCCACAAACGATCTGCGGGTTACAGGCAGAAAAACCCTACATGCTGTGAAAATCGGATCTCTGTTGCCGCTTAACACTTATAGTGTTAATATTGGGGTTAATTTGTGTCCCATGAGGGTCTGTATAGACCCTTATGGGACTGATGGGGCTAAGTAGTGTACTATAAGGGTCTGTATAGACCCTTATGGAACTTAGGGTGTTAATATTATTCTCATGAGGGTCTGTATAGATCCCGATGAGTGATGGGGTTAATTTTAGGTATCTGGGGGTACTTATAGTACTCTCGCTGCAGGGGTTAATTTTTTAGTTATTGCAGTGCCTTTAGGGACCTTTAAGGTCCTTTTAGGACCCGCAGCAGTAATTTTTTAATTTTAAATGCAGTGGGGGACCCCCAGTCTTGGGGGGTTAATTTTAGGTGCTGCAGGGGTACTTACAGTACCCCCATGTCCAGAATTGCACAATAGTGTGCAGCGGGTCCTTTCAGAACCTGCAGGAGGAGATTTTTAAATGCAGCGGGGGGTCCCGATTGGGACTACCGTGGCAAGTGATGATGTCGGGAGCCTGCGTGTTATCACGCAGGCTTTTGTTAGCCATGATGGCAATCTGTTTTGCCATTGGCTTATGCTAACACATTACTATGTGCCCGCTTAATTGATATTAGCACTGCCGCACACCCAACGTGCAACAGTATGCATTGCGTTTTTGTGTCTCTCGCTCGTAGCATGCAGCCCCTTCCAATTTAATAGCAACGTAAGCAGGGCAAATCTCGAGCATGTAGCCTCTGCGAGGCTCAAGTTGGAGTTACTGGACTCGAATTTAATGAGGCTGTGTGTATTTATTAAGAGCTATTTATATGTAACTGACTTGCACTCTAGCCAACTGAGGTAGGAAGAGGAGATTGACACTGAATAAAACAGCACAAGCATAGCATGATCACTGCAATAATATCAGTTCTTTCTGTTCTTAAACTGTGATTGCTACACATTAATCATATCGTAGAATTCACTGCATAAAAACAATGACTGGATTTGCCTCAAATCATATCTGCGAGCAATGGCAGCTGGTGAACTGATTGGGCAGAAAACTCAAGACTCCAACCACTGGCCCCACTTAAGACCTCTGTGGACCCCATTAGGCCCCCAGGGTCTATCAAGATCCCCAAGAACCCCTACTATGCCCATCGATACCCTCAGGGATCATTACTAGTTTTGCGGGCTCCATACAGACCACCGAGGACAGCATTAGGCCTGTGTGGCCCATGAGACACCCAGCTAGGCTTGCAGGGCTCTGGCAGACCTCCACCAATGCCCGTGGGTCCCAGGGAGACCCACAGCAAGGCCCAAAGAAACTCCAAGCAATGCCCACTTGGCCCTGGAAGACCCATATGAGTATCCCTATAAGTTCCATGGGGGTTCACATTGGTTCCTATTAGTTGCTATCACATGAAATAAAAAAGACTACAAACAATTTAAAATGATTTAAACATTAAACATGCCCTCCAGCGACTATCACCAACTCCCTTGTTTTCAATCTTCAGCCCTGGAACGGCGTGCCCTTCCATGTTGCTAGGAGCATTTCTTGATTGAAGCGATGGTCCCTGCCACTCTATAAAAACATTTTTTTAAGCTAATGGATCTCCCTGGGACCTAGAAATCCCCAGAGGCCTTAATGGGACCTGCATGCCAGTGAGAATCCCCAGGGTCTTGTTTGGCTCTGAAGGGCTAGTAGGGATCTCTGGGAGTCTTCCTACCAATCTGTTTTCACCCAAAGTGAGGGAAGACAGGTGGTAATGCATGCCCTTTTATTTAAAAAAATGATGTATTAGTGCATTCCATGTGGAAGCAGATTTTATAATGCGTAGAGGGTATACACCACTACCTCGCAATGCAACAATATATTAATGATAGCTTTGAAAATGTTGCTCCAATCACTAAAGACTACCTTTCCACCTATATCCACAACCACATAATACAAAAATGATGCTATCTCCTGAGCTGATTCTGCACTGCTGAGACACTAAAAAGGAAATCTCGCACTTTAGTGATTGGGACTACCATGGCAAGTGATGATGTCGGTAGCCTGCGTGTTATCACGTAGGCTTTTGTTAGTCATGATGGCAATCTGTTTTGCAATTGGCTAATGCTAATAATAGTAGAAAAAATATATATAGGAACTAAATAGCGTTGCACAACTGGAAATGGATGAAAAATGGCTATAAAAGCCCCACTAGACCTCCAATTTAGTAGCCCATGAGTAAGCCCCAGAAGGGGTGAAACGGGACCGTCGGGACTATCATCTAAGCGCAAGTACTCTGGTCATTTGGTTTATTGATTACAAAAGAGAGGTTTATATATGTTTGAGCTATTTTTTTGCCTGTGTTACTTTACTCCTTGTGACTACTGTGAATTGCCAGACAGCATTAATGACATATAGTAGTCTCAGGCAAACAGGAGTTGCATCACTATTGTATGCTATAACACATTATTTGTACATATTTTCTATAAACCCTCCTCAACCTTTTTTCATAACCAGTAAAGTACTTCCATGCGCTTTTTTCTACATTGGTTTTAACCACACTTTTTTGAGCTAAACACTATTTATATATTTTTTCATACTTTTGTCCTCCCAAGGATTAGCAAATTCATTTTGCCATATGAGGGAAGACTGTAGGAACTTAAGAATATACCAGCTAGTAGCTCATTTAAAGGAATCATCCATTCCAAACCCTATAGTTCCTATATATATTTTTTCTACTATTATTACCATTGTTAAGGTGTTAGGCACCAAGGAACTTTTTTACAGTGATATACTTTATCAATTGGCTAATGCTAACACATTACTATGTGCCCGCTTAATTGATATTAGCACTGCCGCACACCCAACGTGCAACAGTATGCATTGCGTTTTTGTGTCTCTCGCTCGTAGCATGCAGCCCCTTCCAATTTAATAGCAACGTAAGCAGGGCAAATCCCGAGCACGCAGCCTCTGTGAGGCTCACGTTGGAGTTACTGGGCTCGAATTTAATGAGGCTGTGTGTATTTATTAAGAGCTATTTATATGTAACTGACTTGCACTCTAGCCAACTGAGGTAGAAAGAGGAGATTGACACTGAATAAAACAGCACAAGCATAGCATGATCACTGCAATAATATCAGTTATTTCTGTTCTTAAACTGTGATTGCTACACATTAATCATATCGTAGAATTCCCTGCATAAAAACAATGACTGGATTTGCCTCAAATCATATCTGAGAGCAATGGCAGCTGGTGAACTGATTGGGCAGAAAACTCAAGACTCCAACCACTGACCCCACTTAAGACCTCTGTGTACCCCATTAGGCCCCCAGGGTCTATCAAGATCCCCAAGAACCCCTACTATGCCCATCGATACCCTCAGGGATCATCACTAGTTTTGCGGGCTCCATACAGACCCCTGAGGACAGCATTAGGCCTGTGTGGCCCATGAGACACCCAGCTAGGCTTGCAGGGCTCTGGCAGACCTCCACCAATGCCCGTGGGTCCCAGGGAGACCCACAGCAAGGCCCAAAGAAACTCCAAGCAATGCCCATCTGGCCTTGGGAGACCTATATGAGTATCGCTATAAGTTCCATGGGGGTCCACATTGGTTCCTATTAGTTGCTATCACATAAAATAAAAAAGACTACAAATAATTCAAAATGATTTCAACATTAAACATGCCCTCCAGCGACTATCACCAACTCCCTTGTTTTTAGTCTTCAGCCCTGGAACGGCGTGCACTTCCATGTTGCTAGGAGAATTTCTTGATTGAAGCGATGTTCCCTGCCACTCTATAAAAGCATTTTTTTAGGCTAATGGATCTCTCTGGGACCTACAGGCCTAGTAGAAATCCCCAGAGGCCTTAATGGGACCTGCAGGCCAGTGGGAATGCCCAGGGTCTTGTTTGGCTCTGAAGCTAGTAGGGATATCTGGGGGTCTTCCTACCAATCTGTTTTCATCCAAAGTGAGGGAAGACAGGTGGTAAGGCATGCCCTTTTATTTAAAAAAAATATGTGTTAGTGCATTCCATGTGGAAGCAGATTTTATAATGCGTAGAGGGTATACACCAATACCTCGCAATGCAACAATATATTAATGATAGCTTTGAAAATGTTGCTCCAATCACTAAAGACTACCTTTCCACCTGTATCCACAACCACATAATACAAAAATGATGCTATCTCCTGAGCTGATTCTGCACTGCTGAGACACTAAGAAGGAAATCTCGCACTTCAGTGAACTACAAATTGATTCTACACTTCTGCTCCAGTTGCTTTCTATCATTAATATCAACCCTGTGTTTCAACCACATCTTTCCTCTACACAGTCCTTTATGGAGCAAAGACTTTAACAGCCACTTTAAAAAATGAAGTTGACAAAAGGAATCACCTCTCCGCT
Source organism: Discoglossus pictus (assembly GCA_027410445.1). Taxonomy (NCBI): domain Eukaryota; kingdom Metazoa; phylum Chordata; class Amphibia; order Anura; family Alytidae; genus Discoglossus; species Discoglossus pictus. The sequence continues at coordinate 148,582,700 of CM050169.1, forward strand.
ACATATCTCACAAACACATAAGCCCTGCAACAACCCACTAGCATCTATCCCTCATTTCTCTCCAATCCTATATCCACAATTGGCTCTTTTGACCTTGTAAGTCATTAGGTTCACTCATCACGGCATGTTAAAATAGTTTGCTCTGCAGTGTTGCATACATTTTTGAAAATCAAATTGTAATGAATGTAATCATGTTAACACATGCACAGGTATTGATTGAAAGAACACAAGAGAGATGAATTTACTCCTACCAACCTCCAAACTTCTTAAAGAATTCAACAAATTCCTCTCTGGAACGTTTGACAGTTGATGAACCAGTAGTGATTGGTGCATCCACATATTCATTGTTCAGAACATAGTTACAAAAGAGAAAGGAACTTTGCTATTTATTGTGCCAACAGTGGACATGTGTTACTCTCCTGTCCTATTTGGAAATATCCCACTAAGGATAAGACCCTTTCCACTGTTCCTTCTTTCTTTACTTATTTAACTTTGCAAACAACTATATATCCTGTTTTCCTACATTTATTCTGATTACAGTACAACTTTTATGCATGTTACTTGTCAAGACTGAGACAATCCCATAGAGATTCAATTCATTGATGGCTCTCCAGTGAAAGGTTACGTTTTTTAAGAGCCACTGCTCTCTTTCACTTTCTGTAGAATATTCACAAATACCATCTCAAAAGTAGTGTATGTAATAAAGTAGCAGGTGTTTGAAATCTATGTGCAGTAGTATCCAAGGCGCATGAGAATAACAGGGTTAGATACAGAATTGTGGTCAGGGCAGGTAAAACAGAGGCAGGAATTGTATAACAAGCAAAAAGGTTAGTACAGGTAGCAATTCAAGGCCAAAAGTCAGGAACTGGGAGGTCAGAAAAAGAGCAACAGGACAGGGGACCATTTAGCGATGGATTAACCAACACTTCAAGATTAAATTTCCATGTTACCTATCGCCAACATGGAAGTCGATCACAGCCTAGTCTACAGCAAGACAATTTCCTTGTTACCAACCACTTGTTAATTGATCAAATCTGTGACATATCTATTAATAAAAAACAAACAAACACGTGAATCCAGACATCAGATTCCAGAGAAAAGATGGACTTCTTTATTATGTATGTATCATCTGCCTAAATTCTGTATTACAGTTATGCTAATGATTAAATGAGGGGGGGGGGGGGGGCTGCATCCTAGCATCTCTACAAAAAAAATTTTTAGTGGCCAAATTTCATCTACTTTATAAAGATTTTTGTTGCATCAAGTGATGTCTTTGAAAGTTGAAAGACATTTACAACCAACCAGACTTTTGATACCAATTACTGTATCACCATTTCATCCTTAGGCATAGACATCATTGTTGAATTATGACCCTCCAAAGAATTTATAACCATTATGGTAATTTTTATTTATATAATACTATCCTCAAGATAATTCGTCATGGCTATTGAACAGGATTCCTTCAACCACAGAAGCTTTTTTTCATTACCCAGACTCTCTGAATAGATAATAGCAGGCAGGGGGGTCTACCTGGTACTGAGCTTTAAATCTAGTTACAGCTCAGTATTCCATGTACAGTAAAATGGTACAAACCAGACCCTTGAAAAGTATCTACAGTGATACTAAAGTCACATGCAGGATGGTTGATCACAATATTTACCCATTGCATAATTTGCATTTAACAACTCCCATTATAATTCAACAAAAAAAAATGTGCTAACTATAGCTACAACTTTACTGCAATACCTATGATTCCCACAGATTCTTCTGTACTCAAAGCATAAGAATAATTCTGTAATATAAATGAAAGCTTTTATCCACTATGCATAGTAAGGTTTTTAAAATCTTGTAATTTTAACAACCAGGGGTACACCATCAGTAGTTACAGAATGTTGGAAATCTGCACTAAGTGCAAAAAGGCACATTCCTGAGCCATATGCATTGTCGGTATGCTTTAAGAAGATAATTATCTGCCATTAAGATTGTAAATATTCACTATGTCTCAGTACTCATCCATTGAAATAATTTATGGAATACATTATATCCAATGTCAAGCTGTTCATACCATCGGCATCCGCTGAATGAGTCTGGTGACAGAGAACCACTTACTGTAGAACAGTTACTACATAATGATCCTTTTTCTACCCCTTTCCCCATCTTGATACCAGAAAGTAGTCAGGAAAATATTTCATCCCCTCCAAATGCAACTGTAACATTTCTTAATTCCAGTGGAGGAACAATTTCTCCATTACATTATCAAACCAACCACAGTGAAGGGTGCTAACTGGAAAACCTGTGACAACATGAGTTTAATCCCCCTGTGAGGTTTGCAAAAAATGGGAATATAGAGTTGAAAAGCACAATAATTTAATACACAATTTTATAAATGCAATAAAAGTTATGCAATCAATAAATTAATATACTGAATAAATACAACCAAGTAATCTCTTTATTGTCTGTCCTCAGTCACTCCAAACTGACAACCATACTACTCCATTAATGTCAATGAATGTATTTAAATATTCATTGAAGTTGCTCATTGTCTATCACGCATTTAAAAGAGCATATTTAAAACATTACAAAAGTCATTGATTTTGTTGCATATTAAAAGATCTAAGTTCTGATAAACTTAATTTATTCCCTAATTCAGTGCCATCTAGCTGGCAGTCAGCCAGTTCTTTTCTTTGGCCACTGACTGCCAAGGATAATCTCCTCACAAACATACCATTATTAAAATAATAATAGTGCTCTCTGTCAGACTAAATTATTCATTCATCATACAGTAATACTTAAACCCCTTCATTACCATAACTTATGAATATGCATTGTTAAACACTATAAACTACTAGCGAATTGCCCGTCAAAAAATGACAGCAATGAAATTGTAAGTGAGCTAATGCTGTTTGGTGTATAATAATAAAATAACTAATAGATTAATAAAGTAATATACTTTACCTATTTTGAAGTAATATATGCAGGAAGCATTGTGTTGAAGAGCTGGCAATCTGTTTTGATGTTGCTGCAGCATTAGTGGTGTGGAGCTGCTGTGTAAGCGTGATAAATGTGTGTAGTGTAATAGTGTGCGTGCGTGAGACAAAACCGTTAGCGTAGCTGTGTACTTCCGCATTGTATAAGTTATTGTTCTAAAATGGCGGCTAATGTGTGGTATGCGGCTGTGGCGAAATATCCGTAGCTGTTTTGTGTTGTTTTGCGTGTTTCTGGTGGTGTTTTGCATGTTTAGAGTCCTATAGCCTCGTTTTCGTTTTGTTCGGCGGCCATTTTTTCTCTCGCTTAGAGAATTTTTTAGTTTCTAAACTCTTTTATTTTGAGTTAAATTGAGGTGTAACTTCATTTTTTGAGGTCCTGGATGCTCCCTCTTGCTGTAGGTAAGCTTTTTATGTATGTGTTGTGTGTATTTATTGTGTTTTTAATTTTTTCATGTCCTCGGGTTGCGGACGTTTTTTGCGAGGTCGTAATTGGTCGTAACGTGTCTAGTACTTTTTTGCAAGGTGCCGCAGTTGCTGGTAGGAGAGCCTTCGGCGCTCCTTGCCAGCAACTGCGGCCCTTGCTTCGCAAGCGTGAGCAACAGCTCGCATGCTCACAACTATATATGTTATGTTTGACTGTCAATAGCATAATGTATCAACATCATCTTGTATGTTATGATATGGAGATCCACACTACTGGAAAATTACTCAGAAAACTCACCACATTTTTGTGATACATTTTGTATTCCACCTCATCATGTCAGTGATGAGAAAAGCCAGAAAGTGAAGGCACACAATAAAGGATTTGAAAAAGAACTATTTATATTTCTCAAGCAAGAAATATAGTTACGGAGTATACCCTAAAACAACATCCCTCAGGACACATCATAGGGGAGAAACATATTTGATTATCTTTTGTCCTATAGACTGGGTGTATCTGCTTTTACCTTTCAGGGGCTAGCCTATAGATCAATCAGTCCCTACCTGTTATACATATGCCACTTATACCAAAACATTTTTTTTAGGAAATACTACACTCCCACTCCCTCTAAATGATACAGATGAGCTGAGCTCGTCCCTGATGTTTTAAATGTTTTTTTGTTTTTTTATGAGGTTGAGCTCAACTCATCTTTGCAATTTAGGTCTAGGATTAAGGCATTTTTTTAAATCCAGAGGAAGTGGGTGGTGTTGAGCTTCAGTTTTCATAACACCTCATAAGGTGATTATTGCAATGGTATACCAGTACAGTGTTACTTTCAACAAGGAAATGGTGAGTAATATTATAGGCAGTATAGTAAAGAATGCTTGGACCTAGTTGGAATCCTTTACGTCCATGACAGAGGTGTGATGATGTCACTTAGGCTTTGACAGTGACTATACCCTGGCAAAATTTTTAATATAACCATCTCTTACCACTCAATGGGTCAGCGACATCTGGCCCTAACCAAAGGATTGATTCAAGCTGAAGAAGACTATTCTGTTTTATCTAGAAAAGCAAGACTCACCCTCTAAAAAGACGTTAAGGAGAGAATCTGGCAGTAGGCATTTGAGGAGCTCTTAATTTGTAACTCATCTTGGTACACTGAGAATGATAAGAGAAAGACCAAAGGAAGGAAGGTTGAGGAAAGGTGTATCCAATCGTAACTCGTAATTGAACCCCGTAAGACTTTGAAATCCAACCTCCATTTTGCTGTGACGCTATGATGACGATCTCTATTTCCATTGGCTCCATCTCAACCCATAACTACTGGTTTGACTAATTGATCACCTACCATGCTGCAAATGCAACAATTGACAAATGGTTTACGGGTTTGCATCTCAAGCCCGTAACTTGTAGCCCATTCTAATTTAATAGCAAAGTAACTCAGCCAAATTTCAAGCCCGCAGCCGTTTCAAGCCTTACGTTGGAGTTACCTGCTTCAAATTTAATAGGGCTGTATGAACCCTATCCATTCTAAGTTCTTCTTCACTTAGATCTGGTAAAAGTTTGGCACATAAATCTTTCATGAATAAAGATAGATCTTGTACTGACTCCCGATAAATTACGTATGAGAATGTTTTGCCTCCTAGATCCATTTTCTAGATCCTCTTGTATGGTTTTAAATAGTTTTTGTTCCTCTTTAAGCACAATCAGACCCTTCTCCATTTCTATGTGTGATTTAAGAAGGTTGTTATGCTTCTATTCTATCTCTAAAACTTTTTTTTTCTGGTGCTTTTTTTCTGCTGTCAGCTCCCCAGAGACTTTTTGTATCTCAGCTCTGATGTTTAATCTGAAAGAGGAGATTCATTTTTTAAAGTCTTGAATATCTGCATTAGTGCTCTATATGGAATTCACTTTTCCACTTTTTGGTGATTGTTTATCTGGGGTAGAGAGGTTTTTAGAAGAATGCATAGTTTGTTTAGTAGAGCAATAATCTTGAATCATTTTTGAAGAATGGATCTTCAAGGCTCCAGCCATCTTTATTGCTTACTTATTCAGTCCTTCAAATTCAGATTTTGTTGGAGAATATGTTAAATCCCAATGTCTCTTCTAGTCTTGTTAATAAGATGGGAAAGCACTTTGTAAACTAAATTCTAAGCTCAAAAACAGGGCCCTCTATTTGTTTGCCCCATGTTAAAACTGTTTTTGCTTTGTAATTATCTCATGTATGGCACTGCAGAAAATGTTGGCGCAATAGAAATAAAGGATAATAATAATAATAATAATAATATAGTGTAGGCATCATGCATCAATAAATGCTGGCACAGTCCTCAACAGGTGCTCAGGCAGAGAACACATTATCCTTAATACAGTGCCTTGCAAAAGTATTCACCCCCTTGACTTTTTACCTATTTTGTTACATTAAAGCCTTAAATTCAATGTTTTGCTAACCTGAATTCTATGTGATGGATCTATTAGAAATAGAAAACAGAAAATTGGCATGTGCGTATGTATTCACCCCCTTTTTTTGAAGCCCATAAAAAGCTCTGGTGCAACCAATTTTTTTTCAGAAGTCTCATAATTAGTGAAATGATGTCTACCTGTGTGCAATCTAAGCGTCACATGATCCGTCATTACATATACTCACCTTTTTTGAAAGGCCCAGAGGCTGCAACACCTAAGCAAGAGGCACCACTAACCAAACACTGCCATGAAGACCAAGGAACTCTCCAAACAAGTAAGGGGCAATGTTGTTGAGAAGTACAAGTCAGGGTTAGGTTATAAAAAATATCAAAATCTTTAATGATCCCCAGGAGCACAATCATATCTATCATCACCAAATGGAAAGAACATGGCACAACAGCAAACCTGCCACCAAAACTCACGGACCGGGCAAGGAGGGCATTAATCAGAGAGGCAGCACAGAGACCTAAGGTAACCCTGGAGGAGCTGTACAGCAGTTCCACAGCAGAGAATCGTGTATCTGTACATAGGACGACAATAAGCCATATGCTCCATAGAGTTGGGCTTTATTGCAGAGTTTTTTTTGTTTTGTTTTTTTTTCCAGAAGAAAGCCATTACTTTCAGCAAAAAACAAAATGGCACGTTTTGAGAAAAGGCATGTGGGAGATTGATTAAAATTAAATTTTTTAGCCATCAAAGAAAATGCTATGTCTGGCGCAAACCCAACACATCACATCACCCAAACAACACCATCCACACAGTGAAACATGGTGGTGGCAGCATCATGTTGTGGGGATGATTTTCAGCAGCCGAGACTGGTAAACTGGTCAGAGTTGAGGGAAAGATGGATGGTTTAAATACAGGGATACTCTTGAGCAAAACCTGTACCACTCTGATTTGAGGCTAGGACGGAGATTCACCTTCCAGCAGGACAATGACCCCAAACACACTGCTAAAGCAACACTTGAGTGGTTTAAGGGGAAACATGTAAATGTGTTGGAATGGCCTAGTCAAAGCCCAGACCTCACTACAATAGAAAATCTGTGGTCAGACTTAAAGATTGCTGTTCACAAGCGCAAACCATCCAACTTAAAGGAGCTGGAGCAGTTTTGCAAGGAGGAATGGGCAAAAATCCCAGTGGTAAAATATGGCAATCTCATAGAGACTTATCCAAAGCGGCTTGGAACTGTGATTGCCGCAAAAGGGGGCTCTACAAAGTATTGACTTTAGGGGGGGGAATAGTTATGCACATTTACTTTTTCTGTTATTTTTTCCTATTTGTTGCTTGCTTCACAATAAAAATTAAAAAAAATCTTCAAAGTTGGGGGCATGTTCTGTAAATTAAAAGGTGCAAATCTTCAAACAATCCATGTTAATTCCAGGTTGTGAGGCAACAAAACACGAAAAATGCCAAGGGGGGTGAATACTTTTGTAAGGCACTGTAGGTAGTTCTATGGACATAATAATCCACTCAAAAAAGTGATCCAGCATCAAAATACCAGGCAATTCTACCCTGAACAGGAGGAACAGCAAACCCTACCCAACTTTTTTTGGGCCTCATCAGTAGGGTGTAGCTAATAACTCCCAGACGTGGATTCCTTGCTCACTGTCCCTGAGGGAGTACAGCTGCACCTCACTGATGAGGCCCAATGAAGGCCGAAATGTACGTCTGGGGTTTGCTGTTTCTCCTGTTCAGGGTAGAATTGCCTGGTATTTTGGGGCTGGATCACTATTTTGAGTGAAACCAGACTGATATACTACAGGATATTTCTCCCTGTGAAGGGCAAAAGTGAGCTAAAAGGGTTTCTCTCTGAGTAGGTAACAGATCTAGAGAGCAAATCTACTTAGGTATTGTTCGATCTCAGATGAGCACCTCTACTCTTTTTGCTTAGAAATTCTAACTCCACTCTCAAACATGCATCCCTTACCAAAGACCAGCAGAGGCATTAACTTTTTTTCAAAACTAAAAGATAACTTAAAGGGACATCATCAGATGGAGAAAGCATACTAAAAAAAGTGTTTACATTTTTAACATTTCTGCTAAATTATTGCGATATGAACCTTTGAAGTTAGAATTTTCAAGGTGTTTCTAAGCTTCCCCTGCTTGGGCAGAACACATTATGAGCTGCCATGGGCAGTTGCATTAAATACAATTAGGTATGCAAATTGTGGAAGGTTCAGTCACAGTTTCATTATTAGTTGAGTATGAGTTATTTTTCACACATTATAAGTGTATAGAGCATAGTGGGGAACTAACTGCACTGTGAAATAACAAATGTGAGTTTGAATCCTATCACATCCTTTATTATTATTATTATTATTATTACTAGTAATAATAATAATTATTATTATTATTATTAATATAGTATTTTTATTATCACATACTGTATATAGTTTTCAGTGTATGTAACGTTTGCGATGTTGGGCCCACATGACCAACACCCGACGGGGGCTGCAATGAGCTCCAAAGGCACTTATTGCAGAGCTCGCGATGAACGCTCATTGCGAGGCCCCCAGGGCACGCATCACCCTTAGTACCTGAGCTCGTAGGAGCTCATCGCAAGGCCCACTGTGTCTCCTCCATACTTCCCCTTATAGTCCTCCTCCCCCTCTTATCCTCCTCCTCCCTTTCCCCGTCTTCAATTAACCCACCTCCTTCCCACCTATGACTCCACTTTCCCCTCTCTTACTGTAAGCAGATGAGCTCCTGCTGCTCTCTCCCCTGAAGCGCGTCTTCTGGCTGTGTCTGGAACCGGCATATGCTAATGACGTGACGTCACACAGGTGAGTGAAAGGGGGAGAGAAACAGGCTAGGGAGAGGGGGCAAAATAGACATAGGGGAGAGGGGAAGAGACACAAGGGAGGGGGGAGAGACACAGGGGAGGGAAAGGGGGAAGAGTCACAGGGGGGGGGAGGGACTAGATATAAGTAATGGGGTAGAAAGTGTAGAGGGTATAAGGGATGAATTAACAACTCATAGGGGAGGAGATGGGGGGAGGGGTAGTATAGTCAATATGGAGGTAGTACTAAGTAATTCAAGTTCAGTGGCAGGCACTTCAGAACTACAGACTCATAACATAAGGTGTATGCTTGCTAATGCCAGAAGCTTGCCAGTAAAAATGGGAGAGTTAGAATTATTAGCAATTAATGAAAAATGGGATTTAATAGGCATTACCGAAACATGGTGGGATGAATCTCATGACTGGACTGTTAATCTGGATGGTTATAACCTATTTAGGAAAGATAGAGGCAATGGAAAACGAGGAGGAGGGATTTGTCTGTATGTTAAGCCTGAATTTAAGGCTATAGTCAGAGAAGATATTTATGGTGGACCTAGTGATAAAGCTGAATGTTTGTGGGTAGAGTTAAATAGCGGAGCAGCAAATTCCAAAAGAATATTAGTAGGAATATGCTATAAACCCCCAAATATAGCTGAAAGTGAGGAAATACAATTATTGTTACAGATTGGAAATGCAGCTAAGCACGGGCAGGTTCTAATAATGGGAGATTTTAATTACCCTGAAATAAACTGGATAAATGAGACCAGCAGTTCAGCTAAGGGGAGCAGGTTCTTGAGTACACTCAGGGATCATTATTTGGCCCAGGTTATACAGGAGCCTTCTAGAAATGAAGCTATCTTAGATTTACTCATTACAAATAATATTGATATTGTATCAAATGTTGAAATAGGGCAACCTTTGGGAAACAGTGATCACAACACAGTCTCATTTGAGATTGAATTAAAAAAACAACATTTTAAGGGGCCAACAAAAACTCTTAATTTTAAAAGGGCAGATTTTAACGGTCTAAGGGCAGCAATACAAAGTATAGACTGGGACAGAGAACTGATAGGTAAAAACACTGAACATAAATGGACAACATTTAAATCCTTACTAAATATACATACACATCAGCATATACCGTTTGGGAATAAAAGTAAAAGGAGTAAATCACAACCCATGTGGCTTAACAATGATTTAAAGATCAAGATACGGAGTAAAAAACAGGCATTTAAATTATACAAACAAGAGGGGACAGAGACTGCTTTACGGGAATACAAGGAAATCAACAAGGCTTGCAAAAGCGCGATTAGACTGGCTAAAATAGAAAATGAAAAATTAATTGCAAAAGAGAGTAAGACTAACCCTAAAATATTTTTTAAGTATATTAATGGGAAGAAGGCGAGGAAGGAAGCTATAGGAACATTACAATGTGACACAGGCCGAATGATAATTAGTGACCAGGAAAAGGCAGATGAGCTAAATATGTTCTTTTCTTCGGTATACACAAGGGAGGTACCAGTGGTTGGGACACTGCAACATAATGGGGCTACACTACCTTTGCCAAATAATTGGTTAACACAGGAAGTAATCCAAAAGAGGTTGGAAAAAATAAATGTTAATAAAGCCCCGGGTCCTGATGGAATACATCCAAGGGTACTAAGGGAACTGGGTTCTGTAATAGCCAAACCATTATATTTAATTTTTCAAGATTCACTCAACACAGGGTTTCTACCAAATGACTGGAGAAAAGCTGATGTGATACCTATATTTAAACAGGGAGCAAGAGCAAATCCGGGGAATTATAGACCAGTGAGCCTCACTTCTGTAGTGGGGAAGCTTTTAGAAGGGTTAATAAGGGATAATATACAAGAATATGTCTATTTGAACAGGATTATAAGTAGGAGTCAACATGGGTTTATGAGGGATAGGTCATGTCAAACAAATCTAATTAGTTTCTATGAGGAGGTTAGTAGGAACCTGGATCAAGGCAACTCAGTGGATGTAGTCTTTTTGGATTTTGCAAAGCCTTTTGATACAGTGCCACATGGGAGACTATTGGGCAAACTAAGAGATACAGGAATTGCAGTAAATATCTGCTCATGGATTGAGAGCTGGCTAAAAGACAGGAAGCAAAGGGTTGTTGTAAATGGAACATACTAATGGACTAATGTGGTAAGTGGGGTTCCTCAGGGTTCAGTATTAGGTCCTCTCCTTTTTAACATATTTATTAATGACTTAGAGGTAGGATTGGAGTGTGGGGTCTCCATTTTCGCTGATGACACAAAGTTGTGCAAGGTAATTAAATCAGAAAATGATGTGCTTTCCCTCCAAGGGGATTTACATAAAATTGAGGAATGGGCATCTAAATGGCAGATGAGATTTAATACGAATAAATGTAAGGTTATGCATCTGGGAAGGAAAAATAGCCATGCAATTTATAATCTTAATGGAGCAAATCTAGGTGTATCAGATATTGAAAGGGATTTGGGAGTGCTTGTGGACAACCACCTAGGTAACAGTGCTCAAAGCCAAGCAGCAGCTGCAAAGGCAAATAAAATATTAGCATGTATTAAGAAGGGTATAGAAGCCAGGGAAGCAAATATAATTCTGCCACTATACAAATCTCTAGTACGCCCTCATTTGGAATATGGAGTACAATTTTGGGCACCACTTCATAAAAAGGACATTTTAGAGCTGGAAAAGGTACAGAGAAGGGCAACCAAACTAATAAGGGGAATGGAGGGGCTAAGTTATGAAGAAAGACTAACCAAATTAAACTTATTTTCTCTAGAAAAAAGGCGTCTAAGAGGAGATATGATTACCTTATATAAATACATCCAGGGTCAGTATAAAGATTTGTCGGGGGAGCTTTTTGTGCCAAGAGGTTTTCAACTGACAAGAGGACATCCATTGAGGTTAGAAGTAAAAAGATTCCACCTCAAAGAAAGAAAAGGGTTCTTCACAGTAAGGGTGGTTAATCTTTGGAATTCTCTACCAGAAGAGGTGGTGACAGCGGATTCGATAGATAACTTTAAAAGGGGACTAGATTTATTTCTAATTAAAAAGGGTATTCAGGGTTATCATGGATAATTAGAGAGACAGTAATGATCCAAATTTTTTACATTTCCCCTTTAGACAATTGGCTAAGTCTCGCTTGTTGTTTTTTTTTTTTTGTTGTTTTTTTTTTTCTTCTTTCTATTTGCCTTCCTCTGGACTAATTGATAATAATAAAAAAACAAACAAACAAAAAAAAAACATTAAATAATTGATTAATAATTAATTAACAACTAATGAATTAATAGTTAATCCGCATATTGCAGATCAAAGGAGATCTTAAAGGGTTGAACTTGATGGACTGAAAGTCTTTTTTCAACCTTAAATACTATGTAACTATGTAACTATGTAACAGGGGAGCGAGAGGGGGAAAGAGACACAAGAGAGGGAGAGGGGGGAAATGAGACACAAGGGAGGGAGAGGGGGGAAAGAGACACAAGGGAGGGAGAGGGGGAAATGAGACACAAGAGAGGGAGAGGATGGGGGGAAATGAGACACAAGGGAGGGAGAGGAGGGGGAAATGAGACACAAGGGAGGCAGGGAGGGGGAAATAAGGCCCAAGGGAGGGAGAGGAGGGGGAAAATGAGACACAAGGGAAGGAGAGGGGGGGGGGAAATGAGACACAAGGGAGGCAGGGAGGGGGAAATAAGGCCCAAGGGAGGGAGAGGAGGGGGAAAATGAGACACAAGGGAAGGAGAGGGGGGAATGAGACACAAGGGAAGGAGAGGGGGAAATGAGAGACAAGGGAGGGAGAGGGGGGGGATGAGAGACAAGGGAGGGAGAGGGGGAAATGAGGCACCAGGGAGGGAGAGGAGAAGAGAAACAGGAGAAAGTGAAAGGGGGAGAGAAACAGGCTAGGGAGAGGGGGCAAAATAGACATAGGGGAGAGGGGAAGAAACACAAGGGAGGGGGGAGAGACACAGGGGAGGGAAAGGGGGAAGAGTCACAGGGGAGCGAGAGGGGGAAAGAGACACAAGAGTGGGAGAGGGGGGAAATGAGACACAAGGGAGGGAGAGGGGGAAAGAGACACAAGGGAGGGAGAGGGGGAAATGAGACACAAGAGAGGGAGAGGATGGGGGGAAATGAGACACAAGGGAGGGAGAGGAGGGGAAAATGAGACACAAGGGAGGCAGGGAGGGGGAAATAAGGCCCAAGGGAGGGAGAGGAGGGGTAAAATTAGACACAAAGGAAGGAGAGGGGGGAATGAGACACAAGGGAAGGAGAGGGGGGAAATGAGAGACAAGGGAGGGAGAGGGGGAAATGAGACACAAGGAGTAAGAGGAGGGGGGAAGGAGACACAAAGGAGGGAGAGGAGGGGAAAAGGAGACACAAGGGAGGCAGAAGAGGGGGGAAATGAGACACAAGGGAAGGAGAGGGGGGAATGAGACACAAGGAGGGAGAGGGGGGGAATGAGAGACAAGGGAGGGAGAGGGGGAAATGAGGCACCAGGAAGGGAGAGGAGGGGGAAGGGAGACACAAAGGAGAGAGAGGAGGGGGAAAGGAGACACAAGGGAGGCAGAAGAGGGGGGAAATTAGACACAAGGAAGGGAGAGGAGAGGAAAATGAGAAAAAAGGGAGGGAGAGGGGGGAGGAGACAAAAGGAAGGGAGAGGAGGGGGAAAGGAGACAAAAGGGAGGGAAAGGAAGGGGGAAATGAGACACAAGGGAGTGAGAGGGTGGGGAAAATGAGACACAAGGAAAGGAGAGGGGGAATGAGATACAATGGAGGGAGAGGAGGGGAGAGAGGAGACACAAAGGAGGGAGATTAGGGGAAAGGAGACACAAGGGAGGCAAAAGAGGGGGGAAATGAGACACAAGGGAGGGAGAGGAGGGGGAAATTATACAAAAGGGAGGGAGAGGAGGGGGGAAGGAGACATAAGGGAGGGAGAGGAGGGGGAAAGTGGAACACAAGGGAGGGAGATGAGGGGGAAATGAGACACAAGAGAAGGAGAGGGGGGAATGAGACACAAGGGAAGGAGAGGGGGGAAATGAGACACAAGTGAGGGAGAGGGGGACATGAGACACAAGGGAGGGAGAGGAGGGGAAAAGGAGACAAAAGGGAGGGAGAGGAGGGGGGAAATGAGACACAAGGGAAGGAGTGGGGGGAATGAGACACAAGGGAGGAAGAGATGGAAATGAGACACAAGGGAGGAAGAGGGGGAAATGAGATACAAGGGAGCGAGAGGAAGGGGAAAAGAGACAAAAGGGAGGGAGAGGAGGGGGGGGGAGGAGGCACAAGGATGGGAGAGGAGCGGGAAGGAGACACAAGGGAGGCACAAGAGGGAGGAAATGAGACACAAGGGAGGGAAAGGAGGGGGGAGACAGTCTCATTTGAGATTCGATTAAAACAAACAAAATTTTAAGGGGCCAACAAAAACTGGGACAGAGAACTGATAGGTAAAAACACTAAAGATAAATGGACAACATTGAAATCCTTACTAAATACACATACTTATCACCATATACCAAGTGGGAATAAAAGTAAAAGGAATAAATCACATCCAATGTGGCTTAACAATGATTTAAAGATCAGGCATTTAAATTATACAAACAAGAGGGGACAGAGACTGCTTTACGGGAGTACAAGGGTATCAACAAGGCTTGCAAAAGGGCTATTAGACTGGCTAAAATAGAAAATGAAAAAAATGTTTGCAAAAGAGAGTAAGACTAACCCTAAAATATTTTTTAAGTATATTAATGGGAAGAAGGCGAGGAAGGAAACTATAGGAACATTACAATGTGACACAGGCCGAATGATAATTAGTGACCAGGAAAAGGCAGATGAGCTAAATATGTTCTTTTCTTCGGTATACACAAGGGAGGTACCAGTGGTTGGGACACGGCAACATAATGGGGCTACACTACCTTTGCCAAATGATTGGTTAACACAGGAAGTAATCCAAAAGAGGTTGGAAAAAATAAATGTTAATAAAGCCCCGGGTCCTGATGGAATACATCCAAGGGTACTAAGGGAACTGGGTTCTGTAATAGCCAAACCATTATATTTAATTTTTCAAGATTCACTCAACACAGGGTCTCTACCAGATGTCTGGAGAAAAGCTGATGTGATACCTCTATTTAAAAAGGGAGCAAGAGGAAATCCGGGGAATTATAGACCAGTGAGCCTCACTTCTGTAGTGGGGAAGCTTTTAGAAGGGTTAATAAGGGATAATATACAATAATATGTCTATTTAAACAGGTTTCTAAGTACGAGTCAACATGGATTTATGAGGGATAGGTCATGTCAAACAAATCTAATTAGTTTCTATGAGGAGGTTAGTAGGAACCTGGATCAAGGCAACTCAGTGGATGTAGTCTTTTTGGATTTTGCAAAGGCTTTTCATACAGTGCCACATGGGAGACTATTGTGAAAACTAAGAGATACAGGAGTTGCAGTAAATATCTGCTCATGGATTGAGAGCTGGCTAAAAGACAGGAAGCAAAGGGTTGTTGTAAATGGAACATACTCCGATTGGACTAATGTGGTAAGTGGGGTTCCTCAGGGTTCAGTATTAGGTCCTCTCCTTTTTAACATATTTATTAATGACTTAGAGGTGGGACTAGAAAGTAGTGTCTCCATTTTCGTTGATGAGACAAAGTTGTGCAAGGTAATTAAATCAGATAAGGATGTGCTTTCCCTCCAAAGGGATTTACATAAAATTGAGGAATGGGCATTTAAATGGCATATGAGATTTAATACGAATAAATGTAAAGTTATGCATCTGGGAAGGAAAAATAGCCATGCAATTTATAGTCTTAATGGAGCAAATCTAGGTGTATCAGATATTGGAAGGGATTTGGGAGTGCTTGTGGACAACCACCTAGGTAACAGTGCTTAATGCCAAGCAACGTCTGCAAAGGGCATAGAAGCAAGGGAAGCAAATATATTGCTGCCATTATACAAATTAGTACGCCCTCATTTGGAATATGGAGTACAATTTTGGGCACCACTTCATAAAAAGGACATTTTAGAGCTGGAAAAGGTCAAGGGGAATTGAGGGGCTAAGTTAGGAAGAAAAACTAACCAAATTAAGCTTATTTTCTCTAGAAAAAAGGCGTCTAAGAGGAGATATGATTACCTTATATAAATACATCCAGGGTCAGTATAAAGATTTGTCAAGGGAGCTTTTTGTGCCGAAAGGTTTTCAACTGACCAGAGGAAATCCCTTGAGGTTAGAAGTAAAAAGATTCCACTTTAAAGAAAGAAAAGGGCTCTTCACAGTAACAGTTGTTAATCTGTGGAGTTCTCTACCAGAGGAGGTGGTGACAGAGGATTTGATAGATAACTTTAAAAGGGGGCTGGATTTATTTCTTATTAAAAAGGGAATTCAGGGTTATCCTGGATAATAAGAGAGAGATCATTGATCTAGGGAGAAATCTGATCGCCAGTATCTGGGGTCAGGAAGGATTTTTTTTTCCCTTTGAGACGATTGTTTTTTTTTTTCTGTTTGCCTTCCTCTGGATCAATTAATTAATTATTAATTTAAAAAAAAATGTTGTTTAATAATTAATTAACAACTAATATGCAATTTTGCAGATCAGAGGAGGTCTTAAAAGGTTGAACTTGATGGACTGAAAGTCTTTTTTCAACCTTAATTACTATGTAACTATGTAACTATGTAACAATTATTTTTCATTATGTGGGTCCATTTTTCTGATTTGATTCTTTCTACTATTTAGGAGGGCATATCCTTGTAAACTAATGAGCTTTCTATTAATCCTGTTCAAAACAGTGGCGGTTTTAACTACTACCTTCCAATTGCTTAGATAGACTCTTCCTCTGCATTTAAAATCTGCTCCAATCTCAGGAAATAAATCAAGAGTAAACACTGCAATATGATTTTCAAATAAGATAAATTAAAGGCTTTATTTTTTTAACACTTGTACCTATTTTCAAGATTAGTTTTTCAAAAGAGTATTATTTTATTTAATATAGTACTGCACGGATCCTTGAACTTAGTTTACTATTTTCTTAACTTATTCTCCCAAATGGTGTACTGTAAATATGTGGTTAGAATATGCATTTAATATAAATTAAAGGATACACAGCCAATATGAGATAGTATGACGTAGTTTGTTGTAATGCAGCTAGCATGCTGTCGACATCTAGTGGTAGTTAATAGTATAACATTTAATCAAGGTACCGTAATTTTGCAGTTTTTTCATTTCTAAAGTTTTTAATTTCCTATATATTCATTAAAAATTAAAATAGAGTTAGTAAAAACATATCTACACAAGGGTACATAATTATCATTGTTTGTCTATTAAAATAATCAGATGTCATATAGGTTACTAGGTTTAATTTGGTAAAGATGATATATATATATATATATATATATATATATATATATAATATATAATCTAATATATATTATACAAGAGCTGTTGTTGATGTAATGACGTATCTGTTTAAACACTTGTATTTTAGGAGTGATTTGCAGTCTGAGTTGTTTTGCCAATTTTCATGAATTTATGTTGAATTTTGGGGTGATGATGTTTTTTTTTTTCTTCATTGGAACAATGTGAAATGTTTGTAGAAAAAAATGGCTGAAATAATTAGTTTGAAGATGTACAATGTAAAACTGATGTACAATATGTACATGGTTTGTTTTGGTGTAAATATTGTAACACAGGGAAATATATTTTATATAAGACTTTGGAAAAGCATTAAAGGCACAAACCCAGTAGAGACTGATAGATTGTCAAATGTGGTGTTAGAAGTGGGTTTAAGATGAATGAACTTGTGAACTCTCCTGTACAAACTACTGCAGAATACAGGTGCTGAGAGGTCACAGAGGCTAGAAACACGGCACAAACCCAGTAGAGACGGATAGCTTGTCACAATATGTATATATATATATATATATATATATATACATATATATATATATATATTCAAGACGCAGTTTAACAGATAAAGGTGTTTTGTTGCTAATTCATAAAAGCTGATCATAATAATATATGAGGGTATGTGTGTTCTTAAGTGTTATGCATTATGCTTTATTATGGCATGTTGTGTGTATGAATAAGTAAGACTCCGCATTAAGGACCAGTCTTTATAGCTACAGTATAGGGCCATATTTTATTAGCTGCTCGCAAATGCCTCAAATTCATAAATTTGGCTTCAGTGTTTTTTTTTTAGATAAATGTTTAGATGTATTCTATTGACTCAAGCTGGCAATTTACCTCCTTAAACTCCTAAACTACTAAACCCTGCTTTTTTAAGTCTGATTTCAGGGGGTGTGATCATGTGATCTAACAATATTTAAGCAAGCTCGTAATTTACTTTTTAGACACAGCCAATAGTAAATGATAATGTCATAATGACGTCAGTAAAACATGGAAGTTACACATAATCTACAATCAAAAGCTAAGAATTAATAAGTACCAATAAGTAATATTTGCTGATTGGGCTTGCAAACTAGCACTCTATAAAATGCATTAGATCATTTGTTTTAGTCCATGTGAGAGTTATGATATGTATTAACCCCTTGAGTTCCAGGATCTATATTACTCAGAAATAACTTTTAAAAATAATATTTTTTAGTTGCATATTTGTGGTTTTGAAGCTATTCTGCAATAAATTCTAATGTCTTTCTATGGCTTTCAGTGCTTTTATAATGCAGTATTGTGCATTTAATTGCTGTTACAACTCTAATAAGTGTTTGAAAAAAAACCTTGTGAGTCCTATTTAGTACTCGTAATATTTTTGAGAGAAACTTGATACTTTTTTTCAATTGCAGGTCAGACTTTATTTACGAGCTAGAGCTCTGGGTCTAATACAATATCAATTTTGTGTAACGTTAATTATTTAGAGCTTGTAATATTCAAGCAGTGCTAAAACCAATGGAGTCCTTAAGCCGGTTTTGAGAGTTTGACTGGCCCGTAGGGATTGTGGGCGGGTTACTTGTAATCGGATTACAAATACCTAATAGAATATGTGGCAATATTAAGAGCAGTTTTAAGTGTATAGAAACTTACCAATTGGGCAGTAGAATTGCGCCCATAGTACATAATCTTACAACCATAATTCACAGAGCATTGCATGGACTGTGACGCTGTTGCTAAATATTGAGATGGGAAATTTGCCATTGCAGCCTTAAAAAACTTACTCCTCAGCACATAGTTACATAGTTACATAGGGCCTCATTCTATTAGCGGCCGTAAATCGGCCGTAAGGCTGCGATTCCTTGCGGGGGTTCAGTTAACTCGCGATTCAATTATACGGCCCCGCAAGGATTTCCTCTTACGGCCGGCCGCATATCTTGGAACCGGCCGTAAGCTCAGAAATCTAAAAAGTCAAAAATAAATTCAAGCCTGCACTGTACAGCTCTGTAAATGCTAGGGATCATATTGGGGTACATGAGGATTAAAAGTAACCCACTCTCAAGCTTGCACATCAGCCCAAACCCGAGTTCAAATTAACTGTTTATTTTCCGGCTGCGGCGTGGGCGTGTCTGAGGTGCTCCAAGCACTCTGGACTTTTTACATGTATATTTTACGGATATTAAAAAATATATATTTTACGGATTTGAGTATAGGGTAATTATGTGCTATTTTTGCTAACACCGAATATCCCTTTATAGACTCTGCAAAGTGCAGGATGGCTTTATTTGGGCTATTTTATGTGCTTAATTGGTGCTAGCGGGACCTCTTTCCTGCAAGTAAGCTGCGGCTCGCTTTTAGCCTTGCAGAGAGGGTTCCCGGAGCAATTGAATTGCAAATAGGAATTTCTTACGGCCGATTTCCTTGCGGCCGTTTAAGATCAAAGGATTTCCTCCGGCGCGAGCGGCCGCAAGAGATAGCAAGGCACCGGCCGCAAGCCTGCCGGAATCCCCGGCCGGAGGGTAATAGAATAGCAGAATAGCTTGCGGACGGTCCTTGCGGCCCCGCAACGGCTGCGGCCGCTAATAGAATGAGGCCCATAGTATTTAAGGTTGAAAAAAGACTTTCAGTCCATCAAGTTCAACCTTTTAAGATCTCCTTTGATCTGCAATATGCGGATTAACTATTAATTCATTAGTTGTTAATTAATTATTAATCAATTATTTAATGTTTTTTTTTTTGTTTCTTTTTTTATTATTATTAATTAGTCCAGAGGAAGGCAAATAGAAAAAAATAAAATAAAATAAAACAAGCGAGACTTGTTTTAAATGTCAAATGTCTAAAGGGGAAATGTTAAAAATTTGGATCATTACTGTCTCTCTAATTATCCATGATAACCCTGAATACCCTTTTTAATTAGAAATAAATCTAGTCCCCTTTTAAAGTTATCTATCGAATCCTCTGTCACCACCTCCTCTGGTAGAGAATTCCACAGATTAACCACCCTTACTGTGAAGAACCCTTTTCTTTCTTTGAGGTGGAATCACATGGGATGATTGATTAATTTTGGAATGTTAGAGTAGGGGTGCTTGGATACAAAACTAATTTAAGTTACATAACAAAGAAAATGTTATGAAATATTACTCATACTCATCTTTATGGGGTTGCGATGTTGGCATCGCTCCATCTATATAGTCAGCCCACAAATTGCAGGTTTAGTGCAACACAGCACTATGACTTCTTATTTTTCTATGTTGTAACTCTGAGATAGGCAAAGCTGTTCTGATTCCTACACTAAAAACTGCAATATTCTTTTCTATAGAATTCATTTAAACAGGTAAAAAATTCTGTTTCCAGCAAAAACAATCTCAAGACTTGACATTCTTCCACTGGCTTTCCTTGAAACCGTCAGCCTCCTCCTTTTACACAGCTTTTTCAGCACATGGTGGAGGAGCATGGGTAATCTGGCCTTTATCCCTGCTGATATAAATTCATGCTGTACCTTGTACGACATGGGCTTTTGTCGCTTTTTCTGCTCACCTTAATGAGTTCCTGGAACCTAGATTGTGCCAGATTGGTACAAGAGAGGGGTCATTACTCCCTATTGGTAAGGGCACAGAGGCTACAACTGTGCTCTGCGGGTAGCCCTGCTGGCTAATGCACTTCTAGCTGCAAACCTTAGAGAACAGTGTAAAATGGCTTTGGAATCAAACAGTGACATATTGTATGCTCCAGTGTATTAGTAATTTAATAGAAATATTAAATGCCTTTTGATTTGTGTAGAAAGCGGGTTTTCTGACAACATTTTATTGTAATCAAAGTATAAGCCTGCAGGCTATTTTATTAATGGCTTGTCTGCCTTCTCCTTCCACCAAATCACACAGCAATAAAATTAATAATTTCTGAAATATGTTTCTATTGAGCTGATATGTGTAGATTTTGGAAAATTGATTTTCAAATAGCTTCTGTTTCATGAATGCAAATAAATAATTACATTGTTAAAGCACATTTTCTCACAATTGTATTTGTCAAAGGGAACATAAATGGGATCTAAAAACGTTGAATTAAAAATCCCCATTTCCTCAAACAGAATTAACCTTTATCCATGTTTCATTAATAGGTTTCATAAGAATTGGGGATTCTTTTACTGCAAAGGGACACAGCAAAAGTCACAATTATTAAATAAATGAAAAGTACATAATAAATATAATTGCAAATGGTTGAGTGAATATGTAGGTAGCTTAGTCAATTTGAGTATTATCCAATTATCAAACAAAATTACTGTTCGGTTTACTATTATTTCTGTTCTTTTTAAGTGGTACAGAAGACATTGGTGAATACATTGGATCAAACATCCAGATAGCTTGGATGCCTAATCTTGATGACTTGATGAAAGGATATGCAAGGAATTTTAGACCTGGGATTGGAGGTAAGACAGGAGGGCAGATATGTGATTTATTGCACATTTATTACATATATGTATTTATTGGTATATTTAGGTTTAATGCTGCCCAAAATGTATTCAGGTTATTGTGCTAACCATGCCTCGGTTACCTGTGCTCCCCCAAGCATTCAACGCTCGTTGCCTAAGTCCCGCGGGTTTCGCTGATGAGCGCCTGAGGCTCTCATCTCCACCAATGCAATCAGAGCCTTCAGCGCTCATTGCCTAAGTCCCACGGATCTCGGTGATGAGCTCCTTTGCAGCTTTGGGAGGGCCGCAGTTGCAGGACTCGCCACTAGAGCCCGCAATTTTAACATTGCTTTACCAACAACTTTTGGCAACCTCGCAATTACGACAACTATATATGTGATTAGAAAGTGTCAGGTACATTTACGGACAGAAATGTCACTGCACAGAGACATTTCTGTGCCTCGATGACTTAGGTCTTAACACACCAATGCATGTAATGCAAGTAAAGAAGTTCACAAACAAATATCAACTCTTGGACAATGGGAACACTATTTAAAGGGATATGAAAGTTTCATGGATTAATACATTTTTGCACTCTATAGGCAAAAAACAGCCTGTTTGTATGCAGCACATCTCATAAAACATTTTTTTTTTAAATGTCTAAAAATCCCTCTCATGATTATGTTGACCTCCAGCGGGTGTCTACACGGGCACCTGATCCCCCAATTAGCATGCAGCATCAGGGGAGCAATATTAACCCACTATTTACCCGATGTTGCTTGCTCAGCCAATCTGCTTCCAGCTTCCTGTCTCTATGTCAGCAGCAATACATAGCACATATCAGTGATACACTACATATCCCAGGCTTTTTCAAAAGTTTCAGCTAACTGATTGGCCAAAACAAATCATTTTAAATTTGATGCTAATTTAGCTTGAGTTTGGAGGGTGTTAACCCTGATTTCCAACTGTCAGAAATTACCAGAGATTTTGCTGACTTCACTGTAAGTTTTTAAATGTTTATGTTTTGATTTTTTGTGCAAAAAATGTTTGCATACACTACTAATTCCCCTCTATCAGATGCATTCATAATTCAGCAAATTTACAGTGCTTTGCAAAATTATTCACCCTTTTGACATTTTACCTATTTTGTTACATTACAGCCTTAAGTTCAATGTTTTGTTAATATAATTTTATGTGATGATCAGAACACAATAGTCTAAGTCGGTGATGTGAACTGAGAAAAATATATACATAAAACTATTTTTTAGAAATAGAAAACAGAAAATTGGCATGTGCGTATGTATTCACTCCCTTTGTTATGAAGCCCATAAAAAGCTCTGGTGCAACCAATTACCTTTGGAAGTCCCATAATTAGTGAAATGATGTCCACCACCATTAGATGAAATTATGTCCACCTGTGTGCAATCTAAGTGTCACATGATCTGTCATTACATATACACACCTTTTTTTGAAAGGCCCCAGAGGCTGCAACACCTAAGCAAGAGGCACCACTAACCAAACACTGCCATGAAGACCAAGAAATTCTCCAAACAAGTAAGGGACAATGTTGTTGAGAAGTACAAGTCAAGGATAGGTTATAAAAAAAATATCCAAATCTTTGATGATCCCCAGGTGCACCATCAAATCTATCATAACCAAATGGAAAGAACATGGCACAACAGCAAACCTGCCAAGAGACGGCCGCCCACCAAAACTCACAAACCGGGCAAGGAGGGCATTAATGAGAGGCAGCACAGAGACCTAAGGTAACCCTGGAAGAGCTGCAGAGTTCCACAGCATAGACTGGAGGATCTGTACATAGGACGACAATAAGCTGTACGCTCCATAGAGTTGGGCTTTATGGCAGAGTGGCCAGAAGAAAGCCATTACTTTCAGCAAAAAACAAAATGGCACGTTTTGAGTTTGCGAAAAGGCATGTGCGAGACTCCCAAAATGTATGGAGGAAGGTGCTCTGGTCTGATGAGACTAAAATTTAACTTTTCACCCATCAAAGAAAATGCTATGTCTGGCGCAAACCCAACACATCACATCACCCAAAGAACACCATCCCACAGTGAAACATGGTGGTGGCAGCATCATGCTGTCGGGATGTTTTTCAGCAGCTGGGACTGGGAAACTGGTCAGAGTTGAGGGAGAGAATGATGGTGCTAAATACAGGAATATTCTTGAGCAAAACCTTTACCACTCTGTGCGTGATTTGAGGCTAGGACGGAGGTTCACCTTCCAGCAGGACAATGACCCCAAACACACTGCTAAAGCAACACTTGAGTGGTTTAAGGGGAAACATGTAAATGTGTTGGAATGGCCTAGTCAAAGCCCAGACCTCAATCCAATAGAAAATCTGTGGTCATACTTAAAGATTGCTGTTCACAAGCACAAACCATCCAACTTGAAGGAGCTGGAGCAGTTTTGCAAGGAGAAATGGGCAAAATCCCAGTGGTAAGATGTGGCAAGCTCATAGAGACTTATCCAAAACGACTTGGAGTTGTGATTGCGGCAAAAGGTGGCTCTAAAAAGTATTGACTTCAGGGGGGTGAATAGTTATGCACATTTACTTTTTCTGTTATTTTGTCCTATTTGTTGTTTGCTTCACAATAAATAAAAAAAAAAAACATCTTCAAAGTTGTGGGCATGTTCTGTAAATTAAATGATACAAATCCTCAAACAACCCATGTTAATTCCAGGTTGTGAAGCAACAAAACACGAAAAATGCCAAGGGGGGTGAATACTTTTGCAAGGCACTGTACATATCCTTTTAATCTCCATTTGTCGGTCACATAATTTAAGCAGTTTAAGTCATGCATTTACAATTACATTGTGTTATATTGGCTTCTGTAACACACCAGCAATGTAAAAATGTCTGTATTAAACATCAGTAAAACTAATTTTACATTCACTGAAAGCAAATATAACTCTGCCAGGCTCTTCTAGCTCACCCAAGGATCATTGTCTGCTGCTCTCATCTACACTGGATCCCTATCTTAATTCTAATCCTAGTTTACAAAGCCCTGAACTGCATTACACCTTAGCTCTTTTCTTCAAATATACTCCAACTGGTTTGCCCTTTCATCCGCCATCATTACCTCTTTCCATACCCGCTACAGGGCTTCTTGAAAGCAGCCCCACTGCTTGCTATTTCTTACCTTGATTAGTGTTGAGATGTACAGTGGTGGAAGAAGGTCATCTACAGTATTTCTGAGATGCTTGATCCTATCCCACTAATACATAGGTTTCAGTGAAGTATTACTTTAAATGGATAGTGACGTCTAATCCATTTTCTCTATAATGTATAGAGAAAACGTTAGAATATGAGAGGACGACATTACATAAAAATTGCACAACCATATTTTTTTTTACAGAAGTTTTTAGTTAGTGAAGACATTGCTTTTGGATAGAAGGTCACTAACTAAAAACTTATGTAAAAAAATATACTCTGTGCTTATATAGAGCCCTATTCAATTGGCCAAATCACATTTGAATGAAACATGTGAAACATGAGAGTGGGTCCTTTTTGTTATCCTTACATTTATTATATTGGGAGATAAATGTATATTTTGTAAGGTTCTCTCTATAATACCCATGTTGTTTTCTGTAGGTCCTCCTTTGAATGTTGCAGTGGACATTGAAGTAACAAATATTGACCACATCTCTGAAGCCAACATGGTAAAGTTCTAAGAATGTGTAGTGTTTCTTGTAACACAAGTCCAGAATGGAAAGCATGCTTGTTGTATCATAGGTTTAAAGGACCACGCTTGCTGTTATATGATAGGGTTCTCTTAATAACCACTTGAAAAAAAATACATACCAATGTAGCTTTCCTTAAATTTGGTGTTGCAGACTAAAGCAGATATGCTTCTCTCCACCCCAGTTGTGTGTTTCTAGCTTTTTGTAGGAGAGATGTTATGTTTTACAAACTAAGGCCCCTGTTCAATTGCAAAGCGTTTTACCGTTCATAAGTTGCGGGCTTGAAATTTGCTACAGTTACAAAGCGATTCAATTGAACAAGCCCGCAATTTAAGGGCCGAAAGCCCAAACCGTAAACCATGCACCCGTAAGTAGCATTTCAGAGCGTGATCATGATCAATTAAGCAAGCCCAACTACCCATTTAGAAACAGCCAATAGTAAAAGAGAGTCATCATTACGTCAGTAAAACATGGAAGTTAAACGTCAATCAATTAGCATTTAGAAAACCGATATGCGATCAGACTCGCAATCCGGCAATGTACAAAATAATAAAAATGAATGGCGATACTGTTATAGTCCATGTGGGTGTACTGATATGTATTACCTCATTGATTCCCGAGATTGATATGACACAGAAATGAAAATTTTGATTGCAGATTTGCGAGCTTGAGACTGTTGTGCTATTAATTCTAATGTATATCATCACTTTCCACGTCTTTTAAAATGCAGTATTGATTTTTTATTTGCATTTACAGTGCTACGATCAGGTGTTTAAACCTCTTGCAAGTCCTATCTGGTACTCGTAGGATTTTCTTCTACATTTGCCGTTTACGGGTGTGAAAACATTTGCGGGCTTGAGGAATTGTAGCAATTAAATAGCAATTTGTGATTATAACATTTACGGGCTTGAAAGATCAAAGGCTTAGCTGGGTCAGAGTTACGATTTTAACAATCTCAGGGATTTTGAACTTCGAACCCGCAAATCGTTTGCGGCTAGGGGAAAGACGACAATTAAATAGTAAATTAGTTTACGGGCTCCATTACGGTCTCCAGTAACTTACAATTGCTCAATTGAATAGGGGCCTTTGTCCACTATTATAAGTAATATTTAGATACCCCTTTACCAATCCCCCCAAGATGTTCAGAGCCTAAGTAGTGTTGCTGCAGTCACTAAGTATATTTGTGTCTCCTGTGAACATTTCCCAGTTGTGTATAATAACAAATCAGTTCAATCCACTTTGTCTATAGCGACAATTACAAATCAAAACATCGTGCTCAGATTGTTTTCAATGGAATATAGTTGAAGTGGCACTGTAATGGTCCAGTTTTCATGACTTCTAAGTAATAAAATCAATATAAAAAGCTGATCTATTGTGAGAAAACTTACATTGTATTTTGCTTGTTTTCAAACAACCTTTAGGCTTTAGCGCCAAACATCTTTTTCAAAATGTGACAGATTTCCATGCAACTGCCTACTTACTGCACAGCATTACCAGCACAGTCTAAGAGGACGAGATGCACTTCCTGACACATTTTTAAAAAATGGAGCTCCAGCCCAAAGACAAGCAATATTCAGCATATGCTTTCTCACAAAACATCCACTTTTTTTTAACAACAATAAAGAATAGAAACATTGTTTTGTAGTAGGAATAAAATGTACCAATAACACATTTTTTGCTCATTTTGTTAAGGAATACACAATGACGGTGTTCCTGCGTCAGAGCTGGCGGGATGAAAGACTGTCTTATCACCACACCAACAAGACTCTTGTCTTGGATAGTAGATTTGTTGAGAAACTTTGGCTTCCAGACACCTTTATTGTGAATGCCAAGTATGCCTGGTTTCATGATGTAACAGTGGAAAACAAACTAATCCGACTGCAGCCGGACGGTGTCATCTTGTACAGCAGCAGGTAACAGACGCCAAGCTCAAAACAGACAGGGTGTTAATACTGAGACAAGTTCACACCAACATGGGTCAATAAAAATAGTTTTTATGTTGTAGGTAACTATATTTTTCAAATTAGAAAAAAAAACGATCTATACATTGTATTAGCCATTTATTTTTAATATAAATAATTTTTCATATTATGTGGGTTCCATATACAGTACTATTGTGTGTCTTAATATGCCAGAGTGTGCCAAGCTACTCTGATTTGTAAAACAGTATGGTAATATGTTTTTGTGCTGTCAGAATTATTGTACTATGTTAGCAAATGATACCAAATGTCAGCACACAGTGCCAAACAGAAATATGGAGCCTCATTTGCAACTCGATCGCAGACAGCCAAATGCCTGTGATTGAGTTGCGAGC
Organism: Discoglossus pictus; assembly: GCA_027410445.1. Classification (NCBI taxonomy): domain Eukaryota; kingdom Metazoa; phylum Chordata; class Amphibia; order Anura; family Alytidae; genus Discoglossus; species Discoglossus pictus. Next base: position 148,610,162 of record CM050169.1, read on the forward strand.
TCCATTTGGTCTCCGATTGAGATGCTATTAAATTGGCTGGGCCCGCAATTTAGTTATTGGTCCCAAAAATAATAACACCATGCCGTCTGATGTAGCATTTCTGGGCTTAAACCTGTTAGGGGAGCAAGCCCGTAAATCCAATGCAGTAACATCCAATGGAAACAGAGTTTGTTATCATGTCCAACCTCCAAGCCCGTAACTCATAAGTGAAGTCTGTAGGCTTTAACCTCCAAGCCGTTGGACTTTGAAAAATAGAGGTTGGATTTCAAAGTCCCACGGGCTTGGAGATTGAAGCCCGTAGGACTTCATATTGATTGACGTGATAAATAAAAAAGAAGATTGAACATGAAATAAAGTATTGGAGAATGTTGTGCTATTAATTCTAAGACCTGACATCACTTTCACTCTTAATAAAAGTACAGTTTTGCTTTTTTATGTGCTTTTAAAGTGTTCCAATTCGTCATTAAGCCCTTATCGAGACCTCCATGGTACCATTAACTTGTGGTTAGATATTAGCCATTTGCGGGCTTGACAGAGTGGTTAGGGAGAGGGAATCGGAGCAATTGAATAGCGATTTGCGATTTTAGCCTTGCGACAGTGAATGATCAAAGGCTTGGAGGCATTAACTTGCGATTTTAAAAATTGCAATAAATCGCAGCTCGGAGCCCGTAACTCGATCGGAGCCTGCAAACTGATGCCAATGGAATAGCAAAATAACCCGAAAGCCTTAATTGAATGAGACTTATGGTGCATACAGGCGGCGGACCAAATAAGAGAGACACTTAACAATAAATATATTAATATCAAGGACCTAATAAAGAGTGGGGTCATCATTTTTCTTCAGAATAGCTTCATGCACCTGCATTTCAGACACAGATTACTTGGCCTCTTTGGAACTTTTAGATGACTCACATATCAAAGATTTAGTTAATTATGATTAAAAAATGAATTCCTTTTTCATGCAACATTCCCCCACTCTCAAATCTGGAAATACAAATAATTTATTTCATGTTCAATTTTCGTGTTCTATCCATCATGCAAGTGCCACAGGCTAGGAGGTTATACACCCTCCAAGCCCATACGGGCTTGATTAACGAGTTACAAGCTTGGAGGTCATTCAAGCCCGTGGGACTTTGGATGGAATTAAACATGAAATAAAATATTTAATTTTGCCGATGTGCAAGCTTGAGAATGTTTTGCTATTAATCCTCATGTCCCCCATTTGTTTCCCCATCATTTACAGTGCTTTACAGTGCTGGATTGAATATATATTTGCATTTACAATGCTTCGCGTTTGCGGCCTTCAACCTCCTAGCCCGTAGTTTGAACACCGATTTACTGGCTTGGAGGTCATTCAAGCCAGTGGGACTTTGGACAGAAATTGAAGCTGAAATTAAATATTGGATTTGGGCGATGTGCAGGCTTGACAAGGTTTTGCTATTGATCCTCATGTCCCCGATTGTGTTCCCCATCATTTACAGTGCTTTACAGTGATATTTACACTTTTCTGAATTTGCGTCCTTAAAACACGAGTTATGGGCTCGCGGCAAATGTTTACGACCGATTCCATGGTTTGCGATTGGCCGTAGAGGGACATCCTTGCGGAGCTGTACATGTGAATACCAAAGTAGACGTAGTGCTATGTGGGGCCATAAGCCCATCGCAAAGAATCGCAGAGTTTCGGCTGCTTTGCAGCTCCGATTAGAATGAGGCCCTAAGTAGGTAACTAGGCCTATAGTATAAACATACTGTGGTGTTAATTCTTAGATTGTCAATTATAATTTTCTGAAGTAGTGACTGAAGAAGATATGCACAGCAGAGATATCATGAAATCTCGCCTGTTAAAGGACCACTGTGGTCACATTTTTCTACACCATTGTTGTGTTTAGTAGAACTGAACTAGATAAGACGCAAAATTATTTTAGACTGCATAAAACAAAAATAAACACATATTGTAAATATCTAATCCAGTAGACTCTCAGTTATCCAGAACTGAAGCAACCAGAAAAAAAAATTATACTGTACCATAAATATAAATTTACATATTTGCGGCTCAACAAATGCCAGGAGCCAGGTTGTCATGCCACAAAATGCTTACAGGCACCTAGATTTCATCCACTGTATGCCTCTGCAATTCAATGTTACCTGTAAGCAGACAGGCATGAGTGACTGAGCCAGTGCAGTGTTGGTGTTACATTCCCCAGGTTCAGCACCGCACCCTCCAGCCCAAAGTATCTGTGTGTAAGTGAGGAGTGAAAGCACCTGCTGCTAGAACAGCTCTCACTGACAAATATACTTAGCAGAGCATCCGAAGTGCAGCTAATCTAGGCCTATTTTAATAGTAACTCTCAAGCAACCAGAAACTACATTTATCCGGCATCTACCAATCCCCATGGGTGCTGGTTAACTGAGCGTCTACTGTATCTATATGCAATGATTCCTTACTGAATTCTGTTTCCTTAAATAAAGTGTTTGTTTCAGCAATTTTCTCAGAAGACTGTTGCTAGTAAAATAATAAAGTTTTTGTTGGACCTAATTGTCATGAATCAGCCAGTGGCCATAAGGGTTGGACAAAGTGCATGGCTCTTGCTGTGGAAGAAAAGGTTTGGGGCCCACTTGTTATTGATATATGGTTATGTTGTGGTCTAGGGGATAAAGTATTATAAGTTTACCCCTTAGCATATCCCCATCCCTTCCATGTTTAGGCTCATTGTAATGGGGATCCTGTGAGGGAGCTGGTGGGATGTGTTGGTTGTATGTGTGTGAAACATTGTGTGTTGTATTTGTAAATATGAATGTATGTTATTATATTAGTATGTCATTATATTGTAGAGGGGAAGCCGTTGAATACAGCCAAGCCTCCTTTGTTCCCAAAGGCCTGTAATCCCATTAGCTAAGTATCCAGCAGAGAACTAACAATGGGAAGCTCACAGCTGGAGAGCAGACAGGCAGGCAACCAGAAACAATGGGATGGCCTGAGGCTTCTCAGCCTTCCTAGCATGGGCACAGGAGAGCCAAGGCATGCTTTGCCCTGGAGATTCAGACCCCAAATGAATTAGTTGGCCTCGCCTAGTGGGCGGACCTGGGAGGGGACTATTGGTTCACACACAGTTCCCCTTCCTGATTGGCCAGACGTCATTTGGGGCTGGCTAACGGTAGCCACTTCCCCCATTCTTGTGTGATGTGGTTAAATATGCTGTTCTAAAATAAAACATGGTTCATAATTTTCATCAAGACTTTGTGTGCAGGTGTATTATTGACCCAGGGGCATATGCTGGTAGAGGAGATCGTTCTGACTCCCTTCCAGGTTCTTCCAGGCACACTACCAAAAGCTGGGACTTATGCTCTTGCATCCGCAAAGAAGGTCCATTGGTCTGAGTCACCCAAATCTTGGGTCTAAAACCTACAGGAGATAAGAGGACTAGGATCCTCTATACTCCATCATCATTGTAGGTTGTGACACTAATAATAACACTGGCAGTTTTAGCTGCCACATTCCATTCCATTGTAAGCGTCCCATTTCTGGAAGTAGGAAAGAAGAAAACAAAATGGCAGATTGTACTACAGCATAATTGCATATAAAAACATTATAGATTGATTTACTTTCTGAAATAGTTTACCTGTTTTCAAATATATTATATAAGGGTGTATTTTAAATATATGACTACAAAAGCACTCAAGGACTGGATATGCCTAGCCCAGGTGTAATATATAGTCATCTTTTAAAATAATTCAACCTATTTATCAGGAGGGAACCATGTGGCACAATCAGCATTCTCATAATTTGCAGTGCATTACCCAGAATCCCTGAATGTAGTTGAAACATTTCTGTAGGATATAGAATCTGAATTTACATAAAACATATACATGTAAATATGAGTTTTATATACATACCTACTAATCCATCAAACGTACTATAAATAGCTTCATATTATGAAGAAACATTTTTATTATCTACTGTATATAGTTATCGGCCCCTTCTGGATCGCTACCTTGTTGTGGTGAAGGGGCTTGTGCATGTCAATGAAGTTGTGAGCTATACCAAGATGGGCCGGTCATAGCAGAGAGGTCACACAAATCGCAGTCCTCTGGAGAATGAATTGGCAACCCACTCCAGTATTTTTACCAAGAAAACCTTATGGACAAGCATAACCAGAGACATGAGGATAGATGTGCGCGACATGCTGCATTCCATAGGGTCACAGAGAGTCAGACACAACTGAAAGACTGAACAACAACGATAGTCATCAATGTGATCTATTGAAGGAAGTAAATCATATGTGCAGAATGTTTTAAATATTTAGATTATGGCCAATTCCTTTATATTTATACATTTGTTAAAAAATACGACAAGCTCATTGTTGTCACTCACAGGCTCTGGACCCAGTTGTTGCCTCAATGTGCTAATTTGTGACGTGGTGTGCTGTTTGGTTTCTGTGGAGGCAATATTCACCTACCGCTTCCTTATCATTGCTCTACATCAGTGAAGCAAGCCATGCCCAAATTAAATTACAATTGTAGTCTATAACAGTGGTTACCAAACCTCTCCCCAGACCCACCAGACAGGCCATGATTTAGGGGAAACACTGTGTAAACAAAGGTGAGCCAACTAGAATTCAGCAGGAGGCGAAGCCTCAAATTTCTTCACCTGTGTGTTTCTACAGTGTCTCATGTAAATCATGGTCTGTCTGGTCGGTCCTGTGGAGAGAACCCCTGGTCTGTATGATCTTTGAATTACTAAACTTGATCTTTGAATAAACTTGATAATGGGTAAAATGTTATAAGAATGCAGTCTGCTACCTTCTCAGGAAGAGGTGTCCTTGTAAGCTAATGAAGTCCTGTTGAAAGTGTTGGCAAGATTAGATGCCAAATTGCCATTCTGCATTAAAAGTCTCCCCCTAGTGTTGTGCCTTGGTACTCGTCTGTCTCTGAACTAGTTGAATTTGGTATAGAAATTGCTTTGACACTCAATGCTTTCTCAGCACTGGTCGCGCTTGCTGTAGCCTGTATAAGTGAATTTACATAACTTCTTATGTGAACTTGGCACTCTTCGTGTCATCTTGAACCAACTAATGACAAGTACCAAAGTAACACTGTGTTTCATACATTTGCTCAGCACAAGACAAAATGGTAGACTCCACAGCATCATAATCACATATATAGTTGTGAGCATACGAGTTGTCGCTAACGCTTGCGGGCTCACGTAGTGAGCCCGCGGCCCTCGCGAAGCACTCCTTGCCAGCAACTGCGACCCTCGAAAACTTTACGTCGTAATGCAAACAAAATACGAGACACGTTACAACCCATTACGACCTCACCAAAAATGGCCACCACACGCGCACATCAAAACATCAAAAATCCAACAAATACACACAACAAATACATAAAAAGCTTATCTACAGCAAGAGGGAGCATCCAGGACCTCGAAAACTAAAGTTACACCTCGATTTAACTGAAATTAAAGCAGTTTAGACACTAAAAAATTCTCTAACGAGAGAAAAAATGGCCGCCGATAAAAACGAAAACGAGGCTACAGCAGTCTAAAGACGCAAAACACCACCAAAAACCTACGGATTTGCCGAAAACCACCTACAAGATTAGAAAACAAGGACGCAACCTGGGCAACCCCAAAAACATTATAAACACAACAAATACAAACAACAAACACATAAAAAAGTTACTCACAGCAAGGGGGGGGGGGCACCGAGGACCTCTGCAAGTGAAGTTACACCTCCATTTAACCACAAATTTCGGACTTTAGAGACTTGAAAATCCCCTAAGCGAGAGAAAAAATGGTCGCCGAACAAAACGAAAACGAGGCTAAACGTCCCTAAACACGCTAAACACTACCATAAACACGCAAAACACCACCAAACACCAACGCATATTCCGAAAAACTAGCACGACATATTAATATTACGAAAACTAATATTACGAAAAACTTGCACGACATAGAAAACGAACGACGCTACATTAGCCACATTATATACACCAAACACCCTTAGCTCACTTACAATTTCGTTGCCGTCATTTTTTGACAGACAATTCGCTAGTATACATATAATAGGTAAAAAATGTACTGCATGATTTTTCAAAAAAATATATTACTGTTTTCAAATGTAATTGCCCAAAAGAGTGTATTTTAAATATAGGACTACAGTGCTTCTTTAGCATATGGGAACCACACATTAGCATATCCCTAAAAGAGAATGTACAGTGGTTTAGACAGTAATAGGTTTTGTAAAACTTTTTATATATTTTAAAACATAATTTTAAATAAATGTATATGCTTAAAACTATGTATTCACTACTTACTATTTAGTTGAAAGCATAATTCTTTCCTTGGCAATTCTATTCTATTTTATTTTTATTTGCAAAATAGCAAAAGTATTTTGTGACCATTATAATTAGAGCCTGCGCTGCTTGGCACAAACATAGCTTTGTACTGAGAGCACATCATGTATTTTAGCTGAACTGTAATTACTGGATTGTATATGATACTGCACTTTGAATACATTTGCTAAGTTAACACTTTTTCTCTCTGTGTCTTTCTATAACTAAGCAACATGTCAACAGTTAGATATTAGCTTTGGGTGAAAATAAGAGTTTGCATATAAATTGCTGATTTAACCACTCACATGGCTGTATGTCTATATAATAATTATATTAATACTAGAGACTTGCCCGTCAAAAATGACGGGGCAATACAATTTGAAGCCATGAGAATGCTGTTTGAGACATAATGGAAACAGTTTTGTACTGTGAGGACCTTTGGCTCTCATTGCGAGCCTCTCCTGTCGTGTTCTTTTGGTCCTCTGCGAGAGATATATATTTCTATGTATATGTAGTTAAGTAATAATTAATGATTTATTCAATTAATTAATTAATTAAGTAAGAATTAATTATTTATGCAATAAATTAATATAGTTTAATTATTTATAATTGATATATGCAGCGAGCAATAGGCTGAAGAGCTAACAATCTGTTTGTATTTTGTGTCTGCATAGAATATACATTGTGAGTGTTAGTGCCCTGCTTATAAAGTGTAATGAATGTTTGAAGTGTGCATTCTAAATAGGCTGCGTGCGCGAGGTAAAGCGGTTGGTTTATTGTGTAAAGTGGCATTGTATATTCGTAATGTTATTAATGTGGTACACCTCTCATGAGCATTTTCCGGATTTTGTAATAGTGTATTTTGTAGGTCGTAGTGTGACGTGTAAAATACTACGCGGTTTTAGTGTTTTGCTTTGTCCAGGGTCATGTAGCCACGTTTTCATTTTTTTCTGCAGCCATTTTTTTCTTGCTTAGGCGATTTTCGTGTGGCGAAAATCGGCTAAATCGAGTTAAATTTGCGTTCCACCTCACTCACAGATGTCCTGGCTGTTGCCCCATGCTGTCTGTGATGTTTTGGGATTTTTTTGGGGTGTATTTAGTGTGTTTTTCGTTTTTTTTTTCGAAGTCCTGCGTCTCATCATTTTTTTTAGAAGTCTTGTGTCTTGTACTTTAATGGCTCGACTTGCTTTGCGAGGCTCACATAGGCTAAGTGGTACGGCTTAACGCCTCGCTTCGCAAGGCTCGCAGCGATGAGGGCCTTCGGCGCTCATGTACTAAGTCCTACGCGTTAACGGCTCGCCTCGCTTCACGAGGCTCACAATCGATGAGCGCCTGTGGCGCCCATCGCCTAAGTCGAACGCACCTCGCAAAGAGTTTTCTGTTGAAAAGGATTACAATAGCACCATCAAATAATGAGTTTACTTGCATTTACAGCTAGCTAACAGCCTTATTAAATTGTGATTTGTCCAATTGAATAGGACTCACGCACATATCATATTTTTATATAAGTTTTTAGTTAGTGAAGACCTTGCTTTTGGATAGAAGTTCACAAACTAAAAACTTCTGTAAAAAAATATGCTCTGTGCTTATGTAGAGCCCTATTCAATTGGCCAAGTCGCAATTTAATAAGGCTATATTTGTCTGGAATCTGTCATTCACAAGTGCAGCTAAGTAAGATTAAATAATACATAGTGATACTGAATTTTATATATCTTATTCGATTATCACATTTTGTCAATACTCTATTGTTGTTGTTTAGTCATCCAGTCATGTCTGACTCTTTATGACCCAATGGACCGAAGCACGCCAGGCACATCTTGTGTATGGTTATGCTTATCCATAAGGTTTTCTTGGCAAAGATGCTGGATTGGGTTGCCAGTTCCTTCTCCTTTGGACCTGGATTTGTCTGACCTCTCTGCTATGATCTGTCCATCATGGGTGACCCAATATTGTATATTTCACACTTAATTGAAGTACACAAGCCCCTTCACCATGACAAGGTAGCAATCTAGAATGGGTCAATACCCCATAGTTCTGATTTAAAGAAACAAGTAGCCAAGTATACCATAGGTCAAAGTGTTAAACCATTGAAGAACCTGACAATTCCTTTCCTATTCTACATAGCATATATACTAAAAGTTAATTCAGCTCCGTAACTCAGCTGGTGCTCTACACTGACACTCTCCAATTAGACTTTGTCAGAAGGAGGATTTAACATGTTTGCAAATGACTTCTACAGAAGTAAGCTCAGTAACTATTACTGTGCCAAATATAAAAAAAACCTTTATAACGTTTAATCCTTTAGATTGTAAATTTGCAAATTTTCAATACTGTAAAGTGCTTTCGAAAAAGAGCACTATGTACTTTTGCTTTTAAGCTCAAAGACAGGGCCCACCATTCTTTTGCAATGTATTTATATTGTTTTTGCCTTGCACTTAACCCCTGTATAGCGCTACGGAATATCTGAGGTATTTGGCCCTATCATTATGTCCAGAGCCACTGAACTCTTTATATTATCATTTTAATCCAACTCTATAACCCATTTTGTAGTTTTAAAATAAATCCCTGTTTTGGGATATATCCCTTTTCACCTTCGCATGTCTTCGGCGGCACTGACAGCTGCAGTTAAAGGAGCCATCCGGCAGAGGGCGCTGTAAATTTTTGGGTGCCGTAAATTTTCGGGCTCCGTCATGTTTGATGTAAGGCAAAGAACTATTCTCACCTCTGACTTGGCGCAACTCGACAGCGCTGAGTCCACAGCGAGGCCATCGCTATGTTCGCCGCGCGCACTCGACCCCTCAGGGCCTCGGCGCGCTTCTCATAGCTCAAGGCCTCTTCTGTCGGCACGCCTTATATAAAAATCGGCAGCGCCATCTGTCGGTTGGTGGCGGGATTGCAGCTGTTAGATTTTGCGAAGGTGAAGAGGTAAAGGACCCTGCTTTGAACCCATATGACAACAAGAATGACCGCTATACTTGCCCATGCCTAAAATAATGTACCTGTTATTTGCAGAATCACTTCAACAGTGTCCTGTGACATGGACCTAACAAAGTATCCGATGGATGATCAGGAGTGCATGCTGGACCTAGAGAGCTGTGAGTATGTACTCAGATGGCTAGTTGTTCATTCAATAAGCAGGAGATATCCCTGCCTGAGCACAGATGGGGTGAATAAAAATATCTGGGCCAAAAGCAATGCTTTTTTAGGTTATTCTTAAAAAGCAGGAAAAACTACCCTTTTCAAGTATTCTGAGCAGTACATTAGCAGACAGTAGACGCAAAATCAATTCTAAATATTTCATAAATTATTTACTCTAGCGAAAAACTGCTCTTTAAATTGAAATAAAGTTCCTCTTGGCAAGATAAAGTCCCTTTAACCCAGATTTAATTTATTTGCAGATAATCACAGATATAGTTTTAATAAGTGTTTAGTTCTTAATAGGCAAGGGCTGGAAAGAATGACCCATCGTAAAGAAGCCTATCAAACAGATTAAACACAACAACAGTGTCTAGAATGGCTAACATCCATGAAACATGAATATATGTACATACTTTAAGGTGTAAAATGTAACCTAGCTTATTTTGTGACTGATGATACACAATAAGTTCCCATTTCTTTCCCATTATTCCCATTATTCTGTGCTTACGTCTTATTTGTAGATGGCTATTCTTCAGAAGATATTCAATACAGCTGGTCGGACAGCCAAGAGCAGATTCATGGACTAGATAAACTTGAGCTGCCACAGTTCACTATTACAAGTTACCGATTTACAAAAGAGGTGATGAACTTCAAATCAGGTACACTATGTGAATACTGTATATAGAAAATCTACAATTCATATATTGTGTAGAAATGTATGTCATAAATAGTGCTACTGTACATATATTACTCATTTAGGAGTAAGATTTTCCTTTTGTTTAAAAACCCTGTTAAAGAATAATTTGGGATTAGTATAATCATATTAGTCATTTTTTTCAGAATGGACTTTGTGGCCATTAATATGACTTGCATTCCTAAGATTCTATATGTATTGAGATGTATTCCTGAAAGAGTACCTACATGTATTATAAATAGTTTTCAAAGACTAATTAACCCATTTTTGTGGTTTGCAAAGTCGCGAAGAATGAATTTAGATATTATGAAAAATAAATTTGATTAACAATCTACACAATGCAGTGACCTTATCCCATTTGTTAGATTGGAATGATTTTTATGCTAGAGCTAAATGGTTAAATATTGAGGAAGATTTAAGTATTCATATCCAAAAACAGCTCATTTTATGGTTACCTGAATTAGAACTTAAGGAACTATTTACCCTTCCCAAAGGAATACTTTATCTATTAAAATGTTGATATACAGTCAGTGTTTCTACTTATCCCTCATTGTTAGCCCCATTAGAAATATTGACTTATAAGAGTAAACTTTCTTGTTTCTCTACATTAAAAATGCGCAGTCTGAGAGTTATAGGAGATCTTTACCAAGGTGGTTTATTGTTATTGTGACTTACTTTTAAAAAAAAAACTTTTCTAGAGAAACTCTCCTGGTTAAATTTCCTAGCTTTACGTGCTGGGTTACTAAAATTAGGTTACTGTTCAGAAAATGTCCATTTGAATATATGATTCTGAAAGATAATGGAGCACATAGGATTGCTAAGTGTTATAATATTATTAGAGAAACTAAAGAATCATGCAAGTCTACCAGAATACGAATTTGGGAAGGAGAACTATGGAAAGAATGGTCAGAGAAAGTATGGATTGGTGCCACTAGAATAGTTAAAAAATCAGCCCTATATAATTTGTTTAGAGAACTTTCCCATAAGACAGACCGGAGATGTTACTTAGTACCAATATTAACTAACAAATCTGATAAAACCCCCTCTGACCTATGCTGGAGAGGCTGTGAGACAAGAGGAATGTATTTTCCTATGTGGTTGGATTATGAGATACTACAGACTTTCTGGAAAGATTGTGCTATACAGATCTCAAGTTGTGGTTGATCCAGGAATTCTGTTGTCCCATATGCTTCCAGATAAGTTACCTTTACATAAAAAATTGTTGGTGTCCCGCTGTCTACTCATAGCAAAATTTATAATTATTAAGAGATGGAAACAAAAACAACTTCCTAGCTGGAAAGAAGTAATATCAATTATGGACAGGAATAGAGATTTGGAATTGGATATGGCTGATTCAAACCCTTTATTGTCTTACTTGATCTCTAAATGGAAAATCTGAGACACTTAAGGGAACTATTGTAACAATGGAATAAATAACTCTAAATAACTAACAGGTTAGTTCTGTGGACATGATAACCCGCTCTGAGAGCAACCTCTTTTAGCTCACTTGTGCCCTTCACAGGGAGAAAAATCGTAGTATATTAGTCTGCCCCCACTCACTAGAGTGACCCAGCCCCGAAATACCAGGCAATTCTACCCTGAACAGGAGAAACAGCAAACCCCAGACATACGTTTCGGCCTTCATTGGGCCTCGTCAGTAAAGGTGCAGCTGATAATTCCCTAAGGCACAGTGAGCAAGGGGCTTCCATGTGTATTTTGAAATTTGTGAGTAAGTTTGACTTTTAAATTATTGTTTGTTCCCTCTCTTTTTTCTCTTTGCTCTTTATGCATATCTGTATATTTTTTTTCATTACATTACATCCTCCTCCTCCTTCTTCACCCAATTTCCCTCACCTTAGAATCTTCTTCCTTATTCTCTGCTATTCTCTTCATTAGCTTTCTCTGTACTATATATAAACTATACATTCCTGACAGAGTACAGTAAGGATGATGTGTCATAGAAATATAGATTTGAAGGCTGATGATAAACAAATGTCTGGTTTACCCATTCCATCTAACTAAAAAAGTTTGGCTCAGTTAAGCCTCAGGAGAACTTTATGCTTATCAACAATGTTCTTAAATTCATTTACTATTTTTTTCCCTAACACTTTAACTGGAAAACATTTTCACTTATCTACTAACTTTTCTGGAAAAAGTAGTAATTTCACACCTGACCCCTAAATATTCTACCCTACAAATTCATTTTTGACATAGTGTTCTTAAAGGGATATGGAGGGTTCTCTGTTTTTTAATATTAAAATTAACTACCTAAGTCTTTAGTGGCATATTTAGACATAATTTTATATAATTTTAGTAATTAAAAGCTCTATTTTTACTCATTGAAAAATTCCAAAAAGTCCCTGCAATGTCCTGCCCCTTTAGCTCATGCACACAGTGTATATTTAACACTAGATGTAATAACCAAACACAGTCTGCATCTCAGCGGCATGTTGCTGTTATTCTGTAGAGACACAGTCTATTATTGGCTAGTACATCTAGTAAAAACACTGTGTGCATGAGCTGCAGTGGGTAGACCTTTGTTTGTAAGGTTTCAGTAAGTAAAAATGGAGCTTGTAAGCATGTTTTAATAAAATGTTGTTCAAATATAAAAATACGCCGTTAGGTAGTTTTTTTAATATTCAAAACCTTCCATATCCCTTTAAGAGGAGGTCAGTGTAAGACGTATGGTTGAAGACTAATAAGTACTGTTTAGGAAGGGCAATGCCAATGTCCAAGAAGCCAGAAGCAAACAAATGTTTAGGCCGGCCTTGTCAAGGGAAGGCAGCAAAGACTCAGAGTCATACAGACAGAAGGTTCGTCCAGAGGGAAGTCAGTCCAATGAGTAAAGTGGGTTGAAACATACAACAAATCAGGCACTCAGTAACTCACTGGTGGATGGTATAGGGGCACGGGTATGAGGCACTCAGTGATGCATGTATTGACTTAGGCACAGGTTGGTGGAAAACCAGTCTCAACTGGCACTTCAAGTAAGCAGGGTCTCTGGTAGAAAGGAACCTGGTGGGTATTCTGTTGAGGAGTGCAAAACCTCTGGCCAATCACAAGGGAATTTATGGTAAAGCGGAGTGAGTGGGGGAGAAGGGAACAGACGTGGTATGTGGAGAAACACGTCATGTCTGAAACTAGTTGAAATGAATGATAAATTGTGTTCAGTAAATGATGTCTGTTGAAAAAGAGTTAAAGTCGGAGAGTTGTTTTGCAAAAGAGCCGAGTTTTAAGAGGACAACATAAACTTGCGATGAAAGAGCTCAAGATTTAATGATGTTGTGCTCAACTTTTCCAGCAAAAAAAGATAAATCATCTGTAATGGTGATATGAATATCTTAGGTTTGTGAACCTAACTGTGTACAAATTCCATTTTTAGATTTTTGCTGAACAAAACGACTCTAGGGAATATATATCAAATGCAGTAAAAAGTATGATTAAGTGAAAATAAGATTTAGAGTTAATAATCTAACTTCCTCTGTTTTCTTTGTAGTCTGTGTAAATTTTAATCTGTTTGATATATATACCACACTGTTTTGATTATAGAAGGATATTTTTTATTAAAGTGTTTTATGTACTGCACTTCCAATGTAATTATTTTCTCAGTAATTATGATAGATAGTAAAAGCATGACTGGGATATGAATTAGCTTACACATTTGTATTCATATTACATGTCTATTAGTATATCCAAACAATATTTTCATCCAACAAACATTTACCTGGTTCCAAAATGCATGACCTAAAGAGGGGAGCTGGTGTTTTTCATTGGTGGATACTCATGTTAGGATGGTGTCACTTAGCAAACAACACATTCTCAGCTTTGGCTTGGGGGAGCCAATAAAGATCACTGTCTAGACCACACACTTGTGCCTGAGCATTTGTAGCTGCCATCAAGCCAAGAGTGTGTAGGTTGCTTATGTTTGTATAAAAGCCAAATAGTAATAGATAGAGATCAACACTTTATTGTTTGATTTTTCACATTAGTAAAGTAGTGCCAAACTTTTTATGGACTAGATACATGCTCTTTGGTTGATATAAAGTGTTTAATACCCTTTAATGAAAGGTTTGTGAAGCCCTGAATTCTACCGGCTTGAACATAAAAATCAACCCTCCAGTACCCCTTTACAGCATCTTCGGATATTAACAGTTTAGTTCAGTTTTGATATTTCTTTGTCATCGATTATTTTATAGTCTTGATTGAATCCTTTTGACCTGCAATGAAGTTGTGAGGTGTGTTACAGGTGGCTTTTTGTAGTTAATGGGACTTTGGCTTAATTACATATAGGCATTATATTAGCTTTAAGAAACGGAAACAAAGGAATTCTATTTTTATTGCTTCATTTTCTTCCTGTGTTTGGGTTCTTGTACATAGATAAGTTGTAGAGTATCAGTGTTTTCATCAGAATGTGTTGAGATGTTCATGAAGTTAGGAAAGTTTTTACAGGTTGGATCAAAACTCAGTTTTATGTTTCTGGTGGAGTTACTCATACAAATATATATTTTATTTTATTTTAAAACGCCATGTAAATGACACTGGGCCTCATACCATCCACTTGGGCAGAAGCATTCACCAACTGACAGTTCTATTTATCATCAGGACTGAGCAATCACTTCTACAGGGACTCATCCAATTACAATGGGCCTCATACCATCCACTTGGGCAGAAGCACTCACCAACTTACAGTTCTATTTACCATCAAGATTGAGCAATCACTTCTACAGGGACTTATCCAATTACAATGAGGCTCATACCATCCACTTGGGCAGAAGCTTTCCCCAACTTACAGTTCTATTTATCATCAGGACTGAGCAATCACTTCTTTAGGGACTCATCCAATTACAATGGGCCTCATACCATCCACTTGGGCAGAAGCACTCACCAACTTACAGTTCTATTTACCATCAAGATTGAGCAATCACTTCTACAGGGACTTATCCAATTACAATGAGGCTCATACCATCCACTTGGGCAGAAGCTTTCCCCAACTGACAGTTCTATTTACCATCAGGGCTGATCAATCACTTTTACAGGGGCTCAGCCAATTATAGTGGGCCTCATACCATCCACTTGAGCAGAAGCATTCACCAACTGACAGTTCTATTTACCATCAGGACTGAGCAATCTCTTCTACAGGGGCTCAGCCAATTACAATGGGCCTCATACCATCCACTTGGGCAGAAGAATTCACCAAATGACAGCTCTATTTACCATCAGGACTGAGCAATCTCTTCTACAGGGGCTCAGCCAATTACAATGGGCCTCATACCATCCACTTGGGCAGAAGCATTCACCAACTGAGATTTTTCCCAGTTCCATTTACCTTTATTTCTAGATCTAGAGTCTCAAACACTACTACTTGTATGTCTCTGAACTCATATAACATGCCCTCCCACCTACCCTGTCCACACCGACCCACCTATAATTTGTGTTAATTTATAGGGCCACTATCACCTACATTTTTCACAACTGATACATTCACATTCTTAATCTCTAATTAACCCTTTACTCTCTTTTTAATTACTTACCAAGCGATTGTTTCTTCCTTTTTAATTACTGCACATTTTATTTCATTATTCCCTTTGGACTGTAAGTTGCAAATTTTCAATCTTGTACATTGCTTAAGAAAGCACCATGCACATAAGATTTAAAAGTGAACAACAGGGCCCTATACTTGTTGCCATGTGTTTAATATTGTTTTTGTTTTCTTTTTACTTAAACCCTGTACAGGGCTACAGAATATGTTGGCGCATTACAAAAAAATGGGATAATAATACTAATTGTGGTTGTTTATGTGATTATAATGTATTTAACAACATGAAGATGGTGATTCATTACATTGTCACACCTTCCTGTAGTATAAAAAGCTCACAGCCTTATTAAATTGCGATTCGGCCAACTCTATAAACACAGAGCGTATTTTATTACAGAAGTTTTTAGTTAGCGAAAACCTTGCTTTTGTATAGAAGTTCACTAACTAAAAACTTCTGTAAAAAATATGCTCTGTGCTTATATAGAGCCCTATTCAATTGGCCAAATCACAATTTAATAAGGCTGTAAATGTTTAGTACTTTGCTTTCCACTTAAAGATCTTGCAAAATCTATGAAGCTGAAAGAAAAGTTGCAATTTGTAAATTTTAATTACCCTACGCTTGGCAAAAAGCTAGTTTTATGTGAAATACCTAATGTGAATTCAAAATATTTTGTCTATATGGATCAAGCGCTACAGTACAACATTTATGGTCATTGTAGTTTTAAAAAAACCTTTAATTAATAATTATTATTATTTGTTAAGTGTAGCTGTAGGAGACAATGTAATAGCCATGACCAAATCTTACTGTCTTCCACAGCTGGCCATTTTCCCAGATTGAGTCTTCGTTTCCAGCTGAGAAGAAATCGTGGGGTTTATATAATACAGTCTTATGTACCTTCCATCCTACTGGTGGCAATGTCATGGGTTTCTTTCTGGATCAGCCAGTCAGCAGTTCCTGCAAGAGTATCACTGGGTAAGACATGTTGGTTATTTGGCTATAAAAAGGCATTGCATAATTCTTTCACTATGTTTGTGTATGAATTTATACATTTAATGCTGTTTTCCTAATAGATTGTGAATAGGAACTTTAGATTAATTTTGCTTCTCTTAAAGCCGTTCTGTTGAATATTTCAGTTTGTCTTACATTGCTTATTGTTTCGCAGGCATCACCACTGTACTCACAATGACTACACTGATGGTCAGTGCACGATCATCTTTGCCTAGAGCATCCGCAATCAAAGCGTTGGATGTCTACTTTCTAATATGTTATGTGTTTGTATTTGCGGCCTTGGTAGAATATGCTTTCGCACATTTCAACGCAGATTACATGAAGACGCAGGTGGGGAAGACCAAGAACAGCAAACAAGGCAGAAAGGTTAGACGAGATGTTTTATGATTTTTCACCAATAATTTAACATTGCCATTTATGATGTGGTCTAGATCAATGGTTCTCAACCTTTTTGGCTTGTAGACAGACTGTTCGCCTTCCAATGCTTATGGGGACGGACTAGTCACCATCCAGTGCTCAAGGGGACCAGTTGTGAAATAATAATAATTCATGTGATTTACTGAATTTTCATCTAGCTTTTCACAATGATTTGAACAGAGTACCATATAACGGCTTTCATGTTCCTCTGCAATATGTCTCTAACTATGACTTAAGGCAATTGTATGTATATAAATTCTCAAAAATACTTTATTAATTTGCCCGAAATAACATTATTTTGTATGCATAGTTTTTACCCTTGTCTATTCGTATCCCAATATCAAAGGAAGAATTGTAAAGTGTTTTTAGTCCAACTAGTAGAAAAGTAATATATCAGTTGTTATTAGTAATAGTATTAGTAGCAGCTGCTTTGACTTATAGCCCTTCCAAACAGGTCTTTCTCCAAACTGCACTGTTTGGACTCCAATGGCACCCTAAATACTACCATAGGAGTCCTTAGTCCCTAACACCACCCCCATAGTTCATAACACTACCCTCCCAAATAAACAAACTACAATAAAGTAATAGAGTTATTACAGAAAATAATTTTTTTTACAGAAAATAAAAAATGCTATTAAAAATAAAATTACATATAAAAAAATAAGATTATAAAAACTACCAAAAAAATATAAAAATCTGTAGCGACAAATTATACTCTCTTTTGATGACCCTACAGCAATAGATAGATAGGGATGTGAGAGGCTGTTAGGGCTAGTGCAGTATAGTGTTTTCATGTTAGTTAGTGGGTAACAGACTGTAGCTTTGCTATGGAGATGCTGAGATTCAGAATCAGAATCTAGTACAGGTATACTTTAGGCAGGACATGAGCATGCATTAGAGCTAGAGAGTTATGGACAAAAAGCCCTGGTATGAGTCAGTAAATTTTACATATGAAAACTCCTGTAGCAACGAGTCAGCCTTACAGGAGTTCTTATGGGAGTCGTGAAATAGAGGCCTAAAATGGTAGGTTAAACAACTGCATAATTGCATTTAAAATTAATAAATAAAACATGTTGCTTATTTGCAAGTGTAATTCTTGAAATTGACCATGGTAGTGCTTTTAACCCACAGCTTACACTGATAAAGGCACCCCATATATGT
This sequence comes from Discoglossus pictus, assembly GCA_027410445.1. Classification (NCBI taxonomy): domain Eukaryota; kingdom Metazoa; phylum Chordata; class Amphibia; order Anura; family Alytidae; genus Discoglossus; species Discoglossus pictus. The sequence continues at coordinate 148,628,450 of CM050169.1, forward strand.
TACAGGTATTTCAAATGTTTTATTATGAACCATAATTAAAATTTGGTGTTGTTGTGTCTGTTGTTTAGTACAAGTTGTCATAACTTTCTCCATTTTCATTACAGGTGAATATAAAGGATGGAAAATATGCAATTGTTCTATGTTCCCTTTCAGCATTGGGAATGAATCCAGATGTCTCCATTACCACCAGAAAGCAGCGAGTTCCCAAAAATAGAAGCACATCTGACAATATGCGAATGAGACAAAAGAGATCTAAACTTGAGAAGAAAGGCAGGCTGCAGTCATTACTGAAGCCTATAGATGCCGATACCATTGATGTTTATTCCAGAGCAGTTTTCCCAGCAGCCTTTGTGGCAGTGAACATAATTTACTGGGTAGCTTACACAAAGTAAAATAACAAAGTGAATAAAGCGGGACATTAAAAATCCAGACTGAACGAGGGTAAATAACTTGGTTATTCAGTTTCAAAACCTGTTAAATAATTGTTGTATATTTACAGTTTCATAAAAAAGGAACATACTGCACAGATGAGTTATCTATGTCTTGACTTTCAACGGCATGTTCACTGAGATACAGAAATATTTATTCAATACAAACAGAATTCGATTAGCACTTGATTTCCTCAGTATCTCAATAACACAACTGCCAACAATTTACATTTGGAATGTTTTGGAACAATCATTATCTACCATATGCATTTTTAAAAGCATGTTTAAGCAGATGCTGTTTTTTGCTTGAAAAATTTATCAAATGTTTACTAACCATATTTGTTAATCTGCTATATAGGTTTGCAATCATTCTTTCACTTTTTTCCAGGATCATTGTGAGAACCTTTGATACAGAGTACCTAATTGGATGGACTTGCTCTGTATGGCCATATAAAAAAAAACTTAAAGGCAAGTGTCAAGTTCCATTTATTGTAAAGACAGTGCCTAGAAAAGATTAAAGGGACATGGAAGGTTCAATATATTTAATATAAAAAGAAACTACCTGTTTATTTGCATATGTAAACATCATTTTATTAACAAGTGCTTAAAAGTTCTATTTTTTTACTCATTGAAACCACTTATTGAAACCAATAGTCCTTGCAAAAGCCTGCCCTGAACCTCATACATACAGTGTTTCTATAGCAGCGGTTCTCAACCTGTGGGTCGCTATCCCTTTGGAGGTCGAATGACGATTTGCCAGGGGTCGCCCAACACCATCAGAAATTTGTTTTTTTTTGTCTATTCTGATCTGTTAAACTTGTAATTATACTTTTTTTTTCCACTGGTAGTTAGAACTTTCTTACTATAATTGTCATTCGATAGAAGTTGGCAGACAAATTAATCATAATGATTACAAACGTTTGCATTCTCGCATAATCATCTCACCTTCCCAGCTCTCGTCTCCTCTTTTATGCTCCTGTGAGCTACACTCCTTCCTCAACTCACTCATTTCAAGCTCATAAACACTTCTGTGAGTCCCATTTGCATCTCCCTTCCTTCTCTCTCCTTCTGGCTTCTGGAGGCACATTTCCTAACCCAGGGCCTGACCTGACATTTTCACTAGCAAGTTACATTATCTGACCACTAGGGACAGATAACATATGACAGACCTGAGCCATTCACCTCACAATGTCACATACCTTCCTACCTAAGTAAACTCACTTTCTTCCTCACCCTTGCTATCCCCTATTTGTTCCTCCCCAAGTCTACCATCCCCTTTAGATTGTAAGTAGCGAGTTTCCAATCTTGTAGGGTGCTTTGGAAAAAAGCACTTCCTGCAAAGATTCTAAGCTCAAAACAGGGCTCTCCATTTTTCTGCAGTTTGTTAACATTGTATTCTTCCTTGTCCTTATCCCCTGTACAGCGCTACGGAATATGTTGGCGCAATACAAATAACGGTTAATAATAATAATAATAATAATAATAATAATATTCGTAACTTTACTATTTTGAACTTTCACAATATATATTACATACTGTTTTTCGGATTAATCACTACGCTTTAATTATGTTCATTTTGTAAGAATGAAAATACATCCTGCATATTAGATATTTTTTTCGATTCATAACAGTAGCAAAATTATATCGATGAATCAAATCGTTGCGGCACTAGAAAGCTTGAGAACCGCTGTTCTATAGTAATTGATGTACTAGCAAGTCCACATGCTAGAATACAGTGTTTCATTGGCTAGTACACCTAGTACTACATAAGCTACAGGAAATTAACCTTTGCATGGGTTGTTTAGAAGATTTTAGTGATTAAAACCATACATTTTGAGAACTTGTTAATAAAATTATGTTTATTTTCATATAAAAAATAGGCAACACTCCATGTCCCTTTAACTGTCTTTGGAAAAGTGATAGTAATGTTCTAATTTTCAAATCTTATAGTAATAAAAGGCATGTGCCATTTTCATACAATACAGCATGCACTTAGGTGGAAATTTCACTTTAAAGTGGGAGGAGTATTGGACTCCAGCTACAAATTAAATGTTTGTTTTCTTGATTATAGATGTATTGTTTTTAATAACCAAAAACAGCTTGCAATGTTTAAGACAAAATTACATGATAGAAAATTCAAGATTGCAGTGTTCCTATAATATTAAATTTATTGATTTGTTAATTTTATATGATCTAGGAAATAGCAGTTAGAAGGTCCTTTAGCTGGGATATTATTAGTTCTATTGACCTTGGATAACGTATCCAGTCACATTGCATTTCTTGCACGATAACATTGAATAGACGCTTTTGATCTGATGATTAATTGCATCTGTGCATTTTCCTGACAATACTACCTAAAAATAAACTGAGATCATGTTGTTCTTAGAATAGAAACAATGATCATGTTTTCTCAAGTCTAGAGGAAGGAATTAGTTGTAGCTGTATTTATATACATATATCGAATTGCAATAATGCATGGCCAAAGCATGGTATTTTTTCAGGTTTCCCTGCATCAGTAAATGAAAATAGTCTTTAATTTCTTTAATCTAATCAACCTACATCAAAACACATAGAAAGAGCACTCAAACAGGATCTCAATCAAATTAGTATCAGTTATGTGTAATTACTCAAATTGGCAGCTTCACATTGTTACCAGTAGCGCAAGACAGTCCTCCTAGGCCACATTTTGTGTCAGTACAGGTAAATCAAAACTATTTAAGCTATAACTTGGGTGTTCTACCATTAGATTTGCTCATTAAAAATATACACGACCAAACTTGTGCTTGCTCCAAATTAGGACTGATAGCATTTAACAGGTATTTTTACTTGCCGGGATGACCCAGGACACATTTTTCATAAACCTCTTTGTCAGTACAGCTGAGTAAATCAAAACTATTAAAACTATGACTTCTTGGTGGGTGTTCTACCAATAGATTTGTTCATTGAAAATGGACAGACCCAACTTGTACTTGCTTCAAATTAGCACTGATAGCATCTAACAGATGTTTTTCCCTGCCCTTATTTATAATTATTTGCCCAAAATGCTAAATACAAGCTTCCTTACTGGATATATTATTGAACTGCAGTAAATTATTTGAACAGGCTAATTGTTCCTATGAAATATCACAAGTCCGTTGATACTATTATCTCCTGTTTACTTTCAAGGTCTATAGCTGGCAACGCTGTGGTGTGTTTCAGCCTAGATCCATTAAGCCTATGTCTAGGGCAGTACATTTTCAGGAGGCTCCTAAAGTTACTGGTGTATTTCCATGGAATAGTGTGTATATGCTCAAAACATGTCTACACTAAGTGATAGTTCATTAATGGTTACTATTCTAAAGACCTGCTAGCACCATTTTTTTTTAAAGTGAATTCATAATGTGAATATGCAGTAGACACATGTATTGAACTGTTAATTTATTGAAACTAATCTGATCTAACTCTAGGTGATAAAACAATATTTAATCACATGAAAATTCTAAACTGAGCTGAAATAAAAATATTAGAAAGTGGAGCTCCCTTCAGGCAGGAAATAAATCTGTTGTACACATCTCACAGTCGTGTACCTCTGTGATTCCATAACCTTTGAGCTTTGATCAGTCTTTACTTGACTAATAATGCCTTGATTTAACTGTAAATTATGTATGTGGTCCTCATATAGAATTTTCTAACATACCATACCTAATAAAGTTATTTGTATATGTTTGCATGTGAGTTTATTATTTAAAATGTCTGTATTGTTCAATTTCATGTTATTTAGTGAACATGGGGAAATGTGTTAGGAGTAAAAGACAAAGACTTTCAAATATCACCTGATTAGCATTTAACTGACATTTAAGAGAAAATCATATAAAGACAGACACCAGGGGGCCTATTCAATTGCTTAATTGATCATGATCATGGCCTGAAATGCTACTTACGGGTGCATGATTTACGGTTTAGGTTTTCAGCCAGGTAGCTGCCGGCTTGTTTAATGGAATCACTCTGTAACTGTTGCAAATTATATGTCCTGTATGAAGGCAACTGCAGCCTTGAAATATGCAACAGTTACAGATCGATTCAATTGAACAAGCCCACAGCTACCTGGCCGAAGACCTAACTGCACCCGTAAGTAGCATTTCAGGGCATGATCATGATCAAGTAAGCAAGGGCATAACTACCGATTTAGACACACCCAATAGTAAATGAGAGCGTCATCATGACGTCAATCAATTAGCGTTTAAAAGTCTGATATGCGATTCGACTCGCAATCTGGCAATGTACAAAATTATAAAAATGAATGGCGATACTGTTCTAGTCCATGTGGGTGGCCTGATAAGTATTAACTCATTGATTAGCAAGATTGATATAACACGAAAATGAAAGGTAAAAAAAAAAAAAAAAATATTGCAGATTTGTGAGCTTGATACTGTTGAGCAATTAATTCTAATATCTTTCATCACGTTCCCTGTTTTTTAAAGTGCAGTATTGATTTTTTATTTGCATTTACATTGTTATGATAAGGTGTTTAACCCCCTTGGGAGTCCTATCTGTTGCTCGTAGTATTTTCTTCTATATTTGCCATTAACGGGTGTGAAAAAATTTGCGATCTTGAGGAATTGTAGAAAATAAATAGCGATTTGCGATTGTAACATTTACGGGCTTGAAAGATCAAAGGCTTAGCTGGGTTGGAGGTACGATTCTGGACAACCGGAGGGATTTTCACCCTGTAACCCGCAAATCGTTTGTGGGTAGCTAAAATACGCCAATTGAATAGCAAACTAGTTTACGGGCTACATTACGGGCTCCAGTAACCCACAATTGCTCAATTTAATAAGGCCCCAGTTCTTGCTAAACTACATCTGGCCACCGCCCATATCAAATCATGTAATAAAACACAAGAGTTGACTGTTTGTCCTTTCCATAAATGCGATTTCTTTCTATATTTCTTTGTTAAATTTTTTTCATGAATTTGGATGTTTTAGAAGACAAAATTCAAAAATATGGTGTCTCACAAGTTTTATTATAATACAAATTGTGTGTGTGCAGTATAAATGCATATAAAGGACAATAAATGAAAGGTTGCATTTGTTTCTATAACAGTTTGCAGATTATCAATTTTTATTCCTCAAAAGAATATATTTTAAATAAAGGACAGTAGTTCCTTTACTATCATATACTTCTACAGATATTCTGTATATGTTTCATGTAGATTTTCTAAACTTTTACAAAATATTCATGCAAAAAATATTTTTTTGTGTTTAAAGTTTCAGAGCTTTGTGTCCATTAAAATCTGGAATGGTATTATGTCAGTGCACAGTAAAACACTCTTTAGGGTTTCTCCTAGTTTATTGTCTCCATCTTTCAGAAGAAAATTGTTTTAATGAAAGGTATATAAAAAAAAAAGATAGGCATCTCAGCCACTCTATACCGTGATATAGAATAAGGTTATTATATTAAGCTTTTACAGTCAACATCATTTAATTACACAATATTTTATGCATCAATGGAATAACATGATCAAGTTCATGGATGTCCAGCAAGATTTGATTAACAGATTAATTGTGACATTCGAGGTCCATGTTTAATTATAATTAAGTTTTTCAGGGAAATTGTTGATAAGTGTTTTACCGGTTACTGAAGCAATAAAGACACAGGCAAAATAGTGTTTGACACTTCATACCTTAATGAATATTTTAAAATTCTGTAATATATGAGAAATAGCATACTGCTTCCCTCTTTAATACTGTTTATTTTTCACATAAAACTAACCAACAAAAAAAATACAATCACTATTCTCATGGCTCCTCATGGGGGTATTGGAGCTGACCATGGCAGTCTGTATGGTCTTTCAGTTTATAATTTGGTTTATTATTGGGGGTGTAATCTTTAGATTTAGCACTCCCAGCCTCCTTTGGCTACTTTATCACAAGGAAGGGACTCAAGGCAAAACCAACAGTACCAACTCAAGTTTCTAAAAATGCAATGCATACAGATCAAGCACTGGAGAGCACAGCGCACTCATCTGATTTCACTGATTTATTATACTATTCTTACTACATTATTCTAACTAGATGGCTGTAGTCCGATGATTAAAGGGAGTCTCTGCTATCACAAAATCAAGCTGTTGTTTTTTTAGGTTATCCTTAAAAAGCATATGTTATGTTATCCATTTTTTCCTAAGCTGAATATAAGTTGGGTAATTTCATGTTGTTGTTGCTGTATTTATATGCAAATGAGCAGCTCATGCTTATTAAATAGCTGCTTTGATGTGCTAATTAGGATTACAGTCTGATAGACTTGTCTGTCTTTGTAGTGGCCAAAATAAAGACCTGCAATGTTATCCTGCAGTTAGACCCCTCTCACGCCCTTATCATGTACTCTGAGCTGTATATTAGAATACAGAAGCCGCAAAATAAATTCTAAACATTTTAGAAATTATTTACTGTAGAGAAAAACCACTAGTACCATGTATTGCCAGTTTTAAAAACATGTATGCTTTTTATTTTAGATTAACCCCTTTTCTGCCGTTATGTGCACAAGGAGTATTATTGTGGTTCTTTTTATACACTTGCTAAGTTTTTTATTGTTATAGTAATATATAACATGGGGGTCTGCTGAGACCCCCAAGTTATATGGCTTAATTGTAGGTGCTATGTGTGTCTATAGGGACTCTCAGGGTTATTTAGATGGGGGAACCCCAGGGTTATAGGGGCTAATGTGTGGGAAGAGGGAATCCCATGGTTCATAGATTTTAGACAGGAGAAATCCCAGGGATAGCTGTATTAACCCTTTAATTGTGTGTGATATGAGCAATCAAGTCTTAGATCTGACACGATTAAGGTATTAGATTGATTATAGCATCAAGTTTGCTCCTTACTGGCACAAGTTGCTCATATTCAAGGATAAGATTTTGAATGTGTGATATATTTCATAACATACTTGATGCTACTAATCTTCAAACTATAGACATAACTCTTAATATTGCACTATATGTACAGATCATATGAATCATAATCTTATATTTACAATCTATTGAAATAAGTGCATTATTTATTTCTATACTCAAACTAGTATAAGCAGAACAATTTAGTGTATTCTAGAAACTGAAAAACAGTTTAGGATAATTCTTAGAATTATGCAATACTAACACAGCTGCATGTAATGAAAACAAGTGCATTTAGTTAAGACATATATTAAGTTTAACCCGAGGCAGAGCTACCACCGGTGCAACCCTGGCCTCTGAGGGTCCACCGCAGACCTCCTGTGCCACCTGTGGCCCACGCGGGCCCCATGGCCCTCCTGCAGCACCCGCAGATCCCCTGTGGCCCTCTGCAGATCCCCTGTGGCCCCCTGCAGGTCCTCTGTGGGTACAGCAGGCCCCTTATGGCCCCCGGTGTCCTCTGGTGTGTCCCCCATGACCACTAAAGGCCCACTGTGGCCCACACAGACCCCAGGGGCCTACTGTGCCCCCTGCAGGCCATGTGGCCCCCGTGGCCCCATGTGTTCCCCCTCAGCCTCCTGTGGCCCCTCATGGACCTCTGCGATCTCCCTCAGCCCTCTGTGGCTTCCACAGCCCCCTGTAGCCTCCTTCAGGGCTTGTGGCCCCCTACAGACCTCTGCAACCTCCCTCGGTTTTTTGTGGCCCCCTCAATCCTTGCAGGCCCCTGTGGCCCACCACGGACCTCTGCAGCCTCCTCTGACCTCTGTGGCCCCCCTTTGCCCTCTGGCTTGCTGTGGCCCCTCCTTACCCTGGAAGTGGAGTGCAAGTATGAAAGTATTTATATAGGTATTTTTATATCTCTCTGATGGGTTTGTTTTGTTTTTTCAGCCTAATGATGGCTTTTTAAGGATGTTCCAAACAGTTGATTTGGCCACACCTAATGTTTTTGCTATCTCTCTGATGGGTTTGTTTTGTCAGCCTAATGATGGCTTGCTTCACTGATAGTGACAGCTCTTTGGATCTCATATTGAGAGTTAACAGCAACAAATGCAAATAGCACACTTGAAATGAACACTGGAGCTTGTATCTGCTCTTTGTAAATGGGATAATGAGGGAATAAAACACACACCTGGCCATAGAACAGCTGAGCAGCCAATTGTCCCATTACTTTTGGTCCCTTAAAAAGTGGGAGGCACATATACAAACTGTTGTAATTCCTACACCGTTCACCTGATTTGGATGTAAATACCCTCAAATTAAAGCTGAAAGTCTGCAGTTAAAGCACATCTTGTTCGTTTCATTTCAAATCCATTGTGGTGGTGTATAGAGCCAAAAAGATTAGAATTGGGTCGATGTTCCAATATTTATGGACCTGACTGTATATATATATATATATATATATATATATATATATATATATATATATATACAGTTGTGCTCAAAAGTTTACATGCCCTGGCAGAAATTTTTAAATTTTGGCATTTATTTTGAAAACATGACTGATCATGCAAATTTTTTTATTTTATTGAAGGATAGTGATCATATGAAGCCATTTATAATCACATAGTTGTTTGTCTACTTTTTAAATCATAATGATAACAGAAATCACCCAAATGTCTCTGATAAAAAGGTTGCAAAACCTTAGTTCTTAATACTGTGTATTGCCCCCTTTAACATCAATGACAACATGCAGTCTTTTGTAATAGTTGTCTACGAGGCCCCTGATTCTTGCAGGTGGTATAGCTGCCCATTCCTCTTGGCAAAATGCCTCCAGGTCATGCAAAGTCTTTGGTCGTCTTGCATGAACGCACGTTTGAGATCTGCCCAGTGTGGCTCGATATTAAGGCCAGGAGACTGTGATGGCCACTCCACAACCTTCACCTTTTTCTGCTGTACTCATTGGAGGGTCAACTTGGCCTTGTGCTTAGGGTCATTGTCATGCTGGAAAGTCCAAAAGCGTCCCATGCGCAGCCTTCGTGCAGAAGAATGCAAATTGTCTGCCAGTATTTTCGGATAACGTGCTGCATTCATCTTGCCATCAATTTTCACAAGATTCCTCTTGTTTTTAGAGCTCCGCCCAAAAAAAAACCTCAGTGAGCGACCACCATGCTTCACAGTGGGGATGGTATTCTTTTCACTATAGGCCTTGTTGACCCCTCTCCAAACATAGCACTTATGGTTGTGACCATAAAGCTCTATTTTGGTCTGGTCACTCCAAATTACAGTGTGCCAGAAGCTGTGAGGTGTGTCAAGGTGTTGTCTGGCATATTGTAAGCAGGCTTTTTTTTTTTTGTGGCATTGGCTCAGTAAAGGATTCTTTCTGGCATCTCAAAGTTTGAGTATAGTCGTATTGTGCTACATGAAACACCCACACTGTCTTCTTCCAGAGCAGCATGTATTTCTCCTGAGGTTACCTGTGGGTTTTTCTTTGTATTCCGAACAATTCTTTTGGCAGTTGTGTCTGGAATTTTCCTGGTCTACCTGACCTTGGCTTGGTCTCAAGAGATCCCCGAATTGTCCACTTCTTAATAAGTGATTGAACCGTACTACCTGGCATTTTTAAGGCTTTGTATATCATTTTATATCCTTTTCCGTCTTTATGAAGTTCCATTGCCTTGTTACGCAGATCTTTTGACAGTTCTTTTCTGCTCCCCATGGCTCCGTATCTAGCCTGCTTAGTGCATCCACGTGAGAGCTAACAAACTCCTTGACTATTTATAAACAGACACTAATTGCAATTTAAAATGCCACAGGTGTGGGAAATTAACCTTTAGTTGCCATTTTAACCTGTGTGTGTCACCTTGTGTTTCTGTAACAAGGCAAAACATTCAAGGGTATGTAAACTTTTGATCAAGGCCATTTGGATAATTTCTGTTATCATTATGATTTAAAAAGGAGCCAAACAACTATGTGCATTTTCAAAATTAATGCCAAAATTTCACAATTTCTGCCAGGGTATGTAAACTTTTAAGCACAACTGTATATATATATATATATATATATATAGATGCATATGTAAATGTATTTGTGAATTGTTATATGTATATGTACAATTATATATATATATATATATATATATATATATATATATATATATATATATATATATATATATATATATGTTATGAACAGAAGGGCCCACTGGACTGTTTGGGGTTCATCATTTATTATATGTGTAATTTGAAGGTACTAACAACTTGCTCAGCAGTTATATCATGGGTGTAATGCATACACGTAGTTATTTCATGAATGTAATAGGTGCATCTAACACTGTCATTGATTAACATTAAAATACTGTATCTGTATTAGAAGTAGGATAGTAGACAGTCATATCTGGGATAAAGTTTAAAGAATGTATGTGTGCTAAGATCTGACACTATTACAGAGTGCAGGGTAAGTTAACAAAAAATGTTGTGTAATGGTCTGTACTGTAAGGGGTTAACTCATGGAATGTGTAGCCCTGCTACAGAGTCATAAAGCCCTAAAACTGAATTTGGAGTTTGGGGGGAAGGATAGCTCCGGGGGCCCCCCATGCACTAGCTACGCCACTGAGTTTAACCAACAGTAATTGTTTCACATTTGAATATTCACAACTTTAATAAATGAGATGAAGACAAGCAGAAATATACCATACAAAACTTTAGCTAGGAACTCCTTATCTACATTAGCACAACATCCTACTATAAATATGGTACTAAATACCAGAGTTCAAATGCACACACCGTTAATGGATGGCATCTAAACTTTAAACTTTGGTGAGTATAGAAGTAAACAATTTTTAGCTATATATTTTATGATTTCAACTAGAGTTGGGATTTCTTTCCTCTGGGATTGTGCCAGTGTTTTTGGCGCTTTAGTGGAGAAAGAAAATAAAAGAGGCTGTAATACTTTTTAAATCAAAACAAATCAAAGAAAATAATAGGTTTCCAGTGAAGCACTAACTTAACTAGTTTAACTAGCTTCCTCTCTAATCAGCTCTCATCCAGCTGAACTTGGATGAAGCAAAAACAAACAGTCCAATAATTTGAAAATCCTGGATCTTTTTTCAGATTTTCAGGTCTCCACTCTGCTGCAAACACTCATAGACTGCAAGCTGCTGTCTATCTGTCAATTTCTTTCTCCAGCTCAGACAAACTGCAAACACTCAGTCCATCAGCAGCCCCACCCATACTCCAAGAGCAGCTAATATTAAATCAGGTCTCTTCCGACATTCCTTTCCTTGGCGGCTAAAAACACTCTGGCCAAGACCATGGCTGAGGTGTGTGTACTCTTCCTACTTTGAAGCTGCTTTGACCTCTCAAAATGGTCTGTATTGAAATCATCATTAGAAGACTCATAACCATCCTGTGTAATCCTATCACCATGCATAGAAGTCCTATCTGATGATGATCAGAAAGGGGTATATGCAAATCCAGCTCACTGATGCTGCTGTGTGAATCATCATTATGAACCCTCTCAGCATTTCTTTCCTCCACCCCTGCACTGTGTCTGTTGCAACCATGTCCACTTTGCCTGCATAATGTATGTGAGCAGTAACATAACCGTGGGACAGATCCATATTAACCCTTTCCAACTCACTAATATTCATATCATTTCCCCATTCATTTAACTCACATGGCCCAGATTTTTTAGCCATGCTATTTGTTGCTCTATGTATGGCTCCTGTGTTCCTTATAGCTCTGCCTCCTCCACATCCATCCAAATCATCCTCCAACCTTCCAGCCCCCACAAGGTTAAAACCTTCTTCTACCACATCCCTATAAGCTCATCCACTATTGGAGAAGCCATAATGCAGAGGAAAGCAAAAAGTTAAAAGGGGGGAGATAACCAAAGATGATCTAGCTTCCCTTGTATAGTCAATACAGATTTCCCCAAATAAAAGACACGACTCAATAAATGACACTCACGCATAATTTGGGATTTTCACAGCTTCTTTATTTAACTTCTTATGTAAAACACACAATGAGAGGTGCTTGACCCAACCATATCTTAACTCTAGGGGACCCTGTGCCCCATGAGTCCTGACACCACCAAGAGCTGTTACTGTTGCTCCTCCACACTGTGGGCAAGCACCCCGCCATCCCCAATGCTGTGACAAACCAAAAACTCTAACCCAATATAACCACCACCATCACAATAATCTGAACAGGGATGGAGGGATGGGAAAGATGATCTAGCTTCCCAATTTAACTAACAAACCATTCAAAAACCTGTATATATTTAGTGTTATTGTTAGAAAACCCAACCGCCCACAGCTCCTACCCTAAATTAACCCCTTACTGACAGTTCTCTCCATCCCATTCCTATCCCGGTCGAACTCCCACTCTCCTCAACTACGTTCGGCCGTGGTATTACTTTATGTCTCTAATGGTAAGTGGGTGTCCAGTGAGATGGAAGGAGGGAACATTCTGAGACACATAGCTCCTTGTTGACAGAAGTTGACAGTAGTGGGCAAGCTCTTCATCCTAATTGATACAATGACGAAAGCTTCATACAGGTATCTCAGTTCCAACAGCCGTGGAGCAAATGTTATGGTTTTAAATGTATAATTTGTCATACATGTTTTCCATACCATATTATAATAAATAGCCATTTTGGAATAGTTCATTATTGTTTTTTCGAGCATTTCTTCCTTTTTAGACATTAAAATAAAAAGAAAACAGCAATTTAATATACACGTTTCTTGTTGGATTTTTACATTTCACAGTGACTTGGGGACTGATCTATATAGCTGGAAAATATTTTGGATTTTAAAGTAAGTAAAAGCAGTAATTACATTATTAAATCAAAAGACTTATCTTTGTATACATGCAAGGAGTAACTTACTATATACATAGAATAGTAATACTTCAAATAGTTTCATGTATAATTACACGAATGCAGACACAGAGACACATGTATATTAAGAACCAGATATATACACATATCCATTTAAGTAATTGACATATGACTTCGCTTTTTGTTGAGACACTGTTAATTAAATAAATGTATCTGGATTTGTATGGCAAACCTAATTTTATTACATGAAACTAAACAAAAATGGAAAATAAAAACGAAACTATCAAAACTAAATAATTGACATGCCAACACACAGAATATCTTAGCGATATCCACTTTAAAATGTGCCCTGCTGGTCTAGAAAGCATTAGCAGTTCTAGGGATTAGCAGTTCTAATGAAAATTAACTCTGGAATTATTTACAAAAGGTAAACACTGAGCTGTCTCATACAGAGAGCTGTATTTAGCGGTTTACTGAGAATACTGGGCCCACAGTGCTTATTCTGGGTAGTGCAGAAAGCATGTATAAAGCATGTGAAATATATTTATTCCTATAAATATATCTGTATATGAGTTGAATTTTCTTTCATATTCTCTGTGATTCTTATAACATATTTGCCTCTGTTCTGTGATTACTCCTGAACAGTAAGCGTGTGTGTACTTGTGCAATGATTAGTGGGCAGCTGAGAGGGGGTGTGGTTTTGCCTGTGTAACGCTATATCAGTGTGTGACTTTTTGTGGTCTGATTGCATGTGTTCTGTGATTACTCCTTAACAGTAAGTGTGCTGTGTACTTGTGAAGTGATTAGAGTTGCAGCACTTAGTGATATTGCACCACTGGAAAGAGAATTGGTGCTCATGGAGCACAGTTTAGCTGGGCCTAGCATGGAGGGTGGAGCTGGGGCTAGTGAGGCTGTCCAGGGAGGTAGCTGGGCTACAGTTACAAGGGGAAGCAGGGGGAACATGAGCAGGAGGCAGGCCAGTTCTGAGTTGGCAAGCACCAACAGATTGAGTGAAGCTGTTGGGGATGTCCATTGAGGAATGGCAATGCCAGATAGAGCTGTTACCTCTAACAGCCGGGAGAACAGTTCAACTGGAGGAGTGGGAGAGTAGAATAGGCAGCGCAAAAGGCAGCACAAAAGGCAGGTTTTGGTGGTTGGGGACTCTATTATGAGGAAGGTTAACAGGGTGATTTGTCACCCAGATCCCAGCAATCGAACAATTTCCTGTCTCCCGGTGCTCGGGTTAAGCATGTTGTAGACAAATGATTGGGAGGGGCTTGGTACATATTGGTACCAATGACAAAGGTAGAGTATTTCCGGAGATGCTACCAGTGCCACATGCTAGCCCAGGGAAGCAGAAGGAGCTTTGGGAGGTTAATGTGTGCTAAAGATGTGGTGCATTAAGGAAGGGTTTGGGTTTTTAGAGCACTGGGCTGACTTCTCCCTTCGGTACAATCTTAATGATGAGGGAGCTTTTGTGCTAGGGGATAGGATAGGCTGGGGGAGTTTTTAAACTAGTAGGTGAGGGGGAGGGACGAGACAAAAAGTAATGGGGTAGAAAGTGTAGAGGGGATAAGGAACACATTAACTAGTCATGGGGGAGGAGATGGGGGTGGGTTAGTACAGTCAATAGGGAGGTATGGCTAAGTAACTCAAGTACAGTGGCAGGCACTTCTGAACTACAGACTCATAACATAAGGTGTATGCTCCCTAATGCCAGAAGCTTGCGAGGAAAAATGGGAGAGTTCGAATTATTAGCAGTTAATGAGAAATGGGATTTAATAGGCATTACTGAAACGTGGTGGGATGAATCTCATGACTGGACGGTTATAACCTATTTAGGAAAGATAGGGGCAATGGGGAGGTGGGATTTGTCTGCATGTTAAGCCTGAATTTAGGCCTATAGTCAGAGAAGATATGGTGGAACTAGCAGTAATGTTGAATGTTTGTGGGTAGAGATAAATAACGGAGCAGCAGATTCTAAAAGAATATTAGTAGGAGTATGCTATAAACCCCCAAATATAATTGAAAGTGAGGAAATGCAATTATTGTTACAGATTGGAAATGCTGCTTAGCATGGGCAAGTTCTAATAATGGGAGATTTTAATTACCCTGAAAAGAACTGGATAAATGAGACCAGCAGTTCAGCTAAGGGGAGCAGGTACACTCAGGGATCATTATCTGGCCCAGGTTATACAAGAACCTACTAGAAATTAGGATCTGTGATTTAATTATCACAAATAGTATTGATATAGTATCAAATGTTGAAATAGGGCAACCTTTGGGAAACAGTGATCATAACAAAGTCTCATTTGAGATTGTACTAAAAAAAAATAACTTTAAGAGGCCAACAAAAAGTCTTAATTTTAAAAGGGCAAATTTTAACAGTCTATGGGCAGCAATACAGCAACATACTGACAGGTAAAAATACTAAACATAAATTGACAACATTTAAATCCTTACTAAATATACATACTTATCACCATATACCAGGTGGAAATAAAAGTAGGAGTAAATCACAACCCATGTGGCTTAACAATAAAGATGAGGAGTAAAAAACAAGCATTTAAATTATAAAAACATGAGGGGACAGAGACTGCTTTACGTAAGTACAAGGAAACCAACAGGGCTTGCAAAAGGGCTATTAGACTGGCTAAAATCGAAAATTAAAAATTAGTTGCAAAGGAGAGTAAGACTACATATTTGAAATTGCATAAATGTAAATGGAAATGTACATCTTTATATAGGATGGAAACTGAACACAGAAAACATAAATAATATAGCATGTCCAGGGGCACACTAGCATATGTGTATATATGTGCGTAAATAGCTAATCTTTCAGTTGTACACTAGATCCGTTTGTAGGTGAATAATGGCAGCATTGAGCTGTAATTTATCTGCTTTACTTAATCCTTTCAATGAACAGACAAGTACAAATGGCGAACTATAGATTGCTAGAAAAGCAGCAAGCAAAAGTATTCCTTTATCTGGATTTCTTGTTTAACAATGTTTTATTGACATTAGTTAATCAGCATCTGCCTATTATGTATGTTCTGCACAAATTCCATTAGAAGAACCTTAATTAGTAAGACTAATTAAGGCATCACAGGGCAATCTGTCTCTTTCACTTTACATCTAAAAGTAACAGTGCTTTACAAAAGTATCATATTAGGATTGGTGACTGAACCTATTTGGAACCAACTACAAATAAAAGTAGATAAATATGAGTTTTGATCCACTGGAGGACTCTTCAAACTATGGATCTAGAGACAAAATTGGCGCAGCACAGATTAACACTAGCTAGCAATAAAGCAGGAGGAGTTCATTTACAGCACGTCCACCTATTGATCATTTGATTTACATTGTAATTGTGAATACAAATGAGTAGCTTATCATTAGATTACTTAATTTCCTTTGCATTCTCTGCAACTTTCATAATAATATTTTCTCTAAAATATAAAAAAACAGGATTATTGGAAGATTATTGGATTTTTTTAAAAACATTTACAGCCTTATTAAATTGCGATTTGGCCAATTGGATAGGGCTCTATTTAAGCACAGAGCTTTTTTTTTTTTTACTGACGTTTTTAGTTAGTGAAGACCTTGCTGTTGGATAGAAGTTCACTAGCTAAAAACTTCTGTATAAAAATATGCTCTGTGCTTAAATAGAGCCCTATTCAATTGGCCGAATCGCAATTTAATAAAATTGTTTGTAATTGGGAGTGTTAGACATTACTAATGTTTACAAAAGGCTGACCGTTACATTATACTATTATTAAACTCTAAATTGTATCTATTTTTTTGTTATTTCATTCTTTCCATCAGGGGTATATTTCTGAAGGAGTATTGACCGGGAAACTCTTGTTTTGATTTAAATAATAAAGGTTGCAATTCTTTAATTATGTCTCTTGGCTCTATTTACAGTGAACGCTCCATAAGGGATTTATATATCCTGTATAAGCATCTGTCCCAGCTTCATACTTTATTAGCCAGCAACTAAACTTTCATTGATTGAGTGTTTATGCGATGTAACAGCTATCTGTAATGATGTTTTCTGGCCATGCAAAGTCAGAGGACCGGATGAAAGCTGTTACAGGCGAAACATCTCAGTTCTTTTAAGAAAGGCTCAGCTGAATTATGGCATTAAAATTGATGATCAACTTTTCAACATCAATATAATATATTTTGTACAATGCATAAGCTGGGTATACAATATAATATAATAATACAATAATAATACAATATAATATAAAGTAAATATAATATAATAATTTAATGTAATAACAAATACTTTTTTAAAGGCAAAATACTTGTTATTTCCTATAGTTGTAAATTAGAACATATTAGGGTTCTTTACTGTTTACAATTTAAGTATCAATGTATGTGACTACTCATAATCCTCAGTTGCAGGAGAAGTGCAGTGCTGTTTGTTTGTAAATATTTTTACCTTGTTTGTTGTTATTCAGAAATTCTGTCAGGTCTGACTCTCCATGACCCTATGACCTGCAGCATGCCAGGCACATCTGTCAGCCACTCTGATTTCCTCATACACCCATCTCCGCCTCTGCCGTCCCATTCTTTGTTTGCCTTGAATCTTTCCCAGCATCAGAGGCTTCTCTAAGGAATCCTGTCTTCTCATACTATTGCCATGACCATACCTTCCAGTGAACAGTTTGACTTGATGTCCTGATTGATTGCATCTTCTTGCATCTTCTTGCAGTCCAAGAGATTCTAAGTAGTTTTCTCCAGAACCACAATTCAACGGCATTAATTCTACTTTTATCTGGTACACTAACATATTTGTCTGTTATTAGATTGATGGCAAATAAATGGTTTTCAGTAGCTATCTTATCTAAACGACTTCCCTCGGCCTCTATTTTCCACCCACATGGGATAACATGTTGTGCTAAAACATCTTGAGGAAAACTC
The DNA here is from genome assembly GCA_027410445.1 of Discoglossus pictus. Lineage (NCBI taxonomy): Eukaryota > Metazoa > Chordata > Amphibia > Anura > Alytidae > Discoglossus > Discoglossus pictus. Next base: position 148,646,507 of record CM050169.1, read on the forward strand.
AGAAGAATATTAACTCACACTCATAGAGATAAACTACAAAGCACACCATTTAGATGAATAGGAAGCTTCCTATAGGCACCTGCCATGTGCCAACACTTAGAATTTCATTGAAGCACTGCTAGAAGATCTTGCTGCTTACAAACTGTTCCACCAGTAAGTGCCTTGGAACCAGAAATAACTGGCAGTATTATGCTGCGCGTCTACACAGTGTGTGGGGAGCTATAGTTTTGTTATGAAACTAATAATTCTGCTTGATATCAGTTTACTGATGCTCCAGATGTATAAGAAAAAATGTAAAGATACATTCAGCCTTATTAAATTACGATTCGGCCAATTGAAAAGGGCTCTATATAAGCACAGAGCATATTTTTTTACAGCAGTTTTTAGTTAGTGAAGACCTTGCTTTTGTATAGAAATTCACTACTACAAACACTTCTGTAAAAAAATATGCTCTGTGCTTATATACAGTGGATATAAAAAGTCTACACACCCCTGTTAATATGTCAGGTTTCTGTGCTGTAAAAAATTAGACAAAGATAAATCATTTCAGAACTTTTTCCACCTTTAATGTGACCTATAAACTGTACAACTCAATTGAAAAACAAACTGAAATCTTTTAGGTAGAGGGAAGAAAAAATATAAAAATAAAATAATATGGTTGCATAAGTATGCACACCCTTAAACAAATACTTTGTTGAAGCACCTTTTGATTTTATTACAGCACTCAGTCTTTTTGGGTATGAGTCTATCAGCATGGCACATTTTGACTTGGCAAGATTTGCCCACTCTTCTTTGCAAAAACACTCCAAATCTGTCAGATTGCGAGGGCATCTCCTGTGCACAGCCCTCTTCAGATCACCCCACAAATTTTAAATCGGATTCAGGTCTGGGCTCTGGCTGGGCCTTTCCAAAACTTTAATCTTCTTCTAATGAAGCCATTCCTTTGTTGATTTGGATGTATGCTTTGGGTCGTTGTCATGCTGAAAGATGAAGTTCCTCTTCATGTTAAGCTTTCTAGCAGAAGCCTGGAGGTTTTGTGCCAATATTGACTGGTATTTGGAACTGTTCATAATTCCCTCTATCTTAACTAAGACCCCAGCTGAAGAAAAACAGCCCCAATGCATGATGCTGCCACCACCATGCTTCATTGTGGGTATGGTGTTCTTTTGGTGATGTGCAGTGTTGTTTTTGCACCAAACATTTCTTTTGGAATTATTGCCAAAAGGTTCAACCTTGGTTTCATCAGACCATAACACCTTTTCCCACATGCTTTTGGGAGACTTCAGATGTGTTTTTGCAAAATGTAGCCTGGCTTGGATGTTTTTCTTCGTAAGAAAAGGCTTTCGTCTTGCCACTCTACCCCATAGCCAAGACATATGAAGAATACGGGAGATTGTTGTCACATGTACCACACAGCCAGTACTTGCCAGATATTTCTGCAGCTCCTTTAATGTTGCTGTAGGCCTCTTGGTAACCTCCCAGACCAGTTTTCTTCTGGTCTTTTCATCAATTTTGGAGGGAGCTACAGTTCTTGGTAATGTCACTGTTGTGCCATATTTTCTCCACTTGATGATGACTGTCTTCACTGTGTTCCATGGTATATCTAATGCCTTGGAAATTCTTTTGTACCCTTCTCCTGACTGATACCTTTTAACAACGAGATCCCTCTGATGCTTTGGAAGCTCTCTGTGGACCATGGCTTTTGCTGTGGGATGCGACTAAGAAAATTTCAGAAAAGACCAACTAGAGCAGCTGAACTTTATTTGGGGTTAATCAGAGGCACTTTAAATGCTGACTCTTATTTAACATGATTTGGAATGTGATTGCTTAATTCTGAACACAGCTACATCCCCAGTTATAAGAGGGTGTGCAGACTTATGCAACCACATTATTTTTCTTTTTTCTTTTTCTTCCCTCCACCTAAAAGATTTCAGTTTGTTTTTTAATTGAGTTGTATAGTTTATAGGTCACATTAAAGGTGGAAAAAGTTCTGAAATTATTTATCTTTGTCATTTTTTTACAGCACAGAAACCTGACATTTTAACAGGGGTGTGTAGACTTTTTATATCCACTGTAGAGCCCTATTCAATTGGCCGAATCACAATTTAATAAGGCTGTTAATGTCTTTAATGACTAGAATATTGTAAAAGTAAACTTATTCTACCTTTGTAGTATATTTCTAATTACACTTTTAGAATATAAACTTTAGATTGTAAGTCTGCAAGTTTTCAATCTTGGATTTAGATAAAGAAGGAGGACTGTACATACACCTTTTAATTCTAATCAATAGTATTTTTCCCAAAGCAACCCTAATAACATATTATATCTAAGTTTGGTAAAGTAAAGACCCGCTCCATATTTTGTTGGAATAAAATATAACTTTTATTAAATACACAATTCAAAACACAAATGTATACACATAAATTATTAAAATTGGCGTTTCAAAATACGAAATTTGTCTCCCAACCTCACTGATCACCAAAATAAGAGAGATAGGATAAATGCAAAAGAAGTGTTAGTAAATAAACAAATTGATTATCATTAATATGTCACACAATGTCCAAGGTAATGTGATAATACAGTATAATGCATTCCTTTTCTGCCTATAAATTATTGGGCACAGTGAAATAACCAGTATTAGTACAACAGTGGGTATTTATAGGTTTTTTTGGCAGTGGTGGAGATAGAAGGGAAAACAGACATTTACTACTGTGGCCCTATCTAGGCATATTATAGCAGAGTTGCCCTGATAATCAGATTTCTGGGGGGACCCGCTATTTATCCCCTATCCCTGGTAGATATGTAATCCCTATACTGAGCTATCTAAGACTAATCCCTGCTACTCCACTTACCTTGTCTTCATAGCATGTATACTGCTCTGTTTAGACGCCGTAGTTCAAATCCCTTAGTGCGTGGTCTCGGGCAGCGCATGGCTGCTTAATGACGTCATCAGAGGGAGACAAACACAGCAGCCAATCCGACACACGCGTTTTGCATTCGTGCTTCCACAGGGATAAGGTGAGTTTTCAATCTTGCAATGTGCTTTGGGGAAAGCACTATGGACACCGGATTCTAAGCTTAAAGACAGGGCCCTCCATCTTTGTAATCTGATAATATTGTTTTGCCTTGATCACGACTAATGTATAGCTCTACAGAATATGTTGGCTTGTTGCAAATAAACCATAATAATAATATAAACTGTGTATTTGCCTTTGAAGTTCCTGTGCAGGATTGATTCTCATAACACATGTTTAATATCTAGACAGCTTAGAATTGATAATTTCTCCAGACTCATCTATTGCTCAATTTTTGGCACCTGATGATATCTATTTAGTGTAATCATTTTTTGAAAGACACCCAGCCCCATTGGGCTGCTCGCATAATTCATTATTTCCAGTTCCAATTACTTTTTCAATTTACAAAAAATTCCATTTACTTTAATTTAGCTAATTTCAGACTGTGATAAAAGTGATTTAATAATCTACTACAAAGCAGATATTCCCAGTCAGTGTTAATGAAACAAGTATGTTACTGATCGGGCTGCTTAATCCTGATTGCTAGGAGAGGCTTTAGATTGTTTATTAAAGAGAAGCTGAAGCACTGTTGGATAACGTGTGAGGGCTTGAGGAGGGGTAGGGAGAAAAATCAGACTGGGTCTGCTGTTCATAATTTATTCTTTGTAAAAGCTAAGTAAAACAAGATGTGTTCAGTTTTACACTGTATTTTTTTATGCCTATCACTGAACTGAAAGGGGCAGTTGCACCTAAACACAAGTTGCAAAATACAATGACCTTATATGAAACAGTTCACTTATAGAGGTTCAACTACATTTATAAGAATTACAGCACTGGCCTTTACTCCTACAATATCTCTGTATGTGTATTTAGCAGCTGAAGAACACAAATTCAAGGTAACTGCTTCTGTTTTGGGGCCCCATCACAATTGGATTTGTTTTAAGTTACATGTCAATTGGACAAGTAATTACCAATGTATCGATCCAAACCAAGAGAAAATTCAGTTCTATGTGAAGGCAGCACTAAAATGACTTGCGATGGCAAGAGCTAGCCCCACCCCAATCACTAGTCATTGCCAGCATGGATCCATAACACACCAGAGTACTAAAAGCAATTATGTATCTCACATCCATGGGAAGGTATGTCATGTACACAAGACTAGTGTGTTGTGTGTTAGACACCAGGTTGTGAGAACTGTGAAAACAGTCTGAGTCCTTAAAGTGAGGAGTGGTTGGCACTGATTGTGGGTGAATGGGGGCCTGTAATCCTCGCTGGAGGTGCACCTCTACAGGCAAATGACTATTTAGCACAGGTGAGGCTCAGATTTTTAGTGGCACAGTGACATGGAGATATAGGGCCAAAAGCTTACAAGGAGGATCACATTGATGTGGATTTAGCTCTTGAGGAAGGCCAGCAAAAGCCCAAGGTGGCTGTGAAGAGGCAGAAGGAGTCCCAGGAAACTTACATCCACCAACAATAATCCTGTGTACATGTATCCTGTTAACATATAATAAATATGTTAAATTCAATGTAGTGTTTGTGTATTAAGATATTATGAAAATAAAATGTGATTAGTTCAAAACCTCATCAATGGAATGGTGATCCCCTCCTCACACCACTCCTCTTCCTCTCTCCACGCCTCTCCCTTTCTCCAAACCTCTCCCTCTCTCCACTCCTCTCCAGTTGTTCTCCCCAGGTCACCCTCTCCTCCTCTTCTCTTCTCCCCTCTTCTGCATTGTCACTCCTTCTTTCATACTTCCTCCAGAAATAATAAAAGGAAATAATAAGAGTAATATTATGCAATATGCATATGTGAGTGTAATAAAGCAAATATAAATGTACTACATGCAATTCTTATTGGCTGAGGGTGAGGGTTTTGGCTGGTGGGTATGGGGTGTATATGTGTAGTGACCTAAATGTAATTTAGTTACCAATGTGTAATTGTATTAAGTTATGTGTGAGTAAATAATGTGAAAAGTGTATAAAATAAGTGAACAGGAAATTATGTGTAACAAAAAATTTACTTATCACACCTTCCTATCTTACAGGCAATAGCTAGCCTTTAGATCAGGCCCCCCACTGCATTTAAAACGTTTAAATTCCCCGCTGTGACTCCTTAAAGAGCCCGCAGCACACTATTACGCAACCCCTGCCGCGACACCTAAAGTTAACCCCCCTCTATGCTGGGGGTCCCCATCGGGACCCCCGAAGTGTCCCCACATAAACCCCCTGCAGCGGGGGTCCCCGATCGGCACCGATCGTGACCCTGCAGCAATTCAATTTTAAATTTCCCGCCTCGCGGGTCCATAAAGGATTGTAAAGGTCCTGAAAGGACTCGCACTAAAAATATTAACCCCAGGCAACTATAATTACCCCATTAACTCATGGTGGTCAATACAGACCACCATAAGGCTCTATTTAACCCATTAACTCATGGTGGTCAATACAGACCACCATAAGGCTCTATTTAACCCATTAACTCATGGTTGTCAATACAGACCACCATAAGGCTCTATTTAACCCATTAACTCATGGTGGTCAATACAGACCACCATAAGGCCTGAATTAACCCATTAACTCATGGTGGTCAATACAGACCACCATAAGGCTCTATTTAACCCATTAACTCATGGTGGTCAATACAGACCACCATAAGGCCTGAATTAACCCATTAACTCATGGTGGTCAATACAGACCACCATAAGGCCTTAATTAACCCATTAACTCATTTTGGTCAATACAGACCACCATAAGGCCTTAATTAACCCATTAACTCATGGTGGTCAATCCAGACCACCATAAGGCCTTAATTAACCCATTAACTCATGGTGGTCAATACAGACCACCATAAGGCTCTATTTAACCCATTAACTCAGGGTGGTCAATACAGACCACCATAAGGCCTGAATTAACCCATTAACTCATGGTGGTCAATACAGACCACCATAAGGCCTTAATTAACCCATTAACTCATGGTGGTCAATACAGACCACCATAAGGCCTTAATTAACCCATTAACTCATGGTTGTCAATCCAGACCACCATAAGGCCTTAATTAACCCATTAACTCATGGTGGTCAATACAGACCACCATAAGGCCTTAATTAACCCATTAACTCATGGTGGTCAATACAGACCACCATAAGGCTCTATTTAACACCATCAGTCCCATAAGGGTATATTATTACCATTATGGGCCTGTTACAACCCAACTTTAACCACATAAGTGCCATGACGGTCCTCAAGGACCATCATGACACTAACTACAAACACTACACTATAACCCCCAATAAACCATTTAATCTAAACTAACCCCCCTCTACACTAATCTATTAACACTTACACTACCTACCCCCTAATAAACCTCCCCAACACTCTAATTACAAAAAATAAAAAAACCTACCTTACAGAACACAAAACAACCTACCTTACAGAAAATAAAAAAACCTACCTTACAGAACACAAAACAACCTACCTTACAGACAACAAAAAAACCTACCTTACAGAACACAAAGCAACCTACCTTACAGAAAACAAAAAAACCTACCTTACAGAACACAAAACAACCTACCTTACAGAAAACAAAAAACCTACCTTACAGAAAACAAAAAAACCTACCTTACAGAAAAAAAAACCTACAGTACAGAAAACAAAAAAACCTACAGTACAGAAAACAAAATACATTACAACCTCACTCCCCACTACAGAAAATAAAAAAATTACACACCTGAAAAGTGAGTGCAGACCTCCGTTAGTTTTTTTCTTTTTTTTTTTTAAAGCGCGGATGGTTCCGCGGCCCAGCCGGGGCTAAAGAAGAGAAGGCCGGGGACATCGCGGGGAGGTAAGTTAAATGTATATTTAGATGTTTATATGTTTATTTTATGTATTGTTTATATATTGTATTAATGTATTGTGTTTTTTTAACAGGGCCGCGCCGGAAGACCTAAACAGTGATGGGACATGATGGAAAGGTGAGTATATTATTTAGAATGTATATAATGTTTATTTATTTCATGTTAATGTTTTGTACTAATTATTTTGTTTTGTTTTACCCCTAGGTTAGTGATCTGAAGCAACATCTTAAAGGTAAGTGCTCCTAATTATTTTATTTTAGATTATAATTAGGGTCTGTGTAGTTAGGACTGTAATTTTTTTATTTTACCTTAGAATTAGGGTCTGTGTATGTAGTTAGGATTTATTGTATATTAGATAGATAGGGGATGTATTTGATATAGTTAGGATTTATTTTATATTAAATAGATTGTATGTTACATAGATAGGGGGTATTTGATTTGGATTATATGTAATATATTCTATGTAATGTATGTAATGTCATGTATTTTATGTCATGTATTGTATGTAATATATTATATGTAATATATTATATGTAATGTATGTAATGTCATGTATTTTATGACATGTATTGTATGTAATATATTATATGTAATATATTATATGTAATATATATGTAATGTATGTAATGCCATGTATTTTATGTCATGTATTGTATGTAATATATTGTATGTAATATATTATATGTAATGTATGTAATGTCATGTATTGTATGTAATGTATGTAATGTATTATATGTATGTATTGTATTGTGTATATCTGTCTTTCCTTTTCAGGTGTGTAATTTTATTATTTTCTGTAGTGGGGGGGGGGTTGTAATGTATTTTTTTTCTGTACTGTAGTTTTTTTTGTTTTCTGTACTGTAGGTTTTTTTGTTTTCTGTAAGGTAGGTTTTTTGTGTTCTGTAAGGTAGGATTTTTTTTTTTTGTAATTAGAGTGTTGGGGAGGTTTATTAGGGGGTAGGTAGTGTAGGTAGGTAGTGTAAGTGTTAATAGATTAGTGTAGAGGGGGGTTAGTTTAGATTAAATGGTTTATTGGGGGTTATAGTGTAGTGTTTGTAGTTAGTGTCATGATGGTCCTTGAGGACCGTCATGGCACTTATGTGGTTAATGTTGGGTTGTAACAGGCCCATAATGGTAATAATATACCCTTATGGGACTGATGGGGTTAAATAGAGCCTTATGGTGGTCTGTATTGACCACCATGAGTTAATGGGTTAATTAAGGCCTTATGGTGGTCTGGATTGACCACCATGAGTTAATGGGTTAATTAAGGCCATATGGTGGTCTGTATTGACCACCATGAGTTAAAGGGTTAATTAAGGCGTTACGGTGGTCTGGATTGACCACCATGAGTTAATGGGTTAATTAAGGCCTTATGGTGGTCTGGATTGACCACCATGAGTTAATGGGTTAATTCAGGCCTTATGGTGGTCTGTATTGACCACCATGAGTTAATAAGTTAATTAAGGCCTTATGGTGGTCTGTATTGACCACCATGAGTTAATGGGTTAATTAAGGCCTTATGGTGGTCTGTATTGACCACCATGAGTTAATGGGTTAATTAAGGCCTTATGGTGGTCTGGATTGACCACCATGAGTTAATGGGTTAATTAAGGGCTTATGGTGGTCTGGATTGACCACCATGAGTTAATGGGTTAATTAAGGCCTTATGGGGGTCTGTATTGACCACCATGAGTTAATGGGTTAATTCAGGCCTTATGGTTGTCTGTATTGACCACCATGAGTTAATGGGTTAAATAGAGCCTTATGGTGGTCTGGATTGACCACCATGAGTTAATGGGGTAATTATAGTTGCCTGGGGTTAATATTTTTAGTCCGAGTCCTTTCAGGACCTTTACGGTCCTTTAAGGACCCGCGAGGCGGGAAATTTAAAATTAAATTGCAGCAGGGTCACGATCAGTGCCGATCGGAGACCCCCGCTGCAGGGGGTTTATGTGGGGACACTTCGGGGGTCCCGATGGGGACCCCCAGCATAGAGGGGGGTTAATTTTAGGTGCCGCGGGCGGGATTGGGTAATAGCGTGCCGCGGCCCCTTTAAGGAGCCGCGGCAGGGAATTTAAAAGTTTTTTTTTTTTTTTTTTATAATAAAATTTTTATTGAAAGGAATACAGAATAAAGACAGGTATTAGGTACATTAACACATAAGATTGTCTGTAAACATATATACCTGTAATCAAATTTCTAGCCTCTCCTTTCCGTTTTTTTTTTTCTTTCCCTTACGGTATTGTCAAGTAATTTAGGTCTTTTAATTTAAGCAAGGGAAGCATGAACAAACAAAACTTATTTACATAGAAACTGAAACTTTAAATAAACAAGTAAATATATAACTATGGAGATAAGGGAGGAATCACTAGATCAAGTTGAGTTTATACAGTTATTATGCATACATTCACCTCCAGTGCTGTGTTCCAGATGTACCAGTCAGATCGGAGCCTCCAGATCCAGTCCTCGAGTCTCCTCCACCCCAGGCCTCTTTTTGGTCTAGTTCTATACAGTTATTGCTATAATGCTATCTGTGGACCCTTCAGGACAGAGGGAAGCCTATCTAAGACTCGAGCCAAGGCCTCCAGATTTCTTGGAATTGTGTTACCGTGTCTAGAATAGCAGATGTTAACCTTTCGTTTATTGCTATGTAATTAAAAAAATTTATAACCTCTTGCACGTTTAACTTGTCCGACTTCCATTGGCTGGCTATGTGCACTTTGGTGGCTGCGGCTATTATCTGGAAAAGCTTATTCTGTTTTTTTGATAAGTTAGGGAGTTTAACCCCTAGCAGGCAGGACTCCATAGTTGCTGTAACTCTTATATCAAATAGCGATGTTGCCATCAGTGCTATTTTTTCCCACAACCTGTGAACTTTCTGGCATACCCACCAGGTATGAGTGTGGTCTCCTATCTGTGAACAACCCCTAAAGCAGTTACTGCTCACTCTGGGATCAAATTTGTTGAGTTTGTCTGGGGTGCAATATGTTCTCTGGAGAACTTTTATAGATGTCTCTATGTGCGTGCAATTACTTGTTGCCCTGCGTAGATTGGAGAATGACTTCTGCCATTTTTTCCAATCCCATACATCTCCCAGCTCCCTTTCCCACTTACAGATATATGATGGTTTATCTGTATTATTTGTTTTAGTGAATGTGTCATATAAAGAGCCTAATATTCCTTTCTTTAAGGATTAAATTACTGAGAACCAGGAGGTTTTTGGGGGTCCAAATTTTTTAAATGCTTCACTAGCCCAGCTTCTTATTTTGAACTAATTATAGTATTCCCCTAGGGGGAGAGTATGCCTTTCCTCAAACTGTCTCAGGGTCACCAGGCGATCTCCCATAATCCAGGAGCCTAACTTATCTAGATCTCTGAAGGCCCACCAATGTTTAGACATAGTACTCATGGAGGCCCAGGTATCTTGTGAGGAAAGGACCGACCAAAGGGGGGATGTACCTATGTCCAGTTTATTTTTAGATCTGGCCCATTTCCATGTTGTTAAAGTTAGATTTATTATGGGGTTTGGGTGGGTTCTTATCGGAATCTTCTCTTCTGGCACCCAAATTAATGCGTTCCAGCTGTGTTGTTGCTTTTGCTGTTGTTCCAAGAAGGCCCAACTCGGCTGATGTCTTACTGAGTGTGTCTGTGGTAGTTGGGATAGTCTAGCTGCTTTAAAGTAGTTACGCAAGTTTGGGCATGATAGTCCCCCCTCCTTGCTATGTCTGAACATTACTTTCTTGGGGATACGGGATTTTTTGTTGTTCCATATGTATCTAAAGATATTGGACTGGAACCGGTCCAATTCCTTTAAAGAGATTGATATAGGGAGTGTAGGGAAGAGGTACAGAATCTTTGGAAGGATGCTCATTTTAACCGCCGCTATTCGGCCGGTCCAGGAGAGAGGGTAAGCCCTCCATCTGTGCAAATCCTCGCTTAGTTTTTTGTATAAGGGGAGATAGTTAGCCTTGCACAACTCAGAAATTTTAGGTGTGATGTTAACCCCTAAGTATTTAATATGTTTGGAGGATCACACAAAGGAAAATAGGCCTTTCAGATGGTCTATGTCGCCCTGTGCCATGCCTAAGCTCAGAGCTTCCGATTTCTCCAAGTTCAGCCTAAGTCCTGATACCTTACTGAACTTGTCAAGAGTTGACATCAGTGCCGGAATAGAGAACCCGGGGTTTGTTAAGGTGCATAGAATATCATCCGCGAAGAATGAACATTTGTATTGTTGCAACCCCACCTGCAGCCCTTGGATTTCCCCATCCACTCTAATAAGTTGCGCTAGGGGTTCCATAACTATGGCGAACAGTAGGGGTGAGAGTGGGCATCCCTGTCTCGTTCCTCTCTGAATGTTAATTTGGGCTCTGTGGTCACCTGGTAACCTCAGGAAGGCTGTTGGGGCCTCATAATACGTGCGAAGAAGGGTGATAAACCGGCCCCTGAAACCAAATCTATCCAGAGTTTTAAACATAAACGGCCATTCGACCGTGTCGAAGGCCTTCTCTATATCTAGAGCTAGCAGGCACATTGGAGAGTTGTTTTTCCGCACTAGGTATTGGATGTTAAGGATTCACCTGACGTTGTCCCCTGCTTGTCTATGGGGTATGAACCCTGCCTGGTCTTTATGGATGATTTCTGGCAGAAACTTGGAGATTCGGGTTGCCATTATTTTGGCCATTAGCTTGACATCTCCATTCAGTAAGGATATGGGCCGGTAGTTTTTCACCTCTAGACTATCCCTACCTTCTTTTGGTATTACTACCAGTTCCGCTTGATTGAGCTCCGGGGGCATTTTTTCCCCTCTTATGATAGCGTTGAATAGGGATGTCAGATAGGGGTTTAATAGGGTTTCAAATTTCCTATAGTATTGGTTAGAATAGCCATCCGGCCCTGGGGATTTACCTGACTTAAGGCTATGAATTGCTGTTCTCACTTCTTCTTGTGAGATATCTAGATTAAGGTTATTTAATTGTTGTTCAGTTATTGAGGGGAGGTCAATGGTATTTAGGAAGGAGTCAAGGTCCAACCCCTCTGCCAGTTTACCTGACGAATAGATCTGCTGGTAGAAGTTTTGGAACTGCCTCTGTATAACCCTAGGGCTGCAGGAGACTATGCCGTCTGGCTTCCTAATCTTAGTCACTCTAGACTGGGTCTCCTTAGCCTTCAATCTCTTAGCTAACATTCTGTCTGGCTTGTTAGCTTTCCAATAATATAGGTGTCTAGTCCTCCTCATAGCTTTCTCTGTATGGGCAGAGAGTACTCCATCTAACTCTATCCTGACTTTGTTGATTTGGCCACGGAGCTTTTTGGAGGGGCAATTCTGATTAAGTTTTTCTAGGCTTTTTAGGGTGGATGTTAAATCCTCCTCTTTCTGTCTAAGTTCCCTCCTATGCCGGGCTGCCAGTTTGATGCAGCAGCCCCTTATATAAGCCTTGTGAGCTACCCAAATCCAGCCAACCCCTGTATCAGGAGAATCATTCAGTTCGAAGTACTGCTTAATGTCTCCCGCTAAGGATGCTAAGCTGATGGGATCTGACAGAAGGTGCTCGTCGATCCTCCAGCTCCTAAATGGGGATAGATTAGGGCCTAACGTTAATTTAATAGCTACCATTGCATGATCAGACCAGGGGCAGGGGACAATGTCAGATTCTCGGATATCATCATAGAGTAGAGAGCTTGTTAGGAACGTGTCGATTCTCGAGTAGGTGCCGTGTGTGGGGGAGTAGTATGTGTATTCCCTATTATCCGAGTGTAGGCCTCTCCAGGCGTCCACTAAGCCCATTTTGGCCATTAGCTGTTTAATTTGACCCCGTTTTTTTGAAAAGCTAGAATCTTGGACGTGCCCTGATCTGTCTAATGCTGGGTCTAGGGTCAGATTAAAATCCCCCCCAATCACCAGTTTGCCTAGATCTAGTGTGCCTAACTCTCTTAGCATGTTAATCAGGGTTTGGTGTGGTGATTTTGTGGGGGAGTATAGGGAAAGTAGAGAGATTCTTTGGCCTGAATCTAAGCCGGTGACCAAAACATAGTTCCTCTCTTTGTCTATTCTAGTATGTTCCGGAATGAATGGGAAATGTTTATGTATCAGAATGGCTGCCCCTGCTCTTTTCGTAGATTGAGTGGCCATGTACACTGTCGGATACTCTCTATGTAAATATTTTGGTTTACCCTCGTGTGTAAAATGAGTATCCTGCATTAAGATAACCGAGGGTCTCAACTTTTTATATTGCCTAAATGCTTTCCTCCTCATAAAGGGGGAGTTAAAACCCTTAATGTTGTGAGTTATAAATATGTACTCTGAGCTACTCATTGTGATTTGTTGGATAGGTGTGCATGGTCTGCCCGGCTACCTTTTATTCCTTGTCCGACGTCCACTCCTTGGTGACCGGTAAGGGATGGAGGCCTGGAGGGGAGGTTCTGGGGCCGGAGACTCTGTCCGCTGCTAGGCCATGGAGAAGCAGAAAGAGACAACATTAGAATTACATTTGACCAAGTTCCTTCTGCCGCATAAATTCTTCTAATCTCCTGTAGGCTAGTCCCTTGAGCTAGGTTTTGTTGGCTGCCTGAACCTCGGCTACTGTCATCTGTGGAGATATAGCTCCCTGAATGCACTTCTATCTGTCTTTCTGGACATCGATATATTTTGCTGGTTGCCCCTTGGGGGCTTACTCGCTTCTCTATCAATTCTAGATCTATCCTTTCTCCAAAAATAATAACAATTAACCTCAACAACATTTCAACTAATTGAAATAAACTAGGATATTCCCCGTCCATGTCGGGTAACTGGTTCTGACAGGCCCTTCTCTGGAGGCCTCGACTAACATATGTCTTAACTAAAGTCTTCAGTGCCTATTATAGTCCCACTAAAGCAGGTCAGAAAAGTCCCATAAGCAAATGAGGAAATAAAAACTCGAAACAACTTCCTGATGGTGGGTAGCCTTCACTCCGATCGCGGTGGTATCAGGCTTTCCGGGGACGGGCCAGTGTCTCCTCTGTGCTGAGTATTAAGCCCCCCCTGGCTCCTGCGGGGAAGATTCAATTGTCTCAATAGTTCCTGGGGGGGGAGCGGGTCTTCTCTCGGTAGCTGTGACCCTACTACAGTCCACTGTTTCTTCGGTATGGGAGGAGGTGGAGGGAAGTTGCGCTCCTCTGCCGGGAGGTCTGCTGGGCAAAGATGGATCTGTCGTAGTACTGCGAGGCAGTCTTCCAAGTTGCGGGTGGTGTGTAAGGTCCCTTGGTAGTTGAAGGTGAGGGCAAAGGGAAAATTCCACCTGTATTGGAGCTTCTTATGCTGCAAAATCGCCAGTGCCGGTTTCATCTGTCTCCTTCTGTCTAGTGTGTTGGGGGATAAGTCTGCATACACTTGTAGGGTGGAATTATCTGGCCCTTTGACTCCCTGCATCTTTCTTGTTTCTGCTAAGAGACAGTCTCTGGCTTGTTGCCTCAAGAATCTCACCACAACATCCTTGGGGGCCTCTGGATTTCTCGCCCCTCCTAGAGCTCTGTGGGCTCGTTCAATTTTGAGGACTTCCTTTGGCTGATCGGGTAATATAGCAGTGAAGGTTTCTTTTAAATACCCTGCCAGGTCTTGTGTAGTCCTAGGGACCCCCCGAACCCTGATGTTGTGGCGGCGGGATCGGTTCTCTAGATCTTCAATCTTATCAGTCAGCTCCATGATGCTGTATGAGTTCTGATCTATGGTAGACCTGTCATGTTGCTGTGCTTCTCCCATCTGATCCACCATCTCCTCCAGGAGTTGGGTCCTCTGCCCCAGTTCTTTCAGGTCTTTTCTCAAGGGTTCAATTGCCTTGGCTAGGAGCTGTTCTATCGGATCTGGGCGATAGATCAATGTGTTGTTTTGACCTCTTGGGAATCTCCTCCTGGTCAGATGATTCAGAGTGGTCTGAAGCTGAATCCGGTGGAGATGTCGGCTTTGTTGTTTTGGGTGGGAAATGCTCTCGGATGCCCTTTACGGAGGAGTTCTTTCTACTTTTCTTCATTTCTGAAGGTAGAGACGTGCGCGTTGCAGGGGCTGCAGTACTCTTCCCCTTTACCTTCTCCGCTTTCAATTCCCTCAGGAGTGTATAGCTGCGGATGTCGTTAGGCCAGTGTGGACAAAGGCTGTGTTCTCATATGAGATCGGTCCTTGTAGCTTGTTAGTCAAGGCCTCCTGTTAGGTACCCTTCACATCTCTTGGCTCAGTGCCTCACATCGATCTTTACAGGCTCCACCAGATGCAAGTGAAGGAGGACTTTCAGGCTAATTATCCTGGTATACATCCACAGCAGATTTGCTGAGTGGCCACAGGGTGGCAGTATAGGATCTCTGCAGCCGTGTTCAAGTAGTACTTTCTAGAATGTCCCAAGAGATTAACTGCAGGATTATCTGAGGAACAAAAGTCAAGGTGTTAAAAAGTCCCCGCTTGATACCTTGAGGGTGGCAGGATCCTCTGCAACAGTAAGCTTGCAATGATTTCTTGTCCAGTTAAGCTCAATGCAGGATCTGGCGTTGTCAGGGTCAATGCTCCCCAATAGACTATAAGTTGCTGTATTCTGCTGGTGCAATGTTCTTCCCCAGCATGAGGGGTAAGACCCAGTCTGGAGTGTCCAGAGGGGCTAGCTCTTCCTGGGGCTTAAACTCCTGGATCTAAGTCAGATGAGAGATGAGTCTGAGTCTGTCTCCCTGCTATCATGAGGTGCCTCAAAATGGCGGCCGCGATTTCGCGGGCTTTCCTTCTGCCCCTTCTTCCTGCCCTAATGGCCACTGTGCAGCCTGGTTGTCCCTCTTGTGGTGCTTTTTGGGTTTATGGGGTACCCCTGCTGGCCCCTGGGTGTCTGTGGGGTGTCCTATGTGCCTTCGGGCTCTATAGAGGGAGGTATCTCTGTGGCAGGTACTGCTGTGGCTTCTTAAAATGGCGGCCCAGTGCTCCTGTGGGCTCCTGTCTCACCCCCCCCCCCCCACAGTACCTTGCCGTTTTGGTGTGTAACCGGGCTCCTGCTGGTGCCTCCACCAGTCTATGTCTCCCGTGCAGGGAGAGCCAGCGCTCAGGGCACACCGCTGCTGTGTGGCAGCTGCTGGCCTCTGAGTGCTCCAGCACTCCTGCGGGGCCCCTTTCCTTCAGCCGGAGAGATTCTTTGGGGGTCCGGCGGCTTCCCCTGGTGCCCCCTGATGGTTTTGGAGGTGTCTCAGGGGGTTTACAGGGCTATATCACCCCGAAATCCGGCGTTCCCGACTGAGCTCTCTCCTCACGCGTCCTCGAATTTAAAAGTTTTAAATGCAGCGGGGGGCCTGATCTATGCAGATCGGGGACCCCCCCTGCAATGTGTTTATGTGGGGAAACTTCGGGGGTCCCGATGGGGACCCCCAGCATAGAGGGGGGTTAATTTTAGGTGCCGCGGCCGGGATTGGGTAATAGTGTACAGCGGCCCCTTTAAGGAGCCGCGGCGGGGAATTTAAAAGTTTTAAATGCAGCGGGGGCCTGATCGGTGCCGATCGGGGACCCCCGCTGCAAGGGGTTAATGTGGGGGTGCTGCAGGGGTCCCGATAGAGACCCCTGCAGCATGGGGATGTGTATAGGGTGCAGGGGGGAGCCTCACACTGCTGTCTCGGGCTGTTCCGAGGCAGTACGTAGAGGGTTTAGGATCCCTTGCGGGCACTTTACGATATGCGAGAATCATGCGTAGATTTAAGGCTACGTAGCTCTCTCGGAGCCTATTCTCGGCCATTTTTTCACAGTCATATCGCAAAGCAGGCTGCGAGAGATTCGGTACTCGCAAACAGCAGAAAAACTGCCTTTTGCGAGCACCGAGAGAACTACGAGGGATAATTTAATAGGGCCCATAATCTTTTATGAACTGTTAACATGAGGTTTTGCTTTCTAACTGGTTCTAAGGGCTAATGAGTAGAGCAAAAAATTCCAAACTACGCAGATTGGATTATTTGCTTATACATCACGTAACCTGACCCCCTACGTAGAATATGTAAGGCTTTTTTTTCTAACCAACATAAGATGGTTTTGCGTGTAACAAGGATCCAAGGCTCACAATGCATACATACAATTGGGATGAATACATGGCTTGCACAAAAAAGGCTCCCACAGTTACGAAAGAGCCTTCTTGCGCAGCTGCCTATCCAATTAGCGCTTGGCCCAAGAACTGCAGCTGTATGGCTTGAATGTCTCTTGAGTAAGTTCAGCTCAGAATACCTAAATGTCACTGACAGAGCACAATTATTGTTTCTAAGGGTGGCTAATGAAACATGGAGCAGTGATTAGCAAAGTTACATAAAACTTACATAGATACATGATCTTTCGCCAAATATTTTCCATATTGCAATTTGAAGAAATAAACTTGATAATAAGCAAAATCTTTTAGACAGCAAAAATAAATAAACACAGCCTTTACATTTTTATATTTTTGTCCAAATTATTCATTACTGCAGCGATCCATTTTCTTTTGACAGATGGTCCTGACCCTTACTTTCTTTGGATGGTGTGTCCTTGTACACTAATGAGCATTTCATTAGAGTTGGTGAATGAACTGAAAGTTTAAAATGTCAAATTCCAAATTTGTTGATAGAAACTTTCTGTCTCCTCATGCCTCAAGATGTAGAACAGCAGAGAACAAAATGCTAGATCCCATCATAGCATATTTGCATTTAAAAAGTAATATATTAAATCTGTAGCCCAAGTGTGGGCCAAAATATACAAAATAGTTTTAGAATAAAAAAAAAAAAAATAAAGCCTATTATTTACTTTTTTTATATGCAGATATGTTAAGGTGGGATCTACCATTTTGTTTTTTGCTTTTCTATTTCCTGCTGTGGGAAAATACTTTGAATACTCATGAAGTTTCTATCTGCACAATGGGAATGTGTTCAGGAATTTACAGAGCCACACCCTTTTATGAAAGTAACAGACAAGATCAGCAAACAAAAGAAAATAGATACCTGCATTAATGAATAACATAAAGATATAAAGGCTGTGTTTTTTGTGTTTTATTGCTTTTTTTGTATTTATTATTTTTTAATATTTTAGTACTTTTTAGTATTTTTCTTAGGAGCAACTGGGGTCCTTACAGGAACCCCATGGATTGGAGGTTAACTTTAGATGTCACTGAGGTCCTTTTAGGACCTCCATGCATATATATTTAGGATAGGTACCATGGTGGTCCTTGTATGGGTCCATGGCATGGGGGCATAGTTTTAGTTGGGGGTCCTGCAAGTACTTCCATGGCTAGATTCATATGTAGATGCCACAGGGGTCCTTACGGGGGATTAATTTTGTGTGCACAGGTGTCCATTAGGGATCACTGTTACAGGGGTAATATTTGAGTGCCTTTACAGGACCTCCATGGCATGGAGTTAATATTAAGGTGCCATAGCTCAATAGACATCCATGATTATTGTGATTATTGTGGATTGGTGTTACTGGGGGAGGGAATTCTTTTCTGCACTTTGGAGGGGGGAATCCCAGGGGTCAAAGAAGGTAGTGGTACTAGGAGGATCCATGAGATCCCCTAAATATGTGTAATGTTAAGTTTTTTTTCAAAGCATGAGGATGCCGGCACTGAGCACAGTGGGGAGGGAAAGTATTTAATCCCCTGCTGATTTTGAACGTTTGTCCACTGACAAAGAAATGATCAGTCTATCATTTTTTTTTTCAAAAGGTTTTTATTAGGTAACCAAATAAACCGGACGATAACATAAAAGCCAAGTAGCAGTTTGACATTATTAACATAGTCATACCCAATTAAGGGGAAAAAGAAAGAAGAAAAGGTTAACATTACATTACACCATAAGAAGATACCATATAATAGTCGAAATCAAGTTAACCAAAAAGATCTATCCCCACTTGTGTGAAGGTCTAATGGTAGCCAGGTTACCTAAGTTTTTCCAATTTTCTAAGGAAAAAGTTGACCTAAAATAAAACAGTTTGGTAGGCTCAGTCTAGCAGAGCAAACATCCAGAGCCTAAGTAAGAAACGAACAGAAAAGAAAAACAAAAAACTAACTATGTTGTATAGACACAATATAACTCTTATTGAGCTAAAACAGTATAATAAAAGAGAAAAATAAAAAGCTTAGTTGACTGCACATGAAATTTGAATTTGAAAACAAATTGTTGTCTCAAGGGTATTGAAGTATAAGTCCTGTTGGTTACCAGCTCGGGTCCACCGCCCGTCCCGCCTCCAGTCCCCGGTCCGCAGCTCCATTGTAAGAATTAGCAAAATATAGCACAATGTTAATTAAGAAGACTTCACGTGATAGGGGGGCTATAGGGAGAATGAATCCAGGGATTCCATATCTGGAGAAAAATAGGCATACGGTCCTCCAGTAAATGGGTTAGCCTTTCATTTATAGCAATGTAGTTCATCTTATTGATGACTGATTGTAAAGTAAGAGTGGGAGATTTCCATTGCCTGGCTATATGACTCTTTGTTGCTAGCATTAACTACTGAAGGAGTCTATTTTGATAGTGCGGGGACAGAGTGCCCTAGCAGGCCTATGTCCGCCTTAGCTGTAACAGGCGTGCCAAATATGGTTGAGGCTAAGTGGAAAACCTTGGTCCAAAGAGACTGAACCAGGGGACATGACAAGTGTGGAAAAAGGTCCCAGGAATCTGACAAGCTCTAAAGCTATTAGGATTAGGGGAGCGTTTCCATCTAAATAGTTTGTCTGGGGTGATATATATCCTATGAAGAACTTTAATAGAGGTCTCCAGAATATTACTGCTCAAAGATCCCTTGGTAAGGGTTCGCCAAGAGTTCTTCCAAGTCCCCATATCCCACTTGCCATTTAAGTCTTCTTCCCATCTCTGCATATATTTTGGGAGGGGGGTGGCGGGAGGGGAGTTAAAAGTATCATATAGGATACCCACAATACCTTTTGTAAGAGGAGCAGACAGGCATAACCTAGTAAACCAATTTCAAGTCGGCTTACCTAGGCCAGATGCCCTCAGGTATAGATACTAATTTTCTCATCATTAGATAAGGATTATGTCCAAGAGGTCTCCAGTCTGGTCATATCAAGTCATTGGGCCCGGGGCCTTCAGGTACACTTATAGTGCTATTCAGGCATTATGATAGGAAGACTTGGCTGGTGAGAAAGTGTGGGGAGAAAATAGCCTTGTCCCATGAGATAGCTGAGAGGAGCAGGCAATGATGAGGGGTGCTGGGAGTGGTTAACTGGGAGGCCTTATAACTCTCAGTCAATGTTGTATAGAGCTGTAAATACTTTGTATGCCCACCAGATGGCAGTGTGGTGTAGAAAAAGTTTCCAAACTTGGGGCCCTATTAAATTCCAGCCTCGTAAATAAGAGGTTTCTACTTAAGCCCTACGTACTGCAAAGTTTCTCTAACTTACAATGCTATTAAATTAGCCCTGCTGCGAGCAACGTGTGAGCTACGCAGCAGGGCCGTACGTATCTACACTGCGTAAATGTACATGAGGAGTGACAGCCTGCGAGATGATATCGCAGGCTCCCACTCCTCATCAAGTGCTGCGGGGGTCCTAAAAGGGACCTCCGCGGCAGTCCCCCACATAAGCATTGCCGTGGGGGGTACTCCAAACCCCCCCCAGGCACCTAAAATGAACCCCCCCTCAATGCGGGGGTCCCTGTCGGGACCCCCGAAGTGTCCTCACATGAACACCTTGCTGCAGGGGTCCATAGGAACCCCCGCAGCCCCCACACATTAACCCCTTGCAGCGGGGGTCCCCGATCGGCACTGATCAGGCCCCCGCTGCATTTTAAACTTTTAAATTCCCCGCCGCGGCTCCTTAAAGGGGCCGCGGCACACTATTAGCCAATCCCGGCCGCGGCACTTAAAATTAACCCCCCTCTATGCTGGGGGTCCCCATCGGGACCCCCGAAGTGTCCCCATATAAACCCCCTGCAGCGGGGGGCCCCGATCGGCACCGATCGTGACCCTGCTGCAATTCAATTTTAAATTTCCCGCCTCGCGGGTCCTCAAAGGACCGTAAAGGTCCTGAAAGGACTCGCACTAAAAATAATAACCCCAGGCAACTATAATTACCCCATTAACTCATGATGGTCAATCCAGACCACCATAAGGCCTAAATTAACCCATTAACTCATGGTGGTCAATCCAGACCACCATAAGGCCTAAATTAACCCATTAACTCATGGTGGTCAATCCAGACCACCATAAGGCCTAAATTAACCCATTAACTCATGGTGGTCAATACAGACCACCATAAGACCTAAATTAACCCATTAACTCATGATGGTCAATACAGACCACCATAAGACCTAAATTAACCCATTAACTCATGATGGTCAATCCAGACCACCATAAGGCCTAAATTAACCCATTAACTCATGGTGGTCAATCCAGACCACCATAAGGCCTAAATTAACCCATTAACTCATGGTGGTCAATACAGACCACCATAAGACCTAAATTAACCCATTAACTCATGATGGTCAATACAGACCACCATAAGACCTAAATTAACCCATTAACTCATGATGGTCAATACAGACCAGCATAAGGCCTAAATTAACCCATTAACTCATGGTGGTCAATACAGACCACCATAAGGCTCTATTTAACCCCATCAGTCCCATAAGGGTATATTATTACCATTATGGGCCTGTTACAACCCAACATTAACCACATAAGTGCCATGATGGTCCTCAAGGACCATCATGACACTAACTACAAACACTACA
The DNA here is from genome assembly GCA_027410445.1 of Discoglossus pictus. NCBI lineage: Eukaryota > Metazoa > Chordata > Amphibia > Anura > Alytidae > Discoglossus > Discoglossus pictus. The sequence goes on from CM050169.1 coordinate 148,668,075, forward strand.
CTATAACCCCCAATAAACCATTTAATCTAAACTAACCCCCCTCTACACTAATCTATTAACACTTACACTACCTACCTACACTACCTACCCCCTAATAAACCTCCCCAACACTCTAATTACAAAAAACAAAAAACCTACAGTACAAAAAACAAAAAAACCTACAGTACAGAAAACAAAAAAAAATTACACACCTGAAAAGGAAAGACAGATAAACACAATACAATAATACATATAATACATTACATACATTACATACAATACATGACATTACATATAATATATTAAATATAATATATTAAATATAATATATTACATATAATACATTACATACATTACATACAATACATGACATTACATATAATATATTAAATATAATATATTAAATATAATATATTACATATAATACATTACATACATTACATACAATACATGACATTACATATAATATATTAAATATAATATATTAAATATAATATATTACATATAATACATTACATACATTACATACAATACATGACATTACATATAATATATTAAATATAATATATTAAATATAATATATTACATATAATATATTACATATAGTCCTAATCAAATACCCCCTATCTATCTAACATACAATCTATTTAATTTAAAATAAATCCTAACTATATCAAATACATCCCCCTATCTATCTAATATACAAAAAATCCTAACTACATACACAGACCCTTATTCTAAAATAAAATAAAATAATTACAGTCCTAACTACATACACAGACCCTAATTCTATGCTAAAATCAATAAATTAAGACCACTTACCTTTAAGATGTTGCTTCAGATCACTAACCTATGGGTCAAACAAAAAAAAAAATTAGTACAAAACATTAACATCAAATAAATAAACATTATATACATTCTACATATTCAACTCACCTTTACAGCATGTCCAGTCACTGTTAAGCTCTTCCGGCGCGGCCCTGTTAAAAAAAAAAAACACAATACATGAATACATGAATACAATATATAAACAATAAATAAAATACACAAATAAACATCTAAATATACATTTAACTTACCTCCCCGCGATGTCCCCGGCCTTCTCTCCTTCAGCCCCGGCTGGGCCGCGGAACCATCCGCGCTCTAAAAAAAAATAAAAAAAAAACTAACGGAGGTCTGCACTGGCAGACCTCCCCGACGCTACTGAACCTCCCGGAGTCGTTTCCGGGAGGAAATTGGCATTGTCGGCTTGTGATTGGCTGAAAAAGCTGTCAGCCAATCAAAAGTCGTCAATGTAGGAGCCAATCAGGATGGGATACACCCCAATATCCCACCCTGATTGGCTAAAACACTTGTCTATCTTTATGGGAACCAATCACAACGCTCAGATGCCTTCAGCCAATCACTATGGGATACACCCCCACGGAGTGATTGGTAGAAGACATCTGCGCATCCTGATTGGCTCCTACATTGACGACTTTTGATTGGCTGACAGCTTTTTCAGCCAATCACAAGCCGACAATGCCAATTTCCTCCCGGAAACGACTCCGGGAGGTTCAGTAGCGTCGGGGAGGTCTGCCAGTGCAGACCTCCGTTAGTTTTTTTTTTATTTTTTTTTAGAGCGCGGATGGTTCCGCGGCCCAGCCGGGGCTGAAGGAGAGAAGGCCGGGGACATCGCGGGGAGGTAAGTTAAATGTATATTTAGATGTTTATTTGTGTATTTTATTTATTGTTTATATATTGTATTCATGTATTCATGTATTGTGTTTTTTTTTTTTAACAGGGCCGCGCCGGAAGAGCTTAACAGTGACTGGACATGCTGTAAAGGTGAGTTGAATATGTAGAATGTATATAATGTTTATTTATTTGATGTTAATGTTTTGTACTAATTTTTTTTTTTGTTTGACCCATAGGTTAGTGATCTGAAGCAACATCTTAAAGGTAAGTGGTCTTAATTTATTGATTTTAGCATAGAATTAGGGTCTGTGTATGTAGTTAGGACTGTAATTATTTTATTTTATTTTAGAATAAGGGTCTGTGTATGTAGTTAGGATTTTTTGTATATTAGATAGATAGGGGGATGTATTTGATATAGTTAGGATTTATTTTAAATTAAATAGATTGTATGTTAGATAGATAGGGGGTATTTGATTAGGACTATATGTAATATATTATATGTAATATATTATATTTAATATATTATATTTAATATATTATATGTAATGTCATGTATTGTATGTAATGTATGTAATGTATTATATGTAATATATTATATTTAATATATTATATTTAATATATTATATGTAATGTCATGTATTGTATGTAATGTATGTAATGTATTATATGTAATATATTATATTTAATATATTATATTTAATATATTATATGTAATGTCATGTATTGTATGTAATGTATGTAATGTATTATATGTAATATATTATATTTAATATATTATATTTAATATATTATATGTAATGTCATGTATTGTATGTAATGTATGTAATGTATTATATGTAATATATTATATTTAATATATTATATTTAATATATTATATGTAATGTCATGTATTGTATGTAATGTATGTAATGTATTATATGTATTATTGTATTGTGTTTATCTGTCTTTCCTTTTCAGGTGTGTAATTTTTTTTTGTTTTCTGTACTGTAGGTTTTTTTGTTTTTTGTACTGTAGGTTTTTTGTTTTTTGTAATTAGAGTGTTGGGGAGGTTTATTAGGGGGTAGGTAGTGTAGGTAGGTAGTGTAAGTGTTAATAGATTAGTGTAGAGGGGGGTTAGTTTAGATTAAATGGTTTATTGGGGGTTATAGTGTAGTGTTTGTAGTTAGTGTCATGATGGTCCTTGAGGACCATCATGGCACTTATGTGGTTAATGTTGGGTTGTAACAGGCCCATAATGGTAATAATATACCCTTATGGGACTGATGGGGTTAAATAGAGCCTTATGGTGGTCTGTATTGACCACCATGAGTTAATGGGTTAATTTAGGCCTTATGCTGGTCTGTATTGACCATCATGAGTTAATGGGTTAATTTAGGTCTTATGGTGGTCTGTATTGACCATCATGAGTTAATGGGTTAATTTAGGTCTTATGGTGGTCTGTATTGACCACCATGAGTTAATGGGTTAATTTAGGCCTTATGGTGGTCTGGATTGACCACCATGAGTTAATGGGTTAATTTAGGCCTTATGGTGGTCTGGATTGACCACCATGAGTTAATGGGTTAATTTAGGCCTTATGGTGGTCTGGATTGACCACCATGAGTTAATGGGTTAATTTAGGCCTTATGGTGGTCTGGATTGACCATCATGAGTTAATGGGGTAATTATAGTTGCCTGGGGTTATTATTTTTAGTGCGAGTCCTTTCAGGACCTTTACGGTCCTTTGAGGACCCGCGAGGCGGGAAATTTAAAATTGAATTGCAGCAGGGTCACGATCGGTGCCGATCGGGGCCCCCCGCTGCAGGGGGTTTATATGGGGACACTTCGGGGGTCCCGATGGGGACCCCCAGCATAGAGGGGGGTTAATTTTAAGTGCCGCGGCCGGGATTGGCTAATAGTGTGCCGCGGTCCCTTTAAGGAGCCGCGGCGGGGAATTTAAAAGTTTTAAATGCAGCGGGGGGCCTGATCTATGCAGATCGGGGACCCCCCCTGCAATGGGTTTATGTGGGGACACTTCGGGGGTCCCGATGGGGACCCCCAGCATAGAGGGGGGTTAATTTTAAGTGCCGCGGCCGGGATTGGCTAATAGTGTGCCGCGGTCCCTTTAAGGAGCCGCGGCGGGGAATTTAAAAGTTTTAAATGCAGCGGGGGGCCTGATCTATGCAGATCGGGGACCCCCGCTGCAAGGGGTTAATGTGGGGGTGCTGCAGGGGTCCTGATAGAGACCCCTGCAGCATGGGGATGTGTATAGGGTGCAGGGGGGAGCCTCACGCTGCTGTCTCGGGCTGTTCCGAGGCAGCACGTAGAGGCTTTCGGATCCCTTGCGTGGACTTTTTGTCCACGTAGGGATTCTTACGATATGCGAGACTCGTGCATAGATTTAAGGCTACGTAGCTCTCTCGGAGCCTATTCTCGGCCATTTTCTCGCAGTCATATCGTAAAGCAGGCTGCGAGAGATTCGGTTCTCGCAAACAGCAGGAAAACTGCCTTTTGCGAGCACCGAGAGAACTACGAGGGAGAATTTAATAGGGCCCTTGATTTTTAAAGCCAGCTGGGTCCTCCTGTGCACAATCCTGGTCATATATATCAATTTGGTGATAGGTAAGTCACTTTATATATGATTTTATATGTTTTTTTAATCAGAGCCCATGCAGCACACATCCTCTTTCATATATTATAGCTTTGAGAGATAAGCTGCTGGGTCTTCTCTTCAAAAGTAATATAGCTTTTTGTGTACTATATCTTTAGATTATTACACAGACTAGATCTCCAGTAGTGTAAGGCAAATAACTGTATAGGATTGAAACAGACAATATGAGTCTTTACCAACCTTAAGTAGGCAAGTTGTTTATCATTGTTCCAGAGTCTCCTTTGTTCTGGTTCAGCAGCAAATCTCAGGAAAAAAGTTGCCAAACTTGATTTTTAGAGCCAGCTGGGTCCTCCTGTGTGCAATCCTGGTTATATATGTTGATTTGGTGATAGATAAGTCACTTTATATGTGATTTTATATGTTTTTTCAGCTGAGCTCATGCAGCACACATCCTCTCTCATTGAATGTTCGCTCCTCCCCCCACGGTCTCACTTAAATGCCCAGTCTATCATTTTAATGGTAGGTGTATTTTAACAGTGAGAGACAGAATAACAAAAAAACACAAACAAGAAAAAAACATGTCAAAAAAGTTTTAAATTCATTTGCAGGTCAATAATGGTAAATAAGTAGTTGACCCCTTAGTGACAAAAGCCTTGTTGGCAATCAAAGAAGTCAGACGTTTCTTTAATTGGCCGCCAGGCTTGTACACATTTCAGGAGGGATTTTGTCCCACTCCTCTTTGTAGATCCTCCACAAGTCATTAAGGTTTCGAAGCTGATGTTTGGCAACTCAAACCTTCAGCTCCCTCCACAGATTTTCTATGGGATTAAGGTCTGGAGACTGGCTAGACCACTCCGGGACCTTAATGTGCTTCATCTTGAGCCACTCCTTTGTTGCCTTGGCTGTGTGTTTTGGGTCATTGTCATGCTGGAACACCCATACACGACCCATTTTCAATGCCCTGGCTGAGGGAAGGAGGTTCTCAACCAAGATTTGATGGTACATGGCCCCATCCATCCTCCTTTTGATACGGTGCAGTTGTCCTGTCCCCTTAGCAGAAAAACACCCTCAAAGCATAATGTTTCCACCTCCATGTTTGACGGTGGGGATGGTGTTCTTGAGGTTATAGGCAGCATTCTTCCTCCTCCAAACAGGGAAGGTTAAGTTGATGTCAAAGAGCTCAATTTTGGTCTCATCTGACCACAACACTTTCACCCAGTTTCCTCTGAATCATTCAGATGTTCATTGTCAAACTTCAGATGGGCCTGTACATGTGCTTTCTTGAGCAGGGGGACCTTGCGGGTGCTGCAGGATTTCAGTCTTTCACGGCGTAGTGTGTTACCAATTGTTTTCTTGGTGACTATGGTCCCAGCTGCCTTGAGATCATTAACAAGATGCTCCCGTGTAGTTCTGAGCTGATTTGCACCAACTGTTGTCACCTTCTCACCAAGCTGTTTGGCGATGGTCTTGTAGCCCATTCCAGCCTTGTGTAGGTCTACAATCTTGTCCCTGACATCCTTGGACAGCTCTTTGGTCTTGGCCATGGTGGAGAGTTTGGAATCTGATTGATTGCTTCTGTGGACAGGTGTATTTTATACAGGTAACAAGCTGAGATTAGGAGTACTCCCTTTAAGAGAGTGCTCCTAATCTCAGTTTGTTACCTGTATAAAAGACACCCGGGAGCCAGAAATCTTGCCGATTGATTGGGGATAAAATACTTATTTCCTCCATTGACCTGCAAATCAATTAATAACTTTTTTGACATGCGTTTTTTTTGTTAAAATACACCTACCAGCCGTAACTGCCTGCGCAAAAGATTGGAATTGGGCTCACAGTGTATTAAACTGGTTTCACATGACTGTCATTTTAAAGGACCAGTCACAGATTTGCTAAAATGTATTTAGTGAGATTACAGCAGACATACCATCTGAAATTACAGAAGAGAGGGAAGAGGAAAAAAAAGAAAAAAAATCAGTAGCCTGACAAAGAACCTAATTTATTTGAGCAATTTGGGAGATCTGGGCTCGCAAGTGGATGTCACAAGTTATTTTCTATTCAATTGGCAACTTCTTGTGGGCTCCAATCAAGTTACTGGCTCCGAGCTGCGATTCATAATGATTTTTTAAATCGAAAGTTACTACCCTCCAAGCATTTGATCTTTCAAATTTGCAAGGCTAAATTCGAAAATCGATTTTCAATTGATCCGATCCCTCCTCGCTAACCACTCCGTCAAGCCCGCAAATGGAAAATATCTAACCACAAGTTAATGGTACCAAGGAGCTTGTGCAAAGTGCTTAATGGCAAATCTTAGCACTTTAAAAGCAAAGACACAATACTGTACTTTTATTAAGAGTGAAAGTGATGCTAGGTCTTAGAATTAATAGCACTACATCCTCCAATACTTCATTTCATGTTAAAATTTTGTGTTATATCATTGAAGTCCTACTTCAATGAAATGTGGAGGATGGATTTCAAAGTCTTACAGGCTTGAACCACAAGTTACTGGCTTGCATCCGCGATCATGTTAAAGCCCGCAAAGGCTTTTGTCGATAGCATGATTTCAGGAGTCTAACTTGCGGGCCCGGACAATTGAATAGCATCGCAAAAGTAGAGCAACGGGAGCCCGCAACACAATCGCAGGCATTTGGCTGTCTGCGATCAAGTTGCAAGCCCCTAATTCAATGAGGCTCAAAGTCTCCAGAGATCCCAGCTGAAACTCTGAATGTCTATGTTATAGACTTAAAATCCCAGGTCTTATACTAATGTTGAATCCCATGTATATGTCCCAGCACATTATTGCTCTTTTATTTTTTCACAGATCCAATTTATTACAAATTTTTCCCCAACTGTATTATTTTCTTTTCTATTTAAGCTCTACTTGCCATTGCAACACCAGCTGCACTCATTCATGTATTTCATTTTTCATGGGCCCTTCAGATCTGCGAGTTACTGAAAGGTTTTGCTCCCAGCAGACAAAGAAGCCCAGACTGAACCCAATTAAACAAATAAATTGTGCACTTTGTATTTTCAATTATATCTTGCCATCTGCTGGAAGCGAGTACATTTACACTCAGAGGAATAAAGAACTCTGCAAAGAAAGAAAGCAAAGTCTCAGTTCTATCATACATCATTCTATTTTTTCTTTATATAGCAAAAATAGGAAATGAAAATATGATTTGGGGTTTATTATTGTGAGGATGTTTTAATATGTGATATATATTATCTTAATTTTTGGCTTTAAGGAATAATCCATTCTACTCTAAAACAATTACATTAGTTTCCTGCAGTCTCCTTCAGCTACCTTGTCTACTTTAATATTGCAAACATATAACTAAAATTATTTACTAAATAGCATAGAAAAACTAGAGCCCTGGGGATAAAGACACAATAAACAATGAAGAGTAAGTAGGAGGGTTTCATTTTTACAACAGTGAGTCCTTAAATTACCACTGTAGACTAGGAAACAAACTTTGTTTCTGAAGCATTAGCACATGTGTACAGTATGGATTTAAATCTTAATTTTAGCAGACTCTCCTAGTGCATGGAAGCTGCCATAACAGTAATACTTCCTTTTCAAAGCATGAGGATGTGGGTACTGAGCAGGGCATCAGCAAGGCTGCCTTCTACTGAGCATGTGGGGGGAGAGGGGACATGTTCCCCTTCTACAATTCCAACATAAATAATAAAAAAAAATAGCAGAACAATCCTCATGCATCCAAATAAAGTACTCTGCTAAAATTATGATTTTACTTACACCCTGGTTTACAGTGCTGATGTTGTTAGTTTGCTACATATTTCACCATATGATGTTTTTTCCCCCCCAAACTACAGTGTTTGTTTAAAATGGTCATTATGTTTTTGCTTTATGTTTAACAAAAAGTGGTAGGATTATTGTCGGAAAGAGTTTGAGATGGGTTTACTTATAACAGAGGCATCGGTAATGTGGACTGCAAGAGAGTGTGATATGCTAGTTGTGGAGAGATAACATTAACTGTGTATTGTTGAATTGCTACAAACTTCTCTCTAGACATCTGTTGTCCACTGCTGTGCTAAATGAACACTATATTTTCCTGGTGCATTTAAAACAGTGTTTAAATGTTATATAGCTATTTTATGACCAAGAACAAGTGTTTCAGTATATTTTTATTATTGGAGCAAACTCCGACCTTCGAGCTACTAGTAGAGACACAGAACACCACATAATGTCTTCTATACCATCGATTTGCATCAGTTAATCGGGTACTGTTTCCAAATGATTAGGAAGAAAGGATATCTGAAACCTGAGAGCGGGTCAGATATTCCTTTGAAATTCTCGTATCAGTTTTGACGAATAAGTCTGCTCGGTTTTCATGCCTTGTTTGAAGGTTATTATTATCTTATATTTGTAACGCGCCAACATATTCCACAGCTCTGTACAGGGGATATGAGCAGGGAAACATACAATGTTAACAAACAGTAGAAGATGGAGGGGCCCTGTTTTGAGCTATTTGTAGAAAATGCTTTTTCCCAAAGCACCCTACAAGATTTGAAACTCGCTACTTATAATGTAAAGGGGGTGGAAGAGGCAAAAACCTTGGGAAGAGCAGATAAGGAATAGCAAGGAAGGAAGAAAAAGCTTGCCAAGGTTATGGCATGTTGGCTAATACTTCACCTCACAGAAAGGCATTACCAGAAGGCAGATACTGAAGCCTAATTATTTAATCCTATTTCTGTAGCCACAGTTAGGAAGTAAATTACATATGGAACTAGGGTGCCAGATTCTACTGCATCTTTATGGATGTAATTCTTAGTAATTGATTAACCCTTCTACCAGACAAGGGATGCTCAGGTCAGGGCATCATTTGTTAGCAAAGAGATTAAATTATTTAAACCACCTTAAAGCAGGTAGGTGAAGCCAAAAATAAAAAAAATCCCTGAAGGTCTTTTCCGTAGCACTGGGCATTTGTAATCTTGAATTCCCTATAGCACAAAGAGCTGCAGTAGAGACTATTGGTCAGCAGTTGGCAACTCAGGCTTATGAGGATCGGCAGTAACTCTGGATATTAATATTTCTCTGCTTGCTCACTGATTGAGCCCAAGTGAGTTACTCAATTCCACTTATTCTGATTGATCCACCGAGGCTTAAGAAGAGAGTTATTGAAATTGTGAAATGTTGGCAGCCCTCATAGAACCAAGATGTCCATGACTGCTATAGGTGTTGTTCGAACTGTATTAGCAGTGGCTAGGAGCGGGAGAAACACTAAACAAGAAATAAGTACCTGCAGGGTGTTGCCATCATATTCAGGTTCCTGTCCTAGTTGTCTAGTTGGGGCTCGTGGCTTACACGAAGCATTAGCTGGAGAGTCACTGGCTTCTCTATCTCATCACAGTCCATGTTGATCAAAGCAAAATGTTAAATGAAAGCATGGAACCATTAACATCAACAGATGGCATATGTTTTTGGATGTGTGTAGAATGTATTACATGTATAGTGGAATTGCTGGTTATTAGTTATTTATGTTAGTTTTTATGATGTAAAATGAAAAACTTTACAGTGACATCAAATATGTTTGGTAATTTATTTTGTTAGTTTACTTTAGTTTTTTGTTTGAAAAAAAATTAGAAGAAGGCACAACACATACCGTAGGAACATCAACAGGTTTGTTATTGTCTGTTAGCCTACTTGGGACATTTATGGCATTTGTCTTCATACCTATGTTGTAAGTCAAATACATCTCTACACATTTTTTTGCAGATCTTATAGCTGTAGAAATAAGAGACAAATGTAGGGATTTAAGTAAAAAATGAACAGATTCCTAATTAATTCATATTAATATATAATCCTAATCTGTCAAACTATTTCTCAGTGCTTTGAAATTCCCCATATGCTGCAAAAACAATCAGCAAATTCTACGTGCAATATAATTCTTCTTTGCTAAAATTATATAGAAGGCAAAAGAGCATTATTACTGCGTAAGCAGGTTAAGCATGTATGAAAAATAGTAGGATGGATAAGTAGGTTTATCAGTATTTTGTGGATAGGACAAGCTGTAGAAACATCTGACAAGGCCTGTGTAAGGTACACAATAGGGCACAGACATCTTTAGACATTCTGTAAAACTGACAGGTAAACATCTGACCCCCGTCCCCCGCTCCGCCCATAGACACACACAGACACGTCAGTTTTGATTAATCTTATGTCACTTGAAATATGGATGTCGAGGACGAATAGGAATCAAAAAGGTGAAATAAGCAGACACAAAGATTATCCATAAGTAATAGTCTGCATTAGAGATCCACTCTTTGTACAATTCTCCTGCCATATCTTGCAGGATCTCACTGGTTGCTGCCAGGTTTGTATTTTAGTCTTATAACACTGTTCATGGTAACACATTGATTTTGAGCCCCAAAGCTTTTAGTTTTTCTTGATTATTTTACTTTTGGTTCCCAATTTTTTTTTAGAACTATAAAGAAGCTTAGTGGATTGCTTCCTTATTTGGTTTCTAAACATTGTTTCTGGCTTCCCAAAAAATATAGCTGGCTCTTAAAATATTTAACTTTTGCCAAAGATTTTGATGACCTCCAAACTGTAATGGATTAATGTTGGTTTCAATGTTCGTTTGCAATTAATACAGATTATGCAATTAGAATATATCATAGGTTAAACAGGGGTGAAATCCAGTAGCAGGGTAAGGCCACTACACCCGGCAGCACAAGAGGATGGAGTGAAAAGTAGAGTCCCTTTCATTACAGAATTTTGGGCAGGTCCAGGGGAAAGGCAGCCAGCAGCCAGAAAGTATCAAAGCCAAGGACTTGACCTATAGAGCAGGGGAAGCAGAACCGGCCAGGGTCAGGTGTCAGGGAGTAGGGTATTCTATATATCAAGCTAATGGTCCCATCAAGTATCATAAGCAGAAATCAGGGAACTCCACCTTGCAACACAGAGAAAGAAAATCTAAGCACTATTGCTGATTTGCTTGCACCCTAATGAGATATGACTTGGAGCTGTAGCAGGCACACACTCCAGTTGAAGTGTCATCATTTGGTGTGTACAGCAGTGACACATAGCTCCAAGACAAATTGTCTGCGTAGTGCGAAACACGTGCAAGCACAACTTTCAGCCTAGAGGATGACCAGATGTCTCTAGTTTCATGATACAATGTGCTAGTTTAGACCTCAGTTCCTGGTAAATATTTGTCACTGAAAATGGCTGAAAAGATAGCCAGATCACAGGATAAGGCTTTATAGATTAATCTTGGTTGAGTAATTAACTGTAATCATCAAGGACGAGTGAGTGTGGCAGGGATGTATAAGGTTTGCATACTGGTGGTATTTTAAAAGGTGTATTGTAAAGAACTAGTTCTTTATATGAATAGGATTAAAAAGTATCATTTTTTTTATTTTGGAACCATCAAACTCAGGTGTACAGAGCACATTCTCCCTATGTATCATTCCAAAATACAAACACTTTGCAGGAGGTGGTTAGTGGTTCATCTGGGAATAATGATTATTTTCTGTGTATTTCCCCATGGAAAAAACTCTTAAACAACTCCAGTATTTTACAAGCTGATGAAATTAGTATATATTATATGTGAATAATATTGTGTGGGTCATTTCTAAATAAACTGTGTTCAGCCATTGATTTTTGAAGGGACTCTTCATAGATTATGAAATATTATTTTTTTATGTATAGTTTGATTGTTTCATTTTGACAGTAGACCATCAAAAAAATAGCAATTTTTCAATTTCCTGTCCTTCCTGTTGGAGCTCTATAATGTTAAAAGATCACTGTACAATGAAAAGCATATATTTTGGAAAACTTTGATTAAGAGCATAATTATGTTTGGGAATAGTCATTATGAAAGTTTATAATTTAAAAAAAAATGTATGCCGGACCCTGGAGAAATCTATGATACATTGATGATTGTTAGAAGCTGTGTGAGGGGGGGGGGGGGGGGGGGTTACATTTGTGGAAAGCAATGACTTCATTTACTAGTACATCCAGCCAACTTCTGGCTCAGTGAAAGGAAAGTGGTATTTTGTCAATTTCATTCAGATCCAATTATCTAACAAAGTATTCTGACCTCTCCCTGTTCTGGATCTGATTCTACAACCATATATAATATCTTTACCATAATATAATAATATAATAATACATTTATATAGCGCCTTTCTCTGAGAAGAGACTCAAAGCGCTTATTAGAGGGAAGAAAGAAAAAATAGAGCTATAACTTATTGGAAGGCCTAGGTGGAAAGCATGCAAATGTGGGGCCTCTCTGATTGAGCATGGTAGAGAGTTACAGAATATTGGTGCTGTATACATAATAGTTTGTAAAGATATTCTGGGAATGGTTAATTGATTTTTAGATCTTGAAGCACACTTTAGATTTTAAGGAGTGAGTAGTTCCTTCAGATAGCTTGTGTCTTCATTGAATAGAGCTTTGTATGTCAACAGGCCAAACTTAGGGCCCTATTCTATTGGCCATATCGTACATTTAGTCACCCTTAAAACTGCTCTTAATATTGCCACATATTCTATTAGCTACTAGCAATCCAATTATGAGTTACCCACCCACTATCACTACTGGCCAGCCAAACCCACAACACTTGCCTTAGAACTCCATTGGTTTTAGCACAGCTCGAACATTGGGAGTGCTAATTAATTAAGATACACAAAATCGATATTCTATTAGACCCGTAGCTGTAGATGGCAAATAAAGTCTAACCAGCAATTGAAAAAAATTGCACATTTCTGTAAAAAATATTACGGTACTAAATAGGACTTGCAAGGGCTTTTTCAAACACTTATTAAAGCTGTAACAGTTATTAAACACACAATACTGTACTTTAAAAGCATGGAAATACATTAATTGCAGAACAGTCTTAAACCCACAAATATGCAATTAAAAAATATAATTTTTTTATGTAATATGTAAATATTTTTATATATAATTTCTGAGTAATATCGATCCCGGGGCTCAAGAAGTTAATACGTATCATAAAACTCACATGGACTAAAACCGATGATCTAATACATTTTATAGATTGTAAGATTGCGAGCCGAATTAGCAAATATTACTTATTGGCACTAATTCATTTGTAGTCTCTGATTGCAGATTACGTGTAACTTCTATGTTTTACTGACATTATGATGCCGGTCTAATTTACTATTGGCTATGTCTAAGAAGTCATTTACAGGCTTGCTTAAATATTGCCAGATCCTATGATTACGCCCCCCGAAATCCAAATTAAAACAGCAGGGTTTACGAGTTGGTTTATTAATAATCTCATGGCAGCATTATGTACATGCTGTAAGCAATGTAGCTCTTTATTTGACAGTCCTAGATAAAGGCAGTTGCAATAGTTCAATTGTGTTGATACAAAGGCATGAACCTAAGTAGGGAGGTCTTTTGGGGTACAATATGCACTGATGAATTGTTTATAGCATGGAGTGAATCTGGAACTTCCCTGTTAGAACTGAAGCCATACTGAGATTAATTATTTTGATGTATTGATCTGTAAGGATATAATTGGGTCATATACAAATATGTATCAGAAACCCATTGAGTCTACCATTACCTTACACGCTCAAGTGACACAAATTTAAAAAGCAAACTTCACTACTCCCATTTTTTGAAAATAAATAGTTAACCTCTAGAGATCATATTTGTAATAAAATATTGTAGATTTGTCTGCCAGTTTCAGTTACTGTGGCTACTCAGACAAGGATATTCAAGAGTCTATGAATATGGTTACTTCAAAAGATTGTGCAGCTTTATTAGAGGTCCTCAAAAATTATTTATGTAGTGTATCTACATTTTCTACATTATTAAGAGCCTTTAATAAAATATTGTGAAGCTTTGTTCACAGTTACCATCAGACATCATTATGCCTAATGTTTGCTTTGGCGTAAAGGGCCATTGAAGGCATTTTCTTCTTTGTTGCATCTGAAAAAGGGCATTTGATTATGTTAAATAGTGTAATTATTTTTGAAAATGAAGCTCCATTTGATAATGTTGAATAGGGTGAGCTTCTGAGGCAGAATATACCACTTTGACTGTATAACTGTCTTTGGGGGTTTGTCTCTGTCAGCCAATGTGCAGCAATAAAGTTGTATGAGTAATAAGTGTCTGCCAATGAGATCTAGAGTAGTGCATACTCAATGCTCCAAATGAGATATTTCTTGTGGCATTTACTGTTAGCTTACATTAAGTTTAAACAAGTTTTACTAAATTTATTTTCATAAAAAGACACTTTTATAATGTCTAAAACAGACGTATTCAAATGCATGACATAAAAATTTGCATTTCATTACCCTTGAAGAGGAATAATTACATGAAGGATATTCAAATCCTATTAAAAAGTAAAAGATGTCCATCATGGTTGAATAAAACAAGTGAATGTTTCCCTTGTCAATAGACTAAATCCTATAGAAATTACATTAAAGAAAATGTGTATAAAATCTTGAAACGCAACAAAGAATCAAAATTAAATATCACCTGACATACAATACTTATTTTGTTATTTGCATCTTTTGTTCTTGTCCCAAAGTGTAGATTTGTCTCTCTACTAAATCCTTTAGATATTAGAAGAGTTGTTCAACTTAAGCTAAGTGGGACAGAACTTAATGCTTCTTCTGTTGCAAGTCATGTTTGTGGAAATGTGACTTAAGTATATACCGACAGAACATGATGCAAGACATCCAAGAAAAGGTGACAGTATCAAAATATTACAACAAATAGATATTCCTAAAACAGACGATCTTAAACTCAAGAGACTAAATTATCTTTTCACTTTGGTTTCCTTTTTGTGATTTCTTGCAGGCAAATGGTTAGTTTATTATCTGTCATCTTGTCCCTTTTAGTGGCCTTTGTGATCTGATAACTAGTTTTCTGCTATAGTTTGGTAAGAAAAACACTGCTTGAATTAATTATTGATGGCGGGATTCTGGCATCATATTCACAACCTTTTTTCTGTTGATGCTCACCTATTCAAATAAGTAATTGCCTGAGGAAAGTTCTAAATTCTTAATGGAAACATTGGTTTTAATAAGATTAAATAAATAACATTTACTATTTTTATCATGCCTCATCTTCTCAATAATGACTTGTGTAAATTTGTTAGAGCACACGTTGGAATTGCACATAAAAAATTGAAAATGCTAAACATAATGTAATCCATCAAAAAAATCTGGTGGGTTTTAATACTGAATGAGTTTGAGTAAGCTTTATTTTAACAAATTGTATTCCTATCTTTTGTGTACCACAGTGATTTCACATTGTGCATGATCCATCAATAATCCTGTTTCCAAGGTTTAGCAGCTATGTAAATATATACATTTTCCTTATATTATTTGCATTTTTTATTGCTGTATCTCTCTTCTTTATCCTTTATATATTTGCCCATTAACAGTCAGCATTAATAATCATTTTCCAATTTGGAGAAATCAACTATAATAATTAACAAGGCATGTATTATGCCTGCACAGTGCTCACATGTTACTATTAAATGTACCAACTGCCCATACGTGAGAGAGAGAGAGAGCGCGCTTGCACAGAATGGGACAGAGAGGTCATACAGAGAGAAAGAGGGCACACAGAGAGAAAGAGGACACAGTGAGAGACTGAGGGTACAGAGGGAGAGTGCAGGAGTGCAGAGAGAGAGAGAGAGCACACACACAGAGGGGGCAGAGAAAGAAAGTGCACAGATAGCGCGCAGAGCAGGAGAGAGCATGCACCAAGAGAGAAAGGGTACACAGAGAAAGTGAGGGTGCAGAGAGAGGAGAGAGAGCGCACAGAGAGAGAGAGTAACAGAGAAAGGGTGCAGAGACGGAGAGGGTGCACACAGAGAGGGAGAGGGCGAACAGAGAGATGGCGCACAGAGAGAGGCTGCACAGAGAGAGACAGCACAGACAAACAAAGATAATATATGATACCGTCATTTATGACGGGCAAGTTACTAGTTATTAATAAAGTAGAAAAAAGTTGTTAGGCAGTTTGCAAGTATAAATACCATTTATAGTCAGTGTTACATAAATATATATATTCCTACATTTTTTAGAAGAGGGTGACGGTCTGGAAAAATAGAGAATCAAGCCAAGCATTTAGAGCAAATAAAGAGGCAAGCACCAAGGATTAATATTACAACAAATGTATTAATACTAGTGGACAAAGAACAAATTCATAGGAGATAATAAAACGGCATAAAGAAGCTTCTTTTTTTATTTTGTTTTAGGATTGTAGCCCAAAATAACAACACACAAATAAGTAGAAATGGTTCTAAATATGAAAAAGTGTTCACACATAAGAAGAAATAGGCAAAATGTGGAAGAGGTCAATAAATGAACAAAGCATATAAACTGAAGTAGCATACACATACTTTATATATATATTCAAGCTTTGTTGCCTCCCTTTTCTTTAGGAGCATACACATACTTTATATACTGTATCTCCATTCAGAGCAGACTCTTCCACACAGCAGGATACCAACTGACTAAATACATAACTGAATCTATCTGGCAGTTACTGACTGACATCATAACATGCTAAATTATGTAACTATTCATGAACCAAAAATGCAACAAAACATACATTAATTAACATATTTAGGGTAATCAAAATAACATAACACATTACATACCTATAAAACATACTATAAAATTACTGAGCCCAGAGGGTGGTCAGGGGGATCTTGATATATTTTGAGGACTGCAAGGGTCTCCAGTTCTGTGTTTCTCCTATAGCAATTTGATATATATAAAGGTACTAGGTGGGGTGTTCCCTCTCTCCTCCAATATTTGCCCTAATTATGGAACTACGTACTGTTGCAATTTATAGCCATCCAGGTGTTGGGTTCAGATTGCTGGTCATCAGCAGGACTGTTAGTCGTTTGTTCTGGAAGAGGGGAGCTACTGGACCACAAGGAACCATCACCTTATGGCCATTATCATGGCCTCAAAAAAAGAAGATTACAATCACTGATTGTTAATGTACTATGTAAATGTAAACAATTAATTTTAAAAGTACTACCATTCTAGGATATACCTTTATTTTTGTGTTGATGTGTGACAATGTTTATATGATGAATGCTACATACATCAGCAGTAATGAGGTTAATAAAGATGGGGGCCACATAATCTGATTACCAGGGCACTCACCCACCTTCCTAGTCTCCTCTAGCCTGCCTGGTTCTCTTTCCCCCAATACACTTAATCACTGCTGATTGAAATTGAACCCATGACCAAGCTAGAAGAAGACATAGACTTAATAGGAGCTGTCTAAGCAGTTAACAGAGCATAGAATACTTCTTTGAAGTTTAGTGGTTTCATTAACATAAGTTAAGTAATTTCAAGGTTTTGTAACTGATATCCCTTTGAGCCTATGTTTGCTATTAACCCCTAATTGGAGAGTGATTTATGATTGGCGTCTAGCTCAGACCTCCCATATAGTACTATGAGGCCCCAATCATAAAATATGAACAGAGCAGAGCATGCCCTGGCTGGCAAGACTTAGCAACCCCTTCTCCACTAGCTACATATCCACTCCCAGTGCTTGTAGTACCTCCAATTCCTCACACAGCCCAATCAACATTCTCCATTTTCACAGTTGCTCCTAAACTTTTCCCCCCAGGTATGGCGGCACCAGCCAGGCCACCCTTCACGGAATAGGCCAGGCTATATGGCCATTGTATAGACCTAATTTGGTTAACCTTCTAAGTCAGGCCGGCCCCAGACACAGTGGTGGCTACAAGCCACAGGGTATGGAGGAACCACCCCCACTGTCCTATTCTTGAAAAAACATGTGACAATGCTGATGATGTGATGTTCTCTATCACTTAACCACGCAAGTTCGTGCAAGATTTACACTTGCTTCTGAATTAGTTTACTGCATTATCAATCAAATGTAATTTAAGTAAGGCTGAAGCAGCTAAACTTTTCAAACTTGGAATTCTTTTTTTTTGACATATTGTTTATTTTATTACATGCCAGAAGGTGTAATTTAGCCACATCTTGACATGAGGTCTGTATATATAAATACTCAATTTAGCAAACAAACAGGGATAAATGCTGCATAACTTATCAGACAATTGTCCATAAAATAATCCATGTTTAAAAATATTGTTTGCTTGTTGAATTTAGTGTTACAAAGGAGAATTAACAAATATATTTACTTAATATAATAAAAACAACCTCCGATTACTGAACATACATATAATATAGGTATGATTTTGAGAAAGAAACCTAGAATTCTAATCACTAGAACCCAGGTAAATTATTCCTGGACATTAGACGGTCTGAAATATTTAGGGAGTAAAATAACCCCAACCATTAAACAGTTAGCTAAACCTAATTTTGTTTTTATTACAATTATTTGAAAAGGAGATAGAGAGGTAGTCTAAATTAGAGATCTCAATGCTGAGGAAACTGCTACAGTTAAAATGATGGACCATCCCAAAGTTTTATAAATGTTCTGAAGCTTGCATATAGCTTTTTGAACCCTGGTCCCAAGGCTGCTGATCAGCTCCTCTACCACTGCGCCAGCCTGCCTTTGTGAAATTCCTGGAGATCTGATAACCTTGACTCTGCTAGCAATAGCATCAGTGACTAAGTCTCTTCAGCTGTGTCTGGTCAGGTCCTTGGCCTATGTAAGGCACTTCCTGTCAATGTACCTTGCCAGATTATTGTGGTTCCTGATCCCTTCAATAAAGCTTGTTCCTGTTTCACCTACAAAGTTGCTGAATTGGATTATTGCTGACCTAGGCTGCTGGTCTCCAAAACCTTGTGATACCTATAACATTACAACCCCTGTATTGAGGGAATTTGGGGTTATCTCAGTGTCCAGCCTGCATAGTCGGCTCAGGAACGCCCAGTCCTCAGAATACAGGAGCACAGGAACAGACAATGGTCACTTAGGATAGGACCAGCAGAAACATCAAGATATAAGCCGACTTAGTAAAATAATAAAAAGTATTTCCATTTGGAGACCAGAATGAAATACACACAGTGTTTATGTGTATTCATAACAGAGACACTTTAATGGGAAAAGTACAACATATTTATGGATAACAAGAACCAATCAGGGTGGAGCCCTGCCTTAGGTAAATACCATAGTGTCCCCCAACCCCACATGACATTCCTGTCACTAGTGTGACAGAGGGGCTATTAACTCCCCCTAGTGAGAGGAGTCTACAAGGCTGGGAGAATTAGCCATTTGAATACCTTTTGCTTCTCTCCATAGCTCTGTAGGGGTAATTAGCACCTTAGAGCCATTTATCTGGCTTTCTCTTGCCAGGAAAGCCACACGGTAGGGGTGATAATAGAAATATCCTTTTCTGCAGACATCCAATCATGCCCTTCCCTTGTTCTTCTGATACTCTCCAGACACCTCAACCGGGTAGCCCTCAATTCATGGCCCCCTTTCCTTGGAACCCCACATAATCTGATTTATTAAAAAATTACCAGGGAAAACATGACAGATACAAGTTTATATGGACACAATAAAATAATCTGTAGTAAAACCAAATAGTCCAAGAGTCTTATCTCTTTGGACAAGTTATTACAAACACAGGAGAAATATTGCATAGCACAATAGAATAACATGGCACACATTTTAACTCTTTCCATTCCATCATGGCTGCCACAGTCCTGGTGTCCATGTGGCTATGACACCATACTTTAATTGGGAGAAATTAGACACTGAAACATTTTAAATGATATTAAATATTGCCAGCAACCAAAGACCAGATGTCCCCCCTGGGCGTCACAATAGTTTTTTTAAGCATTAACTTTGAAGGTCTAGACCTCATAGGGTGGCCATTTCAACAATAGGGCTTCCTAGAGAGTGGGGTGTTAGCTACACCAAATGTTAAAAGGTTACTGGGTTAACAACTGAAATCTTTGGCTCTTATCACAGAAATAAAAGTAAGTGGTTAACAATTGAGACTTCTCTCACCAATTTATTTTTCTGATATGAAATATAGTTAAGAACATCTTTGGCCATGCTTGTCTAGCAACTACTCAACAACTCATAGGGTGATTTCAGTCTAGGACATGTTGCTAAATAAGTATGTGGCATGAAATAACTGCTATAAATAAGTGCACAGCTGAATCTTGAAGTACTTGGCAGCAAATGCCCCCTTTCCTTCATGACTAAATCCTACTGCTCCTGACTACCCATTTGCTTTATGTGTGATGTTAGTTCTTTATACACCTACACTGAAGACAAAAAAGGGATAAATAAAATGGAGTCCAACAATATTTTCCAGAGATCCCAAGATATTAGTGAATCAAAAATTTTAAGGTAGCTGGTTTATTCTAACACATAATTATGTATGTTTTAATGAATAATATTATCTCCAAACATGTAGCATAACAATGAGGAACACATTTGTACCAAATTATGTCAATTTTATTTAGTGGTTTCTGGCCTGAACGTTTTACAATTTTTTTTCATTTTTAAAAAGATGGTTAGATTCATTAATAACCGGTTATGCTATGGAGTGGATGAAATTAACTATTAGAAGTTGTGGAAAAAAAATATTATTTACAACAGCCAGTAAAATTTACACAGAATCGAAGCCATGCGCAGATGACTTATTTCAATGTATTGTTGTGTAAGGATACAATTACTTCTGTTATGTAGTAATAAATCATCCATTTTGTGCTTCTCTTATAATGATACTTAGAATCTAATTAATAAATGTCCTTGATACCTTGGCAGATGCAGAACCTGTCCAAAACAGAGGCTTTACAAAACTAACTCATTAACCAGATAAATGTATATATCTTATGTTTCTTTTTTATTTTTATTTTGACAAACAATATCTGCATACAAAACCATATTTTGTTGTAATTTCCTAGTAAATTCAGATTTTATAGTAATTTTCCTTTGCATGTATGTATAAGAACAATATTTACGGACAACTTCACATTTTACTTGATCTTTGTTGTATTCTCCAAGCTTATAGATAAAAGAAACGTGACTGATGTCACTGATTTTGTCTCTTTGCTTAAGTGAGGCCTGCAGAAGATGCACTGAAAAGGGAATTTTTTTCTATATATTTGGTGGAGAATGCCAGCAGACAATATATCTTCTGTAAAACCCTAGGGAAATGACAGGACTGCAACTCTGCCACACAGACCAGCCAAGATAAATGTAAGCAGAGCCAGCTTTGCAAATCTGCATTAGGGTTGTGATGCGGAGTTGTGGGAGTTCGTCCACCTGAGAGAATGAAAGAGTGACGTCTAAATTAACTCATTGACTTCAAACTAGATGCTTAGTAGAGATTGTCAGGAGATAGAGTCTAGTATCAATTATACAGAGAGTTTGGTAATACTGCTTTGTGTTAAATCACAAAAATGGGTCTGTGGTTAAAAACATAAACAAGGAAAAGAGATGTAAATTAGTCTAGAGTCTTAAAAGGAGTGCTGTGCAAATAGATTAATATTGGTGGCAGGAGTGTATGTTATCTAGGGTGGGTATCGACTTGGATATATCTAAGAGTTGGAGGCTACTAGTAATGGAGATAAAATAGTATTTCTCTTGTTGAGTTATGTGGCGAATGATTGCATTATAAAAGAAGAGTAATTGTTTTGTTTGTTCTGTGTGAAGGTGCCTTGTGTGACTGATCGAGTGTTCCACAAGCGGGCTGTTAGTGATTTGCAGAGCTGGTTTGTTCTGCTATAAATTATTTGCTTGTTGTAGCTGCCCACCATGCTTTCTATTTCTTTCTATTTTAATGTAGATTTTGCTGAATATTTAGTGGGACCAAGTTTTTAGTGTGCTTTATTGAAAAAAAAATTGGGGGCTGATTGAATGAATTAACGCTGTGTTGTAAATCGTTTCCCTGATATCTCATTTAATAACACTGCTATTTCAATGCCCCATGTGTACTGTCTATTGTATAAGCTTGAATGTGTGATAAGACTGAAGTAAGTGTGAAGAAATAATAAATCAATAAACAGTGGAATAAATGCTTTGGTCAAGATGTCCCAGTAACCTTACAAGTTTGATGGGACTGTGACCAAGGTGTGCTGATAGCAAGTGGGCAGAAATGCTTGTAGGAACTGGGGGGACGATGGGGACAAATGCCCCCCGGATTTTTCAATTTGTGTAGAGATGCAGTTGTGTGTTATTTGTATACTATATGCTGTATATCCCCCAGATTGTATTTGGCTCCTACAGCCGTGGGGCCAGGCATATAGGTGCATGGACATAGATATTGAATGTGGTCTCTAGTGAAATGTACTGCCCCCACCCTTTTGAAAAGGTGTGTATTATATTTAAAGGTCAATGATTGCTTGTTAGAAACTAAGCCAATTTTCTCTGAGGAGATCTAAGCCAGCACATGGTTGCAGCAGAATCCAATAGATGTATAAAATGCTTGGATTGATCACCAGCACTAGGAATTTGTGTCATAACACCCCTCCCTTACTGTGTTATTGTTGTGTCTCCCCGTCAACTTAGTTCTACTCCATTTCTTGTCACATATTTCTAACATTTTTCCTATTCTTGTTCAGGTAAAGTATAATATTATCTTTCCACCCTGCTGATTAGTGTTTGATATTGTGTCTGACAAAAGTCTGCTCCAGCACATAAGTCTATAACCCAGAAAATGAAAAAGATGTATTGTATAGTAGTTTAGTTTCTTTTGTCTTCCATTTCATTTAGACATTTAAGTAATTGCTAGGTAATGGCCAAATATTTCCTGTGGCTGGGGGAGGTAATGCGGCAATTCACTGGGGCTGGGAGAGATCACAGGGGCAATTCACTGGGGGTGAGGGAGGTGATGCAGTAAATCACTGGGGCTGGGGGAGGTGAAGGGGTAAATCTCTGGAGGTGGGGAGGTGATGGGGCAATTCACTAGGGCTGGGGGAGATCACGGGTGCAATTAACTGGGGCTGGGGAAAGTTTCACCTGGGATGCTATATAGATAAAACAATCAGTGAATGAAGGGACACAGACCTTCTTCTGGAAAAGCTGCAGCTAAATTCCCAGACCAAAAAGATACAATGTCTTATGTATGCTAATTTCAGCTGGGATTTTCATGGGCTGTCAACATTGACAGAAAACAGTTTGCAAATGCAAGAAATTCAGCAAACCTTAGGGAAACTGTTTAAATGTTTAGTTTGGTATCTTTTCATGCAAACATTTTTTTTCATACACTACTGATTCTCCTCTATCAGATGCATTCATAATCCAGCTCACTTTCATATACCTTTAATTTCACTCTTCCTTCCCTCCAGGCCCTCTGTAAGCAACAAGAACTGTTATTAAATTATTTTTTAGCGAGCTAATATTATTACATTATTAAAGTTATATGTTACATGTTCTATGTTTGTATAAGTTCTGTGTCTGTTTTGTCATGTTTGTTTTATGTTGATCCTATTTTGAGTTTTCGGTAAGTGTATTTGAACACAAATTTTTATGTGCAACATGTTCACTTTGACTGAAAAACAGTTTGATAAACTATGACACATACCTCTATTTAGGAATCGGCCCCTCTTGGAAATACGTTATAACCCCATCTGCATGCTGTCAATCATTTGGACATATGATAATACATGATTCATATGGTATTTACCTCTTTTTGTTGCTGTTATTAACTATGCATTAAAATAATGTTCATTCCTGATTTGGTTTAAAATGACATACCCTCAAAGACACAGCTTGTTAAGAAGCTGTTTTTTATGTTTTGAAAATGGGGGAAGTGACGGCTCATTGTAAGAAGTAGTACAAAGAAGAGTTTTCACAAACAATGTAATCTTTTACATAAATGTTGTTAAATTGATCATTTACAGAGACCTGCAGCTTGAAGGGAATGAGTTCCCCTCCCACACAGTAATTTGTGGTCAACGTTTCAAGAAATTTTGTTGCAATTTAACACACAGTGTTTGCTAAGGGTTTGTTTTAAAAGGACCTGACACTGCTTTTTTCAGGTAGCAGCATGTCAGAGAGAAATTATTACGATTAGATTTGTGAGGGTCATAACCTAGGCTCATGCAAGGCCAGTAAAGCAGAGGGGGGGAAAGGCCCACAAGGGGGAAAAGGCCTACAAGTACAAGGGGGGGGGGGGGGGGGGGAGAGACTTGCATTGTGTTGCAAACAGCACTGCAAGGCTTCAAATTTTCATGCTGTCATTTTTGATGGGCATGTTTCTAGACATATACAGTGCCTTGCAAAAGTATTCACCCCCCTTGGCATTTTTCATGATTTGTTGCCTCACAACCTGGAATTAACATAGATTGTTTGAGGATTTGCATCATTTGAAAAGTTTTTTTATTTATTATTGTGAAGCAAACAACAAATAGGACAAAATAACAGAAAAAGTCAATGTGCATAACTATTTACCCCCTAAAAGGCAATACTTTGTAAAGCCACCTTTTGCGGCAATCACAGCTCCAAGTCGCTTTGGATAGGTCTCTATGAGCTTGCCACATCTTACCACTGGAATTTTTGCCCCTTCATCCTTGCAAAACTGCTCCAGCTCTTTCAAGTTGGATGGTTTGCTCTTGTGAACAGCAATCTTTATGTCTGACCACAGATTTTCTATTGGATTGAGGTCTGGGCTTTGACTAGGCCATTCCAACACATTTACATGTTTCCCCTTAAACCACTCAAGTGTTGCTTTAGCAGTATGTTTGGGGTCATTGTCCTGCTGGAAGGTGAACCTCCATCCTAGCCTTAAATCAAGCACAGAGTGGTGCAGATTTTACTCAAGAATATCCCTGTATTTAGCACCATCCATCATTCTCTCAACTCTGACCAGTTTCCCAGTCCCGGCTGCTGAAAAACATCCCCACAGCATGATGCTGCCACCACCATGTTTCACTGTGGGGATGGTGTTCTTTGGGTCATGTGATGTGTTGGGTTTGCGCCAAACATAGCATTTTCTTTGATGGCCGAAAAGTTAAATTTTAGTCTCATCCGACCAGAGCACCTTTGTCCATACATTTTGGGAGTCTCCCACATGCCTTTTCGCAAACTCAAAACGTGCCATTTAGTTTTTTGCTGAAAGTAATGGCTTTCTTCTGGCCACTCTGCCATAAAGCCCAACTCTATGGAGCGTACGGCTTATTGTCGTCCTATGTACATATACTCCAGTCTCTGCTGTGGAACTCTGCAGCTCCTCCAGGGTAACTTAGGTCTCTGTGCTGCCTCTCTGATTAATGCCCTCCCTGCCCGGTCCGTGAGTTTTGCTGGGCGGCCGTCTCTTGGCAGGTTTGCTGTTGTGCCATGTTCTTTCCATTTGGTTATGATAGATTTGATGGTGCTCCTGGGGATCATCAAAGATTTGGATATTTTTTTATAACCTATCCTTGACTTGTACTTCTCAACAACATTGTCCCTTACTTGTTTGGAGAGTTCCTTGGTCTTCATGGCAGTGTTTGGTTAGTGGTGCCTCTTGCTTACGTGTTGCAGCCTCTGGGGCCTTTCAAACAAGGTGTGTATATGTAATGACAGATCATGTGACACTTAGATTGCACACAGGTGGACCTCATTTCACTAATTATGTGACTGCTGAAGGTAATTGGTAGGACCAGAGGGTTTTATGGACTTCATAACATAGGGGGTGAATACATACGCACATGACAATTTTCTGTTTTCTAAAAAATAGTTTTATGTATATATATTTCTCATTTCCCTTCACCAACTATTGTGTTCTGATCCATCACATAAAATTCAGATTAACAAAACATTGAACTTAAGGCTGTAATGTAACAAAATAGGTAAAAAGTCAAGGGGGGTGAATACTTTTACAAGGCACTGTATAGAAAGAGTGAAAGAGAGCAGAGGGGAGGGAGAGAGAGAGGGAGAGAGCACAGACAGATCACAGAGAGAGAGAGTGAACAGACAGAAAACAGAGAGTGCACAGACACAGAGAGAGCACACACAGTGAGCACACAGAGATCGACACAAAGAGGGAGGGGTACAGAGAGAGAGAGCATGCACACAGATAGGACACTCAAAGAGCGAGAGAGAGAATGCAGACAGAGAGCACACAGAGAGAGAGTGCACAGACAGAGAGCAGAGAGAGTGCACAGACAGAGAGATCACACACAGACAGTGCACACAGAGAGCAAGAGAGAGCGCAGAGAAAGAGCACAGAGAGAGAGCACAGACAGAGAGTGCGCACAGAGAGAGAATGCACAGAGAGCAGAGACAGAAAGCGCACAGAGAGAGACACAGAGAGCACAGAGAGAGAGCACACATAAAATGAGTGAAAGACACAGAGAGAGTGCACAGACAGAAATAGCATAAGACAGAGAGCACACAGAGAGGGAGGGGTACAGAGAGAGAGATTGCACACAGAGATCACACACAGACAGCGCACACAGAGAGCGAGAGAGCACACAGACAGAGAGAGAGCACAGACAGAGAGAGCACAGACAGAGAGAGCACAGAGAGAGAGCGCAGAGAGAGAGCGCAGAGACAGAGAGCGCACAGAGAGCGTCATAGACAGAGTGCACAGACAGAGAGAGCGCACACAGACAGTGCACACAGAGAGCAAGAGAGAGCGCAGAGAAAGAGCACAGAGAGAGAGCACAGACAGAGAGTGCGCACAGAGAGAGAATGCACAGAGAGCAGAGACAGAAAGCGCACAGAGAGAGACACAGAGAGCACAGAGAGAGAGCACACATAAAATGAGTGAAAGACACAGAGAGAGTGCACAGACAGAAATAGCATAAGACAGAGAGCACACAGAGATTGACACAGAGAGGGAGGGGTACAGAGAGAGAGATTGCACACAGAGATCACACACAGACAGCGCACACAGAGAGCGAGAGAGCACACAGACAGAGAGAGAGCACAGACAGAGAGAGCACAGACAGAGAGAGCACAGAGAGAGAGCGCAGAGAGAGAGCGCAGAGATAGAGAGCGCACAGAGAGCGTCATAGACAGAGTGCACAGACAGAGAGAGCGCACACAGAGATTGACAGAGAGAGAGAGAGTGCACAGACAGAGAGCAAGAGAGAGAGCAGAGAAAGAGAGTGCAGAGAGAGAGCGCAGACAGAGAACGCACAGAGAGAGAGAGTGCACAGAAAGAGAGCAGAGACAGAGAGCGCATAGAGAGAGAGACACACACAGAGAGTGCACATACAGAGAGAGCACACACACTGAGAGCGCACAGAGATTAACACAGAGAGGAAGGGGTACAGAGAGAGAGCACACACAGACAGTGCACACAGAGAGTGAGAGAGCACACAGATAGAGAGAGCGTACAGACAGAGAGCGCACAGAGAGAGAGAGAGTCACAGACACTGCACAGACAGAGAGAGTGCACACACAAAGAGAGCACAGAGATCAACACAGAGAGGGAGGGGTACAAAGAGAGAGTGCACACAGATAGTGCCCACACAAACAGCGAGAGAGAGAGAGCACAGAGAGAGAGAGCAGACTGAAAGAGAGTGTAGACAGAGAGAGAGCGTACAGACAGAGAGAGAGCACACAGAAAGAGACAATTCACAGAGGTCGACACAGAGAGGGAGGGGTTACAGAGTGAGAGATTGCACACAGACAGAGAGCACACCCAGACAGCGCACATACAGAGTGAGAGAGAGCAGACAGAGTTCACAGAGAGAGAGAGAGAGTGCACAGAGAGCGCACAGACAAAGAGAAACAGTGCACAGACAGAGTGCACAGAGAGAGAGTGCACAGACAGAAAGCGCACAGAGAGAGTGCACAGACAGAAAGCACACAGAGAGAATGCATAGAGCACACAGAAAGAGAGATCTCACAGAGAGAGAGTGCACAGAAAGAGCTCACAGAGACAGAGCGTGCACAGAGAGAGATAGTGCACAGAGAGCGAGAGCATACAGAGAGAGAGTGCACCAGGAGCGAGAGAGATAGGTCAGAGAGAAAGAAATGAGAGTGAGATACACAAGACAGAGAGAGAGAGATTCAAGACAGAGAGAGAAAGACAGGACAGAGCAAGAGAGACAGGACAGAGAGAGAGAGAGAGACAGGACAGAAAGAGAGACACGCGCAGAGAGAGAGAGAGAGAGAGAGAGAGAGCACAGACAATTCAAGATAACATTCTATTATACCGTCATTTATGACAGGCAAGTTACTAGTTGTTTTATAAACTTTCTTTTTAAATGTATGGACAGTGAGTTTTCGTTAAAAAAAACAACAAAGACATGTACAATTTAGTGTTAGTGAAAGGCTCCCATCTAGTTTAAAGTTAAACTGTACTAACATGCCATTTTTCAATTTTGGGATTATGTTTTTATTTAAAGATGCTATTTGATTACTGTGTCATGCCAATCATTAATTTGAAAGTTAATTGCATCATATTGAGATCTTATGTTCTAATCACCTTTACTTTCTTTTACACTCCATTGAATTGTAATATGTATACATTATGACATTATGACAGATAAGCATTATAATTCCTATAGAGATTTTATGAGGTAGAGTCAGTCATTATGATAGCATTCTAAATAACATAATTGGCTGCTATATTTAGCGAAAAGGTTTGCATGGTACAAATATTGATCCACATATGTAAATAACATCCCGTTTTCTTAAAATAAATAAATTATGTACAATACTAAATTCCCAACTGGTAACCAGCTTAACTTACCCAATTTAAGATGATTATTGTTTTAGTTTCTTTTAAGTTATGATATGCCGGCCTGTTTTCTCTTTGGTCAGGTTATTTATTATTTTTCTAGCTGTGGATGCACTCTTTCACCTACAATGGAGTTATACCTGTGTTGCTAAATTTGAGGGATACTAAAACAGGTTGACACTTCTCTCTGTCAGGATGGACAGGATGTAGTAGAAAGTACGAAGTTAAATAACTGGTTCCGTAAATAAATAGTCATTCCTACACCAGTACATTGCCTATGACAAACTAGATTAAATAGTACTTTAGTCACATTAGAGACATAATATAGTATTTTTGAAACTGTTTAATGACACCCTTGCTTCCACAGCAGGAGTAAAAGACTAACAGCTGTGTATACATTTTATATATCCATATACCGTAGACTCTCAGTTAACCAGAACTCGAGCAACTAGAACTCTCAAGCAACCAGAAAACAAATTGAATACTGTACTTTAAATACAAATTATATTTTACGGGGCTCAACAAATTCCAGAAGCCAGGTTGTCATGCCTCAAAATGCTTACAGGCACCTATATTGCATCCACTGTACGTCTTTGCAATTCAGTTTTAACTGGAAGCAGACAGGCATAAGTGACTGAGCCAGTGCAGTGGAGGCGTTACATTTCCCAGGATCAGCACCGCACTATCGCCCAGAATGTACCTGTCTGTAAGCGAGGAGTGAAAGCTGCTGCTGCTAGAACCACCCTCACTGACAAATATACCTAGCAGAGCATTCTATGTGCAGCTAATCTAGGCCTCTTTTAATAGTGACTCTCAAGCAACCAGAAACTACATTTACCTGGCATCTACCAATCCCCATGGGTGCCGGATAACTGAGAGTATACTGTATTTCCCTAGCATACAGATAAATTACTTTATTGTATTGCTTTATATTTAGATTATATGTCTATATAATTTATTATGACTCTATTATACTTTTTAGTACACTCCCATGTATACTACCCCTTGTTATTTAGTTAATTTAGATAGAGTTTAGCTTTGCTTGAAACATAGTAGATATAATGCACCCTGGTGTATTACTAATGTATTACGCTGCAGTTAGGGTGGATTTCCCTTCGGATAGGTGTATGATGAGAGGATGTCAGTCTATAAGATGAATGTAAGGTCTTGTTTGATGGTTTTTAAGTGCAAAAATTCTTATTTTTTATTTTTGTTACACTTTGCCTGTGCCCAGAAGAAGAAGACAACAAGTTGAAGACTACCGTGCCACTGTGTCTTATAAAATAAAGTTCTCCAAGCTTTTAAAAAAAGGAAGTTGACTGCAGAAGATGCACTGAAAATATTTGTTCCTCTACAGGTAATATTCAACCATATATCATAAACCCCCATACCTTACCCAAATATAGTATACATAACAGAAATGTAAAATGTAAATTTCCCTAGTCCTACTTTTTAGAAAGTAAATTATGAAAATGAAGTGTTACAACAAAATAATGGCGATCTGTCTGCCAGATTTAGTGACCATGGCTACTCAGACAAGGATATTCAAGAGTGCAGATTTAATAAAGAGTTCATAAAAAAATACATTTATTATATCCACATTTTCCACCTTTTCTGGAACCGTCAAAATTCATATTTTCATTTGAAATAGAGTTAAAAAAACAAAGTTATAAGGGACCAAGAAAAAAAAAGGGCAAATTTTAATGGTATAAGGACATTAATACTATGTATAGACTGGGCCAAAGAACTGACAAGTAAAATACTGAAAATAAATAGACAGCATTTAAAGCCTTACTAAACATACATATTTATCAGCATATACCACATGGAAATAAAAGTAAAATGATTAAATCAATCCCCACGTGACTTAGCAATGATTTAAAAATCAAGATAAGAAGTTAAAAGTAGGCGTTCAAATTATACAAGAAAAAGGGCAATAGAGACAGCTTTACATGAGTACAATGAATTTAACAAGGCTTGCAAAATATCTATTAGACTGGCTAAAATAGAAAATGAAAAGATAATTGCAAAGGAGAGTAAGACAACCCTTAAGAAATATTTAATATATTAATGGGAAGAAGGCCAGGAAGGAAGCTATAGGAGCATTGCAATTTGAAACAGGCCGACTGAACGAGTGGCCAGGAAAAGGCAGATGAGATAAATAGGTTATTTTCTTCTGTATACACAATGGAGGCTCCAATGGTTGGAACAATACAACACAATGGGGCTACATTACCTTCACCAAAAAATTGATTAAAGCAGAAAGAAATCCAAAAGAGGCTGGAAAAAATAAATGTTAATAAAGCACCAGGTCTGAGGAATACTCCCAGGGGAACTGGCTTATGTAATAGCCAAACCATTATTTCTAATTTTTGTTATTAGGGGATAGTATACAGGAATATGTTCATTTGAATAATATAATAAGTAGGAGTCAGCACAGATTTATGAGGGATAAACACATTTAATTTGTTTCTATGAGGAGGTAAATAGGAACTTGGATCAAGGCAACCCAGTAGAGTGTTATTGGATTTTGCAAAGGATTTTGATACTGTGCCACATGGGAGACTATTGTGTGAACTAAGGGATACAGGAATTGCAGTAAATATCTGCTCATGGATTGAGAGCTGGCTAAAAGACAAGAAGCAAAGGGTTGTAAATGGAGCATACTCAGATTGGTCTAATATTATAAACCGTGTTCCTCTGGGTTCAGTTTCAGGTCCTCTCCTTTTTAACATGTTTATTAATGACATATATACTTGATGGACTAAAAGTATTTTTTCAAACGTCATTACTATTTGAGGTATTACATAGTCTATCTATCTATCTATCTATCTAGCTATCTATCTAAAAGTGTGGACAAAAAAAAAAAAAAAACTTAATGTAATCCATCAACAAACCTGGAGGAGTTTGGGAAAACTTTCTATTAACAAATTATATTCAAATTGTATTTGAATCACAGCTTTGAATGATTTCATATTTTGTGTGATCCATAAATAATTCTGTTTCCAAGGTTTAGCGACTATATGTACATATTTACTTTTCTTAGATTATTTGCATTTAAATATTTCTTTAGTATCTCACTTCTTTATGCCTTCTATATATTTTTCATTAACATTCAGCAAAATAATAATTTTCCAATTTGTAAACTTAGTAATAAAGAACAGAAAAGCTGTTAAACAATTTGCAACTGGAAGGTATTTCCATAATCAGTGTCACACAAATCTATGTACTCCTACATATTTTGGAAGATACATGGTGGACAGAAAATTAGAGAACGCAAGGCAAGCATTTAGACAAGCAACATGGATGGATAATTACAACAGACTCATTAATGTTGGTGCACAAAGGGCACATTCATAGGAGGAAGGAAATTGGACAAGAACGTTTCTTTTTTTAATTCATTTTGGGAATACAGCCCAAAATAACAATGGAGGAATGTGTGGGAATGGCTAATAACGAGGAAAATAATTTCACTTCATAAGAGAAAAATTAGGCAAAACCAAAGAAGGACATGGAAAAAATCAACAGACAAACAAGGAAACAAAATTCAATTTACAAATTAAGTTTCTAAATGTCTGCCTAGTGAGCTGTCTTGGAGTGAGCTGCGAGCTGTGCTTCCCCTCCGTTTCCGAGGCTATTTAATTAGTCAAGGCCGAGTCATGCTGCTTAACATCCGAAACCAATGTTTCTAACGTAAGCAGAGCTGGGCTTGCGAATGCAAGGCCGCAGCTACTGCTTACCAATAGCCAATGGGAGTTGAGACCATCATGATTGACGGTACTCACAGCTGTGAGTGCAGGGTCCCCACATGAACCCCAGTGATGCAGGGGTCCTGTTTGTGTGTGTCCCCACATGAAACCCATGCTGGGGGTCCCCATCGGGGACCCCCGCAATGTCCTCACATTAACTCATGCATTTGGGGTACCTATTGGGACTCCCACTGCATTTAAAATGTTTAAATTCCCAGCTGAAAGTCCTTAAAGTGCCCGCGGCACACAAATAGTTAATGCCGGCAGAGTGGGTACTGTAAGTACCCCGACCAGCACCTAAAATTAAACCCCCAAATGCTGGGGGTCCTCATCGGCATCCCTGGAGGGTCCCCACATTAAACCTTGCAGTGGGGGTCACGATCGGGACCCCCACTGCATTTAAAATGTTTAAATTCCCCATCACTGGTTCTTAAAGGGCCCATGGCACACAAATAGTTAAGGTCGGCAGCGGCGGTACTGTAATTACTCCCCCGGCACCTAATATTAAAATTCAAATCTCCTGCCTTGAGGGTCCTTTAAGGACCTGCAAGGCGGGAAATTTTAATTTTTATAGCAGTGGGGGTCCTGAATGGGACCCCCACTGCAAGGGTTAATTTGTGGTCATTGGGGGGGGGGTCCCGATGGGGACCCCCAGAATTAGGGATTCATTTTAGGTGCCGGTGGGGTTACTTACAGGATGCCAGCTGCCTGCCTTAACTAGTTTTGTGCTGTGGGCCCTTTAACGACTTGCGGCGGGGAATTTAAACATTTTAAATGCCGGGGGGTTGTTCCGCCCGGGACCCCACTGTAACGGTTAATGTGGGGACATTGCGGGGGTCCCAATGGGGACCCCAAGCATTTTGGGGATTAATTTACCTTACAGTACCCCCGCTGCCGGACTTAACTATTTGTGTGCAGCGGGCCCTTTAAGCACCAGTGGCGGAGGATTTAATAATTTTAAATGCAGTGGGGGTCCCGATCGTTACCCCCACTGTAAGGGTTAATGTGGGGACCTCCGGGGTTCCCGATGGGGTCTCCCAGCATGGAATTAATGTGGGCACACTGCGGGGGTCCCAATCGGGGGGTTCCTGCATCATTGGGGTCTTATGTAGGAGTGTGGGGGCGGTGTTAGGTGCACTGGGAACTTATCGGGAACCATTCGTAAGGGCTTCTAAAGCCCTTGAGGGTCCTCCTGAGCACACGCAGGACTTCGTCCTGCCTTTGTGCTTTGCGAGCTGGAATATTCTTTCGGAGTAGGAGGGATTGGGCAATTGCAATTTCTGGGCTGCGAAAGTGACAGATCAAAGGCTTCAGAGTGGTGTAAGCTCCAAGTTGCAGGTCGGCCATTTTCGCAGGGCCGTCACTCGGAACTTGATTTGAGGTCGTTAAATGGAGGCAATTGAATAGCAACATTGCCTGAGATTTCCACTTGCGATCTCAAAAACGGAGCAAATGAATCGGGCTGATAGTTTGCACCAATGAAGCTCTGATAACCAAGCGAGGTCTCATGAAAGTAAAGGACCAGACTTCTGCTTTGTATAAGGTGGAGGCTGTCCTAGTGGAATGCATGCCAAAAGGATCACTGAAGTGTTAAATGTATAGTATGAGATGATAATGGGCACAGTATTGTTAACTTAAAATAAATAAATATGTTGTTTACATGTCCATCTCAGGTTACAGTCCAAGACACAAGCAGGGCTTCCTAAATGTAAGATATTCTCTAATAATTAAGTTATAATCATGTCTTACATTGCTACTAAGATGTGAAGCTTTTTAGAAAATACATTTGTATTTTATGTTGTGCAAAATAGGAGGCTTCATTATCTGGTAAGACTTATGAAGCCCACATCCAGTTTGCTAGGGGGTTGGCTTGATGGAAACAGGCCCACTTTTTTTCTGCTTTAAACATCCAGTTTTGTCTTTGGGAAGAGTTGATATGGATTTTTTTATGAATGTGCTTGTAATTTTATTACTATTTTTGGGGGGCCGATGGCTAGTAGAAACATAGTCTTCAATTTGAGGTTCCATATTTAAATGTTCAAATGAATTGATGCACTACTAGAGAAAGAACACACAAAGAACTGATGATCTTTTTTTCAAATGACATAAAATTTGATTATTAAAAGTTTTTAGCTTTAGATTCTGTACTTTATGTTATGCCCTGTATCTTAAGGTGAGCAGTTGATGATGTATTGTTTATACCTTCATGTAATGATCTTAGACTGGCTATGTTAGATTGCAACACTAACTCTACTGTTCTTTGTTTCAGGACATTTGCTAGACGTTATCTTCCTTGCAGTTCTATCTTTCATTGACAATACCATCATCTGATATTGCACCATCCAAAGTGACTGGCACCTGCCTTTATATAATAAACCTACCTAGTTCCTGCACTAGTAACTGAACATCTAACTATTTTGATACCAGAATACCAGAATGCTCCTTCCTGTTCCATACCTTACGTGTACTTCAGTTGGTCTCATGTGCCATCTTGACTACCTAACCCGAGGGCTTAATGTTTAAGATAGCCCCATATGGAAATTCTGAACTGCAAATTAAGGGAGTAGCAGCTCCCAACTATTGAATATTATATTGCTGATTCATCATTTATTTTGTATAGTTTTACTACAGTAACATAATTGGTAACTCCTTAGTGAGCATCGTAATAGATCTTTGATCTGATTTGACCAACAATTGGACTCTCACAGAAATTGTAGACCGTCTGAAAAAAAAGGTGTATTAGCAGGGAGGACTTTCAGTATTGCAACAGACATTAATGCTGAACTAAAATCCTGCTTGCATTAGGGCATAGGACTCCTTGAAGTTACAGTTGATGTTGATAAAACATTGCCATCTACAATCCCTTCCATTTTTTTAATTGTTTTTCTAATAGGCAAGCTATTTTTCAAATAATAGCTTAGAATGCTTTATATACAAGCCTTTAGATAATTACAATTACAGCTAGGTAAATCAAAGACTATATTAGTTAGGTTTATTGATAAATGTAACATCAAAATGTTTGAATAAAGGCATTTGATTATCTTTTTGAGAAGAGTTAAAAGCTAATTTTGTTTATTTTACCATATTACTAAGTTACTGATAACATTCAGAGCGGGGGACCTAGATAAGAGCAGGACTTTATCTGGGCCTTCATTACATGCCGAAAAGATAAGATCACACTGAAAAGTACAAAAGATAAGTTGATTGAGAGAGAAAAATAAGGCTATCTATTAAGTAGGCATATTAGCTAATATAATATATTTATAAGTAAACCATTAGTTCAATATTTGAAATAAATGTCTATAAGTATAAACACAAAAAGCTGAAAGAAGCATATTCTATTTTTTCATGCAAAAATAATAAAAATAATATACAGTAAACTCCCCGTTATCTGGCACCTGCGGGGACTCCCTATTGCCGGATAAGTGTAGTTGCTGGTTAATTTGGAGTCCCCGAATTTAAGGGACTAAATGAACCTGAAACACGCCAAAACACCTCAAAATGCCTTTAAAAAGGCATTAGCACCTAAACCGGGCCATTTAGGCCCAGAATAAATCATTTGAAAAAAATTAGCATTTTTTTTTTTTGCAGTTTTGAACTTCGGATAGTGCCAGTTATGTCGGTTTAGCAGGAGTTTTTTGAAAGTGGGGAATTGATGCCGGTGCTGGTTGCTTGAGAGTGCCGGTTGGTTAGGTGCCGGATAACTGGGAGTTTACTGTATTGACAACTCACAAACAAGCATTAGCAATGGTGGACACTACTTCAGAGGTAGTTTCAGATGCAGAGTCACAAACACCTGAATCACAACTAGCTTTATTTCTCAATATTAAATCACTTTTGCATAAAGAGCTGAATGAAGCAATAGCTCAAATTAAAAAAGGTGAGTAGGAACTGGGTCATAGATATTATGAACTAGAAATACAGTCTGATAAACAGTAATATCTTGAATTTAAAATCCACACTGGACAATCATAGCGAAAATGCTTGACATAATGTCCATAATACAAGAGGATGGAGAAAATAGATCTCAGAGATCAAATTTAAGATTGAGAGGAATACCTGAGAAATGTAATAACATTAAGAATACTACAACAAAGTTATTTAAGGATTTGCCTTTGGAATTAGACGAAGACAGTTTGGAAATGGAGAGACAAAGACAATTTTCAAGTCTGTACAAATTTAGCTCAAATAACTACAAAAAAGAAAAGACTTTAAGCAATTGATAAACGTTCTTCAGAAAAGATCTATACAATATAGATGTGGCTTTCCATTTAAACTAATATTTTCTTTTTTATATATAACATGTACAGTGAACAAATTACATGAAAGACATACATTGCTTAAGAGACTTAGGCCCCTATTCAATTGCAAATTTGCAACAGTTACAGAGCAATTCAATAGATCAAGCCTGCAGCGACCTGGCTAACCGTAAGTAGCATTTCAGAGCATGATCATGATCAATTAAGCAAGGCCGTAACTACTGATTTAGGAACAACCAATAGTAAATGAGACCGTCATCATGACGTCAGTAAAACACGGAGGTTAAATGTCAATCAATTAGCGTTTAGAAGTACGATATGCGATCAGACTCGCAATCCAGCAATGTACAACATTATAAAAATGAATGACAAAACTTAACGTATATTAAGACTAGATCAACTACTTCACTATCCTCTGCAGAAAGCAAACCTCATATAATACATTAGATATAACTTATTTAATTTAAGTATATAAGCATGTTAAATTGTCCGACTTGTAAAGCTGTGGATGTGATATCAACTTTTCTGCAAAGAAGCTGTAGATATCTTTCTCTGATGCCTTTGAGGCAGGAATTGGGCAATTAGGTCCTTTTGTATGTTTTATATGTTTTAATTTTAATTTACATTAATTAGTTAAATTTGCAACTTGTTAACAGCATTAATATGCATTATCTAAAAAATAACACTTCATCTTACATCTTAGATACCATTTTAGAGGAATTAAATGTTTGGTTAAACTTAAACACAAATTGAACGAGTTTATATAATATTTATTCAGACAAACATTAATAAACATTGTATTGATATATTTCAAATGCACTGGAATATAGCTGGCCATTTTAGGGAACAGCATCCTAGACAACGTATGTATGTATTCTATTCACATCCACATAATTCTTATTCAAAAATAGATTTAATTTTAACTTCAACATCTTTTTTTAAAGTGTATTAGAGATTCATGCATCTTGGTCAGACCATGCCATTATTCCAATATGAATTTATACAGTAAATCCTAGAAATTGGAGATTAAATGACAATATATTACTCACTACTAAAAATGTAAATTATATTAAAACACAACTAAATAATTTTTTTAGTTATAATGGAATAGCAGGTATGCACATAAACCAGTGTCGGAGCTAGAATTTTGCCATCCGGGGCTCTCCATGAGTTTGCGCCCCCAGCCAACGTGTGAACATTATACATCTCTTTTACACGGTCGAGTCACATTAATAACCACCAGCAAATATCCTGAATAACCACTGTGTGCAGGACGGACAGCAGCTAGATTGCATGGTAGTGAGTCAATAAGTTGCGGGAAGGTTGGCAAGGGTAATCTGGTGCTGGTGTTGCTCACTTTCTTTATGATGGGAAGTTCCTCAAATGTTTTGATAAAGTGCAAAAATTAAATAGAATATATTTTAGATCAAGACATTTGTTAGTGGCAGCTCATAGAAATAGACAAAAGTGATGTAATTTACTTTTTAATAAAATACATTATATGAGGGATATAGATATATAGATAGATAGACAGATAGATTGGGGGATATATCCCTCTGTCTCCATCTTTCTATATATCCATCTCTTTATCCTTCTACCTCTCTATCCCTCTCCATCTTTCTATCTCTCTCTATTCCTCTCCCTATCTGTCTCTCTATCCATCTCCCTATACCTCTCACCCTATCCCTTTTGAGCTCTCTCTCTCTCTCCCCCTCTGCCTATCCCTCCCTTCCTATCTCTCTCCCACTCCCTATCTTCCTCCCTATCTCTCTCCCTCTCCACCTATCCCTATCTCTCCCTCCACTCCCTATCTCTCTCCCTCACTATCCTTCTCCCTTCTTCTCCCTCTCTCTCTCTATCCCTCTCTCTTCTTTCCTATCTCTCTCCCTCCTTATCTTTCTCCTCCCTCCCTATCTCTCTCCCTATCCCTCTTTCCATATCTCCCCCTATACCCCTCCCTCCATCCCTCTCTCTCTATCTCTCCCTTCCCTATCTATTTCTCCCTCTCCCTCACTATCTCTCTCCCTGCCACTCCCTATCTTTCTCCCTTTCTATCTTTCTGCCTCTCTCCTTCCCCCTCTAACTATATCTCTCTCTCTCCCATTTCCTATCTCTCTCTCCCTCGCTATGTCTCTCCCTCCCCTTCACTATCACTCTCTCCCTCCCTATCTCTCTCCCTCCCTTTCCCTCTCTCTTCCTCCCACACTTTCTCTCTCTCTCCCTATCTATCTGTCTCTCTCCCTCCCTATCTCTCTCTATACTCATCTCTCTCTTCCTCCCCTTCCCTACCTCTCTCCATCCCTATGCCTCTCTCCCTATCTCCCCACTATCCCTCTCTCTATATCTTTCTCTCTCTCCCTCCCTATCCCTCTCTCACCCTCCCTATCACTCTCTCCCTATCTTTCCCTATATTTCTCCCTATCTCTCTCTCTCCTATCCTCCCTATCTATCTCCCTATCCCTTTTTTCGATCTCCCTCTCCCTATCTCTCTCCCCCCTCTATACCTATCATTATCACTCTCTCTCTCCCTTCCCCTCTCTATATCTCTCCCTCATTATCCCTCTCTCTCTCTACCTATCCCTCCCTCTCTCTAATCCATCTTCCCCTATCTATCTATCTATCTATCTATCTATCTATCTATCTATCTATCTATCTATCTATCCATCTATCCCTTTGTCTCTCTATCTCCTCTATCACTCTCTCTAGCTCTCTATCTATGCCTCTCTCTCTATCCCTGTCCCCAATCTCTCCCCTCTCTCTCCCTCAATCTAATCCCTCTGCCCCTACCTATCTCTCCCTTTATCTCTTTCTCAATATATCCCCCGACTGTCTCTCTCTATCCCCCTCTCTCTCTATCCCCTTCTTTCTATATCCCTCTCTCTCTCTCTCTCTCTCTCTCTCTCTCTCTCTCTCTCTCTCTCTATATATATATATATATATATATATATATATACCCCTATCTATTTATCCCTCTCTCTATCCCAGTCTATCTATTATTATTAATACTAGCAACTTGCCCATCAAAAAATGACGGCAATAGAATTGTAAGGCATGCAATACTGTTTGGTACACAAAGTAAGTATTTTGGTTGTGTGAGTACCTTCGGCGCTCATTGCGAGCCTCGTGCTGAGCGCCTTTGGTGCTCATTGCGTGCCTCTTGGTTTGTGCATGTTTGGTTATGAAAACTCCTTTTGCGCTCATTGCAAATTTTGCGCTGATGGGCTTTCGGCTCGCATTGTAAGCCTATCCCCTGGTGTAGTTGTGGTCCTGTAAACACCATTGGCGCTGCTTGTGAGGCTCGCGCTGAGCGGCTTTAGCGTTTATGTGATATTTTTTTTTTTTTATGTGTATGTATTTTGTAATGCTAATTAATTAATTTGTAAAGTTATAAAGTAATATACTTTACCTATTTGTAATTAATATATGCAGGAAGCAATATGCTGAAGATCTAACAATCTGTTTTGATGTTCCTGCATACAATGTAGATTTGGACTGTGGGTGAGCCAAGGTGTAAGTGTCAGCAATGTGTGCAGTGTATAGTGTAAATAGACTGTGTGCGCAAGGGGAAGCCGTTTGTTTAGCTGTGTAGTTCCGCATTTTGTAATGGTAATGTTATTAGGTTTCAGTGATGTAAAATGTCTGGATTGTGTATGTGTTAGGCGTGTGTTGAGCATTTAGCGTCCTTCCTAATAGTGTATTTATTAGGTTGTACGGGTCTGTGTAAAAGGCGTATGTGCTTGGCGGTGTTTTGCTTGCCTAGGGGTCGTGTAGCCTCATTTTCGTTTTTTTCGGCTGCAATTTTTTCTCTTTCTTAGGGAATTTTCGAGTGGCGAAAATGTTTAAATTGTATTTAAATTGGCGTGTAACATCATTCCCAGACATCCTGTCTGTCCCCCCTAGCTGTGTGTGTATTTTTTTTTTATTTTAGTTTGTATTTTGTGTGCTTTTCGTAGTTTTTGCTGTGCGTGTTGAGGCCGTTAAGTTCGTATTTTTTGCGGCTTTTTTTTTTTTTTTCTCAGTGGCGGTTTTCTTTTCTAAATGTTACGGGACGTAATTTTTATAGGCAATTTTTTCAAAGTGCTACGGGTCTCGCACTTTGAATTGTGTATTTGAGTTTTGTGTTGATGTGTAGTCCCGCGGGTTGTAGGTATGATGCGCAAGGCGTGCGGGTCGTAGGCTCCTATGGGGCTCATCTCCAACAGCGCAGTGAGCGACTTCGGTGCTGCCTGCCTAAGTTGTAAGGGGTTGTAGGGATGAGTGCCTACGACGCTCATCTCCACCAGCGCATGGAGCGTCTTTGGTGAGCTGCAGTTTTAACGTTGCATTACCAATGGATTTTGGCAAGGTCACGCTGCTGAGATCTATATATGTGATTATTATTATTCCTTATCCCTCTCTTCCTCCCTCTCTGTCTATCCCCCTTCCTCTACCTACCTATCCCTCTCTATACCTATCCATCATCCCCCTCCTCTCTATCTGCCACTCCTCTCTCTCTCCCCCTCCTCTCTCTCCCCTCCTCTCTCTCCCCTCCTCTCTCTCTCCCCTCCTCTCTCTCTCCCCTCCTCTCTCTCTCCCCCTCCTCTCTCTATCTCCTTCCTCTCTCTCTCTCCCCTCCTCTCTCTCTCCCCTCCTCTCTCTCTCCCCTCCCCTCTCTCTCCCCTCCTCTCTCTCTCCCCCTCCTCTCTCTCTCTCCCTACCTATCTCTCCATTTCTCTCGCTCTATCCCTCCCTTTCTCTCTCTCTATCCTTCCCTATCTCTTTCTCTATCTATCCTCCTCTCTCTCTATCAACCCTCTCTATATATCCTCGTCTCTCTCTACTCTCTATCCCTCTCTCTCTCTAACCCCCCCTCTCTTTATCTCTCCCTCTCTTTTTTTCTATCCCCCCTTTCTCTCTATCCCCAGCTCTCTACCCCCCTCTCTCTCTATCCCCCTTTCTCTCTCCCTCCACCCACTTGAAGTGGGCCCGGTGGTAGAGGTCCGCAGGTGGGCCCGGTGGCAGAGGCCCACACAAGGAGGGTAAGAGACGGACTGTAATCCAGGGGCCTGCGCCGCTCATCACCCCTGCAATGAACGCCTTTGGCACTCATTGAGGCTAAGTCCCGCAAGCCTCGCGATGACCGCCTGTGGTGCTCATCTCGACCCCTGCAATGAGCGCCTTCTGTGCTCATTGCAGCTAAGTCCCACAGGCCTCGCAGTGACTGCCTCCACCCCTCCAGCTAAGTCCAACGACCTCCACCCCCATAACTGTGTCCCTCGAGCCCCGCAAGCATGATGACAACAGATTGACGACTATTATAGTTAATATCATAATCTCCAAAAACTTCAGAGGAAATAAAAAAAACAATAAACAATCTTAAGCTTAGAAATCACCAGGATCAGATAGTATAATAAATCTCTATTATAAGAAATGCATAGATATATTAACACCATATATTATTAACTTAGTTAGTTCAGTATTAGGAGGGTCAACATTACTTGTGAGATACTTAAGGTTGAGATAATCCGAAAATCAGATAGAGATTTATTACATGTCAAATATTATAGACTGCTATCACTAATGAATGTAGACATTACATTTTGAACAAAAATAATGGTGGATAGATTAAATAGATTTTAGCAGATAGGGTAAATTTAATACATTATTAAAAAAATAATAAAACACAATCTGGTTTATTATGACTGGATATAGAGAAGGTGCTTGATTCCCTTGGCTGAAATTACATATTGGAAACGTTAAAATATATACCGTATATACTCGAGTATAAGCCGACCTGAGTATAAGCTGAGGCACCTATTTTACCACAAAATACTGGGTAAAATGAGTGACTCGAGTATAAGCCGAGGG
This sequence comes from Discoglossus pictus, assembly GCA_027410445.1. Classification (NCBI taxonomy): domain Eukaryota; kingdom Metazoa; phylum Chordata; class Amphibia; order Anura; family Alytidae; genus Discoglossus; species Discoglossus pictus. The sequence goes on from CM050169.1 coordinate 148,710,729, forward strand.
TGGGAAATGTGCTGCCCCCTGTGTCCCTTTTGTGCCTTCTGTGTCCCCCTCTCTCTCCTGTGTCTCTTCTCCCCTCTCCCTTCCCTGTATCTCTTCCCCCCTCTCCCTTCCCTGTGTCTCTTCCCCCCTCTCCCTTTCCTGTGTCTCTTCCCCCCTCCTCATTCTCAACCTCCCTCCTCAACCCCACTCCTCATCCTCAACCTCCCTCCTCATCATCCCTCCTAATCCTTACCCCCTCCTCAACCACAACCCCACTCCTCATCCTCAACCTCCCTCCTCAACCTCAACCCCCCTCCTCATCCTCAACCCCCCCTCATCCTCAACCCCATCCTCAACCCCCCATCCTCAACCCCCTCATCCTCAACCTCCCTCCTCAACCTCAACCCCCCATCCTCAACCTCCCTCCTCAACCCCCCATCCTAAACCCGCTCCTCAACCCCCCTCCTCAACCCCCTCCTCAACCCGCCTCCTCATCCTCCCTCCTCATCCTCAACCTCCCTCCTCAACCTCCCTCCTCATCCTCAACCTCCCTCCTCATCCTCAGACCCCTCCTCATCCTCAGGCCTCCTCCTCATCATCAGCCCCCCTCCTCATCCTCAGCCCCCTCCTCATCCTCAACCTCAACCCCCCATCCTCAACCCCCTCCTTAACCTCCCTCCTCAACCTCCCTCCTCATCCACAACCCCCCTCATTATAAACCCCCCTCCTCATTCTAGCCCCCCCCTCATACAACCCCTCTAAATACTCTCCCCCCCCCTCCCCTCACTTACCTGCTCCGGCCTCCGCTCCTTCCGGGTCTTGATGTGGCGCGCATGTGACTTCACATGCACGCCACGTCATTAGCATATACCGGGTGCCAGCACCCGGTATATGCTAATGGCGTGGCGCGCATGTAACGCCACGTCATTAGCATATACCGGGTGCCGGCACCCAGTATATGCTAATGACGTGGCGCGCATGTGACGTCACATGCGCGCCACATCAAGACCCGGAAGGAGCGGAGGCCGGAGCAGGTAAGTGAGGGGAGAGGGTAGTATGAGGGGGGGGGGTTAGAATGAGGGGTGGGGTTAGAATGAGGGGGGGGGGTAGAGAGACACGGGGGGGTTAGAGAGACACGGGGGGGGGGGGTAGAGAGGCACACGGGGGTAGAAAGACACAAGGGGGGTGAGGGGGGAGTGACTCGAGTATTAGCCGGGGGGCCCTTTTTAGCCTTAAAAAAAAGGGTTGAAAAACTCGGCTTATACTCGAGTATATACGGTAGGTATAATGCTTTATTTTTGGAAGCAATTAAAATAATTTACATTAACCCAAATACAACTTCCTGGTCCAGCAATAAGGGATATACTGTAAATATTCTAAGAGGTACACATCAGGGTTATCTCCAGCATTATTTACTATTGCTGAGCAATCTTTTGCAGCTACTATCAGAGAAAATAGAAATATCAATGGGATAAAATTGGCAAATGCAAATTTAATATTAGCCTCTTTGCAGACCATTATTTTGAAATTCTCAAAACCATTTTTTGTATATTAGAAAAAATTGCTGATATATTAGGGTTAAAAATTAAAATCAGTCGCATTAAATTTAGCAATTCCTACTCAAACTTTTAAATTATTAAAAATCTATTTTAATTTTGCTTGGCAGAAGCACAAATATAAGGTTTACGGTATATAAAATAAACTATAAGAACTGAATTGCACCCTTACTAAAATCTTTGCATAAATAGAATAAATGAAAATTACCATTATTAGGCTATATTTTGTTGTTTGTTGTGTAGTCGTTCAGTCGGGTCCGACTCTCTGGATCACAGCATGCTAGGTGCATCTCTCAATCACTGCCCTTCTGAGCTTCATTAAGTTCATGTTCATTGCTTCAGTGACCTCATCTATCCATCTCCCCCTCTGTCATTCCCTTCTTCTTGTGCCTTCAATCTTTTCCGAGCATCAAAGTCTTTTCTAGGGAATCCTGCCGTTTCATTATATGGCCAAAATATTTGAGCTTCAGCCTCATGATAGTCAACAGCAGGTTTTTCAACAACAAACTTAAATATTTTTTAGAACACAGTACAGTTAAAACGAGTTATAGCTTAGAATTAAAGATCAGATTTTCCAAGATGAATAGATTTAGAAAATGCATTACTTTCATAAGGGGAAATATAATACATAGAACCTCAAGGCCTCTATATACAGACCGTATATCTGCGAGCTTGCTGCAGGCTTGCTGAAGGCTTGAACTCTGCTACAACTAAGGTGCTATTCAATTAGGCCGCAAGTTACGGGTCGAAGCGTCAAGACCATAAACCCTGGTTTCATATGTAATGCTTTTGAGTATCCAATCCGATAAAGCATGCCAAAATCAAGCAAGGCTGTAATTTGCGATCCTGTCACAGGACAATTAGCCAATATGAACTGGAGAGCGCCAAATAACACAGTGGAAATGGGTTTAAAAGGCTGTGAAAACCGTAACTCCCTGACTGTGCTGTAACTGAGTAAGAGATATAGATAGAGAGACAGAGAGAGAGCCAGAGAGAGAGATAGAGACAGAGAGATAGAGACAGAGAGATAGAGAGAGAGATAGAGAGAGCGAGTGAGAGAGAGTGAGAGATAGAGAGAGAGAAACACCGGAGGAGGAGAGTGAGGAGAGAGAGAGGGGAACACCGTAGGAGGAGAGTGAGGAGAGGTATGGAGTGAGGGAGAGGAGGAAGCAGGTCATCGAGGGGAGGTACAGGTGTAGGAGAGCAGGAGGGGAGAGGCATATGCCCCCTGATATAGGCACACAAAGTGTAGGAGCAGAGGATCAGGAGCCTGATCCCAGGGGGGGAGGTAGTGGGGATGAGGGGCAGTCTCCAGGGAGAGAACAGGGAGGACAGGAACCCCAGGCACAGTTGGGAGAGCAAGAGGTTGTGCCAAGGCACAGAGCCCACAATTATAGCCCAGAGGAGACAGACATCCTCCTCAGGGAAATCCATGCTCGCTATAGCATCACACATGGTGGGAGCTTAGTGTGGCCTAACCAGAAGACGTGTCTGTATTGAGGTTGCTGCGGCTTTTGCGTATTAGGGGTTGCAAACAGGGACGTGAAGTCTGTCAAACACTGATATGATGACTGCCGGATAAAGGTGAGGCCAGAGCAGCCCGTGGGACTGGTGGTGGACCACCAGCTAACATCACATACTGTGGATGGGAGCGGACCCTAAAGGGGTTGATGAAGCCAGCGCCAGTAGTGGGCCTTCCAAGTCACCTGGACTCTGGCTTTCTGGCAACCCTGCAATCATATGCACCATCACACTCTCAAATGCACATACATGAACTCCACACACATAGATAACCGACATACAATAGCACTGTATGCTCTCTGGTTATGACTATAGATATATGGGGCAGAAATAATCATGTAAATCCAGGAAGCAAACATATTATTATCATAATTGTTATCAATTAAATGTCTGTCCAATACCTGCAGTTACAACTGATTCTAAAAGGCAGTCACCAATTCAGTTTGTGTTAGTGTTATGTTCATATGTTCATAAGTTCATATAAAACAAAAAAGTTTAAATTTCAATTGCAATTGCATATTTTTTTTCATGTGTTCCCCTATCCCTATCTTCCCCATGTTAAACTGCACCGTTTAGAGCTGTTTCGCTTAACACTCCTACTGCTTGGAACCTATCTACAGCGTTAAACTAGGTATAGCTGTAGATCAAGATTGATTTTACATTTAAAATAGAGTACATGTATGGGTGTGCACACTGCAGCATATACGGATACAGATTCTGAAGGACTGCATGTGCGTGTCATGTACTAGCCTAACCTGGACCATGTCTCATAAGCTTGTTAACAACCATTGCTGAGAATTGGTCACAGATTGGTCAGTCTCACACACTGCACAGCAGATTCAGCTGAGCATATGCCCTAATGAACTGAGGATGGCACACTGCACCAGCATTACATATATTGATAAGAGCAATGGGACCTTTCCAGTTATCTGATCGTGACTGCTGGTCGCAGTGAGAGCTTCTGCTGCAAATTACTGGCGATTAGATTGTCTTGCCGATTTAGGACAATAATAAATTCCAGCCTCGTGTAGATCTTGAAGCCTACGTGCTTGAAATTCTCCAGGGTTACGTCGCTATTTAATTGGAAGGGGCAGCAAGCAATGTGCGAGAGAACCTAAATCTTAAGCCAGTCGGTCACACGTTGGATGTGCGGCCATGATAAGATCAATTAGTCAAAGCCGTAGCAATGAGTTAGACTTAGCCAATGGCAAAAGAGATTGCCATCATGGGTAATTAAAGCCTGTGAGATCACCTGCAGGTTCCCAACATCAGCCCTTGCGCGGGGCGTCCGGATCAAGACCCCCACAACAGTTAAAAACTGAAGCCTTGCCACAGGGGTCAAGTACCCCCCAGAGCACCTAAAATTAATCCCCATATGCTGGGGGTCCCCATTGGGACACCCAAAATGTCCCCATATTACTCCTTGCAGCGGGGGGCCCATTGGGGACCCTGCTGCATTACATTTCTGGCCTCGCGGGTCCTTAAAGGACCGTAAAGGTCTTTAAAGGACCTCCGCAAAATAAAAAACTAACCGGTGCCGCAAGGGTACTTTAAGTACCCCCTGGCACCTAAAATGAGCCCAATCTTTCACGAAGGTCTATACAGACCCCCATGAGCCTCTTATTAACACTCTCAGTCCCATAAGGGTCTATACAGACCCTTATGGGACAATATGTTACCCCATCAGTCCCATAAGGGTCTCTACAGACCATTATGGCACACTAATTAACCCCAATAGTAACACTATAAGTGCCACAAAGTCTAAACACTACACTACTAACCCACCCTCTACCCTATCAACCCCCCTCTAGACTATCAACCCCCTCTAGACTATTAACCCCCCTCTACACTATTAACCCCCACTACCCTGTTAACCCCTACACTACCTACCTGACCCCTAACAAAACCCCTATTACTTCACTAATTACAAAAAATAAAAAGACATACATTACATAAAATTGAAAAATTAACATTACAGGAAATAAAAAACCTAGAATCATCCAAAATACAAAAACCTACATTACAGAAAATAATAAAACCTAAATGACACGAAATAAAAAACTTATAATTACAGAAAAAAAATACATTACATACAATAAGAAAGCCTATAATTACATACAATAGAAAAGCTTATAACTACACTTAAAACAACCCCCTTACTAAATAGAATAGGGTAAATAAGACCAATTACCTTGCGCAAATGCCCCTCCAGCGACTATGGTCTTCTGTGCTTCGTCCCTAGAGAAAAGCCCATCCATCAATGTCCACAGGTCTGGCACCCCTACAAAATAAGCAACATTACAATTAATCACATATATAGTTCTCAGCAGCGCAGGCTTGCCAAAATCCGTTGCTAACGCAACTTTAAAACTGCGGGCTTGCAAAGCGAGCCTGCTGTAACTGCGGCCCTCGCAAAACGAGGGCCGCAGTTGCAGGCCGCAACCACGGACCTCGCGAAGCCAGTACTTGCCAGATATTTCTGCAGCTCCTTTAATATTGCTTTAGGCCTCTTGGTAGCCTCCCAGACCAGTTTTCTTCTGATCTTTTCATCAATTTTGGAGGAAGTTCCAGTTCTTGGTAATGTCACTGTTGTGCCATATTTTCTCCACTGTGTTCCATGGTATATCTAATGCCTTGGAAATTATTTTGCACCATTCTCCCGACTGATACCTTTTAACAATGAGATCCCTCTGATGCTTTGGAAGCTCTCTGTGGACCATGGCTTTTGCTGTGGGATGCGACTAAGAAAAAATTCAGGAAAGACGAACTAGAGCAGCTGAACTTTATTTGGGGTTAATCAGAGGCACTTTAAATGATGGCATTTGTATGCTGACTCCTATTTAACATGATTTGGAATGTGATTGCTTAATTCTGAACACAGCTACATCCCCCGTTATAAGAGGGTGTGCAAACTTACTATGCAACCACATTATTTTTATTTTTTATTTTTCTTCCCTCCAACTAAAAGATTTCATTTTTTTTTTAATTGAGTTACACAGTTTATAGGTCACATTAAAGGTGGAAAAAGTTCTGAAAATATTTATTCTCGTCTCATTTTTTTACAGCACAGAAACCTGACATTTTAACAGGGGTGTATAGACTTTTTATATCCACTGTACGAGGTACAAAATACACTATTAGGGAGGACGGAAAATGCTCAAGCCCATGTAACACATACATACTCGCTGCCATTTTACAACACTACCTTAAAACTAATAACATTACCATTCTTATATAATGCATTACACAACTAAACAAACGGTTTAGCCTCGTGCACGAAGCCTATTTACACTGCACATTTGCCACATTCCTGACACTTTCTCCTCAGATCACAAACAGTCCAAATGTACATTGTATGCTGCAGGAAAAACAACAGCGATTGTTAGCTCTTGAGCATATTGATTCCTGGATATATTTATTACAAATAGGTAAAGTATATTCATTTATTATTTAATTAATTAATTATTACAAAAAAATATATATTTATAAAAAAAAAAAAAAGCAGAGGAGACACTCGCTTTGCCAAAGGTGCTCAAAGGAGCAAAAGTACACAAGGGGAGAGGCTCAGCGCGAAGCTTGCAATGTGCATTGAAGGTGCTCAGACGATCGAAAGTACATGAGGGGAGAGGCTCGCAATGAGCGCTGAAGGTACTCAGAGGACTAAAAGCCTTACATTGTGTGGCAAACAGCATTACCTGCCTTTTATTTACCAATTTTATTGCTGTAATTTTTTGATGGGCAAGTCGCTAGTAAATAAATAAATACAACATATAATACACTACATTCTACATAGTACCCTTACTCCCTTACTCCCAAATGCCCATCCAGCGATGCCCCCGTCCTCCTTGAAGTCTTAGCAGGAAGGGACCCTCCAAAAAAAAACAGCCAGTCCAAAAAATTTAAAAACTAACGGGCTCCTCCCTGTCAATCATATTTCAGCCAATCAGAAGGCGCCAAGGTGTGAGCCAATCAAAATAGGATACACCCCTATATCACATTCTGATTGGCTGATGTAACTGTGAATCAATTTGAATCCAATCAGAAGGCGCTATTGCCTTCAGCCAATCAGAATGGGATACACACCACGGGTGTATCCTATTGTGATTTCCTCCAAGCACCTGCTTCTTCTGATTGGCTGCAATCTGATTAACAGTTACATCAGCCAATCAGGAGACGCAGCTTGGAGCTAATACACCCAGACCTCACACCTCCACAGAAGGCACTTGGAGGGACTTCTTGCACCACATCTGCATGGAGGATGAGCGTAATTCCATATCAATGCAACGGCTGGCATCCCAGCTTGAACGGCAAAATCATATTGCAGGCAATCCAGTCGAGAGCGTCAGATCGCTATATGGTGAGGTGAGGAGGCACAATCGAAGGATGGAGAGGTATGAGCAAAAGGCTCATAGGGACAGACAAGCACAGACACATCTCATTGAGAGGCTAGAGCAGTTGACGAAAGGCCAGATCAATACTCTCCAGTCTTAGGTTCCACAGGCTCCACCACCAACCCACCCACAGCCTCCTCATCTCACCCCTTACCGCCAACTTCAGCTACTACACAGCCACCCCAGTTGGACAGCACCCCTTAATCCAACACCTCGCCGTTGTAGAGTGAGGAAGCGCGTGGGCATGGAAAGTAGGGGCCCACTGCTCAGAAAGAGGAAGGAGGTGGGAATGTCCCATAGGTCAGTGGTTGGAAAACCTCTCCTCAGGACCCACCTGACTAACCATGATTTAGGTGAAACACTGTGTGAATACACAGGTGTAGCAATTCAAGGCTCCACCACCTGTTGAATACTAGTTGCCTCACCTTTGGTTCCAGAGTTTCATATAAATCATGACCTGTCTGATGGCTCATGGGGATAAGATTGAGAACCCCTGCCTCAAGTCCTCCTCATCCACACTCCTCAATGAATATTATTTTGTATTAATGTTGACATACTATTGTCTGGCTACAGAGTGTGTGTACATATGGTTATGTTGAATATTTCAGCAATTGATGTTCAATGTAGATTGCCGTTGAGATGAGGTGTTGCAGTCAATCCAAATAGTGTTCTGATTGATACCTTGTTCTTGTCTCTATAGGTCTTAACTGCCCAATCTCACAACCATGAAAACATGTTCCTCAACCTCATCTTTCTGTGTCACAGATTCTGCTCATCAATTTCGGTTTATTCCTTAATTTAACACACTGTGTGTGGAATAGATTTGCATGACATTATCCATGATTTTTTCCATCTGTTTAATTGAGCAGATATAGACAGGTTGCAAGTGCTATGCGCATTAATGGTTTCTTCAATTAAATGGAGGGATTTCTGGTGATCCTTTTTTCATCAGATTCCAGGTTGCAGGCGTGTAGTGACCACATGTGACACTGGTAGGTGCTATTCATCATGCTTATTCTAGACTATGACATTACCCCCTTTAGGTATTCCCTTTTCCCCCAAAACAGCCTCTTGCGCATCCAGTATCCGGCCACACCCCACCCATGATATTAATGCACAGTCTTGTACATTTCTGAGTGTGCCCTGTGTATGAAATTAAGCTTTGTTATACCGTTATCACTGTGTCAGTGTGTTTTCAATGGTTGGGGTTTTTGGACATCCACATCACATTTGTGTCACATTTCATATGTTATCTAATGAGCCCTAGTTACTATGCAATAGTTTAATACATATATTAATAATAATAATAAAAATAATATAATAATATAGGGTTAATACACATGAGTAGTCTAATTTGTGATCCCTTATAATTGTAAGTTTGCGAGTTTTCAATCATGTGTCTGTGTCTTGGAAACAAGCACTATGTACATTTACATACATAGTTACATAGGGCCTCATTCTATTATCGGCCGTAGGAGATGCGGGGCCGCAAGGACCGGCCGTAGGCTATTTGCCTATTCTATTCCCTTCCGGCCGGGGCTCCGGCAGGCTTGCGGCCGGCGCCTTGTTATCCCTTGCTGCCGCGCGCGCCGGCGGAAAGCCTTTGATCTTAATCGTCCGCAAGAGTTTCGGCAAGCAAATCCCGGTTGCTATTCAATTGCTCCGGGAACCCTTTTCTGCAAGGTTAAAACCGTGCCGCAGCTTACTTGCAGCAAAAAGGTCCCGCAAGCACATAATAAAGCCATAATAAAGCCATCCTGCACTCTGAGGAGACAATAAAGTGATTGTAGGTGTTAGCATTCATAGCACAACATTCCCCTACACTCAAATCCGTAAATAATTTTTATTTTAATTTATGTCAAATATCCGTGGAAAAAGTCCAGAGGGCTTGGAGCACCTCAGACCCGCCCACGCTGCGGCCGGAAAATAAACAGTTAATGAAATCTCGGATTTGGGCTGATGTGCAAGCTTGAGAGGGGGTTGCTATTAATCCTCATGTCCCCCATTATGATCCCTAGCATTTACAGAGCTTTACAGTGCCGTCTTGAATTTATATTTGCTTTTAAAGATTTCTGAGCTTACGGCCGGTTGCAAGATATGCGGCCGGCTGTAATGGGATATCCTTGCGGCTCCGTCTATTTGAATTGCAAGGTAACGGGAGCCCGCAAGGAATCGCAGCTTTGCGGCCGATTTAGGGCCAATAATAGAATGAGGGCCATAGTATTTAAGGTTGAAAAAAGACCTTCAGTCCATCAAGTTCAACCTTTTAAGATCTCCTCTGATCTGCAATATGCGGATTAACTATTAATTCATTAGTTGTTAATTAATTATTAATCAATTATTTATTTATTTTTTTTGTTTTTAATTATTAATTAGTCCAGAGGAAGGCAAATAGAAAAAAAACAAAAACACAAGCGAGACTTAGCCAATTGTCTCAAAGGGAAATGAAAAAAATTTGGATCAATACTGTCTCTCTAATTATCCATGATAACCCTGAATTGCCTTTTTAATTAGAAATAAATCTAGTCCCCTTTTAAAGTTATCAATCGAATCTACTGTCACCACCTCCTCTGGTAGAGAATTCCACAGATTAACCACCCTTACTGTGAAGAACCCTTTTCTTTCTTTGAGGTGGAATCTTTTTACTTCTAACCACAAGGGATGTCCTCTTGTCAGTTGAAAACCTCTTGGCACAAAAAGCTCCCCTGACAAATCTTTATACTGACCCTGGATGTATTTATATAAGGTAATCATATCTCCTCTTAGACGCCTTTTTTCTAGAGAAAATAAGTTTAATTTGGTTAGTCTTTCTTCATAACTTAGCCCCTCCATTCCCCTTATTAGTTTTGTTGCCCTTCTCTGTACCTTTTCCAGCTCTAAAATGTCCTTTTTATAAAGTGGTGCCCAAAATAGTACTCCATATTCCAAATGAGGGCGTACTAGAGATTTGTATAGTGGCAGAATTATATTTGCTTCCCTGGCTTCTATACCCTTCTTAATACATGCTAATATTTTATTTGCCTTTGCAGCTGCTGCTTGGCTTTGAGCACTGTTACCTAGGTGGTTGTCCACAAGCACTCCCAAATCCCTTTCAATATCTGATACACCTAGATTTGCTCCATTAAGATTATAAATTGCATGGCTATTTTTCCTTCCCAGATGCATAACCTTACATTTATTCGTATTAAATCTCACCTGCCATTTAGATGCCCATTCCTCAATTTTATGTAAATCCCCTTGGAGGGAAAGCACATCATTATCTGATTTAATTAACTTGCACAACTTTGTGTCATCAGCGAAAATGGAGACCCCACACTCCAATCCTACCTCTAAGTCATTAATAAATATGTTAAAAAGGAGAGGACCTAATACTGAACCCTGAGGAACCCCACTTACCATATTAGTCCAATCGGAGTATGTTCCATTTACAACAACCCTTTGCTTCCTGTCTTTTAGGCAGCTCTCAATCCATGAGCAGATATTTACTGTAATTCCTGTATCCCTTAGTTTGCCCAATAGTCTCCCATGTGGCACTGTATCAAAAGCCTTTGCCAAATCCAAAAATACTACATCCACTGAGTTGCCTTGATCCAGGTTCCTACTAACCTCCTCATAGAAACTAATTAGATTTGTTTGACATGACCTATCCCTCATAAATCCATGTTGACTCCTACCTATAATCTTGTTCAAATAGACATATTCTTGTATATTATCCCTTATTAACCCTTCTAAAAGCTTCCCCACTACAGAAGTGAGGCTCACGGGTCTATAATTCCCCGGATTTGCTCTTGCTCCCTTTTTAAATATAGGTATCACATCAGCTTTTCTCCAGTCATCTGGTAGAGACCCTGTGTTGAGTGAATCTTGAAAAATTAAATATAATGGTTTGGCTATTACAGAACCCAGTTCCCTTAGTATCCTTGGATGAATTCTATCAGGACCCGGGGCTTTATTAACATTTATTTTTTTCAACCTCTTTTGGATTACTTCATGTGTTAACCAATTATTTGGCAAAGGTAGTTTAGCCCCATTATGTTGCAGTGTCCCAACCACTTGTACCTCCCTTGTGTATACCGAAGAAAATAACCTATTTAGCTCATCTGCCTTCCTGATCACTAATTTTCAGACAGCCTGTTTCACATTCTAATGTTCCTATAGCTTCCATCCTCGCCTTCTTCCCATTAATATACTTAAAAAATATTTTAGGGTTAGTCTTACTCTCTTTTGCAATACATTTTTCATTTTCTATTTTAGTCAGTCTAATCACGCTTTTGCTAGCCTTGTTGATTCCCTTGTATTCCCGTAAAGCAGTCTCTGTCCCCTCTTGTTTGTATAATTTAAATGTCTGTTTTTTTACTCCGTATCTCAATCTTTAAATCATTGTTAAGCTACATGGGTTGTGATTTACTCCTTTTACTTTTATTCCCACACGGTATATGCCGATGTGTATGTATATTTAGTAAGGATTTAAATGTCCATTTATGTTCAGTGTTTTTACCTATCAGTTCTCTGTCCCAGTCTATACTTTGTATTGCTGCCCTTCGACCGTTAAAATCTGCCCTTTTAAAATTAAGAGTGTTTTTTGGCCCCTTAAAATGTTTTTTTTTTTAATTCAATCTCAAATGAGACTGTGTTGTGATCACTGTTTCCCAAAGGTTGCCCTATTTCAACATTTGATACTATATCAATATTATTTGTGATGAGTAAATCTAAGATAGCTTCATTTCTAGTAGGCTCCTGTATAACCTGGGCCAGATAATGATCCCTGAGTGTACTCAAGAACCTGCTCCCCTTAGCTGAACTGCTGGTCTCATTTATCCAGTTTATTTCAGGGTAATTAAAATCTCCCATTATTATAACTTGCCCGTGCTTAGCTGCATTTCCAGTCTGTAACAATAATTGTATTTCCTCACTTTCAGCTATATTTGGGGGTTTATAGCATACTCCTACTAATATTCTTTTGGAATTTGCTGGTCCGCTATTTAACTCTACCCACAAACATTCAACTTTATCACTAGGCCCACCATAAATATCTTCTCTGACTATAGCCTTAAATTCAGGCTTAACATACAGACAAATCCCTCCTCCTCGTTTACCATTGCCTCTATCTTTCCTAAATAGGTTATAACCATCCAGATTAACAGTCCAGTTATGAGATTCATCCCACCACATTTCGGTAATGCCTATTAAATCCCATTTTTCATTAATTGCTAATAATTCTAACTCTCCCATTTTTCCTGGCAAGCTTCTGGCAATAGCAAGCATACACCTTATGTTATGAGTCTGTAGTTCTGAAGTGCCTGCCACTGTATTTGAATTACTTAGTACTACCTCCCTATTGACTCTACTACCCCTCCCCCCATCTCCTCCCCTATGAGTTGTTAATTCATCCCTTATACCCTCTACACTTTCTACCCCATTACTTATATCTAGTCCCTCCCCCCACCTACTAGTTTAAAAACTCCTCCAGCCTTTCTACCATCCTATTTCCTAGTACAAAAGCTCCCTCATCATTAAGGTGCAATCCATCCCTACTGTAGAGATTGTACCGAAGTGAGAAGTCAGCCCAGTGCTCTAAAAACCCAAACCCATCCTTAGTGCACCACATCTTTAGCCACGCATTAACCTCCCTAATCTCCTTCTGCCTCCCTGGGCTAGCACGTGGCACTGGTAGTATCTCAGAAAATGCTACCTTGGAGGTCCTTGTCTTCAGCTTATTACCTAGTTCTCTAAAATCATTCTTTAGGACACTCCATCTTTCACTAACTTTGTCATTAGTACCAATATGTACCAAGACCGTCGGTTCATTTCCAGCCCCTCCCAATAATTTGTCTACCCGATCCACAACATGACAAACCCGAGCACCCGGGAGACAGCAAACTGTTTGATTGCTGGGATCTGGGTGACAAATCACCCTGTCTACCTTCCTAATAATAGAGTCCCCTACGACCAAAACCTGTCTGTTGTTCTGCCTATTCTGCCCTCCTTCTCCTCCAGTAGAGCTGTTCGCCCGGCTGTTAGAGGGAACAGCTCTATCTGGCATTGCCATTCCTCAATGGACATCCCCAACAGTTTCACTCAATCCGGCAAATCTGTTGGTGTTTGCCAACTCAGAACTGGCCTGCCTCCTCCTGTTCCCCCTGCTTCCCCTTGTAACTGTAACCCAGCTGCCTCCCTGGACATCCTCACTAGCCCCAGCTCTACCCTCCATGCTAGGCCCAGCTAAACTGTGCTCAGTGAGCACCAACCCCCTTTCCAGTGGAGCAATATCACCAAGTGCTGCAATTCTCCTTTCCAGATCTCCAATTTGAGCTTCCAGAGAGGCAACATGCTCACACCTCTCACAGAGGTATGGACCCTGGATTATCTGTTCCAGTATTGCATACATATGACAGGATGTACACTGAATAAGGTTGCCACTGGACTGACTCATAATTATTATTATTGTCTACAAAATTTCAGTGGGAAAAATAAAGAATATAAAATAATATATTTATATAAAGTTTTCCTCCTTTGCACTATAAATCTGCCCTCCCTTTTCTTGTAAGTCCCTCCTTTTATTTAAACTCCTAGGCTTTTACTAGAATTGCACTTGATACTGAAAATGATCGCAAGCTCACAAGTTCCCCTTCTCCTGTTTATATTAACTTCTGCCTTCTCACCTGGGCACAATTAGTGCACTCTGCAATTTATCAGCCTTTACTTGTAAGGTAAATCCACTTGTAAACATGCCCCAAACCAGCTCACAAACCTTTTTCCCTAGTTTAAAAGTCAAGCCACACCCCTCTCACCTGGGCACAATTAGTGCACTCTGCAGTTTATCAGCCTTTACTTGTAAGGTAAATCCACTTGTAAACAGGCCCCAAACCAGCTCACAAACCTTTTTCCCTAGTTTAAAAGTCAAGCCACACCCCTCTCACCTGGGCACAATTAGTGCACTCTGCAGTTTACCAGCCTTTACTTGTAAGGTAAATGCACTTGTAAACAGGCCCCAAACCAGCTCACAAACCTTTTATACAAGTTAAACAATCAAGCCAAACCCCTCTCACCTGGGCACAATTAGTGCACTCTGCAGTTTATCAGCCTTTTCTTGTAAGGTAAATCCACTTGTAAACAGGCCCCAAACCAGCTCACAAACCTTTTATACAAGTTAAAATGTCAAGCAACACCCCTCTCACCTGGGCACAATTAGTGCACTCTTCAGTTTATCAGCCTTTACTTGTAAGGTAAATCCACCTGTAAACAAAAAAAAAACAAAAAAAAAAAACAATTACAAACCAGTTGATTATATGCTCAAAAATAGGGCCCTCCATTCTTTATAAGGTGTTAAGTTTGTTTTTTTGCCATGTACTAAACCCCTGTACAGCGCTATGGAATATGTTGGCGCGATATAAATAAAGATAATAATAATAATAATAATAATACTGGTGAGCTGATAACAATGTGACCGGTGATAATGTGAATTGATTGATAGCAAAACAATTGATGTGATTTCACCAAATGATAATGGGTATACATCTTGGCACATGGCCACCATCAATGGCGTGGGACTTTATAGAGTAGATTAGTGTATGTTCCCCTGGTCCTCTTCTGGATTGCTAACTTGTGGTGGTGATGGGGCTTTTGTACCTCAATGAAGCTGTGAGTTATACCATGTAGGGCCACTCTAGGTGGGCAGGTCATAGCAGAGAGGTCATACAAATCACAGTCCACTGGAGAAAGAACCGGCAACCCACTCCAGTATGTTTTCCACGCAAACCTTGTTGATA
This sequence comes from Discoglossus pictus, assembly GCA_027410445.1. NCBI lineage: Eukaryota > Metazoa > Chordata > Amphibia > Anura > Alytidae > Discoglossus > Discoglossus pictus. The sequence continues at coordinate 148,725,945 of CM050169.1, forward strand.
AGCACAGACAAAGACAAAAATAATTGTGCTGCAGTCCAAAGGGTCACAGAGAGTCGAGCTGAACAGAGGGACTTAACAACATAAATAAAATGTTTGCCTGGTACTTGATATATGTGATGTGGTGGTGTAATTTGGCCACTATTTGTTTTCCCAATGTAGATCTGATGAGTGAGATGTATATAAGATGATCTTTGTATTTTTAGCGTCCACATTACAGCCTCTGTAAGTGAGAAAGGGATAATATGGTAGCCATTTTCATGTATTTGTGTTGCAGTTTAATCAGGTAGTTTCTCTTTAATTGCTTTCAGCATCTTGCAGCATGACTTTTCATATTGGCATATGCATGACCATTGCAACATCTGAAATGTTTTTTTTTTTTTTAAAGCCTATTTGTTAATTAGTAATTGTTGTGCAATTAATTATAATGCCTTTACCCATTGGTGTGATTTTATTGTCTTTTGCAGTGTTACAAACTAGTCTGTAAACCCTTGGCCGACATTTGCCATTTGCGGGCTTGAGGAATTTTAGCAATTGAATAGCGATTTGCGATTTTAGCGATTGTAACTCTTGCAAACTTGAAAGATCAAAGGCTTAGATGGGCTGTTAGTTCCGGTTTTAACAACAGCAAGTATTTCAAGCCTGTAACCCGTAGACAGTTTGTGGCTCGCAAAAAAATGCCAATTGAATAGAAACATTAGCTTATGGGCTCAATTACAGGCTCCAGTAACTTACAGTTATTCAATTGAATGAGGGAATAATGTGGCTACCTTACAAAAAAGATAGGAATAATTATATTTCCAGAAAAATGGAAAAAGAGAGGAGTTTTGGACAGGCAGATGACATACTAGAAACCAGATATGTGAAACACGTTTATTGTTAATTTCTACTTTCCATCACAAATGTTTTTGCTGGACTATGTTGTATGTCTGAACTGTCTAATAAAAATCAATTTAAAAAAAAAAAAAGATAGGAATACAAAAAAGATAGGAATATCTAATTTACAACTCACTCAATCTCTGGAAAAGATTGATATATAGATACCAACTAATTAACCCAAAATCACCACTGACTATTTATATAAACCCCAAGTTTACGGTAGGTTAAAATTCTTAAAATCTCAAAATATGTACTTAACTTAACAAATGTAATACATTTTATTAGAAATAGAAAAGTGGTTTAACTAAAATAAAATAAATATTTGAAATGAATACAGATCTTTTTTTATAGCAAAAAAATTAGGCACTTTATTAACACACTGGCAGTACAGGAGATAATGAGGCCACTTTCAAATTTTGATAAGAAATGCTTACAAAATCCATATGTAAAGGGAAGAATAACTAAGATATAATTTAAACTCCTTCCATAAATTAAAATGTAAATGCAAAAAATGATCTGATCATTCATATAGATAATAGAGGATGGGATAAAAGTCTGTTTTTTCAAAGTAGTAGTTGTAGAAATAACACTTTATTAGATATAAATCTTTAAGTCACTCACAAAATGTACATGGTACCAACAAAACTACATAAATTATTAAAAAATAAGTCAGATGGTTGCTATAGTCGATATAGACAAGAAGGCTCATATTTAAATATTTGGTGGAAAAATCCAATGGCCAGAAAAATATGTGGGAAAGAGGAATCCCAGAGATTCCCTGGCTCATAGTGAGCTGGAAGCTGAAAACCCTGTGAATATGATGACTCTCTAGCAAGAGAAAAAAAACGCCCACGGTTATGGGGGAGCATCTCTCGCTGTAACATGTTAGAATGGGATGGAGCCCGATATTTTCCAGCTTTTACACTATAAATACACATATTGTACGTTTCATGTACCTACTATACACTTTGTATTTCTCTGTAGATTATGTTGGGACTTTATAAATGTGAATCCACAATAATTCCATTAGAGTGGACTATGGAGTGATTACAGAACTTCCTTCATTTTGTGTAAGTCTAGACCTTTTCTTGTTACGCAGACCAACCCTTTAAGTGAGGATTCGTATAAAAATTACATTGCAGAGCTGCGTTAAGTTTAGTGAAAATCTACAGTTCCAAAGGGCAAAGCAGTATACATTTTTTAGATTTTTTCATCCTTAAGGGGGAGGCTTGGCCACTGTAATGCATGAATGAGTATAGAAAATATGAAAATCAATACATCCTTATTAACAATTAGAATTATTCTTTACTGGGTGTTTATTGCCTTGTCTGTGTAGCTGCTTTTTAAACAAGAAGGCGTATGTATATATTTGAAGAACTATTTCAGTAGAAGAGGCTGAATTCTTCTCTGCATTTAAGGTATTTCTTCTAATTGATTTCTTCTAATTGATTTCTTCTAATTGAATATAATACTAAATAGGGGATGCAGTGGTTCTTTACATATGACATCCTACCTTTGAGTATTTAAAGTGTTAGAAATAGCCTTACTACTAGCCAATATTAAAGTAAATGTTTTCAGTTATCTTTGTTCTCCAGTTCTCTTAGTGACACTGTGTTAATTAGTGGTACAGTACTTGAGTGTGGTGATAATAACCCAATTTGTTATGCCATTACTTAACATACAGTGTAAATCCCAATTATTTTATTTTGCACAAAATCATGTATATCCACATTAGTTTATTTTAGAAATGCTATTCTATTTAGAAATAAGACACCCAGGTTTTAATACACCTTTAAACTAAAAACAATAGAAGCTATATTATTATTTATATTAAACAGAGGTTAAAAAATCCAGAAAGGTGACTCACACCTACGGGAAATTTTAAAACCTAAGTACCGGAGCTATTTCATGATTCCTGGAAAAAAGAAGCCCGTAAAACGTACTGACTCGTACCCATGAGGGTTTCACTGGAGCTGTCTAGCCTTAGCATATGCTTGTATCCTACTCAAAAGAGACTCAGAGTCTGAATCTCTGTGGGATGGTACTCACGAACATGAACACACTACACTAGCCCTAGCATCTTCTTATATTTTTATCTATCTGTATTAAACCCTTCCAATGGCACCACACCATCTATGACACTACGCCTGTGAGCCCATGCATCCCCTGGGACTACCCATTCGTAGATGCTACCTTCTATGAGCCCAGAGTGTCCCGGGATTCCCCCCTTGTACCTGCTACTTTCTACAAGCTCAGGGATCTCTCGAGATTCCTCTTCATACCTGCTAGCCCCTACGAGCCATCGGATCCCCCAATCCATGTATAACCATGGATGTCCCTATGGACACATATGGCACCTAATATTAACTCCCATACCACGGCAGTGTATACAAACTTATCAAATAAGAATTAACAATTTAATACAATCTATATTCGGTTAGTTCAATATAGGGTAAATAAATTATATGACCTGGTATTTTCCCTAGTGAGTAACACTAATATTGATGTATAAAGGTACAATTTAATAAGGGAATAGGGATGATAAAACTTGAAAAACTCTGTAGTGTGTAATAATAATAAATAAGTCAAACTACCATCCTGGTCTACAGTTTTGATATAAATGGATAAGAAAATCAACTTCTAATGTGTACAAATTGAAGTAAATGCAATATTGCATAAATATTGTTTTTGTAATCCTCATATATCAGTAAAACTGTTAATCACTGGATCACTCCAGAATTACTATAAAGTAGTACTAAAATGAAAGAACTTAAAAAATGGTAAGTCACACTATGTAAATTAAAAGCAAAAAGAGAGGGATGATGTGCAGGAGTAGTAGATATATTGGCACTTTAATTGATTGTATATAACAAAAAAGCTAGTAGTAGGAAGGATGGGCTTGTAAAGGCAATCACATGCAGTGCACCACTTGTATTGAATCAATCATTAAACCTGTAATAGCGGTTTTACTGAATAACAAGGTGCACACATATGCATGTATAGAAAAAAGCCACTTGGTGCCCAATACTTGCAGCTTACAGTCACAACGCCAGACAAATTAGATCCTCCATAGGCTAGAGTCTGCACATCTCCCTCTCAAGGTCCCGCTCTCAATAAGATAAGGTCCCAACAGTCCGTTTCGCTCTCAATAAGAGCTTCTTCTGGGGTGAATTTAATAAAAACTTGTGCCTATTTAAGGCCTGAGGTACTTCCAGGTTTCATAGACAAAAGGGGGCATGTCACGTCACGTGACGCTAGCGTGATGACGTCATTGCGTTCTCATTGAGTTGTACGAGGTATGGGAAAAAGCAATTAAATACTACAACTTTATGTGTGTATGTGTATAGACATACTACATATGATGTGTCAGCCATCTTGAATTGAATGATGGAACTTTATCAGTTCTAAGTGGTGAACAGAGTTTTTTTAATTTTTACAGATAAACTATTAAGTAAGAATGGAGTGGATGAGACTAATAAACCCCATTAGATAAAATATACAATAATAATAATAGAAAATGAATTAGATTAATTAATTTACATAAATTAAATAAACAAAACAATAATATAAAATAACATTTAAAAAAAAGGGGGGGCGGGCGTTTTTCAAGTTTTACCATTGCTATTCCCTTATTAAATTGTACCCTTATAGTACAATGTAGGCGTATATAAACAATGTATATAATCTTATAGAGGTTAACAATCTGTCTATATATTTGGTTAGTGCAATACAGAAATGATATGCAAAGTGCATAAACAAAAAGCTTTCTATTTGTTACAGTTTATATGATATTAATAATTAGCAATATCACCTGTTACTGTATGAAAGCAGTAAAATATGGTATAGCAATTTATATGGCAGTTAGAATATATAAATGAATATTGAAGCAATAAGTATCAAAATTGGTTACATTGTATGTGAGATTGCAAGCTAAATAACCTTTGTATTTAGGTATTGGCAAGGTATTATTTGGTTACTGGTCTTACATCAAAATTGATTACATTTAAATTAATTTATCAAATCGATCAATTCAATCAATAATGATGTAAAACAGTTTTGTTGATTGTGTGATACAAGACTATATGTGTTGGGTATTGCTAAGTATGGTTTGCTGTATAGGTATTTTTAATAGTTGGTTTTGTAACAGAGTTAATTGGTTACATTATTGAATAAAGTCAATCAGTCTGTTTTTAGGGAGTATGGGCACAGATTGAAATATATTAATTAACAAGCTGGTTTCCACCAATCACAAATAGTTACTCATTGTTTGCATGTATATGGCTAAATTAGAATGTATTGATAAATATGTTGGGTATATCTGGATCTGTATGCTGGGGGGCAACCTAGCACTGTGTATTAAAAATAAATTATTAGGGATTATATGGGACCTCTGTTCTAATTATGTCTGTCAACAAGTTTTTGTAAAAGACTAAGCCCATTGTGCTTTTATCTTAACACCTGATCGGTAATGTTTATGTAGAACACTGTGGTGCTGAGAAGAAATGCGTATCCCTTAGAACACACTATCTTGAAACCTTCACAATGTTGAGGAGTCTTTCTTACCCATGTGAAAATATTTGCAACTTGGCCTAGCCAAGTCTATGATTTGTTTAAGTGACTCAGAAATGTAATTTGTACAAAGGAAATTTTTTTTAACCCCTCACATATTAAAAAGGCATTCTATAATGGTTTGTGTATATTTACAATGGCAATAGCAAGACCGCTGGACAACCATAAAATGTAAAAACATAGATGGGTGTGGGATTCTTTTTACCCTCAAAACCCATGACAGGGGGCACTTCCATATTGATTGAAAAATCTGTTTTATTCTGTCTTTATTGAAGCCCTCATCTTTGTGATGTGGAAATGGGCCTCCAGCAAAAAAAAACACTGCTCTGAAAAACCCCCATCTAACTGAGCTTTTTCTTTGAGGAGCTCCGGCGCTGACTAAAATATTTTTGAACGCACCTGCTTATAAACAAATTTTGTGGATTCCGGTTAACTGAATATGTATCAATCATGTTTCAGCCAATCAGAATTAAACATTTAAATTACTCCCACCCCATATCTAATTATTAAAAAGTCTAACCAATGATAATTCATGAAATTGAATCTGTGAATTATGATTGGTTAGACTTTATAGAAAAAAAACAAGACTTAAATTAAAGATAACTTAAATGGAAACAAATTTGTTTTCCTGGAAATTGGTCACCACATTCTAAAAATTACATGAAGTCTTCAATGGGTAAGAGCAAAATAATTAAGAAAACTGGTTGACTGAGACATCTGTAGCTAAATAATTTCTTCTCTATTTGAACAGATAACCACAGGCATAGCTACTACTACTCAGAAGTATAAGAAGGAACTGGTGGCAGCACATGTGGAGACAATTTAATGTATTGCAACTGACCCAAAAATAATTTCTAATGTGCAGCAGGAGGAAGCAAACCCCAAAACCACTAACTTTCTATGTGGAAAGAAATTCAAATTGCTATTGAGAAATGGAGGCCCATACTGGATACAGCTCCACCTCCTCCAGTGACTTGACCATCATTCGTATCCCTCACTCTCTCTAAGCAAAATTTACTAGAAGGGAAGTTCTTTGTATCAGTGACCTCAACTATTCTTGTATAAAAAATACTTCATTGTATTGTGGTTGCAAGCCATTGCACTCCTTTTTTTAAATTATTAAATGGTTCCAGGCTTAAACAAATAAAAATGCTTCTGTTCATAGACTGGCTACTAGTGGGTAACCACCTAAAACAGGGGTGTCCAAACTCGGTCCTGGAGGGCCGCACCCAGGACTGGATTTGAATATATCCTTTCTTTGCACAAGTGAGTCAATCAAGATGACTGAAGAAGTGATTGACTCACCTGTGCACAGTAGGGTTATCATCAAATCCAGGCATGCGTGTGACCCTCCAGGAATTAGTTTGGACACCCCTGACCTATACCAAGAGAGTTTCCACAGGAAAAGGTACTTACATGCACAGAAAAGACAAAAATGGGTCAGTGCATACTCACTCGCAAGGGCTCCTCCACTTCACTGCCTAGGGCTCCAAAAAGGTAGATCCAGCCCTGTGTATAATACATGATAATGCTTGTCATTTCATTATAATTTATATGTTTATAATACATGTTATGATCTTCAAAAGCTAAAAGACCAAAACTAAAAGTATTTTTGTTTTGTTCAAATTACCATTTGTTATTCAGTTTTATTTTTTTTTAAATTAAATTTTGGTTTCTACACCACCAGAACTGCCTACATTGGCACAGTGTATCTACCAATAGGAACACTATATTTGGGACAAGACTACACATTCCATGATGCTTTGCTGCACAAACTGACTTTACTGAGAGGAACAATGTATTAGCTACCTGTGATTGGCCAAAACGAAATATGAATATTATGCTAATTTTAGCAGGGATTTCCAGGGGTGTTAACTCCTGAAAATCAACTGGTAGGAAACTTAAGAGATTTAGCATTCTTTAGGGTAAGTATATTAGTGTTTATGTTTGTATTTTCTTCATCCAAAAATGTTTGAATACACTATCAGATGCATTCATAATCCTGGAAATATATATATGCCTTTAATTTGCATCCACAGGTCCTTCCTATCCTCCAATGTATCTCATCCTTTAGGAAAGAAACATACTTCATCAGTAAAACAACAGTTTCATATGAAGGGCTGTATTTATTTCAGATTGTGTAAACACATTTTAGACATTATCAATAAAGTTATTCAAAGGAGAACACTATACTTATGAGCAGTTCAGTGACCCTTTCAACTCCAGCAGGTGTAACCACACTGTGACTCAACTTCCATACATTCCTTCACTGACATTTCCTTACAGCGGATCCTTACACAACCTTCCTCTCCTCGCTTTTGATTGGCTGCAGGTGTAATCCTCTAGACGGCTATTGGTTAACTCCATCAATCCCTCGCCAGGTAACTGACATTTCGCTGTCATTGGTTGCCAGTGTCCGGCCGCTCGCTATGATTGGCTGTAGCAGCTACTGGGTCGGTTTAGGATTGGAGTGTGAGTATCCCTTTCGCGTTGCTATTGGCTAACACTGACACCCCGTTTATTCCGCCATGTTCCGAGAGTCCGGCACTCTTCGGACGGGGCGATAGGATTATCTGTGCGTAGTTTAGGAATCCCATTACATTCGCTGTATATCCCGGGTGCACTGGCTGCAGGTGCCAGGCTGGGTGCCCTCTAACCTCACAGTAATGCCAGGCATGTTATTCCGCCTTCCTCCGGGGGCGGGGTCACGGGCTGCACTCAGGTGATCACACACCGGAGCGGGAGAGCGGCCAGGACTGGAGGAGAGCAGGTAACTAAATACAGACAGCTAGAGGTATATGGTTACCATGAGATTAGTGCTGAGGAGCTGTGATAGATAACTGGGACTGTATGAAGTGTCACTAGGACTGGAGGAGAGCAGGGAACTTATATGGTTATACGGTTACTATGAGAGAGATCAACAGCCAGGGCAGTGATATGGAGTGTCACTAGGACTGGAGGAGAGCAGGTACGTTATACAGAGCCCATGGGTCATATCAATGGGACTCTTATGGGGCACTCTCTGTACTGTCACTAGGAACCAGCACTGGAGGAGAGCAGGTAACTGAATACTGACAGCTAGATGTGTAGGGTTACCATGAGATTAGTTCTGAGGAGCTGTGACAGACTAATGGGACTCTATGGGACACTCCCTGCCTGTCACTAGGAATCAACACTGGAGGAGAGCTGGTAACTTAATACAGACACCTAGCTATAGGGTTACTATGAGAGAGATCATCAGCACAGGGCAGATAAATGGGACTCTATGGAGCACCCACTGTCTCCAGCATTAGAGGAGAGCAGCAATAGTTATAGGGTTACCAGGAGATTGGTGCTGAGGATCAGAGCTGTGACAGATCAGTGGGACTGTATGGAGCACCCACTGTCTCCAGCACTAGAGGAGAGCAGCAATAGGTATATGGTTAACAGGTGATTAGTGCTGAGGATCAGAGCTTTGACAGATAAATGGGACTGTATAGAGTGCCCTATCCCGTCACTAGAAACAAGCACTGGAGGAGAGCAGGTAATTTGCAACAGACAGCTAAAGGTATACGGTTACCATGAGATTAGTGCTTGGGATCAGAGCTGTGACAGATAAATGGGACTGTATGGAGCACCCACTGTCTCCGGCACTAGAGGAGAGCAGCAATAGGTATATGGTTACCAGGTGATTAGTGCTGAGGATCAGAGAAGTGACGGATAAATGGGACTGTATGGAGCACCCACTGTCTCCGGCACTAGAGGAGAGCAGCAATAGGTATATGGTTACCAGGTGATTAGTGCTGAGGATCAGAGAAGTGACGGATAAATGGGACTGTATGGAGCACCCACTGTCTCCGGCACTAGAGGAGAGCAGCAATAGGTATATGGTTACCAGGTGATTAGTGCTGAGGATCAGAGAAGTGACGGATAAATGGGACTGTATGGAGCACCCACTGTCTCCGGCACTAGAGGAGAGCAGCAATAGGTATATGGTTACCAGGTGATTAGTGCTGAGGATCAGAGAAGTGACGGATAAATGGGACTGTATGGAGCACCCACTGTCTCCAGCACTAGAGGAGAGCAGCAATAGTTATATGGTTACCAGCTGATTAGTGCTGAGGATCAGAACTGTGACAGATCAATATGGGGCACTCTGCCTGTCACTAGAAACAGCACTGCTCAAACTGTATTCACAATCTGCTTAGGGCTACTGTATATAATTACTACACATATAGATACAACTAATTGTGTGTGTGTAAACAAATATATAATATATATGTGTCTGGCAGCTCATAAACTTATTTGTGTTTTGATATATTTATACGAATTGTATATATCTTCCCTAATTCTATCTGTTTCGTTTATAAATCTGTCTCTCTCCCTCGCTGTCTCTGTCTCTCTCCCTCGCTGTCTCTCTCCCTCGCTGTCTCTCTCCCTCGCTGTCTCTCTCCCTCGCTGTCTCTCTCCCTCGCTGTCTCTCTCCCTCGCTGTCTCTCTCCCTCGCTGTCTCTCTCCCTCGCTGTCTCTCTCCCTCGCTGTCTCTCTCCCTCGCTGTCTCTGTCTCTCTCTCTCCCTCGCTGTCTCTGTCTCTCTCTCTCCCTCGCTGTCTCTGTCTCTCTCTCTCCCTCGCTGTCTCTGTCTCTCTCTCTCCCTCGCTGTCTCTGTCTCTCTCTCTCCCTCGCTGTCTCTGTCTCTCTCTCTCCCTCGCTGTCTCTGTCTCTCTCTCTCCCTCGCTGTCTCTGTCTCTCTCTCTCCCTCGCTGTCTCTGTCTCTCTCTCTCCCTTGCTGTCTCTGTCTCTCTCTCTCCCTCGCTGTCTCTGTCTCTCTCTCTCCCTCGCTGTCTCTGTCTCTCTCTCTCCCTCGCTGTCTCTGTCTCTCTCTCTCCCTCGCTGTCTCTGTCTCTCTCTCTCCCTCGCTGTCTCTGTCTCTCTCTCTCCCTCGCTGTCTCTGTCTCTCTCTCTCCCTCGCTGTCTCTGTCTCTCTCTCTCCCTCGCTGTCTCTGTCTCTCTCTCTCCCTCGCTGTCTCTGTCTCTCTCTCTCCCTCGCTGTCTCTGTCTCTCTCTCTCTCCCTCGCTGTCTCTGTCTCTCTCTCTCTCCCTCGCTGTCTCTGTCTCTCTCTCTCTCCCTCGCTGTCTCTGTCTCTCTCTCTCTCTCTCTCCCTCGCTGTCTCTGTCTCTCTCTCTCTCCCTCGCTGTCTCTGTCTCTCTCTCTCTCCCTCGCTGTCTCTGTCTCTCTCTCTCTCCCTCGCTGTCTCTGTCTCTCTCTCTCTCCCTCGCTGTCTCTGTCTCTCTCTCTCCCTCGCTGTCTCTGTCTCTCTCTCTCCCTCGCTGTCTCTGTCTCTCTCTCTCCCTCGCTGTCTCTGTCTCTCTCTCTCCCTCGCTGTCTCTGTCTCTCTCTCTCCCTCGCTGTCTCTGTCTCTCTCTCTCCCTCGCTGTCTCTGTCTCTCTCTCTCCCTCGCGGTCTCTGTCTCTCTCTCTCCCTCGCGGTCTCTGTCTCTCTCTCTCCCTCGCGGTCTCTGTCTCTCTCTCTCCCTCGCGGTCTCTGTCTCTCTCTCTCCCTCGCGGTCTCTGTCTCTCTCTCTCCCTCGCGGTCTCTGTCTCTCTCTCTCCCTCGCGGTCTCTGTCTCTCTCTCTCCCTCGCGGTCTCTGTCTCTCTCTCTCCCTCGCGGTCTCTGTCTCTCTCTCTCCCTCGCTGTCTCTGTCTCTCTCTCTCCCTCGCTGTCTCTGTCTCTCTCTCTCCCTCGCTGTCTCTGTCTCTCTCTCTCCCTCGCTGTCTCTGTCTCTCTCTCTCCCTCGCTGTCTCTGTCTCTCTCTCTCCCTCGCTGTCTCTGTCTCTCTCTCTCCCTCGCTGTCTCTGTCTCTCTCTCTCCCTCGCTGTCTCTGTCTCTCTCTCTCCCTCGCTGTCTCTGTCTCTCTCTCTCCCTCGCTGTCTCTGTCTCTCTCTCTCCCTCGCTGTCTCTGTCTCTCTCTCTCCCTCGCTGTCTCTGTCTCTCTCTCTCCCTCGCTGTCTCTGTCTCTCTCTCTCCCTCGCTGTCTCTGTCTCTCTCTCTCCCTCGCTGTCTCTGTCTCTCTCTCTCCCTCGCTGTCTCTGTCTCTCTCTCTCCCTCGCTGTCTCTGTCTCTCTCTCTCCCTCGCTGTCTCTGTCTCTCTCTCTCCCTCGCTGTCTCTGTCTCTCTCTCTCCCTCGCTGTCTCTGTCTCTCTCTCTCCCTCGCTGTCTCTGTCTCTCTCTCTCCCTCGCTGTCTCTGTCTCTCTCTCTCCCTCGCTGTCTCTGTCTCTCTCTCTCCCTCGCTGTCTCTGTCTCTCTCTCTCCCTCGCTGTCTCTGTCTCTCTCTCTCCCTCGCTGTCTCTGTCTCTCTCTCTCCCTCGCTGTCTCTGTCTCTCTCTCTCCCTCGCTGTCTCTGTCTCTCTCTCTCCCTCGCTGTCTCTGTCTCTCTCTCTCCCTCGCTGTCTCTGTCTCTCTCTCTCCCTCGCTGTCTCTGTCTCTCTCTCTCTCTCCCTCGCTGTCTCTGTCTCTCTCTCTCTCTCCCTCGCTGTCTCTGTCTCTCTCTCTCCCTCGCTGTCTCTGTCTCTCTCTCTCCCTCGCTGTCTCTGTCTCTCTCTCTCCCTCGCTGTCTCTGTCTCTCTCTCTCCCTCGCTGTCTCTGTCTCTCTCTCTCCCTCGCTGTCTCTGTCTCTCTCTCTCCCTCGCTGTCTCTGTCTCTCTCTCTCCCTCGCTGTCTCTGTCTCTCTCTCTCCCTCGCTGTCTCTGTCTCTCTCTCTCCCTCGCTGTCTCTGTCTCTCTCTCTCCCTCGCTGTCTCTGTCTCTCTCTCTCCCTCGCTGTCTCTGTCTCTCTCTCTCCCTCGCTGTCTCTGTCTCTCTCTCTCCCTCGCTGTCTCTGTCTCTCTCTCTCCCTCGCTGTCTCTGTCTCTCTCTCTCCCTCGCTGTCTCTGTCTCTCTCTCTCCCTCGCTGTCTCTGTCTCTCTCTCTCCCTCGCTGTCTCTGTCTCTCTCTCTCCCTCGCTGTCTCTGTCTCTCTCTCTCCCTCGCTGTCTCTGTCTCTCTCTCTCCCTCGCTGTCTCTGTCTCTCTCTCTCCCTCGCTGTCTCTCTCTCTCCCTCGCTGTCTCTGTCTCTCTCTCTCCCTCGCTGTCTCTGTCTCTCTCTCTCCCTCGCTGTCTCTGTCTCTCTCTCTCCCTCGCTGTCTCTGTCTCTCTCTCTCCCTCGCTGTCTCTGTCTCTCTCTCTCCCTCGCTGTCACTGTCTCTCTCTCTCCCTCGCTGTCTCTGTCTCTCTCTCTCCGTCTCTGTCTCTGTCTCTCTCTCTCCCTCGCTGTCTCTGTCTCTCTCTCTCTCCCTCGCTGTCTCTGTCTCTCTCTCTCCCTCGCTGTCTCTGTCTCTCTCTCTCTCCCTCGCTGTCTCTGTCTCTCTCTCTCTCCCTCGCTGTCTCTGTCTCTCTCTCTCTCCCTCGCTGTCTCTGTCTCTCTCTCTCTCCCTCGCTGTCTCTGTCTCTCTCTCTCTCCCTCGCTGTCTCTGTCTCTCTCTCTCTCCCTCGCTGTCTCTCTCTCTCCCTCGCTGTCTCTCTCTCTCTCTCTCTCCCTCGCTGTCTCTGTCTCTCTCTCTCTCCCTCGCTGTCTCTGTCTCTCTCTCTCTCCCTCGCTGTCTCTGTCTCTCTCTCTCTCCCTCGCTGTCTCTGTCTCTCTCTCTCTCCCTCGCTGTCTCTCTCTCTCCCTCGCTGTCTCTCTCTCTCCCTCGCTGTCTCTCTCTCTCCCTCGCGGTCTCTGTCTCTCTCTCTCCCTCGCGGTCTCTGTCTCTCTCTCTCCCTCGCGGTCTCTGTCTCTCTCCCTCCCTCGCGGTCTCTGTCTCTCTCCCTGTCTCTTTCTATATCTTTTGTTTGTGGACAGTTAATATATAAAATTTAGGAGCCAACTAGATTTTCTATAAGCCATATAGGCACTATGTTAGTACAGATATAATATCCTACTATAAATGACTTTTGGATATGAGTTGACAAATTCATCTGCAATTTAGACGATTAGATGAAGGGAGATATATATATATATATATATATATATATATATATATATATATATATATATATATATATATATATATATATATATATATATATATATATATATATATATATATATATATATATATATATATATAAAGTCTGCACACCCCTGTCAAAATGTCAGGTTTCTGTGCTGTAAAAAAATGAGACAAAGATAAATCATTTCAGAACTTTTTCCACCTTTAATGTGACCTATAAACTGTACAACTCAATTGAAAAACCAACGGAAATCTTTTAGGTGGAGGGAAGAAAAAATATAAAAATAAAATAATATGGTTGCATAAGTATGCACACCCTTAAACTAATACTTTGTTGAAGCACCTTTTGATTTTATTACAGCACTCAGTCTTTTTGGGTATGAGTCTATCAGCATGGCACATTTTGACTTGGCAAGATTTGCCCACTCTTCTTTGCAAAAACACTCCAAATCTGTCAGATTGCAAGGGCATCTCCTGTGCACAGCCCTCTTCAGATCACCCCACAGATTTTCAATCGGATTCAGGTCTGGGCTCTTTCTTGGCATTTCGAACTGTTTATAATTCCCTCTATCTTAACTAAGGCCCCAGTTCCAGCTGAAGAAAAAAAGCCCCAAAGCATGATGTTGCCACCACCATGCTTCACTGTGGGTATGGTGTTCTTTTGGTGATGTGCAGTGTTGTTTTTGCGCCAAACATATCTTTTGGAATTATGGCCAAAAAGTTCAACCTTGGCTTCATCAGACCATAACACCTTTTCCCACATGCTTTTGGGAGACTTCAGATGTGTTTTAGCAAAATGTAGCCTGGCTTGGATGTTTTTCTTCGTAAGAAAAGGCTTTCGTCTTGCCACTCTACCCCATAGCCCAGACATATGAAGAATACGGGAGATTGTTGTCACATGTACCACACAGCCAGTACTTGCCAGATATTCCTGCAGCTCCTTTAATGTTGTTGTAGGCCTCTTGGTAGCCTCCCAGACCAGTTTTCTTCTTGTCTTTTCATCAATTTTGGAGGGAGCTCCAGTTCTTGGTAATGTCACTGTTGTGCCATATTTTCTCCACTTGATGATTGTGCTCCATGGTATATCTAATGCCTTGGGAATTCTTTTGTACTCTTCTACTTACTGATACCTTTTAACAATGAGATCCATCTGATGCTTTGGAAGCTCTCTGTGGACCATGGCTTTTGCTGTGGGATGCAACTAAGAACATTTCAGGAAAGACCAACTAGAGCAGCTGAACTTTATTTGGGGTTATATATTTTTTTATTTTTTTCTTCCCTCCACCTAAAAGATTTCAGTTTGTTTTTCAATTGAGTTGTACAGTGTATAGGTCACATTACAGGTGGAAAAAGTTCGGAAATGATTTATCTTTGACTCATTTTTTTACAGCACAGAAACCTGACATTTTAACAGGGGTGTGTAGACTTTTTATATCCACTGTATGTATGTGTGTGTGTGTGTATATGTATATATATATATATATATATATATATATATATATATATATATATATATATATATATATATATATATATATATATATTTCTCCTATCGCTTTAATCTGAAAATGGACTGTTTCGCTCTATCATAAAACTAGCCTAGTTAGCTAAATTGTATATTGAATACATTAACTGTTTTGTGCCATTTGAAATAATGGATGATGTTAAGTTTTATTTATGACTACTGCATGCATCTAATGTATGAGACAGGATTTTTCTGTGCTTTTGCCACTCGGAGAGTGTTTAGTGGTTGTGTGCGTTTTTTATTTCAAATGGTTGTGAAATTAGATTTGGCTTATAATAATGTTTAAGAATTTTGTACTGATTTAAAGGATTTGAGAGAAGAAACACATGCTCAATTCAGCGGTTGCTTGTGTTCCTTCCTGCAAATGGGCCACCACCATACCCATATACTAAAAGTATACAAAATTAATATTTCCCTGATTTTCGTGGTTGACAATAGTGTTTGTAGTGAATGCATCCACTGCTTATCATTTATATACACAATGCTCATTTAATTAGATCATATCATGTATTAAAAATAGAGTTTGCAAAATACTATATTAATGTATACATGTGAATAGTTGCAATTTTAGAGTTCCACTTAACATTCAGAAAGCACTTTCAGGTATAATTCTAGAAGAACGATTACAAATAAAGATGAAATAAATAATCATTCAATGCTTTATATAATATATATATATATATATATATATATATATATATATATATATATATATATATATAATCGCACACTACTGTGGTTGCCAGTCAGCACACACTGCTCCTCCTGGAAATATAATTGTTTTTTAATCCATGATTTCCGTGTATACTGCTATTTTTAACATTCTGTGAAAACAGACTTTGATAGAAGTGTGACCATGGGTTAGTTCTTCTGCAGGGTGCTTGTTATTTTTGGACCTTGCCGATCAGCAGGCATTTTAAGGAATAACTGCTAAATAAAACCGTGAAATATGCTTCACATTTAAAAACAAAACCCTTTTTCACTGTTTTTTCAGATTGATTAGTGTCTGTCATGTCCGTTTTAAGGAAAAAAAATGTAGGAGTAAAAATGTTATTCTTGAATGTACATAAGAGTAAATGCATCAATTTTCACAAAAATGTACTTTTTAATTGTTTTTTTTTTTTTAATTATTTTCATACATTAGCATTTACCCATCATACATACTAAAAGGACAAATAGAAAACTGCCGAGAAGGAAATTCCGAAGCGTACTTTTATAAGACATGTCATCAATCTAATAATTATATTGATCAATTTGTTCCAATTTAGATGTCAAATTTGTAACACCAGAGAGGGATAACACAATTGTAAATTTATTTTATGGGTTCTGTTATTTCTAAGTAACTTGCTGCATTGCAGGAAACCTCCCCGCCCCCCCCCCCTTTTTTTATTTCCTTGTTCGTCTTGGCAAACTTATAAAGTATTATCTTTTATATATTGCGCATATTTTCTCATATAAGAACTTGGAACTATAGCTTGCTTAATAAACCACCCAAAAGTCTTCATTGGTGTACAAGGTATGCCAAATATGTAGCCTATCAAAAGGAATCACAATGAAAACATGTAAGCAGTTTCTTAAACATTAATGGGCAAGTCACATCCTTCTGTAAATCCCTTACTTATGAGTGTCAAATAATTGGTTGAGTCACTATCATTTAAAGAGAAAACAAGTGCTCTGTAATGTTTAATGGTACATGGAATACATTTTTTTAAGCACTTAAAACAGCATGTTCTAAACATTATTGTTTAGTCATTCAATTGTGTCCGACTCTCCGTGACACTATGGATTGCATCACTCCAGGCACATCTGTCAGCCATTGCCACCCTGAGCTCCAACAAGCTTGTGTTCATTGCTTCAATTACCTAATCTGCCTCACTCTTATTCCTGTGCCTTCAATCATTCCCAGCATTAGGGTCTTCTCCAGGGAATCTTGTTTTCTCGTGATATGGCGACATTTTTGTGATTTAGCCTCATGATCATACCTTCCAGTGAACAGTTTAGCCTGACTTTCTGTAATACTGACTAATTGGATCTTCTTGTAGTCCAATGGACGCTAAGTAGTTTTTTTTTCCCCAACACCTCAATTCAAAGGCATGAATTCTACGGTGCTCAGACTTCGTTATGGTCCAGCTCTCACATCCGTCTGTTTTCTTTGGAGAAAAAAACAGTGTCACCGTGAATCAGAGCGTTAAAAGGGGTCCGGCAGGCAAAAACAGTGTTGTAGCGAGGCAATGCTATAGAAGATCGGAGCGTTAAAAGGGATTTGGCAGGCAAAAACAGCTTTACAGTGGGGTTTAGCATTAAAAGGGGCCTGGCAGGAAAAACGGCTCTATAGCGAATCAGCTCTAAACTGGGTAGCTTTAAGTGAGGTATACCTGTAAATGTTTTCTGGAACTTCCTTCCTTTCTATTACATTGGCAATTTTGATCTCTTGTGCCTTTGCGAAACCCAGCTTGCACTGGTAGTTCCTAGTCCATTCATTTTTGGGGATCTTAAGCATTATCCGGTGAAATGAGTACAATTGTTTAATAATTAGCTTGGAATATAGACTGACCTTTTTCCAGTCTACTGGCCATTGAAATATAAGAAAAGTAGATTTTTGCATGGATCCCCCCACACACACATAAAATCAAACCTTTTTTTTTTTTTACTTTAAATGAAATAAGACATTCAGAGAGCATACTTAGGGCCTCATTCTATTATCGGCCGTAAGGCTGCGATTCCTTGCGGGGGTTCTGTTAACTCGCTATTCTATTATACGCCCCCCTTACGGCCGGCCGCATATCTTGAAACCGGCCGTAAGCTGTGAAATCTAAAAACGCAAAAATAAATTCAAGCCTGCACTGTACAGCTCTGTAAATGCTAGGGATCATATTGGGGGACATGAGGATTAAAAGTAACCCACTCTCAAGCTTGCACATCAGCCCAAACCCGAGTTCAAATTAACTGTTTATTTTCCGGCTGCGGCGTGGGCGGGTCTGAAGTGCTCCAAGCACTCTGGACTTTTTACATGGATATTTTACGGATATTAAAAATAAAATATTTTACGGATTTGAGTATAGGATAATTATGTGCTATTTTTTCTAACACCTAAAATCCCTTTATAGTCTTCTCAAAGTACAGAATGGCTTTATTTGAGCTATTTTATGTGCTTAATTGGTGCTAGCGGGACCTCTTTCCTGCAAGTAAGCTGCGGCTCGTTTTTAGCCTTGCAGAGAGGGTTCCCGGAGCAATTGAATTGCAAATAGGAATTTCTTACGGCCGAAACTCTTGCGGCCGTTTTAGATCAAAGGTTTTCCTCCGGCGCGAGCGGCCGCAAGAGATAGCAAGGCACCGGCCGCAAGCCTGCCGGAGCCCCCGGCCGTAAGGGAATAGAATAGCCGAATAGCTTGCGGCCGGTCCTTGCGGCCCCGCAACGGCTGCGGCTGGTAATAGAATGAGGCCCATAGACTGTAGATCTCATTGGCAAGCCCTCATAAGCAATCAAACTTCAAAATGACCACTTCGGCTGATACATGTGATGGTCAGTAACAGAAACCTTTGGTGGTGTCCTGAGATTGAGAGCTTGGATCCGATCACCCATTATGGACATTTTGGAGTTTGCAGAACCACACTATCTTCCCACATGTATGGATAATAGACGTAGGAAGAAAGTATTGGTTGAGTTTAAAGGGACACTGTCATCCCAACAGGAATTTGGCTTCATCATCATAAAGAGCATTGAAACTGACTATATATTTTACTAGGATTATTTTAGGACATTGGGCTGGATTTAAAATAATAAATTACAAATGTTTTTGGATTACACTGTAGTAGGAGATAGAATTCCTTTTAGACTTGTCGTAAGATGAGCCGCTTAGATCACTGCAGTGAGTTGAAGCTCAGTATAGAGAACTGCTACATGGCAATTAGAACATAGTGGTCTGACCTGATGTACAGAAAACAGACTTGTGGAAATGTATATCATCTAAATAATTACTAACTTTGTGTTATCAATGACACACTATATCCGCTTGTAACCACCCTCTCCTAAACATGTTGGTATGGATCATTTTTGTAACTGAATTCATTTAACGATAGTGTTTTAAATAGGAATATTCTTAAAACCTGCCCAGGTCTATAAGAGCTGTTAAACGGTCACAAATGATGACTGTGAAAATGACTGTGCTTTAATAAGAATATGCACAACAATTTATTTTTGTAAATATGCTGCTCATATCATCTTTTTTATTTTTATGACGTTGGTGGCACATGCAGTTTGTGATTAATATCAGTAGTTGTGTCATTTTTCTCTAATGTTTTTTTTTTTTTTTAGCAGGGGGGGATTTGGTAGATTGTTGTTTTAATCACACTGCCTCCAACAACAAATTATTTCCCCAATGTAATTTCTTTCTTACATATCCAAGTAAAAAGTTATTTACAATGGTGTTTAGTTCTGAAATCATCACTGTGCTGGAGAGTTATGGTGGGCCTTTAAACCAAACACTATTATGTGTTAAACATTGAGTTCCAAGAAAATGTACAGATATGTATTTTATATGTAATGAACCTATTATCC
The DNA here is from genome assembly GCA_027410445.1 of Discoglossus pictus. Lineage (NCBI taxonomy): Eukaryota > Metazoa > Chordata > Amphibia > Anura > Alytidae > Discoglossus > Discoglossus pictus. The sequence goes on from CM050169.1 coordinate 148,745,482, forward strand.
TGTAATTCACATATTATGCAGTATAATATGCCCAGTGTCTGCATTAGCGAGCCTTTTACAACCTCTGATTCCAGAAGTTCAACTGCAGTATAAAACACTCTTGATTGGATTGTATGTAACATATCTACCAGGAAAGAAAGGTGCTTTTATGGCAGACGAAAAGTTAATAAATATCACCTCTCATGCACTTTGCACTTTCTTTGGCTGGTGTTCACTTCTTTAAGAAATTCTAATACAAACGGGTAAACAATTTGTATGTAGTATAAAAGGGTGTGTGCCAATCCCACCCCCAACCTCTCTCTCTGCCAGTAGTTGCAAACATTTCATTACGTGAAACTACCAGCAGAAGAATTTATAAGATTGACAATATATTATTATTATTTTTAATCAAATGTTGACTTGATCTTTTATATTTATGTAATAATAGAAATATTGTATTACAAATGGTTATTCTCTGTTTCCTGTGTGCAGGTGAAGAACGCGTTTTATCCCTTCTAAACTTGCAGTTCGATTACTGGTCTCTGATCCAAAATTTTCTTCTGACAATTCTAACACTGGAGTTTTTTAATATAATGCCAAGCAGAATGGGGTCCAAAATGGATTTATCGAAAGACTTCATTAAAATGAAAGCGCACTATAACGGGTGAGTTCAAAGTCGGATCTCTTATCACTTCAGTTCCATGTGACTTTTCAAATGTGTTCTACATACTTCGGTCTTCCTTCTTTATATTTTTATTATTATAATTTGAAATTATTTTTTAATCTCAGAAAAAAAAAACATTTAGTGCTGTCCCACTCCATTCCTCATTAATTTAGTCCCATTCTATTCTATATTTGCTGTTTAACTTTCGTGATTATACAAACCAACTCTGATCAGAGTAATTTAGCATCAATTTCTGTATATATGCTTTTTCCACCGCTCAACTCACACATATTAAAGAACCATTGTAAAGCCCTAACAGAAGATAGATGCTTTTAGTAGGTAAGCATCTTGACTCCACCTCTAATGAGATTATCAAGCGTTGGGAGCAATTCCTATCTGGGGGACAGTTCTAAATAGTCCGACACATGCTACATGTCTAGATAGGAGAACAAAAAGCTCATTGGCTTAATTGGAGACTTGGTATGTTAAAGTAGATTCCCTTCTCAAGGACACAAGCTCGATCTAACGATTTAATGAAGCCTTCCAGTTAGATTTTCTTCTACCCCTTGATGCTTTCTTAAGAGGTGGAGACAAGCATCTCAACTGAAGGTTTAGAACTTCATATTTGAAAGTAAGTTTAGGAAAAAAATTTTTTTTGCTTTTATGTGAATTATTAATTAATAATAATAATCCATGCCTAATTAAGATCTCTAGCTTCTGTTGTTAGAGCATCACACTTGTTTAAGTTTTACTCTGTTAAGTATCTGAATAAGGAAGGGGGGGGGGGAATCCTTGCATTTGATAACAAATAAGAAAATACAGTTTTTAAAGTAAGATACCTGGTATTAATGTACTTTTTGCTAATAATAATAAACTGTAAAGCCGATTTCTCAGACTGGTAGTTTGCAATACTTTAACAATTGAACTTTTCCAGTGTCCATTTAACAAACTTGCTCTTAGGTAAGATCTTACTTAATCATTTAGCCCAACAATAGATGCATTACATTTTCACTTAGACTGATATGATAATAGATTATTTCTGTTCATGTTGGTTAAATGTTTAGCCTTTCTTAATTGTGCAGCTAATTTTTTGCTCAGGAATCTGGTCTGTTGTTATCCAGACATTTTTAAAAGTATCATTGATCTACACTATGCTTGGAGTGCATTGCACAAATAACTATATTTCTATGGTCATCAAGCATCTGATTTTAAATGGACTACTGTACCGGTCATTGAAGAAGGTATCTTTTGTTGGTTTAAAAAATGATTATCAATAAGATCTGTATTTAAAAAAAAAATCAAGTAGCTTTTTAAAATGTACTTTTAAACTAGTGTTTCAGACTCTAGCATATCTGTTTTTCTCTACTACATATCAGATGTCCATGGGATGGAAGAAAATTACCAAGGAGCCTCTCCAGATTGTATTTTTTATCTGCCTCTTTCCCTGTAATGGTCACTGTAGGCAAACCTAGACCAGTCAGATAAATGAGGCTAGCCTCCTGAGCAGATTGAACACCTAATAGAGGAGGAGAGTCCCTGAAACACAATGTACGATTTAAAAGCTGCTGTTGTTCAAACCCTGATGATATTGCTAAACCATTATTAAAAAACAAAGGAACGTCTATTGTAAGACCACTACAAATGCTTTTTTAAGATATTAGACTAACAATTATGAAGGTCCACTGCTGTATCAAATATATCTTGCCAACCTAGAATTTGGAAAGTCAATACATTAACACACATGTAGGCAATTTTGACATTTGTGTGCCAATAACAGGGATGTTTACATAATTTCTCTACTTGAGCACATAAGAGTTAAACAAAATGACAATAGCAAGGAGACTCATCTGTGCACAGGAGTATCCTGTAACTCTTTCCTGTTCATTGAATTCAAGGACTGCAATTGCCAACTCCTGCCTTTGTACTTAATCAGAATTATATACCACACACCCAAACTGTATCTGTTTAAAAAAATGCAGACATATTTCTTGCTTGGGTAACTCCAGGACAAATCAAGACAAAAACAAATGTTGAGATGTTTTACAGAAATAAAAACCTCATCTAGATATATATTCAGCATATTCCAGATCTTTATTTGTATTCAATTCATGCTGGTGTGATCTCATATGGAAAAAAAAGCCTATCTTGGAATAAGTGCATGTGATCTATTTCATAATAGAGAGAAAAAAGTCTGTCTGGAATCTGTGTTTTTTTTTTCTTTTACTTTTTTGATACTCGTATAAATATATTAATAAACTAGTGCTCAAATAGACTCAGGACATAATTTATCTTTAACTTCTTTAAAATATACATTTCAGGAAGCCTGTATAATAATGCATATGCGTTCTGGAAGAAAGGTTCTGGAGTTCCCAATTTGGACCCAGGTCTACTGATTTAGTACCCTTGTATAACAGTATTGCACAGGAGGCTAAATAATTTCTGTAAGATGAAACAAAAATGTTTAAAAAAAATGTGTTGAACAACATAATTGGGTAGGGAAAATGGCATTAAGCTAGTTCTTATATATAAAAAAAAAAATGTAAATGTGGATGCCTCTGCTGGACTCTAAATAAATATATCCATGATGCTTGGTGAGGGTTGAACTTATGAGATTGGCATTTACATTTCTGCAGGACAAAGCTTGCTGTTATTGTGAGATGCCTGCTTCTGAGCATGTGCTGAGGAGGGGGTACGTTTAAAATTACAAAAGTGCCCAACCCTCCCTCTACTCTTCAGTAAATTCGTGCACGCACTTAAGTTTCAAGTAATCAGAATGGCAGAGAAGGTGGAAACTTGTTAAATACAAATTAATATTTAAAAGTTAAGATTTTCTTTAACAATGGTTTATGTTCCTGGAGGATACAGCTGCAAATGTTGTTAGTTTGTTACATATTCTACAAATGTGTGTTTTTTTTGTTGTTTGTTTTTTTGCCCCCCTAAACTTCAATGATTGTTTCACTTGACCTGAAGTGGGTCCAATCTATCTATTAAAATAAAATACTATGAAAAGTGGAGTAGCTGTAAATGTCCAGTAGCTGTAAACAATCCATGTATTGCAGTATCCATTGATACCTTTTTACTTGAACAAAAAAAAATGTTTTTATTTAAAGTGACAAACTGTTGAGAGGTTGCTCCTCTCTTCGTCAAGTCAGAAGTAATACTGATTCAGGTGTCTCATTGCATTAATAAAAAAGGAATGCTGAAAATTCACAAAATCATGTGTCACGGACCACTTCTAGTTCCTGGAAATTAGCCCATTGAGCCACCATAAAGGACAGACCGCTTGGCTCCAGCCACTATGTGCATAAACACCTCCATTGTATTGTATTGTATTGTAATCTGTTGTGCCCCATTGTTTACCAGATAAAGTTAATGTACTCTATTTGAGGTCTGGACCAGTAGACATGGAGACAGCATTGTGTATTTGGAGGTTGGCCTATTGTTCACAGGTACCAGACAGGATGCCAGACTATTAGATCACATGTGGAGTCAATCTCCTGTTTACCTGCCACTCCCTGTCGTTGTGTTGTATACACCCCCTCTGTATCTAACTCCTATAAATATTGTTGACTTTCGAAAAATAAATCCGTTCACTGCTTAGACATATATAGAAATGGTAGGTTCTCTTATTTGCTCTTGGTGGCTGCGATACTGATCGTATCTCTACCCTGCAAGTAACTTGTTCTGGTCACTACCACAGGAAGGTAACTTCGACTACTAGAAGCACTGATTCCTGATGGAGGGACCCTGACTTATGCAGAAGCCAGATATCAGGGTGCTGGTGTCGAGATTTCCAATAACCCAACACTCCTTGTGGGTAGTTAACCTGTAGTCTATAGCAGGTGGCCATGGGCTATAATAGCCCCTACCCCAATTGTCACAATGTTGGACAGAAGATGGGCATTGTAAATAAAATAGTTGGTCAGGGCAAACGTGAAAAAATAATCTGTGTCTGTGGCATTGTAAATGAGTTAACACCTTAAAAACCTACACATTATTATTGAGTTAAAAAGGAACAATGAATCACAAGACAGCGAATGAGACAAAATCACAGAATGTGTCAGAAAACCCAAGTCTATGTTAAGTTCTGTATCTTTGCTGTTGAAATAATGTGATCATCTTAATTTCAAATATTTTCTTCTCCTAAATGGTGGTTGAAATCCCCTCTGATTATTTGTAGCTTTTGGATGGTGTGATCTTTTTGGGTAAAATGGTGTCCAACTAGAGTACTGTAACTGTTGTTGTTGTGTTTTTATTTTAGTTTTTTTTGAGAATGTGTTGATATTTATTTCCAATGTTTTAGCAGTAAGTATACAAGAGTTAAAGGGCCATTGAAGGCATTTTTCAGTGCATCTAAAAAAGGGTGTTTGATAAAGTGTTGGTGTGTTTTATTTCTTTTTTGAAAATGAAGCTCTTCAAGCTTTTGAATGTACTGTATATCTTTTGAATGTACGTTATATCCTTTTGGGGGATTGTTCCTTTCAGCCGATATGCAGCAATATAGTTGTATGAGTCATAAGTGTCTGCCAATGAGAACTAGAATCATGCATACTTTGTGCTCACACAGAGGTATTTCCTGTTTGTTTCCAATAGGTTTAAAAGTTTTTTACTAAAAATATTTTCTCATGGAACTTTTTTTTTTGTATGATAGAAAAATGTGCATTCCATGTCCCTTTGAAATGGATTTGAGTTTTTAACTGTGGATGCCATTTTATGATTAAAAGGCCAAATATCTGGCTATCAAGGAAAGTCTTAAATGGGAAAATGGATTCACCTATAGTGAAAAATGGGCTGCATTGTGAGCAATTATCCCTTTTAATATTTATTACAAGAAAATGTTCTAATCCAGACTGTTGATTAAATTGATTTTTTTTTTCAGTCTTTAATAGTCTTTTCGTCAGTTAATGCAGAAATTTTGATGACTTATTGATGGTTACATCAGCTGTATGTATGCAATGGACTGGATCTATTTGCTTTTGTGTAAAGGACTATTGTCTTGTGTTCAGAAATAACCCTCAAAGCTGGATTAAGTAACTGGTAAGACTAGTGAATTACCTAGCAACTATCTAGTCAAAATGGTTCGTATAGTGCACTCCCATTTGTTCCTGAGAGTAAATTATCCCTAGGAAGTATCTGATTGAGAGAGTATTTTTAAGCTTCGATCAAATGTCTTTGGATAATGAAAGAGAGTACAAAAGCTGGTGTGCTGTTCAAGGTTAAAAATCTCTGTTCCTGGCAAATAGATGAGGAAGAAGTGGAGGCAGTGACAGAATTTATTTTCCTGGGCTCCAAGATCTCTGCAGATGGTGACTGCAGCCATGACATTAAAATACATTTGTTTCTGGGGACAAGCTATTAAAAAGTAAAAATATTTCACTTTCAACAAAGGTCCACAGAGTTAGAACCATGGTATTCTAGTTGGACCATAATGAATGCTGAGTGCTGTAGAATTGACATCCTTGGATTGTAGTGTGGGAAGAAAACTGCTTAGAGTTCCTTGGACTGCAAGAAGATCCGATCAATCAGTACTACAGGAAATCAAGACAAACTGTTCACTGGAAAATATGATCATGAGGTTAATGTTCAAACATTTTGGCCATATTATGAGAAGACAGGATTCCCTAGTGAAGACTCTGATGCTGCTCTTTTTGCAGGGTGTGGGGAGGCACAGTGCTGGAGATGGATATAAAAGGGCATTGAAGCAATGGACATAATTTGTAGGAGCTCAGAGAGGCAGTGGCTGACTGATGAATTGGGCTTGCTGTGGTTATGGAGAGTTGGACACAAGTAAATGACTAAACAACAACAACTGTTCATACTATCAGAAAAGGAAATGGTTTTCTCTGGTTTCTAATGTGTTTTTTTTGTTTTTTTAATTAGAAATGTTTTAGAATGGTGTGTGCATTTGACTTAGTTCCTGAAGTCTTTTATATCCACATTTCTGGTGAAATAAGAACTTCTTTGAAAAATGTAATTAATTTCTCAACAGTCAGTTATTTCTATCTCTGTAATATTTTGTACGCTGCTATCTATGGCTATTGTTGGAACACTTCAAATTGAAATGCTTTCATCTTGTGTTAATTTAACGCTGGAAACCTACATCTCTCTTTAATTCTCCAAATGTCTTTAAAACTTTGTGTTGAAGAGGTTGTTAATTAAATGAAACTATATTCTTGTTGAGCCTGGACAATTTCATCTGCCTGTAGCACGTACAAAAAATGCATTGTTTCATATATTTATAGCTGTCCTTGCAAGTTATTTTTTTTCCCTTCTAAAATAACCACTAACCAAAATCCTTCAGAATAAAAAAAGGAAACATTTGATGACAAAAACAGCATGGCTGCGCCAATTTTTTTTGTCTTTAACAGTTCACTGTATAATGAGGAAAATAATATACATATTTGAAAATGTTGAGTCTGATTAAGAGCAGGAAAAAAGTATTTAAGCTAGGTTTTTTTTTTTAAGTTTGAAAAATACATTTTAATGCCTTGGATAGTCCCTGGAGTTATCCATAATTCTTTGGTGAATGATGTTTGTGTATAAGAGGAAGTTTACACTTCTGCTGGAGCAACTCTTACAATTATATTCCATGTGTGAGTGGGTAGGTGTCAAATTCAATGAGATCCATGTATTAAAACCCCCTCTACCTCTTTGTAGCAAGATAATGTTTTATGCAATACAGAACCTGTGTCGTTCTTATGTCACCATAAACCCTTCCTATCTGTCCTGTTTGTTTTGTATCCTGAGAACTCAAAAATAAGAAAATAAATTAAACCTGGATTTGAAACCTCTAGAGCAGTTGTTCCTATTTATTTTTTCGCTTCCAATGGATCACTTACAAATTAAGGGTCTTGATAGACCATATCTTCAAAACAAAAGGAAAAAAGGCACCACCCTAGTGCAGATTATCCTCCAAGCATCAATATAAATACAGCACAAACATATATATATATATATATATATATATATATATATATATATATATATATATATATATATATATATATATATAGGTCTCCACTTCTGGTTAATAAATGCCAACTCACATGGTATTACCCCAAAAATATGAGGTATAGTAAAGGTATAGGTTGGAACTCCAATGGTTCGTGGTCCACTCAAGCTTCCTTCTTTGTAGTGAGGCTGTGTCTCCAAACTCACCAATAAAAAGCGTTGGACTCCAAAAATAGGTCAAGTTGATAATATTTTTTATTATTATTTTAATTTGACCAGTCATAGACAAATGGCAAACTGTGAGATTTCCACTGATCACATGGAACAAAAATGCTAAGGAATAAAACAAACAAAACAAGACGCGTTTCGCTCCACTATCGGTGATTCCGCAGGTGATATAAAAAAAAAGATTATATCTATCTAGATTTCTCATGAAAATCTGTATACACATAAATGTGCACTCCAATGTCTTCCAAAAAGAAGTGTATCTTTATAAAACACCACTTACATCATATACCAAAATATATACCCCCATCTCGCCTCAAAATCGTTATCCAGGGAGCCCCCCCGCCTTGTGGCCCACTCCCATCAAACTCCGGACCAGATTGGCGCTTCAGTGAATGGCCACTTGTTTAATTTAAATAATCCCATATGTGGGTCCGTAAGTTCTTAGTGCTTTAAATAAAATAAAAATCTAAAGTAAAATTGCTGAAGGAAAATAATGTAATTGTTACAGGTATAGATAGTGACAAGTATTTAAAATTAGCAATACCCCACTGTACTCATAGAGGGAGATAATAGACTGTGTATTGTTGAGAAGACGGGCATGCTCTACCACTCCAGAGAACTGGCTGGAGGTTGTATGGGCAATGCCTGGGGGCTTTGCAACAGACGTTGTCAAATACATGCTATAAATATTCATAGCTTTTACATGGTTTTAAGGCAAAATTATGTTGTGGGTGTGTTATGTTTTAAGAACACTATATATTGTGTCCATGTCTAAGAGTTTTAAGACCGCACAATTAGAAGGAATGCTAAAAGCAAAATCAATAAGATTAGGAGATTAGTAGTTTCTTAAATCACTAGAAAAAGGGTTGTCCTAGTATTGAGCTCAAGACTGGATTATGGTATAGTATGCTCTAAATCAGACAGTGCAACAGATTAGTTTGGTTCTAAGAGATGACCAATATTCACTAAGCTTTGTATTTGCTGCAAAACTGTTCTTGAAGACTGCAATGGCTGTTTTTGGTGTGAAAATGTCTTCATTCTCTGGGAATAAGACAGATGATAATGATCTACTGACTTATAGGGATAAAAAATTCACACCTAATTTTGCCATACACTTAAAGTTAAGGTTTAAACCTTACTAAAACCTTTACTGTAAAAACGGAATTCTGCCAAGATTAAACTGTGGCATATGCAGACAGTCTGTGAAGGTGTATCTCCTTTTTCCGTTCTAAAACGACAGCCATTTAGTGCTATGATATGCCCTAATTTTTCAGTCCTGACATTTTTGCTATTCTAGAGTAGTAAAATGTTGTTTTAAACTTTTGCAGCACTTATTGTTCATCTGAATTGTGTTACTTTCTTATTTGAATGAAGGATACAAAAAAATGTAATCGGGTCGCTTCTATTAGTTGTTGTAGATAGACTGAGGCCTTGAGCTATGAGTCGCTCGCCCGAGGGCAGAGTGCCCGCGCAAAACATAGCGATGGCCTTGCTGTTGATTCAACCCCGTCAAGTTGCGCCATGTCGGAGGGGGGAATAATTATAGGCCTTCCCTGAAACCTGGCCGCACCATCTAGCGGCAACTTGCTGGCACTGCAGCTGTCAGTGCTGGAGATTTTCTTGTACACAACAAAATAGATCCCACTTACCTTAATTTTTATAGGGCAGAAAAATATGAGGCACAGGATCCCCTCACTGAAAAAAATAATTATTGTTCTCGTAAAGTCTTAAATTCAGATTTTCCCAAAACCTGCAAAACAGCTGCTAATGTTGTTTTGGTACACTTGACCTATTTTATTTTGTGAGTGAAATTGGTCCTTTTTAATAAAATGTATTAAGACTGGTGCTGTATAGCATGATGTTTTGATTACCTGAATCAGTTTGCAGTATGAATGTGGATTACGTTCCCGAGCATTATGGGAAGCTCAAATTCCTTGGCTACTAGGAAAAGCGGAAATGACACTGGCTGCATATTTGTCTCTGCAATTGAGTACAGGTGCAGCTAGTTGGTATTTCTAGTCCTGCAAGATTATTTTTTTTTTCTGCCTATTCCAGGAATGCAGTTACCCAACTCTGAGAAATTGATAAAGTGACTCATCCTCGTACAATCCAACCATTCCACATTTCTTTTTATTACGTTCCCTGAAGTTCATGGAACTGCTGTAGGTAAAATACAAGGTGCATAGCAGTGTAGGTGTTTGATTAATGTCTTTGATGCTTGTTGACTTTAGCAATGCCGTATTGAGTCAATGGGGTTAAATTGCACGTTCAACACTGGTGCTAACCCACAATGGGAGCCAACGCTTTGAGCCGGTATATTGATGTTTTATCCTCCCCAAAGCTTATTCAGGTTTTGTGCTCTACCACTTCCCGTCTACTTACCGACTTTTTTCTTTTTCTTCTGTGGTAAAATTCACCATGAACTAATCCAGACCCCCTTCATTTGTGGGTGCAGTGTATCCAGGCAGATGATCTTGTACCTAGAAACCAGCATGTAAGATACTGGGCAGTTCTCTAACATGGGGGAAAATTACATTGAAGCCTCTAAGCAAACACACTTCACAAATTAATAGAATCATCTTGGGAGCCTGGATGTCCATTATCACATATATAATTGTGAGCGTACGGGCCGTTGCTCACGCTTGTGGGCTCGCGTTGTTGGGATGGAGCAGCCACCTCCTCCCCAAAAATGCCCTGGTTCGGGTTCCGGAGGGGGAGCCAGACGCCGCCACTGCCACTAGCCGAACCTGCCAGAGGCCGCCACTGCCAGTAGCCGCACCATCCCGGGGCCCGGCAATCCAGTTGTTGGGATGGAGCAGCCACCTCCTCCCCACAATGCCGCCACTGCCACTAGCCGACCCGCTAGACGCCGCCACTGCCAGTAGCCGCACCATCCCGGGGCCCGGCAATCCAGTTGTTGGGATGGAGCAGCCACCTCCTCTCCACAATGCCCCGCGCAGGGCCGACGCCGCCAGTGCCAGTAGCCGCACCATCCCGGGGCCCAGCAATCCAGTTGTTGGGATGGAGCAGCCACCTCCTCCCCACAATGCCCCGCGCAGGGCCGGCCTGGGGAACAGGAAACACCGTGGATCCGCGGACTGGAGCAGGCCTCAGAGCTGGAGGAGCCGGGCCTGGGTAGCTGACTGTGAGTGACAGGGAGATAATGGGGTCTGAGGAACATGTGCAATCACTGAGACCTGCCATATAAACTAATTATACACTGATCATTAACACCATGTGTATGTATATAATGTGTGTGTGTGTGTATTGTGTGTGTGTGTATAGATATTGTGTGTATATATTGTGTGTGTATGTATAATGTGTGTGTGTGTATATGTATGTAAGTATATATATATATATATATATATATATATATATATATAATGTGTGTGTTTATTGTCTGTGTATTTTTTGTGTATATATAATGTGTGTGTATATTGTGTGTGTATCAACTGCGGCCCTCGCAAACTTTACGGCGCAACGCAAACAACATACGAGACACGTTAACACACATTACGGACTCGCAAAAATCGTCCGCAAGCCGCGGACATGAAAAAAAGGAAAAACACAATAAATACACACAACACATACATAAAAAGCTTACCTACAGCAAGAGGGAGCATCCAGGACCTCAAAAAATGAAGTTACACCTTCATTTAACTCATAATAAAAGAGTTTAGACACTAAAAAATTCTCTAAGCGAGAGAAAAAATGGCCGACGAACAAAACGAAAACGAGGCTACAGCACTCTAAACACGCAAACACCACAAGAAACACGCAAAACACCACAAAACACCTACCGATATTCCACTACAGACGCATACCACACATTAGCCGGCATTTTAGAACAATGCGGAACTACACAACTACGCTAACGGTTTCGTCACGCGCACGCACACTATTACACTGCACAAATTCACCACGCTTACACATCAGCTCCACACTACTAATGCTGCAGCAACATCAAAACAGATTCGCAGCTCTTCAACAATGCTTCAAAATAGGTAAAGTATATTCGTTTATTCATTTGTATTATATATTTCAGTATTATATATTGTATTATTTCAAAACATTAGCTACCTTACAATTCCATTGCCGTCATTTTTTGACGGGCAATTCGCTAGTACTAAATAACGTCTAAATAAAAAAAAAAGTAGAAAATGATAAAAGTACAATTCTTTCTTGTTAATGTCTTGCAAAAGAGAGTAAATATATTAAACTAGCGTATTGCCCGTCAATAAATGACGGCAATGAGATGTGTATGTTTGGAAAGTTGTTTAGTTATTAATATACATATGGAATTGTAAGGTAGCTAATGCTGTTTTGTGTGTACTACTGAAATATAGAATTCAAATTAATAAATGAATATACTTTACCTATTTTTATGCATTGTGTTGAAGAGCTGGCAATCTGTGTTGATGTTGCTGCAGCATTAGTGGTGTGGAGGTGCTGTGTAAGCGTGATGAACGTGTGCTGTGTAATAGTGTGCGTGCGCGATCCGAAACTGTTAGCTGTGTACTTCCGCATTTCGTTTTGTTCGGCCACCATTTTTTCTGTTGCTTCGAGAATTTTTTAGTGTCTAAACTCTTATTTTGAGCTAAATGAAGGTGTAACTTTGTTTTTTGAGGTTGTGGATGCTCCCACTTGCTGTCGGTAAGCTTTTTATGTATGTGCTGTGTGGATTTATTGTGTTTGTCTTATTTTTTCATGTTTGCGAGTTGCGGCCGTATTTTTTTGTTATGGTTTAACGGCTCGCCTCGCTATGCGAGGCTCGCCTGTGGCGCTCAATGCCAAAGTACTACGGTTTAACGGCTCGCCTAGCTGTGAGAGGCTCGCCGGGCGATGATCGCCAAGCCCGCTAAAGTACTACGGTTTAGCGGTAAATATGGTCAAACGGTAAAATGACGGTCAATAAAAATTTAATGTTGTGAAATTTGTTTACAACACAAAATGACTCGGCTACATTTGTCCCTTTTTTTTTTTCTTAAAATAAATACACATTTTTTTTTTTTAAACTTAATTTTTTTAACTTTCAACTTATATTTCATCAAATGCATTGTTTTAGGCGTAAAATCCGATGTGGCGCGAGACAAAGGCGTTAAATCTGTGTTAATGCGTAAATCTGTAATTGCGTTTCGTAAAATGTACTCGCTACTGTCTTTTTTTACTCATTGTGCGGTTAATGCGCATCCTTTGTCTCGTTGTTTTTTGAGCACATACGTCTTTGGCTGTGTTTTACGCAGTTCGTAGTAGTATAGCCTTGTTTTCATTTTTTTCGGCGGCTATTTTTTTCTCGCTTAGCCGATTTTCGACCTTTGTAACTCGTCTAAATCAATGTAAATTGGAGTTCCAACTCACTCCCAGACGTCCTGCCTGGTTCCCCATGCTGTAAGTGACCTTTTTTTTTTTTTTTTTAGTGTGTATTTAGTGTTTTTTTTATTGTTTTGGTTCCGCCGCTTATCTCCTAATTTTTTTCATCTCATATTTTTTTTTTAAGTCCTGCGTCTTGTGTAAAAAAGTGCTACGGTTTAACGGCTCGCCTCGCTACGCGAGTCTCGCCTGCAATGAGCTCCTGCGGCGCTCATTGCTAAAGTGCTACGGTTTAACGGCTCGCCTCGCTGTGCGATGAGCGCCTGCAGCGCTCATCGCAAAGTCGGACGATCGGCAAAGTGGTACGGTTTAACGGCTCATCGCTAAGTCGTACGCACTACGCAACACAGCGTGACGACGAATCGGAGTTGGACAATTATAATATGTGATGGAAAATATTGGAGTCTTAAAGGGCCAGTGTAAAAAATGTTTTTGCTGCACACCGCAGCAAAACTTTAGGCAATAAATAAATATAATTTTAAAACCTAATTATCCATGACTGCTGGTGTAACTTTTTCCCTCTTTTTTTTTTTTCTCATTATGATTATTTAGGCAGATTTTGTAGCCTGGAGCATGCTCCTGTTGCTCCCCAGCAATGCTCAGGACAATTCTACAGGGGGGTTAGGGGTACGGGAGCAGTCATTAATTCTCCATGGTAAACCATATTTGATTTAATGTGAAAAGCTCTTGCATGAAATCTGTGAAACAGGCCAACTGCTAAATCGTGACCAGGATTGTATACACACAAGAAATACCAATGGTTGTGACACTGAAACAATTTCAACTGCACTGATAATTGGTTGAAGTTATAGGCAAGTGAGCTGGGTTATTAATGCATCTGATGGAGGAGAATTAGTAGTGTATGAAAATTATTTGCTGCTTGAAAAAATACCAAAATAAACATTTAAACCGTTACCCTGAAGTTTGCTAAATTTCTTGCATTTGCAAACTGTTTTCTGTCAATGTTGACATCCCCTGAAAATCCTATGGAAAGTTTGCATACATAATACATCTTACCTTTTTCATCTGTGAATTGAGCTGCTTCTTTCCTTAAGATTTCTGTAATACCCAGAACAAGGTCTGTGTCCCTTCATTCATTGATTGTTTTATCTATATCCCAGGTGATACTTCCCCCAGCCTCAGTTAATTGCCCCCATCAACTGCCCCAGCCCCAGTGAAGGGTACAGTTTTACACAACCGTACCCTATAGCACAGTAGCCGTTTCTGGGGGTGTCTACATCACCCCGAGCACAATTTTTTTTTTCATGCAAAAATGTTTGCTAGGTGGGTTATAATGCTCCTCTTCCAGATGCATGAAAACAAATTGTTGATAAAGTACCAGATCTTGAAGGAATACATACAATGGTACTGAGGGAACTTGATTCTGTAATGGCCAAAACATTCTATAAAATTCTTTCAAAACCCTTTCTCCACAGGCTCGGTACCAGATGTGATCCCTTGATCTGCTCTTACATTTCTTAAATAAATTGGAATTATAGACCTGTAAGCCTCCTTTCTCTTCAAAATCTGCTGATATGATCAGGACTTTTTGCCAAATAGTTCCACCATCTCTCCCACACTGAATGTCAGTTGATCAAAACATGCATCCCCTTGGTTGTCACTGCATCACATTTTTTTGGCCATCCAGTGATCTCCTGTACAGTACTCCATTGATTTGGATCAGACCACAACAGTCTGAGTTAGATATCTGCTCCTTTTCCCAATTAGTGTTGGATGTGCACATCCCAGAGAAATAAGACACAGACACTGTGTTTCTGTATAATAATTCTCAAAGCGCTCTATTCCAAAATGGCAGTGTACAAGTTTATATATAAAAACGTTATCTGATCAAACGTCACATGATTCCTTTGTCTAGGAATTAATAGCTTTATTGATTGGTTCAAAAAGATCTGCAGTTTGTTGTCGTCATAGTGATCAGTTGAGGAAGGATCAGTTCATTGGTCTAGAAGGCAGGCGGTGCCTGTATCCTTATTTGGTCACGGATGTTTGCATCATCAGGCCACTCCCAGTTGTAGTTCTGTAGTCATCTTGTTGTGACTGGATGTAGTCCATCCTCCATCTTAGGTAACCTCCATTGTTAGTAATCTTCTCATTTATACATACATAAGTGAGTAAGGAATAGAAAAGGACATGGCAGACAAGCATAAAAAGACATTTTCCTAATTCCCATCCATAACACCATCTTTGTTGCCTAGAGGAGAAGGTAGTTTGGGATACATTATTTTTCTGACTGACCTATCTATAACACTTTTAACAAACACATCACAAAAAAATAAGTAGACTTGCATTCATCTCTTCTATTTCCGTGTGGCAAAATCTGTAAAATATCAAAAAGTATCCTTTCTTAGCAGAGATACACCTGGGGCCCCTCTGTCACTTTGTACAATTTTACAATGGTTCACATGGATCCACTTGTGACTGGGCTGCCTCCTGGATTTTCTGGTGTTTGATATTTTTACCTTAAACACTTTGCAATCAGTTGGGGCAATATTAGAGGCTGCAAGATGTAGCAGGAATCTCCTGAATGTGGAAGAGTCATTGATCTAAACACAGATTGTCTCTAATAGCCATCAGAGCTGCTGGAAGTTGAGTAACACTTACAAAAAACATTTTCATTCATTAATCACACCTTTTTGAAGTGATCAACTTAAGATCAAACTTGGGAATCCAACCAAACAATTCCCTGAACAGCTCAAGTGTTCCTTAATCATCTGTCTGTAACAAAATATGGTCCGTATACTGTATGACTGTTGGGCAGATAACAAAATTTTTAAAACATTTGCTAGGACATGATGAATCAGATTAACAGTCCAGAAACCATTACTTATGTATAGTACCAAATACCACAGGCAGGTGGCACTCGACCTAGACGCCACTTCATTTGTAACTGGAGGGGTACATTTGTTAATCGTATGAACATTTACAGTTAATTTCCAGCTTCCATTACTTTTCTTCAATGGCCCTAAAGAAGAATTATTGGAAGAAGAACATTTCTTCAAACCTTGCTGATCAAGCAAATCAATGATTTGGGGTACAGGTTCTACAGCTTCTGCTGGGATATGATACAGTCTATGTTCAGGGGGTCAGGACATGTAAGTTTAATTTCTGTTTCCTGTAACAAATTTAGACACAGCTTGCAGCATGTCCACTTCTGCACCCCATTTATATCCAGATTACTTGGACCATTAACTGGAACTTCTAGCTTTATGAAAAAAACATGTATTGTTTTACAGATGTCTCACAAACGGACATAATGGACAAAGTCCTTTTTTTTTTTTTTTTTTTTTTTGTATCCCATTAGTCTCTAACGCTGCAACCACATATGTTTTCTGCTAATCATGCGATCATGTTCAACAAATAACGGTACAAGCCTGCTACATACTGCAAGTTGTGCAGTTATTTGCATTACTTCTACTTTGATTTGCAACTGTGTAACTAAAGAAATAGGATTATTGATGCAGGGAGTGTTCAGATTGTTAGTATCTTGGGATCGGGACAATTGACAGTGTTTCCGTGTTTTTTAAATTATTTTATTTCCTCTGGATGAATTAACAATTCACTTATTACAAGCATCCGAGAAGATCTAAAAAAGGTTGAACTTCATGGACTAAAGTTTTTTTTTTTTCTCAACCTCAAATTCTATATTACTATGTTACTACATTTTTATATTTCCCTTCATCCCCCATGTTTGCAATAGGATGGCCCACCCTTTGACTAAACAATAAAGACTTACTTTGTAAGAAGCTGTAAAATTGTTGGCAGGCATGGTGGTTCCTATTGCATAGCCAGTTGCTTCATGGAAATTCTAAGTGGAAGACCTGACAAGGAAATCAGGGGAACACAACATTATATAAATCTTACTAGCCAGTCATAATGGTTTAGGAATCAGGATGGAGGTAATTCGTAAATTATATTCTTAAATGCCTGTATGAGCTGTTCAAATATGTTTCTTTAAATAATTAACCTTGTCAATGGTCAAAATAGTTTTAGAAATTAGAAATACACATCATGTTATTATAGAAGGCAAGACATTTTTTAGATCTAAACTTTTTTCATATTTTTGGGTGTAATTCTTCAAAATAGTAACTTTTGAATATGATTTACATTAGCATATGATAATAAATATATATATATATATATATATATATATATATATATATAATATAATTATAACAACATTTTTTTTTGTGTCCCATGTGAGTCCATTTGTAGCTCTGATCAAGCAGTTATGTCCTTCTTTGCGGGTGTGGGGGCATGTCCTTGGCTCCACACAGAGCGTGGAGGAACAGTTTGCAAACCCCTTTAACTTACATAGACGCCTCCTAAAGCTACTCAGAAGCAAATGAGGACATTACAGATATATAAATGGAGTCACTAGGACCAAAACCAAACATTTTAATAATATGTTCAATTCTCATTCTTTGGCATACTGCTTACTTGGGCAATATCTTTTTAAGGTTATCTTCATTTTGTTGATCTCCAAGGGAGGTCAGCTGAATGGTAACAGTGGATGCAAAAAAGAGCAAATATAAAATAAAACCTTTTTTTCAGCTAGCTTTCTTATTGTTTTGGTAAAGAGTGCCAGTTCCTTTCAAAGTGACATTGATTATAACGTTTGTTGCAGTACCGAGCTGCAGTAATGTATGTTTTGTAAAATATAATCATTGTAAAATAAAAGATTAGCATAATCTGAGATTTCTACACACAAAGAGAATCTCTAAACATCTTAATTCTTGCAATGATGAAATGCTACTTATACCTATTGAGGATGCAGTTGTAAATTCTTCAGATAGGATGCAAGATGGTTTAATCTTTAGGCCATAGTCCATCATTATGCCCATTGAGGATTTATGTCATATCCTTAGTTTTGCTTTTTTTCAATGTGGTTCCTATACAGTAACCTCACTAATTATGTAATTGTGCATAGTTGACAAATTATGTCAATTCCTGTTGTGATTAAACACTCCAGGAAATCCTTTACTCCTCACATGTAATTTTTTTTTTTTAATGGTGCAGTGACATCTATCAAAATTTTGGTAATTTGTCCCATATTTCTATTTTGGTTTGAGGCATGATAATTAGTTTTCACGTCTTGCATATTTGCACTAATGTGATTCATTAAATGGACCCTGAAGGCTTCATATGTGCTCTGCACGTATGTAAAAAGTGATTTCCTTTTTTAAATTTGAGTTATGATTTTTTTTAAGTTTGGGGATTTTAAGCTGCTTCTGACCTGCCCTTTTGTCAGAATACAGGTCAGTGGAACTAATTAAAATGAAGTGTGCAAGTAATGAAAGGAATTTTGTTTCAATATTTAACTCTATATTAGATATCGTTACTTTTCCCCTATTGCAGCAAAGCATGTTAGTCAAGTTGTACTAAAGCTGAATAATAAGGGCTGTATTTCCAAAAAAATAAGTATATATATTTATATAAAATACTGTCAGGGTTGATATGAGAGGCATTTTTCTGCTTTTAGCCTAATGTAAACAAAAAGTATTAATGTGAAAACCTTTTTTATGAATGGAGGATTTGAACCTAAAACCATCTAAAAAACAAGGGCTTTTTCCTATTGTTCCACATGCCTACATATTAAGCAAGGAGTATAGGAATCAATAGATGTGCTTGGTGTGCTGTCCACAATGTAAGGTTTTTGGTCCTCTGAGCACCTTCGGGTCATTGCGAGCCCTACACTGAGCGCCTCTGGCGCTCACTGTGTGGCTCACAGTAAGCGCCCTTGGCGCTTGTTGCTAGCCTCTCCCCCTGTGTATTTCAAGTTTCCTGCTTTGCACTGATCACCTTTTGGTGCTCATAGTCAGCCCCACGCTGAGCGCCTTTGGCGCTCATAGCAGGGCTTACAATGAGCACCTTTGGCGCTCATTGCGAGCCTTTCCTCTCGCCTGAGCTCAATGCAAGCCTCAACTGCTCATTGCGAGCCTTTCCTCTCGCGTGTGCTCAATGCAAGCCTCAACTGCTCATTGCGAGCCTTTCCTCTCGCGTGTGCTCAATGCAAGCCTCAACTGCTCATTGCGAGCCTTTCCTCTCGCGTGTGCTCAATGCAAGCCTCAACTGCTCATTGCGAGCCTTTCCTCTCGCGTGTGCTCAATGCAAGCCTCAACTGCTCATTGCGAGCCTTTCCTCTCGCGTGTGCTCAATGCAAGCCTCAACTGCTCATTGCGAGCCTTTCCTCTCGCGTGTGCTCAATGCAAGCCTCAACTGCTCATTGCGAGCCTTTCCTCTCGCGTGTGCTCAATGCAAGCCTCAACTGCTCATTGCGAGCCTTTCCTCTCGCGTGTGCTCAATGCAAGCCTCAACTGCTCATTGCGCGCTTTTCCTTTCGCTTGTGCTCATTGCAAGCCTCTACCGCTCGCGGTGCTCCATTGTGAGCCTCGCAATGAGTGCCTTCGGTGCTCATTGCAAGCCTTTTCTCTCGTCTACTCTACTGTACGGGGCGCTCATTGCAGGGTTCGTTAACCTTCAAGTTTAGTGCTTGGAAATGCCATGTGTCTCTTTCCAGGATCTGCCCCCTGTCCATTCCCTGTGTCTTTCTCCGCTGTGTGTCTGCTGAATCTTTGCGAGGCGCGCAGTGACTGCCATTGGTTATATTTTCAAAGTCCTGCGTGCATGGCTTTGTTTGTGTGTTACTTTCTTCAGCGTTATGTGTTTTGTGAGCCTGGCGTTGCTGAGCCTCGTTTTCATGAAATTTTGGGGGTTTTCGTCTGCCATTTTTTTTTCCTCACTCAAATGACAAAAAATACTAAATATGGGTATAATTCCCAGGATTCCTGTGTCTCGCCCTGTGTGGTGTGTGAGTGTGTTTATAATTTGTTGTACATGTGTGTGTTTGTTTTTTGTGTGTGCGTTTTTACAGTGCTGCGTGGCTGCTTCGCCTCGTTTGCAAGGCTTGCATGTGTCTGCATGACCTACATCGCAAACGTTACATACATTAACAACTATATATGTGATGTAATCTTAATTTTAGCTGACTTCTGTTTCTATAAACTCCACTAAAATGTAAGTGTTTTTTGAAGTTGTTGTGTCATAACAAAATGGGACAAAATGCTGTCCATGAGCAACACCTTGGTTTAAAATACCTTTGTGTGGCATGATAATCTCTGGCTCTTCATACCATTCTAAACTTAGAAATATATAAATGAATACCCTTTAAAAAAATACTTGATGACAGTATATTTATGTGAAAACAATATATTCAAGTGGAGGAAAAAGTGTTAGAGGTTTGATAAGCAATTAACAGTCAAAACTATGTGGTCTTCTTTTAAAATAGATCTGTCTTTTGACATGAACCTGCATCTCTCTCTCTTCGTGGGGAGCTATGTATAAATCCCTCTGTGAACTGGTCCAGCCTCCTCCTATAGAGAAATATGGGCATTGCTAAGTGACCATTGTAACAAACTCCTCAGGGTTAGTCGTCATTGTTTGTGCTCAAGCAATGGTAATGTCCTGTTCCTTTAACACATAATAATAATAATAATAATAATAATATGATTATTATTATCCTCTGCTTGCTTCATCTGCCATGTTGGCCTTTCTACCTCCTTCTATATGAGGTGGAGGGCAGCAAGCTGGGAATATCCTGAGCTTTACCATATTGCATTTTGAAAAGCAAGCACAGCATGCAGATTCCTATAGGTAGAGTCACGTGGTGATGGCTACAGTATACCACGTGACCTAGCGTACAAAATGAACCTTTTAGCCATGTTGTGTTTTGCATAAAGTGAAGCAACATTTTGCCAGCCCCCCCCCCTCACACAGGGACAAATTATGAGGAAAGAGAGAGGTCGACAGGATAGCCTTGTGGGGGGTTTCAGTTAGCAGTAAAAATATTAGTGCACACTGAGGTTTAATAAAAAAGCAACTACATTTATAGCTCTATTAAATTGTGATTCGGCCAATTGAAAAGGGCTCTATATAAGCACAGAGCATATTTTTTTTTTTTTACAGAAGTTTTTAGTTTGTGAGCTTTTATCAAAAAGCCAGGTCTTCACGAACTAAAAACTTCTGTAAAAAAAATATGCTTATATAGAGCCCTATTCAATTGGCCGAATCGCAATTTAATAAGGCTGTTGGTGTATAAGGAAAGTAGTACCATCTATTGTACTCAACACTTGTGAAGGGAGTCTGAACCATATCTGATGAAGTCGCTGATCAAATGCCTACTTTGAAAAGCCCCCTTGGCAACTTTTTCCCAGGGGCAAGTTTTCTTCCTATAAACTGTTCCTAGGGGCACGTTTTCTTCCTATAAACTGTTCCTAGGGGCACGTTTTCTTCCTATAAACTGTTCCTAGGGGCACGTTTTCTTCCTATAAACTGGCTGATCTTCAATATGGCTTGGCTGACAATTTAAAATTTAGTACAGGTACAACATAAATTTTTTTCCCTTCACCTTTGGTTCCAGAGCCTTGCCAGATAAGCCATTTTGCCAGCCCAACAAAGGTCACATAATAATAATTCAGCAATACTCTGACCATAGGTAATTATCCTGTGTCTCTAAAGTACCCTGGATTGATAGAAAGTTAAATTAAACCGATATTAAAGATAAATGATTTAATGAAATACAATAATACATATGAACTTATCTTATGGTCTTGGAACGTCAAGTACACTCTTAATTTTGTGTAAAGGAGGTGCCGGACCATCAGTTGCTGGAAAATCTGTGTTGTACCTGTACTTGATAGAGTTGATTAGCCATGATGGCTTGATCAGTGGCTTCAGGTCCTGCTTTAGTAGGTTCAGGTCCTGCCCATGCAAGCTTCACAAATGTTGAACTTCTCACGCCTTCCTCTGTACTCCTTTTTATTTTGTCTGCTAAACATTTCAAAAGTAATTTTTAATATATTCCTTTTAAAAAGCAAATGCGTATACTTTGTCCTTGCAGACACCTTCATGTCTGTTAAATCTTTATTACTGCACCTGAAATGCAATAAAACTACATTGTCCATAACTAAGTGTATTTCATTGAAGCTTTCCCAAACCCAACTAGAGAAAAACTTTTGCGTTGTCTGTTACAGAGAAAGTATAAGTAGCAATGAAACCTACAGTAGTTGTTACAAATGGTATGTTTTCACATTATAAGCATTAAAGGAAAGTCTTAGATTTGTCATTTTCGAGTTTAAAACAAAAAACTTTTTTTTCCTTTTAGAAGAGAGCTATAAAATTACAAAAAACAGAATGAGAATCCACAACTTTAAAGCTGCATCTCCAAACACTACATATTGTGCACTATGTGGGGAAAATAGGTCAGAAATGGTCTCTCAAACTTTTTGAGCTAGACTGGCCATGATTGAAGTACCTGTCATTCAGAAGACCTATTTTTTTTTTTTTTTTTTTTAATGTTCAGGCTGATCACATTTTGCTGACTAAACATGTATATATTTTTGAAAACATTAAGTCTGCTTATGGGCCAGTGAGTGGGAAGGAATACAGTGTACATTTCAGTATTATTCCATTATCAAACAATAGCTCTGGACTTCAATCCCACTGATAACTACAAATACACATCATCCAACTCTCAGGGTGTACTGTAACAAGCACTAAATGGATTCCTGTACTCCTCAAATTCTTTAATGCCGATAGCCAACTGCTAATATTGTTAGCGTGGTACATACGTGACATTAATGTCTTTTTTTTTTTTTTCTTCTCCTGAACTGCAGTGGTCTTTTAAGATTTACAGTAAATTCACAGTTTATTTCCCTATTTCCTTTATTATTATTATTATTATTATTATTATTATTATTATTAACAAAATGTAGTTCTTTGTACCACAACCTATATATAAAACGTCTGTCTTTCTGTGTGTGAACAAGTCATGTAATTATACTTGGTATGTACACCAGGATATTATAGACCATATGTTCAGATGAAAGTGTGAAGTGCAGTGAATGGTTGCTTATTAGATTTTAAATGACTGGTGTGTCATTGATTTTTTTTTTTTTTATATATATATATATATATATATATTCTTGTAGGGGAATTTTTCCATTCCATAACCTTTTTACTTCCAATGAATCTTCTGTCCATAATATAGTTTCTTAAAATTCCCATTCTCAATACAGTGCAATTATGAAATAAAAGTCAAGCTGTATCTTTCCTTTTAGTTAATTTCCAACCTTATATGTATTTAAAGGCATATCTAAGTTGCCTGGATTAGGAATGCATCTGATAGAGAGAATCGGTACTGTATGAAAAAATACCAAAATAAACATTATTAAACTTACCCTAAAGTTTGCTAAATCTCTTTTGTTAGCAGTTGATTGTGAGAGTTAACACCGTTGTAAAACCCTGCTAAAATTAGCATAAAATTCATAATTAGTTTTGGCCAATTGGAGGCGGATGCCGCAGCGTCTGCAGCAAAATTTCAAGGGATTTGTAGTCTTGTTTCCTCTGTCTCCTCCTTTGTGAATTTCCACACAGTGCTGATGTTGGATTGAAGGTTAGTATAGGGTAAAAAAAATCTGTACCCAAATGCAGTGTTTCTATTGGCAGGTACACTGTGCCTTTGTAAGCAGTCTGGGGGTGTGGAAAACCAATTTTATTTTTAAATATAAATATAGAATGACTCTAGGTTATATATGTTTTTGATTATAAGCAGCATTTGTTAGATTAGAAAAAGTTACATACAGATAAGCTTTTAAAAATGTACTACTATGGAAGGAATTGCTAGACATTCATTTTTCACCATGAATTGTATTTGACCTTTATATTGGATTAGCACAAACAGAATATTTCACTCTGACCAAAAATATGTTGAAGTGGTTTGTTATTCTCTTATAATTGATGTTCAGGGCTCATAGAATATAAAATCCAGAATTGATTAAATTCTTATCTCTTTACTACACAATACACACAGTTAATGTCAGGCAATTGCAGGATGTCAAGGAAAGGTTGTTTTTTTTCCGTGTTTACCGACAGACTTTCAAATAATATTATCTCGGAAAGCTATAAAGAGACCGCCAGTGCAAAACATTGTTCTGGCCATAGGTGTTCTGCACCTATCAGGTAGAGGGTAGAAATGATGTTGAAAATTTTGTTCAAATTGATCAAGAATTGACTTTGGGGTATTACCTGTTTTTGTTTGTATAGCCCCTGAATCCTTCCTGCAAGAACCCCTCCCCTTTTTTTTTTTTTTTTTTTATATACATTTTTTTTTTCTTTCTAGTTTTAATTATTTTAAAATCATTAGACTGGTTTTGTCTGATACCACCCATTTACAGTTATCTATTTTCTAAAAAAAAAAAAAATTGTGTTTGTTATATATATATAAAAAAAAATGCAGCACCGTAGCTACATCTATAAAATGGAGTATGGCATTCCATTGTTTTCAGTATATTAAGTTTCCCAATAAGCAACATGTCCAGTTCAGAAATATTTAGTATCAAGTCCCAAAAAATTGCATCTCGTTTTTTTAAATGCTTTTAAAATAAACAAATGTATTTGTTGCAG
The DNA here is from genome assembly GCA_027410445.1 of Discoglossus pictus. Classification (NCBI taxonomy): domain Eukaryota; kingdom Metazoa; phylum Chordata; class Amphibia; order Anura; family Alytidae; genus Discoglossus; species Discoglossus pictus. The sequence goes on from CM050169.1 coordinate 148,770,155, forward strand.
AATTTAGTCTGGAAAAAAAACTTTACATACAACAAACAAAAAATTTAATGGTGGGAGCTTTGAATTATGGAATAATTTAAAATACTTAAAAATTGCTATTTATATTAAACACTAGGAAATTGCCTGTCAAAAATGATGGAAATAAAATGGTAAGGCTGGCAATGCCATTTGCCACACAATGTGAGGCTTTTTCTCCTCTGAGCACCTTTGGCGCTCATTGCGAGCCTTTCCCACCGTGCACTTCGACTTTCCTGCTTTCCAATGATCACATTCGGACCGCGTAGCAAGCCCCACGATGAGCCCCTTTGGCACTCATCGCGTGGCTCGCAATGAGCGCCTTTGGTGATCATTGCATCCCTCTCCCGGTCGCTGTGCTCATCGGGATCCCTGCGATGAGCTTCTTCAGCGATCAACGCGTGGCTCGCAGTGAGCGCCTTTGGCGCTCATTGCGACCCTTTCCTCCCGCCTACTGTATGGCCCGCTCATTGCAGGGTTCGTTGGCCTGCAAGATTTGTGCTTGGGAATGCCATGCTAGCAGTTGCTGCCCTACGGGCCGCAAACGGCTTGCTTTGCGAGGCTTGCAAAGCATGACGGCAACTCAAAGTACGACAACTATATATGTGATTGTGGGGAGAGCAATCAATCCCTTGGCTTCAATTTCAAACTGTTTGCTTATGAAATCAGTCTGAACCTCTGCTTGCGTTGCAGTAAGTGAAAAAATAACAATATATCTTATATCGGAAATGCAACTGTTCCTTCTATACAACCTGCACAAAATAATTAATACTAATTAATACCACTGGCTAATATAGTTTATTTTAAAATACTCTGCCAGAGCAGGGGAAGGTTAGAAACAACCTAAAACCATCTTCCAAAGACCTTAATTCAGTGAATTTACCACCAACTTTAAAAAGGAAAGCAATTTTTTTTTAGCACATACTTTTTAATCCCCTGTCGGGTGACTTGGGAAGGAGAAAAGATTGAGAGGGAGAGAGACAGCACAGAGAGAGACAGCACAGAGAGAGACAGCACAGAGAGAGACAGCACAGAGAGAGACAGCACAGAGAGAGACAGCACAGAGAGAGACAGCACAGAGAGAGACAGCACAGAGAGAGACAGCACAGAGAGAGACAGCACAGAGAGAGACAGCACAGAGAGAGACAGCACAGAGAGAGACAGCACAGACCATTGTACATAACTTGATACCGTCATTTATGACAGGCAAGTTACTAGTAAAGAAATATTTTTTTTCAAATAAAATAGTATAGCTAGTGCAAGTTACGGCCCATGTTCAAGTACTTTGACAATGATAAATTGCTCTCTGTGTTTCTGAAATGTTTTGTACACTTCATGACTAGATGATTTTATTTTTTTTACATACTGCAATGTATACAAAACACTTCTATGGCCCTATTTTATTTTGATATATATATATATTTCCTTCTGGGTATCCTTTATACCAAGTCTCCTTCCCCTGAGTACCCTTCACCACCTTATCATAATTGCATGTATATCTAAAAAATATGAATTGCAGACCTTGACATAATTTTCTCGGATATATTCATACATTGAAGAACTTGTTATTTTTTTTAACCCTATGCTAAGGCATGCAATTGGAAATATATTGTTTTTCTTCTCAGACACCATTCGTATAATCCCTATTATTATAGTTTTATATATTTATATCTATGGGCTATTTATTCCCGCATTACTGTATCTTCCACCACATCTTGTATAGAAGCTGTTATCATTGAACACTTTCCACAGGGTAACAGATCTCATTCTTCCTACATGAGGACATAACTGACTAGTTGTCTTCCAGATAGCATCTTTCTCTGAGGAAGTTCCTGTCAGAATAACAATTTGACTATTTCACCTTGATCTGGACATGTTTTAACTGCAGAGAACAATGTGTTCTGTGAGCTCCTTCTAACAGTGGCATTTTACTTGCTAATAATATACATCAGGAGAGTTCCTGCCAGAGCTGATACATTCTAGGAATTAATATCCTGTTGTGTGTTGTGATGAGATCATCAGAAGAGTGAAACACTCCCGAGCTGCAAATGTCATTGCCATGACTCTTCCCTCCAACATACTGTACGCTTGTCTCAACCATCTGTCTGCTCTTTGTTTTCTGCAGGGATATTCTCATCACTCGCTTGGGAGCATCGATGAGTTATGATGAACTATGCGAAGAAGTGAGAGAAATGTGCTGCCTGCACCATGGACAGCCCATCACGCTGAAGTGGATTGACGATGAAGGTATCAGGGTGGAGAGTTTGTGAAAGTTTTTAAAAAAAAGTTCTGTTTATTACTTTAATTTTTACACCTTTCCAATTTGATAATGCAGAGCAATATCAGTAACTTCACTGTCCTGTTTTTTTTTAATGCTCTTTTCACAATTTTTTGTTGCTGTGTTAGCTTTTATAGCAGTTATGTCTGCACAAATGCACCGCAAGTTTTAATGATCTTATGGGGATATTTTCTCAGGTCACGTAGCGAACATAAATTACAAACTCCCTCTAAATGCTCATATTCCTTTTTGATCATAGAATGGTCTGAAAAAATTAAAAGAATAAGCTGACATTTTTTTGCTTGCAGCAAGGATAGTGTATTACCATTTGTAGAGATATTGTGATTTTTGGCATTTGCACAATATGCCAATACTAGGAAGGACCACAAGGCTGTTAGATTGAATTGTTGAGGGTTAATTGAGTTAAATAAAAACTTACATAATAGTGATATCAGCAGATTATAAAAAAATGTTGGTTTTCAGTGGTCTGATGTAGATCAGGATTGATAGATTCTATTTCTTTATAAAGAGCCATTTACAAGATGCTCTTACCCTTTTTTTTATTTATTTATTTATTTTTTTATTTTCTATTTTGTAATAATAGACAGAATATAAGTAACATGAAGAAAAATTCTAAAAAAGCATTTCACACTTGTATGATTATATTTTGTAATTACAATAAAAAGTGACCGGGATTAACACCTGAGAATATGACCCAACGATATCCCCCAGTAAATAATTGCATATAGCTGCTAGTAAATGTAAATACTATATTTATTTATTTATTTATTTATTTACTAGCGACTTGCCCGTCAAAAATGACGGCAATAAAAAGTGAAGCCTGGCAATGCTGTTTGCCACACAATGGAAGCCTCTCCCCCTCTACTTTACTGGCCTCACAATGAGCACCTTTGGCACTTATTACGTGCCTCGCAATGAGAGCCTTTGGTGTCCATCATGGGAATCGCAATGAGCGCTTTTGGCGCTCATTGTGAGCCTCCCCCGTCTACCTCTCCCACCCTCTACTTTATGAGCCTTGCGATGAGCGCCTTTGGTGCTTTTTGCAAGACTCTCCCCCGTCTACTTCCTCCCCCTCCCTCCTATGCATCTCTTACCCCCTCTCCCTCCCCTGTGTTTTATCCTCCCTCTTCCTCTCCCTCCCCTTAATGACTGAACCGTGCGCAGCTGAAAACATAAAAAAGAACAATAAATACACAGAAAAATTACATAAAAAGCTTACCCACATCAAGGGGGGCACCCAGGACCTCTGCAAGTGAACTTACACCTCAATTTAAGTCCAAATTACTGAGTTTACACACACGAAAATCCCCTAAGCAAGAGAAAAAATGGCCGTTGAGAAAACGAGGCTACACAACCCTAAAGCCGCAAAACACCAACAAGCACATACGACTTTTAAAAAAAGCTGTACGAGGTACAAGATACACTTTTAGCAAGGATGCTAAATCATCCACACCCGCGTACCACATACACATTCGCCGCTATTTTACAACACTAACTTACAGAACGCGGAAGTACACAGCTACACTAACGGCTTTCCCTCGCCCACGCAGCCTATTTACACTACACACTGCACACATTGCTGACATTTACACCTACGCTCCACAACACTGCAAACCTACATTGTATGCTTCAGGAATATCAAAACAGATTGTCAGCTCTTCAGCACAATGCTTCCTGCATATATTACTTAGAAATAGGTAAAGTATATTAATTTATTCATTATTTCATTGGCATACAAAAATACATATATACCCCCCCCCCCAAAAAAAAAAAACACTATCCCAATAAACACAAAAGACATTCACAGCGCGCCTCACAACGAGCGCCAACACTGTTCATAGCACACAAACTACACCAGGGGACAGCCTTGCAAAAAGCAGAAAAACCAAGAGCCTCGCAATGAGCGCCGAAGGATTTTAGACCACCCAAAAAATTCATGTCTCTGGCAAACAGCATTACCTGCCTTACAATTGTGTTGCCCCGTCATTTTTGACGTGCAAGTCACTAGTACATAATAAATAGTAAGAAATGCCATAGTTGTATCCCTGAAACCCCTAGATAAGGTACGTGCTTTTGGTAGGATTCTTAATTTCCATGATGAATGTTTTTTAGATAGATGTCCCATTTTATTAAAAGGGCTCTGAACTCCGATACGGCCATCATGTACAGTAGTCACAATCAAGAGTTTTTTTTAAGGCTACTATGTCCACTAATACAGCACTAAAACTGCTTATTCATTTGAGTCTTAGCAGCTGGCTGCTGCCCGTGTGATTTACAGATTTTATGGGGCAATCACTCATGTCCTGAAGAGACCTTTAATTATAAGTTCCCACAAAAAGCTTATGAATTATCTTCACTACAGTAAAAACAATAATTATCTCCTTTTTGGGGTTTGAATGGCTGAAGCACCAGAAGAAATAAACTGCTATTTGTTTGATTGTTTGAGGATTATTATTTTTTGCTTTGTTCATTTGTTTCCAATTCTCTGTGACCTCATGAACCGTAACACACCAGGAACATCTTTATTTCCATGGTCATGCTGATCCACTTGGATACTAGAGTGGGTTGTCAGTTCCTTCTCCAGTGGGCCACAGCGTACAGCTCCTGGGATTCCTAGGTGGTCGCCCAACTCTGCATGGCTTTAGGCTGGTGTGACCTCCTGATTCTCTGACTGGAATCGAACCCAGGTTGCAGAGGTGAAAGCACCAAATCCTAACCACTGCTATAAAAGTGAAATTAATTAAAATTAATTTTAAAATATCACTTCATTTTTCAGTGTTTTTTTTTTTTTTTTTTTTTTTTAGAGCAGCCTAGACAAATTCCATGTCTTTTTAAAGGGCCCCTTAACTCAGCAAAGTATGGACCACATCACAGTAAAGATCTCTAAAAGCATGTTGAAATAATTTTTTAATTGCATGCATTTTTCACTGAAAAATCAAAGTAAATCTGTGTTTACTTGTGTCACTGACTGCCAGACACACGCTACAGCTTTGTGTAGTGAGCAAAATAAACCCTTCCCCACATCTTTCTGTGAAGAGTATGGAATCACCAGGTCAGTTATAGGTTCCTTTTTGAGTGCATTCCTAAATTCAGGGAAAAACCTGCTATAAATCAGTGTGCTCACTAAACGCGCGTGGCTGTTGTTAATCATGTAACTGCCAATAGGCAGGACAGACTGTGTTTGTAAACAGACTTCCAACTTTAGATTTTTTTTTAGCAGTTATTAGTGAAATTTAAAAAAAAGATAATTTTAATATACAATCTTGTGCTCTTCTACAGAATGAAGCGTGTGTACAGTAAGGTAAATGGCCCTTTAATGATAGTAAGGTATTTGAATAGTCAGACTTTCATTAAAGCTACTAAAATGTGTTTTTAAACTTTTGAAGTTGCTAAATGATTTGTAACGTTCATTATATCACAGTGTAAAATATCATTAACTCTGGAGCTGCAGCAGGGACATTGACCCTTTGTGACATGTCCAGGGTTGGAGAGCTCGCATGGGAAGCCCTGTAATTACTGTCTTTTATATACTAGATGGATACTGTGTTAGAGCTGAGCAGCAACCTTTCCCGTGGGTGTCCTTGACACGCAATCTGACAGTCGCTTCATCTTGCTTGCAGTCTCTCATATTACTCTAGTCTGTGGCAGCTTCCCAGCTGCATTGTCATTCAGACAGTCGGGCCAGTGTTATTTGCAACACATATACCTCTTAAAAGCATTTAGGTTTTAATCTTCAGAAATATTAAGATTCAAGTATGTTGAAGTACCTTTTAGTCTATAAGCCACACTGCCTTACTGACACTGGTGACACAATGTGTGTTACAATACAAAAAAAGCTTAAAAGGTATATGAAAGTGAGCGGAGTTATTAATGCATCTGATAGAGGAGAATCTATAGTGTCTGAAAATAATTGTTTGCATAAAAAAAAATCCAAAGTAAACCATTAAACCGTTAGTCTGAAGTTTGCTGAATTTCTTGCTGTTGTCAAACTGCTTTCTCTCAATGTTGATACCATCTGAAATTCCCATGGGATACTTAGCATAATTTATACAATGTTACTTTTTGGCCTAGGGATTGTGCAGACATGCTCAGTTATCATCTGTAGTCTGCCCTACTGTGGGAAGTAACATGGTTTCAGACACTTTCCTTTAGCCAATCAGCATGCGCATGTGCTGCATATTATCTCATTAAAAATTAGATATCCAATATGCAAATCTCAGTTGCTAGGGGTGTCTACCTCACCCCCAGCACTTTTTTTTTTTTCTGCAAAAAATGTTTGCATTTTGTCATGCAAACATGTTTTGATAGGTGGGTTATGATGCATTCATAACCCACCTTACTTTCATATATCTTTTTTTTTTTTTTTAAATAAAATTTTTTTATTGAAAGGGATACAAAGTCAGGACAGGCATTAGGTACATTGACACATAAGATTTTCTATAAACATATATACCTCGTGGTCAAATTACTAGCATCTCCTTCCAAGTTTTTATTTTTAACTTTTCCCATTATTAAATAGTTATTTAGGTCCTATAATTTAAGCAAGGGAAGCATGAACAAACAGAACTTATTTACATAGAAACTGAAACTTTAGATAAACAAACATGTAAATAACTATGGAGATAAGGGAGGAATCCCTAGCTCAGGTTTAGTTTATACAATTATGATGCATACATTCACCTCCTGTGTTGCGTTACAGGCGAACCAGTCAAATCAGAGCCTCCAGGACCAGACTTCGAGTCTCCTCCACTCCAAGCCTTTTTTTTGGCCTAGTTCTGTTTTGCTTTTGTTATAGTGCTATCAGTGAGCCCATCAGGGCAAGGGGAAACCTAACGAAGACTCTAGCCAAGGCCTCCAGGTTTCTTGGAACTGAGCCAAAGTATCTAGAATAGCAGATGTTAACTTTTCATTTATTGCTATGTAATTTATTTTTTTAATAACCTCTTGCACGCTTAGCTTTTCTGACTTCCATTGGCTGGCTATGTGTACTTTGGTAGCGGCGGCCATTATCTGGAATAGCCTATTCTGTTTTTTTGATAAACTAGAGAGTTTAACCCCTAGTAGGCAGGATTCCATAGTGGCTGTGACTCTTATACCAAATAACTTTGTTGCCATTAATGCTATCCTTTCCCATAAGTCATGGACTTTCTGACATAGCCACCAGGTATGGGCGTGGTCTCCTATCTGTGAACAGCCCCTAAAGCAGTTACTACTCACTCTGGGATCATATTTGTTGAGTTTGTCTGGGGTGCAATATATTCTCTGGAGAACTTTTATAGATGTCTCTATGTGCGAGCAGTTACTTGTTGCCCTGCGTAGGTTGGAGAATGATTTCTGCCATTTTTTCCAATCCCATTCACCTCCTAGCTCCCTTTCCCACTTACAGATATATGATGGTTTTTCTGTATTATTTGATTTAGTGAATGTGTCATATAAAGTGCCTAATATTCCTTTCGTTAAAGGCAGAGTTTTGCAGATTACCGAGAACCAGGAGGATTTCGGGGGTCCAAATTTTTTAAATGCTTCACAGGCCCACCTTCTTATTTTTAGATAGTTATAGTGTTCCCCTGGGGGGAGGGTATGTCTTTCTTCGAACTGTCTCAGGGTCATCAAATGATTCCCGTTAAACCAGGAGCCCAACTTATCTAGTTCTCTGGAAGCCCACCAATGTTTTGACATAGTACTCATGGAAGCCCAGATATCTTGTGAAGAAAGGACCGACCAAAGGGGAGATGTACCTATGCCCAGTTTGTTCTTAGATCTGGCCCATTTCCAAGTTGTTAAATTTAGGGTTATTATGGGGTTTGGGTGAGTTCTTATCGGGGCCATTTCTTCAGGAACCCAAATTAGTGTGTCCCAGCTATGTTGTTGCATTTGCTGTTGTTCCAAGAAGGCCCAGCTCGGCTGATGTCTGACTGAATGTATTTGTGGTAGTTGGGATAGCCTGGCCGCTTTAAAATAGTTTCGCAGGTTTGGGCAAGATAGTCCCCCATCTTTGCTATGTCTAAACATTACTTTCTTGGGGATGCGGGATTTTCTGTTGTTCCATATGTATCTAAAGATGTTGGACTGGAACCGGTCTAAGTCCTGTAAGGAGATTGGTATAGGGAGCGTACGGAAGAGATATAGAATCCTTGGAAGGATGTTCATTTTAACTGCCGCTATTCGGCCGGTCCAGGAGAGAGGGCAAGTCCTCCATCTAAACAAATCTTCGTTTAGTTTTTTGTACATGGGGGGGTAATTGGCCTTATATAACTCGGAAATTTTAGGTGTGATGTTGACCCCCAAGTATTTTATGTGCTTGGTGGGCCACGCAAAGGAAAATAGGGATTTCAAATGATCTATGTCGCCCTGTGCCATGTCTACACTCAGAGCTTCCGATTTCCCTAAGTTCAGCCTAAGCCCTGACACCCTACCGAACTTGTCAAGAGTTGACATCAGTGCCGGAATGGAGGCCCCGGGATTTGTTAGGGTGCATAGGATATCGTCTGCAAAGAATGAGCATTTGTAGTGCTGCAGCCCCACCTGAAGCCCTTGGATTTCCCTATCCGCTCTAATGAGTTGCGCTAGGGGTTCCATGACTATGGCGAACAGTAGGGGTGAGAGTGGGCATCCCTGTCTCGTTCCTCTCTGTATGCTAATTTGGGCTCTGTGATCGCCTGGCAACCTCAAGAAGGCTGTTGGTGCTTCGTAATATGTGCGGAGTAAGGTGATAAACCGGCCCCTAAAACCAAATTTGTCCAGGGTTTTAAACAGAAACGGCCATTCAACTGTGTCGAAGGCTTTCTCTATATCTAGAGCTAGCAGGCACATTGGAGAGTTGTTTTTCCGCGCTAGGTATTGGATGTTAAGGATACGTCTGACATTGTCCCCTGCCTGTCTATGGGGTATAAACCCCGCTTGATCTTTGTGGATAATTTCTGGCAGGAACTTGGAGATTCGAGTTGCCATTATTTTGGCCATTAGTTTGACATCCCCATTCAGCAAGGATATGGGCCGGTAGTTCTTCACCTCCAAGCTATCCCTACCTTCTTTTGGTATGACTACCAGTTCCGCTTGATTTAGCTCCGGGGGCATTTTTTCCCCTCTCATGATAGCATTAAATAGGGATGTCAGGTAGGGGTTTAATAGGATTTCAAATTTTTTATAGTATTGGTTGGAATAGCCGTCTGGCCCTGGGGATTTACCTATCTTAAGGCTATGAATTGCTGTTCTCACCTCCTCTTGTGAGATATCTAGGTTAAGACTATTTACTTGTTGTTCACTTAATGAGGGGAGATCTATGGTACTTAGAAAGGAGTCAAGGTCCAACCCCTCTGCCAGTTTCCCAGACGAGTAGATCTGCTGGTAAAAGGTTTGGAACTGCTTCTGTATATCCCTAGGGCTGCAGGAGATTAAGCCATCTGGCTTCCTGATTTGGGTCACTCTAGACTGGATCTCTTTAGCTTTCAGCCTCCTAGCCAGCATTCTGTCTGGTTTGTTAGCTTTCCAATAATATAGGTGCCTAGTCCTCCTCATAGCCTTCTCTGTATGGGCAGAGAGTACTCCATCTAGTTCTATCCTGACTTTGTTGATTTGGTCACGGATCTTTGTGGAGGGACAGTTTTGATTGAGTTTTTCTAGGTTGTTGAGGGTGGATGTTAAATCCTCCTCTTTCCGTCTGAGTGCCTTACTGTGCTGTGCTGTTAGTTTGATGCAGCAGCCCCTTATATAAGCCTTGTGGGCTTCCCAGATCCAGCCTACCCCTGTATCAGGAGAATCATTCAGCTCGAAGTACTGCTTAATGTCTTCCGCTAGGGATGCTAAGCTGCTGGGTTCTGACAGAAGGTGTTCCTCGATCCTCCAGCTCCTAAATGGGGATAGGTTAGGGCCTAACGTTAATTTAATAGCTACTATTGCATGATCAGACCAGGGGCAGGGAACAATGTCAGATTCTCGGATATTATCAAAAAGTAGAGAGCTTGTTAGGAATGTGTCAATCCTCGAGTAGGTGCCGTGCGTGGGCGAGTAGTATGTGTATTCCTTATTATCCGAGTGTAAGCCTCTCCAGGCATCCACTAAGCCCATTTTGGCCATTAGCTGCTTAATTTGGCTCCGTTTTTTTGAGAAGCTAGAGTCCTGGGCGTGTCCTGATCTGTCTAATGCTGGATCTAGGGTCAGATTGAAGTCCCCCCCAATCACCAGTTTGCCTAGGTCTAGTGTGTCTAACTCTCTTAGCGTGTTAATCAGGGTTTGGTGTGGTGAGTTTGTGGGGGAGTATAGGGAAAGTAGGGAGATTCTTTGGCCTGAGACTAAGCCGGTGACCAAAACATAATTCCTCTCTTTGTCTATTCTAGTATGTTCCGGGGTGAATGGGAAGTGCTTATGTATCAGGATAGCTGCCCCTGCCCTCTTCGTTGACTGAGTGGCCATGTACACTGTCGGGTATTCCCCATGCAGATATTTTGGTTTACTCTCGTGTGTGAAATGAGTCTCCTGCATGAAGATAACCGAGGGCCTCAATCTTTTGTATTGCCTAAAGGCTTTCCTCCTCTTAAAGGGGGAGTTGAAACCCTTAACATTGTGAGTTATGAATGTGTACTGTGAGCTACTCATTGTGTTTTGGTGGATAGGAGTGCATGGTCTGCCTGGCTACCTTTTATTCCTTGTCCGACGTCCATTCCTTGGTGGCCGGGGGCGGGTGGAGGCTTGGAGTGGGGATTCTGGTGCCGGAGACTCCGTCCGCTGTTAGGCCAGAGGGAAGCAGAAAGACACAACATTAGATTTACAATTGACCAAGTTCCTTCAGTCCCACAGGCTCCTCTAATCTCCTGAAAGCTAGTCCCCTGAGTTAGGCTTTGTTGACTGCATAAACCTCGACTACTGTCAGCTGGGAATTTATAGTTTTCCGCATACATTTTTATCAGTGGTGATCTTTCTGGACTTAGAGATAATTTGCTAATTGCTCCCTGGGAGCTTACTCGCTTCCCTATCAAGTCTAGTGGTATCCTCTCTCCAAAAATAATAACTATTAACCTCAACAACATTTTAACTATCTGAAGTAAGCTAGGATGCCTTCCGTCTATTTCGGGCATCTGGCTTTAACAGGCCCTTCATTAGAGGCCTCGACTAACATCTGACCTAACTAAAGACATCAGTACCTATTCTACCCTCACTAAAGCAGGTCAGAGAAGTCCCATAAATGAATGAGAAAACAAAGACTCAAAACAACTTCCTGTTGGTGGGTTGCCTTCACTCCGATCGCGATGGTATCAGGCCTTCTGAAGTCGGGCCCGGGCCTCCTCTGTGCTGAGTACTCAGCCCGCCTTGGCTCCTGCGGGGCAAGTTTTTGTCTCTGGGACTCCTGGGGGGAGGCGGGTCTTCCTTCGGTCGCTGTGACCCTACCACAGTCCACTGTTTTTTCGGGATGGGAGGAGGAGGGGGGAAGTTGTGTTCCTCTGCTGGGAGGTCCGCTGGGCAGAGACGAATGTGGCGCAGTACTGCGAGGCAGTCTTCCAAGTTGCGGGTGGTGTGTGATGTACCTTGGTAGCTGAAGGTGAGGGCAAAGGGGAAGTTCCACCGGTATTGGAGCTTGTTCTGTTGCAGAATCGCCAGTGCAGGCTTCATCTGTCTCCTTCTGTCTAGTGTGTTGGGGGACAGGTCTGCATACACTTGCAGGTTGGAGTTATCTGGTCCTTTGACTGCCTGCTTCTTCCTTGTTTCTGCTAAGAGTAGGTCTCTGGCTTGTTGTCTCAAGAATCTCACCACAACATCCTTAGGGGTCTCTGGGTTTCTCGCCCCTCCTAGCGCTCTGTGGGCTCGTTCAATTTCGAGGACGCCCTCTGGGTGATCGGGTAGTATTGAAGTGAAGGTGTCTTTTAAGTACCCTGTCAGGTCTTGTGTAGTCCTTGGGATCCCCCGTACTCTGACGTTATGGCGGCGGGATCGATTCTCTAGATCTTCAATCTTATCGTTCAGCTCCATGATGTTATACGAGTTCTGGTCTATGGCAGACCTGTCATGTTGCTGCGCTTCTCCCATCTGATCCACCATCTCCTCCAGAAGTTGGGTCCTCTGCCCCAGTTCTTTCAGGTCATTTCTTAAGGGTTCTAGTGCCTTGGTTAGAAGCTGTTCTATCGTTGCAATGGCCCTAGGCGATAGGTCTATGTGTTGTTTTGACCTCTTGGGTATCTCCTCCTGATCAGATGATTCAGAGTGGTCTGAAGCTGAATCCAGTGGAGATGGCGGCTTTGTTGTTTTGGGTGTGAAGTGCTCTCGGATGCCCTTTGCGGAGGAGTTCTTTCTACTTTTCTTCATTTCTGAAGATGGAGATGTGCGTGTTACAGGAGCTGTAGTATTTTTCCCCTTGCTTTCTCTGCTATCAGTTCCCTCAGGAGCGCGTAGCTGTAGAGTTTGTTAGGTTGGTGCGGCCAGAAGCTGTGTTCTCGTGTAAGATCGGTCGTTGTAGCTGGTTAGTCAAGGCCTCCTGTCAGGCTTCAATCACATCTCTTGGCTCAGTGCTTCATATCGGTCTTTGCAGGCTCCGCCAGGAGCAACTGGAAGGGGGCTTTCAGGCTGGTTGCCTTGGCCCACATCAACATCAGATTTACTGAGTGGCCACAGGGTGGCAGCAAAGGCTCTCTGCAGCAATGTTCATGCAGATCTTCACAGGATTTCACAAAAAATTAACTGCAGGGTTGTCTGAGGTTGTTAAGTCAGGGTGTAGAAATGTCACTGTGTGGAACCCAGGGGGTGGCAGGATCCTCTTCCTTAGTAAAGTTGCAGTGACTTCTTGCCCGGTAGAGCTCAGTGCAGGGTCTGGTGTTGTCAGGGTTAAAGTTTCAGACTAGGTATTAGATGCTGCTTTCCTTTAGTGCAATGAACTTTCACAGTGTGAGAGGCAAGACCCAGTATGGGGTGTCCAGAGGGGTTAGCTCTTCCAGTGGGTTGAAGTCTTGGGTGTAGGTCAGCAGGGATCTGTCTGTGTCTGTTCCCCTTCCACCATGAGGTGCCACAAAATGGCGGCCGTGGATTCGCGGGCTTCTTATTTGTATTGGTGGCTGCTATGCAGCCCAGCCTTCTCTCTCTCAGGGGGGTTTTAGGGTGTGTGGGATCCCCCTGCTGCCCCTCGGTTGTCTGGGTAGATGTTATGGGCCCCCGGTATCTGTAGAGGGAGTTCTCCCTCTGGCTAGGCTTGCTTTGGCCTGTCAAGATGGCGGCCCAGTGCTTCCTGGTCTCTCCCCGCAGCCCCTGGCAGATCCAGCCTACCTTGACCTTTTGTTGTGCCTCCGTGCTGCCCCTGGCCGGCCTGAGTCTCCTCTTGTTGTGTTGTGCTGGGGGAGCAGGCAGAGCAGGCACGCAGGACGCTCCCCTGCTATGCAGCAGCTGCTGAGCTCAGAGTGCTCCTGCACTCTCCTGGAGCCTCGTTCCGGTAGTCGGGGCGACTATCTGGGGGCCCGACGGCTTCCCCTGGTGCCCCCTGATGTTATTGGGGGTGTCACAGGGGGTTTACAGGGCAATATTGCCCAAATGTCAGGCAACTCTGACGGAGCTCTCCCCTCACACGTCCTGCTGTTAAGGACGCTAGCTCCGCCTTTTTTGACTTTCATATATCTTTTAATATTGTTAGTGGAACATACAGACCATATTATGTTTAAACGGTCCCTAGCTTTTTTTATGCATTTAAAAGAGAAGGATTTATACATTTAAATTTTATCCATGAAAAATATTAAGAACATTAAAGGAACATTGCAGTTTAGGAAAACTTCAAATTTGTGAAGTATATAACATTTGTTGTTGTTCAGTCATTCTGTCTCGTTCGACTCTCGGTGACCACATGGACGCAGCACGTCAGACACATCCGTCTGTTTATGATTGTTCTTATCCACATGGCTTTTTGGCAAAGATACTGGAGTGAGTTGCCAGTTCCTTCTCTAGTGTACTGTAATTTGTCTGACTTCTGTTGCTGTGACCTGCCCATCTTGGGTGACCCTACATGGTATAGCTCACAGCTTCGTTGAGGTACACAAGCCCATTCACCACGACAAGGTACTGATCCAGAAGGGGATAAAACATTAATAGCTATGTAAGCTAACGGCATACAAACTTATTTTTAGAGACTATCCTGTTTTTTAGAACCTGCTTCTGTATTGTTTTTTTGGCCTGGAGCCCCAGGGTGAGGATGATTCCACTAAGAACAGAACTTCCATTTTATCCTTTTGATAAGATTTTGGCAATAGAATAGAGCCTTATCTGCATCCAAGGTATCTCATAATTGATTTATTTTATTAGATAAAAAAATCAAATTGATCACTGTGACGACCTACTGCTTCAGTTGGGCTTGATAAGAACATAGTTCAAACTTAACCAATAGGACCATCCAGTTCTTTGTGAATCCCTAATAGCAGCAACCCAGCTTACTGCCACCAAAATGTCCAGAAAGCCATAGGAACTAAAAGCCACCCAGCAGATGTGACCGGCTGTAACATTATCCAAAGCCGATCCAGCAGCAATAATCTCATTAATAAGGATTATATAAGAAAGTAAACACCTGAAATTATGTATGTTTAAACTGAGCACTCTTTATTGATGCATAGCACATTTCTACACAACCTAATCCTTTCATGTGAAGAAGCCTGTCCATCAGTTATGTCACCCCTCCTACTCACCCCCGGTCTGGGGACTTACCATCCAGGCCAGTTGGCCCTTTGCACTCCTGATCTGATCTACTGTGAAGCCAGGATCAGACACTCAGTTTCCAATGTATGGGACCTTCCATATCTCCAGCAGGTTGCCCTATTCACACCTAAGTGTCCACTGTCCCCTGGTGCCAGCGATCATTTTCCCCACTGCACTGGATCCCCATACAACCAAGCATCTCATAACTGGTGACCCCTCTGCCCAGGGTCCTATTTAACTCCCTGGGGAAAATGCATGATTCCAATACCAAATATGCCTGTGTTTCCTTCATGCAGATGCTCATCCTAGAAGTGTGGTAGATATGGCAAACTTTCATTTATGGAGATTGACACTTAAAAATCAGCAATAACAAGTGGTAAAAGCCTGCACAAGTAACATTATTGTACACCAAAGCAATGGTCATATAATATAATGTATTAGCACTGCAGTGAAGGAATTCTACAACCGCACACACGTATTGAGTGATTTTAAAATCCTTTTGGGAATAATATAACTATATACACACACGTGTGCTTGCCTTAGAATAGTCTGCAATTAAAGTGAATTGATCAAGTTAGCTGTCAATGAAGCAAGAGTAGACTAGGTGCCAGCTTTATGGGCGCCCTTCACCAGGCTTACCCAGAGGATATCCTTCATTGTAGAAAATGTTACTTTTCAGGCTCTAATTCATTAGGAAGTTATTCCATTCTGATACTATATATAGATGTTGTTAATTTTCCACTACCAGGATAGCATTCAATGGCATCTAGCTGTCTTACTCAGAGTTGTCAATATCAGGTAGTTTTATTTTATTCATTTAATTCCCTATTTAGATTTTATTTGTAGAATTAAAAGTTAAGTATTAATAGTGCCACATACTTAATATAGAGTATTCTTACTGGTTATGCATACAATTTTTTTTAATAAAACACACTAATGTGTTTGTTTGTTTTTTATTATTGAAAATAGGATTCATATGACAATTACATATTATAGTAACAGATCATAGCTCAACAACAGTTGTGCAACAGTTTGCCTTTCCCTGCCCCGTAGCCCCTTGAACATAATAAAACCACTTATATGCCATAAGAAGAAAAATTATTTCCATGATCCTTTTTTTACCCCTCACCTCCTACTTTTAGAAGTAAACACCAGTATTACGTACAAACATCAAGAACATTTAGCAAGTTTTGGCCCATAATACATAACATTGCAGATTTATGTCAGTCATTTCCTAGATAATTTTGTTGACTAAGAAAAAGGAGATCCACAGAAATATCAGATGACATATCCATAAATTACAAATAATGTTCCACTCTCACAAATTCTCCTCATTGCTCAATATCCAAACCCTGTTTGCAGCTCTATATTACACCCCATCACAAACCAGAAAAGTTATCAAGTATTGTGCTTACTTAGAATGAAGCCACAGCCTCTATATATCTTTGAATTTATCAATACAGTATTATTGTTTTAAGTGAAGGTTAATTTCTCCATTATCAGAGTGTGATTAATTTGGTACACAAGATGAGAGCATATGTGTGTATATATGTGTGTATATATGTGTGTATATATGTGTGTGTGTGTGTATGTATGTATATATATAATCTCTTGTAGTGGCAAATATACATTTGGCCAATTTAATTCTATTCCTCGATTTCTATGGGCAGCGGTAATTCAAGGAGGCAGTGGTTTGGGTGTAAATTTATGTTTTGAACCAAGGTCTGGCTTTTTTTTCTTTCTTTTTTATATTTAATTAAGAAGACACTTGACTTGATGGTTATTGTCTGTAAAGAACTCTGTGCATGTTCTGATTGGCAGGAAAACAATTGTAAAGTGTGACAATATAAGACATGGTAGAACAGTGCTGTAAGACACAAGTTTGACCAAACCCAGGAGCCAGGACACCACTCCTTGCCCTTAAGAACATTATGGCTGTTTTCTCATGAGTCTGGTATGCTCCTAAGCTGGTTTTAAATATGTCTACTACTGCTCGAAAGATAAATATGTGTGTTTTCTTCAAGACTAACATGTACTTGTTTATCATCCAAAGGAAGTGCTAGGTTATATGTAAAACATTATTTTCCAAATGCATGGTAAATACTTTCAGCATTGCTATACTTTTTTAAAGGACCACATTGGAGGTCCCAGTTATTGCTGAAATTAGTACATTGTTGGTTGGAAGAGTTAGATAATTGAGTCTGAAAGATAGGTGCTGTAACAAATTACTTATCTTGTGGTATTATCTCTCACAGTATGGTTAGTAAGCAGGAAGAGCATGCCCAGTTGGTAAAACAGTGGCCACAGTGACTTGAAAGTCAAAGGTTATGTCATTATTATTATTATTATTATTGTTACTAGCGAATTGCCCGTCAAAAAATGACGGCAATGAAATTGTAAGGTAGCTAATGCTGTTTAGTGTGTAATAATGAAATATATAATACATGAATAAATGAATATACTTTACCTATTTTGAAGCATTGTGTGGAAGAGCTGTGAATGTGTTTTGATGTTGCTGCAGCATTAGTGGTGTGGATCTGCTGTGTAAGCGTGCTGAATGTGTGCAGTGTAACACTGTGCGTGCGCGAGCCCAAACCGTTGTCCTGTACTTCCGCATTGGCGTCAAATGGCGAGTAATGTGTGTTATACGTTTGTATCGGAATATCCGTAGGTGTTTTGTGGTGTTTTGCGAGTTTCTTGTGGTGTTTTGCGAGTTTAGAGTGCTGTAGCCTCGTTTTCGTTTTGTTCGGCGGCCATTTTTTCTCTCGCTTCGTTTTTTTTTTAGTCTCTAAACTGTTTTATTTGAAGTAAAATCGAGGTGTAAGTTGTATTTTTGAGGTGCTGGGTGCTCCCTCTTGGTGTAGGTAAGTTTTTTATGTATGTGGTGTGTGTATGTATTGTGTTTTACATTTTGTAATGTTCGCGAGTTGCGTCCGAGTGTTGCGAGTCCGTAATGTGTGTGAACGTGTGTCGTATGTTGTTTGCGAGTGTCGTAATGTGTGTGTCGTACTGTTTGGGTTGCGACGTGAAGTTTGCGAGGGTCGCAGTTGCTGGCAAGGAGCGCCTTCGGCGCTCCATGCCAGCAACTGCGGCCCTCGCTTTGCGAGGTCCTCAGGTGCTGGCATGGAGCGCCTACGGCGCTCCATGCCAGCAACTGAGACCCTCGGGCAGTGCCCTCGCTTCGCGAGGGCCTCGGCTCGCTGCGCGAGTCGCGGCCCTCGCTTCGCGAGCCCGCAGCGTTAGCAACAACTCGTACGCTCACAACTATATATGTGATTATTCTTTCTGCAAATGTTGCATATACTTCCAATTACAACTATATGTAAAATGCATACTTTCATTTCACCAATACAACCTCTGCTGTGTCCCTTTTTTTAATTCTCCCACAAGGATCCCACACATTATCTATAAGCCTTTTGAATTTGATTTGTTCCTTGTTGAGGCTATTTCCATTTTCTGTTACGTCATACCATTTTGTCTCTCCTATGGTATTTTTTCTTTTTTTACATAAATAAGTCATTACTTAAAAATTGGCTGATAACATGTGAATCTAGGAAGCAATATCCTCCATCCACATATTAATTAACCTCTTTGAGAGCTTATCGGATGATTAGACCGTTTAAAAAATAGTCTTACTTCTAACCCCCAATTGCCATTTTTCCATTTGCCTAATTTATATATATCTGCATATAATATAAAGTAAAATTTCCACTAATTTTTTTGGTTATGATGAAGTCAACTGTGGTCTTCTAAAGATTATTTAATCCTAGGTGGGAATCACAGTTTGAAGGTCTCTGAAGGCTTTCAAGTACAGGCATAATCTGTTATCTCAGTCTTTCATCAAGCAAGATCATCCTTCCTTAAATTACTAGCATGGTATGCCAGCATCAAATATTTAAATGTTGCTCTCTGCTCTACTTCTGTTCAATAATCTTAATAAAAAAATGGAACTGCAGAACAGTATTTATGAATTCATCTGGCAGATTAATACATGTGCATCTTAATTTGCTGTAAAAGATTTCAGACTGATGGTAAAAGCAAACTGCAGTATTTTATATTCTACTTGAAGATGAATCCCACAGACTCCATCTTCCATGTCCTTGATTAATAAAGCACTTAAAGAAGAGTTGACACAAGTATATAAAACTGAGGAACCATGCAGATATTTAAGCAGCCAGGCTAGGTGTACATAATTCAAATTATGATATGGAGGTACAAAAAATCTGCTTCTACTTTTTAAATCGGACATCATGACGGTCAGTGCACAGTTCATAGTTGCCTTATACAGTTGTTACATCTTTTCCTGTGAACACAATAATATTAATTTGATTTGAACCCTGCAACTACCTAGGGCAATATAATGCCCTGCAGACTAACCTACATGTGCAGATCGCTCATACCTAGTGTAAATACATAATACAGTAAACTCACGATTTTTAGCCGGCATCTAACCAATCGGCACTCTCAAGCAACCGGTTTCAATTCCCCATTTAAAATTTACTCCCGCAAAACCGGCACTATCCGGAGTTCAAAACTGCAAAAAAAAAAAATCTGAATTTTTTTTCTATTTTTTTTTTCTTGGCCTAAATGGCCCAGTTTAGGTGCTAAAATATCCTTTAAAAAAAAAAAAGGCATTGAGGGGGTTTGGGGTGTTTAAGGGTTGTTTAGACCCTTAAATTCGGGGACTCACGATTAACCGGAAATTACACGTATCCGGCAGTATGGAGTCCCTGTAGGTGACGGATAACGGGGGAGTTTACTGTAGTAACCCTTATACCTCAGATCTTCATATCAACCTTGGTTGGGGTGTATCCTCGTTATGTATACAGAAATTTAGTGGCAAATTCAAAAAAACTCTTCAGAGCTAAATTGCCTAACGCTAATTTTGCAGCAGTTTCAGAAAGGAAAACCAATTTCAAAATGGGGAGGCACTTTAGGTGACTTTGCATGCATGGTATGAATGTGGGAAGTGACACATGCCCGCCGGTAATGCCATGACAACACGCGGTAGTCATATGATTTCTGTTATCATACTGGCAGTGCAATTTATTGCATTATTGAATGTAGTAGACACTATATTTAATGCACAAGAAGTTATTACATCACTGGGAAATTGTGTCATATCAGTTCCCTAAAGGAGTTCTGACCCACTTTGATTTCAATCTTGCCACCCTGACAGCAATTAAAAAAAATTTAGATGTAAGGCACGTCTCTTGTTCTAATTTTCTTTTTTTTAGAGACATCCAGCATAACCGTTAAAAACAAAAAAAAAATGCAATATTAATAAATGTAGATTTTAAAATCTATATTTTAAAATGTTATTCAATAATTTCATTTTAATCTGGAATTATCAATTTTATTGATTGTTACCCCAAACAAACGTGCAACGTTATGCCACAAAACATGAATTCTGCGTTTGGAAACTGTAGAATTATTTTGCAATATATACAGCCTTATTAAATTGCGATTCGGCCAATTGAATAGGGCTCTTTATAAGCACAGAGCATATTCTTTTACAGAAGTTTTTAGTTAGTGAACCTCTATCCAAAAGCAAGGTCCTCACTAACTAAAAACTTCTGTAAATAAATATGCTATGTGCTTATATAGAGCCCGTTTCAATTTGCCAAATCACAATTTAATTAAGGCTGATAATCTGTATATATAATATGTTTGCATGTATGTATATAATCTATTCCTGAAAACATGTTGCCAATTATAAAGGTTATTTATTCAAGATACTATATAGAACGTTTGACCCCCAGAGCATGTGTATGTTGGAGGGATATAGGGATTTAATCCATGGGTCACATTAATGTGTTCTCTACTGCTTCCATTGGAATATATATTTTTTTTAATATTACATTTAAGTGCTTTAAAACTAAAATGTTTTACAAAATATTTTCTTTGTCCATAAGAGTATGTTTTAGGGTAGTTCAAATACTCGCTGCTCACAGACATCTAGATTGTGGCCTTTTTCAATTTCCGCAGAATTCAATAGAGATTTATTTTCATTTTGAAAATTAATAGAGCAATAATTTAGACATCTTTTTTTATGTATAATTGTAATGCATGTTATGTAGGTCATTAAGTGTAATTAAAACTGTTTGTTTTCTTCCATCAGGTGATCCTTGCACTATTTCTTCCCAAATGGAACTGGAAGAAGCCTTTCGCTTATATTCCATATACAAAGAAGAAGGCCTCAGCATCCATGGTAAGCACTGTTGTCTGTATTGTAACGAAAAGCAATATTCGGTCATAGATAAGATAGACTTGATCTTTCATGATTTGTATGTTTTTAATTATTAATGCTTTGGTAAATGTTGTACTGGGCGTTTTTTACGCTCTGCTAATGGATACGATTATGTAATAACATGATGTATAAGAAAATGTCCAAGTATAAACTAGGAATTATATAATGTATAATTAACCTTGTGTGATCAGCTATGTCATTAGGATTTTTAAAACTATTTGGTGTATCTTGCAAACATTAAACTTGTCATGTGGATGTCATTTTACTCTATCCCTTTTAAGAAAAATGTAGCTTATTATGTTTTCAAAGCTGTATGGATGAGAGAGAGCGAATGGTGAGTCATTGACATGTCTTGTGATTAATAGATAAAGCCATGAGCTCTGCACTGAATGTACAAATACTATACGAAGGAGTTTGACTTCGCAGTTGGGTGTGATTCGGGTGTCTAATTAGAACCAGGTTAATAATGGTCTGCCATTTTGCTCCCAGCCACAGTCAGCCAATAGGGGCCTTAAATTATCTTCTATTGATAATGAAAAACAAATACAACTTTTTTATTCCAAGGTTTATCTGGTGTGATAGTTGGGATTGGACCAAATATGTTGATAAACTTTCAGTAATTATGTTCATACAAAATCCCCTCCCAGTTAACACAAAATGGATGTCACCATTATTGGGGGAAAGTCATATAATAATTAATAGATTAATGGCTTCTTTTCACTTTATACATTTATCCCACTCAAGACTGTGTTTCTTTAAAAGAGCATACTCTAGGACTTCATTGGTCATTTAGTGGGTATCCATAAATAACACAGACTGTAGTTTTAATGTGATACATCTCGCTTCACATCACAGCTTCTGGACATGTCAGAGCCCTGTATTTTAAGATGTACAAATATATGCAATTGTCAGGAAATACAAATTTGATGTCATGTTTGTTTTTCACCAAATATATTTGTTATTAAATAGGAAAGTAAGTCTTCTTTCAAAAGCACAATTTTCTGTTCTCTTTTTTTTTTTGTGCTTCTGCAAATACTACTAGCATTAAAGGACCAGTATAGTGCATTTACTATGAAAGCTCTTATAAGGGTTTGTTTTCTGAGCATATGCTATTTAACACCATATGAGAGGGAGAGAGTGTATTAGTAGTGACCAGAGAGAATTAGGATTGCAATACTCTGATTATTCATCCAGATTACTGGGTAATCACGGCTACCTCAATCTTTATATATCACTCATTCTATAGCGCTGACTGTTTTAACAATTCCAGTTTGCTAAGCAAAATATATTCAATTTGTGTAATTTTGTTTGTATTTCTTTCCTTTCTAGTGTTCCCCAGCATTCCTGAGAAGCCTGGCATGCCTTGCCCAGGAGAGGACCGTGAGTAAAAATTACCCTCGTGATATTTGCCTTTGCCATATAGAGTATAATCTATGTCCTAGTGCTTTATGGGGAAATTTATCTCAATCTCACAAAGGAATATTTGATATTTTTAGTAAATTTCTGTACTCTGCAACAAATATTCAACAATTATTATACAAGTGATGCCTAATAATTCTGTAAGTAAAGTATGATACGTTTTTGTGTTATGTCCTCTTCACAATGAATTTGCTATTTAAATTACACCAAATATTTCAATTTGAGTCTTCTGAAGGTAACCAGTATAAGAATGTGTAATATCACCTCTAGGAAGGGTCATACATGCAGTTTAAAATCTATCTTTTATACTCTACGTTTATAAACCTACCATTATGTTTATTGCACAACACTTCTTCTTTTTTTTGTTGTTGTTGTTTTTTATTTATTTTTATAGCCTGTTCAGAAGCTCTTAGATTAATTTTTATACATTGAATAACACGCCATGAAAAGCATAATTTAAATATATTTTAATCAAATTATATGAATTTTTATGCAAGTGAAAAATGTTAACTTTCTAAATGTATTGTGTTCAGATTTATTTTGCCATAGTATGTATTTAGTATATCAATTTGATCTTTAAGTGTCATGTATATTGTCGTAAGCTTCATACATAATGGACCAGTGTGTGCAACTAAAACCTCACATTTCATCTGTGTGTGTGTGTTTGCGTGGTCATAGTATTTTACTGTGAAGATCAAGAAAATGCATGCTTTGCTTTCTTTAATATATTCATTCCTAAACCATATTGCTGGAAAACATTGCGTTTTTGCATTTTGAGTCTGTAATAGATTGGGTCATTAAAGCAATGGTAAACCACATCACCATTCATGGGCTTGATTCTAAAACTCAACTCTGGTATATTTTAGCATAATATCCACAGATGTACATGTGAAACAACCTAGATCTATTTTTCACCCCTTTACCTTTATGCCTTCAAGGTATTGTGAATTGTGACTTCTTTTTAAATTGGCGCCTATGTACTGCATGATTTTTTTTTACAATTCCTCATCCAGAAAATGGCATGCCCCCTAATATGCTGCCTAGACTACTGCTGCTAAACAAGTTAGTAGAAATTCACCTCCAGTGTGCAACTTAATACATTTGTGGCCTCCTTCATATGCCCTAGAATCTTTACATCTAAAGGTGGTTAAAAGTTCCTGTGAAATGCAAAACATTGTGACATTGTGTTAGGTCATATCTGTATGTCGGGATGAAGAAAATCCTAGTATATCCATGAACAAATCTGTTAAGTGTAGGTGAATGTGTGAAAGACTAAAGCTTAAAGGCATATCTAAGTTTTCTGGATTATGAGTGCATCTGATAGAGGAGAATAAGTAGTGTATGAAAAAAAAAATCAAAATAAACATTAAAGTTGCTAAATCACTTGAGTTTGCAAGCCGTAGCTTTTGTGAGTTAACATCACTGCTAAAATTAGCATAAAATCCATAATTTGTTTTTTGGCCAGTCACAGGCATCAATACATTTTGGTACAATGTCATATCAGTGATGGCAGTTTATGCAGGAAGGAATCATGGGATGTACTTGAAGGTTAGTAAAGGGTTAAAATCCGTACTTGAATGCAGTGTTTCTATTGGTTGGTACACTGTGGCTATGGAAGCAGCTTGGGGGTGTGGAAAACAAGTTTTTATTTTTAAATAAAATAAATCTGTATGTGTATAGAATGTATGTCTCTAATAAAGCTGTATGTTAGATTAGAAAAAGGTAAAAACTGGAAAACTTAGATATACCTTTAATGTATTTTTAGAAATTACATAATTTTTGCAACCTGTTTCTCAGAAATATTGCTATTAATCCAGAAAACCCTGATTTAAAGGTAATGTGACATTCTGATTTCAGCATTAAGCATTACTACTAGTATGTGTGTGTCTGGCTTATTTGTAGGTAGTTTTGTCCACAAGAGTATATATATTCATGTGAGTGACCTCCTATAAGGACACAAGCTGACTTGTATGTTTAAAATGAGTGTTTAGTAAGTTTAGTCTTGGGAGTGGTTGGTTTCCTGTCTCTTTCAATGTCATTGTGCTTTACCAGAGCTGGGAACCTCTTACATTTCTTCTATGGTCTTGAATGGATTGATCAGAGGTGCACAACACTTTTTTCATTAAGTGGTCACTGTAAGGAGAACAATTTTTTCATCTCATGGGACTTTATTTTTTTTATTTTATTTCAACGATCTAGGTTTTGTTTGTTTATGCAGTTATCAAATAAAATGCATTTTATTTATAGATTACTAAATATGTTTATGATTAAAGAGAAGTTATATAAATATATTACAGCTAAAGAATGTAAAAAAACAGTATTTACATATCTCTAAAATGTTCCCCTTGCCTTTTTATTTAATTTTTAGTTTGAAAAAAGAAAACCATGTCAGTATAACATTTATTTGTAGCTTCTAATTGCATGAAAGACTGTAGTGTGAAGTGCAGATACTGTGAATTTGACTGTAGCTTTTTATTTGCTCTCACAATGGAGAGCTTCATGGATTTGAAGATTGGCATCAACCATGGGAATAAACAGGAAAAATATCAAATCTATAAACCGACTGTTAGTTGGTTGGCTTTTTTAGAAATTTTACATTTTTATATGAAAATTACATTGAGGACAATTATATTTAAAGGACCGCTGTGCTGTAAAAATAATGGCTGTTGAAATGAAACTACATGCTTAAGTTTACTTGATTTATGATGTTTAAACCTTATAATGCTAGTAGTTATACTTTAAAGCTCCTTTTATAGGTGTACTCCTGCCATGCTGAGGCTCTGCCCCTTTTCCATAGTCCGAGACTGTAGTAGGCTTCCTGCTGGGCGCTCTGGTGTTTGGCTGGTGTAGATCAGACCTCAGATCTAGAGTAGTCAAACAGCAAAGCACACAGCAGGAAGTCTGGTACAGCTGCCCCTATTTATGAAAAGGGGCTTAGCTAAGTGCCGCAACACCTTGGGTAGAAACCATTAAACTTTTGAATGCTAGTAGATATACTTTAAACATTGTAAATCAGGTATACTATGCATTTACTTTCATTTTATCGTCTATTATTTTTATAGTACAATGGTCCTTTAAACATTAAAAGGGCAGTGGTGTATTTGTCTGTAAATGATTTTTCTTGTATTGTTTACATTAAAAAAATATAAGGTTCTTTCAAACTTTACATTTTGGTAAAATCTGCTAGTGCCTGGAAGCTGCCATCATAGTCATACTTCCTTTTCATGTCACATGGGGATAGTTACAGGACAAGTAAGGCTTGCATGCATACTGGCAAGCTGCCTCTGCTGGGCCTATAAGTGGGAGGTATCCTGTGCTAAAACCATGTAATAATCCACCAACAAGTCCATAAATCCTCCACCTGGTTTCCACTCTTGAATCACATATATAGTTCTCAGCAGCACAGGCTTGGCAAAAAACATTGGTAACGCAAAGCCAGTGCCGTGGTCAGGCAAGGAGGGCCAAAGGCGCTCCTTGCCCTGGTGGAGATGAGCGCCATAGGCACTCATCCCTACGACCCCGTACGACTTAGGCAGGGAGGTCACTGCGCTGGTGGAGATGAGCACCATAGACCCTGCACGCGTTGCGCATCATACCTATAACTCACAGGGACTACACATCAACACAAAACTTAAAAACACAACTCAAAGTGCAAGACCTGTAGCACTTTGAAAAAATCGCCTATAAAAATGACGTCCCGTAAACCTTAGAAAATAAAACTGCCACTGAAGGGAAAAAAAAATACGAGCCGCAAAAAATTCGAACTTAACGGCCGCAACATGCACAGCAAAAAAACGCACTAAATACAAAATAAAATAAAACAAAAAATACACACACACAAGGGGGACAGCCAGGTCGTCTGGCAATGAGGTTACACGCCAATTTAAAAAGAATTTAAAGATTTTCACCACTTGAAAATCCCCTAAGCAAGAGAAAAAATGTCCGCCGGAAGAAAACGAGGCTACAACACCCCTAAGCATGCAAAACACCGCCAAGCACATACGCCTTTTACACAGACCCGTACGACTTACTAAATACTCTATTAGGAAGCACGCTAAATGCTCCACACCCGCCTAACACACACAATCGCAGCCATTTTACAACACTAACTGCAAACTAATAACATTACCATTACAAAATGCGGAAATACACAGCTAAACAAACGGTTTCCCCTCTCGCACACAGCCTGTTTACACTACACACTGCACACATTGGTGACACTTACACCTCGGCTCGCCAACAGTGAAAATATACATTGTATGCTGCAGGAACATCAAAACAGATTGTTAGCTCTTCAGCATATTGCTTCCTGCATATATTAATTACAAATAGGTAAAGTATATTCATTTTATAACTTTACTAATTCGTTAATTAACATAAAAAAACACATACACAGAGAAAACAAAATAAAAAAATTACAGAATCACAATAAACGCTAAAGGCAATCAGTGCGAGCCTCACAAGGAGCGCAACTACAGGACCACAACTACACCAGGGGAGAGGCTCACAATGCGAGCCAAAAGGCCATTCGCGCAAACCTTACAATGAGCGCCAAAGGAGCTCTCATAACCAATCTACACCAACCACGAGGCTCGCAATGAGCGGTGAAGGTACTCTCACAACCAAAATACTTACTTTGTGTACCAAACAGCATTACCTGCCTTACAATTCTATTGCCGTCATTTTTTTGATGGGCAAGTCGCTAGTAGATCATAAATATTAGGAGAACACTCCCACTCTATCTTTGACCTAGCACAAAATGTGCAAGATGCAAACAAGCAGTGTCTACTAAAATAAAGCGTTTATCTAAAATGCTCTTATTATGCCCATGGCTTGAACAGCTACTAATGGTAATTTGTGACAAACTTCAGAAACCTATGAAGTTTTTTTTTTTCCTGATCTACAATGATCCTACATAACATGAAAACACTTGCCCTTTAGCAGCAAGGACAGGCATGGCGTGGAGCTTCTTACTCCGCCATTTGTATTCAGCATTTTTAAACATACATGTGGCCCACAGGGCCCACAAAGGAAAAGTTTCCTGAACATAGCACTTGGCAATGAGCCCAACGGTTTAGATAACCAATAACCTATAATAAATATGTTGGGGCAGAATATACCCTCTTGCAGTGCAATGCTCAGAATACTAGTTTGAACAATGACATCAGCAGATATGTCCCATCCGGGCAATTATTATCTTTAAATGCTTAGAAGAATTGTTTTCTGCAATATATGTGCAATTTACCAGATCCTAACTCTCTTTGTCGTCGTTTTTAAAATTGTGTGTGGTTGAACTTTAAGGGGCTTTTATGATTTGTGTATAAACTATGAAACTTTCTTTTTTTAAATATATTCTGACAGATATTTTTAACACTTAAATAATGAGTTTCAGACAAAAAACATGTTTATAATCTAACTTTATTAGAAGATAAGATCTTTTATAGGCCACGTTTAAATGGAATGGAAATAAAGGCAATGTCTGATTATATTTTATTTGTACATGTATAATTTGTGTTGTCATTGTCCCTTTAAGTTTACACATGGATGTTCCCTGAATAAGTGTATATTCCTTTAACTTTATAAATGCTTTAAAAAATATTTTTTCTTTTTTTTTTTTATAATCTTTTTATTATTTCTTACATATAAAATATACAATTTACAAGCAAAAAGACATAACAATATATACACACATAAACATTCATGGAGCTGCCATTACTTTTCATATTGCACATGTATGTTATAATAAATCAATATACATTGACCTTGTCTATTTTTCTTTCTTCCTCTTTCTTTTTTAACTAGAATCTATTCTTGTACTCTGAGTTAACCTTACATATTGATCCCATAATACCCAGTTTACACATAGGCGCTTATTTATAGGATTAAATTCAAAATTCCAATTCATAATCTCCTAAATGTTTTTAATTGTATTTACTACTTCATTCCATGAAGAAATTATCGGTTGCTTCCAATATTTTGTTAGAAGGTTTTTTACAATCAGGAGAATATGAGATTTCTTTTTTTTTCCCCTGTGGCGCTACCGTATCTATATCTAAATGAAATAGGGCCATCTGGGGAGTACCTATTAGATGTTTACTGCAGATCTTTGATACTTCTGAGAAGCATTTTATCCATAGTGGGGGGGGGGGGGGGGGGGTGTAAGAGGTGTTAATCGCTGATTTTTTTCTTTTCTTATTGGAATGAATTAGACCCAAGAGGAGGGCTCAAAAGACAAGTTCAATTCTGCTTCCCATGCAAAAATAGCACTCTATTTTATAAAAATAGGTGTATCAAACATTGCCCTACTACATTTCAATATCATTTTGGAGTCATCCTCTATAGTCACCATGATCTCCAAGTTATATAGGCTATCTTTATTCACTGGTTTGAATTTCCAGAGCAACAACAGCTTTTTTTATTGATTCAAAATCAAGTTAAATTTGGTTTGTAATGTGATTAAATCCATTAGTTTACGTTTTAAGTACATATACCTTATATATCTAATACCCTTATTTTTCCAATATATAAGGGTTTGATAGTTCTCTTTAGTTCTTATAATTTCTATAGGCGAAGCCAAAGAAGGGAGATGGATTAGATGTTTTTTTTAATCTAATTTTGAACCAAAATTTCAAAATGGCTCTAAGCCCTCCCAGTAAATTACTAAGAGGTATGGATTCAGTATTTGAATGCCACATAACAGTATGAATTGGTATATCTCCCAAAAGGTTATCCTCTATATTTTTCCAAGTTACTCTGGATATTCAAGACCATTAATTTTGAAATCAAGATTTTATCATGAATATCCTGTATTGACGGTAAGCCCATATCTCCTTTTTCAAATTTGTTAAATGCTGTTGCCTTCTTGATTCTTGCTTTTTAACCCAAATAAATACACTTATCTATAATAAGATTGAATCAAACTTAAGGAGTTATTGGAGACTTTCTCTGGTATACATCTAAATACATAGCTTAATTTTGAAATGATGCACATGTTAATTGCAGCTATTCTGGCCGACCATGTCAGATGTAATGTTTTCCATTCGTTTATCAACAGTTTTATATCTTTTAGAAGGTTGCTCAAGTTTTCCGTCATAAAGTTTTTCATAGAGAAAGAAAATTTCAGGCCCAAGTGTGTTATTGACCTAGAATTCCAGTTATACATAAATTGTTGTTGTAGGTATTGCTTAATTTCACCGTTTTTTTTTCTATGTATTATGTCTGATTTTGAAGGGTTTGTTTTAAAACATGACAAACTACCAAATTCATGGAGAATTTGATGCAACTTGACACATGAGCCCTGAGTATTAGTGAGTGTTAGCAGAATATCATCCCTAAAGAGCATGCTCTTGTACACCTCTTCTCCTAGCACCACTCCCTCGATCAAAAAGTTATTTCTTATGGATTCTGCCAAAGGCTCCATAAATAAAATAAACAGGAGGGGGGATAGGGGGCATCCTTGGCGTCTACCTTTGCTAATGGTAAAACTCTCTGATTCGTATCCTGGTCCTGATATATACGCTGAAGGGTTTGTGTATAGTGCCTTGATAGCTTTAGCTCCAAAATCACCCATACCATATTGCTCCAAAACTACATCTAGGAAGTCCCAGCTGACCCTGTCGAATGTTTTTTCAGCGTCAAGCAACAGGGCCAGCAAGGATAAATCTTTACACCTAGCGATTGACATGATATCGACCAAACGTCTAATATTATCAGAAGCTTGTCTTCCTTTCACAAAACCTGATCTAGATGTATTAATTTAGGTATAATAAGATTTAGTCTGTTTGCCAATATTTTAGCATATATTTTTATATCTACATTTATCAGGGAGATTGGACGATAACTTGTCCTAAGTTCTGGGTTTTCTCCCTGCTTTAGGATAATTATTATTTTATATTTATTTTCCCCCTTTGAGAAAGTCACACCCATGTGACGAAACGTGCGTCAGGGTAGCGCCTGACGTCAGACGCCAACTTTTGTAAACAAGCCAGTGCTTTCTATGCAGCTGAATGCAGCTCCGTGACCACTGAGTCCCTATTAGTTACACACTTGGTGCTTCAGTTCCAGCACACGGGGGAGTCCAGTGCCAAGCTCTAACTAGCAGCAAAAGATTAATTTAAATCACACAACGCTGCAAATGAGACCATGCATACATAAATATTATACAATTACCAATGCTATCCAGAATATCAGGACCGAGCCAATATAGAGAAGTCTATATATGGAGATAGTCCCCACGGAGATAGCCCCAATGTGGACCTCATAAGAGATATATATATATGCACTGATCTCCCCAATATAGTGCAAGGAACATCAATACACCTAATATATATGCCGCAATTGTATCTCCGATATACAGGAGAATTCCTACAATTTTCTGAGTAAAATAACATCTTAAGTGGTATATTTAACCCAAGTGGCAAATATAAGAATACCACAAAAGGAGATATATATACATTTGTTAATGATTAGTATATCTCATACTAACATCAATAAGAGGGGGTATTCCCTATATACCAAGTTATATAAGAGATCAGATATAAATATTGCAGCATACAACAGATATATAGGCACAATACAATATTGATGTATGGACTGATAACTTATAGGACTCATAGTTCCGGATATATACATGAAATATATATATATATATATATACACAAAAAGCAAGGAAGCCAAGCTTAATACTTGTATAAGCACTTACTTAGACACTAAAAAGGAGAGACTATAACACTGTATTTATCTCTCATTGAGTGGTCTAATGTGCACAAATAAAGGAGTCATTATTAAATGTTTTTAAAGAATCACTCCCCAATCCCTTGATTTTAAAGTGGTTTTTAATCGACGCTGTCTCCAATAGTATAAATAAAGATTTATTGTTTTGTATTTCTCCAATCCTTTAATAAATATATTTGAATTACCTGTGATGCACCGTGAGAAATAAATATTATTATTTCCCAACATTATTATATCTAATTATTATTTTAGCTTTAGATAATTCTGCTCTTAATTTACCCATAGTTTTGATCTCATTGTACATATTGCCCAAGTGGTCGCAGATCCCTTTCGAAAATATTTGATAATATAATTGATCAAAACCGGGTGCCTTATTTTTTTCTCCATTTTTTTATAACATCTAAAATGTCCTCGCTGCTAATCTTTTTATTAAGATTTTCAAGTTCTTCTACCGTAATTGAGGCAATTTAATTTGACTTCCCCAGATTTAGGGGATATTAAAAACATTTTTTTCTAAAAAGTGGATCCTGTTCCAGGTTATATAGGGATTTATAAAAATTCAGTTTTAGCAATTTTATCGGGATGAGAATATATTTATTATCTAGGCCCTTCAACCTTAGAATTCTGTTTAGTTTTTTTTTTTTTTTAACTTGTTAGCCAGAAATTTCCCTGTTTTACTCCCGAAAATAAAATGTGATATATGGTATTTCCACAGGAGATTGTCAACTTGTGTTTGTAGTATTTTTTTAATCTGCAGATTTAAAGAATTTATAAATTTTTGGCACTCCTTATTTGGCTTTATCTTATTTTGAACTGATGTTTTTTTCTAGCTCTATATATAAGATCCTTAGAGGTTTGCCTCTTTTTTTTTTTTTTTTTTTGTTCTGTTGCTTTAGAGATCAATAATCCTCTCACAAAGGCCTTATTGGCACACAGTAAATTCTCAATCGATAATTTGGTATCTTGATTGATCTTTAAAAAAAAATGGATATCTCCTCTTTTAATGTTCTAACAAAGAACTGATCTTTAAACAAGGAGGGATCGATTCTCCATTATTATTTTTTTGCGTAGACAGTATGTAATTGGGGCATATTCTTTTCTTTTTGCCAAAGTCTGTGGTAAAATATCCATAAAGATCTTAATTTTATCATACGGCATATCAAAGTTTCTCTTATTAAAGCTTGCTTTAATCAACTCCTCTTTAAAGGGAAGATAGTGTAAACATATAATAGTATCTCTGGAGGTAATATTTTCCAATTTCTTTGGTAGGGGTATTCTGTGTATAGCATCCATTTTACTGTCTTCCCTAGGGAAGTCAGGTACTAGTCTTTTAAAGAACTCTTCCACATAGATTTTTAAATCTTCCCCTTGTATAGATCCAGAGATACCTCTGATACATAAAAAAAACTTTTTCTAGAGCGATCTTCTAGATTACAGATCTTTTTAGATAAATCTTCAATTTTGGTTTACAGCTGCGAGGAGTTATTATCACAGATTAATTTGTCGCATTTGCTCTCCAAGTTTTCGATCTTAGTGGAGGCCTCTGTTATTAAATTTGTGTTTGCTATTATTTGTTTTGATAACTCTGAAGTAAGATTTATTTGAAATTCCCCCAAAATGTCTCTCCATTTAGATCATGTTAATATTTCTTCTTCTTGTGGTGAACTTGTACTTTCAAATGAAGATTGAGATATTTTATCTACCGATTGATTTGGTGTTTGATCTATCAATATAGACTCATTTTGAGAGTTATTTAGAGGTTCAAATTTTATTCTTTGGAGCAAAAAAATCGGAGCTTTTTATACCTTCTCCTTTTTTTGTTTTTAGTTTGGGGGGCATTTTTGCTCTTTTGTAGGACATCTCTTTTTTTGTTTCTCGCTATTTATCCAATTGCTTTTCTAGGATAAAGGCAACAAATAATCTTTTCGGCCTTCATTGGGCCTCGTCAGTGAGGTGTAGCTGATAACTCCCTAAGGCACAGTGAGCAAGGGATCTACGTCTGGATTCCCCTACCACCCTTAAGGAGACTAATCCCTAAGGGTAATTTGCATAAACAAAAACCAAATATAGAGGAGCTCAATCAGAGAACAAACTAACCTTAATAGGTTAGCTCTGTGGACATGAAAATTCACTCTGAGAGCAACCTCTTTTAGCTCACTTGCCTTCTCTGCCTCTTCAGCAAATTTTACACCTCCATTCACCTAAACTAGGATTGTACTGTTTTGTGCTTCTACGTATAGGAATGCTATAAATATTAATAAACGAAGGAAGAGATCATATAAATACAATTTATTAACCTGCTGTAGTGATTCTTAAAAATATTTGGTTTCTGGCACATCTTGCTTAAAATGTCAGGAAATCTGTATCCCTGTTGGATAACATGACATATGCAAAATATGCAAAACTAACTCTAAAGTGGGCATATAGTATAAGATTTATAGACAAATAATTATTATAGCTGATACAATATTTATTAAACCTAAAATCTATTCACAGTAAATCTTTATGATTTATAAACGGTATCCATAGGTAAGCCCGCCAAAAGGTAGCTACTGTAAAGCAAAAACTTTTCCCGTATCAATAATACCTGAGATCTATGCCACATATTTAAGACCGGTACGGCACATCTCTCTTGGATCACCCTTTATACTGACCATTATTTGGGGCACTTTAAACTGGAAATTCTGTGGTGTTGCGTAGATGGATATGGGTCCTAGCCAGTCTTGTTTCTCCTGGAGCTGCGCTGCATTATTACATTTAAACCTACAATTAAATTAAAATGTGTGGATGTATGAAATTAGATTCTGAACATTCACTTCGGTTTTATGACTTTTTTTTTGTTTTTGTTTTATACACCCCAGCACTAGTATATTCTGATCCTACACAATAGAATCACTCCGGTATTGGATGTGTTTTCTTAAGTTCATAATAAACTTTCACAAGTTGAGATATGAACATATTCGGTTTTTCATTTTTGTGCTTGGAGTAGACTAGATGATTACCTGGGTGACCTGTATACTAACTGTTGTATTACAGGGATTCTTCCTTCAACTAAAAAGTAAAAATTATACATACTAATGCTAATAGATGCTTTTCTTGCAAGCTGACTTAATTGGTCATAAAGTGGACATACGTTTAGTAATATTTAGCAATATTACATTTACTGGGATAAATTCAACCAGTCTGGCTTAAACCGATTTATTTTCCCCCTGAATTGGCAATACAGGCTGCCATGTTTAATTTTGTAAAGAGTTTGGAGTCAAAGCTTTGGCAACAGAGAGCTAGACTCTGTAAACATCCAGGTGGGCAAAGTGTTAGTAAACTATCATACAGTGACAACCAACTTATAGGTGATTTAACACCACAATCTCTCGCTTCCCGGTTCTCTCTAGAGTGGGTGACTAAGGTTCTCAGACGGGCGGCGGGGTGCCTCGTCATCATCGCCGGAGGAAGTGGTTCCTCAAAGACTAGCATTAAGAATGCCTCGCACTTCCTGCAGAGACTGAGCACACTGGCGCGCAGAGCCGGGCACCCAGAGAGGCCCCAGCACACTGGCGCGCAGAGCCGGGCACCCAGAGAGGCCCCAGCACACTGGCGCGCAGAGCCGGGCACCCAGAGAGGCCCCAGCACACTGGCGCGCAGAGCCGGGCACCCAGAGAGGCCCCAGCACACTGGCGCGCAGAGCCGGGCACCCAGAGAGGCCCCAGCACACTGGCGCGCATAGCCGGGCACCCAGAGAGGCCCCAGCACACTGGCGCGCAGAGCCGGGCACCCAGAGAGGCCCCAGCACACTGGCGCGCAGAGCCCGGCACCCAGAGAGGCCCCAGCATGGTCGCACACTGTTCGGTACTTCTTGTACGAATGACAAATGCGCATTATTTTCCAGCAAAAACATTTTTTGAATCATGGGCTCCAAATTTATAGTGTGCATTAGATTTGATGGCGCACTAGATTCATGTAAATACGGTAGGTCTATTAAGAATCACAGCATCTTATCTTATTAATTGTAGACCTGAAATGCTCAGGATGCTTTCCACATTGAGCTAAACAGATACAAATCTTCCATCACACACCCCAATGATAACGGGCACTAATCTTTATTTGAAAAGGCATACTAATCCCTGTGAAATAACATTTGTAAAACTCATCGTATAAAGTAAAATGCCAGAAACAAAATTGTTCATAAGAATCTGGTCATTGTTCCTTGGTCAACAGGAACCTCAATTCAATCACTAGGACAACATTAAAAACAATGCACATATGCTGATACAGCATTATGAAGACAACAAAGCATCATTAATAATGAATGTAATTTGAAAGAAAGATCTGTCATACATAGCATGCTATGCTTCATCATATGGAGCTCCTGGATTATACATAAAGCAGCACAGGATCAAAATTATTTTTATATATATATATATATATATATATATATATATATATATATATATATATATATATATATATATATATATATATAATCTCTTCAGTGTTCTTTCAGTTGCTCTTGAGTTATCTCCATGTCTACATTCCATCCCTTCCCTCCTTTATCCCTTTAAATGCTCTATTGATCGGTGAGCCACATTGAATATTGTATTCATGGACAGAACCTTCACTATCCTTTTTATTTTTATTTTAAATAATAGTCTTCACAGTCACTCAGGGTATTGGCATAGATTGCAAAATGTTCTGGAAACTGAGGGAGATCTGCTATATTCCATAAACGTGCATATTATAACATTCTGAGGCAGAGTATATTTTAACCTATGCCTTGCTTAATTCTTGTCTGCTGAAAATGGAGAAGTTGTCCTTTTTACCACACAAGCTTTTTCAATCCACCTCTCCTACCATTCACTTACCTCACTGTATAATGATGAGATGGTATTTGTGAAATGTATAATGTACATATGCATCTTTCAGTTATTAATTCAGAGAATTTTCATAATATTGAAAAATGAATGGTAAAACATAACGGCATCATCCGCTATAGAAACTTGGATTTCATGGCAGAAAAGAACCTAAGAAGCCCACTTAGTGTGATCATTCTATTTTAAACCTTTGTTTAAATATGATAAGCTTATCGCAGGCATACTTAAATTCCTTATTGGTGTTTCATTCTACTTAGCCTACCACTTATGTACCGTTAATCTTCCAATTTCAAATCATGACCTCTTGCTTCTGAAACATTCAGGGAATTTTTCCCTGAATGTTATAAAATGAGATACACCAAAGGAATTAATATGTTGTCCGTCTCACTTGTGACAAACCTGTGCTTGAGAATGCTTAATAGGCACAATTTTAGCAATATATATATTTTAGATTGTAAGTCTGCAAGTTTTCAATCTTGCATGGTGCTTTGGGAGAAAGCACTATGGACACCAGATTCTAAGCTCAAGGACAGGGCCCTCTATCTTGTTAATATTTGTTTTGCCTTGATCACAACTTATGTATAGCGCTACAGAGTATGTTGGCGCGGTACAAAATAATAATAATGATAAGAATATTTATATAATTCACTACAGTATATAAATTGGTGATTTTAAATCTGTCTTAGCACAGTACTGTTTTGCATTATTTTGCATACATTAGGTTTGCCACAGTATAGTTCATTTCTTTAACTTACTGAAATCATTAATCATATTGCTGCCTCCATGTGGTAATGTCACCCTTATTGAATAAGATCCACCCTTTCCATTTCTTTCATCTTAAATAAATGAAATAGCACAACTAGTTTCCAAAAAAATATTATCCAAGGAGACCACAAGGCTCTTCATTATAAAAAGCTGAATTTTATCCACCGAGGGCATCATTACAGAGCATAAATTGAAATAGTTGTCTCCGCATAGCGCTAAACTAGCTGTTTTTAGAATGTTGTTGGTGTTATCTGATTAATTTTTGAACAATTTAAAAGCTACACAGATTGATCTTAATCTATCTGGTTTATGTAATGAAAGAAGCAGACAATTCTTTTATTACGCATATTTAAAGGATGGCCCAGAGGTGTCATTCTAGAAGTACAGAACATTTAGCAAAGACGTTCATATAAGCAATAATGGAAAACAAAATGCTAATTGTGAAATCTGTAAGCCAAAATCCTTCTGTTTTTCAAATATGTTTCTATTTTCACTGTGAACTTTTTATTTAATGCATTCTTTACTACTATAAATATGTTAAAGTAAAATCTGTTATCAGAAGGTACTTTATTGATAATAGTATAAAACCAGAAAAACTGCTGCTGACCTGGTCTTGGCTGGAGTAAAACAAATTAGAATACTCTAGATAGTTTATACAAGTTCTATAGTTTGTAGGAACTCATAAACCAATATAGATCACAATAACAGTCCAAAATCAATGTTGCATATCAAGGGCTATATAATGCCTAGAAATGACAGTTAAGGACAACTTATGGGCCCCATCAATCCAACTATACACAATCCACTGTGCAGGTACTATAACTAGCCCTATGTCTCACAATGGACACCTTAGTTTCCACCATTAGTGTAATATCATTCACACTATGATGAATTGTGTGGAAAGGGTGGATCTTATTCCAAACGGGTGACATTACCACATGGAGGCAGTAATATGATTAATGATTTCAGCAAGTTTAAGAAATGGACTATATGGTGGCTAACATTATGTATGCAAAATAATGCACCACAGTGCTGTGGTAATATATTTAGATGTAATAGCACCAATTTTAAATACTGTATTATATTATTAACTTTTATTTGTAATGTGCCAACATATACCGTAGCGCTGTACAGGGGATAAGAACAAGGAAATATACAATATTAACAACTGCAGAAAGTGGACTGCCCTGTTTTGAGCTTCAAGTCTTTGGAAATAAGCACTTTTTATAAGTACTCTACAGGATTGGAAACTCGCTACTGACAATCTAAACGGAATGGAAGAGGCAGAAACCTGGGGAGGAGCAGGCAAGGAATAGGAAGGTTAGGAAGGAAATAAGAGTTTACATAGGTAGGAAGTTGTGAAAAGTTAGAAGGTTAATCAATAGTTGGAGAGGGAAGGGATCTGATGTAATGTTAATGGCACGATGATGTAATATAGTATCTGCCCCTAGTGGACCTGCAGATGGTAATGTCAGGAGATACATAGCTTAAACACAGCTTGAGTAAAATGAGCTCATGGGAGAACAAAAGAGGAGTGGAGGACATGAAAGGGGTGGGATGGTTATGTTGGAGACAAGAAGAGAAAAGTTGAGAAGAGCCTGGGGAAAAGGCAGAGGGATATGAGGAAGAAGGCACAAGGAATCCTAGTGTAAAGCAGGGGTTCTCAACCTGTGGGTCGCAACCCCTTCAGTGGTCGAATGACGATTTGTCACCTAAAATAATTAAACCGTAATTTTACTGTTAGGGGTCGCCACAACTTGGGAAATTTTTAACAAAGGGTCGCGGCTCAAACGGTTGAGAACCGCTGGTGTAAAGGTATAATAAGAATAGTTGGCAGGTGCTTCTAATTGATCAGGTGTAGAAAATTTGTGTGAGTCAATAACTTTAAAAGCAAACAGGGGCGGGTGGGTGAGAGGGAGGGGGATTGCAGCAAATGTTCAGAGAGAGTGACCAGACCATTGAGGACCAAACTATATATATATATATATATATATATATATATATATATATATATATATATAGGCATATTTGTGTGTTTTTGTCGTCGGTGGTTCAGAGGTTAAAGTCATATTTTATATTTTTTGCGAGCTCA
Organism: Discoglossus pictus; assembly: GCA_027410445.1. NCBI lineage: Eukaryota > Metazoa > Chordata > Amphibia > Anura > Alytidae > Discoglossus > Discoglossus pictus. Next base: position 148,809,253 of record CM050169.1, read on the forward strand.
AGGCACGCAAGCGTGACGACAACTCACGGTTTGACAAATAAGTATTTTTTATATATATATATATATATATATATATATATATATATAATTATAAATATATATAATTATATATACAGTCAGGTCCATAAATATTGGGACATCGACACAATTCTAAACTTTTTGGCTCTGCACCACCACAATGGATTTGAAATGAAACAAACATGTGCTTTAACTGCAGATGTTCAGCTTTAATTTGAGGGTGTTTACATCCAAATCAGGTGAACGGTGTAGGAATTACAACAGTTTGTATATGTGCCTCCCACTTTTTAAGGGACCAAAAGTAATGGGACAGATTAACAGTCATAAAACAAACTTTCACTTTTTAATACTTGGTTATTACTTGGTTTCACTTTTTAATACTTAGAATTATGTTGATGTCCCAATATTTATGGACCTGACTATATATGTAAAAAAAATAAAAGGCAGCTGAAAAAATGTAAAAAATCTGAAACAAGATGAAAATGAGGTTCTGCTAGGCCAGGCACTCAGAGCTTAGAAAATACACAATGGCAAAGACAGTAACACTTACACCAACGACCCCAGGCATGCGGGAAAATAAAAACAACGGCAGTCCCTGCGCACCTCGCAAAGATTCAGCAGAAACACAGAGGAGAAAGACACAGGGAAAGGACAGGGGGGAAATGTTGGAAAGCGACACATGGCAAGTTGCAAGTTGCCGAGGCCTGTAAGAGCGGTGAAGTAGATGGGAGGAGAGGCTCGCGATGAGTGCAGAAGGTGGTCAGAGAGGCAAAACATTTCATTGTGTGGCAAACCGCATTGCCAGGCTTCAAATTTTATTGCCGTCATTTTTTGACGAGCAATTCGCTAGTGTATATATAGAATTTGCAACATTGATTTCTGACTGTTATTTTGATTTGCAGGAGTTCTCAAAATAAGGTGGTAATAAGCTATAGAACTCCTATTAGCTGTCTAGAGTATTCTAATTTGTATTACTCCAGCTGCATTTTTCTGGTTTTATACTATTATCTATAAAGTTCCTTTTTGTTTTAATTTTATTTATTAGTTACATTAGTGTTAAGCACTGGAACCTAATCTTATCCTTGTGTATTAGTTTTTTCATAAAATTTGTTATCACCAGTTCATTGCAAATACATCACTGGTATTCTAGTTTTACGGTCTTGAAATTACTACAGTTTTTGTAGCTAGAGTTCTCTAACAAGATCCCATGTTAAAGGGACATTGAAAACTGTATTTTTTTTTTTTTTCTTTGTTGCATTTGATAGGGTATCTGATAATGTCCTGCTGTGTGTTATATTATTTTAAATTATGCTCTTAAAGCAGAAAAAATGGTTATTACATCCCAATCTTACAGGAAGCAGAACAAAAATTCTTATAGATGCTCTCAATAAATCTCGCCTCTCCTTGCTGGCCTCCCCATCATCTGTCTGTCCCCAATCAAATCTATAATGAACGTCTCAGCTAGAGTCATCTTCCATACTCAACACTCCGTGTCTGCAGTTCATCTCTGTCAATCACTCCACTGGCTTCCCGTAGCCTCCAGAATAAAATGCCCTCAACAACAGTACACCCCATTATATCTCTTCTCTTGTGTCAACATACACTCCTACTTGCCCTTTTTGTTCTGCTAGCAATCTTCTTTTCTTCTCTTGTCACCTCCTCTCACTCCCACCTTCAGGACTTTTCTCATTCTGCCCTTATTCTCTGAAACTCCTTGCCTTGCTCCACTAGACTATCCTCATACCTTAATACCTTCATAAACTTACTAAAAAACAACTGTTTAAAGAAGCCTGTCACCTACAGCCTTAATATGCACAGTGTATATTGCCCCTGTACAAACCCATTTAGACTGTGGGAAGGCACGATGCAGACTAGATTCTAAGCTCAAAGACAGGACCCTCCATTCTTTGCAATGTGTTAAAATTGTTTTAATCTTGTACTTAACCCATATATAGTGCTACGGAATGTGTTGGCGTGTTACAAATAAAAGGATAGTAATAAAATAGTTAAACAAGTATGACTCGTACTTGTCAGCCAATGAGAATTACAGATGTATGTATGCTATTTTCAGTGAAATTTAAATCTTTTATTGCTTAATTTTTTTTTCCATGCAAAACATAGCTTTTGGTAATGTGTAAAACATGCTCATTTAAATGCCTAAAAATAATTGTGCCATGTATCTTTAAGTGTGTCAGAGGCACAAAGGCGGTACATTGTGAGCCTCATTTGTTGGTCTCTGTGCAGAATTCTTAGCGGCAGTGAGTACTTCTTGGGGGGGTAAAAAATGGTGCTCCTGACTATCTTGGATGATGTAGGTGTACTCTGTTAGTTCATCATAACTACAGTGCCTTGCAAAAGTATTCAACCCCCTTTGACAATTTTGTTATGTTACAGCCTTAAGTTCAATGTTTTGTTAATCTGAATTGTATGTGATGCATCAGAACACAATAGTCTAAGTATATACATAAAACAATTTTTTTAGAAATAGAAAACAGAAAATTGGCATGTGTGTATGTATTCACCCCCTTTGTTAAGCCCATAAAAAAGCCCCACCCCCCACTAGACTTCTAATTTAATAATATGTTTGTCAAATATGGCTGTTTTATTTCTGTCCTAATAATTACATTATAAACTCAATAGAATTTCACATCAAGATTATTAGATATGCAGAACTCTGTCCTGTGATTTATAATTGTAGATAATGCTATTATATAATTGTGGACTGAGCCATGAAGTACCCTGCTGCTTTATGTCAATGGGAATGGATTTGTCCCAATGATAATGAGCTGGTGTTTATATAAATAACAATATCATTCACAGTTAGCTTAAAATAAACTATAAGCAAACTAAGCAATATGTTTCTAACAAATCAATAACAAACCAATTCAATTTACTGATATATCTCAATATTGTGTGTATTTTTCAGTGCTTTACATGCTATATATAAAACATATATATATATATATATTATTTAAAGGATGTAGATTAGCTAGAGCTAACCTTTAGTAGAGAAAGTTTAAGTAGACAATTTTCTTTAAAAAAGAAAAGGCAAATATATGTTAAAATGTTAAGAATAAAAATGTTTAAAATAAAAGGTTTAGCATTTTTTTACATTTTCAAACATTAGAAAAATGTTTTATACATTTTAAATGAATCCTGTGAATTATTCAGAACATTTCAGGGAGTATGTGCATCTCCACACTCCTAGCTTAGTGGTTGTAAGTTGAAGGTAATGGAAGTTTTCCTGTTTGTAACTTTTACTAATCTAACACATACTGCTTATATTGGACATTACAATTGATTCATTCTATACACAAACAGATTGACATTAATAAAAAAAAAAAAGGTTTCCACACTCGGAGGTGCCGGCATAGGTACCTTGTACTAACGAATAGAAAATCCTTGTACTAATTTTCAAGCCAACAGTAGCACAGTGGAAATCCAAGGCAGCACTGTCTGAGCTGCTTGCTTGCAAGGGGGAGAGAGGTGTGTGTGTGGCGGGAATAAAAGACTACATATCCCATGATGCTATGATGCTGATACTGAATGCCTATATGTTGCAACAACTTTGTAGCGGTCTGTGATTGGCCACAGCAAATTAAGAATGTTATGCTAATTTAGTTTGGGTTTTCAGGGGCCTTCCTTCTCCGAATTAACTGCCAGAAAACTGAAGAAGTTTGGAAGAAAATATGGCAAGTTTATTACTATTTTGTGGTGGTTTTCATGCAAAAAAAATGTGCATATGCTACCGATTCTCTTTTATCAGAAGCATTCATAATCTATCAAACTTTGTACCTTTAACAAACTTGGAGTAATGTTAGGTCACGGCTGCATTGATTGTACTGGTTCCTTGCACTATGTAAACTATCACATATATAGTTGTCGGCAGCCGGGCTTGCCAAAACCCATTGGTAACGCAACAGGGAAACTGTGAGCTCGTGAAGCGAGGGCCGCAGTTGTGCCCAGGCAAAGAGCGCCATATGCTCTCCTTGCGCTGGTGGAGATGAGCGCCATAGGCGCTCATCCTTACGCCCCCGTAGCACTTTACCATCATACCTACGACCTGCGGGACTACACATACAACACAACGCTCAAATACACAATTCACACAGCGTGACCTGTAGCACTTTGAAAAAATTTCAGGAAAAAAAATACGGCCCATAACACTTACAAAAGGTAACCGCGACTTGCATAAAACACAATACGAGCTGCAAAAACGTCCGAACTGCGCACACCGAAAAACAACACTAAATACAAATGAAATAAAAACATCACACGCAGCAAGGGGGGACACCCAGGACGTCTGCAATTCATCTTACACGTCAATTTAACTCGATAATCCCCTAAGCGAGAGTAAAAATGGCCACCAAAGAAAACGAGGCAACACGATCCCTAAAGCCGCAAAACACCACCAAGCACATACGACTTTTACAAAAAGCTGTACAGGGTACAACATACATTATTACCAAATCATCCACACCCGCGTACCACATCCACATTTGCCGCCATTTACACTACTCACTGAACACATTGCTCACACTTACACCTCAGTTCAACAACCGTGCAAACCTACATTGTATGCTGCAGGAACATCAAAAAACATTGTTTGCTGCATATATTAATTACAAATAGGTAAAGTATATTAATTTATGATTTCATTTATTTAGTAATTATCATTAAAACATACATATATACAAAACTTTCAAAAACACCACAACACACAATCGCAATACACGGCAAAGGCACTCATTGCCAGCCACACGATGAGCGTCAAAGGCGCTCACCACGAGGCTCACAATCAGCGCAAAAAATACCCACACAACCAATTTTGTGTGCCAAACACCATTCCTTGACTGACAATTCTATTGCCGTCATTTTTTGACGGGCAATTCGCTAGTACCCTATAATATCGAACACTGTTCACATCATAGCAGTGAGATAGTTTTATATACTTCAAAGGGAGTTACCTAAAAAATCAGTATGGCAAGTGGGGGTATTTAATTTGAATTTAAGGTATTCTACGTTTATAAAACAATTTGCCTATTTTATTTTTTTTAAATAAAATGTATCTTCAAAATCTGTTGGTGAACATCATTTAAATGTCCTTTAGATTTAATGGTGGCTGTTCCCACTTCAGAGGTTGGTGCCTTGACCACAGGGCTACTCCTTTCTCAAACCACTAACAAGTACTTCAACTGTACAGTTACTGAAAGACTCAGTGTTCCAGTTTTTTTCCCCATTATGTCACTTCTTCCATTTTAAATAGCAATTGCAAGAGCTTAACGTGTTCTTCAGTGCAGGGCACAATAATGTTTTCCTACATGGGAGTCTCCCAGGATCTCTCCTGCCCTGTGTGTGTTAGGGCCTTGCAGACAGTAACCCAGCGTGCGTTGGAATATCACGCCCACTGCTTCTGAGCATCTCGGTCTCTGTAGCTGCCGGGGAAGAGCAGACTATTGTGGCTCCAGCACTGGCAGTCCCTTACCTACACACGGAGAGGGGGAGGAGATAGGTGGGAGCGGTGCTGCCTTGTGCATGGGGTGTTAATACAGAGATCAGCGGCGATGCTCACACAATGCACCAGCTGCTACTTTTGGATTTATGCATCCCTTTAAAGGTGATCCTTTCTCTTTCTATTTATGCTTGTTATCTTGATATATTTTGATTCCCTATACAAACTTATTTTTTTCCCATCCATGTAAAACACTTAATGACCAAGGTTTGACCCAGTTTAACCCTCTAACATCTGGCGCTTACAATTGTTCAACTCATACCAGTAGCTGAAATGCTTGGGTGCCAGATATTAGTGCCATAGAGAGAGGGTGGCATAGATAAGAGCACAGGTACTTTTTTACCAATAAAATGATTGTGTTGTAAATTCCCAATTTATTTTTCGCATCATTTAGCTATTACATGTATCATCTTTATTCTACTTTTGCTCTTTTTACTGGCCTCTTATCTATATTGGTGTGAGGAGTAATTGAATCTTGATTACAGTGACATCTATTGTCTGTTCTTCCCTCAATACATTCATTTATTCATGTCACCTTGTTTGATATTGTTATGTGTTAGAATTAGACATCTTTTTTTAGTCCATTTTATCGCGCCACCTAATTTTTTTAAATCATTACATTAATGCTAATTAAAAGTAGCATCTTTATTTGTCTTTATGGTTAATATTAATGTTGGCCTGGATGCAGGGTGGCATAAAGTTTGGCATATTATTTTGTGAGCCGGAATTTCATTGCAGTGCCTGATTCTGTGTTTATCTGTCATCCATGCCGTGTTTTAGCCGGTGCCTCAGCTGTTCGATACAGCCTCCCAAGGGAGACAGTACCACCCGTGCCTGGATACATGAGGCAGTGAAATGGGAAGGGGGTGAGCAGTGTAACCAGCCTTCCATTAAATGTGTTTTTTTTTTTTTTTTTTTTTCCTTTTCATCCCTTTTTTGCTCTTAATGTCCTAGCTGATCCTGCCTATTGTCCTTGATGTCTAGTGGCAGTGAAACAGCAGCATCAGTCAAAAAAGGAGAGAGAGAGAAGGGAGGGAAAATGTCCCTTTTCATACGTCCTTCAGTGTAAGCCATACAGAATCATCTATAAAGAATAACATCTAGTGAGTAATATGTGTGTTTGTGCAGATTACACATGCCTCTGATGGCTGGTGTGAGCAGTGTACTGATGCAGTGCTGTGTGTGTGTGGTGCAGACAAGTCAGCATTCTGCTTCTGGAGCTGCTTTGCCTTCAGTCTTGCTTTGCAACCATAGATTGTAACAACACATGCAGATATTGCTTGTCTCATGCGTGCGTGGGGATGTTGCTGAATTATCTCTGAGACAATTCAAAGCCTGGGAAAAAAACCACATCTATGAGAAAAGCTTGTTATGAGAGGAGCAAGTCATTGAGGATCGCTATGGAACAGGGAGATGCTGCTAATAAGGAATATTAACGAAAGGAATGTATCCCAAGAAATCTGACGGTATGTGATCAAGGCCTCTTGTGGGAATCAGAAATTCCTCCTGACCATTAGTGTAAATATAGCGTTCCCGTGTGTTCTTAGGAACGACCTACTGTAGATGTTTATTTAATCTAAAAACTGATGCTATGTCATGTTGTCTTCTGCATTGCTGCAGTTGTATTCGGCAACAAACTGGTGTTTTCAATAATGAGTTGACATTGTGGTCCATAAGTGAGTTTGTTTCTAACCCAATATCTTCTAGTGAAGCCTCAATTTAACACTTTTCATCTGCATATTCTTGTTCTAGTTTGTGTTCACTAATAATCTGTTTTTTTATTTTTTATTCTTTATAACATATGCATGCACACATTTACATTGTCTTTAATATATGTTTTAGATTTCGATTTACAGATGCTCTACCTAAGCTTACTGATATAGCTTGTGTCATTGATTTTAATCCTCCCCCTTTTTTATTGTAGTTGTATTGACAGCACTCATTTATATTTGTCTTCCATTCTGATAGACACTCTGTAATAGTTTCATGTAATGACATACTGTAGCTCGGCCTGCAATGGGTGAGTCTAATTATGTTGGGAAATGCTAATCAGAGGATTATATCTGAAATGGACTAGGCAGTTAGGGATGGTATGGATAAACAAAATCCAATGTAATCTGTAGCAGGGAACTGGTCCTGTCTGCCAGAGGTATGCTTTTATATTAGCATCCGCTTGTACAATAGCTTACTTTGTATTTCGTATATGACAATCAGAGCTGTTTGAATACATATCTTAAATGAAAGTGGTCAAAACAGGGCCTTAATAAAAAAAAAATGTATATTCTACATTTAAGGGACACTCCCACTACAAAATGAACATGAGCAAAATGTATTTTCTATATATGCTAAAAACATATATTTTGCTTTTTTGGCCCATTGTTCATATAGTAATTATGACATTTTTGTTAATAAAATAGCTAATCGCCAAAACTGACAAGGGATTTATATTATTATAAAAGGCACACATAAACCTTTTTTTTTTTTTTAAAGTAAGACAATCACCTTGCTCTTGTAAAGTTTTCTATTTGTCCATTCTAATTGTCCTGTCTGATGTTACTTATGCAGTGGGCAATGTGCTTCTGGTAATTAACCATTCCGCTGCCAGAGCAATTGCAGCAGCTCTTCCTGCAAGTCATGATCATGTAATTGCTTTAGTAGTAATCACATGGTCTGGTTCATACAGTGATGCTAATGGGAGCAGATGCAGAACAGTCGTGGCTCTAGCTACGTCATAAAGGCTGACTCTTGTAATGCTGACATCGGCATGATGGTAGCAACCTGGTTAGGATAGTTTGTTCCAATATTAGCATGTGATAATTTAAAAGGTTATCTGGTTTAATAAGATTTATATATCTTAGATGGCCAAAAATTATAAATATAAAAATGAGATGACATCAGAAGTCAGCCCAAAAGGTCAATTTCATAACAATAGTGAGTACTGCTGGAGAAACAACCATTTTTCTCTGAATATGATGATTTACCATAGTCAAGATCTTATTTAGAATTACCTTGTTTATAGTAATTTTCAGGCCATGATTTTACTTACTGTATAAAATAAATCTGTGTAAAGTCATTGGGAACTGCAGTAATTAGAAGTCCTTCTATTCTACTCTTCAGTTATTTATTATTAGACCTTATTATGCAGAGGCAAATTGTACTTAAGAACATCTTTGCAGGAATACATTAAAATATTTTATATAATTCTTCCCTGATGGCAGTGGTTATCAGGTTGTTGTTGTTTTCTATCACTTGTGCAACATGAAAGCTCATAAGATCAGAACTTACCTGGGACAGTCACACCCAACATGTTAAAGTAACAGAAAATATTGATAGATTTATATTTTTTTATATTGAACTTTTATGATGATATAAGCAATTGTATGGTAGAATACACTAATGTGGGGCACCAGTGGGATAAGAAGAAACGAGAGGATTTAAGAGAATCATTTTTGGAGGTGGGTAGAAAGAAAGGGAAGGTTAAGCTGTTCAGACTGATCTATTGGTTGTATTATTGAACAATATATTTAATATGCAAATACGGAGCAAAGTGTTGATATTTTAATTAAATGCTTTTCAATGTTGTACAAAAGGTTGTGATGCTGGTCAGGTGCTCCTAAAGCCTTCAACTATCAAGAATATGTCTTAAGTCTAATAAGGACAAGCCTCTTGTAGTCACCTTTCTAGATGATTTCAGCCACATTCCATTGCACAGAAATATGTTGTGAAAGTCCTACATTATCATAACCATATTTAGTTTACATTTTCAAAGAAATTGTGAGGTGCATCACATTTAAGTTAACTTTAAACATTATTATGTGCCTGGTCCCACAATTTAACTTGGATTAATATTTCTGCATAGACCATATATATAAATCTGTTAAATTGGGGTTTGTTCATAGGTCTAAAATGTTAATATTGGCAGTAATTGCTTTTGCGGAGGAATTGAAGTTGACTTGAATTAAATGTTCAACTGTCAGTGAATCAGAGAGGGGTCTTACATACAGAGATATAACATTAAGAAGTGCCTACAATTCATAACAAATTAGGAGTGAAAGAGGAATTAATTGCTAAATTTTCATTTTCATATTTGCACTATTTTGAAGAGTGCCGTTTAGCTGTCATTCTTCAATACACTGTCTACAACTGGGATTAGGAACAAAGTGTACGTAGGACTTTTCTCATCCGCGCTCTTTTATCCCCTCATCAACCTTTATTCTCACCTCATTCATCATGTCTTTCGAACATTACTACTCATGCCTGCCTTCCTAAGTATCGTCAGATAAGGTTTCTGTTCCCTGAACTGGCTGTTGAGAACTACTAATATAGGCCTTTATAGGACAACATGGAACCTTTTAGGCCTTTGGAATCTTTCTAAGAGACCCTTAGCCTGTTCTCTCAATTGGGAGCTCGTGTCCCTCTTCACGCCATCAATTTTTGGGTGTATACAACTAAAGGGTTAACCCTATTTTGTGGAGCTTTTGCCCATCAAGTCCAATGTGTGAAATACTTAAAATCAGCAGTATAATGGACAGCCATGCTCTATAATGACATCATGTTAAAATGTTGTATTTTGAATTACAGTTTGAGAACACATTGTGGGCTCATTTGTATCTTTAGAAAGCAATAATTTTAAGCTCAAAGACAGGGCCCTCCATTTTATTTTTCATTTTGCATTGTGTTAAAATAGTTTTGACCTGAACTAACCCCTGTACAGCGCTACAGAATATGTTGGCACGTTACAAATAAAGGAAATCATAGTAATAATGTAAATATCCCCAAATCTTAGATGGCATTGAAAACTTTGTATACCTTGAGATTTGATGCTGGAGACTGGTATCCTGACTTATTTTAGACCTGCAGGTATACATATACATATCTCACCTAGTGTACTCTTTTATACACAATAAATTCATTTTGGCAAGTTGCCTTTTTGCCAGCTCCAAAATGGTGAGATCAAAAAACAGGAGCAGTGATCTGTGGATGGGTGGGTTGGGTAACTTAATGCAAATTCAATCTGTACTATGCTTAACACTTGTGTTATAAAGGTGGACATTTGTTATAAAGGGGCCAGTTGGCACCAAGGAAAGAATTGTGGTCCCTTTTACCGGTTTCATCCCAAACTCTTAGGCTGCAGTGGAACTGTTTTATATGTTAACTTACTTTCAGCTCAAAATCTTTTCTGGTGTGCTTTTGATATGTAGGTATTTTCATGAAATCTATTTGCTTACTGTCCTTCGTTTCTAAATAATTTGAATTGGTATCAAATGTTTTTATAATTAGAAAAAATAGTAGTCTATTGTGTATAACACTTACTTTTTATTTGGTGTAAAGATTGTAGAAGATGTCAAGACAAGAGAAAACAGAGTGATAGGGAACCGTGAGAATTGAATGTAGAGCCACAAGCTTGTGTTTTATTACCATCTTTTTGAATGTCTACATTCATGGATAATGGGCATATTTGTTCAGTTCCATCGACATGTTTTTCAATTCGCCAGTGTAAGGCAGAACGCATTGCTTTTTAATGTATTGGTGTGCTGTAATCTTAGTTTCAGCACATGAACTTTGAATAAAACCTGCTCCTTTTAAATGCATGATAAAAAACTTGGACCATAAATACTTTCTTTACATCATGCAACTGCTTATGACTATTGAATTGGTGATGAGTCTGAAACCAAATCACTTAGCTGTGTTGTATAACTGCAGCCAGGGCTGCATGATAGATCGGTTTGTGCCGCTAACTGATTTCCTTTTCTAAGGCTTCCTACTATACTGTAGCACTGCATATAATAGATAATTATAGACTTTTTTTATTTTATTATTTCTTTGACTGTTATATATTCCAGATCTTCAAGAGTTTATTGTAAGAATATTTCAGTGCCCCTGTTCGGACATCCGTGCTATAGTACTATATGCAGGGATTATCATATCCCTGGACCTTGAGCTCTTCATAGGAGCTGTCTATATTTATTCCATATTTTTGGGCAGTTCAGTAAATCAGGTTGGCACTGCGCTCACTTGCTGACTACATTCTTTCATAAACGGACATGTTTTTTCCTAAGGGAGATCTGTCTGCCCTCTCGAGGGCCTGTCTGACTGTTTAGGATTTAAATAGCTTTTCAGAATTCAAAAAAAGAAGAAATAAAACCAACTTGTTTGATGCAGAAGGACATTTTTGTCTCATTTTACATGACAATGAATATAGTCTTGTACCAGAGGCATTTGTTGTATAGCTTATACAATGAATAAAATAAATATAAATAACATGCTATCCTTTTATGCTCCAGAGAACCATAACTATATAATAAAAGTATTCTCAGACAATGAAAAGACCCTGATTAATTCCAGATGTCATAATGTGTAGAGAGAGTTATTCATTGTTGCTCCCTGACATTTTTAACAAGAAGTGATTTTTTAAATCTACATTGTGTAAGCTGTATTTTTTATTTTTTTATTTCTCAGAATTCTGAACAGGAACATTTTTTTTTAACTTGTTTTAGATGTTCAAACGTGAACACTTATGTACTGTTTGTTTACCAAAACAATTATTTAATTTATCTCCTCCTAAAATCTACTACGTAAGCAAGGAACCGGACCCACAATGATGAGAGCAATAACCTTGAAACAGTGCTGTCCATGGGTAGGTTTCCTGGCTTGTGTATACTACTAGTCTTAAAGAGGTTGCTCTCAGAGTGGGTTATCCTGTCCATAGAACTAACCTATTAAGGTTAGTTCGTTCTCTGATTGAGCACCTCTGACTTGGTTGTTTTGTTTGTGTATAATCCATCCTGGGCTTTGTAATACAGCAGGTATATGCTTAAAAGGAGCCATGTTTGAAATGGTACTTAGATTAAAGAGTGAAGCCTTTGTGGGCAGATTTGCATGTCCCTGCCCAGGTTCCCAGAATCCTGGAAGAAATGGAAGGAGAGTGGACCGTTTTAGATAAAATTAGTTTGTTGAATGACAGCCATTGTAAATAGTCCCTTGATAATAGCACTACATATGTCCTTCTAGGGTATCCCATCCCTCAGGCTACAGAGAGAGTAGCAGTCCAACAAGAAGGCTCATTGATGCCAGCAGACACATCTACATTTAGATTTACTAAAAATGAAAACTAATATGCTCATGGCTTAAATAGCTGCTATTGCTGATTTTTAGTTTTTTAAATTAAACTCATTATTTTGTTTCCTAAACTACAATGGACCTTTAATATACCGTGACAATTTATCTATGGATGTTGTCATCAACAGTACAACATGCTTCCAATGTACCCTTGTGTATTATTTCTTCATTACTGAACAAAAATCAAAACTTTTTGATCTGTACTCCCTGACTATCCTCTGGCAAGCTAATCGGGAAGCTTTCAGGAAAAATGTTAGTCTGGAACCGTGCTCACAATCTGAGAACTGTCCACAGGAAATGGGGAATGTCTGTTCATCCTACCTTAGAGAGTTAGAAGGTACAGGAATATTAAAAAAAATAAACATATAAACATGTTTTTAAGCTTACTGTGAAGCAGTGCGTCATGTGCCTGCCAATTCTCCTTTACATTTGGTGTCCTATGCTGGGAATCATGGAAACTATCCTGTGATTGAGAGACATCACTGTAAAGGAAAACTGGTAGTGTAAACAGACATTCTTTACCCTGTGCTTTCTGTAAGTGCTGTTAAAGGACTGCTGCAGTTCAAGAAAAGACACACAAGTATTATTATTATTATTAACTTTTATTTGTAACACGCCAACATATTCCGTAGTGATGTACAAGGAAAATACAGTATTAACTGAAGAAAATGGAGGGCCCTGTTTTGAGCTTAGAATCTCTGTAGAAAGTGTTTTTTCCCCCAAAACACTATACGTACAAGACTGGAAACTCGCTACTTACAATCTAAAGGGATTAGAAGAGGCAGAAACCTGGGGAAGGAAAGATACAGAATAGCAAGGGTCAGGAAGAAAGTGAAAGTTTGCTTAGGTGGGAAGGTGTGAGTGTGTACCAAACTGACAACAGTAACACCTGAGTAAGTCCTGAACATAAAACACGAAGACTGATTGAGTACAGGAATCTATTCTGTGTTTTACATCACATCCTGAAAGCTGCATGATTTGGGTATGTGTTTGCAGTCATCAGTGGTGGAAAGGGGGGCGGGAGGCTGATTATACCAATTGCGTGCTAGCTAAATAAAAAAAAATAATTGTAAACTCCCATACCATCTTCCTTACTCCTATAATTTTGTAATTCTCCAATTTCATCTCCTGTCACCATGTTTTTTCCTCTATGATCCTGTGCAGTTGTCTGCTTGGGAATCTCATTGTAAAAGAGAACTGCACGGGGATATGGAGCATTGGCTATTGTGGGACAACTTTTTAGGTTAATTTACATTTTAAAATCATATTATTATTATTATTATTATTATTATTATTATAGATAAAGATAATAATAATAATATCGCGCCAACATATTCCGTAGCGCTGTACAGGGGTTTAGTACATGGCACACAATTGAAAACTCGTAAACTTACAGTCTAAGGGTTTAGGTGTGATACAAGAGGGTGACAAATACAAAATGGCAACGTGAATGCAATTTGTTTAGTCAATTGGAGGGGTCTGTGCGTTGTACTGTAGATTGTGGGTGGGAGTGTTAATAAGCTGTGGAGTGTGCAGTTGTAATTATTAAGGCTGAAGGTGATAAGATCTTTTAAACAGGTGTGTTTTTAGTAATTTTTTAAAAAGGTTTTGAGGCAGGAAGATAATTTAATGGAGCGAGACCAGGAGTTCCAAATAGTAGGGGCAGCACGAGAAAAGTCGTGAAGACGGGAGTGAGAGGAGGTGATGAGAGAGGAGGAAAGAAGAAGGTCGTTAGCAGAACGAAGGGGGCGGTTGGGAGAGTATTTTGAAACAAGAGCAGAGATATAAGGGGGCTCACTGTTGTCGAGGGCTTTATATGTTAGGGTCATGATTTTAAATGTGATTCGGGAAGCTATGGGAAGCCAGTGGAGTGATTGACAGAGAGGAGCTGCAGACACTGAGTGTTTGGTATTGAAGATGAGTCTAGCGGAGGCGTTCATTATGGATTGGAGGGGAGACAGACGAGAGATGGGTAGGCCAGCAAGGAGTTTGACTTGGCACATCAGTTGAGAGACGCAGTGTTCTGTTGGTACACTTAAATTAGGATGGTTTTTGACTGGTTCATGTAACGTCATTGACTCAAATCATACAGTAATAATTTCATTTTTTTGTTGTAAACCACTTTATTTCAGTAGTTTGTGTGGATTTTATGTCCATATATCTGGACGTAGCACTTGTGTTGGGGCCATTCTATTTACCCTTTATTTGTCCGCAACAGCAATTCAGTAGAGTACATGAATGTCTATTTTTCTTTCCTTTTCTCCCCATTTAAACAAAAATATTTCCAGATGTTTTGCCATAATTCTGGCAGAGGTGGTTGAGTCACTGTCTAAATAAGGTGTCCTGCAGGGGCAGTTTGGACAGAAAGCTCCATAAAAAAACAAATGTAGTTAATAATAAATACACAGGAGCTGGAAAATTGCTTTGCTAATTAGTCTCCAGTCCGAGACCTTTATGAACTGCATTCCATGCAATGCAATCCAGGTCTGTATGGCTGCTTGTACTAAGCCAAAGGACCTTTTCTGATTGACCCGAGTAATTACTCTTGCTAGATATGCAGTCCGCTTTTAAATTAACAAGGTATTTATCAATATAAAAACCAAAAGACAAATGTTTGCTCATTTGAGTTTTGTGATAGTTATTAGATAGCTGATATTTCTCAAACAGTCATTTAATTCTGGGTGGAACTTCCTTGACTCTGAGTTCTGAAAGGTCCAAATATCACAAGCACCTGGCAAATGGCTATGCACACTCTGCTGCAACTACCTTTTGGTTCCTTTGGACCTACTAACACCAAAGGGAAAAAAATAAATGTATTATTGCAATGAAGAAATATGTAACATTTTGGAGAGGACTTGTAATTTATAGTCCATTCAGAAACAGAGCTTGTAAAAGCATTAGCATCAGGAAGGTCTTCCAGTCAAGGAAGGACTATTAATGGTAAAACTGCTACACCCATAGTGTGATCATAGAAAGCCTAAGTCATGAGAGCAAACTGTTATCCCTTCATTTTAATTATGTAGTAATACTCAAAAATATTATGAAGTAGATTGATTAAACATACTTTTAATTTATGTTATTTTATGAAGTGCACAATTACATTTAATAATATCTCCCCCAGCTGTTTGTCCTTCTGGCTTATGAAATGTGATTGGGTACTGGAAACACAACCCATGCTAATTAACTATGTTAATTAGCTTAGATTGTGTTGATCTTTCTCCAGTTTAATTATGGATTATATTTTGTGAGTGAACTTGAAAAATATATATTCTGTAAATACAATCTACCACCAAGAGTGTGAATTTTTGGAAATTAGTCTTGTTCAGAAATAGTCAGGAGATTCATTGTGGCCTAAATTCTATTGCCTTGCATAAGGTCGTTGCAACGTGTCCTGCAAAATATACCTATATGCTTAAATGTTTAATTTTTCCACCTCAAGAGAAACTCTACATTGCTGAATGGTGTCAGTTTCTAGTGTTTTATAATTGTTTTATCCATTTACCATTTTCTTCAGGTTGAACCAGTGCTACTTAGAAACTGTGGACTTGGGTGAAACATGTATCTAGAGTTTGGTAATATTCTAAGGCAGGAGGAACTTTCCTTCAATTTCGTAATTGGTCTACCCTCTTTGGAGTGATATGTGCATTGTAATGTTTGCACTATGATGACACCAGTGTTAAATCAGGTTTGAGATGCCCCAGAATAGGTACCTTCCCATATAGCAAACTATTAAGGGACAATTGTATTCTAAAAATAAAATGAAAGTACATTTTATCTGTACTTGATGTATAATGTTAAAACATTGTAATACTAGTAGTTATAATTTCAAGTTCTTATCTTTTATAGGTTTCTGCCAGTCGTTCTGTGCTGCTTAGCTCCACCCATTTTGCATTATTATTGACAGACCATCTATAGCAGATTTCCTGCTGTGTGCTCCATTGTCTAATTGGTGCAAATCAAAGATCTGCACCAGTAAGACACCAGAACACACTGTAGGAAGACAGCAAAAAGGGTGGAGCTAAGCAGCACAGTGCAACCTGCAGAAACCTATAAAGGTAAGGGTTTGATTTATGTTTATAACTACTAGTATTACAATGTTTAATTTCAAGTATAGATATGCATGTACTTTCATTTTAACAGGGTTTATTTTTAGTGTACAGTGGTCCTTTAAGTTTTTTAGTTTGGCCAAACTAAAACATTTTATATATATTTTTATCCATCTAATAAAGGCTTTAATCTTACGTGTGCACTGATAATTAGTAAATCTACAATCATTTATTTTTCTGAAAAGATTGCTTACAACTTAAGATGAAACTTGATTGTAGACTTGCTGGGTGTAACCAAACAAATGTCTGGATGGTATCCAGCATTCAAATTATGAATTAACCAAACACCCGTGGAGGTCAATAGGTTTTTGTTGTCTCCTCTCATTACTATACTGCACAATCATAAGGGGAGATCTACTAAGACACTAACTACAGTAGTCCATACCCTTTGTATCTTTTTTAAACATTCGGAAGAGTCCATATTTGAATGCACAAGCATGCTTAACCTAGTTGGGCTGCCCGTTCTCAGGTGTACGTGAAGCTTTCCTTGATATTAAAGGACCACTGCAGATTGGGAAAATATGAATTTTCAGCTTGAGTACAGGAATTAATTTTATTTTATTTTACGTCACTTTCTTAGAGCTGAACCCATGTTGGTGTTTTATTTTGTTAATGGTGAAGAATTTGAGTATCTATGCTCCCAGTTTGTAACCAGTTTCATTGCTTGGGAGTTTGCCAGTGTTGAATCTGTGCCATAGTGACTGATGGGCACGGACAGGCATATACTTGATTTGTAATGGCTGCATATTCTGTACTGTGTCCTTTCTGCAAATTCAACAAACAAGCAGCACCAGAGGGCACATGTGTGGGTATTCTTTTATTGGCTGGTTTAGAAGCAGGATCCATGATTAATGCACTATATCCTGTAGGGTAGATAGGAATTCTTATTTTCCCCCTAAAACAATATGGACAGCTGAACACGGTGTAAATAATGAGCAATAAGCTGCAATCCTTTTCTGCTTTGAGGCAAAATTGCTGCTGCTGGATATCTGCCTGGTTTCATTTTGTTTAAGTCCTGTGGTTATAGCTACTTGTCCACCTCACCCCTCCAGCGTCTCTGCGTCCTGACCTCTCTGAGGTTGTTCTGCTTTCCATGTTTCCTTGTTCGGTTTAATTTCACCATCAGATTAACCTTGCCGCTGTTATCGCATTTGGGGTGTAGCAATATTGTAAAGGCACCAAAAGTCCATTAAATCACATAAAAAAACTTCCATAGAATCCCAACTGTCATAGCACAGCAAGAGAAATATCTGGTGTAAACCAAAATAAGAAGGGCCATAGAAACCCAGCACTTTATAAATATATCGGATCGGTCCATCTAGTTCTGTAAATGCAACTTCAGATTTTACAGTGCAAAAACATGTTTGCTTCTTTTGCTGTGTCTATATGTGTGTGTGTCTATATGTGTGTGTGTCTATATATGTGTGTATATAAAAAATTTATATATATACATTTTTTTGCAGGTCCATTGTAGTTTTCATTTATAACCTACTGTTTTGAAAAACTACTCTAGAAAGTAGCAATGTGTTTCTAAAACGTAAAAAATGCAGCCTCTTCTATTTTATTACCCTTTTAAATGCAACCAGGGGTTCTCTGGTGGTCCAGTGGTTAGTATTCAGTTCATTCACTGCTGTGACCTGGGTTCAATAACAGTTACGTGACCAAGAGGTCACACCACCATGAAGCTGAGCTGGGTTGGACCTGGTCAGTACTTGGATGGGAGACCACCTAGGAATACCTGTATGCTGTGGCCCATTGGGGAAGGAACTGGCAACCCACTCCAATATCTGTCAGATGATAAAACCCTGTAAGGACCTCATTGAGGTGTGTAGAGCTCTGCTTTGGGTGCCGTCAAATGTATTTTATTGGTATAGTATTATAGAGCTGGCTAGTCAATAACAAAGCACAGTGCGTGCACTCATCAGTGTTATGAATTAAACTGGCCTCATGAACTGTAATCCATATTTTAAATAGAGCCACTCAACATGCCACGGAAAAGAAGTGGACTGTACTAATAGGTTGCATATAGAACAACATTTTATATACATACATACATACATACATACATACATACATACATACATACATACATACATACATGGATGGAAACTGCCTAGTAGCCTCGGCTTTTCAAAGTCTGCTTGTAGCCTATTTTATAGAATAGTGTTGTCCAATCCCTGTTTTACTCTGTAACAACATATTTTGTGTGGGTATAGGTCATTTCAGAATTTTGAATTAGTTATGTGTTCTGAAAAATTGGAGCTGACAGTGCTTGTTTGAGACGTGTAACCTATTTCTATGTATCTTGCACTGGAAAGTTTTTTTTTTTCTCCCCTTTACAGTTCTGTAAATATAATTAAGAATATCAGGGTCATTGTGTGTACTGAGTAACAGTTTGCAGACGGTTGACAGATTTACAGTTGTCGTACACCGTCTTATGATTCCCCTATTTTCATCTTCCCTGGTAACTGCTTCCTGATCATATCATTTGTTCAGCCAATGCCAAGGTGGAGAAAGACTGTTGCATCATGAGAAACCATATCCTGGGATGTCTTCTGTGAGGGTCTTGAATGACTGACCAGCAGGCCCTGTGATTTGGGGTCGACATATGGATTTGATGGGGGAAGGAGAAAAACCAGAACGACATGGTGTAAGACAGCTGTAAACTGGCGCTCTTCTATATTTTTTTTTGTTAAATTTAATGCAAGGATCCTTCTATTTTTTAAAATATCCTCTTTAGCTGAAAGCAAAGTAAAAGGGAAGATATCCTTTAGAATGTCCCTTTAGGAGCCAGAATAACATGTTGTCTTTCTTCCTCCTGAGTTACTGAAACCCTGTGTATGTTTCTTTGTATGTGCCGTGATTTTCAGGCTGCATGTAGTTGTGTATATTCACAGAAATGTTTATGTGCAATGACCGCGTTTTAAGTATCACATATATAGTTGTGAGCGTACAAGTTGTTGCTAATGCTTGCGGGCTCGCAAAGCGAGCCGCGGCCCTCGCGTAGCTTGTGCCGCGGCCGAGGGCCTCAGTTGCTGCCATGGGCCCTCATTCAATTGCAATTTGGCCAATTGAATAGGGGTCTAAATAAGCACATAACATATTTTTTAAATAAGTTTTTACTTAGTAAACATCTATCCAAAAGCAAGGTTTTCACTATCTAAAAACTTATTTAAAAAAAATATGTTATGTGCTTATTTAGAGCACTATTCAATTGGCCAAATCGCAATTGAATGAGGGCCATGGAGCGCCAATGGCGCTCCTTGCCAGCAACTGCGACCCTCGCAAACTTTATGTCGCAACACAAACAACACGACACACCAACTACGACCCTCGCAAACTTTACCTCGCAACGCAAAAAACATACGAGACACGTTACCACACAATACGACCTCGCAAAAATCGGACGCAACTTGCGAACATTACAAAATTCAAAACACAATAAATACACACAGCCCATACTGTACATAAAAAGCTTACCTACAGCAAGAGGAAGCACCCAGGACCTCAAAAAAGGAACTTACACCTTCATTTAACTAAAAATAAAAGAGTTTAGACACTAAAAAATTTGCTACCGCACAAAACAAAAACGATGCTACAGCACTCTAAACACGCAAAACGCCACAAACGACCTACCGATATTCCGCAAACCCCACATTACCTGCCATTTTACGCCAATGCGGAAGTACACAACTACGCTAATGGTTTGGTCTCACGCACACAGTATTACACTGCACACATTCATCACGC
Source organism: Discoglossus pictus (assembly GCA_027410445.1). Lineage (NCBI taxonomy): Eukaryota > Metazoa > Chordata > Amphibia > Anura > Alytidae > Discoglossus > Discoglossus pictus. The sequence continues at coordinate 148,829,758 of CM050169.1, forward strand.
TTACACAGCAGCTCCACACCACTAATGCTGCAGCAACATCAAAACACATTGCCAAAAATAGGTAAAGTATATTCATTTATTAATTGTATTATATATTTCAGTAGTGCACACAAAACGCCATTAGCTACCTTACAATTTCATTGCTGTCATTTTTTGACGGGCAATTCGCTAGTCACTATTATAGTTGTCAGTGTTGGGAACGCTTACGATGTTGGTCACACTTTGCGAGGTAAGCCACCGCCAACGCACGCATGACTTAGGCTGCAATGAGTGCCAATGGCGCTCATCGCACTGCTCGCCTCACGATTGCGAGGGTCCCAACAGGACTTTGAAAATCAAAACAACGGCAGCCAGTGTGTAAAACGCAAACATTAGGCACACATAGAGGAGAAAGAGACACAAAACTTGCAGGTTAACGAAACCTGCAATGAGGCGGGAGGAAAGTAGGCGGGAGGAAAGGGTCGCAGTGAGCGCGGGCCTCACAACGAACACTGCGAGCGAGAGAGGCTTACAATGAGCGCCGAAAGTGATCAGTGCAAAGCAGGAAAGTTGAACTATACTGGCCGGGGGGGGAGGGGGGGAGTGGGGGGGGGGGGGGGGAAGGAGGCTCGCAATGAGCACCGAATGTGCTCAGAGGGGCCATAGCCTCGCATTGTGTGGCAAACCGCATTGCCTGGCTTACAATCTTGCTTAGTTGTAATTGTTGTATTGGTTCCTCTTTACACCTTATTAAAGTAAAGGCTGTATGATACTGCTCAAAGATGAGTCCTGCTTCCCTTGTGCTCCCCCCCCCCCCACTTCCTCTAATCCTACTCCTATTGGCCAGTTTCATGTCTCCTTTCCCAAGTTGTCATTGTGACTATAAATGCATGGCCCTTACATTTTCCCTGTCCAAGATAATTTTTTATATCTCCAAATTTCACTTATTGCAGCTGCAGTTTGCTCAACCATATACTAACTTAAATAAACCGTGTAAATGATGTTGATCTGTAATGCACGTGTTCTATTTTATTGGAATTGGTACTGATAAGCATGCTTTTTTGCTGGGGTAGCTTTTATGATATGTTGTGATGGGGAAGGTATTTAACCTTCAAGCACCTGTACTTGCTAGAAACACTCATTTTGTTTGTATTACAATAAATTGCCACTCTCTCGCACTCGAATGTGAGGCCTTGGAATCTGCTTACACAACATACTTATAATCAGACTGATAGAGGTGAGAAATCACGAGCTAATCAAGGCCAGCAGTGAAACTACGCCTTGTTTGAGCTGAAGGACGAGTGCTGGATCTACTGACTTGGCTGTTGTGTGTATCTATCATCTGGCTTCTGCCCTGTTCTCTCATTCTGTTCAAGAAGAAAACAATGTTAGTGGAGATGATACCTTTTTAATGGATGAATAAGATTAGATTGCAAACTTTCAAGGTCCTAGCATCTTCCTCAAAGCAAGTTCTCCAATGAAATCTGGAAAGCTTGCAGTATATATAGACAAGCTGACTAGACTGTAGAGAAGGTTTACATGATATCAGTGAAACAAAGGCAGTGTTTAATGTAATTGGTGTGAAAATAAGTGGGACAGACATTCTCTGTAGGAAGCAACTGGTCCAACAGAGAAAATTCACTTGATATGGACTAATGTGACATAGGTCTTGTCTGGTTTTAATCCATACATCAAGGTTTTAAGTTTTTGCATGAACTTTTGTATCAGAAAATCTTTTTGTGTCTAGAAGGTCAATATTGTGGCCTCAGATCCTTAAAGCGGTGTCCATTTTTGGCAGAAATGCCCACTCACTGATGTCTGTTTGGTTCTAAATAGCATTCTATCTGTGTGAATTAATTATTTATCTTACAGATTTGTCTTGTTTCACCTACATAAAGTACTCCGACATGTTGACACTCCTAATGCGGTGTACCACATTTGATAGCTTGCATTAAAAGTTACCGATCACTCAAGGATGATGGTCAATGTGCGATTGATACTTTATCTATTAAAATGTGCTAGTACAGATTACATATCTGTTGTTTTTTTGTTTGTTTGTTTACTTTTTTGCAGGAGAACATCATTAATAGTATTTTTTTTAAGTTAGGCCTCTCCTACATATTCAAGCAGAAAACTTGAATTTTAAGAGTCCTCCTTTTATAGTCATCGCAATCCTCAGCCCATTTCTATTCTTACTCCTTGCTCTTTCATTTTATGAATATGAGGATTATTGTCATAAAATATCCAAATTCCATATTATATTCTCTGATTAAATAATCTGAAATTCTTGGCTTTATTAGTTGTACTACAAAATGTTGCCTATGTATCATATATTACTGAGCAGGCTCAAGATATGTCTTGGAACACATCATTTATTTGTTAAACCTATATTAATAATGTGTGTGTTTCGTTTTATTATCACAGACAGATGTGCTTTTATAAGAAAGGGAAAAACATAATTTCATTTAAAAGCTCAGGAAAAATGTTTAATAGAGATGGAGTATTATAAAGTCAACTCAACCTAAGGATGAAGGCTACATGCATTTAGGTACATTTATGTACAGTTGATTATAACTTGTGATAGGGTTCAAAACGTGACATATGGGTGACATGTTGGATGGATGAATAGGAAATCGCATTTTATAGCATACATCAACATTGTAAATCTGCATGTGATTTATATATGTAGGTGTGTGTCTAAATAAATAAATACGGTAAATAAATATATATATATATATATATATATATATATATATATATATATATATATATATATATATATATATATATATATATATATATATATATATATATATATATATAATAGTACATCTGTGTTCACATTTGAATGTCTAATATACAAACATAATACATACACACACGCATAGACTTAACAATCTCCAGATAATGTTCATGGTACCTAGATTCTATAACATAAACATTATGTAATGTAAACAGTGTTTTCTGGGAGGAGTATACTATATTATGTTTTTTATACATTAAAATATATGGACTGTTGTATCTTTGTTTTAGCCCTGAAACTGATACACCAGATTTTTTTCTAACCTTTTTAATTTTTACTTGCCTTATTGGATTGAAGCATTGGATCTTCTTATTGGTGCCCTTTTGTATTTGAGACTTTTTGGTACTCTATTATATAGTGACATTTTGATTGATTTCATCTCTGTTATAATTAACATATTTAATTAATGGAAAGTGGAATACAACTGTTTTTTTGTTTTGTTTGTTTTTTAAAGCATGTTTTCAACATTAGAAAAGTTTTTTTTCTGCATGAAAAAATGAGGAGTAAACCCTGTTTAAACTTCATTGCAGCCAACAAAAAATGCGTAGAGCATACTTCGGCAAACCCTCAAGCAATTAAACATATGAATATGTTTTTGTTCTCTGACATGTTGATTTAAAAAAAGAAAACACATTGCGACACATTTATCAAATACCGTTACTCGGATAAAAAAAAAAAAGTAAAATCTTCCAATTTCCTTTTAAGCCTCTGTCATCTCTATAGCTCTTAACAGCATTTTTAGTACTATGCAGTGATATTATTCGGAATTATCTTATAAGATTATGCTGTTCCTACTTTAGAATCATGAAGAAAATGTGTAATGTTTATAGTATTTACGTTACACTGTGTATTTATAGCCATTTTGTGGGTGGTAAGGAGAGTTATTTGATTTCTGGCCAAATGGGAGTGAGGGTGCAAGCAAATTTGAGCCGAATTTGCAGTGTTTAGTCACTCAAATCGGCTAAGCTAGAAAAAAAATGCCGGACGATACACGCAAAAAAGTCTGAGACTGGATGAAAATGAGACTGAGCAAAGTCAGGCACGCGGACTTGCACGAAAATACACAATGCCAAAAACGCAGGAATTAGAAAATACACAATGCCAAAGACAGTACAACGCCAGGTACGCAGGAAAATAAAACCAATGGCAGTCAGCGCGCTACATACAATCATTCAGCAGACACACAGAGGAGAAACACACAGGGAAGGGACAGGGGGGAGATGCTTAAGAGACACATGGCATTCCCAAGCACTAAACTTGCAGGTGAATGAACCCTGCAATGAGCACCCCGTACAGTCGTCGGGAGGAACAGTTCGCAATGAGCGCCAAAGGTGCTTAGCGAAGCAAAAGCCTCACATTGTGTGGCAAACAGCATTGCCTGGCTTACACTTTTATGCACGTCATTTTTTGATGGGCAATTCGCTAGTGATACATAACTGCCAAATTTTGCACTATTTATTTTTCAATATGTTAGATATACAAGTAAAAATAACAGCATAAAAACCCAATATGTTTAGATTTACAAAATTGTGCATGAAGATTTTTTTTTATTTTATTTTTATTTTATTTTTTTAAAGAGCCATCCATAAGAGTCAAGTTCTGCAAGTATCTAGTCAACAATTGTTAGTTCAAGAAATGTTTGTTTTCAAATTTCAAGAAGATGCTAGGGCTTTCTCCAGTGACTCACATTGTTTGTCTGGGTTCATTGTCTGGAAAAATCATGTTCTAATTTGTCATATCAATATTTTTGTATCATATGGTGGACATGGTAACACATGCTCATAGAATCCGGGAGTAAAACAGCAACCACATCTTCCAGACAAAGAATGTGAGTTACGTTAAGGGAGTGTGGTGAAGAATGCCCTAGCACATCAGGCAGGCAGATTAATTATGAAACCATTTAAGTTAATTATGGCTTTTTTAAAATTACTTTATAGAGGCAATTCTTGAACAAACAAGTGGTGGGCTCGATGCGGACATCCCTTTACCCCACATTTACACTGGCCTTTTTTTTTTTTTTTTACATTTTATTCTTTTATCAATACAGTGATTTAAAATCTTGGTTCAGAATAATGAAAATGAATAAGTTGCTGCTTTTTGTCCCAGTCCTCCTCTTCATGGCTATATTTCTGCATGAGCCTTGTATGTCCTTGTAACTCCTCAGATCAGTGATCTGTGGGAGTTGCATCCTGCCTGAAGCTAATCTGGACTCTGCTGAACCTGCACAAATCCATGATGGGGAAGTTTGAGGCTGTGCCAGATGTAATAAGATGAAGCTTCTCTTATGTTCTTGATTTTTAATTACACTTTCTTAACTGATACAGCCAGCTTTGACTTAAATGTACACAGAGGTACTAAATTTGATATAATTTAAATCTATACATATTAACAAGTACTTTATTAATATAATGCTCATAAATGCATTTCCCTTCACTAAACATATCAAAGTTTGCAATTTTTCATTACAGTCACAGTGATCACTCTTGCTAATGAGGTCATCAGCAGAGTGAAGAGTGAGTTGGGGGAATATTTATAGACAATGGGGCGGGGGGTTATTACTTCTTTTGTTTAAAAAAAAAATCTATTGTTCCATTTGCAAAAGTATTATATGGTAAAATTGATAAGATAAATGATTTACAAAGGTATAAAATTCTAAGACCAGGGACAATCTAAATACTTTATACTTTTTTGCAATTTAATCCCAATTCCGAAAATCTTATAATCTAGAGTTGGTGAAACAGGAGGGAGGCTGGTGCATAATGGCAATGACCAAGGCAATAGGCTTCTGCAAGGAAAGGTAGATGTGAGTTATGCTATAGGTTGACTGTGCCCAATTTGGCTGAATATGTAGATTGCACAAGTTTAAGAATGTATGTTTTTTTTTTCTTTTTTTAAATATGCCTTTTAGTAGAGTAGGTGCAGCTCTGGAAAAGCCCTAAGGATGAGTGAGAGGAGGTGAGGAAAGGAGGACAAGATGAAGGCAGAGGTATATAGGGGTTCACCATTCAGAGCTTTTTATGTTCCGGCAGGAATGTAAATTTTATTCTCGAGTCTATGGGAATCCAGTGATGTGACTGACCGAGAGGTGCTACAGACAACGACGGTTGAACATGACCGATTAGTCTAGCTCAATGTTTATCAACTTTTTTTTCTTTTTTTTTTCTTTTGATTCGGAGTCTGGCTGGTTAACTTCCAATGCCCGGTGGTCCAGAATAGTTAACATGTGACAGATTCATTTTTTTGTGTAGTTTTGCTCTCATTTTGTATATAGTACATTTTAACTGTAGATGTGTTTAAAAATGTCACTATTATTAGTCAGATTATTGAGAAAGTGTTAGACTCTCCTCTCCCTCCTTTGTTGCAAGGGCCGGATGATGAGGTCTAAGGGACAGCCACTGGTCCTAGAATTGGCTGTTGAGAACCACTGGTCTAGTGGAAGTGTTCATGAAAGTTTGACGTGGAAAACAGATCTTAGACGGAGAAGCCAGCAAGGAGCAGGTTGCAATATTTGAGGCAAAATATCATGAGACCGTAGAATAGAATTTTAGTTGCGTCTTGTGTAAGATGGTTATGTATTGTGGAGATGTTTTAGATGAAGGCAATATGATTTGGTTATTGATTGTATGTGAAGAGTGAAAGAGAATCCAATAGAACTCCAGGAGTGAGGGATACTTGAGAAGTTGGTGCTGTAATAGAAGGGGGAAGACAATAATTCCCAATAACTACTACTGCAACTGCTGACTTCCATCTACAGCTATGTTGAGATATAGAGTGCAGATGCGTACTTTGTTCACTTTTATGATCCAAATAAGTGGCTCCGGGCTTCAATAAAAAAAAAAATACAGTTAATGAATTTTTAGCACGTCTGGAATAAGTATAAGGCTCCCTGAGATTTAATTAAGCCAAACGTTAGTTCCCGGGAAAAGCAGAAGAACATTTTGGATTATCTGCTATCAAACCTGCTTCTATATGATGCTATCCAACACACTACATTTCTTAGTAACCAGGGAATACCTTATGTATATAGATTTATGTTGAATAACAGGAAAAAGATTGGTAGCCAAAAGCAAGCATTTAGAAGATAGAAGCTCCCAGGCTACTGCCTTCAATGCTTGCACTAGTTATTGTATAAAGGGACTTAATACTCAAGAAGGAAACCATTTTCAGATAAAGAATACAAAAAGTCATCATTTCTAGTTTGACAAAATAATTTTAGGAGTAATGTGTGCACAAGTCATACTTCGCCTAAATATATAGTATATAAGTGGAACAGCTTCCCAACAGACAAATACAGTAAATGGATTTAAAAATAAATAGCACGTGCATAAGGTTTTCCTGAAAAATTAAGCCAAATACGTTTTAGAAAGCTGAAAATGGCAGACTAGGTGGACATTTGTATTACTTATCTGTCATTCTGTCTTCAAGTCTTAGTCTAGCTTCATTCAAAACCATGACATATTATCTAAGCCTTTTACTAACATTATTATAAGGTACATATATTTACTTGTAGCACAATGCCAACTGAGCAATTGCATATTAATAATTTCCTCATACAAATCTGTACCTTTTTAAGGCTATAGCCATGTAATATAGTGCCATGTGTACAGACATTCTTAAGCTGCATATTTTTTTTTTAAAGGTATGTTTATGTATATGGAAGTAATTTGTATTCATGTATTAGAAAAATAGTAATTGCATGTTTTCTGTCTATATTGATTTGTCTTTTTCTAGAAGCTCAGGAAATGAAAATGTCCAGGCTCCATACAGAAACGCATTAAACAATTATAACGAAGAGAATCTCAAACTTGAACAAGGTCAATGCAGGCTATCTTCGTTAGGTTTACTGTATATAACTGCAAAGATGGCATGATAATTTAAGACTATTATATCTAGATGAGTAAAGCACAAAACAATCTTCAGCAGTGTAATCTATTTTAATCAATAAAGACTACATGGCAGGAAAAATAAATTATGTACTGAAACTCCCTGTCATGGCCTATTTAACTGCACCATTTCAGATCTAGTAAACAACCCGCTCTTCAGTTTGTTCCATTTTCTCTTTATATTAATATCTGGTATTAAAAGGCTGCCGTAGTCCTGTATTTTTAAAATAAATTCAGTTGTATGCAAAAGCTTGGGCATGACTTGGTAAGTGCCGCTACAATACGGCACTTACATAAGAATGGGGAACCGGACTTTAAGGCCAACCATTTTCATTTTAAAGAAATGTATGGATATTTTTAAATAGTTTTGATATCTGCACAGTTCTTCAGTTTTTTTTCTTTGATTCTTTTAATGAACAATCCTATATACAGTATTCCTTAATTTGCAATATATATATATATATATATATATATATATATATATATATATATATATATATATTGTGGTAAACTGCCTCCTCTTCTCTAGTCTTTGCTGTGTTTCTGACGCGTATTGTTTTAGGCTTCAGTTTTGTTTTTCAAACCTTTTAATGCTTCTTCGCTGGGGCAATAAAACATAACTAAATGAATAAAACAAATAGGACTAGCTGTTTCTCTTAGCACTACCTAGAACTTTGGGACCGTTTTCTAACTTTCCATATCCAGTCCCAACTAAGCCTGGGAGGGACAAACCGTAAACAATCCAAACTTTATGTACTGTACATGCCTTTTATCCTCTGGATACCAGTCTCAATGTATCTCAGTCTTGGAAGGCTCATCCGTTTCCATGCTGTAGACTTCTTGACTCTCTTATTACTTCAGAAATATTTACTTTTTGTTCAGCAGCTGGCTATCGGCAAGTATGCTGTTACACTTTCTCTGGACTCTGGGTTAGCTGCAAAACTTCCTCTGAGCTTCTTCTCTGGGTTAGCTGCAACTCTTTCTCCGGGCTGCAACTCTCTCGCTGGCCCAGATCCAACTCTTCCTATGACCTACAATGCTCTCTCTGTCCCAGCAGCAACACTCCCTCTCTGGGCTGCAACTCAATTTCTTCAACAAACTGTCTTGACCTTTTCACAGCTGCAGCCCCATTGTGACCTAAGAGTTTTTAACACCTGGACCACTGGATTGGGCAAATGCCCCTATCCAGCATCTATATTAGTGACAATTAATTGCTGTATATAACTACTCTCTACAACAATCACCACACAAACCAAGCACTCACACCACACTGAGGATCGGCAGTAACTGTGAAACAGTGCTGTATGTGGTTAAGTGACCTGGTTTGTGAAACATCCATCCGTTGCTATGCCTAACACTGTGAAATACAGTAAGCATATGCTTAAAAGGAGCCATGTTTAAAATGGTTTGGATTGACAGAGTGATGGTGCATTATGTGGCCTCATTTGCATGTCCCGCCCAATTTTCCCAGAGTGCAGCATATACTGTATTTCTGAAAAATTTGAGCAGGATATACGTTTTTATTAACTTATTTTTTAGACATTCAAATAGAATCACTAATGTACTACTGTAATTGTACGCTGGAGGGCTTCGATTACTCTTAGCCCATCATATGTGAAATTATTGCTATATATATATCACAAAAGTGAGTACACCACTAACATTTTTTGTACATATTTTATTATATCTTTTCGTGTGACAATGATACTCTGCTTCAATGTAAAGTAGTAAGTGTACAGCCTGTATAACTGTGTAAATGTGCTGTCCCCTCAAAATAACTCAACACACGGCCATTAATGTCTAAACCGTTGGTAACAAAAGTGAGTACACCCCTAAGAGGAAATGTCCAAATTGGGCCCAAAGTGTCAATATTTTGTGAGGGGTGTACTCACTTTTGTGAGATACTGTATATATACTTGTGTATTGCATTTTGGCTTATGCATTTCTGTCTTGCAGTTATTTTTGTTACAATAATACTTCTGGTCTGTTCAAAATCTGCTGTCGTTTTTTTTGGTGGGGGGAGGGTTGTGTTTCTTTTTTTTTTTTTTTTTTTTTTAAAACAAAAACCTTTTTCTGTGTGTAAATTTTAATCTTTTTGTTGCCTCCGAGTATTTATTTTATTCTCTTCTGAGACAGTCAGGTCTGATTGTGATTCAGCAACCCTACATGTTTTCCCCAGTGTAGCTTTTCACAAGCAGGCTGGCTGGTTTACGCTCCAGAATACATTATTTACAATTGAGTCGTGACTTTCCTACAGATTTGCAGCCTTATTAAATTGTGATTCGGCCAATTGAATAGGGCTCTATATAAGCACACAGCATATTTATTTTACAGAAGTTTTTAGTACTTTTTAGAACTTCTTTCCAAAAGCAAACTAAAAGCTTCTGTAAAAAAAATAAGCTGTGTGCTTATATAGAGCCCTATTCAATTGGCCGAATCGCAATTTAATAAGGCTGTTGGTTGCTATTTTAATTCTTTAAACTGATCTTAAAAGCTTTTTTTTTTTTGTATGTAAACAAAATATGTTTAGCATAAGTATTGATGATATTTGATATATTACTTTACTCTAGCTTGATACAGTTTAGTTAATTTCCAACCAAATATGTAACCTTACTTAAAGGGATCCATTCTTTTGAAAATATGCAAAGCAAATTAAGTAAATTGCATTCATACAAAAAAAAAAAAATATATATATATATATATATATATATATATATATATATATATATTTTGTTACCAACAATTTCATTAAATATGAAACATCACAAAGCAAAAACTCTTGTAGGGGAAAAAGTGTTAGAGTGATGCCTTTGCACAAGCAGCTGCATAAATAGAGTATGAAGGCTGAACAACACAGTCATTGATCTTTTTTTATTTTTTTTTATTTTATTTATATCATTTGATTGGAGCTGGTCTGATTAAGTCCTTAAGAGAGACAACTAGCTGCAAACAGACTCAAACATGCACAGTTAATTACAGTACCTTAGTTTGTGCAATCTGTGAATATATATATATATATATATATATATATATATTTATATATATATATATATATATATATATATATATATATATATATATTTATATATATATATATATGTATATACATATACATATAGCAGTTGAGCAATTTGGAGAGATTTAAACTATGCAACAACTTGTTGTGGTGAAGGGGCTTGTGTAGCTCAATGAAGCTGTGAGCGACACCATTTAGCATCACCCAAGACGGGCAGGTCATTGCAGAGAGGACAGAAAGATAGTGGTCCACTGGAGAGGGAGCTGGTAACCCACTCCAGTATCTTTGCAATGAAAACTATATGTATAAGCACAACCAGAAACAGACAGTTGTATGTGGCGTGCCATATGGTCACTGAGGGTCGGACATGACTGAAGGACAGAACAAAACTGCAACACCTAAATAAAATGGTTCTGATGCCACCCACTTAGCAGTAATATTAAATAGGAAAACATACTTTCCCGTTTCTATCTTCTGATGGTTTATGGCAACTTCACTGGCCCTTTAACCAGCCTAAATAGCCAGCTTGGATATATTCAGGTTAGATAACACAAAAAAACAGAATAGGTTGAAATTTGCACAAAAATGTTTGCTATTCAAATGAAACATGAATATTGGCACTTTTCAATTGTTGACATTGTATCATTGGTTATTAACATGGCATCTGGCTACGAAAACATACTCTAGATATTCGAGCATTTTTAGAGGCATGATGTGTCTATTTAGCAGCCTCTACCTAAATGAATAATGATACTGTAGTCTAAATGTTAAATGTATATTGTCATAAGCTAAGATAACTTTTCACATAAGACCAGGTAGATGGCCAAATATAGTATGTATGTTAATTCTTATACATATATCCAGTGGCTTATGCTTTATAGTGCCATTTCATGTCCCTAAATCACTCCCCCTTATTCTTACAGCTGGGATTTGCATATTGGCAGCAATGATCTGTATGCATAGCAATCAGCCTCTTGTCTGGAGATATGTCCTGCTGATTACATGATGCTCATCTTTACTTGACACAATTGCCCTACAGTAAATCTGGAATGCCACCTTGTTGTTGGGCAGAATGCCATGCTACCAGATGGGTGTGAAATGAAACTGCCAAGCCCATGTATATAGACATAGACTGTGGCTGTTGGGAATATAGTGAAGCCAGACAAATTAATATTTGTACCAATTTGGGTAATGACTGGAAAACTGCAGTGTTGTCTGTAAATAAAGCCGAGACTGCTCTGCTAATGTTTGCTGATTGCTCTAATGGTGCTTCCGTTATTGAATGCTTTGACTTTGTGTCTCATTCTGGTAATAACTTGTTTTTAAAGGGGCATTGGATTTATCTACATCATGAAACAGAACAGTGAAAATCATGGTGCGGGAAAAGTTTTGAATTGTTCAAATTGATGCATATGTCACTGTTGTGTAGGAGTTTTATATAAATATATATATATATATATATATATATATATATATATATATATATATATATATATATATATATATATATATATATATATATATATATATATACCGGTGTATATATATATATATATTGTATAAGCTTTGTAATTTATAGTCCATTCAGACAGAATGTCCCTTTTTAAGCTCAATGATTTGTGTAGTGCATAGACGTCTGTTACCATTTACAGTCCTTAAATTGAGTTTAAGTATTTCCAATAATGATAATTTTTTATGTTTTTACAAACTTGATTCTGATTGGACGATAGAGCTAAGCTGTTTTAATGAAGTGAGGGGGTCCTGTGATGTAGTTGTGAATGTGGTTAGGAATGCACAGATAACTAGTGTGATTAAATTAATAAAAAAAAACATTTACAAGGCAAAACCTATACCTCTGTAATACTAATGAATTAAGGGTGTAAAAGGCCAGTTAAAGGGATGCAAATCTGGTGAAACTGACCTTCAGCCACATTTCATTAAAATATTTGGAAATAGTTAACATTTTTTATAGTAGTTATCTTATTTTGAAGGTTTCATATTTATATTGCTGCTAGTCCTCCCTCTTGCTTTCTCATTGTTAATGCTTTTGGGGAAGTGACTTTTTAGCCAATCAGAATGGAGATGTTTGCTGTCTGTCTGTTCATGTAAGGTTGATTACCATTGTTCTTGTTTAGACAACAGCAACTTATTGCAAAATAGATAGATCTTTTTGCCTATACACAAACGAACATTGTTAGATCATAAATATATAGCACTCTGTAATCCTAAATTAAAAAGTGTGCTTATTTTCATTAAAAACCTCAGCAACACAGATTTGCCTTTTATTGCTGATTTAAACACATTCTATTTCTATTCATTTCTGTCCGTGTTTGTGTATGCATTGCCTGGAAAGTAAATGCAAAATCCACACTAAGTAGGAGTCAACACAGATTTATGAGAGTTAGGTCATGTCAAACAAACCTAATTAGTTTCTATGAGACGGCTAGTAGGAACTTGGATCAAGGCAACTCAGTGGATGTAGCCTCTTTGGATTTTGCAAAGGCTTTGCAAAGCTTCCACCTTAAGAAAATAAAAGGGTCCTTCACAGTAAGGGTGGTTAATCTGTGGAATTCTCTACCAAAGGAGGTGGTGACAGCGGATTCGATAGCTACAATTAAAAAAAATTGTATAATAAAGATTCGATGTCCAACAAATGCAGCTACTAATACAGATATCGTAGCATGTAATGCAAAGTTCAATCTACAGGCTTATCTTTTAGGATATGTTTTAGAATTTGTATTCAGTATACAACAAGAACAGAAACCACTGGAAATTATCCCAATGTACTTTGAGAAATGATACTATAAATAAGTTATACGAAGGGATTCTGAAACAAATCTATAATTCCTGCAGCTGGTGAATATACTACATTGCTGTATAACAGTCTGCTATTACTGTCACTATAAAAAGGGTAATAAGTTGCAGGATGTTCTGGGATTTTAATGTTCACCTCAGAAAATACTGCTAATACTAGACTGTGCTCTCTTCCATCAGTATGCGGACCAAATGGTGCATCTGATGTTAGATGCCTTGTATATGAGGAGTGGATCATGATTATTTTGTTAATATTGTTCCTTAAATTGCCTTTGTAATGATCCAGTTTTTATAACTCTTAGGAGTAGTAAAGATCCCTGTGGACAACTTTTCAATTTATTGTCTTTTAAAAATGTCTCTCTTCTTCATGAATTCTGCATAGATATATTTGAAAAACCAGACTCTTTTTTTGTTTTGTTTTTGACATCACTGGTGTTATTTTTTTCTATATTGTAATTTGAGTAGCAAACTTGATATTAGGCAACAGAGGCTTTACATTTTTACTTTTATATACAATTCTTTACTTCAAGAGGCCATTTTATTTGAGCTGATTTACTTTGTCGGAAGGGTGTATCCTTCTAGTCTATTGAAAGCACTGGTAGTTTTAGATGCTACTCCCTGTGTGCAATCCGCCCTCTCCCATTTCAGGAAGTTGATCTGCAGAAACCAAAAAATATATTCAACAATAGTATATTCACTATAAAAGGTCATTTTTTCAGTGTAGCTCTTCAAAAGTGTATGTTTTAAAGGGATATCTAAGTTTGCTGGATTAATATATTTCTGCACTCTATAGGCAAAAAGCAGCCTATATGTATACAGCACATCTCATAAAACATTTTATTTTTCTTAATATGTAAAAATCCCTTTGATTGTGTTGACACCCCCCAGAGGGTATCTACACAACTTCCTGATCCCTCACCCAATCGGCATGCAGCATCCGGGGAGCAATATTAACCCACTATTTACCTGCTTTTGCTTGCTCAGCCAATAGTAGAGCAGTGTTGCAGCCGCCCAGTCACTGCAGGGATATGACTCGTCCCTGCATCCTGTATATGCTGTGTGGTGTTGCCATAGCAACTAATATAGTGCTATGTCTCAAATCTATTATCTAACCGGATTGACCAAAACAAATTATGGAGGGGTGTTAACCTTAATTTTAAGCTGTCAGAAATTACAATAGATTTTGCTAACTTCAAGGTTAGTGTTTAAATGTTTTATTTGGTATTTTGTTTCATGCAAACAATTTTTTTCCACCTTTAAAGAGACCAAACACAACTGGATCCTTTTGGAAGGACATAACCTGCAGCAGGTTGGACATGTCTGAAGGACACTAGTGTTTGCAGCATAGGCCTCCCTGTGCTGGTTATCTCCTGTCCCTGTATGGCACGGGCTCCTCAGGAAACCGCACTGTTTATTCTCTTGTTCATACTCAGTCATGTGACTGTTTACTAAGAATGCCTCTCTGTTCCTTTTTTGGAGCAACTTTTCATTGTTGATTCTGCATTCATTTGGCAGACTCTAAATCATCCTTTTGTAATTCTGCATTATCTTTTGGCTTGGTGATGTGTATACTATGACCGGGCCTGTATCTATAGCTTGAACCGCTACCAAAAAACATAGTTTTACAGGAAATACATATACATTGTATTTCATGCCTGAGCTTATATTAAAGGGACATGGTCGCTACAAATATTCTAACACGCATTTAGAGCATGTTTTCAAAATTAAAAACGTATACATTTTAATCTTCAGAGAAAATATGTAATCTAATCAAGTTTGGCTGCTTTTGCCATGACCTGTTAAATAATATAAAGTGCGAGAAAGTGATTCAGCATCACGTAGAATGTGAAACAATCGCTAGTAATTGATTTATAGCCACTTGTCACCGCTTTCTCCCAATGTTAATCTAGTATGTCAGGCTAGGGGCAGAGTGATCACTGTCCCTTACAGCTTTTTGTGTTTAATGAACAGGTTCATAGGATTTGTTTGTCTTACAAAAATGGGTTTAAATGCTATGTTTAAGGGAAATTGTAGTCTATTCTCATTTTAAGGAAATGATATTAACAACGGGCAAACATTTTTTTTAGTAATGTTAATAAATATAATGTTTGTTTATGCAATTGTATAGCGCTCTGGTCATCTCCATCATTCTCTTTATAGTACTTACCTCTATCTTTGAGTCGGTTTGGTGTCAAACAGTAAGAACCTTGGACACTATTGACTTTCTATATTTCAAGCAGGAAGAAGCATTGGAAGTTGATATAACAAGGGAGGCTTTTATAAGGCAATAATGGAGAGGACCATGACTACATAGAAGCCGAATAACAGGTGGTAAACTAAAGACGGTTTTTAACTTTCTAGAAACATTTTTTTTTTTTTTTTCTAGTTTTTATTTCTTTAACATAGTTCAAGAAAAATATTGGTTTAAAGGGTCCCTTTAAGAAGGCTATCAAAAAGTTGATCTTCTGTAATTAACCCTTGGCAACATGAGCACTGTATACACAGACAATCTTACCTCCATGATAAAGAGAACAGGCTTGCATGTTTTGATGTAAGTGTCATGTGTGTGCCACAGCAATGCTACATGTGCCTAATATAGTAATTCCTTACATATTTTATGTACATCATATTTAGAACTGTGAGTCTTGCTTTTAACTATATATTTTTTAGTGTGTGCACAGGCTCATGTATCATTCTGAAGCCAAAAGTATGGGCTTCTTGGTTACAGAATAGATACCCCCCAAGTAAGCCAACTTTACATTACATCTTATTAACTAATCCAGTTCTCCACCACAACGGATGTGATGTCTGTAATCTTTAAGTGTATTGAGCCAGGCTGAGTATATGATTTTAGGTCTATAGATTGTTTGTGATAGTTCTGTAACAACATTTTTCTTTGTGTGGGAGTAGACTTGTGAGCTCTTCTCACTTTTCTTATTTCTCTCTCTCGAGACACCTTCCTCTGAAGCAAAATATTACATAATTTATACTTTGAAAGACTTACTTATATTTATATACGTGCAGCGATAACACACTTCTAGCAAAAGCCAATGCTCTTATTAACCCTCTGGACTTATTAGTTAACATATCATTGCGTATTAATGTCTTTGTTTGGATAAGACATGTTGATTTGAGTTAAAATGATGGCAATGTTACAGAAGTTCTTGTACAGTAAATCTGTGCTTCAACATACAATCTCACCTGCTTTTCTAACACACAAAATAATAAAATGACCACTGCAAGATGAAAAATATATATTTGTTTGAAATCTTTAAGTCTGACTCCGAACATAATAAAGCAGAACAAATATACATCCTAGTTTTTCATTAGAAGAAAAGCAAATGTTGATGCCTCTGCAAGGCCCTGTGTGGGAGAAGGGCATTTGCATTTCTTGAGAGCTATAGTTCCATCCTTGGATACAAGGAGTCTGCGTCTGTGCTAGTGAGAGGGAGTGGGTGTTGTCTATTTCACTCTTATCCAAGTATCTTTACAATGGCTCTGTGTTCCCTTATTCCCCACCCTTTCTCTTCTGATAGCCAATACACACACCCTCATAATCCATCTCTCAGATGTGATGTAACAAACACAAAATGGAATAAAAACTTCAAAAATTCAAAATTTCCCCCAAAATGTTGTATTTTTATGGTTCACACAGCTGCTAATAGTGTTAGTTTGGTACATACTTGACTTTTTTTCTTGAACTGCAGCGGTTCTTTTCATTTACATTGCGTTTGGGCCACATGTAAATCTGCGCACAGTCACAATTTGTTTTAGGCTGCTGATCTCTGTTTTAGGTGTCCAATCAGTGTTTATGATTGGGTCAGAATAAAACATCTTAATGGTATATTTATATACCTTTTTAAAATGTTTCCATAAGAATGCCCCACCAAACAAAGTATAAAACATTTTTTAAGAGCTTCCTCTTAGTGAAGCTATTGGGATGTCACCTGCACATTGATGTACATAAAAAGCTAAAGCCTTCTGGAGCTGCCATCATGAATTTATGTGTTTACATTGTAGTTTATGACCTAAAGTAAAACACGCAGTGCAGCAAATCAGGCCTATAGGCCTAAGTGGGATATAAATGGTAGCACATCGTTTATTTAAAACCTCCTTGGTTTTTCTTAAATTCTTCCCTGTAAGGAACAAAATGTGTATCATTGTAAAATCTATAGTGATTGCAGATTCTCTATTTCTTTGTCTGGCTTTTTAACTGAAGGGGCATAAAGAAGTGTTTATTGGCTTCTGAGATGATCCTGATTTTCTCCTTAAATTATGAAGATAAATGATACCCTCTGATTTTGCAATTATGCACATTCTTTAAACATTATTGATCTGTGATAAATGCTTAAACGCTCCCTTTTGAAGTCACAATCTACATAATTGGCTCTGGAAATATTTACAAGTTTGCTTCCATCTGTTATTTCTTGGAATGGATTTACCTTTTAATCTTGAGAGAGAGAAAAAAAAGACAAGCAGCTTCTTCAGGTTCCTGATGTGTTGCAGCTCCATTTTTATAGTTCTAAAGACACTCCGATGATTTTCGAGTAACAAAGTTCCCTTTTTTCCCCCTTTTTCTAATTTAACACATGCTGTTTATATCAAAAACACACATTACTTTGAGCCATTCTATATACATACAGATTTATGTTATGTAAAATTAAAACTTGTTTTCCACACCGTCAGAGCTGCCTACATCAGCACAAGGTACCTACCAATAAAAACACTGCATTTGGGTACAGACTTTAACCCTTTACTAACCTTCAAGCCAACAGCAGTATATCTGTGCAGAGATCAACAGAGTAGTGTCTGGCTGCTCCTGCTTTCTTGTACAGGGGGCTATACACCCCATGATGGTTTGCTGTACAAACTACCATAAATTGAAACAATATATTGGCTTCCTGTGATTGACCAAACTGAATTATGATAATCCATGAAAACTTAAATATGCCTTTAAATGATATGCCCTGGAAGGCTTTAGAGAAATTTGCTGTCCCTACTTCCCACCTTTTTTTTTAGTATAGTATTAAGAGCTCCAGCGTACAGATTACAGAAAAACAGCGATTTTCAGTGACTTTTTTTTTTTTCTCACACAAAAGATTTACTTTATTTTTACTACATGAGTATATAGGTTTTTACTACACGAGTCCTAAATGCTTGAGTACTATAGTGACCCTATAAGGAAGTTACTATATGGTCGGTGGAGGACACGGAGGAGTGAGCTACTAGTAACTGCCCTATGGAAGCTGTATATACAGACTATTGTATACTGTTTATCATGGCAATGTTTAGAGATTATCACAACCTTTTAGTTGCGTCCCCTTTTTTTCCTTCCTCTATCATGTGAAAATGATCAGCTTTGCATTTTTGCATTTGCCATGTTTGGTTTATGTAAAAACACAAATGATTTATTCTGGTCTTGTGGCCCAAGTGCCAGAATGTGACTAAGAGGCATGAAGGAAGTAAACGGCACAGAGTGACAGCCGCCTGCCTCATCCCCCTCCATGTCAAAAGCAGGCCCATTCTGCATGAGTGCTCTCGGTGCTATGGGATCCAGCAGCCCTTGTGCACACAATAGTTCACAGTCTGTGCCGAGTGCTGAGGCAGATAATGAAAATGTGTGTGCTGAACCTCCGCTCCCCACCATTTATTGAATCAAGGTCAGTATGTTGCAGGAACAAGAACTATCACTATTAAAATGACGTATTGTCTACTGGCATGAGGGATGCCATGTTTGTTCTTTATTATTGATATAGCCACACTATTCTTGTAGAGACACTTACAAAAGGTTTTATTTCTTCTTTAAAAAGGATTTATGCAGAAATGTTTATTTGTTAACATTTATTTTATTTCCATTATTCTTAAACCGTATAATTGAAAATCTAAATGCTATTCTATTTAGCTTTGAGCTATTACATTGGAGTATGCCTTATGACTTCAGATGCTACGATCTTTGCCAAAAATGGCATATTTTTAGTGAGAACTGTATGCAGCACTATATGAATGTGTGTGTGTCTGCACATAAAGAAACCGTTATTCAGGGATGGATATCAATTGAAATGGACCAGCTACATTTTCTATTGTGGCCTAGACAATAATTAGTTGGATTAAACCAAGATTGTACATAGAGAATCACCACCAATATGCTAAGTCTTTTTGTCTAAAATATCTGTATTTTAATAAATATTTTTTTCTGTTATTGTACACATAGTATAGATATTCTTTAGGCCACCTACTATTATATGTAGGCACACCCCTATTATACTGTCTGAGCCATAGGGTGCATAGCCAGAAAGAGGGTCATCCTACTTAAGTAGGGTGCATAGCCAGAAAGAGGGTCATCCTACTTAAGTAGGGTGCATAGCCAGAAAGAGGGTCATCCTACTTAAGTAGGGTGCATAGCCAGAAAGAGGGTCATCCTACTTAAGTAGAGTCCCTGAGGTAGGAGGCATCCATCACCGAGATCATAGGGTTCCTACTTCTCTAACCCAGGTGTGGGGGTCTCTCCCACATTTACTTCGTCCTTTTCTCCAGTGACACACACCTATAACGCTTTATATGATATACTCTGCTATACAACACTGTGTAATTTTATTTTTGTATTTTTGGGGCAGATTTTGAGTTTATTATAAAGTTTTAATTTTGTTATTTTTATATATTAGATTTTCTATTGGCATTATTTTAGAAGGCAATAATGGAGCTCACTCTTCGATGCATTTTACTTCTGGCTTATAAACATTATTCATAGATAATTCTGCAATTTTTCATGTTTTTTAGATATTTTTGGTAACAAAAATTGTAAGTTTATGTGAGTAAAAGGGAAAAAAAATAGTAAGTAAAATCCTGTTTATGCTTCCTTGAAACAGAAAAGCCACAGATCATGTAGATAGATAAGTATGACTCCTAATGCTAGATTACTGCTGAATGGCTGACAGAGGCATGTCCCCATACATTTTTTTTTTTCGTGCATCTTAAGGGAATACAGTCTACACAAGATTGGAGGCTGGTAATTGTGTGTAATTTGTATTTGCTTGCTTTTTTATTTGTGTACCAAATACCAGTTGGCAGGTGTATTGTACCGTTCTACTGCCACTGATAAATCAAGTTGTGGTTATCATTATTCGAACACGTTGCTATTTTTGTCATTTTAATCCATAAAGTTATTGTGTTGTTCTAGTAACCTATACAAAGAACTCAATACTCTCATATCTACAATCCATACATATCCATACGCTCTCCCTCTGGAGGTGTGTGCTAGGCATAAATATTGAAGCTAAACCCATTTACAATATATAGATCTGTGCGTAGCTATGCAAAGAACCGGCCTGGACATTTGCATAAAATGTCCCTTAAATGCGCTGTTTCTCTGAAGCCTGACTAATAGTTATGCATAAAAGATCTAATGCCTCTCTTCTGTGTTAATCATTTGGATATTTTGTTTTAATTTACTATTAAAGACCAAAGATATGTGAGAATCTAGAATAAAACTATTAGAAGCTGTGGCAATAATAAGATTGCATTTTACATCATTTAGAATTTAAACCCTGCTGGAAATCAGTCTTGACATACAGTGATTAAACAATGCAGTAACCCTCCAGGAAATAATAATTTAGTGATAGAATATAAAGTATTTCAAGCAAACCACAAGATGAAGCATAAGTGTGTCTGAAATTTGTTCATAGATAAGGGATTAGTGGCTATTCCAAATTCATAGGCTGTGATCAGCAGATAACTAAAACCCATTAGATATTAAATACTACTACAGAATGGAACACTATATATATATATATATATATATATATATATATATATATATATATATATATATATATATATATATATATATATATATATATATATATATATATATATATAGTGTTCCATTCTGAAGTAGTATTTAATTACTAATATATAGATATTTCATACTGCTGGTTCTTAAGAATGGATTGAAAGTATAATGCATCTCTATGAAGACTGTGTACAATGGCATTCTAAATTATTCCTTAAATTCTAATATTCACACATTATATACTCAGGATGAGTCATCTTTCTTGCTCCAGTTATTAATGTCTGTGCTTGGCACAAGGCTTCACTGCTTGATTAGATCGGTATACTATCCAGGCAAGGTGCCCCAATTTCTGAAATACAAATCATACGTCTGCTACAAACCCAAGCAATTTCACTTACTTTACATTCTGGTTTTCTAAAATAAAGGTTTCTGGTACCTTCGGTTAATGGAATATATAACTGTATTTCTTTAATCCAGAGTGTAATTTTAATTAAGATGTTAACGGAAGCATTTATTTTTCTCTCTTTGTTATTTTTCCAAATAAAACCTCTACAGCTAAATGAATGTGATGGTGATATATTCACAACACTGATGTTTTATTTGTCTTAACGCGTGGGGATTCTCACTTTGCTATGAGGTGCAGTTTATATACAACTAGTGAATTGCCCGTCAAAAAATGACGGCAATAGAATTGTAAGTCAAGCAATGGTGTTTGGCACACAAATTAAGTGTTTTGGTTGTGTGAGTATTTTTTGCGGTGATTTGCAAGGCTTGTGGTGATCGCTTTTGGCGCTCATTGTGTGGCTGGCAGTGAGCGCCTTCACCGTTTTTATTGCCATTGTGTATTTTGGTGTGTTGTATATCTGTATGTTTTAATGATGATTAATTCATAAATAAATGAAATTATAAATGAATATACCTTACCTATTTGTAATTAATATATGCAGCAAGCAATGGTCTGAAGAGCTAACTATCTTTTTTTTATATTTCTGCAGCATCCAATGTAGATTTGCAGTGTTGTGGAGCTGAGGTGTCAGTGTCAGCAATGTGTGCAGTGTGTAGTGTAAATAGGCTCCGTGCGTGAGGGGAAACCGTTGGTGTAGCTGTGTACTTCCGCATTCTGTAAGGCAGTGTTGTAAAATGGTGGCGAATGGGTATGTGGTACGCGGGTTTGGATTATTTAGCATCCTTGCTAATGGTGTAGCCTCGGTTTTGTCGGCTGCCATTTTTTTCTCTTACTTAGGGGATTTTCGAGTGTCTAAACTTTGTTAATTCTACTGAAATAGAGGTGTAACCTGTGTTGCAGACGCCCTGGGTGTCCGCCCCCCCCCCCCCTTGCTGTGGGTTATTTATTTATTTTTCTTTTGTGTATTTTGTGGGGTTTTTTTTTTATGTTTTCAGCTGTGCGTGGGTTTTCCCTTTAAGGTCGTTTTTTTGCGAGTCCGTAATGGAATTTTTCTAAGTCCTGCGGGTCGTATTTTTTGTGTAAGTCCATATTTATTCATCGGGTGTTTTCACGACATTTGTGGTGTGCGATGAGTCTTGGGCTCATTGCAGCCGACGTGGGAGCCGCCACCTACGCAAATGCGGACCCTCGCGAAGTGGTACGGGGTCGTAGGGATGAGCGCCTACAGCGCTAATCTCCACCAGTGCAAGGAGCACCTTTGGCTTCGAGGGCAGCAGCGTTGGCAACGGGTTTTGCCAAGCCCACTTGCTGACAACCATATATATATATATATATATATATATATATATATATATATATATATATATATGTGATTTCTCTTGTTGATCTATATGCTAAGACCAGGGTTTTAAATATTACAAATGTTTTTTTTTTGAAGTACAGTGAAATTCCTCTTAACACTACCCCCATGATCGCTGGTCCGTTATAGCTCTCTTTTCCTCTAATTTCCCGCTCAGCATTAAACCTCACAATAGCATGTTTTTTTGTCAAATCTCGTTTGGCCATTGATATCTCTGCTTAGTGTTCTTGGTTTCGCCATAGCACTGTCTGAGCGATTTGTTGATAAAATGCTCCATTAAGATTTGCTACATCTGGTCGCTCCTGCCATCAAGATCACATGTAAAGCGCTAAACGCGGTATTCCTGAATGAAAATCAGCATTGGCCGGCAATAGGGGGCCTGGGGCAGCATGCAGCCCTCGAGCATTTCCCATGTGGATCTTACTTGCGTGGCCATCTTCAAAAATACATAGTCTATTACACCTCTCTAAAACCAGTACATACCCAACTGTATTCCTAAGTACTTCTCCTCAATATCTGTACCTCTATTAAAAAAGAATTCCCTATGTTTGTTTTTTGACTGTGTAAAATATGTTTTAAAGCACTTCAAGACCGTTTTAATGACCCCAGGACTGTATATGAGGCCCCCTGAAGTGTTGCCCATTTATAGCACAGAAAACATACATTAACATTAGACAGAGTTTGCACAATTTTCCCATTCTCTGTTCCAAAATGTTCAAGGATTGGGGAGTACGTCAAGTGAATTGTATGCTGCAACAAACTTATGTTTTTAACCCCATAAATGGGAAAAATGGATAAGAAAGCATAGGTAAGACTCCTGTATCTTTCAATTCTCTGGAAAGGAAAGATGGATTTGAAATGTTGTTTTTCTCATTCTGTGTTGCTTTGAATATTTTTTATTCATTTAAAATAAAATTCCCATTTGCTGTACAATCAACATTTTGCACAAGCCAGATGCGGATTGATTTGCGGATTAATAAATATATATCACATATATAGTTGTGAGCATGCGAGCCGTTGCTCACGCTTGCAGGTTCACGCAGCAACTGCGGCCCTCGCAAAAAAGTACGAGACACGTTACGACCAATTACGACCTCGCAAAAATCGTCCGCAACCCGCGTACATGAAAAACACAATAAATACACACAACACATTCATAAAAAGCTTACCTACAGCAAGAGGGAGCATCCAGGACCTCAAAAACTGAAGTTACACCTCAATTTAACTCAAAAGAGTTTAGACCCTAAAAAATTCTCTGAGAGAGAAAAAATGGCCACCGAAACAAATGAAAACGAGACTACAGCACTCTAAACACGCAAAACACCACCAAACACCTACGGAATTGCCGAAAACCACATACGAGATTCGAAAACAAGGACGCAACCCCAAACACATTACAAACACAATAAATCCACACAACAAACATATAAAAAGCTTACCCACAGCAAGCTGATGCACCCAGGACCTCTGTAAGCAAAGTTACACCGCGATTTAAGTCCAAATTTCGGAGTTTAAACACCCGAAAATCACCTAAGCGAAAGAAAAAATGTCCGCCGAACAAAATGAAAACGAGGCTACAGGACTCTAAACACGCAAAACACCACCAGAAACACCCAAAACACCACAAACTAGCTACGGATATTCCGCCACAGCCGCATACCACACATTAGCCGCCATTTTAGAACAATAACTTATACAATGCGGAAGTACACAGCTACGTTAACGGTTTCGTCTCGCGCATGCACACTATTACACTGCACACATTCATCACGCTTACACAGCTCAACAGCACAAGAGATTGCCAGCTCTTTAACACAATGCTTCCTGCATATATTACTTCAAAATAGGTAGAGTATATTAATTTATTAATGTATTATTTATTTGTTTACCATACACCAAACAGCATTAGCTCACTTACAATTTCATTGCCGTCATTTTTTGACGGGCAATACTCTTGTGTGTGTATATGTATGTATGTATGTATGTATGTATGTATGTATGTATGTATGTATGTATGTATATATATATATATATATATATATATATATATATATATATATATATATAGCGAATTGCCGGGCAAAAAATGACGGCAATGAAATTGTAAGGTAGCTAATGGTGTTTTGTATCTACTACTGAAATATATAATACAATTAATAAATTGATATACTTTACCTATTTTGAAGCATTGTGTTGAAGAGCTGCAATCTGTTTTGAGGTTGCGGCAGCATTAGTGGTGTGGAGCTGCTGTGTAAGCGTGCTGAATGTGTGCAGTGTAATAGTGTGCGTGCGCGAGACAAAACCGTTAGCTTAGTCGTGTACTTCCGCATTGGCGTAAAATGACGGATAATGTGTGGTATGCGTCTTAGCAGAATATCTGTAGGTCGTGGTGTTTTGCGAGTTTCTTGTGGTGTTTTGCGTGTTTAGAGTGCTGTAGCCTCGTTTTCGTTTTGTTCGGCGGCCATTTTTTCTCTTGCGTAGCAAATTTTTTAGTGTCTAAACTCTTTTATTTTTAGTTAAATGAAGGTGTAAGTAGTTTTTTTTTGAGGTCCTGGATGCTCCCTCTTGCTGTAGGTAAGCTTTTTATGTATGTGCTGTGTGTATTTATTGTGTTTTGAATTTTGTCATGTTCGCGAGTTGCGGCCGATTTTTGTGAGGTCGTAATGTGGGATAACGTGTCTCATATGTTTTTTGCGTTGCGACGTAAAGTTTGGGAGGGTCGTAGTTGCTGTGTTGTTTGCGTTGCGACATAAAGTTTGCGAGGGTCGCAGTTGCTGGCAAGGAGCTCCTTCGGCGCTCCATGCCAGCAACTGAGGCCTGGCCGCGGCTCGCTTTGCGAGCCTGCAAGTGTTAGCAACAACTCGCATGCTCACAACTATATATGTGATATATATATATATATATATACTAGCGAATTGCCCGTCAAAAAATGACGGCAATGAAATTGTAAGGTAGCTAATGCTGTTTGGTGTATAATAAATATGTAATACATTACTAAATGAATATACTGTACCTATTTTGAAGCATTGTGATGAAGAGCTGGCAATCTGTGTTGATGTTGCTGCAGCATTAGTGGTGTGGAGCTGCTGTGTAAGCATGCTGAATGTGTGCACTGTGTGGTATGAATATCCGTATGTCGTTTGTGGCGTTTTGCGAGTTTCTTGTGGTGTTTTGCGAGTTTCTTGTGGTGTTTTGCGAGTTTCTTGTGGTGTTTTGCGAGTTTAGAGTGCTGTAGCCTCGTTTTCGTTTTGTTCGGCGGCCATTTTTTCTCTCGCTTAGATTTTTTTTTAGTCTCTAAACTCTTTTATTTCGAGTAAAATCGAGGTCTAAGTTGCATTTTTGAGGTCCTGGGTGCTCCCTCTTGGTGTAGGTAATGTTTTTATGTATGTGCTGTGTGTATGTATTGTGTTTTACATTTTGTAATGTTCGCGAGTTGCGTCCGAGTGTTGCGAGGCCGTAATGTGTGTGAACGTGTGTCGTATGTTGTTTGCGAGTGTCGTAATGTGTGTGTCGTGCTGTTTGGGTTGCGACGTGAAGTTTGCGAGGGTCGCAGTTGCTGGCAAGGAGCGCCTTTGGCGCTCCATGCCAGCAACTGCGGCCCTCGCTTTGCGAGGTCCTCAGGTGCTGGCATGGAGCGCCTACGGCGCTCCATGCCAGCAACTGAGACCCTCGGGCAGTGCCCTCGCTTCGCGAGTCGCGGCCCTCGCTTTGCGAGGGCAGCGGGCTCGCTATGCGTGCCCGCAGCGTTAGCAACAACTCGTACGCTCACAACTATATATGTGATATATATATATATATATATATATATATATATATATATATATATATATATATATATATATATATATATATATATATATTATTAAAAGTATCCAATACATTTTATTTCTTGTAGCACTTTTTTAGGTACAGAATACAGAATATACATGTTTAAGTGAGTGGGTGGAAATGAATTCTGGATAGATTTTAAGAGCGAATGTAGGTATAAGAACATATAAGGCAAGTTCTCTGACCATGTACACCACCCACGGCCAACTAACTAATGGGAAGCAGCTCATGGCATTTTATAATGAGGTGGGTGGTGTACAGTGCTAGTGCATGCAAATAATGTGACTAATAAGGAATTCTGTACAGAACACTGCAGTAAAACATAATATTAGAAACACCTACAGTATTCCAGGAACTATTTGGTTGTGAATGCTAGCAATATGCAAATGATTACTGCGGTCCATAAATACTTATAAATTACCCTGCATTCTTCAGAGAATTGTGAATGTTTCTCATAGAATGAGGAAATGTAGAACATGAACAGAACATATATATTGGTATTAATTGTGTGGAGGTATATAGATTCGATTTCAAGGAAAGGTTCAGTGCAACCATTTTTCTATCCTGGCTTTGAAGTCTGATGTTTTGTATCATGCATTTAAAATAAAAGTGCATGTTTATCCATTGCAACAGTATTGTCCAACTTTTTTTATTCATCCGCAAGCCTGTGGTTGAGATTCAAAATAATTATTTGAGTGTGTGTGCAGGCCTTCAGTCGGAAAGCAGTATTGCTTTATTATTTTCTTTATGCATGGAAAATGAATTATGTTAAGATAAAGGACCACTGTAGTTTGGAAAAAATGTGTTTGTAAAGTATGAAACATGGAGAAACTTGGCTTGTGTCACAGGGATTCCATATTAGGTTGCTATTGGGGCTGTAATTACAAGGGGGTATTTCTCCTACTGGGGCTTATACCCCAATATAGTTGTATTCCAGTGGTAATTTAAAGTATTGTTCTTTCAATTGTACGTTTTATTTTATTTTAAACTTTATAGAATATTTTACATATCAACAAGTCAAGTTCTTAAGACCCCATACAATAACAGACACTTTGGTGGTCCTTTAAAACTGAAGCAACACAAATGGATAAAAAGTAATATTTGTTTTGGCTGAGCGTGACTTAAGACAGAGAAGGTTTTCTCAGAAGTCACTATAACTTCTAGCACCTTCTGCACTAGTTTTTATGTATTCATTTGTGTAAATATATTTTGCAATCCCATTTGTTTAGTGGACTTCCTATGAAAAATTTGGAGCGCTGTGGTCCATGGACTCAATTTAGGAACGTCTGCTTTTGCCTACTCTGTAGATGTTGGTAGAGTTAAGGGATTATGCTACATCTGGGAATTTGTCCTATGCTTGTAACAAATTAACATTAGCAGCGGTGGGTATACAATAATTTCTAGTTGCACTCTTTCCTTAATGGACCACTGCTTGCCAACAAAAGATTCCATGTTGGTCTTCCACACTACCTGCTGGCTTGGAGACCGAGTGAGAATATTCTCCTCATTTTCATTATGTATTCAAGAGTGATGGGGGAATGCTTTGACTCATTGGTGGGTTCAGATAAGATTTCACTGCAGGACACCTTCCCTCTCCCTGCCATTGCGCTCCGTAGAGGCAGCTTGCAAGTATAATTGGACGCTTTCTTGCCCTACTTTTGTAACCTCCCTCATACACCTTGAAAAGGAAGTCATGGCAGCTTCCATGTATCAGCAAGGTCTGCTAAAATGAAAATATTTTGTGCACAGATAATTTGTACATACTTCACAATCCTGTGAAGTGTTTGCTAATTTCCAGTGGCCCTTTAAAGTTAGGCCCTTGATCCATTACTCTCTGACTCTTGGGATTTGCCAAGCCCTTGAGACATTTCACTACAGCATACCTCCAACTTATACAGCGGTACCTACTCATTGTATTGACATTTCTGCAGCTGCAGTGGTATCTGACCCTTCACATGCTATTGACAATGATAAATAATATATATTTATAAAATTAACAAAAGCTCTTCTTTAACAATCAGCATTTAAAGCCCTTGGCACAGAACTGAGTGGTTGTAAAAATGCAATGAGCAACTTTAAGTCCATGAGTTGCTTTATTACAGCTGCTGATTTGTACATACTGTCTAATGAACTCTTACTGTGTGCCTCAGTGCGCTTACTACTTAATCCCTTTTTATAACAACAATTCATCGTCCTTTTGAGAGCAAAATGAATTGTATAATTTATTTGGTTTTCTTATGGCTAATTGCAGCGCAGCAGATAGTTGCCAGTGAGTTTTATTTTGGCAGACTTTTATTTACACGTCTTGTCTTTTTTTTTTTTTCTATTACAAGTACATCAATGTCTTGCAATTAAAGAGATCTATATAGTCTGTCAGGGTACAGTGAGAAACAAGTATCCCTAAGAACCTCATGTATTTGCCAACTGATAGATAAGGGCATTTGATGTCTTCAGGCTATTAATTTCCCTGAGCATTATTGTTAAGACCTTAGAAATAATTATGCAATGGTCCAGCCTACCACAATTTGCATGCTCCTCCGTTCGGATTTAGAATTGTTAATGCGCTTGCATATATTTTAATCCATCTACTGTTCTCTAGACTTTAGTCTTAAAGTTGAATGGGATGATCTCTACACAAGGTGCAGCCTTACACTAGGTTCACTTGCACTATTATTACATAGTTACATAGTATTTGAGGTTGAATAAAGACTGTTAGTCCATCAAGTTCAACGTTTTTAAATCTCTACTGATCCTTTTAATATGTGGACTATTTTCTGTCCACTCCACCCACAAGGTTGGGCCATTCTCAAAATTCAAGTCTGTTCCATTGTGTTTGGTTGCATTCAACACAAAGTAGACGTATAGTTTGCTATAACATCTGGGAATTTGACCTGGCATGTCAGGTACCAATACAGTGCCTTGCAAAAATATTCACCCCCCCTTGACTTTTTACCTATTTTGTTACATTGTTAATCTGAATTGTATGTAATGGATCAGAACACAATAGTCTAAGTTGGTGACGTGAAATGAGAAAAATATCTACATAAAACTATTTTTTAGAAATAGAAAACAGAAAATTGGCATGTGCGTATCTATTCACCCCCTTTGTTATGAAGCCCATAAAAAGCTCTGGTGCAACCAAATACCTTCAGAGGTCACATAATTAGTGAAATGATGTCCACCTGTGTGCAATCGAAGTGTCATATGATCTGTCATTACATATACATACTTTTTCTGAAAGGCCACAGAGGCTGCAACACCTAAGCAAGAGGCACCACTAACCAAACACTGCCATGAAGACCAAGGAACTGTCCAAATAAGTAAGCGACAATGTTGTTGAGCAATACAAGTCAGGGTTAGTTTATAAAAAAAATATCCAAATCTTTGATCATCACCAGGAGCACCATCAAATCTATTATAACCAAATGGAAAGTACATGGCACAACAGCAAACCTGCCAAGAGACGGCCGCCCACCAAAACTCACCGACCGGGTAAGGAGGGCATTAATCAAAGAGGCAGCACAGAGAGGCAGGTAACCCTGGAGAAGCTGCAGAGTTCCACAGCAGAGACTGGGGATTCTGTACATAGGACGACAATAAGCCGTACGCTCCATAGAGTTGGGCTTTATAGCAGAGTGGCCAGAAGAAAGCCATTACTTTCAGCAAAAAAACTAAATCGCACGTTTTGAGTTTGCGAGAAATCATATGGGAGACCCCCAAAATGTATGAAGGAAGGTGCTCTAGTTTGATGAGACTAAAATTGAACTTTTCGGCCAACAAAGAAAACGCTATGTCTGGCACAAACCCAACCCAACACATCACATCACCCAATGAACACCATCCCCACAGTGAAACATGGTGGTGGCAGCATGATGCAGGGATGTTTTTCAGCGACTGGGAAACTGGTCAGAATTGAGGGAAAGATTGATGGTGCTAAATACAGGGATATTCTTGACAAAACCTGTACCACTCTGTGCGTGATTTGAGGCTAGGACGGAGGTTCACCTTCCAGCAGTACAATAACCCCAAACACACTGCTAAAGCAACACTTGAGTGGTTTAAGGGGAAACATGTAAATGTGTTGGAATGGCCTAGTCAAAGCCCAGACCTCAATACAATAGAAAATCTGTGGTCAGACTTAAAGATTGATGTTCACAAACGCAAACCATCAAACTTGAAGGAGCTGGAGCAGTTTTGCAAGGAGGAATGGAAAAAATCCCAGTGGTAAGATGTGGCAAGCTCATAGAGACTTATCCAAAGCGACTTGGAGCTGTGATTGCCGCAATAGGTGGCTCTACAAAGTATTGACTTTAGGGGCGTGAATAGTTATGCACATTTACATTTTGTCCTATTTGTTGTTTGCTTAACAATAAAAAAAATAATATGTTCTGTAAATTAAATGACGTAAATCCTCAAACAATCCATATTAATTCCAGGTTGTGAGGCAACAAAACACGAAAAATGCCAAGGGGGTGAATACTTTTGCAAGGCACTTTATATACCGAACCATTGTCCTAGTAACCCATGCTTTTAAAAAGTGAATTGAATGATTATAACACAGAACATTACAGTCCATAATATCAACTGGAGACCTTTAAATAAATATGGTAAATGTGAAACCTCCATTAAGGTCATCCAGAATGCAAGTAATAGTTTAGGCATCAGTTTGGCCTCATTTTATTATGTGTTGACTAAATTGACTCTCCAGATATCTGGGGTTGGTTTATGCTTGCCACCTATAATTAACAGTAACTGCTGCAAATGGCAGATCCATGCGTGGACTTTTTGCATAATTTTAGGCAGTAAAAAACACTCTTAATCATCCATAAGTCTTCAAGAGAGTTTTGTATATTGTAATAGGAACCTTTAAATCCAAATGTTTCAGGTAGATAGCATGGGCCAGTGACTGTAATAAGGGATAAGCACACCATTTTTGAAAATGTTAAACTACTGAGCGACAGCCCTGGATGATGCTCACATTTCATCTTTATTCAAACCATATAGAAGCACAGCAAAATGGTCAAAAATCTTCCTTGCAATGTACTTTTACTTCCAGCCTACAGGTAATATCAAGCTTTCACTATATTAAATGTTCTGCCTTTTGATTTTTGTCAATACATGTTATTCAATACTGATTTCAATCACTAACATGGCCACAATTGTGTGATATTATATCATTTGTTCCTATGCAAACATAATGCTGTTCACTATATTTTTATTTTTTTCTCTCCAACATTTGTTGCTGAAAAGTGAGAAGCAAATGTGAGAATATTTGCTTGGTAATGTACAATTAGAGGTGATGAACAAGTGCTGGATTTGCTGCAGGGGTTACTACTAAAAGGCCTTCTTCTCCTTTAGAGATACTCACACCTTGGGTGCTTCTTGTTAACACACAGATATGACATGTTCTTGTCAGGCACACTCTATATTTATGCTAATTACGCAGTGGGACGGCAAATGCAGCCGACAAGTTACTTGTATTTTATCGAACAGAAGAAATGTATACTGTTGTCTAGCTATCATTGTAGAAAGTGGAAATTGGTTGTCAAATATCTGTTTTTCATGACCTTTCCTCTTCAGGGAATGGTTTTGTATTTTAATCATTTGTGTGAGCTTTATTCTCACTGTGAGAAATGAAAAATGAATCGGTGAAACAAGGATTAAATAATCTACTTAACCAAATGTCCACCATCTTGAAAGAGGTGCACTGGCCAAAAGTGCAATAAATGTATTTTTAACTAGGTTGTGTAATTGGTGATGCAATATGCTAGTAGGCCTAGATATTTTATTTAGCCTTTTCTGTTCCTGGTAGAACCTTATTAGAGGCATATTTAAGTTTTCTGGATTATGAGTACTTCTGATGGAGAATCAGTAGTGTATGAAAACATTTTTTTGCATGAAAAAATACCAAAATAACCTAATTATACTTACCCTAAAGTTGGCTAATTTTTTTGAGTTTGCAGGCAGTTGATTTTGAGTTCACACTCTTTTGAAATCCCTGCTAAAATTAGCATAAAATTCATAACTAATTTTGGCCGATCACAGATTTGTATCAATCTGTAAAGGCAATTTGTGAACCAAAGAATCATAGGATGTGTAATCCTGTATTCACCCGGGAACAGGAAGTAAGGAGGAGGCAGACACTGCTGTGTGTATCTCTGCATCTAGCTGCTGCTGGCTTGAAGGTTAGTAAAGGGTTTAAAATCTGTACCCAAATGCAGTGCAGGTACACTCTGCCTATGTAAGCAGCTCTGGGGTGTGGAAATAAAATAAGTTTGTATGTATATAGAATGACTTAATGTAATGTGTAATGTGTGCTTCGGATATAAGCAGCGTCTGTTGGATTAGAAAAAGGGAAACTTAGATATACCTTAAAAAGGACAGGGAACAAAATATTTGTTTGTGCTTTTGAAAGGGCATGCTTTTAGAAATTCACAGAGTATGTTCACATCTGTAGATTTCGTTAGCACATAAATATGATTCATTCATCCAATATGTGAACATTGGCTGATAGGGTCAAGCCCCTGGATCAGTTAAATATATGAAGAAAAAAAAATTCTGCTTTTGAGAGCATCATTCAAAAAAGAAAATATGGGTACTATCCTGTTTTATGTGCGCCGCTGTTTGCAATCCGCCGCATGCACACGCTGCCCCCGTTGAGTTCAGCCACGTTGGAGGAGAGAGTAGTTCTTTTGCTATACTGCGGCAGCGTGATTGAACGGCGGCGCACATAAAACCGGATAGATCCAAAATATGCCATGTTAAATATTATGCATATTAAAGAAAATAAAGAATTGAAGAAAAATAAATTTGCATTAGCAGCTCTGTCAGCCTTAAATATGAAACGCAGAGAGAAAATAAGATTTGAATCGTTTAAAGAAAAATTCCTTTTCATCACTTCCTTAAATATGGAGCCTGAGGGGTGTGTTTATTTTGTCTGTGAATGGAATAGTGGAAAGGACTGAAGAAGGTGATGTGAGGAGGATTTGTTAAATATTCAGACCAAGTCACTTTCCCCTGCCCATGCTTAGAAGTAGGTTGCTTGCATCAGTAAATGTAAGCCATGCTCACTAGAAATGTAAATACCCCTCTCACATACATATAATTCGCAAAGTATCCTGGAAACTTCCAAAGGCAACAGTTTGACTTTTCCGGTCTAATTCTGCTGCAGATGCACTTTTCAAACAAATACATACGTTTGTCATTGCACAGTGGTCCTTTAAAGGACACTCGTCATTACTGCTCTGAACCATCAAATAGAGTACTTCAAATAAAGTGTAGAGGCTGTGAAAAAACGTTTTCCTTTTGCTCTTTTTCTTCTTTGCATTTTTTTTAAAAATGCTGCAGTGTTAGCTTTTAAAACCTTCAAAGTATTTACCGTACTTACCTTGAGTGTTGTCTAGTTCAGTTGCACAGGCCAATAGTTAACTTTATGGGAGGGAAAAAAAGCTAGAAGTTCTCAGATGTTGAAGGAACCAAATATTACAAGCTCCTCCTAAAATGCTTCCTCACATTTCAAATTTGGCCTTTTTTTGGCCTGGACATTTGCAGAGAGATTCGGAGTCAAACCGGCCACAGTGAAGGAAGAATAACTGGGTTCTATAAACACTTTGTAAAATGTTCTCAGGTGAGAACAGCTATATCTATATGGATTAATAATTACTAAATTACTATATATATATATATATATATATATATATATATATATATATATATATATATATATATATATATATATATATATATATCCCTCTGCCTCGCCAGAAGTTGCACTGTATTCCCCTTTGCTTTACTTTCTGCCAACATGTAGAGCCCTGCAGTAAATAAATAGGAATACATGTACGTATTTAACCAGATGCACATAATACCTGGTTGTGTTGATGTGTGCATTCACATTTCCATATTAATACAGTTAAAGAGTTACAGCTACTGCTCTTGATGGTTTTGTTGTGTTACCACCAAAAACTGTTTGGCTTGTCTCTTTCAGATTATGACAAAATATTCTATTTAAATAAAAGATAACCATTACAAAAAATGTTATTTTTTACACCAGTATTATGTTGGTATCCAACTTTAAGTGTTTTTTAACAGCTGCGTTTTTTCCCCTCATAAATCTATAAAGACCAGAACATAAAATTGCTTAGGTACCCTTTAAATGTAGTCACAAATAACCATTCCATTGTTGGTATACAAAGTAGAAAGGAGGGGAAGAATGCTATGTGTATGGAACCTTCTATCTGGAAGGCATATCGCCCCACAAGCTCATATATATGATAAAAAGGACATACGTGACCACAATTTACTGGCCATTCCTCTAAAAAAAATAATACATAAGTAAAATAAGAAAACATACATTTATTTATTTATTTTTTAAACTGAAAATAGACCTTTAGTTCTTCACATAGAATCCAGAGACGTTATAGAAACTGTTTGTTAAATTATATCAACAGACTGCTGAGTAAGTAAAATACTAGCCGCCTTCTGGATGGCTAACTTGTTGTGGTGAAGGGGCTTGTGTACGTCAATGCAGCTGTGAGCTATACCATGTAGAGTTACCTAAGATGGGCAGGTCATTGTTGTAAGGGGAAAAAATACAAATCAACTATAGCTTAGATTTGTATTTAATGTATTGGTTTCCTTGCTGCAATTTCATTTGCTTCATAAACCACAGTGATCATTTTTTTTCCCACTTGGTGTTTTGATTAACCAAACTTGATAATGGGCAACGTGTTTTTAGAAAGAGAAATATAAATGAATAACCGTACTTTTACATCTATTGCTGAGAGGTAAATTTGAGTGCCGCCCTCATATAGATGAAATCCAAAAGATTTTATTACGGTACCAAGGGAGGATGTATAGATTAAAAAGAGAAGCTGAACCTTGGGGTATGCCAACAGTCTTGAGTGAGTGGTGAAGAGGAGGTGCCAGAGAAGGACACACTAAATCTTTGATTTTCTAGATATGATTTGAACAATGAGAAAACAGTGTCACAAATCCAAGAGAATGGGGAATTTTGATTAGAAGAGAGTGGTCAACTGTATCAAAGGCATCCGAGAGATCCAGGAGAATTCGGATAGAGGAGTGACCATTAGACTTGGTGGTTTGCAAATCATCTCTATCAAGTGTTGGTACCAGAAGCAGGATTGGAAGGGGCCAAGGAGGCAGATGGAGGAAATAAATTGGGTAAGGCAATTGTAGACTAGTCACTCAAGCAGTTTTGAAGCCAGGGGAATTTGAGAGCGAGGGAGCAATAGTTAAATGTAGAAGCTGAGTCAGATGAGGGTTTCTTAAGATTGATTGAGATGATGATGCATTTTAAAACTGGACACATGCCAGTATTTAGGGAGAGTTTGAATAGATGTGTGAGTTGGGATAAGTGTGGTAGAGAGATAATAGATACGCTGTGATGGTATAGGATCAGGTTGTCAGGTTGTCAGGTGAGATGCTGAGAGTAGACTGGAGACATCATCCTAGTTACAATGTCAAAGGTGTCCATAGTGTTTGTGGGATTGGGGTATGTAAAGACTGGGTTCTGTCTGTATGTTGAATGGAGGGTGTATTGAGCCACGTTTAGAGGAGACAAGCCTATGAGCTCTACTTTTAATTGCACTATACCGCATTGGTCCAAATATAAGCCGCACCCGCATATAAGCCGCACCTGTAAAATTCAAGGGGAAAAAAGATAGAACTCAAATATAAGCCGCACCCTTAAAATTGGGGAGAAAAAGACTCTCCAAGTGATCAGCCATTGCAAGAAACAGGCTTTCTAATTCGCACTGTAACTTTTTTTGCAGGTTACAGGCCCTACAAGATGTTAGAATCACTAAAACCGTAAATCGATATTCAACTGCTACAATACCACAGTCTCAAGCACGCACATCGGCACCCTTAACTCGCAGTCGCTCAAATCGGCAGTCATTTTGCATTTGCGAATAGAAGCCGCACCCGTACTCACAAACTCAAACATCGGAAAAAGGTGCGGCTTATATTCGGACCAATTCGGCACTTGTCCTTTAAGGCAGAATGAAATTCTCTTTTCTGACCTGATTCTTTTTTACATTATCAGGCGTGTATCTCATTGTAAACGGTCAAGCTTTTCATTAAGCCTGATAAATGCTGTGCCAGATGTAACTGCCCCATTCCCATTTTGAAGGTCGACGCTTTCTGTATATTCAAAGTCTCCTATGATCTCAGGAAGCTGAAACTAAAATGGTAGATTCCATGGCAGTAAAAAAAATTGTGTTGAATGATGGTAGGTGGAAATACAAATCATCTAAACATTACATGCTTATTTTATATATCCATTCCCGTGATGCAGGGTCACTGATTTAATTTATTAGTCTAATCTCATCTCAATTCAGTAGTCATATCTATTTCAAATGTTTTCCTGAAAATAATATAGAAAGTTTTCCATCTATCCTGAATACTTAACATTTCCTTTGATCAGTGTGCCACGGGGTGACTGAAATCAGTGTAGACCACATTGCAATTTCTTCTGCAGACTCCTGTATCGGAGGATACAGACCGGTTATTAACGTACCCTGCTGGGATAACCACTTCCAATCAGAACACAAATGTATGCATTTACTGTTCCAGACACAAATGCTACGAAGGCAATGTCATGCATTTAATGTTTACTAAAACAGTATTGTATAAAGATGTGCCTGTGACTTGCATGCATCATTGTGTCTGTTAGTGTGTGGATTGAGCCAACTATATTGCAATTATATAGTGAATATGAATATAAATGTAAGATTAATATTACAGTCCTCATTGCAGTATTTTGGTTTGTTTTGTTGCTGTACAAATGAATGAACAATTATAAAGAGAGCAGTAGGTGGCATTTATATTTGGATTTGCTCTACCTCATTGCAGCTCTGGCAATTTTAGAGGGATTTAAAGGCCCATAAGGCAGCAGTCACTGCAGCAGATAAGTGTTTATCTGGCGCTGTAAACCTGCCAGGACAGATTGTCTGTCTGTATTACCCCTTTGCAGATATTGAGAAGATTTTAAGGGGCATGTTTCTACGAACCTCTCGAGTTATACGAGCGGCCACTGGAACAATTAAATGCATAATAGGAAGTATTTGATTTGAAAAAGCAGAATTCAGACATTTATTTAGACTTTTTATATGAATGATAAATGCTACAGAGGTTAAAATGTTCTTAATCCCTGTAGAAACCAGAATCTCCAACTGAAGTATCTAATTTTTCCATATAGTTTTAGAAGACTCTCCTTGCATTGTTCTGATCCACTCTTAGATTTAATAAGGGGGAGGGTTGTATTATGAATAAGCTGTTTGCACAGGGATTCACAGGTCATTTTTATATATATACAGGTCATTTTATATATATATATATATATATATATATATATATATATATATATATATATATATATATATATATACATATACAGGACCCATTTTTTATAAACTTGTCTAATGTTTAAATTCATGTTGGGAAATTTGTGATGTTGGTGTCACTTCAAAGATCCACTGTTGTTTGGGGGGGGGGGGGGGGCACATTTGTAGAATATGATGTTTTCAGCTGTGTCAACCATGATCATTAAAGGTTTGTTAGGCAAAATCTTTATTTAAACAATCTCTTTTTTTTTTTTTTTTATATTACAGTTTTCATGTTGCCTATTATCAACAAAATGTAGACCATTCATGTTGGTGTGGAGCCCTGAGTATGTGTTCTGATGGGTTTTGTTATCTTTTCAAGAATGGAGAGGGGACTTGCTGTCTTATTAGTAATTTAAATCCACCTTTAGTCTGTCAAACTGCAGGTTCCACTTTCCCTTCTCTCCAGCAGTCCTCATGAACTTTACAGGAGGCACTTAGTATACTAGCAGTCTCCTTAAATGCATCCTCAGAATTTTTTTTTTTTTTTAGCATTTTGCTCACCTAGCTGCTAATGCTATTGGTTTGTTATATACTTCACAAACTACAGGGGTCATACTTAAACAGGCTAGTGATAAATATGGAATTACTCCACAAAACATAGAAATTCTAATAACATTCATTACTTTTAAAGGTCTTGTGAGTGTTTTGAAGTAGATACAATTACCTGTGCTGTATCAGTCATACATAAATATTCAAGAAAAGGCCATCCTGAATACATCTGCTTGTCTCACGTAGGCCATAAGGCCTGTTTTCCCCGCACACTGTCACTAAGGAGTAAATTAGCCTCAAAACTGATAACTTGGGTGCCTCTAGCCCACTTATCACCATATCATAATTTGTGACTGAATAAGTACTTTCTCCAGCCTCCTTTTAAAGTTGCCAGATCCTACCTCACATGATGAGCCCCAAGTAAGGGTGAAACCGAGATCTGTGAGTGGGTTTCTTACTCTGTTCACTAGTCCAAGTTCTGTCCTGAAGGGTTTCTAAGAGCAGCACTCATGCACATAAAAGGATCCTGTGAAAGGTGGTAATTTTGAGTCCTGTTTGGTTGTCACTACCCGGTTTACTGAGAAAATCGGTGGTAAAACTTGTGTATTTAGAATGGCTTTGGCTTTCCTTACTTGTATATACTATGGTGGGAATGTAAATCCTCTTTCTATCCACTGTATCAGAATTTACGAACAGTATAAATGCTCAACTAAGATTACATTTTCTTTACTATATTTTTTATATTTTTCATATTTAAAAAAAAAAAGTGTTCCTTCCTTCCTTACACTGCATTTTAATAAGCATGGTTCCTGTCACGTCTACTGCCTGGAACTAGGAGAAAAACTGTCAACCAAAACCATGAATATTTACTTAACTAAATTCAGGCCTTTGATGTGGAATACAAAGACAAATCTAGCAATTTGCTGCTGCTTTACCCACTCTTTTTAGATGTGGTATGTGAATATGTTGAATATGCTCTTTAAGATAACATGACTGAGCATTGCACTTTTTATTTTTGCTTCCTTAGATCAAAACTAGAGCGCGTACCAAGAGGGTGCTCTTAATGAGGTCAGACGCAGTTTGTATTCTGTTGCGTTCCTTCTTTCATCTCTTTGCTCTAGATTATAGATTTCTGATTTTTAATTAAATAGAAGTTATTAAATTGTTTTTTTTTTTCTGGTCTGATCAGGGTTTTGCTTTTTTATATTATCTACATGGAAACCAAAAAATTGTAATGACAACTTTAATTTTAGTTTTGTTGCAGATTAGAGAATTGCCAATTATATTTTATTTTCTTGTTTTAATGTATTTAGAGTGGGGGGAAATACTGAGGTTGAGCATGTTCATGAATTATAAGATTAGTTAAAGGACAGATGTGCTGGGATCACCAGTGTGTCTGGTCTGTTGTGCTAATTATTTAGATTCATAACATGTCTCATCTACTCCTGAAATAATCATTACAACCATATAATGATAGACGAAAATTATATTCGAAGACAGTCTTTTAAATTTGATTCAGTCTTGGTTATTTGAGGAAAACCATTCCCACTAATGGGATGTCATCCTCTAATTACAGCAACATAGATTAATCCCTTATACTGTACAATGGCGGTCTACAACAGTTTGCCAGTAATCTACTACTAGATTGCTACTCAGTAGCGTAGTTAAAGGGCCAGAGCGGCCACGCAGTTACACCAGGGCCTCATGGCCTCTCCTAGTCTTTCCAGAGCCCCCTATGGCCCCCACATTCTATTTTGTGTCCCCCAGTCGCCCCTCTTCTAGCCACCTATAGCTCCATGGCCGCCTTCGTTTCTTCTTTCCCCCATCTTCTCCCATTGCATTTCTCCCTTTTTCCTATCCCCTCTTTAGTTTCACTGTCTTTTTCCCCTGTTCTTCCCTCCCTCTCTCCTTTCCTTGCCATTCATGCTCTCCTCCTCCCTTTCCCACTTTTCACTTCCTTCCTTTCCCACTTTTCACCTCCTCCCTTTCCCACTTTTCACCTCCTCCCTTTCCCGCTTTTCACCTCCTCCCTTTCCCGCTTTTCACCTCCTCCCTTTCCCGCTTTTCACCTCCTCCCTTTCCCGCTTTTCACCTCCTCCCTTTCCCGCTTTTCACCTCCTCCCTTTCCCGCTTTTCACCTCCTCCCTTTCCCGCTTTTCACCTCCTCCCTTTCCCGCTTTTCACCTCCTCCCTTTCCCGCTTTTCTCCTCCTCCCTTTCCCGCTTCTCTCCTCCTCCCTTTCCCGCTTCTCTCCTCCTCCCTTTCCCGCTTCTCTCCTCCTCCCTTTCCCGCTTTTCACCTCCTCCCTTTCCCGCTTCTCTCCTCCTCCCTTTCCTGCTTCTCTCCTCCTCCCTTTCCCGCTTCTCTCCTCCTCCCTTTCCCGCTTCTCTCCTCCTCCCTTTCCCGCTTCTCTCCTCCTCCCTTTCCTGCTTCTCTCCTCCTCCCTTTCCCGCTTCTCTCCTCCTCCCTTTCCCGCTTCTCTCCTCTTCCCTTTCCCGCTTCTCTCCTCCTCCCTTTCCTTCTTCTCTCCTCCTCCCTTTCCCGCTTTTCACCTCCTCCCTTTCCCGCTTTTCACCTCCTCCCTTTCCCGCTTCTCTCCTCCTCCCTTTCCCGCTTCTCTCCTCCTCCCTTTCCCGCTTCTCTCCTCCTCCCTTTCCCGCTTCTCTCCTCCTCCCTTTCCCGCTTCTCTCCTCCTCCCTTTCCCGCTTCTCTCCTCCTCCCTTTCCCGCTTCTCTCCTCCTCCCTTTCCCGCTTCTCTCCTCCTCCCTTTCCTGCTTCTCTCCTCCTCCCTTTCCCGCTTCTCTCCTCTTCCCTTTCCCGCTTCTCTCCTCCTCCCTTTCCCGCTTCTCTCCTCCTCCCTTTCCCGCTTTTCACCTCCTCCCTTTCCCGCTTTTCACCTCCTCCCTTTCCCGCTTCTCTCCTCCTCCCTTTCCCGCTTCTCTCCTCCTCCCTTTCCCGCTTCTCTCCTCCTCCCTTTCCCGCTTCTCTCCTCCTCCCTTTCCCGCTTTTCACCTCCTCCCTTTCCCGCTTCTCTCCTCCTCCCTTTCCCGCTTCTCTCCTCCTCCCTTTCCCGCTTCTCTCCTCCTCCCTTTCCCGCTTCTCTCCTCCTCCCTTTCCCGCTTCTCTCCTCCTCCCTTTCCCGCTTCTCTCCTCCTCCCTTTCCCGCTTCTCTCCTCCTCCCTTTCCCGCTTCTCTCCTCTTCCCTTTCCCGCTTCTCTCCTCCTCCCTTTCCCGCTTCTCTCCTCCTCCCTTTCCCGCTTTTCACCTCCTCCCTTTCCCGCTTTTCACCTCCTCCCTTTCCCGCTTCTCTCCTCCTCCCTTTCCCGCTTCTCTCCTCCTCCCTTTCCCGCTTCTCTCCTCCTCCCTTTCCCGCTTCTCTCCTCCTCCCTTTCCCGCTTCTCTCCTCCTCCCTTTCCCGC
Organism: Discoglossus pictus; assembly: GCA_027410445.1. NCBI lineage: Eukaryota > Metazoa > Chordata > Amphibia > Anura > Alytidae > Discoglossus > Discoglossus pictus. The sequence continues at coordinate 148,871,952 of CM050169.1, forward strand.
TTCTCTCCTCCTCCCTTTCCCGCTTCTCTCCTCCTCCCTTTCCCGCTTCTCTCCTCCTCCCTTTCCCGCTTCTCTCCTCCTCCCTTTCCCGCTTTTCTCCTTATTCTACCCTTTTTTCTCTCTCATCCTCTTGTTCCTTTTCTTATTGCCCCCTTCTCTCCTTCTTTTTTCTGTTTCTCTCCCCTTAATCTGTTGAGAAACAGTCTGTAAGTGGCTAGTACATCTAGTACCAATAGAAACATTGAATGCATGAGCTGCTGGGGGCAGACCTTTGCAGGGACAGTTGTTATGAGACTCTAGCATCAAAGAAGGTTGTACATAACATGATGCTTGTGTGTTTGCATCACTCATGTCTGACTCTCCGTGACCTCATAGACTGCAACACACCATGCTGATCCACTTGGTGTTCAGTTGTGAGGAGACCAAAGAAGGTTGTACGTGACATGATGCTTACTATTGTTTTATTATTGAATACTGTCGACTAATCTAGAGCTACTTATGTGCATACAATAATTCAACAGACTGTATCTAACAGTAAGAAAGCTGTTGCTTAATGTAACAATGTTGTTGTTATTTTTATAAATACAATTTGCAGTTAGCATTATTGGCAGCTGACGTTGCAATTTCTCCTAAAATAATTAGAAACCTTGGCAGAATGGGAAGAACTGTGGAGTCGCATAAGATTACTGTTTAGTTCTGTTGATATAATAACGCTAATAGTAGCCACTTGACAATAGAACTGAATAGAAGAGTAAGTCCCAGTAAGATAACCCTCACTCAAGCTACATGACCCAAGCCCCATGACACAAGCAGTCTGTTAAATTTAAGATTTTTTTCTTAAACATAATTTTATGCTCATGGCTGCTAATGTTAGTTTTTGAAATATCTAGCAAATTAAAGTGGTCCATTAACTTGGAGAACCTCCTGCTACATGTAAACAGAAGCTGTCATGTCTTATTTTTGCCTGGCTCAGATTCTGTAAATGTGCAATTTTATATAAAATACAAGCAATATATCGGTTGCATTGACCCACCATTGCTCAGACGGTGATATCAAGAAAACCTTTGCTCTTAGCCTTCATAACTCCATTATCTTATGTAAAAATACATAGATTTCTAAAATCACATATTTCCTAAATATTCTGAATGCTTTTTTTTATTTTGTAGGTATTTAAATAGTCTCCCATGGCCCTGCCACAGAATGTAGAATTCAAAATAGAATACACTAAAAAAGAGATAATGGATACATACTCTGTGCAGCCAAGCTGTTATGGCACCCGGTTGCTATGGAAACAAGGATAAGTTAGTCTAGCATGGCCAGTCTATTAATACACATGTAGGGAAAAGCACAAATAATGTCATTTAATATTCATTAAGGACATAGTTTTAGAAAGCAAAAAGAAAATAAATGCACTGCCTTTTACATTGAAGTTTTTAGGGGAAAAAAACAAACATATGTGTAAACTGTTGTTTTTGTTAATAATAATTATTACTATTTATTTATAAAGAGCCAACAAAGTAGAATAGAGTACAGTGGGTACAATTAGCAAATTGCAAAGATATAGACAAATTCTAAGTAGAAATGCAATTGCAGGTACAGTGCAATACAAATGTAAAACTCAATGGGACTGCAGACCCATAGTGCAGCAGAAGTGAGGTCCCTACTCCAAAAAGCTTACAATCTAAAATGTTCTACTTTCTTAGGAGAGTGTGTCCTTGAAAACGATTAAGCTTTTCAATAACTTAATTGAAAGCATTTGTAAGTTTAACTGCCCCATTCCCATTCTGCAAATAAGCACTGTCTGTGCATTCACTGCCTCTGCATTATTTCCCACCCCATGTCATTCTATAGATATTTTCTTGTGCCGCCGCCTCCAACTTTCTGTGTGTATCATTCCTTCGCCCACTCCAGGGTCATCTTACTATCCCTCTGCCACAATTCTGTTTCCACCCACCTCCCTATCTCTCTAGTGTTCTTGCTGTCTTGCTCACTGTCTTTCTTGTGTACTTTTTTTCATATTACTTGTTTCAAAGGTAGAAAAATAAATAAATAATTACGAGCCAGGTAGATTGATTAGGACTCATGGAAGAGTCCCTCCATAGAGAGATATGTCTTTTTAGAAAATATTTAGGAGCCATATGTAAATATTTCTGGAATTTAGGCTCCAAGGGTTTTTCTGCCTTGTTCATTATGCATTACTGGTGCTTCACTCAGGAAATATGATTTATCGTTCATGTTTCTTCTAGCCGTCTATTTGAATCTGTGTGCTATTTTTAATGGCTCATATAAATTCACTTTATTATTTTAATGTTAAACCTGTAACACCTTATCTGTTAAGCCTTGCACTTCCAGTTGTCCTATGCAAATTGGCAGCAATCAATGAATGCAATCACATGGAAATATCTTTATAACATTCATGTTTATATCAATCAATATTAATTTTAATGTAGTTTGCGTATCCTAGGTATATAACAGTAGTTGTAAAATAAATAGAAAACAATCAGTATAAGAAACTTTTTAGTTTCTCTTTATACTAAAAAAAACTAAAGTTAATCTTTTGTGAGAAAACATACACTTAAAATTGTTTATTTTTTCTACTATTGTTGAGCTAGAGTTCCTCTCATCTTTTTCAAACTGTACCAAGGAGTGCAGCAGCTTGCCCCAGACTTTGCCTGCAAAGTTGTTCTGTAAAAGACTTGGCTGTCTCTCTTTACCGGTTTTGCCACAGTTTATGGAAGATGGAGGAGCTCCTGCGCAAAGTTGGTGGGTGAAACCAAAAAAATTCATAATTTCCCACAAACAAGATTATTTTTTTAAATCTCATAAAATTGATAAATTAACTGATATTTAATGAAGTCATGTAAGCCGGACCAATATAGCGACCTTCTTTACTAAAAGTTAATAGATGAATGCCATTAAAGGTACTTATACCTAAGCTATACAATAAGCTTGCCAATTAGACTAAACAGGCAATGGGCATGTATTATTTGAATTTCTGATATCAAGCTGTGTGTATGGTGATTAGCCAAGATAAAAATCCACTTGAGACCAGGAAACAGTAGTTATGATAGGGAAATTAACCAAACAGAAAGAAGCTGTGAGAATGTTACCTTGACATTTGTCATTTTTACCTGTCCGACACCCTAAACATGGGCTGTTAGGCATTTTTCAGAATGATAAACAATTACAAACTTGTAAATGTACTTTAAAAAATAAAAGACTATTTTTAAATAACATTCTTATTACCACTAGTTTGTTGTACCATATTTGTAACTTCTGCTGTGCCCCTTTAATTGCAAAAAATGCCAAATTTCAAGATCTTGAAAATAATTACTGACCACAATTCAGAAATCTGCAAGGTATATATGTGTATATAGGAGGTCTTCAAAGGATACCATCACCTCAAAAACATGTCCTTGCAAGGGTGGAATAGAGGAGAAGCATTTTAATGTGAACACAGTAACCTAACTAGAACTATCTTGGAGGGAGCCATATAATAGTCTTTTATTAAGTGCATTTTCTGACTTAATAGTAGCACTTATAGGCAGAATGTAAACTAAAATTATTAAATTAACAACTTACTTTTAAAATGTGTGGCAGTTACTGTAGCGGGAGAGTCTCTCCTTCACCCATTAATATCAGTGCTTAAAAATAACTGTTAACACCACAGATCATAAGCCACCCCAGTGTGGTTTGTGTACTCACCAGTTATGGGGCCTCTGAAATTCTTTGTAAGTGATGGTTGGGGGAAGAATCTCATTTTACATGTAAAACACCTTGTAAAAAGTGAAATTGCTATTGAAAGCAAGTATTTATACTTTTTTTCCCCTTTAGTTTACAAATGCATTTTCCCTGTTCCCTTTAATGATATATTTTGTTATAAAGGAATAAATCAATTGTCTGCAGTACTGCAGATTGTTCATCCATGCTATACATTGCATGTGTTATACAAATACATATGCTTAATGAAAGACTGTGTCTCAGCAACATTTTAGTAACATGCTGCTGAGTTATAGCCTGTTATTGATTACTACATCTAGCACTATGGTAATATAGCAGGTGAACCTTTGCAGGGACTGTTTGGATGGTTTTAGGGAGTAAAAAGTGGGCTTTTAGTCACGTTAAAAAAAAATAGTTTTAGATACTAAATACTTAGGGAGAGCCATCTATGCCCCTTTAATTATGATGTGCTTTACTATGTTGTAATACATCCCAGTCACTTAAACTATACAATCTAGTATTTTATGCATTTTCTAATATTTATTTTATAATTCCACTTAAATGGAGCTCACATACCACAGTACTGAAGCCTTTGAGTGTATTTGTTAGTTTATTCAGTTCTTGTTTTAACGTGTTCATAGCATATCAAGAAAATGATCTTCCTCCATAATACACACAACCAGTAATGGTTTCGGTAACGACAACACCTATCTTAACAACTTTGCCAGTCCAAGGTATGGACTGAATCTATATGGAATTCAACTGACGTCCTCCCTGATATTTCCCACAATCCTTTCATCAGTAGGCAGTTTGTTTCTTTCCATTAATTTGGTTTGTGTGTCAATCCAAGAAAGTATGTCCTAAGTGTACAGTGTATGCCACCAGAACCAGCTGCAAAGCATGTTACTGCTCTTACTGTAAGATATCCCCTTAAGAATGCTGTTCTGTTGGCTTACTTTGATGCAGGTCTTGTCCAATTAGCATAACATGCTGCTTTAATGTTTTCATTTGCTTATTGATTTAGCGTTGTCAAATATCTGGTAATGATCCCAGGAGAGCAATAAGTCAATGGCAGAACAGAAGTTAACTGTTTTCTTATTGAAAAGACACTATTTACAAGTCTGCATACCTTTAGTGCAAAAAAATATATACTTCAGGACTAATGCTTCTGCAGAAAATAGTATTTGTTAGCTAGTGAATGACAACGCTATATTTTACTACAGTTTACACTTTTTAAAGGGACATTGGAATATCCTTTTGTCTTTACATCACTAAATTGGAGTTGTTTGGCTTGGCTTCGCGAATGAAGATTTAAAAGGTATGTTTTCCACATCTGCCGGCTCTCTTGTGGCTGAGGAGGCCAATGCTGACCAGGTAGACTCAACTGCAGTGCTTGGACAGGAATACTTGCTCTGGTTTGGGTGCTGCAGTGACACAATTTTTCCTCGGTCTCCTTTTTGTCTCCTTTTGTCCTCAAGATCAGCCCTACGTGTTTTCTTGAAAGAGGAGACAACCTGGTGAATGGTACTTCTCCAGGCCTTGCGGTCTGAAGCTAAAGCCACCGATCTATGATGGTCAATGTGACAGGCATCAAGGGACTGTTACAACTAGTCCTTGTATCTCCTTTTCGTCCTACTCGGTCACGATCACCAGTGGTGCGCTCATCATATAGCACAATGTTTGGAAGCCGATCACCCTCCATCCTAGAGATGTGTCCTGCCCAAAACAATGCCGATGGCTCCTGCCTGTTCTAGGACTTAAGTGTTTGTGACATGGTCATTCCAGCGGATGTCGTGGATGGTGCAGAGGCAAAGTAAATGAAAGAGCTCAAGAAGTCATAGGTTATGATGGTAGGTAACCCACAACTCAGCACCGTACAGTAGGGTGGTCAACAGAACAGCTCTGTACATTTATTCAGATGCTTGTTGTTTCAAACCCTTTTATATAACCTGATGAATGCACCATTTGCCTTTGCAAGTCTGCTGTCAATTTCCTTGTCCATCTTCGCGTCTGAGGAGATGATGCAACCCAGGTAGGTGAACTGGTGGACTGTTCTCCGCTCAGACTCTCCAATAGTGATGCGAAGAAGACAGCAATCTTCCTGAGGTGCGGGCTGGTGGAGAATTTCTGTCTTCTTCAAACTGACTTCTAGACTGAAGAGCTCAGCAGTCTCAGCGAAACAAGATGTCAATCGCTGCAGAGCTGTCGCCGTTTGGAAACCAGGGCAGAATCGATGGTGAGGAGTAGCTCTCGAACAAGTTGTTCCATTGTCTTGGTGTGGGCCTTTAGGTGCCTCAGGTTTAACAGACTGCCATTGGTGCATTATCGGATGTAGACCACATCCACATCATCAAGCTGTGGCATCATACTGAAGAATAGCGTGAATAGGGTTGGTGCAAGGACACAGCACTGCTTCACGTCATTACTTATTGGGAAGGGCTCTGGCAGGTCGTTGCTGTACTGGAGTAAAATTCTTACAACAGCTTGATAATTTGGTTTTTGGTCGTCTTTTATGTCTCTTGGTTCTCCTTCTTTCTCCTCCCTTTGCAAATTCTGACTCCATAATCATATGATTTGTCAGTCAGTCACAGGTAAGAACATTTATTAATATTGGAGATAGGCAATGTCATCATGAGGGTGAAAAAAATCACCTTGGGATGTATTCTCTGATTGGCCCAGTGTCAAACAGTGAGCTTAGGGGTAAAAATATCAGTTTGCTGGAGGAGGAGCTAGCAGAGCCATAAAACTGAGTATGACAACTGTAAAAGGTAGTTTTGCAAGATTTTTATTTTTTGAATAAATGCATTCGCTATTCTATTTTTAATTATTACTGTGGATGACTCAAAGAAAATAAAATATTTACAGTGTCCTTTTAAGGGATATCCAGATCTGGTGCAGCATTTGAGATACGGTATGATTTGTCATACAAATAATTTCTTTAGCACAATGGCAAACGTTGATTCTCTTATGCAATTCCTTAAATTGAACATACACTTTATAAGTACACAGTCGTAATGGCAGACTGGACCTATTGGTTCACTAAAATCTATTTTTCAACATATTTGTTTTTACTTATTAAACGTATATATGTTTCCTTGGTTTCAAATGTTCTGTAAGAAACCGGCAGCGATTATCAGAAAAATATGTGTTATATAGAAAAGTTCAGTATACTTACAAAAGTTATAGGCAGGAAATGCAGCCAGATATGTTTGACCTTTCTTGTAGAGAGACTTTACAGCACAGCCATGAGCCCAGAGCTTGTTACCTGAGCCTCCTCCTGATTGGCCAAAACAAATTATGAATTTTATGCAAATTTAGCCTGGGTTTTAAGGGGGTGTTACCTTTAATTTTCAACTGTCCGAAATTACAAGACATTTTGCTAACTTCAAGGTAAGTGTTTAAATGTTTGTTCTTGTATTTTTTCATACACTACTGATTCTCCTCTATCAGATGCACTCATAATCCAGGAAATTTAGATATGCCTTTAAGGACATTCAATCTGTATTCTGAAATGACATTAACTACCATTCTGCTCAGAAACAACATAGATTTGCCAAATATCCAATGTTTGGCTTTGTTTTCCCTCTGTGTTGCTGTGCATCTTAATATTTAATGTAGTTGCAGAGAAAATCTTTATAGGCCCTAAAGCTTTTGTGTAATTCGATTTCTGAATGCATGAAGCCTGGAATATTTACAGAGAATAATATTCCAAAATGTGTGTGTGTGTGTGTTTTTTTTTTTTTTGTAAGACTTTCTTTAACTGAACCATTCATTGCCTGTTGTTTAATTTAGCATGTTACCTTCTTGACTCTATCTAAAAGTACATTAAAAAAAATATATATATATATTTTTTTTATAATATATTTTTCAATGAGATTGTTTAACTAAAATATATTTTAACGTTTATTAATGTAGACCATGCCATATTGTACAATATTTTGTATGACTTCAAATTTTTTAGTTTGTGTTCATTAATTGATGCACAAGTATGTTTCCTCAATGTGTGCTTTTTGTGATATTTTGTGTAAACTGTGGTAGACTATTTTGCTTTCTTGTAATTTCTTTGAGTGGTTCAAGCTTTATTCCCTTGCCTTCACTGATGTAAATGTTGATATTTTATTTTATACTTCACAAATGTGATGTTTTTCATAAACTATAGTGGTCCTTTGAGACTATTCTGTAATTTGAAATAATTGTTTGAGGATGTTTTCTAAAATTCTTCATTCAGCCGCATATGAGCACAGATGGCTAGAATGGCATTTAATGCAATTGCAACTGTATATACTGTAATTACAGCAACCACTTAATGGACAAAGAGAATATTCTCTTCTTTACTGCACCTGAAAGAGGGCATTTGATTTTAGAAACATATATTTGACAGCAGTTAAGAACGGAAAAGTCACAGCTTTTCTGCCCATTCTATTTACCCCAAAGGTTGGCTTAATTAAAGGTACATAGTCAAGGTTCCAAATACATTCTCATTTTAAAACTAAAGCTATATGAATTTTATAATTTGCATGTTATTAAAAATGAGCGTTCAGTCAGTATTTTGGATCAGCCTAAAAGAGGGATACTTCATTTTGTTGATGAGATCATTGACATTAATTACCAAAAGGCCCTAAGGTATTGAGTCCATAGTTTGTTTAGTCTTATGCGCATTGAACATTACTAATTTTCTGAGCACAAACTTCAATGTTATTTTACTGGAGGAAAATACATTTTTTTCATTACTCAAATTGATAAAGTACTTGTAATTACTTATAGATTTAAATTATCGCATTTTTGGAATTGCTGCTATGTCATGTAATTTTGATTATCCAACGGATGCTTAAAGGGTTGTTGGGCTTTAAAGGGTTGTTGTAACACCCCAGCAACACAAGGTAGATATTATAATTAGTCATTTATCATTAACAAAATGTGTATTGAGTGATTTAAAAATATTCAATATTAAACAAAAGTTAACACTAAGTTGCTGCTGCAGCCTGATTGTTCTCTTACCATATATGATTGTTCTTCAAACCCTTTAGACCTTTCTCTCAGTCAAACTTCCACCCTCTACTTAGTTACTTTATCAGGGTGGAGATGCACTTAGCTGATACTCTAATCTTTGAAATGACCATAATATGAAATATTGCTATTCTAAATTACTAGCAACTTGCCCGTCAAAAATGACGGGGAAATAAAATTGTAAGGCAAATAATGCTGTTTGACACAGACATTGATTTTTTTTATGTGGTCTTGGATCCTTCGGCGCTCATTGTGAGCCTTGCGCTGCGAGACTCTTGGTTGTTCTTTTTTTAGTGAGAGGCGCTTTTGCTGTCATTGTAAGGTCGGCGCTGATCTCCTTTTTGTGCTTATTGCAAGGCTGTCCCCTGGTGTCGTTTGTGTGCTATGAGCAGCGTTGGCGCTCGTTGTGAGGCACACAGTGAATGGCTTTTGTGTTTATTGCGATAGTTTTTTTTTTTTTTTTGTTCTTTTTGTGTATATGTACTTTTGTATGCTAATTAAATAATTAATAAATTAATATACTTTACCTATTTGTAAGTAATATATGCAGGAAGCATTGTGCTGAAGAGCTGACAATCTGTTTTGATGTTCCTGCAGCATACAATGTAGGTTTGCACTGTTGTGGAGCTGAGGTGTACAGTGGATATAAAAAGTCTACACACCCCTGTTAAAATATCAGGTTTCTGTGCTGTAAAAAAATTAGACAAAGATAAATCATTTCCGAACTTTTTCCACCTTTAATGTGACCTATAAACTGTAAAACTCAATTGAAAAACAAAGAAATAATATAAAAATAAAATAGTATGGTTGCATAAGTATGCACACCCTTAAACTAATACTTTGTTGAAGCACCTTGTGATTTTATTAAAGCATTTAGTCTTTTTGGGTATGAGTCTATCAGCATGGCACATTTTGACTTGGCAAGATTTGCCCACTCTTCTTTGCAAAAACACTCCAAATCTGTCAGATTGTGAGGGCATCTCCTGTGCACAGCCCTCTTCAGATCACCCCACAGATTTTCAATCGGATTCAGGTCTGGGCTCTGGCTGGGCCATTCCAAAACTTTAATCTTCTTCTGGTGAAGCCATTCCTTTGTTGATTTGGATGTATGCTTTGGGTCATTGTCATGCTGACAGATGAAGTTCCTCTTCATGTTCAGCTTTCTAGCAGAAGCCTGAAGGTTTTGTGCCAATATTGACTGGTATTTGGAACTGTTCATAATTCCCTCTATCTTAACTAAGGCCCCAGTTCCAGCTGAAAAAAAACAGCCTTAAAGCATGATGCTGCCATTACCATGCTTCACTGTGGGTATGGTGTTTCTTTTGGTGATGTGCAGTGTTGTTTTGGCGGCAAACATATCTTTTGGAATTATGGCCAAAAAGTTCAACCTTGGTTTCATTAGACCATAACACCTTTTCCCACATGCTTTAGGGAGACTTCAGATGTGTTTTTTGCAAAATGTAGCCTGGCTTGGATGTTTTCCTTCGTAAGAAAAGGCTTTTGTCTTGCCACTCTACCCCATAGCCCAGACATATGAAGAATACGGGAGATTGTTGTCACATGTACCACACAGCCAGTACTTGCCAGATATTCCTGCAGCTCCTTTAATGTTGCTGTAGGCCTCTTGGTAGCCTCCCAGACCAGTTTTCTTCTTGTCTTTTTATAAATTTTGGAGGGAGCTCCAGTTCTTGGTAATGTCACTGTTGTGCCATATTGTCTTCACTGTGTTCCATGGTATATCGAATGCCTTGTAAATTCTTTTGTACCCTTCTCTTGACTGATACCTTTTAACAATGAGATCCATCTGATGCTTTGGAAGCTCTCTGTGGACCATGGCTTTTGCTGTGGGATGCAACTGCGGCTTTATGGTTCCTGTAGCCTTGTATTAGTTTTTTCTTTGGCCATTTTTTCTTTCGCTTAGGAGATTTTCGTGTGTCTAAACTCGGTAATTTTGACTTATATTGAGGTGTAACTTCTCTTGCAGAGGTCCTGGGTGCCCCCCCCCCCTTGCTTTGGGTTAACTTTATATGTCATTTTTGTGTGTATTTATTGTTTTTTTTTTATGTTTTCAGGTGCCCGCGATTACGCCGTTTTTAAGGTCGTATTTTTACGAGTTTGTAATGTTTTTTTTTCTAAGTCCCGCGGCTCGTATTTTTTTGTGTAAGTCCGTAGTTAGTGATTGCATGTTAGATGTATTTTTTCCAAGTCCCCCTTGTGTGGGTGTTTGTAACCGCTTGTGAGGCGGCGTAGAGCCTCCACCTCCGCAAATGCAGCCCCTCTCTTCACGAGGGTCTCCCTTTGCAGCCCGAACTGCGTCCCTTGCTTTGTGTGACGACGATTCGTAGTTTGACAACTATTATATACGATTAAAGAGGAAGGATCTTTCCTATTCTCCGCCCCCCAGCAGTAGCAGTCACTAGGTGGAGCAAGCATGGCTCACAGAGACGTTGCTTTATTTATGCACAGGGTTTGAGGTTTGGGTTAGGGGTTTACGGTTAAATCTAACTTTTTCACTAAGAATGAATTGAAGAAAATCTCGGCGAACCACAGCCGCACCACCTAGTGGCCACTGGCCACCACTGCTCAGGGGCAGATAACAGGAAAGATCCAAGAGGAATTTTAATAATTATTAATGCATAATTTAAAAAACAAGCTTCTCTTAGTTTAAAGGAAAATGCAGTGCTAGAAGTCACAAATATGCAAGATGGCCGGCTATAAAAGACTATACAGGGAAACTGAGGGAAAACAAGGGGGTTCCAGAAGCCAGCTGTTTAAACAAGTTTTAATTGACATTTTTGCCCGGCAAAAATCATTTTTTTACGGGTTAAACATGCTCTTTTAACTGATATAACAAAAAATTGTGTTCTGTGTCTGTTTAAATAGCAGTCGTTTTAGATTCTACGTTCCAGTGTGCGTTTTGCTGCTTGATATTTTACTTTTTAGTTTGTGTAATACTTAGTATGCCTAGTGCTGCCCGCCATACACAATGCTTTGTACTCAGAAGGTGGATGTGAGCCGGGGCTGCCTTTCACTCCCCTGCCACCGTCTTTCTGTGAAAAGGCAGCGCTGACACAGTGGTTTAGCACTTGTTAACCTTGAGAAACATCTTGCACTGAAGGGCATTTTCTCCAGTGTATTGTTGGCTGCAGTAGATATAAACAACAGTAGAATAAGCCTTACAACAAGACTTTATTTAAAGATTTCTCTTCTTGCAGATATTTTTTGAATTAAAATGTTCTTGCTTGCAAACGTCAGAGCAACAATGTGCCTGTATATAAGAAAAATATGTACAAAGCTACACACCGAGCACTGCAAGCCAAATAGGGAAAAAATGCATTTTCAAAAATGATGTATATTCCAATGATTTATAAAGTGTGTTCTATAACCTTATTATATTTCTGCTTGTCTTCAAAAATCATGAGACCTAGCAAATGGTAATAACTCATTGCTGCAGCAAAAAATGTAAAGGCAAAAGGACAAATATAAACGTTTAGAGGGAGCTTGTAATGCATGGTCCATTGAGAATTTGATAGCCTATAGGCTCAATGAATTTGCATGCCACTGTAGTAAAAAAATAACATGTTTTAAAAATTACCAGCAAAGCATCACAGAATCCAATAAAAAATGTGTGAGCCATCTTTATCTTAAGTCCATAATATACTGTATGTATGTACGAGTGTGTGTGCATATATATATATATATATATATATATATATATATATATATATATATATATATATATATATATATATATATATATATATATATATATATATATATATATATATATATATATAGGCTCACTGTCCTGGCATACTACTGGACACACACAAAAAAAAACAAAGGAGAAAACTGACATATGACTGACCTGTGTTGTCTCAATTTAATGTAGTTTATCTACACAAGACTACTTATTTTTTCATACAAAAATTGTTTTTTTTTTTAATGTTTACCATAGCACATTATTCATCTTTATTTTTCACAGTCATATGTCATAAACATTTTCATACTTGTAAATTTAAACACGTCATAAATTGCATTTAATATAGTAATCTGAAAGTCTGGTCCTTTCCCTCTTCCCCTATGCAAAAGATTGGCAGCACCAATGCCACTGCCAACCACTAGATGGCGCTGCCGATTTTCGGAATACTGCTGCACAATGCATATAAGGTGCGCCGACCGAAGAGGCCTTGGGCTATTAGAGGCGCACCTGCGGCCCTCGAGGGGCTAGTGCCCACGCCGAACATAGCAATGGCCTCACTGTCGATTCTGCACCGTTGAGTTGGGCCAAGTCTGAGGGGGCAATAATTATAGGCATTCCCTGAAACCGGATGGTGCCATCTAGCGGCTACTTGCTGCCACTGCAGCTGTCAGTGCTGGCGATATATTTTCTCCAGTTTTTTCCTTGTTTTTACTACAATCTACAGCTACAGTCAAACTAAATGAACCAAAAACATATTAATCTGAACTAACCCTAACATTCAGGTGATGGGGGAATACACTTGAGCGAGTCTTAGTTGATTTAGTTTCTTTCTTTTATCCCTAATGGGTTTGAACACCAGATTACAATTTTGTTAATAAAGTTGTCATTGAATTTAATTCAGTTTCCGCTTTCCACTCCGAGAGGTTATCAATTCAGCCAGTTTTAATATCATTTTTTAGTCTTTGTTTTGTGATATTTGTAATTTTTATATGTTTGTGATTGAGTATGGGAAGTTGATCCATACATCCCATATTTCTGTAAATATTGGACCATAAAACGGAAGCGTTTTTTTAACTATAAACTAATGAAAAGAGTTTCAAAATACATTTTTTAAACATTTTACGTTTGACATCATGAGTTCAGTGACTTAACTGATTTAAATGGCCCTTTATTTATAACAGTCATTTTCTAACAATTCCACAATTTATGCTATGTATGTTTTTTTTTTTTTGGTTTACAAAATAAATAAGTGGCTGTATAGATCTATAAATAAATAGTACATTTGTGTTGACAGTTTAAAAAAAAAAAAAAATACAAATTCCCGCTCAGAATTCTGAGAGAAAACATTATTACACTGCATTCTGGGAAGCTGAGCAGAGACATGCAAATGTGCCCACAAATGCCTTGCTCTTCAATCCATAACATTTTAAACATGGCTTCCTTTAAGCTTATGCCTGCTGCATTACACCGCTTTTATGCAAAGGCAAGGTTGGATTATACACAAGCTAATTATCCTATCCACGTACAGTTGTTTCAAGCTTACTGGCTATCAGCATAGAGCGGGATCTCAGCCTGTGTTGTGGACCTTTTTATGAGTAGGTAGTTCACCACAACAATCATTTAATATATGGTGGGCAAAACAGAGATAGAAGCCCTCCACCGTACAGTAGTACAGTAAAAAAAAAAGTACATCCGTGTTCACATTTGAATGTCTAAAACAAGTTAAAAAACATGCTTCCACCTCAGAGTTCTGAGGAAAACACTTATTACACTGCATTCTGGGAAGCTGAGCCATTGCATGCTAGCCACTAAATATAAAGACACATTCTATATTGCTGCTTATCAGTAAGATGTAATGCATATTATAGTCTTAAAATATTGTATGAGAAAATGTAATTGTTCATAAATATTGTGAAAGATTTTCTTTTTTTACTTCCCTTTTAGGCAGAAATTGCTGTCCCTTACTATGTGTTTATAAAGACCTAGAACTATGAATGGCCCACTAGAACAGTAGTTTGGGTTCTTTCTGTTAGCTGTCTGCCTTGGGAATAGATTATCTGTATTCTGCACAACTGTGTTTTTGAAAACAAGTCATATGGTGATCTCTCTTTTTCTGTAATGAGCACACAGTTGACTTTAGTACAGTAGCAGTGTTCTCACCAGAAAGTTTTGCCAGCCTGGTGGCACAGAAGAGTAGCCGAGTGGGTATATTCTTCTACTATGTGTATTTTTTGCTTCACAAGCCAGACAGAGCTTCATATTAGGCAGGTGGAGCGCCCTCCTAAATTGGGCTAAGGAGAACACTGAATAGGCTGCTACCCCGGAGTTAGTAAAAGGTTGGTAAAAAAATTAAAATAAAATCTTATGGGCACTTCCTGGTATTTGTTCCTGTAGTTATGTCATTAACATTCTACATACAGTGCCTTGTAAAAGTATTCACCCTCCTTGACTTTTTACCTGTTTTGTTACATTGTTAATCTAAATTTTATGTGACGATCAGAACACAATAGTCGTGAAGTTAAATGAGAAAAATATATACATAAAACTATTTTTGGGAAATAGAAATCAGAAAATTGGCATGTGCGTATGTATTCACCCCCTTGTTATGAAGCCCATAAAAAGCTTACCTTCAGAAGTCACATAATTAGTGAAATGATGTCCACCTGTGTGCAATCTAAGTGTCACATGATCTGTCATTAAATATACAGACCTTTTTTGAAAGGCCCCAGTGGCTGCAACACCTAAGCAAGAGGCACCACTAACCAAACACTGCCATGAAGACCAAGGAACTCTCCATACAAGTAAGGGAAAATGTTGTTGAAAAGTACAAGTCGGGGTTAGGTTATAAAAAAATATCCAAATCTTTGATGATCCCCAGGAGCACCATCAAATCTATCATAACCAAATGGAAAGAACATGGCACAACAGCAAACCTGCCAAGAGACTACCGCCCACCAAAACTCACGGACCCGGCAAGGAGGGCATTAATCAGAGAGGCAGCACAGAGACCTAAGGTAACCCTGGAAGAGCTGCAGAGTTCCACAGCAGAGACTGGAGTATCTGTACATAGGACGTCAATAAGCTGTACGCTCCATAGAGTTGGGCTTTATGGCAGAGTGGCCAGAAGAAAGACATTACTTTCAGCAAAAAACTAAATGGCACGTTTTGAGTTTGCGAAAAGGCACGTGGGAGACTCCCAAAATGTATGGAGGAAGTTGCTCTGGTCTGAGGAGACTAAAATTGAACTTTTCGGCCATCAAAGAAAACGCTATGTCTGGAGCAAACCCAACACATCACATCACCCAAAGAACACCATCCCCACAGTGAAACATGGTGGTGGCAGCATCATGCTGTGGGGATGATTTTCAGCAGCCAGGACTGGGAAACTGGTCAGAGTTGATAGAAAGATTGATGGTGCTAAATACAGGGATATACTTGAGCAAAACCTGTACCACTCTGTGCGTGATTTGAGGCTAGGACCGAGGTTCACCTTC
Organism: Discoglossus pictus; assembly: GCA_027410445.1. NCBI lineage: Eukaryota > Metazoa > Chordata > Amphibia > Anura > Alytidae > Discoglossus > Discoglossus pictus. The sequence continues at coordinate 148,887,876 of CM050169.1, forward strand.
CAGCAGGACAATGACCCCAAACACACTGCTAAAGCAACACTTGAGTGGTTTAAGGAATAACATGTAAATGTGTTGGACTGGCCTAGTCAAAGCCCAGACATCAATCCAATAGAAAATCTGTGGTCAGACTTAAAGATTGCTGTTCACAAGAGCAAACCATCCAACTTGAAGGAGCTGGAGCAGTTTTGCAAGGAGGAATGGGCAAAAATCCCAGTGGTAAGATGTGACAAGCTCATAGAGACTTATCCAAAACGACTTGGAGCTGTGATTGATGCAAAAGGTGGCACTACAATGTATTGACTTTAGGGGGTGAATAGTTATGCACATTGACTTTTTCTTTGTCCTATTTGTTTGCTTCACAATAAAAAATAAAAAACATCTTTAAAGTTGTGGGCATGTTCTGTAAATTAAATGATGCAAATCCTCAAACAATCCATGTTAGTTCCAGGTTGTGAGGCAACAAAACACAAAAAATGCCAGGGGGGTGAATACTTTTGCAAGGCACTATATGTCTGAAACATTTGGAAATATGTATTTGTGAACAAGAAAACTATTGTATTTGTAGACCTACTGTAAATTGTAACTTCACATCTTCACACACTTATTTTAAAGCAATTCTTAGACTTTGTATATTGTGCTCTAGCATTGAAGCTCCCATGACGGTGATGACTTTCTGCTCAAAGCATAAGGGGCAGGTACAGAGTAGGATTTACAAGTTTTGGCCTACTATATGCATGGGTGGAAATGTGTCAAATACTAGGCTTATCTTAACCAGCCACTCTCACACTATTTTGAATAGTTACATAAAAAATATATATATATATTGTTAAAATAAAGATTTACTATAAAAAAAATTCTATGATCACCTAAAGAACATTTTTTTTTTCTTAAACCAGTCCACCGGGAACCCCAGTCAGACTAGGATGTATGGATATCTCTGTTTGAAGAGCAATGCGACAATTAGATTAGACAATTATTTATTGTGATATTGTGATAATTGCGTTACTGGGTCTTCCTGAAGACTGATTAAGAGGCTACTGGTCTAGGTCCTGAAGCTGAATGCTGTACCTGATCAAGTATATTAGATGAGTTTTTAAGGAATCTTTAAACTTGATTGCAGATGACTATGACCCAATATCCAGCATACTTCTGATCAAGCCAGAGAGATGAGTAATCTTCAGTGCAATATAATGTTCTCTAGTGCAGTGGTTCCCAAACCTCTTCTCAGGACCTACCAGACAGGCCATTATTTTGGTTTCACTGTTTGAATACAGATGAAGCAATTAGTCTACTGAGCACTAATTGCTCCTCCTGTGTTTTCAGTGTTAAACTGAAATCATGGCCTGTCTGGTAGGTGGTCCTGTGGAGAAAACCTGCTCTAGAGGATAGTCATTTTAGATTTTGTAAAAAAATCAACACAAAAACTAATTCCTCATGTACATAAATTAGATTATAATCTTTATACATTTTTAGGGAAATTGTCTTATCTGCAGCACATATTTTTTTTTCTGCAGAAATCTAGTTGAAATACATTTTTAATTAATATAATATTTAAGTAGATTTATAAATATATTGCTTACAGCAACCAATATTTAGAGAGAACCAATCTAATCTGATCCTATCAATATGTCTATGATATTCTGATTCTTTAAATGATGTCACAAATCCTTAAGGTGGTAACACATTCTTAATACTGTACAAAGGGTAAGCATGTTATGAAGTAGAGCATTTATATTAAATACGAATATAGTAGACACAAAACTGTGAGAACTCCATCCCAAAACATATTATTCAAATGTGTTGTGATACTGTTTTTAAAATTAAAATTACATTTTATTAACAAAATGGAAAAATAACAACTAATCTGCATATTGCATATCGGAGAAGATCCTAAAAGGTGAAACTTGATGGACTAAAAGTCTTCTTTTCAACCTCAATTACTATGGGACTATGTAGAATTGAAGTGTTTCAGAACATAATTTTGCAGCTAGCAGTGAGTGTCCTATTAGGAAATACCCTCCTGGATTATACTTTTTTCCTGTAATCATTTTGAGAATCATGCTGCCTTTGTTATCTTCTGCCACTGCTAAGTATCCATTTCTCACAATAGACATTTTATCCATTAAATATTATGCATTTCAATGTAAAAATGTGGAAAAATAATTACAAAAAGAAATAGAAATACGGACAATATTATTTCAATGTAAATTCAAGACACTTTATTGGATTGTATATCGTGTCCTACTGCAGGGGTCACCAAACTCGGTCCTAGAGGGTCGCACCCAGGCCTGGATTTGTGGATATCCTTGCTACGAGCAGGTGAGACTATATTGCTTCTTAAGTCATCCGGATTGAATCACCTGTGCATAGAAAGGATATCCTCAAATCCAGGCCTGGGTCCGGCCCTCCAGGACAGAGTTTGGAGACCTCTGGACTACTGTATTGCAAAGTCACTGTAAACCATATTTGAGTATTGCAATAGCTTTGTTTCCCTTCCCTCAATAAAAAGGATTGATGAAGAAGAAAAAAAAAATATTATGCATGTCAAGCAACCACATCTGTGCCGGGAGTGCCTACATAGGTTCCCACTTATGTCACTGCTTGCACTGTGTCTTTAAAATCATGGCCTCTCGCTCTTTTACCTGCCTCTCTCCAAGCTAGGAGTCTGTTTGAAGGGTCTGTAACTAGAATACAGTCATGTGAGGATGTGATGAGGGGGAGGAGGGTGTTGGAAGGAAGAAAGCGGCTCTTCCTCTGTAACCTGTCATGGAACGCTGTGCTCTTGTTATAGGAGCGATCTCCCTTCAAGCATCCGTTCTCTGCTCTGATTATTAAAGAAACCACATTCTCAGTTGTAGGCAGCTTGCAGTTGTGTGCCTGGCACCGCTGGCTTAGTATGCTGCTTCTTTACACATTTATTTTCTTCCTAGAATCAATCTACCGTCGAGGGGCCAGAAGATGGAGGAAGCTCTACCGAGTGAATGGGCATCTGTTTCAAGCCAAACGCTTTAACAGAGTGAGTAATTCATGCAAAGACTGCTTTAGAGGATCTGAGCTTCATTGTTTGCTGAAGAAATGCTTGATCTCGGTACTGAAGGGGATTCAAAATCTATATATATTTATTGTCTTTTTGTTTGCAGATATCACAAGGCGGCCCATTGTATTTTCACTAAGATCAAATTTAGAAACTGGGCAGGGCATCTTAGTACTGTTCTTGACTGCTTTATTTAAATTCAAAGATGTAATTTGTTTGTTCTTGTAATTACTTATCTGAATTGGTGCCCATTAGTCTAGTACAGTATTCAATATACTAATCCTTCTCCAAATCAAGTCCTCCAGCCCCCTTCTTTTGGGCCTCTGCTTGCTTTATTACTTTTCCTGAAGCTTAATAAACTATTAATATACTATAAAAAATAAGTGCCATTTACTGTTCTTCTTGTTGTTGTTTTTTTCACTATTTAAACTTCTTCCCTGACCCATTTAATTGCTATTACAGTAAAATAGTTTTATGTATATCCATAAAAACATAGATTCTGGGACTTGACATTCTTTTCAGTGATACATTTTGTCTTTGTGGAGTTTTATAAACCAAATAGATTATCCCTGGCCTAAAATGTGAACGAATAGTTTAAAAGAATAAATATTTCTATTCCAAAGCATGGTTCATTGTTTGGGGCATGGGTGTATTTAGATGTTATGCTGCCCTAGGCCATTCAGATTTGTGCAGCACCTACTCCCCACTTGCAGCTCCTCCTTCAGTCTTTCTATATGTTAAAGTCAAATCCTAGTTTTATTATATAATATATATATATATATAAAATCTCACAGGAATACGAACTGCATATAGACAGTTCTGCACATATACAAACATTTCAATGTGCTTCACTACATCTTCAGGCAGCCTGAAAATATACTGGCCTAGGCCTTGTTTTGGGTGTATGGTAGGGACAGAAGCTTATATATAAAACAAATAGTTCTGGTTATCTACAATTGTGAACCCACAGATGGAGCTACTGGATCTTTCCTCTGGGGGAGCCCAGTTGCCCAGTGCCAGGTGTTCGAAGATGATAAAAAAATAGGCTTATAACGAAGGCCCTAATGGGTTATAGAGACTGAAATAAAAAAATAGAAAGGGCATGTTTGCTCCTGGGTGAAAATGAGGGTTTCCCATGTGAAGGATGGTCTCCTAGTCACATTTCCGAAAGAGAGCAAGATGGCAGCCCCAAGCAAAACCACTAGCTCACCGTAAAGCCAGATGAGATGGTTTCGGCAAAGAAACATGATTTGAGTACAGGTCACTTTTAGGTCTTATATGAGATCCATAGCAAGTTTGATCCTCAATTTTAAAATACTAAAAAAATGACCAGTCTCTGGAATTATTGTTTATATAAAGATGGCCTCTCAGGAACACAATCCTACTTTAAAGAAAAAATACTTTTAAATTGCTTAAATGTTGAAAGTAAAGTAATTTTGTAACTCTACAGATAAAAGGGCTGTTGTGAATAATTTGTATACTAAAAATACCCCAAACCATCCTCTGTGTTTTTGGGATGTGATGTGCTTGTTCTATATCCCATATAAAAACATCCAAAATGGCTCTTCAGTAACCACTTAAAACATCCTTAAAGATAAAAGCAGACAACAGCTGGAAGCACAGCAAGTTTGTAGATACATTAGTGTCATTAAGAACTCCGAAGTATCCTTCTAGCACTATTTGCTTCTATTTATCTTTTTTTCTCCTTTCCTTAAAAAGGTCTTCTAACAATATCAACTCTGAGAGCACTGCCAAGGGGCATTTTGTATTCCAGTTCTATATTCTGAAATACATTACATGCCAAATGACATTTCAATTTTACATTGTTAGCACGGGGTCTCCTCATCTTTTCTCCCTGCTCAGATGCTTGTAAAAAGTCTTTATTTTGACGTCCAGGCACAAGTAACCTTTTGTTAATCGAATGCCGTATCCAAGTTACAATTATACCGTGTATTGTGTTTTCAGAAAGCCTACTGTGGCCAGTGCAGTGAAAGGATATGGGGTCTTGGGAGGCAAGGCTACAAGTGTATCAACTGCAAACTGCTTGTCCATAAACGCTGTCATATACTTGTCCCACTGACCTGTAAAAAGCATATGGTGAGTTATCTACTGATAATCTATTGCACGCTTGTAAATCAAAGAAATAAATGCTCGTCGCTCAAGTATTCATCTTTCTTATGTCAATTTATTGTATTTGGGACTTGAAGAACTCATTTTACCACATTTTTTGGAATATAAGATGTAGCATTATCATTTCTTAACAGGAGCCAGATATTTTAATTAGGCATTGTTTATGAACAACATGCATATTCAATGAAGTAAACAAGCAACCTTTAATATAACCTTACTCTCAAAGATCAGATTCTGTTTCTGGCCTCCTCACACTATAAGGTCAATGGAGAGAGTTGGCTTGTCTAGCAGCCAGTGCTAAATTTTCAGGCACACGATTATATCAACACAATACTTTCCATTGGCTGGAGACTTGCGGTTTACCTTGGTAACTGTTTTTTGTTGCGGGCAACATATACATAGATGATTGGTGCCTCTTGTCTAATCAGATTGTTCTTAATGCCCTTTAGACCTGTGTACCAGCCAAACTTCCTCTCCTCCATGAAGACCTGATCAGGGTGGAGGCAATAAGCACAACTGGAGGCGGATACTCTAATCTTTTGAAAGTGAATTTAATATTGAATATTATCAACTTTTTTTTACATTTATTTTTTGCTTACTTAATAGTTTAACATAGTTTAGTACATATAGTAAATTAAACACTTTATGTATACGGCTACCAGTCAGGTTATTTTCAGTTAATAAATCTAATAGCTGTGTATAAAATAGAAATGTATGGAATTAGTTAATTTTCATTCTTAATTATGACATTTGTTGTTAACCATATATGCCAGTGCCTTTTCACTTAATGAGTTGAATTGGAATAATTATCTCTAGCCTGCTAGATGATTTAAGAAATAAACAATGCCATAAAATAGATGTGAGATATAAGAAAAACATTTTCTCATAATGCTACTGAACACTGGTTTAATAAGATGTGGATTTTGCACACTAAACATTTTTGTTTTGCTAATATAATGCAGCAGGGTTGCTTGTTTTTTCCTGAGAACCCTTGTGATTATATGCGTCTCCGTGTATAACACTATATTTAAAGTTACAAATAAATGAGAGAAGCAGAAAGAACGAGAGGGGGTGGGTTGATGGAAACCGAGTGAGGGAGGGGGTAGAAAGATGGGGTGTTTAAGGGAGGGGAGAAAGGGCCGGGCACAGCTGTGCACAAACTGCTTGATTTGGCAGCCACCTCCATAAAAGTTCTGCAAAATACAACCCTGGTCCAAGCACATGCAGTGTTCATTTTTGTGACCAGCACGGTCCCAAATTGTATGGGATCATCTTTATAACAAGGCTGCAGGTTGGCCAACCCTGGTGTAGATATTATTTGGTGGTGGCGAGCGCAGAATTAGTGACATTCACTAAGGATATAATAATATACCTATGTATTTTCTTTTATGTACTTTATTTTATGAAGAAGTTTTTAAAAGTTCTATTTTTCTGCCTAAAATCATGAATACAACGTTTTTTATGAAGTTCAGCGTTTCAAATTAGCCAATCAACGACCTCTCAAGTAGCAATTTGAAGAATGTTGCCACTGATTGGTTGTTATGAGACAGTGCAACCCCCTGTACTTAGTTACACTATCTTTATGAGCTGCAGAGGGGAGAAACCAGTTATAAACGGGTTGTAAGATTTTAAACAGAAAAAAAACAGAGGTTTTAAGCACTTTTATTCTAAGCATTAAAAAAGTTAACAAAAATTAAAGAGATTGATAGCTGTAATTTATTTCTAGTGAAATTCAGAAACCTTCCATCTCCCTTTACGCTAGGCTCAACTCACTTACATGGTCAAGCATTGTCTTATTTGTGTTCTCAATGCAACTTGAAGCCTTTGATCTTTCATGGCCGCAAGAGTTACGATCACTAAAATCGCCAATCCCTATTCAATTGCTCAGAGTCCCCTTCGCTAACCACCCTGCCCAGGCCACAAATGGCAAAAGTCAGACAAGTTATGGGTTCCAAGGAGGACTCGCAAAGGGCTTACAGTTATTCCCAGAGCAGTGTAAATTACGGGGAAAGCGATGAAAGACATTATAATTAATTGCAGTCTCAAGCTCGCAAATCCGCAATAAAAACCATTTCATTTTATGTTTAAATCGGGGTTATATTGATCTTTGGAATCAATGAGTTAATACACATCAGGCCACCCACATGGACTAGAACAGTATTGGCATTCATTTTTATCATTTTGTACATTGCGGGTCCGATCACATATCAGACCCTGAATCGTGAGTTAATTAACATGTCACCTCCATGTTTTCTATTTGCTGTTTCTAACTCTGGAGCAACAGCCTTGCTTAATTGATCATGATCACGCCCCGAAATGCTACTTACGATTGCATGGTTTACGGTTTAGGCTTTCGGCCCATAACTTGTGGGCTTGATTAATTGAATAGCACCGTAAGTCGAACGCTGCAGGTCCGCAGACATACGCACATAGTTAGGGTTGTTTGCAAATAAACACTTAATGTTTTCAGTTGTATGGAATGGATATATGTTCATCCAAAATTTTGCAGCAGTTTTTTTTTTTCTTTTATGTGCAACAATTCTTTTTGTTTGTACTTTATTAAGCTCATCTGTGCAGGAACACCAAACTATAGATTCATGCATTGCTTCTCACAGCTCTGAAAATACTTAAATCACATTCATAATCAGGATCTGCTCTGATCAGGCATCTGAGAAGCAGCTCCTTGATGGCTTCTGTTAGTAAGCAGACAAGGCTGTTAAGATGCAGTCCACGTACGGCTTCTGTCCTTAGATCTGCCAGAGCATGAACCTCTTCTAAATGGTTTGAAGATAAGTTTTGAGCTGCTCATTGTCAGGGCCAGGGCCAGCACATTAATACAACACCCAGAGCTGCCAGAATGGCTTTCCTCTTTCATGGCTTAGGGAGTATGTACATCCTATCAGGAAGTGTAACCTGCTGCCTCTGTGTGTCTCTAACAGGATCCGGTCATGCCTTTCCAGGAGCCGCATGTTGATGACAAAAACGATGAAGTTGATCTTCCCTCAGAAGAAACGGATGGAAGTAAGTTATATGGCAGCATGTCACAGTTATTTATTTTTATACTGAATGCTACTAATGCAGGCATTTTCAAGTTTAAAAAAACAAAAAGACTCCTACCACCACATTTATTTGCAAGTATTAAACATTACGCGGGTTGTTGCTTGGCTGAGTATTTGTAAAGAACAGTACCTGTCCTTTAGCATATTCCAGCGGAAAATACTTTCTTAGAATAAGAGCACATGCACAGATATTTGATGGTCATATTCGAAGGTCGATGGACAATGTGTGGAAATACTGGCTAGATGAAGCATAGATTTGACAGCAGATAAGGGCGATAAACTGAAAAGGCTCATCTAATCTGCACATTCTACCTGAATGGCTTAATTAAACCTTAGGCATGCTTAAATTCCTTTCCCCTGTTCATTGGAAGTCTGTATAGCTGATCTTCTACCCTTTCTGGAAAGGAGTACTTTCAGACATTACTCCTAAATGTTCCTCATTCCAGCATCAAATCATGGCACCTTGTTCTCACATTGCTTTTTATCCGAAAGCTGCTTTGCTCCTGTAATAAACACCCTAGTATATTTGAAACCGTGGTGGAGCTTATGAATGGAGGGCCCCAGTGCAAAATAATTTGAAGGGCCCTCTTCTAACTTCACTATACAAGGTAGATAGATGCCTGAAGGTGCCAATAAACAGCCTAAAATATATGTTGGGGATCAGATTACCTCTACATCCCCTGTCTCTATTAAAATAAGTCTAACTTTACGCCAGACCTCTGCTTTGCACCTGCTGCACCAGCTGAAGCTCCGCCACTTATTCAAATGTTTCTATATAACCCCCCTTCCTCCTTTCCTCCTAGCTATATACATATTATGTTATGAGGACTTTTCTTATACATTTTGTCTCATAAGAACCCACTTGAATGGCTTAGATTGATACTATAAAGAACAATAAATTAACCAAAATTGTAGACTGAATTTAAATAAGGGCAAGGGGCAAATGCATCAGCAGGTGTAAAGTAGATGGGAAACGTTAATTCAATTAATAGCTGCTTTTATTTAATTGGCAAAATACTATCACAAATGTCAAAAAGTTTTACAAAGAAACGTAAGATCTTATTGTATATGTTCAGTTAGAAAACAGTTTTATTCTTATTGCACATGTTGGGGTATATTTATTTTTCACAGCTTGAAACATTTGAGAAAATGGAATAAACCAAAAAAAGAAAACTTTCAAGGGACTCCTTAAACCCTGTATGCAGGTCACTTTATCTGAAATTACAAAACGTTATCATTCAAATGCAATGACTTTTTAAGACTTTTAAAGATAACAATTGTGAAGACATTGATCCATCATATGGTGCATCTTCCTTTTACATGATGAATGCCCGCAATCAGCCTGTGGTACCAAGAATGCTTTATATTGCATGTACAGGAAAAACATTTACTTACATAAAGGGGCTCTCGTCGGACACTGCTCTGCACCATCATGTAGAATAGGGAAAATCAAGTGGCAAAGCTGTAAAACATATTCATTTAAGCTCATTTCATGTTGTAGCATTAATCTTAAAACTCTCACATTGTTCTCTAAGCACGCAAATATTATGCGTAGTGCAGCTGCAATGGTTAATATACTGATCTAATGGGGACTAGTTTACAGGCTCTGTATTAACCTCTAAATACATTTAACTTTCCCCCTATTCCCTTAGTATATCTTAAGAAACCAAAAGAAGCGGAAGTAGGGAAGCCCCTAGTGTGCTTCAGGGCCAGTAGGGAAGCCCCTAGTGTGCTTCAGGGCCAGTAGGGAAGCCCCTAGTGTGCTTCAGGGCCAGTAGGGAAGCCCCTAGTGTGCTTCAGGGCTAGTAGGGAAGCCCCTAGTGTGCTTCAGGGCCAGTAGGGAAGCCCCTAGAAACTGAAACTGGTAAAATTGTGATTTTTTTGCTCATGGCATTATTGCATACTTCACAAATGTGGCCCTTTTAAAATTATACCTAAACCTTGGTTTTCCTTGACAATGAGAATACTATGTCGAGCACACACAAAAATCGTATTTATTTTAATCTTTCTCATGATTCACTGGAAACTGTCTGATAACTTTTAATGAAAACCAGCAAGATCACCAGTGTAAAAGAAACCTGGTGGGGTAGAGAAAGCATTTGAACCATGCAGTAGCTTATATATTAAAGGACCACAGTAGTCAACTGAATAATGGGCAAAATGTTCATAGAAAGTAAAATAAACACAGCCTGTACATTTTATATTCAATAATTATTTACTGCAGGCTTCCATTTTCATTACTGATCCTGCTTCTGGCAGGTTCTGTTTCAGCAGGGTGTGTTCTTGAAACATTAGTGCTAGTATTAGTTACTACTGCATTGCTACACTGACCTTAGGAAGTAGGCCATGAAAAAAGATGTTAGATTTCCTCAGCAACATAATTCCATTAAATTAGATGGTATATATTTTTTATTTCTGGTGTTTCTGTGTTCAAGTTAAGCTGTATATATAAACAACGTGGTCTTTAAGTGTGTTTTGCTTTAGTACATCTATTCCTCTAATATGTTTTTTACTAACTCCATGGAGTAGTGGGAGTCTTGCTGATTATGCTTGTTCAAATCTGTATCCGTTTTTACAGTTGCCACTGCCATACCCATTTACTGGAGCAAAACGAAATCGCAATAGTGTTTGCATTGATTGCAATGGTACTTTTAGCATTTATTTTTGAGAGTCTGTTTTCTTAGTTAAGTGATATAATTTAGTTTGATAAACAATTATTAGCCATAGTAGTGAAGTTGTAATAAAAAATAATGCATTCAGCCATGTAACAACTCCAGTAATTGCTAATTGGCATTTAACTTGTAAGCACAGACACAGTTTAAATAATCCTGCATAGTGTTCTGCACTATAAAACAGAATATAATGTAACATTATTTTAATTGCTTTCTTTATAGTTTCCATTATCCCCCCAAATCGAAAACATGAGCAACGTAAGGATGTTTCTGAGGTATGTGGGGTAAGGGATAACTATCAATGAATGTTAAGGTGATGGCGCTTTGGGGAAAGCTCTATGGACACCGGATTCTAAGCTCAAGGACAGGGCCCCTTTTGTAATCTGTTAATATTGTTTTGCCTTGATCCGAACGCATGTACAGCACTACGGAATATGTTGGCTCGTTAAAAATAAATGATGATAATAATAATTTGAACATTTTCCAATACATTTGTTATTCTGTAAAGCATGTGAACTAAACTGTGAAGTGACCTCTTCAAGTAGAGAAAGATTCCATAGAAATCTGTGAGCTCTCCACTCGAGAATAAATCTTTTAAAGCACCTCCTGTACAAAAGCAAAATGGAGCTATTGTTAAAGGGAAAATAAAGCGTTCATTGAAAAGGAATCAAAAGTGACTTTAATAACTACCAAGGGTGTTCTTCCTTTTCTAAGTAAGAAAGCTTTGAATTGTATGCATACGTTTCATACTGCAAATCCGCATTTAATGAAATGAGATAATTGCAGTGACTTTTTTTAGACTTGAAGTTTATTATAAAGACTCATGCATTGTTTTTTTTTATGCACCCATACACTCCTATGTTGTATTGGGGTTGAGTTAGGGGATTAGAAAGAGACCTCATCCCATCTTTGAGAGTGTCCAGGAAATGTTGGCACATACATACACTCCTTCTCCATCTGGGGAGATGTGGAGGATGACTGGGAGATGTCCATCACAAACGTTCATCTCCTAAGTGCTTTGAGTCCATTTTGGGAGAAGTGCGCTAAATAAATTTATAATTATTATTATTTAATTTTTCATGATAGGCAAATCCGTTTATTTTTCATCTTTCAGGGTAGCTGGTGTATTTTTTTCTGCTTTCATTGATGCTCATAACGGAGTGGCCATTACAATCACACACTTTGGCTTTGTATTGAAACAAAGATCTATGTGCATGTCACATTTCTTTAAGTTTTTTTTCTCTAGTAGCAGTGTAATATTTGACTCTGATTCATAATAATTGGCTTGTATTGGTTTACTCTGTGCTGTGTTCTTTTTCCCCAAGTATTTTGCCTCATGTTTCAATGTAATGTTTCTTGGTAATGTAAAGCCATGAATACTCATGTGAACCATGAGTCTGGGTGCAGTGGCTAGAAATTGTGTGCGATTTATGAAGGATTATGGAAATGAGGCACTAAATGCATTGTTGATAAAGTATAAGATTTATTTTCTATTTCTCATTAATATTCTATTCACCACTGAGGTAATACATTGTCGATGTTTCATTCTCCTTCGGCCTGCTTTCCAGAATCTTTTGCATTGTTTTTACCTGTTGGGATGGGCAGCACTGCTTAATTTCAGAACAGTGCAAATAGCCACTGGATCCACTTTCCCAAACCTATTTATCCACTATTTGATCTATTCTGAACTAAATTAGTTGCCTGTACCCCAGCAGATTAGGACACACTAGGAAGGAGGATCATGAAACACTGGAAATGGAATACCCCTAGAGGCAAGCAAACAATACAAAATTTAGAGCATTTCATTTTTTTATTATCATTACTCAGTTATAAGTATAGATTAAAAAAAGTTTATTTTACAGTTTCCCATTAAAAGAATTTGGATGTAAAGGGTCATGAGCGTTGACCTCACTATGGTCATAGGAATTGCCCTCCCATGGTAGTCTAACCTCCCACGGGTAATTCTACAAAGTGGATGGGATATAGGACTGTTTCTTAAATACAAAATCTGCACTTCATTGCACAAATAAGCCAAACATCAACAAAAGAGAATAGAAGGCAGCTATTTAACCTCAAACATCTTTACTGTCTATAGGATATCCAGCCTGTCATTGATGGAATAGATGGCATTAAGATCACACAGGGACTGGGACTTCAGGACTTTGATCTCATCCGAGTGATTGGAAGGGGAAGCTATGCCAAAGTGCTGCTGGTGCGGTTAAAAAAGAACGACCAGGCTTATGCCATGAAAGTAGTAAAGAAAGAGCTTGTACACGATGACGAGGTATGTACTTACAGTGCTGCATGGATACAACATGGGTTGATCATATACAGGGCTATAATTACTGCACTCTCTGGCTACACTGGACACTAGTTTATAGAAACGCTGCACTTATTTGTGAAAAAGGAGTGAGCTGAAGCATGAGGGGTGCAGTGGGAGCAAGGGTTAGACTGGGGAGGTTTTATTAGTTAATCCATGAGTTTAGCACACTGTTTTCTGGCTGCTATCACAGTATATCTGTATGTGCAACTTCTGCACCTATTCCCTGAAGAGGTAAACTTGACACATGCAGTAAATGGTATGTAATAAAAGTATCCAATATTGCTTTTTCTGAACTCTCAGAGCACCGTTGACACCAATTCAAACCTTGCAGTATGCTTGGCAGCATTTGGAAAGGGAATTTTCTATACACAAAATGACCCTACTAGACTTGCTGTTGTATTTATCATCTTGTGGGCAGAGCGAAGTTTCTTTTACTATGCCTAAAGTGAAGCTATTAGAGCATTTTAGTGAAGAAGTGCATAGCATGGTAATCCATGCTAATCTGATATATATGTACATCAGTACTACCAGCACTGGCCTTGTTGTCCTGCTGCGTAGTGTCCTCTGGACTGCTGTTATGGTGGCTCTTTAGTGTTTCATTAATTAACACAATAAATCTTTCTCCTCTTCTTAGTTATCACCTTCATTCCTGTCTCCTACATGCTTTTAACAAAGTAGACATTTGTCATTTCAGACTTCGTGAGCTATACAAATTGTATGCTAAATGTGATTAATTTTTAAACTTCCTGCATTTATTCTCATTGTGTAGAATGGTTGTATAAATAAACCAGCTCTAGTTAGTAAGCACATTAAATATAAAGTGACAAATGTTGCAAAGCATTATGTTCTGAAGTCTGTCATGGAGTCAAAACAACCCATTAATAAAAAATTCTGCTATTTGAACTAGGCTTTTACATTGATAGTGGAACTTTAATGCAGTGTTTAAAAATATATATACAATTTTTAGCTTGTACATTTTTAAAGTGGGGGAAAAAACATTTGGTACTTTTTTTTTTTTTTTTTTATAACCTTTATTCCTTAAGCTGCCTTCCCTTTCTTTTGCCCACTGTTTGTTTTAAAAGCAACAAAAAGTGCAAGTACTCTTACGAAACAACATTTTTTTGCAAGAAAAAAATCAGCTTTTTCATTTATTTCCAGACTAATGAAAAAATCTGATAGCAAATGAGCATTTATTAGTCATTTTAATAGTTTGTTTATAATTTGCGATGTAGAAGTAACTTGTCTTGATTATTGTCCTGCTTTGTTCTGTATGTTTTATCTACTCATGTTTGAAGAAAGTACCGTATATTGTAGAACATGTTAAAAAGACACTCTGTATTAAAATTTGTGTGTAGTATTTAAGCAATTTTAGATTCTGAAATACATCCAGGGTCAATATAAGGCTTTGTCAAGTGAACTTTTTATAGCAAGAGATTTTCAACTGATAAGAGGACATCCTTTGAGATTAGAGGAAAAAAGATTTCACCTTAAACAAAGAAAGGGGTTCTTCACAGTTAGGGTGTTAAACTGTGGAATTTTCTACCAAAGGCGACAGTGAATTCGATAGATAACTTTAAAAAGGGGTTAGATATATTTTTAAATCAAGAGGGCATTCAAGGTTATCCTAGATAACTAGCGAAGGAATATTGATCCAGGGAGAAATTTGATCGCCAGTTTCTGGGGTCAGGAAGGAATTTTGCTTTTTTTTTTTCTTATGAGACAATTGGCAAAGTTTTCGATGTTTTTTTTTTCTGTTTGCCTTCCTCTGGATCAATTAACAATTAATAACAAATAGTCCACATATTAAAAGGATCAAAAGAGATCTAAAAAGGTTGAATGTGATGGACTAACAGTCTTTATTCAACCTCAAATACTATACTATTAATCATTAATTAACAACTAATATTGCAGATCAGAGGAGATCTTTAAAGGTTGAACTTGGACTGAAAGTCTTTTTTTCAACCTTAATTACTATGTAACTAGATAAGAACTAGCCTTGATAATGAGCAAAGTTATTTTACTTCATATGCCAAAAAAATATCAAATAAAGCCTTTAAGTATTGATGGCAACTGTATGCTTAACTGGGCACTGCCATTGCTTTATTTAATTACCTACTAGATAAAGGGGCACAGGATTTAAAATAAGATTTCCGTTGTATTGAAAGCTTGCAGACCTATCTTTAAGCTGTATCCAAGAACCCTTCCTTTTATCTGTGCAGTTAAATGAACGCAGCAGTCACAAGTCCCCGTGCGTCATGTTAATAAAGACTGTTTTTTATATAGTATTTCATTTTGCCAAGTTTTAATAATTGGACTTCTGTGTCTATTGAGTGTTTTTTTTATTTTTTTATTATGATCATGCCACTCTAAAGGTTTAGATCATTTATGAATTTTCACTTTGTATTACACATACAGTGCCTGATAAACTGTAGATCTTCCTGTATTCATAGTAAGATAAGCTTGAAGGGGTTTGCTGTAATACAAAGAAAGTCATCAATATTCACACTGAAAGCAGTCCCTCAACTGATACTAAAAGTATGTTAAACTATAAAAAAAGAAAATAATAAATACCAATCGGCTTCAACTCCAAGCACATACAGTTGCAAGCAAAAGTATGTGAACCCTTTGGAATGATATGGATTTCTGCACAAATTGGTCATAAAATGTGATCTGATCTTCATCTAAGTCACAATAATAGGCAATCACACTCTGCTTAAACTAATAACAAACAAAGAATTAAATGTTACCATGTTGTTATTGAACACACCATGTAAACATTCACAGTGCAGGTGGAAAAAAGTATGTGAACCCCTAGACTGACATCTCCAAGAGCTAATTGGAGTGAGGTGTCAGCCAACTGGAGTCCAATCAATGAGATGAGATTGGAGGTGTTGGTTACAGCTGCCCTGTCCTATAAAAAACCCACACCAGTTCTGCGTTTGCTTTTCACAAGAAGGATTGCCTGATGTGAATGATGCCTCACACAAAAGAGCTCTCAGAAGACCTACGATTAAGAATTGTTGACTTGCATAAAGCTGGAAAGGGTTATAAAAGTATCTCCAAAAGCCTTGCTGTTCATCAGTCCACGGTAAGACAAATTGTCTATAAATGGAGAAAGTTCAGCACTGCTGCTACTCTCCCTAGGAGTGGCTGTCCTGTAAAGATGACTGCAAGAGCACAGTGCAAACTGCTCAATGAGGTGAATAAGAATCCTAGAGTGTCAGCTAAAGACTTACAAAAGTCTCTGGCATATGCTAACATCCCTGTTAGCAAATCTACAATACGTAAAACACTAAAAAAGAATGGATTTCATGGGAGGATACCACAGAGGAAGCCACTGCTGTCCAAACAAAACATTGCTGCACGTTTACAGTTTGCACAAGAGCACCTGGATGGTCCACAGCAGTACTGGCAAAATATTCTGTGGACAGATGAAACCAAAGTTGAGTTGTTTGGAAGAAACACACAACACTATGTGTGGAGAAAAAGAGGCACAGCACACCAACATCAAAACCTCATCCCAACTGTGAAGTACGGTGGTGGGGGCATCATGGTTTGGGGCTGCTTTGCTGCGTCAGGGCCTGGACGGATTGCTATAATCGAAGGAAAAATGAATTCCAAAGTTTATTAAGACATTTTGCAGCAGAACTTTAGGCCATCTTTCCACCAGCTGAAGCTCAACAGAAGATGGGTGTTGCAACAGGACAACGACCCAAAGCATAGAAGTAAATCAACAACAGAATGGCTTAAACAGAAGAAAATACGCCTTCTGAAGTGGCCCAGTCAGAGTCCTGACCTCAACCTGATTGAGATACTGTGGCATGACCTCAAGAAAGCGATTCACACCAGACATCCCAAGAATATTGCTGAACTGAAACAGTTCTGTAAAGAGGAATGGTCAAGAATTACTCCTGACCGCTGTGCACGTCTGATCTGCAACTACAGGAAACGTTTGGTTGTAGTTATTGCTGCCAAAGGAGGTTCAACCAGTTATTAAATCCAAGGGTTCACATACTTTTTCTACCTGCACTGTGAATGTTTACATGGTGTGTAAAATAACATGGCAACATTTAGTACTTTGTGTGTTATTAGTTTACGCAGACTGTGATTGTCTCTTGTTGTGACTTAGATGAAGATCAGATCACATTTTATGACCAATTTGTGCAGAAATTCCAAAGGGTTCACATACTTTTGCTTGCAACTGTATCTGTATTCTTTTGATAGAGAGGATTCACTTGTATAGTAGAGCTATTGAAATGTTTTTGTCCTACCCTATGCATTTTGACATATTTTGTTTGCAAGCTGTTTAGGTGTGTTATTAAAGGACCATTGTCATAGAGTGGAGTTTCAATTGTTTGTTGGAAGAAACAAACTTCAGTGTAGCTTGGTAACCTTGCATTACACTTAAGCATTGTTGCTTCCACCCCTAGTGAGGTGTCCAGAGGGTGGGAGATCTGCCCAGTTATGTTGAATTCCTTAATTTTTTTCTTTAACGTAATGAATATTAAACAAATGGAACTCTATACTATGACCCGTACAGTGGTTCCTTCGGAGAAAAAAGTTTGAAATGGTATTAGACTTTTTCCTCCATACAAACCTGCCTGTCTAGGAGACTAGTAATAACAAGCCAAATTATCTTTACATAGTTATCGAGCTACTGTTCATGTGACAGACAATGAGGAATGTTTATATACGATTTTTGGAACATGGTTTGATAAAATCAGAGGGATAGTCCTGTAGTTTCATAGACAAGCTGCATTGTGACGCACAGAATGTAGGCTAGCTAAATAATTTCAAACATCTTTTAATGGCACACTAAAGCATCTCAAAGGTACACCCTCTATTCATCAGATGGGTGTTTTAAGGATTGTATGAATCACTTCAACATTGACTCATTGCTAAATGGTATGAAACTATTTGACTCACTTGTTCTGCTCTTTGAATCTTCTTGTCCTGATTTCATGCTGGGCACACTGAGCTTATTACCAAAAGTGGTTAATGGTTTGCTCAAGTGGAAATCCAAGAAACATCTCTCTGTACTTATGCTCCAGGCATTCAGTGTTGAATCTGATCATGTTAAGGACCATTTTCCACACTTTGTTTATTGCTCTATGTGATTCTAGTCTCAGATCTTCTACTTTTTCAGAGGGTAAGAAAGTTTAGGAGTAATGTGCGAAGGTACTCATTTACAGAAGGGGTTGTAGATAATTGTAGATGCTTTCCATTCAATATGATCTTGACCATTAAGAAATTCAGCCATGGCTAGGTTATGTTTAATGCTGACCCAATTTTTTTTTATCTGCAAAGTCTTTTTTAGGTTGATGGAATGGGTACACTAGCTAGGTATATTTACTTTTATCAGCTGTCCATTTTGTTCTATCACACTTTGTTATCTCTTACTTTTCCATAAATTTCTTATTACTAAAGGGATACCCCATTTATCCCTGCAAATAGGTTCCGGCAATAGGATGTTAAGCAAAACATAAAATGTAAAGAAAACGCACACATAAAGGAAACCGTCCACTTTAACTAGCAGATGTGGAAGGTTCAGGCTCATCCTCCATTCTGCCTTATTTTCTAATTGGTCCAAGGACATCTGTTTTTTATTTTCTGTGGCCATCCAGCAGATGATGGTAGCAAGACACTGTCCCTAAAATGCTGTGCATCACATTTATAAACTTTCCGTAGCATTTGCCTCAAAATCATCCATAAGGTCATAGATGGAACGCAAATCTTACTGAGGAACTTGGTGTCAGAGCCACTGCTTAGCTGGGCTTCCTGAATGTCCTGTTCTGTTTTTGGAGGTCCTCTTTTGGAAGCTTGTACCAAGTCCTCAATGTCCTGGGCGTCTGCATCTCCCAGTCCAGCCGTATTGACCAGGCCTGCCATGTCCGCAATAATGGGCTGCTGTGGTTGCACATCCACACACAGCTCTGGCCATATCTTCCTCCACACAGCTTTGAGACATTGCTGTGTCCCCTCCTTCCAGAACAATTTGATGTTCGTTATGGCTGATGGTATACTTTTTCCAGAAATATATAAAGGATTGTTTGTCTTTGCTGTCTGCTTGGTCAATGAGCTGGTGGAATGTGCAGCTAAGATAATATTTCTTGACGGTTGCAATGACCCCGTGAACCAGTGGCTGGATTAGGGAAGTAACTACTTCCACTGGGATGCAGCAATGGAGCTCAGCCAAGCTGGTAGGGTGGCTTTGGAGCAATGTCCATTAAAAGGATCATTTTGGCCTCAATCTTTTTATGTCTACAGCAGTGTTGTCCTGATGAATAGAAATGTTCTCTGAACCAGTTCTTGAAGATGTCCATTGTGATTCAAGCTTTTCGGTTGAATTGCCAAAGTGGATTTAGGAATCCCCTTCATGGCTCTAAGTGTTTGAGTGGTACACAAGCAATGACTTGATCTTGTAGCCACCACTGGCGTTCCCACCAAGGAGAAGGTTTAGTTGGTCTTTGACTGCTTTTAACCCTGGTGCTTGCTTCTGCTCACGGGATATGAAGGTGCGGCTTGGCATACACTTCCAGAACAGTCCTGCCTCGTTGACGTTGAAGACCAGTTCTGGTTTATAATTGCCTGACAACCCTTTGGGCTCAGTAGTTGTTTTATAATTATTTAATATGTTTTAATGTAATGTTGATTACCCTATATATATTTAAATTATGATGTTAGATTCTATATGTTTTATACATACCGAGGAAAGAATAACTACCTAAGAGAAAACCTTGTTGGAGAGTAATTTAGACTGAATACAGAAGATTATATTTAAAACATAACTTTTATTAAAAATTATATAAAATTGCGATGATTAAAATAGGCTGTCAACTATTCAATAGTCCAAACTCTATTTTTTTCTCACAAATTCAATGAAGGAGCAATACAAGTAATAATAGATTGTGCAGTGATATCGAAACGTATCTAAATACACATATTTGAAGTATAATATAAAGTGCTAATCTTAATCAATACATGGAATAATTAATTGGTTACAAAGCACAAACTAACATTGGATCAGATAAACATAAAATTTTATAATTAATTTGTCATATTTATTTAATTACTATAACTCAATTACCTTCAAAGTTTGTTGTGGCGGCTTCGTAGCCCGCCACTAGCTCCTATACTCTATCTCAATGTTATTCTAAGTGTTTAGTGACACTTCAATTATGTTTAACTGCAGTGGCGTAAGTGGGATCCACCACTTACCGCTTACATATACATCAAATAATTAGCTACGCTGATCTCCTAATAAATCTGTCCAATTATCTTAAGAGTAGAATTTATCATGAATAACATTCAATATGACTGGTATTAACTGTTTGTTTAGTTGTCATTCACACTATATCAATTTAAGAAGAATTAGGTATAGCTAATCCCTTGTAGAATATTATGTATAGCAATTAAATTACTTTGTTTAAATAATCCAATATGTGTATATAGATGCACAATAACTTAACAGAGTGTTGCTGTGTAGAATCCAGAAGGAGCCCATGTGCGCCACCCTACAGCATCGCAGGATGCGACTGTGACATCGGTCTGACGCGCTTACGTCATCAGTAGGGGACAGCATTAAGGATCTGGCCTCATGATTCCCCTGACCACTCTTTTGGGTTTTGATTACCCTATGTATGTTTACCTTATGATGCTAGATTCTGTATGTTACATGTTCTGTTCATCACATTCTAAATCAGTTAACTCTCCATGATGTAATCTGTAACTGTCATGTTGAGAGTCAGTTCTTATGTTTGCTCTGCTGGTTGAGACATAAAAAAGGTGCATCTGTCATTTTAAAGAAATATAGAGATTAAAATGTTTTGTTATTTTGCCAAGCCTGCTTTTTGTCTCCTGGCTTCTCCAGGGCAGGAACTGGCTCAGGAAATCAGAAGTGCTGAGATTACCAGAACCCAGACCATCCAGGGGTGCTCCTGTAGCAGTAAGCAGGAGGGTTAAGGGGACGAACCTGGCCCCCCTCACCCCAGGGTCAGGACAGCCTCTTTCCACAGTGTCCTTCAAAGTGGATGGAAAAGCCGCAGCAGCTCCACTGTTGTCATTCGCCACATCTCTGATTTTGATGTTGTAGAGGTTGTTCCTCTTTTTAAACTGGTCGAACCAACCTCTACTGGCTGAGAAACTTTTGGACACAACTGCAGTTTGGCTTTGGTATGATATAACCGTAGATGCTTCTGGTCTTTTTCATGATGATAGCCTGTCTGAGTGGCTTGTTGCACTCTGTCTCGTCATCAATCCAGATCAAAAGATGCTTCTCTATTTACTCCAGGACTTAGCATCTGGACCGGGTAATCTTCTTCTTTGCAGTAGATGGCGTGCTGGTGGTTGCCAAAAACTTGATCTTTTCCTTGTATTTAATAAATATTGATGCAGATTGTGGAGGTTGGCAACTTTCATTCTGCTCCAATGTCCACTTGGCCTTCTCCTTTCTCCTAACGGTCCAAGACCAGCATCTTGACATCCAGAGGAATGCTTTGGTGCTTCAATTTACCCTGGTCTTCCTTGGGCTCAGTCATTGTCTTTAAAACAGTACAAAAAATACAATTAATGTAGGTTTTATGAGACAACAACCACATTATGAGAAACAAGGGGACATGAAAAATATCCTGTACATTCTTTCTGCATGGTGGAGATGGAAATTGGTGTTTCTGTGTGGCTCTCTCCTTTTTCCAGGATGACACTTTTCTTCTCCTCTTTGCTTTTCTCTCTCTCTCTCTCTTCAGCTCTGTCTCTCTCTCTCTCTCTCTCTCTCTCTCTCTCTCTCTCTCTGTCTCTGTCTCTCTCTCTCTGTCTCTCTCTCTACAGCTCTGTCTCTCTCTCTCTCTCTCTACAGCTCGGTCTCACTCTCTCTCTACAGCTGTCTCTCTCTCTCTCTCTCTCTACAGCTGTCTCTCTCTCTCTTCAGCTCTGTCTCTGTCTCTCTCTTCAGCTCTGTCTCTCTCTCGCTCTTCAGCTCAGTCTCTCTCTTGCTCGCTCTGTCTCTCTTCAGCTCTGTCTCTCTTCAGCTCTGTCTCTCTTCAGCTCTGTCTCTCTTCAGCTCTGTCTCTCTTCAGCTCTGTCTCTCTTCAGCTCTGTCTCTCTTCAGCTCTGTCTCTCTTCAGCTCTGTCTCTCTTCAGCTCTGTCTCTCTTCAGCTCTGTCTCTCTTCAGCTCTGTCTCTCTTCAGCTCTGTCTCTCTTCAGCTCTGTCTCTCTTCAGCTCTGTCTCTCTCTCTCTTCTCTCTACAGCAATGTCTCTCTCTTGCTCGCTCTCTCTCTCCAGCTCTCTCTCTCTCTCTCTTCAGCTCTCTCTCGCTCTGTCTCTCTCTCTCTCTCTTCAGCTCTCTCTCGCTCTGTCTCTCTCTCTCTCTCTTCAGCTCTCTCTCGCTCTGTCTCTCTCTCTCTCTCTTCAGCTCTCTATCTCTCTCTCAATCCTGTGGTACTGTTCTAAGCATTAAATGGGGCTGTGCGAGGGGAAAAAATAGTGTTCTAGCAAAATCAGAGCTCAAGTGGGGAATTACAGAAAAAACAGCTCTATAGTGAATCGGCTCTAAAAGGGGTGGCGCTAAGTGGTGTTTACCTGTATTTCAGGGTTATCTATTTACTCTTATAGTGTTTTTATTTTTGGTTATTGTTTTGTAATTCTACGTCTATATTCTTTGCAAACTTGTAAAAAGACCCCAGTTTTCAGGAGCATAAAGAAGTTTACCTCTATAAAACAAAGGGACTATTGCCTGCTCAGATACTCACATGCTCCATTTTAGTAATGCACAAAAAAATGGCACAGGAGACCACATTGAGAGGTAACAAGTAAACAAATTTACTCTGGATTGTGAACTATTAATCAGAGCGAGTAAAATAAAAAGCAAGCGATCAATGTTCCAGCAGTCTCAAGGGAGTCCCTTCATCCTTCCAGATGTCTCCAGGGATCGTTGGGGATTTAGTCCAACTTGCACAGTCTGTGCTAGGCACACTGCACGGTCCTAGCTGGATCTAACTCCTCCACCTGTACTCACACTTTATATAGGGTTGCAAAGAATCAAAATAATTATATTAATTAGAATGTGAGAACCGATCAGCAATAGTTGTGTAATAGTAGACATTAATAATTCAGGGTGTCTGAGAATAGTTGGGTTTGTGATGTCCCGTGTTGCAGTAAACAGCTAGCCGTTCCCAGGTAGAGAAGAAATGCACTCGCTCCCTTAAGACACAGAATGTACTATCTCATGGCTGTGTGCTGGGACACAATAACAGATGCCTTCAGTTATATGTTAGTGGGTATTCCACTGCCATCTTACAAGTATTGAAGTTTGAGTGTATAAAGACATTTGGACTGGCAGTTTTACACTGCAGTTTAGCCTCCGCATAGAAGTGGTAACAGACATCTAAGAGAATACATGGAGCCCGAACAACTATAAGCTTTGAACTAATGGTAGTGTTTTAAACCAATCAGATTATAGCTATGAATGCAATCTGTTTTATTTACTTATGTGTTCTCTGACATGAATGCCACTCTGCTTCCTTTAAATCATATTTGTCTAGGTCCAATGAAAGTAAAATTTCCTTAAGTTTTGTTTATATTTGAACTTACATGCTCTAATCAAATCTATTTCTCCGTTGTCAGCCAACCATTTTAAAGGACCACTGTAGTTCAAGAAAAATGGCACTTGTTTGTCAAGTATGTACCAAGTACTAGCATTAACAACTGTGTAAGCCATGGACATAAAAACATTTAGAAGAATCTGTTTTGCATTTCTTACATCATTTCCTTAGAACTGCATCATGGTGGTATTTTGGCTATAAGTGGAGAGACTGATCTTGAAGGAGACAACAGAGAGCCTTTGTTAAAATGAATATCCATGAAATTGACACCAAACCCCTCCCCAACTGGCCCATAAGTAGACTCTTTGCTTTAGGAAATGCAACTACAGCTCTCCACAAATGTAAATGCCCCTCTCTCACACCTAGTTAGAATGAATACAACCAGAATCCAAGAGGCAGCAAAAACTAACTTTTTCTGCTTAATTACACTCTTTGACCACTGTACAAGGGAAAAAATAATCTAACAAAGTGCTGCAGAATTACCTATAACTTTTAATTTATGCAAGAGTATTTTATATTTATATATCACATTGTTTTTTATATATTCACTAGCGAATTGCCCGTCAAAAAATGACGGCAATGAAATTGTAAGGTAGCTAATGCTGTTTAGTGTGTAATAATGAAATATATAATACATTAATAAATGAATATACTTTACCTATTTTAAAGCATTGTGTGGAAGAGCTGTGAATGTGTTTTGATGTTGCTGCAGCATTAGTGGTGTGGATCTGCTGTGTAAGCGTGCTGAATGTGTGCATTGTAACACTGTGCGTGCGCGAGACCAAACCGTTGTCATGTACTTCCGCATTGGCGTTAAATGGCGAGTAATGTGTGGTATACGTTTGTATCGGAATATCCGTAGGTGTTTTGTGGTGTTTTGCGAGTTTCTTGTGGTGTTTTGCGAGTTTAGAGTGCTCTAGCCTCGTTTTCGTTTTGTTCGGCGGCCATTTTTTCTCTCGCTTCGATTTTTTTTTAGTCTCTAAACTGTTTTATTTCGAGTAAAATCGAGGTGTAAGTTGTATTTTTGAGGTGCTGGGTGCTCCCTCTTGGTGTAGGTAAGTTTTTTTATGTATGTGGTGTGTGTATGTATTGTGTTTTACATTTTGTAATGTTCGCGAGTTGCGTCCGAGTGTTGCGAGTCCGTAATGTGTGTGAACGTGTGTCGTATGTTGTTTGCGAGTGACGTAATGTGTGTGTCGTACTGTTTGGGTTGCGACGTGAAGTTTGCGAGGGTCGCAGTTGCTGGCAAGGAGCGCCTTCGGCGCTCCATGCCAGCAACTGCGGCCCTCGCTTTGCGAGGTCCTCAGGTGCTGGCATGGAGCGCCTACGGCGCTCCATGCCAGCAACTGAGACCCTCGGGCAGTGCCCTCGCTTCGCGAGGGCCGCAGCTCGCTACGCGAGCCCGCAGCGTTAGCAACAACTCGTACGCTCACAACTATATATGTGATTGCATCAGAATAATAAGACACGCTTCTGCTTACATTGAATAGTTATAAATAGCCTTGCCATAGGTTTATATAGGTCCATGTAGTGCAGTTTCATTATGTATATACTGTTTTTTGTCTTTAAACTTATCCTTACTTTACTTACATTGTATGATGTTCTGTTTGTTCCTTTTCTAGGATATTGACTGGGTACAGACGGAGAAGCACGTGTTTGAGCAAGCATCCAGTAACCCATTTCTAGTTGGTTTACACTCCTGCTTCCAGACACCGAGCCGGTGAGCATGTTACAAATAATCTTGCCACAAGGGTTTAGAAAGTGCAATAGCTATAACAAAAGCCAATACTGACCAAGACGTGTGAGGTTACTGTCCCATTGTTAATCTATACATTCTTTGTTAAATTAAAGGACTGGTGTGGTCACATTTTTTTTATACAGTAATTTACATTTTTTCATATACTATTCTTTATTGTGTGGTTCCATTATGTCCAGTTAATTATGTTGCAACTTTCTCAGAAATGTGCCCTTCTAAACTAACAAGATTTTCATTACTTCTGTTGAAAGTACTGGCAGTTTTAGTTGCCATTATGCAGATATAAAAATCCTGTGAATTCAAAGTCTTCTCCCACCTCAGTGAGCCATGTAATTCTTTTTCTACATTTTTCAAAATGGTATATTTTAAATATATGACTACAGTGGCCCTTTAAATGATATTTCTAATTTTAGCAATTTCTGCAAAAAGTTAGTACCTAAATTAATCTGTCAGTATCTCTGCTGCACTTGCTTAGCTGATTGCACATAGAGAAATATGGGAAGGTTGGTCAGCCAAGCCATCAAGAACAGCAGCTCTGGCTTGTGTGCTGGAAATGTACAAAAAAGTTATCCAAAAATAGTTACATAGTAATTGAGGTTGAAAAACCATAAAGTTCAACCTTTTAAGATCTCCTCTGATCTGTAATATGCAGATTAGTTGTTAATTGATCCAGAGGAAGGCAAACAGAAAAAAAAACAGTGAAATTTAGCCAATCGTCTCAAAAAGGGGGGGGGGGGGATTCCTTCCTGACCCCAGATACTGGTGATCTCTCCCTGGATCAATACTCCCAAAGGCGCTCATTGCAGGGCTTGCGATGAGCGCCGCACTGCAGGACGCTCATTGCAGGGCTCGCAATGAGCGTACCCTGTAGGATGCATAACGAGGCACACAAATGCAGGGCTGCACGAAATTATGAAGTTAGCAGCTGAACCACGGAACTGCAAAGACCGGTAAAAAAGCCCAAATATGCCTCAAATTAACTTGCACACTCACACACAGCAGAGGTTGCAAGTTAATTTGAGCCATATTTGGCATTTTTTCACGATCGAAAATCGCCTAAGCCGGGGGGAAAAATGGCGGGCGAATAAACGTAACGGGATGAAAACAAGGCCAAAGGCAGTAAGAAAAAAAAGCCTGAAGCCAGTAACACTTAACACAAGCCACTCACCTCATTGCGAGGCCCCTAAACTACACGGGGAGGGACAGGCTCGCCATGTGCGGCGAAGGTGATCATTGCAAACCACAAATGTTGTGGGTTGCCATGGCCTGCAATGAGCGGCAAAGGCGCTCATTGCGTGGCTTGCATTGAGTGCCGAAGGCGCTCATCGCGATGCCCATACAGTAGATGGAGCGCGGGGCTCGCGGTGAGCGCCAAAGGAGCTCAGAGCGGGGGCTCGCGGTGAGCGCAAAAAGGAGCTCAGAGCGGGGGTTCGCGGTGAGCGCCAAAGGAGCGTTTTATTTGCCATATCATGTAGCCATATCAGCTGGTAAAACATAAGAGGCGTCAAACTGGTTTATTTTTTATTTTACTTCTAGTACCATATTTACCGGTTATTGAATTCAGTATATGGATGGTATTGCAACAGAAATGCTGGATGGATCACAGCAACAACATATTTAACATATACTTTTTTTGAAGAACTACATCTGAACATATCCAAAAGGAACACAATAATTCAAGCGCTAATTTTTTACCTTCTATTTACATTTATGCTGCTGTGGGATCTGCCTTTTTGATTTCTGCTGATCAACTTTGAGAGGTGGGAATAGATTTTGAATGCACATTAGCTCATTACCTTAAACGGACACACTCTTTCAACAAACCGCATCAGTTGAGAAAAGAAAATATATAATTTAACAAATATATATTGGGCGTAAAAGATAAAAATGGAAAGACTACTTAGATTTTTGTCTAGAAATATTTTGCCCATTGTTCCGGTTAGAAACTACATGTCAAAAAAAATAGTCCTTTAACAGAAAATAGTTTCTCTAAACTACTTAAGTCAAATAATGTTGTGTTTACAATGGCTTAGTACAGTGACAGGCAATTTAACTTCAAATAATATGTCCTTATATGACACACTGATCTCCAAGCAACCACAGACATCCCCACACTCGCACATACCCACAGACATAAGAGATAATGTAGAGCAAAACAAGGACCTATTGACTGGGGGTGTGAATAGGAGAGACCGTTCAGCTTTATTTTACATAATACATTATTTGCATAAATTGGAGTTTATAACATTTGGTATTTGACATGTATGTTTTATTCATTTTGATTCTTACATTTAAATCCCTTAGCCTTGGTAAAGTCAAACACTGTAAATTAAATAAATTATGCCTGAGCTAAGCATAAGACTGTGCTTAGGTTTTATTAAGCCAAGCTCTCTAGGCAGTTCATGTTGGCAGACTAGATGGGTCTTTTGATTCTTACCTGCTGTCAGTTTGTATTCTCTAACTTGCTGCCAGACAGTAGAATAACCTCAAATAATCTGTGTACTTTACCACCTGCTAAAAGTTGCTTTTATTTCTTATAGAATGTATGTTTTAATGCTATGGAAAACATGATATTGTATTTTTATATTGGCATGCTTCCTTATGTCACTGTTGTTAAATCTGTTTATGTACAGGTTGTTTTTGGTCATAGAGTATGTAAATGGAGGGGACCTCATGTTTCATATGCAACGACAAAGAAAACTTCCTGAGGAACACGCCAGGTATGAAAACTTTTCAGAGACATATACAGACATAAGTAGCTTTTATTTCCCCCTAAAGGAAATGTTTATAAGGAGTCATGGTGGATACACAAAACAAAACTCCTAAAAACAAACTAATGCATTTTAAGTTATATACTCAAGTTTTTTTTGTTTGTTTTTTGCTACATTAAAAGTATATGGAAGTTTCCTGAATTTTGAATGCTTTTGATAGAGGAGAATCAGTAGTGTGTGCAAACATTTTTCAGATTATTTGGCAGTCGGTTTTGAGACTGAATGCTCCTAAAAATCCAAGCTAAATTAGCATAAAATGAACTCATTGTGGCCAATCAGAGGCATCTGGGGACTCTGCAGCAAAACATCATGGAATGTATAGTTTTTTGTTCCCACCACGAGGAAGCAGCTCGGGAAATGCTGCTCTGGATTTATGCACTGTGCTGCTTCTGGAAGGTTATGTTAATTATCGGGTTACAAATATTAATATAGGGTTCAAAAAATATACTTGAATGCAGTGTTTCTATTGGCTATGTAGGAACTTGGGGGTGTGGAAACCATTTTTTAAAATAAAATAAATCTGAGTGTATAGAATGACTCAATGATATAAGCAGTATATGTTCAATTTGAAAAAGTTACACAAAGGGAAACTTCCATATACCTTTAACTCACAGTCCTCGGAGAACATTATTCACAGGCACTTGATTTGTTATATTTTTATTTAGAAACAAAATTAGAGAAAGAAAAAGATACTTATGTGTCAACTCCTCTGAGATTAAAGACTAAGATGTTATAAGTACAATAGAAATAGATCTAAAAAAAATCAAGACAGAATGTATCACTATAATAGTTGTAAGTGTCCGTAATGCTTACGATGTTAGTCACGCTTTGCGAGCCTCGCAGAGCGTGGCGAGCCGTCGACCACGCGGGACTTAGGCTGCAATGAGTGCACGCGGGACATAGCCTGCAATGAACGCCGAAGGCGCTGGTCACAACCTGTATGTTGAATCATGTATGATAAGAGCCTATTGCCCAGACCTCTACCCACAGGTGTGACCGGTTCGTTTTACCTCTGTACAGCAGGAAGAACTTTCAACCCTTGGGTTAGACTTGGAGATGTCTGTGGTCATGTGTAGCATAAGGATAATCTTTCTGAAAATAACTTACTCCAGCAAACAGAATTCCCAGCATCAATAACGAAATTCAAACTTTAATTATGTGAACCAGTATAACAAATTTATTTCTGAAACCATCAGACATATTTATACCACATTTTAAGCAACTACAGACCAATAAATTCAAATGTGCATCCATGGTTACCATCAATCCTTCTAGCTCACGTTATCACCCCTGCCTGTCAGGCTAAGACAATCGCCCATTGTTTTCCCTTGGCACCACTGTATTCTTGGTAGGGGGCAATTAGATACAATAGGCATATAGACACCAGGCTGAGTGAGGCTTGTGATACATAGAGAGAGATACTGTTGTCATGTGACTCCTATGGGTCAATTATCTCCCTAATCCCTTGTTAATAAGGGACTAGTTCATTACTATGAAATATTAGGCATATACAATATTTCTCTTGTAATTCCTAGCCCCCCCCCCAAAGCACAACACAAAGCGCGGCGACCAGTTGAGGCACACGGGTATTACGACCCAAACGACCGAAACCTGTACATGCACTATGCACCTACACAAAATTATGACTTTAACGGCCAAACCACAAAACTGAAAAGACATGAAAAAAAAACAACAAATATGCCGCAAATTAATTTACACACACACACACACCACAGTGGGAGAGGCAGGGATCTTGTGAGTCAGGTTTCAAGTTAATTTGATGCATATTTGCCTTTTTTTCACTATCGAAAATAGTCTAAGTGAAACAAAAAAATGGCTGCCGAAATAAAGCTAAACGACGAAAACTAGCCCAAAGGACGTAAAACTTGCCCGAAGGACGAAAAAATAGCCCTAAGCAGTAACACTTAACACAAGGCAGTAACTCGAGCACGAGCCCTATAAATTACACAGGGGGAGAGGCTCGCAATGAGCGCCCGTAGCCTCGAATTGTGTGACAAACAGCATTGCTAGCCTTACAATTTTACTCCCGTCATTTTTGACAGGCAATTTCCTAGTGTAGTAATACTGATTAGTATGATTATCCGAATATAACTACGTATTGTGAGAGACCCAAATTACTTGGCACATGCCCTTTGTGTGCACTAGTAACTTTGTTGGTATTACATCTCTGATTGACCAATTTGATTTAGGATGTTACTGTGTTGGGATTGTGTGTAATCGAATTAGCCTGTCACCTGCACTTTGTGTGCATCAGTAACCCCATTTGTATTTTATCTTGGCTTGATCAACCTAACACATAACTTTCTAGGTTATTATTACGTGTTGAATGGAATATAATTTCTTTTTAGTTTGTAAATGAATGTTTACACTACTTTGCACATGCACTTTATATGCATTAGCAATACTATTTGAATTTTGCACTTTGGATTAATTAGTCTAGCACTTTTTTGCTTTATTGGTTATCTATAGGAGGGGTTAATTGACCTATCCATTGGGAATATTCACTTTACAGTAGTTATAGGTTAATGTGTCCCATTGCACCATAGTTGGCACTAATCTATACATTTATCACAATAATAGTTGTGGACCAAGTACGCTGTCTGTAACGTTTGCGATGTTGGTCACGCACCTGCGACCTCGCTTTGCGAGGTCACAACCGCCAGCCGCACACAACTTAGGCTGGATGAGCGCCAAAGGCGCTCATCTGTGAAGCCTCACAAAGTGAGGCGAACCGTTGACCACAAGCTTATGGAACTTAGGCTGCATCATCCCCCTCGGGACTCTCATCTCCCCCTCTCCTGGGGGAATGAGACACTAGGGAGGACGCAGATGAGTGCCGAAGGTGCTCACACTGTATGGCAAACAGCATTGCCACGCTTACAGTTTTATTCCCGTCATTTTTGATGGGCAATTTCCTAGTATTCTATATTTATATATTTTTTCATTTTCACGTTAGTATAATTTAGTGTAGGTAAGGTTCCTGATTGTTAGGTAACGGGGGGTAATTGGTGGATCTCCAGTTCCATCACTTTACTGAGGGATAGTTGTATCATTGGCAGAGGGATATATTGGACAAAGGTGTAAGTTGTGGGCTCCGCTACCACCTATATATTAGGGTTTATTGTGCCTTTACGGACTACATTATATTATACTGTTATTGTATGATACTCCGTTTTATAGTATTGTTGTTATATGATATTTACCATTTGAATTAATTCTAAGTTGTATTTGACAGCAATATTGTATGTTTTTCTATACAAATCTCATATCTTTTGTTATCTGTGTTCCATATGGCCCTTTACTTAACTATAATTATAAGTAATGTCTCATCAAAAAATGTATCATTGTTACTTTTTGTAATTCATTGCTATAGTAGGGTCATATACAATACTTTAGATTGAACAGATATACCTACCGGTATATATTTGTCTATGCTGTGGGACATTTATGTTTTAATTTATTTTAAATGTTGTGATTCTGTTTTTAAAATATTAAAATAAAATTATATTTTTATATCTGTCTATTCTCATTTTTTTTTTTGAGAGAGACCTATATCTATTGTACTTATAACATCTTAGTCATTAATCTCCGAGGAGTTGCCACCATGTATACATAAGTGTCTTTTTCTTTCTCTAATTATGTTTCTAAGTTGATTCTACACTTTTATATGGCGGCTGGCTCTTATGTGATGCATATATATTATTTATTTAATTATATCCATTTAAGTATTTTACCAGCTCCCAACTGTATGCTGTTTTCTTTTAATATTTATATTTAGCTCATACCCTGTTGGCCAAGTGATAGGCATTCAACTGTGTGCATTATTCTTTACAAACTGATTTTACTTCATGTATCCGCTTTGCATACATTATAGCAAGTCCTTGTGACCCATTTGTACCTGGGGGGTTTTTCCGGATATGTTTGGGACACTATTTGATCCACCTCTACCCTTATCAGAATTTACTTACTTGTGTTGATGCATAGATATGCTTAAAATGTGTCCTGGATATCCCATTTTATTACTAAAACAGGAACAATGAAGTATAGTCCTTTAGTTCATGATCATTTTGTATCTTGTCAAAATGTATTTAGTTTGAAAACTGCAATAAAACCATGTTTGCAGCTTTGTATGTTTACTATGTTTTTTTTGTTAGGGTGTTGTGTCTGGCTTATGTGTACACAAGCATGTTAACTATATGGTGATCTCAGTGCTATTTGGGGCATTTGTGTGCACATAAACTAATAAACATAAGAGGCAGATTACCTGCACGCGCCATTTAATGTTTTGAAGGTGTTTAGCTTGAAAACGTATCAGTTACTGGCTATTAAGGATGCTGATATAATTATATAAATTATATGTATTGTTTACTTTCCTGAGTCCTTTATGAAGTACTAATACTAATAATGTATTGCTTTTTCTTAAGGTTTTATGCTGCTGAAATTTGTATTGCTCTGAATTTTCTGCATGAACGGGGCATAATTTACAGAGATCTAAAACTGGACAATGTTCTCCTAGATGCTGATGGTCACATCAAGTTGACAGATTATGGCATGTGTAAGGTAAGCTGCAAATTATGACGGGAGATTTGTGCCACCATCTTTTGAGCCTTTGCTTTAAAGCCAATACAAAGGTATTTCATTATTAGCCGTGAGCTTAAACCTTTTATATAGTTATACCAAAATATACTCCTTTAAAAACGAGCACAGGGCTATGTTTGTTTTTAGTGGCATGGTAAGAGAATTATTGTCTTCTTAAAGGAACTTGCTTTTAGGATGTATGTTTCTGTGCTCGAAGGCTAGGGTAAACTAACTGAAGAATTTGGCGTGTCTTCCAGGAGGGTCTGGGACCAGGAGACACGACAAGCACTTTCTGTGGAACGCCAAATTATATTGCTCCTGAGATCTTGCGGGGAGAGGAGTATGGTAAGCAGCCATGAAGGTGACCTGGATATTTGTTTTCTGTCCCAGGATAACCTTTGGTTCCTTTCATGATTGATGCATGTAATCAATATTAATTTGACTCTGCAGAGATTGTGCACCTGCCATTTTCTAACAGGCTTTTAACCTCACTAGTCATTTGTGGCAGATGTGCTTTAATTTATATTTTTATGATTTCCTGGACATTCGTTTCCATATGTAAATATTATGATATACAAGTCTATTTTATATCACAGGGTTCAGTGTGGATTGGTGGGCTCTTGGTGTCCTAATGTTTGAGATGATGGCTGGAAGATCTCCATTTGACATCATCACTGACAACCCGGACATGAACACTGAAGATTACCTCTTCCAAGGTATGTCCTTTGTAATATAAATGGATTAGAATTAGGTTACAGTTTGTTATCGCAATTTGGGTATAAAAATACTGCTGGTCGAATTTCCACTTGACAGCCGTACAGTAAGCTTTTGGAATGAAACCGAAAACTAGTCCTACAAAAAAATAATTAAAAAATGTTTGTGTATTATGGAATAAAAAATAAAAAAAAAGGCTTATTGGTTATGTCCAACCTTCAGGTGAATTGCCCCCACTAGCTTGCAATATTCTAAAAAGGAGATTTAGCATATTCGCACAGGAAGTGCGCAAAGCATACGTATGTCTGTAGATCTCAATGGCAGACAAAAATGGCTCATACATCTATATTACTGCTCACTCTTGCAGAACCAAGACCCCAGATCAATAAAACGCTTGAAACTGTTTGAGTATTATCAAATACCCTCTATCAGATGCAACAAAGAAAAAAATGCTTTCAATGCCCCCTTTAAATTAGTGACACTGCAGAAATTACAAAGCAACCTGAAATATACCCCCTCCCCAATTATGTACAAAAGCACTGGGCAGCAATACAAACAGAACCTCCCTGTGACATGTGGAGAGCTGCAGCATCTCTTATTGTACATTTATAAGCCTATGTGTTAGAGTAACAAGACAGAAGCATAGCTTTCAGCAGATAAAAACCAAAAGGCCCATCTTATATAGTCCATTCTATCTACCTCAAAGGTTTGGAAAAATAACCCTCAGGATGGCCTTAAGCTTATCCCAGGCATGCTTGATTTCCTATACGGTTTGTCTCTAACACAGGCTGTTTCACCTATCTGTTACCATTTCTATGAAGAAATACTTTTGTACTTTATCCGTTCCTTTGTGTGTCTGTGCAACATTTCTACCATTGTTTTGAAGGTACAGCAGAATTGGTAGAGAAGTTAAGATCTTTTTAAAGAACATTAAAACACAGCTATACATTGTACAAATGTCTGACTCGGTGTTGGTTTTTAGTAAAGTATGATTGGTTTAGTGTCAGGGAGAGCAATTCATTATCATTCAAGGATGGGCCATTTGTGCCACTATAAAAAATTAAATGGCACCCTTTTGACACAAATTAGGATATTGAACTAATTATTGAGCCAAATCATGAAAATGGCGTATATTTAGAACAAAAATGGCTATTATGATATATTCTGTAGTTAATTGATAGTTGTAGTTTTTGTTTTGTTTTTTAAGTGTTTTTAATAGCCATTATCACACTGTTACTTTGTATTACAAAGAGTTTATATATACAATTATAGTGATTTTATGAGCTGCTTGTAAGACTATTATCAGATGTAATCAGCTCCTTTTTAAAGTTTTCCTGGTAAAAGACTTTGCAGTCAGTATGTCCATTGGAAAATGTGTTTAATGTGCTGGTTTGTGGCAGTTTCTATGAATCGGAACCGGGTACACAATGCACCCAGTGTGCTGTTTTACACCAGGGCCATCGTGCCCTAACTACAAGCACATATACTGCTGTATAGCAGCGCACTGGGTCCAATGGATGTACAGCAGAGTGCATTAACATGTTTGCTCCATGTTTGTGAGGTGCTGTTTTCCATTTAATCTCTAAAACATATCTTTTCTTTGTAAAGTTATCCTGGAGAAGCCAATTCGAATTCCGAGATTCCTCTCAGTAAAAGCGTCACATGTCTTAAAAGGATTTTTAAATAAGGTAAATTGTACGGTGCTATTAAATGCAGTGCCTTATGATATGGAACGATTTCAGTAGTTATTGTATGAGAATATGTGAAAAGAAGCAAACGGCATTTTGAGCTGGTTATATGGTGCATAATATACACCATATAACGTCAGCTCAAAATGTTTATATAGTACAGTAGCTAT
This sequence comes from Discoglossus pictus, assembly GCA_027410445.1. Taxonomy (NCBI): domain Eukaryota; kingdom Metazoa; phylum Chordata; class Amphibia; order Anura; family Alytidae; genus Discoglossus; species Discoglossus pictus. The sequence continues at coordinate 148,923,392 of CM050169.1, forward strand.
TTAGAGTCTGAAATTCATATATATATATATATATATCATTTATTCCAATAGTTCTGATAAATTATATAAGCATATGTTTGTGAATTTCAGACTCTAAATGGCTACTGTACTTTACAAAGAATACCCTAAAATCCCGGAGAGCAAATTAAATTATAAAGGCTTCTTTAGATTAGTCTAATAACATTTTATTAAGGGTTTTTAAAGCAGGAACAGGAACATTGTGACATTTTAATATCCATTCATCCTTTGCTAATAGATCCTACAGTGATATATATATATATATATATATTTTTTTTTTTTTGCCAATAATGATACATTTTGATACAAACAGTGAAAATGCATGTTTTTTTTATTATTTATTTAGCAAAAATATATGGTTAGTGAGCTTGGAAAAGTGTATATATTGAGGGGGTAAAATAATTTAGTGTATCTAAAGGTTGTGTCTTTAGGGGAGTATTAGAATGGCAGTTCAAATTGTTACATTATAGTAAACATACGGTAAGTAAAAATGAAATACCGTAGTATGTTTTCAGGCCAAATTTTATAATTAAAAATGTTAAATTTTCTAACGTAATATATTCCCTGGGGCTTTCTGTTGTCTACATTGACAGCTCTTTATTTTGTATTGTGTTGAGGTAGCTTTGTTTGCTAAATTCATAAGCTGCGTCATCATTTTCATGCTTGCAAAATCAATATTTACATCTAGAAAGATTTTACTATTAAGCCACTTGAACAAAAACCCACAAAGTAAAATAAATATGATGTAAACGATTAAGCAAATATACACAATTGTCTAGCAAATATTTAAAAGTGCTTTAAAAAAAAAAGTGCTGGAGATGATACAAAATATGAAATAATATTGGAAATGCAGCTCCGCATCCGTTTCAGGTCCTCCAAGAAATTCTGTTTTTTGGAGTTTCTACCGCAATCATTTGTGAGGGTATATTTATCCGTAGAGCTTCATGACTTGAATGATGCTGTGAACTCTGTAAATTCTGCTTTGAATGGATCACAAAGGGGTCCAGGTATCGTTGCAAATGTAGTCTGCAAAGGGATTCACGGTTCAATTTTGTAACTTATACAGTCTTTTCTTTAATTTTTTAGAAAGACTTGTTTCTTTATTTAGATGTTTATATTATATTCAAGAATACCTGTTAAGTATATTGTCTAATAAGTTGGTCTTTAAAGTAAATGTAATTGCTGATTTATGTGGCTTTGCGATATAAAGGCACACACATAAGGACAGCATGACACAGAGTTACAATTGAGCCAAACTCCCTACATTACCTATGTAACCAATAGTATGGAGTCTGGTTCAATGCTTAATGATTTATATTGGTGAACTTTAGTAGCGAAAAAAGCCTTTCTGGTGATCCGTGTAGATTTTCTGTGAACTTGTTAATTCTTTGTAATTTCCTTAGGATCCCAAAGACAGACTTGGGTGCCAGCCTCAAACTGGATTTTCTGATATTAAGTCGCATACGTTTTTCCGGAGCATAGACTGGGATATGGTAAGTCTGAAAATAGATGTTGTTTTCACTAAAAATATGTATGTAAAAAGATTTTTCTGTACAATTTGTGTAATCCGTATGACTGCATGGTAACTAATAGCATCTGAAAACATCCTGTCCCAACTCTATTTATATCAGTCAGAAAAAGAACACAGTGAGCACAATTTAATGCTGTGTGAAGCAGCTTCTATCAATACTGATACCTAGCAGTATGAAACTGCTGTTCCTCTAATTATATTATCCTCGTTTGAGTATGTTCTAGTGGAATGATCACTACTTGAACCTGTTAAAGGGGCACAGAAAATGTTTCAGAAATATAAAGTACATGTCATAAGAAGCACTTAATTGTCAGAATAAAGACTTAATAGCCAACTGCTGCTTAATAAGAGCTCGGGGGTTGCAGGTACAATTGTTGATGAATGGCTCTACATCTCCTAGGATGTATTAGACATCTCCCAGTCATTCTCTTCATCCATTTCTCTGTTGGTGTTCGGGGGAAGTGAGGAATGACCTCCTACTGGGGCAAATGGTTATGTGGGGCGACGTCATCCCTTATGTGTGTGATGTCACAAACATCCAGAAAGTCCCCAGATGTGCAGCAGACCCCTGGATACTCTTGAACTTGGGAGCCGGGCACCAAAATACTCCACACCACTGAGGGAGTTCCAAAACCTTATTTATTTATTTTTTTGAAAGAAGAGTCTCCTCATTAAAATAAAATGTCTTATGTCCATCGAAGGCAGATGATCACCATTAAAATGGGAATCACCTGAACCACTAACCACAAGTGAGTAGTAGGTGAGAACATGGGGACATCTTCCCTCCTAACCATGAATTGTAGTCTATTTTCAAATGAAGGGTTCCATGTCCGGTTTACATGTCACAGGGTTGCCTGAACTACCACTGATTTCTGTGGAAGGAACAGAACAGCCTTAAACTACCCATGTCTATAGAATATAAAAAACTCATATTTGAAAAAGGGATTCCCTTTCTTCCAATTAAGCATCTCCATTCCCCTCTATTGGTAAGAGGGGCCCCTCTAAAATTCGGATCACCTGGCCATTAATGGCCTACCTAAAGAGAGTAAAAATGAGTTCCTATATTTCCCATGTTGTTATTTAGGAGTTAAGTTGCGTGCGACTCTGCGTGACTCTATGGACCACAGCACGCCAGGTGCATCTCTCCTTTACTGGCCCTCTGAGCTCCATCAAGTTCATGTTCGTTGCTTCAGTGACCTCATCTATCCATCCATGCCTCTGTCGTCCCCTTCTTCTTGTGCCTTCAATATTTCCCAGCTTCAGCGTCGATTCTATGCAATCCTGCAGTCTCATGACATGGCCAAAATATTTGAGCTTCAGCCTCATACCTTCTAGTGAACAGTTTGTCTTGATTTCCTGAAGTATTTATTTATTGGATCTTCTTGCAGTCCAAGGGACTCTAAGCAGCCTTCTCCAATACCACATTTCAAAGGTGTCAATTCTACATGGCTAAGACTTCTTTGTGGTCCAGCTCTCACATCTGTATGTTACTACTGGGAATACTGTAGTTCAAACTACATGGACCATTGATGATGATCTGGTACTCCTATCTCTTTAAGAACATGCCACATTTTGTTGTGTTCCACACAGTCAATGGCTTTAGAATAGTCTATGAAGCAGAAGTAAGTGCTTTTCTGGATCTCTCTTGCTTTCTCTATTATCCATCGGACATTGGCAATATGATCTCTTGTGCCTCTTCCTCTGCAAGACCCGGCTTGCCCATCGGGTAGTAACCGGTCCATATATTGTTGAAGTTGATCTTGTAGAATCTTATGCATTACCTTGCTGGCATGTGAAATGAGTGCAAGTGTTTGATAATTGGAGCACTCTTTGGCACTGCCTTTTTTTATTGTTTGGGATGTAGACTGACCTTTTCCAGTCTATTGGTCATTGTTGTGTTTTCCAAATGTGTTGGCATAAAGCAAGTAACACTCTCACAGCATCATCCTGTAGAATTTTAAGCAGCTCAATTGGGATTCCATCACCTCCTGCAGCCTTATTATCAGCAAGACATCCTAGGGCCCATCTCATTTCACTCTCCAAGATGTCTGGCTCCAGCTCATTGGAGAAACTATTGAGGTTGTCACTGCTGTTAAGATCCTTCATGCATAGACCTTCAGTGAATTCCTGCCACCTCTAATTTATCTGATCTTCTTCTGTTAAGTCTCTACCATTTTTGTCTTTTATCACTCCCACTTTGGCATGAAAGGTGCCTTTTAGGTTTCCAATTTACTTGAAGAGATCTCTTGATTTACCCATTCAGTTATCCCTATACCCATGTAAATTGTGTGGATGTCCCAGCTTTCAATGAGAGGTCTCGTACACCTATAAGTGATAGATGTGACATTGATTGTCGCCACCAAGGTATAATCAAGAGACCTACAATAGACCTTGTAGTGTTATTTTTAAATGTAATATTTGCATAAGACCCTTTTTTTTTTTTTTTTTTTTAAAGAAGGACCACTCCTCTTTTAAGCTAATTAAGTTTAAATTAATGTTCCGCCAGCAGTCGGGTAAAAGCTGTTTCCAAGGCAATCATCTGACATTTTTGGTACTTTTGGGAGGATGGGTTGGGGGTTGTTATAAAGACCCTACTGTCAGGAATTGTTAAGTCTTACTTCTCTGAAATTTTTATTTTACGTTTTTGAACTTAAGTTGGGAAAAAAAGCCTTTCTGGTGATCTGTGTAATGTTTAATATTTAGCATGCTCTTTTAAAACACATTTTGATTATTATCAAGTCTAGTTCTTCAAAAGCTAAAGAAAAGCCCACCTAAAAACATCTAAAAACATTAGAATACAAACTTCTTGGATATTAGTAGAAATCAAATCCGTCTTCTTACCTCTAGGCTATGTGATAAAAGCCAAAAGATATTTAATGTGTTTTGAATGAATTGATTTCAGTCTACAAGAAACAACAGTTGCAAGACCGCCATGGAAACAGTGATTGATGCATGTAATTGTATATAACAGGGAATAAATAAAAGGCTGCTTTTATTTCAAGTTTTCAGAATACAGTACTGAAAATGTGGAGCTTGTGTACCTTTAATGGTTCTTTTAAAATATCCAGCAATATATTCTTGTACTGTTCTAATTCTATTCTTTGCATTTCATTCTGCAAACAAATAGTATTTTCTCCCACGTTTTATCCTTCAATATAGTAACTGATAACAGGAATATTTTCCATGAATGCTTTTGATTATTTTGTATATATGTGCAGTTTACATGGCATTCAGTAGGTGGCAGCACTGACCTGCATATTACCAGCAGTACTTGTGAATTTGTCTCCTTTGAAAACCTGCCATTTCCAGAAAGTTCCAGTATTCTTCTTAATTTCAGCATTTCATTATGTGCCTGGGATCTATGTTTAATATGCCTGTGTATGCCAGGCTGCCCCATTCCAGGGTTCATGGATGAAAATTAATTGGATTTAACATGCATTTATGTTGCATGCTATGCTTGTTCAAGTTTCAAGTAAGGCTGAAAATACTTAAGTAACTTTGAACTCTTCTCAAAATCCTGTAAGGTGTGCAAATCGGTGATGGTTGTTTCAGCCTGGCAGAAGTCATGGTAGCAAGGTGTGTGTTTTTGCGTTGCTCAGTAGTGTCAAACTCTCTGTGAGCTACTTGGTATTTATGGCAGAAACACTGGAGTGGGTGGCCAGTTTCTTCTCCAGTGGGCCACAGCATACAGCTCCTGGTATTCCTAGGTGGTCTCCCAAGTACTGACCAGGCCCAACTCTGCTTGACTTCAGGGTGGTGTGACCTCTTGGTTCCCTGACTGGTATCGAACCCAGGTCACAGCGGTGAAAGCACTGAATCCTAACTACTGGGACCACCAGGGAACCCGGTAGCAAGGTACCTACTACTAAAATCTGATATAATGTCTATGTGTAACTACATAACAATACCCATCTAGTTTACCTGTGGACGAGGTATGATGTTAAACTCACTTTTACTCTAAAACAAATCTCTCTCTACTACAAGACATAGTATTGAGAAGAGAGTCTCAAAAATATATTCGCAACGTCCTCTTGCTTTAATGTATTAAAAAAAAAAGGTCATAACATAAAAAAATACTTGTTACTGTTTTGGGCTGGTTTTTAATGTTTTATAATGTAGGCTTTAGTTGTGGTGGTGAAAGACTGACATCTAGTGGTTATAAGTGGTAGGGTCTTGTAGACTGCATTTTTGTATGTTTAACGGTCATCAATGGACTTCTTAAATAAAACAATGCATTTACAGCTAGTTTCTAGTTAGAAAAAAATAGATGCTGATGTCTCTGCTGTTCACTGGTGGTAAACCATGATACAATGGTGGACGTTGTGTGTGTGTCTGTCTGTATCTACATCTCTGGAGAGCTAGGGATGAACCAAGCAGTCAGCTTCATGCCAAAGAGGGGTAAGTGGTGTATAATGAATTTCAGTTGTATCCAATTTATAAAGGTTCTTTCTTCCCCACCCCTCCCTACATTGATAGCCAATATAGACATCCTCATGATTTGCTATAAATAAGTGATGTAACAAACAAAATGGAGTCCCCAAAAGTTCAGATTTTTCCAAATGCTTTATGTCCATGGCATACACAGCTGCTAATATTGTTGGTTTGTTACATACTTGACCATCAATATTCTTTTTTATTTTTTTAACTGCATTGGTCATTATAGGTTCTGTAGAAAATGTGAATTCTATACAATGAGCTAGTTATGGATTTTCAGTGCAATTCCTAGTACCTAGCAGGCAACACACATTTTAAGTGACACAGCAAAAGGGCTGTTATTGCACAAATGACAAGTACACATATAAATAAATAAAATTACAATTTGTTACTATTATTACAATATTGAGTGTAAGGGCTACATAACAGAAGTTGAATATAGTTTGGGAAGCTTTTTCATGTAACTCATGGTTATCCAAGATGACCAATTATCTCTCACAGTAGAGTGTGATCAATCACATGTGCATGGCCAGTCTAGGTAGGTCTGTACAGGTGATTGGTAAATAAAACATCCTGCGCTACAAATAAAGAACCCCAGCACAGGAAACCTAATCCGTTTTGAGCATTTTATATGAGACTGGATTGTGTACAGAGTTGTTCAGTAGATGCTTTCACTGCAGCAAGGGATTCTAGGTAGTGATATATGAAGTCTAGGTGCTTTACACTGTGATACATGATAAGACTCGGTTTTTATGTAACTACCCAGAATCAATCCTTTATAATACACACTTACAAATGCCACAAAGAAAAAAATCTCCTGATTTAAATAGTAGAGGCCTATAGTATCTGTAATATGGGACAATATTGTATTCATGGTGAGAAGGAATAACAGTCAGAGGAGCTCATCTGAGAATGAACAACACTGTAGTAGGTTTGCTCTATAGGTCTGGTTACCTACTCGGAGAGCAGCCTCTCTTAGCTCACTTGTGCCCTTCACAGGGAGAAGTATCCTGTAGTATATCAGTCTGTCCCACTCAAGAGTGACCCAGCCCCGAAATACCAGGCAATTCTACCCTGAGCAGGAGAAACCGCAAACCCTAGATGTACGTTTTGGCCTCTGTGGGCCTCATCAGTGAGGTGCAGCTGTAAGGCACAGTGAGCAAGGAGTCCACGTCTGGATGCCCATTGGGTGAAAAAAACTAAACAAAAAGAGTCAAGTCGCTTATCTGAGAACAAACAATACCTAAGTAGGTTGGTCTTTAGGTCTGGTTACCTACTCAGAGAGCGACCTCTCTTAGCTCATGTGTGCCCTTCACAGAGAGACATGTCCTGTAGTAAATCAGTCTGATATCATTAAAAAGAGTTAGTGAGAATGGTCATATTATAATTTTATGTAATGGGCCCCTTCACCACTCTTCCCTCCATCCAAACACATTTCATGTCCCCATGCTGTGTTGTGGCCAGTGTACATGTGTGTAATGTTATTACTCCAGATGTTGACACTGTTCGGTTTCCTGGTCATGTCCCACACATTACAGTGCCTTCCTGGGGTCCAGGGGTTAAACTGCAGGATGTGTATACTTTAACCCTTTTAGCCCTGGCCTCTGATTTATTACATTACAGGCCTCCAGTTACAGTGAGGGAGTTAAATCTAATATTAGAGGTCTGTCCCTGGTGTAAGAGCTTTCTCTTTCCTGTAAAGCAGCAAGTGCAGGATTACTGCTAGGAAACAGCCCTCTCTTTATCTGCCTGTTTATTTTGCTGCTAGTTATTTGCTAGGAGTGAGGATGCCCAGTGAGATCATTTCCACTGCAGTGCTGGCTGCTGACTTGTATCCACTGGGAGATTAGAGGCAGATATTATGTCTGACTCCAGTGTGCAGCTGCAGGGACTCTTGTTATCTCCTGTATCACAGGCTCTCGGCCTGGACATACAATACAAAGCAGGACCGGCCTCTATTTTGTTTCATAACAGAACTTGTTTACATCTTGGGAAATCTGGCCATAGAGGCCAAGCCCCCGGGGGCTCCATCTTTTCAAACAGTCCTGCCTGTTTATGCCAGAGATGGCAAGTGAGTAACAGGGTCAGCACCGGACCGCTTCTGAGTGTGTGTCTGGGAAAGGACCAATACAACAGGCTCCCATTTATTTAGGTAATATCCCATCTGCAGTACAATCAATATTTGAAACAAAATAAATCATTTCAAAGTTTCAGACTTCAGGAGATGTGCTTCTTACCACCCCACGTCAGGGTGAGGCTTTATATACCTCTCTGTATATATAAGGACAGCCTCCTGGGTAGATACTCCCCAGTCCTGGACACTTCAAGGTATATGGAAATGTCCATGTTTTCAACTTTTTCTAATATAGGCCATACTGCTTTACATAGATTCATTCTATACACATACAGATCATTTTTGTTTTATTGTTTCCGCACCCCCAGAGGTGCCTGGTACTATCCCAGTAGAAACACTGCATTTAAGTACTAACTTTCTAGCCAATAGCACCACAATGCAGTGATCCAGTGCAGAGACTACAGAGACTACACATCCCTTAATGCTTTGCTGTAGAGACTGATCCCCAGACATTGCAATAATGTTGTAGCTAATGTTAGCTAGGGTTTTCAGGGGCATTCCTTCTCAAAATCAACTGCCAAAAATGTAATACATTTGCAGACTCTTGGTAAGTTTTACTGAAGTTTATTTGGGGCTTTTTTTTCCAGATTTTATTTTTTTTTTGTGTGTACACTACTGCTTCTCCTTTATCAGATGCATTCATAGTCCATGACGATTCTCTGTATATTTAATAGGGAGTGAAGCGGCTCTACTTCTCCCTGAAGCTAAACTGTAAAAAAATAAATAAAAAAAAGCTACATTCAAATTATTCTCTTCAAATACTGATTTTGCTAACAAGTTACTAAATGAACACATTGGATCAGCTATGAGCACTTACCTGTGAAATTCCATATTTGAGTTGACAGGTGGACATCCAGAAGGATATGCTTGAGAGGCCGCTGGCATCTTGAGCTAAAAGAGAAAGGTATAGATCTGGTGCTGAGAGGTAGATTTTGAGTGTCCTCTGCATATAAATACTGAAATCCAAACAGTTTTATTAGGGTATCAAAGGGGGGGGGGTTGCATAGATGGAGTAAAGGAGAGGGTGTAGGGCTGAATCTTGAGGTACATCTACAGTCAGAAGGAGAGACAAAGAAGAGGCCCCAGAGAAGGAGACACTAAATGTTCGGTTTTCAAGGGAAGATGTGAATTATGAGAAATGGATGCTAAGAGACCGGAGAATTTGGGCAAGAAGAAGGTGATCGACTGTGTCAAAGACAGCAGGATGATCAAGGATATTTAGAATTGAGAAAATACTCTTTGACCTGAAGGGATTGTTTTGCTTTTAGATTTCTAAACAAAGCTTTAATATATTAATATTTTGCACTTTACCTAGCAATTCGGGTTTAATCTAAATGAAGTCCAGCCGCTTCATGCTTTTATGACTGAGTGTACTAGTCTACAATGGAGCTGCCCCTGACCATAGATGTAAAATGATTGGGTAGCACAAGTCATGCATAGAAATAATAAATTAGTTGGAATTCTTAAAGGGACCAACCAACCAGGTTGTCTTCTTTTTCTAAAGAAGTTTTTAAATATTCGTTAGAAAAAAAAAGTATATTAATGCTAAAGGAACGGCTGTATTCAAATCTGCCACACATGACTACATCTCGCATCACAATTTGAATTCTGCAACATTGTTTGTCTACAAGCAGAGAAGATTTCTTGACAACATGCTGTCGTCTTTTTCAGTGAGGCTGAGCTCATTACTTCCTTGTAGGAAAGACAGTCTTCCAATGTTAAGTCCCCTTAACATTTTATTATTCTCTTTTATATTTTATATTATCTGTATTGTATTTTATATTATACTAGCGAATTGCCTGTCAAAAAATGAGGTAGCTAATGCTGTTTGGTGTGTAATAATGAAATATATAATAAATTAATAAATGAATATACTTTACCTATTTTGAAGCATTGTGTTGAAGAGCTGCAATCTGTTTTGATGTTGCTGGAGCATTAGTGGTGTGGAGTTGCTGTGTAAGCGTGGTGAATGTGTGCAGTGTAATAGTGTGCATGCGCGAGACGAAACCGTTAGCGTAGTTGTGTACTTCCGCATTGGCGTAAAATGGCGGGTAATGTGTGGTATGGGTCTTAGCGGAATATCTGTAGGTTGTGGTGTTTTGCGAGTTTCTTGACGTGTTTTGCGAGTTTCTTGAGGTGTTTTGCGAGTTTCTTGAGGTGTTTTGCGAGTTTCTTGTGGTGTTTTGTGTGTTTAGAGTACTGTAGCCTCGTTTTCGTTTTGTTTGGCGGACATTTTTTCTCTCACTTAGAGAATTTTTTAGTGTCTAAACGTTTTTATTTTTAGTTAAATGAAGGTGTAATTTTTGAGGTCCTGGATGCTTCCTCTTGCTGTAGGTAAGCTTTTTATGTATGTGCTGTGTGTATTTATTGTGTTTTTTAATTTTGTCATGTTCGCAAGTTGCGGACGATTTTTGTGAGGTCGTAATGAGTGGTAACGTGTCTTGTATGTTGTTTGCGTTGCAAGGTAAAGTTTGCGAGGGTTGCAGTTGGTGTGTTGTTTGCGTTGCGACGTAAAGTTTGCGAGGGTTGCAGTTGCTGGCAAGGAGCTCGTATGCTCACAACTATATATGTGATTATCTTTTATATTTTACAGTAACTTACAATGTTACAAACGCTAGCTTCTCAGAAAAAGGCAGTTTTTAAAGTACCGGTGCACCTTTTAAGAAAATAGATGCTTAAAGAACTACTATAATCTTTGTTTTTTGCTTTTATTTTAAAGCCTGCCGTATCTCTAAAAGCACAGTTTAATACAGACTAACTAAAGAAGTTAATAATGCATCCATGTTAACACTGAGGGTGGCCCACCTTGTACATCTGTTAACGTTATTATTTCTGTCCCACGTAGGTATATGTCGCCCCCTCTCTTCCCTGTGGCCATAGTGCAGGCACATCACCAGCTAGTAAGCTCATGGGTCATAAAGAAAAAGGGGGGCAGGAATAGTCCAATTAAAACACAGGAGATCCACCCCTTTGGGATAGTGATAATAGGGGTGGAGTCAAGCAGAGTGTCATAATGGATAAGTTACGTCTGGTTGCTTTATTAAGAAACGAAATATGGTTTGTAAAAATAAACTTTTATTTTTAGCAATGCTTCATGGGTTTTAAATATAATTAAAAAAAAAAAACTTAATAGAAATTTTATAGTGGACCTTTAAGACATGCTTTATTAAAAACCTGTTCCTGTGTCCAATAAACTGTCAGACTGCACCTTAAATAAAGGGATTTGGGATGTCTGTCACTTCAGCTGAGACACTTAATTTTTTCCCTTGTAGAAAAAGTCCCAGAGGGAGTAAAAACAGTTCATGCTGTTATTAGAGAGTCCGACTCCAGCGATCCCAGCCATTGTACTTTGTGGCATCTGAATGTTGTGATAGGAAGGAATGTAATAATAACGTATCTGAGCCACAGAATATGGTGGGATTTCTCCAGAAGAGGAAATTGATAAAGACTTGATTTATTGGCTCTCACACGGGTTGTTGTTTCTTTTTTATTACATAGTTTCCATAAAGTCTGTAGTGAAATAGTCTTGTAATGGGATATGGATAGTCAGGAGTGAGGTATATTGAGCTGTACATCGTATAAGAAAGACTAGGAGCAGGATGCTAAATAATATAGAGGCAAATACACACATTCAATATATGATACCCATAGAGGTTAAAGATGGGGGAGGTTTGTACATAAATTATATATATATATATATATATATATATATATATATATATATATATATATATATATATATATATATATATATAATGTGTGTGTGGCATGTGCTTGTTGGGAGCCTTAGAAGATATGTGCTATTTTCTAATCCATTCAGGAGTGACAGGAGATGCATTTTACTCATTGAATGATTCAGATCATCTTAGCAGCTCTGCATTGTAATGCAAAAAAGGCAGTTTTAACCGTGTAAATGTGTGATGCGTAGTTACTATGTTCACTTAGGAAAGTTCTTTAATAGAATTGGTTTGTTTGGGTATCTTCTTCCAGCAATATGTGTCATCACATATATAGTTGTGAGCATACGAGTTGTTGCTAACGCTTGCGGGCTCGCATAGCGAGCCCGCGGCTCTCGCGAACCTCCTTGCCAGCAACTGCGACCCTCGCAAACTTTACGTCGTAACGCAAACAACATACAAGACACGTTACCACCCATTACGACCTTGCAAAAAACGGCCGCAACCCGCGGACATGAAAAAATGAAAAACACAATAAATACACACAGCACATACATACATACCTACAGCAAGAGGGAGCATCTAGGACCTCAAAAAATGAAGTTACACCTCAATTTAACTCAAAATAAAAGAGTTTAGACACTACAAAATTCTCTAAGCGAGAGAAAAAATGGCCGCCGAACAAAACAAAAACGAGACTACAGCAGTCTAAACGCGCAAAACACCACCAGAAACACGCAAAACACCACAAAACACCTACGGATATTCCGCTACAGACGCATACCACACATTAGCCGCCATTTTAGAACAATGCGGAAGTACACAGCTACGCTAACGGTTTCGTCTCGCGCACGCACACTATTACACTGCACATATTCATCATGCTTACACAGCAGCTTCACACCACTGATTGCCTGTTCTTCAACACAATGCTTCCTGCATATATTACTTCAAAATAGGTAAAGTATATTACTTTATTAATCTATTAGTTATTTTATTATTATACACCAAACAGCATTAGCTCACTTACAATTTCATTGCCGTCTTTTTTTTGACGGGCAATCCACTAGTAGTGGATAATCCCAATGTGCCTTTGGCCTATTGTTCTATTGAACATGGTGATAATCTCATACTTTAGATGTGATTTTCAGTTTGCTCCCTGTTGCCTTATATATATATATATATATATATAAATATAATATATGTGTTGTGGTTCCTCAAACATAAATTGTCTGACAAAATCTGTATTTATTACACTTTTTGCTGAACCCTTTTTATTTTTTGCGTTCCAAGTACATTATTTATGTGCTTTAATTCGGTTTGAGTGAGATGCTCTGGATCCTGCACTTTCCAATCTCCGTCCCTGGATTTTCATGTTTTAGCAATAAAATACCAATCCAGGCACAATATGTGGCTAGAAAGCCAATGATATGTTCCTATTTAATAACGCTGCTTAATGCAGTCTTGGCTTGAGTGCTGGAGCAGATTGGTTCTTGAGAGTTGGAAAGCGTCTGTGATGCAGCAGACAGGCTCACACCTGGGTGTAGGACGGTCACCTGGTGTAAGCAGATTAGTTTCTCTAATGCAGTAACCATGAGAACTCCAGATACTGGCCATATTATATTGTGCTGGATACATGTCCTCAATGGGCACTCTCCTTCATACAGTTATCTGAATCCATACAACCCAAACATTGGTTTTCACTAGACTTTTTAAGTCGTTATTTGTAAGCTCTTTTTAAATGTTTTAAAAGTTTTATATTTTAATCAATGTTGTGCAATATTGATTAATTTTAAGGATGTGGAATTTAAGACGTTTTGACTACACATTTGTCTATCACACATTTAGTAGAGTAGGTTTTAAACGTTTCTGTGCAAGAAAACGCAGTACTGCAAGGGTTAAAAACCCATTATTTTGATCCCTTTCCGGATTGCTTTTTCAGCGTTGTTGGGACCTCCTTCTGAGAGATGTTTTGCTTTATCAGATACAGCAGTCGTCCCCATGACTCCCTTGGTGCAGCGTGCTGGCACAAGTAACTTAGTCCTAAATATGGAAATGGTTAATGCTTCAACCCAACTCTTAAATGCATGATCGCAAGGTTGTAACTCCTGTTACCAATATGCACATTTGTCCTTTAGATGAGGTATATTTGTGTGCTTAATATTGTATTAAATTATGTCACATTAGTTTTTATCTCTGGGAGGAACATATTGGTGGTAATAAAAAAAAATCTATGCAAAAATTTTAGTAAAAAGGGCCATCTGCTGTATTGTAATATCCCTCTGAAATATGTGGGAAAAGATACATCACTAGCTTATACTGTATTACATTGATTTCTGTTCTTTTCTAGCTGGAAAAGAAGCAGGTTCTCCCTCCATTCAAGCCTCAAATTACAGATGACTATGGTCTGGAAAACTTTGACACGCAGTTCACCAGTGAACCTGTTCAGCTTACACCAGATGACGAGTATGTATGAATGGACATCCCACCGTACATTGGGATTTGTTTTTGCATGTCATGAGATGCGGATTATGTTAATGATAAAAAAAGATGTGTTGAGGCACAAATACATACTCACCAATATATATAGTAGTGATGGATTCCTGTACAGGCGGTCCCCGGGTTACAGACGAGATCCAGTCCTGAGAACATCTTTAGGGCAGATTTGTATGAAACTCAGATCCCTGATGAATAATAACAACAATACTATAATGGCTCATATGTTGTAGTAATAATACAAAATAATATTATAATAATAATACCCCTGTACTATAAAAATAAGTTACAAAAGCCATTGTGCTCTCTCAAACAGAACATAAAAACAACCTCATACAAAAAGCTTTTTGAGCCCGTTCTTAAGTCAATGGGACGTCTGTAAGTTGGGTTGGCTGTAACCCGGGGACCTCCTGTTTTTGGTGCAAATATACAGACATGGATAAAGTTACTATGTAAACTACAGCCTCATAGGACGAATCCAGGAATATGGACCTTGTGATTGCCATATATATTGAAGAGGCTCAAGTAGTACAAAATATGTCTCGAGTAACCAGTTTTTAAACTGTTGCATCTTTTTGCCATGCATAGGTTTAAAAATCACACACAAATTGTGCTTTATTCGCTTGGATTTTCAAATTACAACTATATATTCTATGTAGTCCAATGATTGAAATCTTTATAATACATTTTGGAGCCAACCAGACATTTTAGGGCCAGGAAACCTGAAAAATCTGAATATATAATATTATGTGTGGAATAACTAAAAAAGTGACCAGAAGTAGAATTTTTGTAGCTGTTGGTTCTCTGAGCCCAGTCTATATAAGTTACATTACGTAGCACTGTATAAAAGCTGCCTTTTTACTCTTTTTTTTGCAGTGATATAATAAAACGAATAGACCAATCTGAGTTTGAAGGCTTTGAGTACATTAACCCATTGTTGCTGTCAACAGAAGAGACAGTATGAAGGACAGGACTATCTCTATGGACAATAATGTGATTTGATCCCGAACTTGTATCCTTAACTACAGTATATGCATGCGAGGCTGGAAAACTGATGCAAGGTTCTGAGCGAAGGCCACTCCTACAAGATTTGCTGCTCAATATCATCCGCGAGGGAGAAATTTCTTGTGGATCTTTCTATGGGTAGTAGCGGCTCTATATGTGAATGCAGATATGTCTCTGGCTGAGTTACAGAAGAGATTCACTTTTGTGCCTGCCTCATGAAGGATCTACAGTGTATATTAATACCATCTCTGGGGGTGTGTGGAGATACTCTTTGTTGTAGGCAATCACCTAAGAAAGTCGCTTCCATTAGTGCATTAGATGCAATGTGCTCAGTCCTTGGAACCAGATGAAGACAAAACGGGTCAAGGAACTGGAACGTTTTCGGCTGATCAATTTCTCCTCCTGACCCCAGCAGTGTGGTACTGATAAATGTGGCATATAAATGTAATTTGATATTCAGGAAAGCTGTTTTATTGGTTACGTAAAAAATGACACTGATTACGGAAAGGAATAGTATTGGGAATTATGGAAACATATGAGATAATTTAATTAAACTGGAAATATTCTGGGAATCAAGGACCTTTTTATGACCAATATTTTGAATCATGGAAGTATTAAAAATAAAAAATAAAACACTGCAATATTGCACTTAATTATAAACTCTTGAACGGATTTGGTGCAGTAAAGGCAATAAGAAACCAAAATAAGTCTTGGGAGGAGAAAAACAAATTTGCACACTGAATGGCTTTCTGGAAATCTAAAATGTAATGTGCCTAACTCTTAGCTTGTAGCGTATGACATTTTGCTAATTTTATCCGCTGTAATGCAGTATTTAGTGCAAAACAAACCGCTCAGCCATAGAACCTAAATACACATCCCTAAGCCTTACCAGGTAAAAAAAATCATCTTAAACCCATATAATCCTAACACATTTGTTCCTAGTCAAGCACACTTTTTCTAGATGTGTTTAGCTGTTCAAAGCTTTATTTGTTTTGTATCTGCCTGGGGATGACGACTGGTCTATAATTGCATATTGGATGTTTAAATTGGAAAGCAGGAAAAGCCACAGGCCATGTAATTTAAGGTTGTTTCTTGGTCGTCTTCTTCCTTAGGCTGTAAGAAGGCTATCAACGGAATCCCCTTGCTGTGTTAGTAGTGTCTATATTTAGGGAGCTGAAATTGCCATGTAAGATTGTATGCTTCCTAAGAACTAGCTTAGCAAAGGCTAAGCACCATCTTGTACTGCAACTTGAAGCAGATAACTTTAGCTCTTCTTTGCCTTGTAGTTTGTTGAAGCCTCTGAGAGGCATAATGTCTGATAACTCCAGATTCTTCAATCTCTTTATTTGCCTAATATAGGGCACAAACCAGGTCCTCGTGGGCATACAACTCTTATGTGATGATTTAATAGAGGAACAATGCTGGAAAACGAAACAAAAAGATACTCTAAAGTATGTATATAAATATATATATATATCCAGCTTCACCTTCTTGCTTATCAAGTTAGCTTAGAGGTGGCAAATGGTGGGAATAACACAATTCCTTCAGTTCTTATCATCATTGCTAGTATTTAATATTATTATTGAGGCCAGTAGCAATGATTTTAATGCAAATAGATCTCTGATCTGACATTTTGTTATTTCTCTAAAACTAGTATTTATTATGTTTGAGCATTTAAAGATTACATGAGTAGCCAGTGGGTCCTACACCCACTCTATCTTCTTTTTCCTATTTTACATATCACTGCATCTAAATTGTATATTCACTATAGAAGTGGAACACTATTCAGTTTTTACACAAATTTGGATACACTAATTTTGCTCTTTAGCTGTCCTGATTTGGTTGGCATACTTGTCTCTTTAATATAGTATACCTAATAGTCATCTGAACCGGTTTTGGTATTTCTCCTGCTTTTCTACTCCATACATGCCGTTTTGTGGAAATATTCCATTTAGGACCATATTGCCGGAGGGAGTATAAAGGAGGGCATTGCATTAGTGCATTCAGTCTCATGAGACCAAACTCTACGACATCAGGGAAGGGGTTCTAAGTGAGGTTTTGGTCCTGTGTAACTTTATGTGGTTGTTTTGTTAAGGTAAAATGTGGAGGACAAATAACAGATGTATATTTGCTGAAAGTTTAACAAAATACTTGATTTTATACATTTAATTTAAGGCATTACAAATGTTTCTGTGTTGCCAAATAGTTTTGTTGCTCATATGCAAGTGTATGAAAATAATGTTCTGTTCATGATGAAGGGGAAATTTTTTATATATAAAAAAGTACTTGTTTTATAAATTAAAGAAAATGAAGGCTGTAATTAATTGTGTGGTTTGGCGGGGGAACTAATATATGGAACAAAATGGCTCTGGTAATTATCTAGTTGTCTTATTTGGAATAGTAAATGAACCTTATAGCTAATTTAATGATTGTAAAACAGTAAACATGTTCTTGTAGTTTTGTAAATTTAAATGCGTTAAGACCTTGCTGACCAACTTAATTGTGCAGAAGATGGTATACTAATCCATAACAGTTAAGATCATTTATATTCTTGCACATTAAAGACTTTACTGAAAAGCACACTCCTTTTTATTGATTTGTATAAACTAGTAAATTTCATAAATAGACTGCACCCAAGACAGACAAATGAATTGCTTACAACCACACATCAGGAATTGGGTAGCATGCTTGTGGCGCTTGGGTAGCGTGCTTGTGCCGATCGGCGCTTGGGTAGCGTGCTTGTGCCGATCGGCGCTTGGGTAGCGTGCTTGTGCCGATCTAAAGGATTGTGTGGTTTGCATGTCTGATCTTCAATGTCAAGATATTTTTTTATTTTTATTTTATATTGACACCTATGTAAGCATCTGTATCATTATTAGTGATCTAATGATCATCAAACTGGAATTCACATGCACTACTTCTTGAGATGGTTTTTAGCCAGTTCAAGATTAAATGCCCATTGTCGTCCAGAACTTTAAAGGTATATGGAAGATTTCCTTTTTTTCTAATCAAACACATGCTGCTTATATCAGTCACACACATTACATTGAGTCAATATATACACATACAGACTTATTTTATTTAAAAATACAATTTGTTTTCCACACCCCCAGAGCAGTTTACATAGGCACAGTGACCCTACCAACAGAAACACTGCATTTGGGTGTTGTTTTTAGCCCTATACTAACCTTCAAGCCAACAGCAACACAATGTAGATATCCACAGAGCAATGTCGGTCTCAAATTGCCATAACCGATTGATACAATGAATTAGCTGTCTGTGATTGGCTACAATGAATTATAAATGTTATGCTAATTTTAGCAAGGATTTCCAGGGGGTTTAACTCTAAAAATCAACTGCTAGCAAACAAGAGATTTAGCAAACCTTCAGGTAAGTTTAATCATATTTATTTTAATATTTTTTTCATACAAAAAATGTTTTCATACCCTGCTGATTTTTCTCTAACAAATGCACTCATAATCCTGTTAACTTAAATATGCCTTTAACCAAATGTTTTATAGGTTGCAAAAATAATTTTTCAATGGAAAATAAGATTGGCAGATAAAAATAAATCTGCATTTTTATCCCACCAGTTAGTTAAGAGGAAGTTTAAAGAAGGGCTCATGGAGACCTGCCTAATTGCGTTTACTTGATTTACATTAAAACTAATAAGAACAAAAGCACAATATGTTGCAGTTCAGATATCCATAAGACTCGTTGCCCTCCATTTCCTGTAACATATCATGTCTCAAGCAGGCCAGAGAACATTCCACTAAGAATTCAAGGTAGAGACGTTAAAAAAATAATAAAAAAAAAAAAAAATAGAATAAAGATACCTTTTCTTTTTGCTTCTGTCCCACTTAACATAAGATCTTCATTAGGTGTATGCATCCTCCTCTCTGGCAGCCTTAAGAACATCACCACTGATTAGGGTACAGTTACAGAAGTTCGTTGTCAGAGTACTCCCAGTTTAGACAGTCGGCTTTGACTTAAAATAACATTTTCAAAATCTAATACTTGTCCCGCTTAGAGCAGACCATTACACTAGATATTAAACCATTTCTGCAAGCCCAAAAAATGATTCACTTTCAGTAAAAGATGTATAGATTATAGGCATGTTTGCCTGCGGTGCTATTGATACAAATTCTGTATTCCTATATTTAGCCATGTAGTCTAGTTTGTTTATATATATTATATATATATATATATATATATATATATATATATATATATATACACTGTATTTACGCAATTCTAATGTGCACCTTTTACAAAGAAATAGTGTCCATAATTAAGGGTGCTCATTAGAATCGATGGAGCACTAGAATCAGCAGCAAAACGGCTCTCAGATGAGCAGACCGCACAGGGGGCCTGTTATTGGAAAGTGGCTCCTCAAAGACACAGACTGAGAGCCCAGCACAGTGGCATACAGGGCCTAGCACCCAGAGAGCCCAGCACAGTGGCACACAGGGCCTAGCACCCAGAGAGCCCCAGCACAGTGGCACACAGGGCCTGGCACCCAGAGAGCCCCAGCACAGTGGCACACAGGGCCAGGCACCCAGAGAGCCCCAGCACAGTGGCACACAGGGCCAGGCACCCAGAGAGCCCCAGCACAGTGGCACACAGGGCCTAGCACCCAGAGAGCCCCAGCACAGTGGCACACAGGGCCTAGCACCCAGAGAGCCCCAGCACAGTGGCACACAGGGCCTAGCACCCAGAGACGCCCCAGCACAGTGGCACACAGGGCCTAGCACCCAGAGACTCCCCAGCACAGTGGCACACAGGGCCTAGCACCCAGAGACGCCCCAGCACAGTGGCACATTGGCCTAGCACCCAGAGACGCCCCAGCACAGTGGCACACGGGGCCTGGCACCCAGTGAGCCCCAGCACAGTGGCACACTGGTCCTGGCACCCAGTGAGCCCCAGCACAGTGGCACACGGGGCCTGGCACCCAGAGAGCCCCAGCACAGTGGCACACGGGGCCTGGCACCCAGAGAGCCCCAGCACAGTGGCACACGGGGCCTGGCACCCAGAGAGCCCCAGCACAGTGGCACACAGGGCCTGGCACCCAGAGAGCCCCAGCACAGTGGCACACAGGGCCTGGCACCCAGAGAGCCCCAGCACAGTGGCACACAGGGCCTGGCACCCAGAGAGCCCCAGCACAGTGGCACACAGGGCCTGGCACCCAGAGAGCGCATTACATTCGCCATTTGATTAATGGGTTCCAAATTAGGAGTGCGCATTAGATTCAATGGCGCACTAGACTCACGTAAAAACGGTATATATTATAAGATGAGGTTAGAGATTTTATTTTTTGTAATTGATGGAAACCAGAATTAGTCTAGGACATGCTTGAGAGCATTCAAATCTGGAGATGTATTTCCATATTTCAGTCAATCTTTTCAGGATAAGCCTGTTTAAACAAAGTAATGTATATAATAGTAGAAATTACAATAAGTTAGCCATGTTTTGGTTAAGCAGAGCTATCATCTTTGATGACTGGAGTTATGAAACACTGATGTGCAGTTGATCCAAAGCCAAGTGTTGAATTCCCTACTTGAGCACAGGTGGCTTGAGCACATTTGTTTAACCATTAATTACAATAACCATGCTTGCAGATCCTCAGATCTTTGCTTCTGTGTGCCCTTGGGAACTAGGGGCTCTCGAATTTGGACCTTGCATTTATTTTTTTATTTCGATTTTCAGTCCGAAACGAAGTATAATATACTTAGGGGTGCTGAATCTGTACAGCAATGATGACTTATATAGGATCAACTATTAATTAGTAGTTTAATTTAATACATGACAATACTGCCACTCATTACACAGAATAGCTGCTGTCAAGATGGGCATTCTTCCAAAAATGTTATATTTATTCTGTTCACTTCCAATCACATTTGTTCAGATAGATATCAACTGCTTAGAGAATTACATTTTCATGTTTGTCAGAGGGTGCAGAACTTTGGTTTAACTGGGCTAAGTTTATAATATATACCTAACAGTACTTTGGCATTCTTCTAGTAACATCCTTCAATGGGTTGAGAGAGAAAACATTCAAGATATCACATGGCACCCAAACGACCATAATTAAAAATAATTTCCTTCAAGGCAATATGCATAGAGTTACAAAGCAATAGAGGATGCAAAATGCCTCAGCCAATCAAGTTCAACCTTTTTAGATCTGTTTTGGTCTTTCTAAAGATGTGGGTTAATTGATCCAGAGGAAGGCTTTGTCTTTTTACGTTGGGTTCAGGCTGGATTAACTAGATGGATTAATGTTCTTTCTTGCAAATGGACAACCCGTACCAAATCAGCCTATAAAGGGAAAGACTTGGTATTGTTCTTGAGGCTTACTTTCTATAGTCACAAGCCATACATTTTACTAACACTCCAAAAGAAGAAGTCAGGCCAGAGACAGTCCTTCCCCCACACCCATATTATTTTGGACGGGGTGCTATTAACCACTCCTTAAAACCTGTAAAAATATAATATACCAATGGGGGTTCTAATGGACTCCCATTGGGCCTCCACCTATAAACATGGAGTCCTTGTGGATTCCTATGGTACCTAGACTTAACTCCATATCATGTTGGTCCTTATGGACCCCCACTGCATCCTAAAGACTACCATGGGGGTCCTTTTGACACTATACCCCTCATGGGTGCTCATTAGGACCCAAACCATCCCTAAGACTACCCCTTCAAACTACCTGCACTAAACACCAAACCTAGAAAATACTTCAATAAAAAGTTACCAAAAATAATTACACAGAAACAAAAAATTACATTAATAAATGAAAAATAAAAGTATTTTACAGAAATTAAAAATAAACTAAGGTTGTAATGCATAAAAAGTCTTAATATATTCTCCTCCTTTATCCTTGACACCCTGCTGGTCCTCAATATTCAGCCCTGGATCAGCATGTGATTGGAGCTGTTCAGTATTACATAGGCTTCTAATTGGCTAAAATATGTCATGTCAGCCAGCCAAACAACCAGAATCTAGTACTTGAATTCCCAAACGCTAATTGGTTGCTGTGTAACCAGTCAGAGAAGTCTACCATTTATAATTGGTTAAAGCTTTTAATCTGAAATTCATGGATTGACACCTGTGCATTTTGATTGGTCAACAGTCTAACCACATGCCACTATTTTGCCTATTTGGATTGGCTAAAACATCCAATTAGAATAGGGCTTAAGAATAGTGTTACCCTTCTCTGATGGGTTATTGAAAGAGGCAATCAGTAAAAAGATTGTAAGCTTACAATAGCCAATCAGAGAAGGGTAACACTATTCTATGGTCCTATTCTGACTAGCTGCTATTTTATTCAAACCAAATAGGAAAAAATAAATAGAGCCCCGATTGATTATGCTTTTAACAGAATGCACATATTTCAATACCTGAATTCTGATTGTTTTAAAGTTTATTAAACAGAAATTTGTCGGTAGCCTTCCCTCACTGGTTGAACAGCAATCAAATACAAGATTTTGACTGGCTAAAATCTCATTCATATTTCAGCCTTTCAGAAGCTTTTCAAAAACTCTATATAATACAGGACTGTGCCAAAAAACCCTCAGAGCCAGAGCTCCTTTAGTTTTAGAGGTAGGGTTTTGTTTATTGGATGGCAGACCTTGCGCAGGCTGAAAAGAGGAACGAGGGTCTTCAAGTATGACAGAAGAGGACTGATTTCTACAATCAACTGGACTGAATATTGAGGACAAAAGTGTTGCAGATCATTGCTGGGGAATCCTCTATGGAGGGTAATATATCATTGAATTTATTTTTCCCCACAGGTAATGTAAGAAGCTGTATTTTTATTATTTCAAAATTAATTTATATTGTTATTTTAATTGCAATTTTATTCTACACATACTTTAGTGTTGGTAGTTTGGGAGGTCCTTAGGGATCCCCATGTGTCAGCAAGGCAGGAGTTCCTACAGTAGCCATGTAATAAAGCCCTAGAGTCCACTGATCTCAAGGATTGAATGTACATCATTCACTAATTTTGTATGCAGAGTAACTGAAAGCACAACCAGAAATGATAAATTGTTCTTTTGCATCATAGTGGCAAACTGCAAGAGCTTTTTTTTTTTTGCATTTTATTCCTTACCTCATTTCAATAAATAATGGTGTTTTCTTGGTGGGTTAAGACTTGCTCATATATTCCCTCGTACAACATGTTTATATCTGTTGCACACACTAAATCAGACAGTTGCCAAGGTAACCCCACACGCATTTTACTTCAAGTGCGTTTGTATGATGACAATGAGTGGTGGAGTAGAATGTGCCTCCTCTCCCCCACCCCCTTTCAACCTGCTCGCTTGTTAAGCTTTGCCAAAAAAGAGTAAAGCTATAAAATTAATTTTGACTGCCACCTGAATGACATGCATTTATTTTTATTGCTGCTCCATTCAGAAATATACATAAAAACCCTTGTACATATGCTGCTTTCTTTCTTTCCAGGAACAAAACATCCAAATCCTGCTACAGACCTGCAATCCAATAAACAATAAAGGTGGAGAGCTCTGTGCTATGCTGTGGGTTTAGATACTTTTATGGTGAAGATCGGAGCTTAGCATTTTCACTACATCAGCACTACATCCACCTTTTTGTTGTCTTTACCACAGAATATCGACTGTTGTTTCAGACAAGCACTGAGCTAAGTGGCTGTCAATATCAAGCTGGGATAACCTGCATGAAAAAAAAAGAAGAAAGGGATTAGTGCAATCCTGCAGGGAGTAACTGAAGCATCTAAATCATAAGCATTTTAAGTGACCCAGCGAAGGTCCCAACTATTGCCGCAATGTAAATTATGTAAATATAACTCTAACTAGTTGTTGAAAATGTTCTGGGGAATGTCCGATAATTTGATATTTTAACCATAAATTAGATAAAACGGTCCTCTGACTCTCCTAATGAAGGAGATAAGTCACAAGAGCATGCCCAGAAAGTTTAATTTATAATAATAAGGCGTAATCACTCAAGTTGCTGTGCCTTATTTATCCAGCTCAGCATGCTAGTCTTTCTTATCACCCACTTCACTAATCGTGAGCAATAAATATGTGATAAACTCATTATAACCTTTTCATGTAATGTATGCTTAAAATACATGACTTTCAAGCTCAGTTATCTTAACCCTTACACATATAAATAAATATAATTACAGATGATTGAGTGAATGTGCTGCAATAGCTGGGACCTTTAAACCGAAGAGGACTCGTCTGGCGCACTTCCAGTAGTTTGAATGTAATTATGGTTTCACTGTGTAACAGAGACTGCTTAGAATTAGAATTCATCTAAAAAACGACATTCATTAATTAGGTTTCAGCCAAATGCAAAATTATATTGGTATGGAATTAATTCTTCTGCAACCCATGCAATTTACTTTTTACCTATTTTGTTACATTACAGCCTTAAGTTCAATGTTTTGTTAATCAGACTATTGTGTTCTGACCCATCACATAACATTCAAAGTTGGTGAAGTGAAATGAGAAAAATATATACATAAAACTATTATTTAGAAATAGAAAACAGAAAATTGACATGTGCGTATGTGTTCATCCCCTTTGTTATGAAGCCCATAAAAAGCTCTGGTGCAACCAATTACCTTCAGAAGTCACATAATTAGTGAAATGATGTCCACCTGTGTGCAATCTAAGTGTCACATGATCTGTCATTACATACACACACCTTTTTTTTGAAAGGCCCCAGAGGCTGCAACACCTAAGCAAGAGGCACCACTAACCAAACACTGCCATAAGGACCAAGGAACTCTACAAACAAGTAAGGGACAATGTTGTTGGGAAGTACAAGTCAGGGTTACGTAATAAAAAAAATATCCAAATCTTAGATTTGATGATGCTCCTGGGGATTATCAATCATAACCAAATGGAAAGAACATGGCACAACAGTAAACCTGCCAAGAGACGGCCGCCCACCAAAACTCATGGACCGGGTAAGGAAGGCATTAATCAGAGAGGCAGCACAGAGACCTAAGGTAATCCTGGAGGAGCTGCAGAGTTCCACAGCAGAGACTGGAGTATCTGTACATAGGACAACAATAAGCTGTACGCTCCATAAAGTTGGGCTTCATGGCAGAGTGGCCAGAAGAAAGCCATTACTTTAAGCAAAAAAACAAAATGGCACGTTTTGAGTTTGCGAAAAGGCATGTGGGAGACTCCCAAAATGTATGGAGGAAGGTGCTCTCGTCTGAAGAGACTAAAATTGACCTTTTCGGCCAAAGAAAAACGCTATGTCTGGCGCAAAACAAAAACATCACCTCACCCAAAGAACACCATCCCCCACAGTGAAACTGTGGCAGCATCATGCTGTGGGGATGGTTTTCAGCAGCCGGGACTGGGAAACTGGTCAGATTTGAGGTAAAGATGGATGGTGCTAAATACAGGGATATTCTTGAGCAAAACCTGTACCACTCTGTGCATGATTTGAGGCTAGGACGGAGGTTCACCTTCCAGCAGGATAATGACCCCAAACACACTGCTAAAGCAACACTTGGGTAGTTTAAGGGGAAACATGTAAATGTGTTTTGAATGGCCTAGTCAAAGCCCAGACCTCAATCCAATAGAAAATCTGTGGCCAGACTTAAAGATTGCTATTCACAAGCACAAACTATCCAACTTGAAGGAGCTGGAGCAGTTTTGCAAGGAGGAATGGGCAAAAATCCCAGTGGTAAGATGTGGCAAGCTCATAGAAACTTATCCAAAGCGACTTGGAGCTGTGATTGCTGCAAAAGGTGGCTCTACAAAGTATTGACTTTAGGGGGGTGAATAGTTATGCACATTTACTTTTTCCCTTTATTTTGTCCTATTTGTTGTTTGCTTCACAATAATAAAAAAAAAAAACATCTTCAAAGTTGTGGGCATGTTCTGTAAATTAGATGATGCAAATCCTAAAACAATCCATGTTAATTCCAGGTTGTGAGGCAACAAAACACACCCAAAAATATATATATATCAACATTTAACTTATATGGAGCCTGCCCCTGACAAACAAAGAAATAAAGAGCATATTAGCATGCATGGTCATTTTGCGGTGTGCCACACTTCCTCTTTACAGAGAAGCTCAAGTCACCTCTGCCACTGTCCAGCACTGCTATAAAGTCGACCATCAGGCACATTATTCTGCTGGTTCTACTGAAGCACTTCCTACTCCGAAAGGGGAAGAAGTGCTTCAAAGCATATTAACACCGTAGCTTCATAATTAAAGCTTGGTATTTGTGCCTTATCAGCTGTCCTGTAATGGGAAGCCACAAGTGGGATTTGAGCAGTTACGGCTTTAGATGAAAGAAAATAATTCCAGCTGCAGAATTTAGCGTACATTGCGGCACGAACATGCAGAAAGCCAAGGAAACTAGCTATAATAAACAAATGAGGAGGAATACAGTGAAAACGCCATCTTAAATGACTGGCAACATTTTTTGCTTTGTCATATTGTTTGTTAAATACCACCACCATCATTAGAAAGCTAAAGGCAGTAAAGCAAAGAGAAAACAAAGACAAAAATAAATAAAAATGTGAAAACTTACTGTTTGGGAAATTCCATAAGGCACATGGGACAACTCACTAGTGACCCGGGACCTTCTTCAGCTTTGTCTGGGCATGTTCCTACTTTCTGTGCTGTAGAAGTTGATGGTCCAATGTCTTCATCAGAAATGTCCAGCATTATAACATCAGTGTTTGTTTCCTTTCTGTGTGCTTCTTCTACCTTTTGTGCTGAGGGTCTGCTCTTTATTTGTGATGCCTTGATTGAAGATAGCTTGAGAAGAGACTGTTTTGTGGCCAGTTTTGGTTCTTTCAAGTTCTTTGTTGAGCTTTTCATTGTGACAGCTTGTTTCTTTTGCTCAGAGTTGGTCACACACTGGTCCACTTTTTGAATTTTGTCTATTTGCACAACCGTGTCAAGACTTGGTTTTGGAGGTCGAGTGTGTAACACATTCTCGGACATTTTGTTCTTCTCATCGTATATAACACCATCATCCTGTTTTTTGACACAACCCTGGTCTGACGCTTGTTCTTCTACATATTTAGGCAATGGAATCCACTCGATTTGTTTCTGTCCAACCATAAAAACTTCAAGTGTATCATTCTCCTTTATGTTTCTAACAATCTAAAAATAATGAGATTTTTAATATGTGATTGCTGAATGTACATTAAAAGTCTGTTTATTTTTTTCATTTTTAGTAACTTGCCCGTTAAAACTTACGGGATAATATTTCATGTGTCTCCCCCCCCACATCTTTCTCTCCCCCCCCCCCCCCACACACACACATCTCCCCCCCCCCCCCACACACACACACATCTCCCCCCCCCAAACGTCTCCTCCCAGACATGGCACTATGAGCATGAGTGGTGCATTGCACATGCTCATCACAGTGTGTAACCTCCCTAATTGTTATACATTCAATAAGAAAACATAATGAAGACCGTTATTGTAGCCCAGTAGGACACCATTTTAGCCAGAATGATCACTCCATCCATAACTTAAAAGTCAAAATACTCAGAGGAAAATTTAAAAGCATCCAAGAGAGAAAAGCATTTGAAATAAAGATGATCACATTCTTCAACTCTAAAAACACAGGACTTAATATAGACTTGGGCTTTCTCACACATTATCAGAATTTCATGTGATTTTTTTTTCTTTTTCTTCTTATACTATAACAGACTTAGCTCTCTTAATGAGGTGTTTGGCCAACAGGAAAGATATCACTGTGGACTACAGTGCTCTACTTTTTCATGTATATATTGATGTATATGTGTATATATGTTTCCTTTGCTATCTTGTGTTTATTCCCCATATATGTATTTACCTGATGATATCAGATGCTGTTTCCACTCTATCTGCATCTGCTGTTATTATTCAAACTGAGGGTTCCATCTAATGTAGTATTGCTTGAGACTTGATAAAGGGAGGTTAAGCCTCTCGAAAGCTCGTAATTATAAATAAGACGTTTGTCCAATACAAAAGGTATCAAATTATATTGCAATACTCATTATTAATCTATGTATATATATGGATTAATAATTACTAAATTACTAAAATTACTGGACATTCACGGCTGCTTCAATCTTCAATATATATATATATATAAAATTTAAAATTTGAAGACTAAGTGGGGCAAAACATGTAGGTTTCAAGATAGTTATAACTGAAGACATAATATAAAATAGGTTATTAATAAGCAAACTAAATTACATTAAAGAACCAATGAAGTCAGAAAGATGTCCACAGGGTGGTAGAGAATCTGCCCATGAGGCTGTCCTGATAGGAATCTTTATCTCTTTTTTTCATACAATGTCTACTGCAGGCGGATCAGAAATAAATGTTTACTGCTTCCTGGGAAGAATCTCTCCCACTAACCTGGACACATGGGAGAGATACATTGCTGCCATAGGGTGCAACACTAAAGTTGACATGTAAGTTTTTTAAGCTACATCAAGTTTATATTCTTCAAGTACTGATTTCATTGCTATTATCAGTTTCTAAATAAACAAATTCCACTATATCTTATGACCATTACAATGGAAGAGGAACTAAACAAATACAAAGATTTAATGATACTATCAACAAACCGTTTGACGACACTTGCTTGTATGTTATGAAGAATTAGAACAATGAATAATTCTGATGACAAACTTCTTGTATTTGACTGAAATAAGCATCCAAAATCATGAAATGTAAGGGCACTGATCTACACACATTTCCAGCTCTGCAGATGGTATCTGTTAACATTGTACATAAAAAATGACTTTTTCCCACCCAGTAAAAGAAAGACAAAGCATTTTAAGTAAAATCAGTGTAACTATAGTAACCGTGAACATACTCCAATTTCATTATTCTGTTGTCATAAGCTTTAATCTCCAAAATATAAAAAGCCATGTATTTTTTTAACAGAGCCCTTTTTTTGCTGAAATAGTGAAGGTGTTGCTGCATCTGGAGTGCATTTACTAGCACATAAATTGTTAGTTAACTACTGTATTTTGGGAAACAGGCTCAGTTTTTTTTTTCTATTTGCAATCCACCACTGCCAGATAGGATCTTGGCTGCGCAAAAATTTCCATTAGGGCTTCGCTAGTAACAGAGGCTTTCAAAGAATGTCTGTACAATATGTTCAAATAATGAGAACTTCTGTGATTGTCATCTACAAGCTAAATCGTGCCTTCCAGACGCATTTTAATACATCATTACAATCTAATTTGATGCCTATTGATCCCTTGACTGCCCGTGACCTATAACACAGAGTATTTAATATATCACCACAGTAATGCGACACGCAGAGGGAAAACGGATTTCATTTTCCATATTTTGCAGAAATGTAGTTTTCCTCCCCAGAGAATCTCCACACTTGGTACCAAACATACACACACGGATTTTGAAGCATTACTTATGAACACATTATCAGTTTGGGAGGAATACAATTAGAAATTATACTGAACCTGCTAAAGGAATAGATTTTTTTTTTTTTTGCTTTATTTCATCTTCATTTGAGGACAAAAACATACATTTTATTAGTTTACCAGATAAGTGATCCCTTAAGCATTGCATATATACAGTGGATATAAAAAGTCTACACACCCCTGTTAAAATGTCAGGTTTCTGTGCTGTAAAAAAAATGAGACAAAGATAAATCATTTCAGAACTTTTTCCACCTTTAATGTGACCTATAAATTGTACAACTCAATTGAAAAACAAACTGAAATCTTTTAGGTAGAGGAAAGAAAAAATATAAAAATAAAATAATATGGTTGCATAAGTATGCACACCCTTAAACTAATACTTTG
Organism: Discoglossus pictus; assembly: GCA_027410445.1. Taxonomy (NCBI): domain Eukaryota; kingdom Metazoa; phylum Chordata; class Amphibia; order Anura; family Alytidae; genus Discoglossus; species Discoglossus pictus. Next base: position 148,953,485 of record CM050169.1, read on the forward strand.
TTGAAGCACCTTTTGATTTTATTACAGCACTCAGTCTTTTTGGGTATGAGTCTATCAGCATGGCACATTTTGACTTGGCAAGATTTGCCCACTCTTCTTTGCAAAAACACTCCAAATCTGTCAGATTGCGAGGGCATCTCCTGTGCACAGCCCTCTTCAGATCACCCCACAAATTTTAAATCGGATTCAGGTCTGGGCTCTGGCTGGGCCTTTCCAAAACTTTAATCTTCTTCTAATGAAGCCATTCCTTTGTTGATTTGGATGTATGCTTTGGGTCGTTGTCATGCTGAAAGATGAAGTTCCTCTTCATGTTCAGCTTTCTAGCAGAAGCCTGAAGGTTTTGTGCCAATATTGACTGGTATTTGGAACTGTTCATAATTCCCTCTATCTTAACTAAGGCCCCAGTTCCAGCTGAAGAAAAACAGCCCCAAAGCATGATGCTGCCACCACCATGCTTCACTGTGGGTATGGTGTTCTTTTGGTGATGTGCAGTGTTGTTTTTGCGCCAAACTTTTGGAATTATGGCCAAAAAGTTCAACCTTGGTTTCATGAGACTAACACCTTTTCCCACATGCTTTCGGGAGACTTCAGGTGTGTTTTTGCAAAATGTAGCCTGGCTCTGGGTGTTTTTCTTCGTGCCACTCTACCCCATAGCCCAGACATATGAAGAATACAGGAGATTGTTGTCACATGTACCACACAGCCAGTACTTGCCAGATATTCCTGCAGCTCCTTTAATGTTGCTGTAAGCCTCTTGGTAGCCTCCCAGACCAGTTTTCTTCTTGTCTTTTCATCAATTTTGGAGGGAGCTCCAGTTCTTGGTAATGTCACTGTTGTGCCATATTTTCTCCACTTGACTGTCTTCACTGTGTTCCATGGTATATCTAATGCCTTGGAAATTCTTTTGTACCCTTCTCCTGACTGATACCTTTTAACAATGAGATCCCTTTGATGCTTTGGAAGCTCTCTGTGGACCATGGCTTTTGCTGTGGGATGCAACTAAGAAAATTTCAGGAAAGACCAACTAGAGCAGCTGAACTTTATTTGGGGTTCATCAGAGGCACTTTAAATGATGGCATGTGTATGCTGACTCCTATTTAACACAATTTGGAATGTGATTGCTTAATTCTGAACACAGCTACATCCCCAGTTATAAGAGGGTGTGCAGACTTATGCAACCACATTATTTTTCTTTTTAATTTTTCTTCCCTCCACCTAAAAGATTTCAGTTTGTTTTTCAATCGAGTTGTACAGTTTATAGGTCACATTAAAGGTGGAAAAAGTTCTGAAATGATTTATCTTATATATGTCTCATTTTTTTACCAGCACAGAAACCTGACATTTTAACAGGGGTGTGTAGACTTTTTATATCCACGGTATATTTATATCCACGGTATGCATATACACATATACACACACACAACAAAGACTGTATTTATTTTATTTTTTGAAAATCTATCATCTTATTATTCAGTACCGCACTTTATCACATATATAGTTCTCAGCATCGCGGGGTTGCCAAAAAACGTTGGTAATGCAATGTAAAAACTGCGGGCTCGCTGTTGGCCATAGGCGCTCATCCCTACGACCCGCAGGACTACACATCAACAGAAATCTCAATTACACAATTCACAATGTGTGACCCGTAGCACTTTGAAAAAATATACAGTGGAAAGCTTGAAAAAAGGAAAGCAGAACTTAGAGTTAACAGCCGAACCGCGTACATACAAAAGCACAAATAAAATTTAAAAAAATCACACACACCACGGGGGGACAGCCAGGACGTCTGGGAGTTACGTTGCATGAGAATTTAAACACAATTTGACGATTTTCAATGGCGGCTGAAAAAACGAAAACGAGGCTACACGACCCCTAACCACGCAAAACACCACCAGGCACATAAGACTTTTACCCAGGAATGTATGAGGTATAAAAAACACTATTGGGAAACACGAAAAATGCTCCAGACCTGCGTAACATATACACAATAACAGCCATTTTACAACACTAACTTGCAACTAATAACATGGCTCTTAATTAATAAAATATAAAAATATTGAAGGTTTATCATCTGTTGCCCTTTCTGGATCACTACCTTGTGCTGGTGAAGAGGTGAGTGTACCTCAATGAAGCTGTGAGCTAAACCATGTAGGGTCACCCAAGATGAGCAGGTCATAGCAGAGAGATCAGGCAAATTGCAGTTCACTAGGGAAGGAACTGGCAACACACTCCAGGAACTTTGCCAAAATAACCTTATGTACACGCATGACCAGAGACATAACGATTGTGTCTGGGGTGCTCTTGTCCATAGGCTGACGGAGAGTCAGTCACGACTAAACGACACAACAACAATATCCTGAAAACTGACATACTTGGTAGAACTATCCCTACCCTTCTGATTAAAGGCTCAATCCAGTTAGAAAAAAAAAACTCTAAATAAAGGTATTTTTCATAATGAGATATTTATTTTGATCTTGTTAATGTATTTATCCAATGACTGCTTTGCCAGAAAATAGCCCCATAGAAAAGGATTAAAGAGACAGTAATTGCAACTGGTTTTGTTCAAGCATTTAAAAAAAGAGTGCGTTTTAAACGTTATGAATAAATATTAAGTAAAAACTGGTTAAAATTAATTGAAACTAACAGGCATTGCAGCAAAACATACTTTAGTCTGTAGATCTCATTGGCTGGCACAAAGCAAGCCCCCAAGAGCAGTTAGACTTCTAAATATGTTTTTGTGCTCTGAGAACTTAATTTGAAAAAGGAACACACAGACATGTTGTCAAATACTCTCTTTCGGATGCAGCAAATAAAACAATTCTTTCAATGTCCCTTTAAGTTTAGCAAGACTCTGCTTCCCACTGAGCCTGATAAATCTTAATTTTAATATGGTTAGAGGACCAGTTAGCCCAATAATTTATAATTATTTACCTCAAAGAACTTGCATTGCCTTTTCAATATTATATTTACAGACTGCCTTAAATTGGCATTGTATGGAATATTAAGCTATGGAGGGGGCATGCTTCTGGGCATGTGCCGGGGAGCGGGATGTGTTAAATATCAAAAGCTCACATGACATAACAAATTGAGCTCCCTCCCTACTGAAGGCATTTACAATGGTACCTTGGTACTCAACCTTACTCCAAAAACTGAGTACCAAACGTGTACTCTAGTTTTTTTGCTCAACCAGAGGCGTTGAGTACCGAAATAGTCGCGTTCTGATGTAGAGGAGTACCGAGGTACCACTTTACTTATGTATTAGTTTGTTACACATTTTAAAAAAAGTAATTTTTTACTAAAACTATAATAATCCTTTAAAAACTGCAGATATTAACACGATAAAGCAATGCTGATAAGTGTCAATGGTCCTCCTGAATGTGAAGCTGAGGTTAAATTGCACCAATTAATTTTTTTAGTGATAAGTATTATATCAGATCGAGCCCTAAGACTACAAGACTTATACAAATATATTTTGGCACCACTATTCTCCATTCCCTCTTTTTCAATTTTAAGACAGACTGTTTTTATTAATGCATCATTTTAATGACTTTTTATTATATGAATACAGAATTACTCTGTAAAACATACATTAACTACCAATTATCACAAAGGCACTATTTTCAACAAGAATGCATGTACCCACAAAAGTGAGTTCTTAGAGAGAGGCTTAGATAACTTAAATAGACCCTCTCAATGTTATTTCCAGGAAACGCACCTTATTGCCAAAGTCTGGTAGTCTGGGCACCGCGCCCCAGCCTACGCTTTGCAGGTCTGGAAAAGCCGCCTTCAGAACCTGTCTCCACATTTGCTCAGCAGCAGTTAAATCGATTTCATCAAACCAGGAACCGGTGGAGCTGCGTCTTCTGAAAGAGAGCGAGAGCAGCAAACCATAAGTGAAAGCACAAAAGCACAATTCTGTCAAATCCCATCATCTTAAGACTGTGGCTCTGTCAGGAAAATCCAGAATGTCATCAAGAGAATAGAAATGCATCTGACCGATCATTATAAACAAGCTCCCGACAAACCACACACTGGTAATAATGGAGTAGTGAAGCAATGGATGCCAGGGTTACAGAGTGGACATTTAAGTGCACAACTCAAATTTCACTCTAGGTTTTTCATAGAAGGGCAGCTATGGTGAAAAGGACCAAGTCTAATATATTAGTATGTATTTTTTTTGTAAATTATGGACAATATGCTTTAAAAATGTTTTTTTATTTTATTACTTATATAGGAGTCTTATAAAACAGCTATTGGGGTATCCAGGACTATACATATGTGGACTAATCTGTTTCAGTTAGGTGTATTATAATATTTGCAGAGAAAATTAGCATATCGTTAGTGTTGTGTTGATTTTGTTCTTATCCAGGGAGTATCCTGGTAAATAATCCCTTCTGAATTATTACATTTAGCAAGGCTTCACTTATCATTGGACCCAATAATTTATTCATCCAGCATTCAGACTGACGGTTAATCCATTACCGATAAATCGACATTCCGTTAAGAATAAATTATTTCACTTTGAGAACTTCAATTGTTGGGTTTTGCTAGGAAAATAACACAAACTGCCTCTTGTCATGTGTCAGATTTATCACTTGTACCTGCCAACCCTAGCTGTAAATCTTAAATATTTTTACTGTAGGCCTGCTTCCTGCAGGGCATGTCCTTGTAAACGAATAGGCTTTGTATGAGTCCAATTAAGAGCGCTGGCAGGTGTACCTGCCACATTCTCATTGTGCAGATAGAAAATTCTACTTCTACCTCAGGAAGATCACTGGAAACTAAAATAGATTCCACAGAAGCATAACCGCTGCTAAAAGTAATACATTAAATACTGTGGTTTTCTTTTCCATTCTAAAACATGTTTACTATTTTCAAGTGTAGTTCTTCAAAAGAGTATTTTAAATTTAAAACCCCAGTGGTCCTTTAACATTACAAAGTCCTGCTAATAAATGTATGTTGATGGGTCCTTTTAAAATGTGAACCTGAGGTTAAACAGCACCCATTTAAAGGTATATCTAAGTCTCTGTTTCCCTTTTTCTAATTGGACACATGCCGCTTATATCAGAAACACACATTGCATTGAGGCATTCTATGCACATACAGATGTATTTTATTTAAAAATAAAACTTGTTTTCCACACCCTAGAGCTGCCTACATGGGCACTTGATACCTACCAAAAGAAACATTGCAATCAAATACTGATTTTAACCTTTTACTAACCTTTAAGCCAGCAGCAGCTCAATACAAAGATCTGCAAGGAAGACTACACATCCCATGATTCCTTCCTGCACAAACTGCCATCACGAACTGTTACATTGTATTAAAATGTATAGCTGCCTGTGATTGGCCAAAATAATTATGCTAAGTTTAGCAGGGATTTTCAGGGGTGTTAACTCACAAAAGCTGCTGCTTGCAAACTCAAGAAATTTAGCAAAATCAGGGTGAGTATTTTAATGTTTATTTTGGTATTTTTTCCATGCAAAAACATGTTTTCATACACTACTAATTCTTATCTACCAGATGCATTCATAATCCAGGAAACTTAGATATGCCTTTAACATGACTAAATGGATTGTGCATGGAGTTGGTTTCAACATCCATGGCTCCCTTCCACTTTACAAGATAGATAAGTCACAGATTGGTATCACTATAATAGTTGTGGATCTGCGGGGCGGTTCATAACGCTTAGGGTTTTGGTCACGCTTTGCAAGCCTTCGCGAAGCGAGACGTCGTCCGTGCTCATTGCAGGCCTCGCGATGAGCACCACAGGCACTCATCACTAGCGGTGCCGGCCTCTGTCATTCCCCTCTGCCGCCGTTACGGGCCGCAACCGTGAGGCCTGCAGGACTTCTCATCCTCTCTCATCCCCCTCCCTACTAAGTCCCTTGGGCCGCAATCTTCCTCCTCCCTCCTAACCCCCTTATCCTCCCTCCTCCCCCCCTCTCCAAAAACCTCCCTATCCCATTTCCCCTCTCTCCTCTCACCGTCATCCGCTGAGCTCCTGCAGCGCATCTTCTTGCTGTGACTGTACCGGCATATGCTAATTATGTGACGTCACAGGCGCGTCACCTCATTAGCAGAAGGAGAGAGGTATGTAGAAGGAGAAAGAGATACATAAAGAGATAGAAGTATGTAGAAGTGATACATAGAAAGAGAGGTACTTAGTGGGAGAGAAAGAGTTATGTTGAAGTGATGGAGAGAGAGGTGGCCCCCAGTCTATAGCATGCGCATTTGTCGCGTGCAAGCTTTTGTTTTGTGCTCATTATTCGGGTTGCGGATTTGTCATCGAGCTTTTAACGCCGCGCATTTGTTGTGCTCCGTTATTTCAGGACACCAAGTTTTTGAGTTTAGCAATTTGATAGACAGGGATATTTGCAAATGGTGTTAGTAGGGCTCCACCAATTTGTATTTATATTTTTTGTATGGTTCCTTGTTAGATGATAATCTGGTATGGAAAGTATTCAGGATATATTTCAGAGCCACTAGTTTAGTTAATAGCTTTTGGGTCCATATCACTCCTACCTTGGCCTGAAGCCCTATTCTTTGGTGGTTTAAAAAAAAAAATCTGCAAGGATAATGCACCACTCACAACATGGATGCTCTTTAAATTAAATATGTATCAAATGGACAGTAAAGCTCCACTTTAAGTTGATTTTTTCAAAAATATATGTTATAAGTAGAATATTGATAAACCAATGTTTTTTTTTGTCTGAAGGCAGTGTATCTTCATCATTCATATTAACATTATAGCAGAAATAGAACAAAAGATGGAAGAAAAAAATAGAGGAAAAAAATATCTGCTAAAATATATTTGTAACTATAATTGAGATGTAGTTCATATTATTCTGCAGTTTATTTTTGTAAATCAAAATAATACAAATATATATTTTTCTGTTCTTTTCTTTATGTAGCTCACTGAACGTCCTGTACCACATCCTGCACTTGACATTGGACATGTTCTTCCACTTGTATTGCACAATCAAACATAAGGAAAACATACATTTATTCTTTATCTCTCGTTTCATGCTATAGATTATAATGTGACATAACTTCAGAAATGCTAAGATGTAAACAAATAACTACCACATCAACACGCACTACGTCATCCTTACAATTAGTCATGAAATACATTTTTAACTATTGGCCCAAACAAAACACTGAAAATGGAAATTGAAGAATTATAATCCTGTATGTACATCTTGTAATAAAACAGGAAATTACACAAAGAATATGAAATCACTGTCTCAACAACAGTTGCTTATTTTTTCAATATTTTAGATACCTGATGGGCCAAATGTTCTACAATCCCTTATACCGGCTTTAAAATACCCATATGATTATATATATTTAAAATATAATATCCCAAAAGAAGAAATAGAAGCAATTCTAACTATTGCAAACACTCTTGACCAGGGTAGTAATCAGTTTTAAAAAGTTTACTTTTATTTTTCTTACAATAAAATCTTATATATTGCATATTTTAATGAAAAAAACTGTATTTAAAAGATTTTTCAGTGTGCATGGTGAAGCCGACAATTGGGCATCACAGAAATGTGCGCAGGCCTGGAAGCGCGCACGCGCAATAGCGTGCGCCTACAAGCTTCCCCTGCCTGTTATATCCCTGCCTATTATATGTACTGCACCCCTGCCTGCTCCGACTGTATACCCCTGCCTGTTCTCTCTCTCCCCCTCTACTCTATCACACATCTCTCCCTCCTCCCATCCACAGATATTACTTACCCCATCCCACGGGCAATAGTGCGCCCCAACATCTATGTTTCCCATTTGTGAAGTATCGGGGTCTGGCTGCGTCCCATTACTCCCCTGTATGCCCGTGGAATGGGGTAAGTAATATCTATGGATGGGAGGAGAGAGTAATGTGTAATAGAGAGGGGGGGATGGAGAGAAGGGAGAGAGAGAGAGGACAGGCAGGGTTACACAGTCGGGGCAGGCACATAACAGGCAGGGAAGGCTGATAGGGGCGCGCTATTGCGCGTGAGCGCTTCCAGGCCTGCACACATGTGTTTGATGCCCCGTTGTCGGCGCCCCTATGTCAGCGAGGCTTCAGCATGTGCGCTGAAGTCGTGCTACAATTTAAAATACACTGCTTTCAAGAACTACACTTGAAAATATGCAAAACTAAATGGAAACTAAAATAATACGGTCTCTAATTTATTATCTTTTAGTAGAAATTATGCTGCTGGAGGATTTACCATTTTGGTTTCTGCTGACCATAGCAAAGAGGTCAGGCAATTTGTGGTCCACTGGAGAAGGAACTGGCAACCCACTCAAGTTTATTTGCCATGAAAACCTTATGGATTAGCACAACCAGACACAAAATGTGCCTGGCATGCTGCAGACCTTAGGGTCACAGAGAGTCGGACATGACTGAATGACTAAACAACAAAAAAGGCTCTCTTTATAAGTATTTACGCCCACTAATATAGAGAGAATGACCTGGAAAATTATCCCTGGACAGGACAATGGCTTTTACATTTCGTAATACTCAGTACATGGCTCCTAAACTAGAAAATGTGGTCTACAAGAGTAACAATACTCACAATGCAGCCAGATCCTATAATATGGGTCAGCAACCTATGGCACTATTGTTGGATGTGGAGCATAAAGGGATTTTTATTAGCACATGGGTGGGGAGTCAGACTTGCTAAGTGAACATGGGGTGATGACGTTGGTTTCATGAAATGAGTGTAATAAAGGTTATTTGTGAATTGAATGGGTGACAGACAAGCGATAAAGATATCATGTGATGGAAATGGTGTTATATGGTGGAGTATTTCAGGAATTTGATGAGGTTGGGTAATGGTGTATATGATAAGGTTGATCTGATGATGAATATGCATACACTAATAGATATATACACGAAGATATATTTCACATATATTAAATGTATTATCAGCACTCAATATCTTAAGTGAGAGTAAATAATAATTAAGACTGAGCTCTTAAAAGTTCCCGTGATCTAGAAATATGTGCCATTAAAGTTATGCCTATAAACCTAAGTGACTTGGTCATTAGACTCCAACGCAATTCAAACAACTACAGCAAACCTCTTCAGTAAATAAACTACATTAAATATATTGTAGTAAACAACATAGCAACAGGAAAAGCATTTTTTTCTCTGGCAGTGGAGTAAACACTACACCTCATCGTGGGGTTTCCTAGGACGTATTGCATGGTTTTCCACAGCACTCAGTTGACAGCTGTCGTCCCACATCATCTGACCTCTGTCACACAATGCTGAACTCGGTCATCTTTTCTGCCTGCGTTCTGTGCTTCCTGGAATTGACATCACTTTACATCAAGCGAGGTTGTAGAGTTCCTGAGCTTTATCACTTGTGATGCCTGTAGTGCTGGAGAGGGAAAAGCCTTGCTTTTTACTCTATCGCTTAAACGGCTTAAATTAAAGTATTTTCACACAGACATTGTAGGTTTTCAGCACTAAAAGTTATTAGACAAAGGCACAGGCATATACTGTTTGTAAAATAAATAATGTAGTAATTATATTAAAACTAGTGACTTGCCCATCAAAAAATGACTGTCAATAAAAGAAAGTGTTGAAATGCTGTTTGCCACACAATGTGAGTGTACTGTGTGCCTCAACTATATAGATCCCTCTAACACACTAATGAACGCATGTAATAACACTATAAGTGCCATGAGGGTCATCCAGGACCCTCAGGACCCAAAGTGTAAGCACTACACCATTTTAACCTGGTCACTTATGGGGGTCTATCCAGACCCTCATAATCCTCTATTTAACCCCATCAGTCCCATAAGGGTATATTATGACCGTTATGGGCCTGTTACAACCCAAAATGAACCACATAAGTGCCATGACGATCCTCAAGGACCTTCATGACACTAAGTATAATTACTACACTGCACTATACCCCCCCAATAAAACATTAAATATCAACAAAACACCATCTACACTAACCTATTAACACCTACACTACCCCATAATAACCCCCTCCCCTCCACTGTAATTACAGAAATCAAAAAAACTACAGTCATCAAAAATCTACATTACATAAAATAAAAAAAACTAAAATCACCAAAAATAAAAAATGTACATTACAGAAAAAAAAACCTAACTCACAAAAATAAAAAAAGGAACATTACAGAAAATAAAAAAATACATTACAACCCCCCCCCACCCACTACAGAAAAAAAAAATACACACCTGAAAAGGAAATACATATAATACATACAATACAATTAAATACAATACAATACACCCCTATCTAATATACATCCCCCTATCTAATATACAATACTATCTATATAATATACATCCCCCTATCTATCTAATATACAATAAATACTATCTATGTACTATACATCCCCCTATCTATCTAATATACAGTACATGCTATCTCTATATAGCAACCCTAATTCTAAGCTACAATAAAATAATTAAGACCACTTACCTTTGAGATGTTTCTTCAGATCACCAACCTAGGGTAAAAAAAAGATTTAAAAAATTAATACAACACGTTTACATAAAATAAATAAACATTCTAAACATTCTAAATATTATACTCACCTTTCCAGCATGTCACGTCCTCCATCTTTGCTTCTCCGGCGCGGCCCCTGTTAAAAAAAACATTACATTAGTTCACATACATAAACATAAAACCAAGTAAAATCAACACAATCTACATTGTACTTACCTCCCCGCGATGTCTCCGGCCTCCTGATGTTCTGCCCAGATGGGCCCTGGAAGCATCCGCGCTCTTTAAAAATAAAGAAAACAACACACATTCGCCCTGGCGGATGTCCCCGACGCTAATGAGCTTCCTACGGAGTGTTCCAGAATAAAATTGGCAATGGCAGCTTCTGATTGGCTGAAAACGCTGTCTATCAAATTCAGCCAATGAGAAGACACCAATTATGAACCAATGAGAAAGGGATACACCCCAAAATCCCATGCTGATTGGATAACACAGCTGTCAATCTTTATTTGAACCAATCCAAAGGCTTTATTGCCATCAGCGAATCACAATGGGATACACCCCCATGTACTGATTGGTGAAGACATCTGCGCCTTCCCATTTGCTGTAATACTGTTCGACATTGACAATAGCCAATGAGAAGGCGCAAATGCCTTCACCAATCAGTACGTGGGGGTGTATTCCATTGTGATTGGCTATTGTCAGTGCAACCAATCAGAATGCGCAGATGCCTCCAGCCAATCACCCTGTGGGGGTGTATTCCATTGTGATTGGCTGAAGGCATCTGAGAATATTTAGAATATTTATTTACTGTAAATGTGTTGCACTAATTTATTTTATTTTTTTCCCTAGGTGGCTGATCTGAATGGACATCTGCAAAGGTAAGTGGTCTTAATTATTTTATTTTAGCTTATAATTAGATTATTTTATATATAGATAGCATTTATTGTATGTTAGCTAGGGGTATGTGTTTTATATATATAGATAGCATAGCATGTATTGTATATTAGATTGTGTTATTTATTTAGATAGATTGGGGGATGTATATTAGATAGATAGGATGTATTGTATATTAGATAGGGGTGTATTGTATTGTATTTAATTGTATTGTATTATATTGTATGTATTGTATTGTATGTATTTGGATTGTATTGTATGTATTGTATGTATTTGTATTGTATTGTATGTATTATATGTATTTCCTTTTCAGGTGTGTAATTTTTTTTTTCTGTAGTGGGGGGGGGGGGGGGGGGGGTCGTTGTAATGTGTTTTTTTATTTACTGTAATGTTCCATTTTTTTTTATTTTTTGTGACTTTAGGCTTTTTTATTTTCTGTCATTCGAGTGGTGGGGGTTATTAGGGGGTAGGTAGGTAGTGTAGGTAGGTAGCATAGGTGTTAATAGGTTAGTGTAGAGGCTTTTTAGTTGATATTTAATGTTTTAATTGGGGGGTATAGTGCAGTGTAGTGTTTATACTTAGTGTCATGATGGTCCTTGAGGACCGTCATGGCACTTATGTGGTTAATGTTGGGTTGTAACAGGAGCATAATGGTCTTAATATACCCTTATGGGACTGATGGGGTTAAATAGAGGCTTATGAGGGTCTGTATGGACCCCCCTGAGTGACAGGGTTAATTAGCAGTTTATGGGGGTCTGTATTGACCCCCATGAGTGACAGGGTTAATGAAGGGCTTATGGGGGTCTGTATTGATTCCCATGAGTGACAGGGTTAATGAAGGGTTTATGGGGTCTGTATTGACCGCCATGAGTGAAAGGGTTAATGAATGATTTATGGGGGTCTATATTTACCCCCATGAGTGACAGGGTTAATGAAGTGCTTATGGGTCCTGTATTGACCTCCATGAGTGACAGGGTTAATGAATGGCTTATGGAGGTCTATATTGACCCCCATGAGTGACAGGGTTAATGAAGTGCTTATGGGGGCCTGTATTGACCCCCATGAGTGACAGGGTTAATGAAGGGCTTATGGGGGTCTATATTGACTCCCATGAGTGACAGGGTTAATTAGGGGTTTATAGGGGTCTGTATTGACCCCCATGAGTGAGGGGGTTAATTAAGTGCTTATGGGGGCCTGTATTGACCCCCATGAGTGACAGGGTTAATGAAGGGCTTATGGGGGTCTATATTGACTCCCATGAGTGACAGGGTTAATTAGGGGTTTATAGGGGTCTGTATTGACCCCCATGAGTGAGGGGGTTAATTAAGTGCTTATGGGGGTCTGTATTGACCCCCATGAGTGACAGGGTTACTTAAGGACTTATGGGGGTCTATATTGACCCCCATGAGTGACAGGGTGATAGTGTATATTTGTTTTCTTTTATAACGGGTCCTTTAAGGACCTTTACAGTCCTTTAAGGACCCGTAACGCAGGAATTTTGAATTTTCATTGCAGCGGCGGTCCCCGATCGCGTGCGATCGGGACCCCCACTGCGATAGGTAATGTGGGGTTAATGCAGGTCTCCGAGCTTATCTCGGATCCCTTCTTGGGTAAGTTGTACGTGGCTGGGCTTTGAGCCTCGTTTTCGTTTTTTCGGATGCCATTTTTTCTCTCGCTTAGGAGATTTTCGTGTGTCTGAACTCGGTAATTTAGACTTAAATGGAGGTGTAACTTCACGTTCAGAGGTCTTGGATGTCCCCCCTTGCTATGGGTAAGCTTTTTATGTATATTTTGTGAGTATTTGGTGTGTTTTGACTGTTTTTAGGTGCGCGAGGTTCGGCCGTTATGGTCGTATTTTTCGTGCGTGTGTTTGTGCCGTTAAGGTTGGTTCTGAGGTCTTTTTTTTTCTAAGTCGTGCGTGTGTTTTTAATCGCGTGTGAGGCGCCTTTGAGCCTCCACCTCCGCAAATGCGGACCCTCGCTTTGCAAGGGTCCGTATTTGCGGACAAACACAGCCGACGTTGGAGCCTCCACCTTCCGCAAATGCGGCCCCTCGCTTCGCGAGGGTCTGCATTTGCAGAGCGAACTGCATCCCTCGCTCGCAAAGCATGACGACAAATCGTAGTTTGACAACTATTATATGTGATCTTATCCCACAAAATCACTAGATGCAACAAATATATTGTTTCCTCTAAATGGAATAAATCATTTTTGTCCAACTCCAGAACTTGAGAGCCAATATCGTATTTTTCTGGATATCTTTCATAGGTGGGTCAATCATTATTTGCTTGTGTGCTCACACAAGAATATATTTAAAATATACCTAAGCTCTGGCCCTTGAGTCCTGGATCTGGACACACCTAAGGCATACTGCATTGTAGGTAAAAAAATACATTTATTGGGATTTATGTTTACAAAAGAGCTTATGAACTTTTGGCAACAGTAGTATATGCCTGCCCATCTGTGGTCAAAATGATCTAATGATTGTGTGTACTTACATAAAAATAGATTGAAGTAAATATGTAACCATAAATCCCAGCTGGTCTCTATAAGTAGAATTAGACTACGATAGTCGCTGGCTTTGGTACCGTCACCTGATTTTTCAATCCGATAGTTTCCTGACCCAGGGAGACACCTCTGACCTCATTACACTCCACTGAAGGTCCTGTCAGCTGACTCCTGAACCCGCTTGTGACACTTGTTTTTTTCTTCATTTGGTGACTAAAGGGCATCCTGTGCAATAACCAGAAAATATGTGAGTGACAGCCAACACTACATGCCTTGTTAGGCTTAATGGCAGGGCTTCCCTATAGGATGGATTCACTGTCTATCCTGCTTTCAAACATGGCCTGGTCTATTAAGTGTCCTACAAAACATCTAAAAAAAAAAAAAAAAAAAAGACTGCACACTCGGTAGCTGCACTAAAACAATTCAATCACTGCTTCAGTACACTGGACTCATACAATAGGGTTTCATTTATTTATTTACGTATTAGCAATAAAAGCAGTACATGTAAACAAATCAATGCTTTTAAATCTTATATTTGAAGTTTAGCAGCACCGGCTATCAGGTGTCATGGGTGCGGGAGAGGATCTGCTCAGGATGACCGTTATGAATGAAGAGTTTATGTTATCCGGATAATATTCTTTACTTACCAAATTCCCTGTTGTGGTTATTGCAAACCTACACCAGTCAAAAAATATATATAGGACAGCCTACTAGGCAGATCTTCGGAGGCGTAGAAATCAGTATATTTGCTGGAAGCAACATTGCTCATTTCAAAAGTCATCTTAATTTTTTTTTTTTCTTCCAATACTGATTTTATTGTTTTCAGTAATTAAACAAGTGAAGCCATATTTCATGTACACTTTAGTGGCCCTTTAAAGGGACTCTGGAATCATGACTACTACTCGGCACCATAATGTAGGGCAGTAAAAATCTGTCAAAGAAGTTGTACAAATTATTTAATATTCTCATTTGAACAATTTTAAGACTGTTTTTAAATGTTCTAGCTTTTAAATGTCACAAAGTGGGATCTTTAGTTTAGCTGCTTCATATTGGCCAGTGAAGGGCAACAGATGGCCCAGGAGCCACAAGAGGCCCTCAGCCTGTTCTCTGGAGTGGGAGAGCATGCCCTCCTTCACCAACACACAGTCCATTATATATCTCAAAAACTAGCAAATAATAATTTAATTGTACTCCTAAATACTTCTCATTATCTACCTCTATTACCAATTAATTCCTTTCCTACAATGATTTCACCATTTTCTTTCAGCTAAAATAAAAATGTTTATAGCATTGTGAGGCCCATTTAAGGAGCTATATATTAGGCTCTTAAAGTGAAATTGTTTGCCTGTCACCGATATATAGTGTAAAAGGCTAAAAGCTCTCAGCTCTTGAAGGGACCAAACATTGGAAGATCCCTTTAAATGCAATACTTCAATACTCTCTACACTTCAATAAGAAGTTTTCTATCTGGAGAAGCTCTAAGTTATTTCATGATGTAGAAAAGCACTAATGATTTCAATAGAATGTCATGAACCACCATTCAAGGATGAAAGGATTTTCCCCTCAGACTAGTGCTCCAGACTTATAGGTGCTTTGTACTGGGGATATCACACATAATACAGGATAATATGAGAGAGAGTTGCTCTTATTACAGTGGTATATTGAAGGCATTATAATATATGACCACCTATAATATCCAGAATAACCGCTTTGTGCAGTAAGGACAGCAGCTAGACGTCATGGTAGTGAGTTAATAAGAACCTGAAGATTGGCAAGGGTATCTGGAGCCATGAAGACGGCAGTGCATGCGAAAGCTGAAGGGTGCCTGCTGGAGGATCCATACGGCAAACATGGAAATTTGGAGGCCAGGGAAGTACTTGGAAGTATTCGTTGTGCTCCTCCAACCACTCCCAGACAATTCCGGCCTTATGACATGTTGCACTGTCCTACTGGAAGATCTCAGCCGCTTCAGGGAAACAATCAACATGTATAGGTGTACTTGATCTGCAAGGATGGATAGATAACCCAATAGGTTAAAAGTGCCTTCCAGGGTGAACCCAGACAATGCCAAGAAAACGTTCCCCAGATCATAACGCTGCCGTCACCAGCTTTTGTTCTTCCAACAATGGTTGCAGAGTATTTGTTCTTGGAGTTTTCGCACCCGCTCCATAAACTGGATGGGCGCTGGCGTGTCAGAAGAAGTGACTCACCAGAGAAGGCAACCATGTGCCAATTAGAAGAGGTCCAGTTTCGGTACTGTTATGCAAATTTAAACTGCTTTAGACTATTAACCCCATAAGCAACAGTGTTCACTGTACTTTTGTTTTAGACACATGTCTGGTAGACCCCCGATTCATTTGGACGGTGAGTTGCTCAAATGTAGAATCTTCAAATGGAGGACTCTACTACCCCCACCTGAAAATATATTTTAAGGCAGCTCAAATAATCTTTATCCCAATTGCCCACTCCCCTACCCACCAACCTCTCTGGAATTTTATTGAGAATTTGATGATGGCTCCATATTCATGGAATTCCCTAATATGGCTCCCAAACCCCTTGACATTACTTCGCAAACTGTTTCTATATGGTCATGGGCAGTTCGAAAATTGTATTTAATTCCTAAATATTCCACCCTCACCCCCCATATCGCCCAACACTAGTTTCACCGTGCCGTTCTTGGTACAGAGAAAAAAAAAGGGCGAAAAAAGAAAATTTGTAAATAGAAGCTGGAGACTGGAACCATTATTACTGAAAGGGGAAGATAATATAAAAGTGCTTAAAGGGGAATTACAAGAGTTCTTTAAGATTAATGAGCCTTCAACAGCATCACTCTCAATACTCTGGTGCACACATAAAGCGTACATCAGAGGAATTTTGTTGGCAAAACAAATTAAACTTAAAAACAAAGAGGGAAAAGTTTAAGATCATTATATATAGAATTAGAAAAGGCAGCAATGTTGAACAAAAACGACAAACAATAAAGAACAGGGCACAAATATAAGGGAATTAAAGTTACAAATAAAAAATAAAAAAAATCACCAAATTAAACTTGACAGGATGCTGTGAAAATATCAGCAATCACAGTATCTGATGGGAGATAGAACAGGGAGTCCCGGCAAATAAAATGAGAAAACAGTGTATACAAAATACTGTTACAGGCATCAAAGGAGAAGATAACATCTTAAATAAACATCCAAAAGATATAGGCAAAATTTGTTTTGAATATTATTGAAATTTATATAATTTGGAATTACAACTGAACTTCCATAAGCCGGATAAAGCAGAAATAGATACGTTTCTGAAAGATATAAACTTCCCCAAAGTATCAGAAAAAGAGTTAGTTATGTTGAATGGTGAAATAACTATGAGAGAAGTTGCAGAGGTGATTAAGGATAGTAAAAATAATAAAGCACCAGGAATAGACGGGCTAGATAAATTGTATTATATGACCTTCTCGGATAGTCTCACAAAACATTTAGCGAATATGTATAACGAAATCAAAGAGAAAGGGGAAATTTTATCAGAATTAAAGGAGGCTAAGTTACTAAATATAGCAAAACCAGGAAAGAATCAGGAAGACAAAAATAATTTACAGACCAATATCACTGATACATTTTGACTTGAAAATCTATTCCAAAATACTGACAAATAGACTATCCATGATTATCCCAAGATTGATACATATGGACCAGTCAGGTTTTGTGAAGGGTAGGCAAGGGGCCCACAATATTAGGAGACTCCTGGATGTTTTGTCGGTAGGTGTACGAAGAGGAGGTCCCATGTTGGCTCTGTCTTTGGACGCAGAGAAAGACAGGGTCAGCTGGGACTTCCTAAGGTCCGTTCTTTTTAAAATTTGGCTTAGCAGATTTTGCCACTAACATCATAAATACTTTATATCATAAGCCAAGAGTTAAGATTTCTGGCACCAATATTGAAACAGATTTTTTCCTGTGACAAATGGTACAAGACAGGGGTGTCCTCTGCCTTCCCTTTCATTTATTATGTTTATGGAACCATTGGTTGAAAAAAAATCAGAATGACTAAGCAAATAAAAGGAATACAGATTGGAGAAGGGGATATAAAACCTCACTACATGCAGACGATCTGATAATTACCCTTACCAATCCGTATAGCTCCCTTCAAAAATTGGACGAAGAGATTTTGTCAATGTATTCTATTTTGAAATAAACAAGTAGAAGACTTATATAATAACAATGGGGTTAAAGCCGGAAGAGAAAGCACATTTGAGAAATAGCTATCAATATAACTGGGATTCTGATCATATAATATATTTGGGCATCTATCTATCATTTAATATCAATTACATTCTAAAAGTAAATTTAGATAGATGCTTTAAAAATATATTTAAGATATTGTCAGATTGGAAGGAGATTAAACTCTCCTGGATGGCAAGGATAGCAGTTATAAAAATGCTGATCATCCCCAAACTGACGTACATTTTCAGACTTATACCCGAAGCACCGCAAGTATATTGGCTGAAGAAATTTCAAAAATGTATAGACAAATTTATACTTAGAGGAAAAAGAGCTAGAATCTCACTGTTAATTACTAAACGAAGCATAAAGGAGGTCTAGCCTCTCCGTGCATTAAAGATACAGTCAGGTCCATAAATATTGGGACATCAACATAATTCTAATCTTTATGGCTCTATACACCACCACAATGGATTTGAAATGAAACGAACAAGATGTGCTTTAACTGCAGACTTTCAGCTTTAATTTGAGGGTATTTACATCCAAATCAGGTGAACGGAGTAGGAATTACAACAGTTTGTATATGTGCCTCCCACTTTTTAAGGGACCAAAAGTAATGGGACAGATTAACAGTCATAAAACAAACTTTCACTTTTTAATACTTAGTTGCAAATCCTTTGCAGTCAATTACAGCCTGAAATCTGGAACGCATAGACATCACCAGACGCTGGGTTTCATCCCTGGTGATGCTCTGCCAGACCTCTATTCCCTTCAGTTTTGTCTTCAGCAAGTGAAATGCATGCTCAATCGGATTCAGATCAGGTGATTGACTTGGCCATTGCATAACATTCCACTTCTTTCCCTTAAAAAACTCTTTGGTTGCTTTTGCAGTAAGCTTCGGGTCATTATCCATCTGCACTGTGAAGCGCCGTCCAATGAGTTCTGAAGCATTTGACTGAATATGAGCAGATAATATTGCCCGAAACACTTCAGAATTCATCCTGCTGCTTTTGTCAGCAGTCACATCATCAATAAATACGAGATAATAAGAGAACCAGTTCCATTGGCAGCCATGCATGCCCACACCATGACACTACCACCACCATGCTTCACTGATGAGGTGGTATGCTTTGGATCATGAGCAGTTCCTTTCCGTCTCCATACTCTTCTCTTCCCATCACTCTGGTTCAAGTTGATCTTAGTCTCATCTGTCCATAGGATGTTGTTCCAGAACTGTGAAGGCTTTTTTAGGTGTTGTTTGGAAAACTCTAATCTAGCCTTCCTGTTTTTGAGGCTCACCAATGGTTTACATCTTGTGGTGAACCCTCTGTATTTACTCTGGTGAAGTCTTCTCTTGATTGTTGACTTTGACACACATACACTTACCTCCTGGAGAGTGTTCTTGATCTGGCCAACTGTTGTGAAGGGTGTTTTCTTCACCAGGGAAATAATTATTCGGTTATCCACCACAGTTGTTTTCCGTGGTCTTCCAGGTCTTTTGGTTTTGCTGAGCTCACCGGTGCGTTCTTTCTTTATAAGTATGTTCCAAACAGTTGATTTGGCCACACCTAATGTTTTTGCTATCTCTCTGATGGGTTTGTTTTGTTTTTTCAGCCTAATGATGGCTTGCTTCACTGATAGTGACAGCTCTTTGGATCTCATATTGAGAGTTAACAGCAACAAATGCAAAAAGCATACTTGAAATGAACACTGGAGCTTGTATCTGCTCTTTGTAAATGGGATAATGAGGGAATAACACACACCTGGTCATGGAACGCTGAGCAGCCAATTGTCCCATTACTTTTGGTCCCTTAAAAAGTGGGAGGCACATATACAAACTGTTGTAATTCCTACACCGTTCACCTGATTTGGATGTAAATACCCTCAAATTAAAGCTGAAAGTCTGCAGTTAAAGCACATCTTGTTAGTTTCATTTCAAATCCATTGTGGTGGTGTATAGAGCCAAAAAGTTTAGAATTGTGTCGATGTCCCAATATTTATGGACCTGACTGTATATATAACTCTATCGCCTTATCTCAAATTATGCTGTGGAGCTCCCCGCATAGTAATTCGATACGGGAACAGATTGAAAATAGCTTGTTAGATGTAATTACCATAAATGTTATAACGTGGTTACCAAATCTGGAGGTAATGAATAATATATTCTTCCCCAGAGGGGTAAAATCATCATAAAAATTCTGGATGAGGATTAGAAGTACAGGGAGACTATCGGACTATACCTCTCTAGGAGCACCAATTGAAATAATATCTTTATCTCAGAAAATGGTAAACTTGGATCTATGGAAAAATAGGAGGAGTAAATTATATATACGATCTGTATTTAGAAGGTAATTTTATGGACTGGTCACAAATACATCATAGATATAGTTTAGGGAATAGAATGTGGTTGAGTTTTCTAGCATTAAAGGGAATATTGAAACAAATGAGGTTTAAAACTAAACAGCTGGGCTCTCTAACCACATTTAAAACATTTGTATACAATCCAAATTTAATACATAGAATATCAAAATGCTCAAAAATTGTTGCAAAGATTTGAAAAAACAAAGGGCATGATGTTATGGGAGAAAGATTTAAAATATGCCTATGAGGGGGAAATATGGCAGGAGACTTTGAAACAGCAAAATTATCAGTAATATCAAACTCATATATAGAGGTATATTTTAAAATACTCAATAAATGGTATTGGACCCCGGCAGCTATGAATACATTTCTGAGTGAGCCAATCGTTAAATGCTGGAAAGGATGTAATATTCCGGGCGACACAATACATGTATGGTGGAACTGTGAAAAAGTGAAGTCCTTTTGGTAGAGATGTATAGAATGGATTAAGGAGGTTTTGGGAATTGTTCTCCCTTACGATACAGAAATTATTATCCTCCATTTAAATATAAATATGAAATTTCCCAGGTGTAAATATTTATTAACACATATTTTACTGGTCACGAAATGGCTATTAAGTAGATACTGGAATTCGGAAGATTTTCCTTCTCTAAGGGAGATTGAGCAGATAATCAATAGGAATAGAATTTGAGAAGTATAATAGTCTAGATAAAGGACTTAAGAAGGGATTAATGGCCAATTGGCCTTTATGGGATGCATACATGGATAAGCAATATAGTGAGAACCAATAAGATTGTGAGACTTTCTTTTTGGGAAGATCAGAGTTGAGGTCACCCTCTCTGCAGGAAGAGATTAGGCAAATTTGTTTACCTCGATATGTGTAAGAATTATAAGAATTGTGTATTGTTTGTTTAATTTGAAAAAAATATGTATGATTAGTATGAAGATATATTTTGTGTATTATTATAAACATTGAAAATGAAAAAAGAAATATATAAAAAAAAAATAAACTAACAAAATTTGCAGTTTGCAAACTGAAGAGATTTAGCAAACATCATGGTGAGTTTCCAAATGCTTTGCTGCATCTAGAAGAGGGCATTAGATAATGTTGAAGAGTGTGTTTCTCTTTTGAAAATGAAGCTCCTGGAGCAGAATATACTGCTTAGAATCTATATCTGTCTTTGGGGGTTTGTCCCTCTCAGCCAATGAGCAGCAAAATAACTGCCTGCCAATTTGATCTAGTCATGGCTACGTTGTGCTCACAAAGAGGTATTTCCTGTGGCATTTTCAGTTAAATTAAATATTTTCCCATGAAAAAGATAAATTTGTAATGTTTAAAACATGCTCTGTTAAATGCATGACAGAAACAATTGGCATTCCATGTCCCTTTTAGTAGTTTGTCATACTAAACATGACAACCTTGTGTGGGTTGTACTCACGCAGGCACTGATTTTCCAAATTGCAGTCCGCTCACTGACCCCTGTACATCAGGTACTATTGGTCCTTTCCGCCTCTTGAGCTTCGATTTAGCAGCCCTCTCCTCAGACATAGTGCACTTACTGCAAGTCATTGAAGAGAATGATTAGTAATAAACATATTATACAAACAATGCACAGGTACTGGAAAAAAGGAGACATTGTATAAACATGTCACTTGCCAAGATATGTATTTAACAATGTATCACATTTTATTTTATTTTATGTGATGAGCTGAATTTTAAAATAAAAATATATTAAAAAAGACAATATTATGCAAGGAAGAAATGAGTTATCAACAGAAAATAAAACACAAGCCACTGTATTCTGAAATAAAAACAAATCCTTGTTTTCCTTTAAGGGCACGTAAGTAACTTGGTTTACTCCTTTGTAAAGCACAATATTGCTGTTTTTACAATAATTGGGAGACAGAGGCAGATAAAGTTAATCATAAAAGATAACCATTTACTTTTCTAATAGGGAAAAGTGTGGAATATATACAGGTGGCTCCCGGGTTACAGATGAACCTTAGTTAAGAATGAGCTCCCAATGCTTTTTGTATGACTTTGTTGTTTGTTTGAATTAGAACAAAGAGCACAATCGTTTCTTTATCTTATTATAACAGTACAGGAGAGTAGAGGAGGATGAGAGAGGAAGATGAGGAGGATGAGAGGGGAAGATGAGGAGGATGAGAGGGGAAGATGAGTAGGATGAGAGGGGAAGATGAGTAGGATGAGAGGGGAAGATGAGTAGGATGAGAGGGGAAGATGAGTAGGATGAGAGGGGAAGATGAGTAGGATGAGGGGGGAAGATGAGGAGGCTGAGGGGGGAAGATGAGGAGGCTGAGGGGGGAAGATAAGGAGGATCAGAGGGGAGGATGAGGAGGATTGGGGGGCAGAGGATGAGGGGGAAGATAAGGAGGATAAGAGGGGAGGATAAGGGGGTAGGATGAGGAGGATACGGGGGGAGGATAAGGGTGGGGAGGAAATGAAGTGGGGCAGATAAGGGGGGGATGATAAGAGGAAAGAGAGGATGAGAGGGGGAGTGGTAATGATGACTAAAGGTGGTATGATTATGTCAGTATTTTAGAATGTACCACTTTAAATACTGAAATAATCATACCGCCAGAACTGTAGAAAACATTTTTTGGATCTATCCCGTTTTAAATTCGCCAACCGACAGCTGCAGTGCCGGCAAGTGGTCGCTTGATGGTGTAGCAGATATTTTGCAGAGCTGCCGATATTTCACACAAGTTGTAACCTTAGAAGCTAACCCTTAAACAAACCCTAACCGTAATCCTAACTCTATGGTATGGGCTCTGAAAACCGGCAGCGCCATCTAGCAGTTGGTGGGCGGCACTGCTACTGCTGAATTTCAAAAGGATCCATTTTTTTCAGATGCAGGTCCTAGTGCACAATAAACAGATTCAAATGTATATTTGCTCTGATTGTATTTCGCACTGAACAATAATATATCTTTATGAGTCTCATCTGCCAGAGACCTACTACTCTGTGCATATAGGGGCACTGCTTGTGAGTGTCAATGACGTTTAAACATGTTTTACTGCTTGCAATAGAAGGAAATAAAACATTTTTGTCATGTATGAAACATAGATGCTTTAAAACGGTGTGCCATGTCCTTTTGCTAGTACAGGGTGCTTTACATGTTTTTATAATGCCAAATCTTGTGGATATGGCTGCTGGAGTTTGCAAGATGCTGCACATAATGTGAGAATATGACTAGAGGAGAAGGCGCTGACATCATAAAATACATCTTTAACTGCCAAACAGTGACTAAGGAACACACCGTGAGCAAGAACAGACCCCTCAGTGTCACTCAGTGACTGCCCCAGTACACAGGACCCCACTATTTATATCAGTAAAGTTACCTGCTCACAGACAAAGGCGGCTCTCCAAACTGCACATAGATTGGACAATTGATGACACGTGACATTATTAAGCCCGCGGAGCATGCTGGGATTGTAGTCCTGCTGTCTTTCACTAGGTACGTCTGCGTGTAGAACAGAACCACTAGTTCCACAATTCATTGCGCTTCCTTTTTTTTACCTCAGGCAATACAGTAGTTTTCAAACTGGCGGGCTTGGGTTTGTCGTTCAGAGCATCCTGAATTGCTTTTACTGGAGGGAATGGAATGCTGTATTTTTAAGGAGGGGAGCAAATTACATTGTAAATTAACAAAATGCGAGAGTAAAATGTATGTTATCAATATAACAAGGTGGTTAAAATACAAATAGAAAATACAAGCTTAACTCTTTCAGTGCCAGGGGTTCCCAGACGTTTTTACTGATCTAGAAGCAACATTTTGCTCTGTATCTCTTTAGACATGGTTCCTGTCGGTTTACTTATTTTTACATTGTAAAATTCGTTTTCTATTTGTATTTTTTTTTATTGTTGTATGTAAAATGGGAAAGAAAAGGTAGAAACTATGGGAAAAAATATTTAGCATTTGGTGCTTTGTCCTTTTAATAAAATGAATATAACCAGTGAAAGTTTAACTAATTACAAATGCCCTCCTTAGTACACAGATAGTTAATTTGAGTAGCTTTATGTTAATTTCTGACCAGTACATGTCATTAAATGACAAGAATGTAGAAGGCTTATATATATATATATATATATCACATATTATATTTGTCTAACTGCGAGTTGTCGTCACACTTGCGGCCTTGCAGGATGACAACTCGCAGTTTGACAACATCCTCCCTCCTTCCCCTCATCATCCTCCTCCTCACCCCTTATCATTATCCTCCTCAGCCCCTATTCATCCTCCTCCTCCACATTATCCTCCTTCTTTCCCCCCCCCCTCTCTCCTTACTCTGATGTGAGCACCTCCTGCTGCTCTTCCATAGCAGCATGTCTTCTTCCTGTCGGCATATGCTAATGACATCACGCAGGGGCCTCTCTCCTCTGCTGTTCACTTAAGGTGGATTCCTATATATTAAAGCATACATGCACTTTTTCTCTGCTATGTGTAAATTATCTCCTGCAGTGCTACTGTAATAAGAGATCCAGTATCCCATCAGATCCTGTATCATCTGTGACCAGCATTCAGACAAAGTCCCACCCCTGCCTCTCTCCTCTTCTGTTCACTTAAGGTGGATTACTAAAAATTGAAGCATACATGCACTTTTTACGAGTTGTTGCTTACGCTTGCGGGCTCGCACAGCGAGCCACGGCCCTCGCATAGCAAGGGCCCCAGTTGCTGGCAAGGAGCGCCGAAGGCGCTCCTTGCCAGCAACTGCAACCCTCGCAAACTTTATGTCGGAACGCAAACAACATACGACACACGGCGCCGAAGGCGCTCCATGCCAGCAACTGCGACCCTCGCAAACTTTATGTCGGAACGCAAACAACATACGACACACGTTACCACACATTACGACCTCGCAAAAATCGTCTGCAACCCGCGAACATGAAAAACACAATAAATACACACAACACATACATAAAAAGCTTACCTACAGCAAGAGGGAGCATCCAGGACTTCAAAAAATTAAGTTACAGCTCAATTTAAATCAAAATAAAAGAGTTTAGACACTCAAAAATTCTCTAAGCGAGAGAAAATATGGCCGCCGAACAAAACGAAAACGAGGCTGCAGCACTGTAAACACGCAAAACACCACAAGAAACTCGCAAAACACCACAAAAGACCTACGGATATTCCGCAAAGAAGCATACCACACATTACCCGCAATTTTACAACAATGCAGAAGTACACAACTACGCTAACGGTTTGGTCTCCCGCACGCACACTATTACACTGCAAACATTCATCACGCTTACACAGCACCTCCACACCACTAATGCTGCAGCAACATCAACACAGATTGTCAGCTCTTCAACACAATGCTTCCTGCATATATTACTTCAAAATAGGTAAAGTATATTAATTTATTAATATATTATTATACACCAGACAGCATTAGCTCATTTACAATTTCATTGCCGTCATTTTTTGACGGGCAATTCGCTAGTATATATATAACACACATCTCCAGCACAATCTATCCTTCATTTCTGCCCTATCCGGGGCCCCCTTATCTGGGCTTCTGTTGGAATACTGAATGACATCACACACACAAATGACATCACTTGAGATTCTCTGCCCCAGTTTGTCTTCTGGCTGGGGCTGGGAATCTTGAGTGATGTCGTGTGTGTGTGTGTGTGTGATGAGACCAGTTAGACATTGAACTACCAATGAACTCCCCTTGGATCCTTCCCACAGAAACCCAAATAAGGGGAAAGTCCTTGGGGGCAGGGTTGATCCGTTTGTAGAAAAATTAGCAGGCTAAAATACAATTTAATTTATGATGATCACCCCACTCCCCAGTACTGTATGGGGTGATCATAATAATTTCTGCATGCTAAATTATGTCCCATTTACTGTAGAAATTAAAAGTGTACACACACACATATATATATATATATATATATATATATATATATATTTTTATATATATATATATATATATATATATATATATATATATATATATAAAATACGTTGTTATTAAAAAAAAAAAAAGCTGAAAAATGTGTGATAATTATGCTTGGAAGTTAAAGGCATGAATGCATCAAATAGAGGAAAATCAGTAGTGTATGAAAAAAATCCAAAATAATCATTATTAAACTTACAGTAAAGTTTGCTAAATCTCTTGGTTGATTTTGAGAGGTAACACCCTTGAAATACTCTGCTGTTAGCATAAAATTCATAATTTGCTTTGACCAATCACAGGCAGCTTCAAAATATTGTTTCAATCTGTGATGGCAGTTTGTTCAGCAAAGCATCATGGAATTTGTAGTCTCGTTTTATACCTGCAGTAGGAAGCAATATTTCTCTGGATTTCTGCACTGTGCTGTTGCTGGCTCGAAGGTTAGTATAGGGTTAAAAACCGTACCCAAATGCAGTGTTTCTATTGGTGGGCATCAGGTGCCTATGTAAGCCGATCAGGGGCTGTGAGAAACAAATGCTATTTTTAAATAAAATAAATCTGTATGTTTATAGAATGACTCCATGTAATGTGGGTCTCTGATATAAGCAGCATGTGTTAGATTAGTGAAAGGTACAAACAGGAAAACTTATATATGCAGTACCTCTAATTGCAAAATGGATGATCCTATAGTGAAAAATAGAAATCATGTCAAAGTAGTGTTATAGCTATATTTTTAAGAGGAATATTAATGTAGGCCACCACTTTCCCTGTCTTCAGAGGTTATTTAACTCTTTAGTTGGCAGAGGGGCCAGCAATGAATGCATTGCTTCTGCCAGTGATAGCGTTAATGCTATAAAAATATTAGTACGACTAGGTATGATGTTAAGATCAGAGTGTATTAGAAACTACCTGAGGCAAAACACAGGCTGTTATTAAGACATCAGGTATCCAGGCCAGTGAAGCAGCGTCCTTGCCTCTAGGCTACTTTAATTTGATTCAAGTGAAAGGGATGTAAAACATTCTGGGTTCTGGTATCTTACCGCTGTAGGAGCTTGTGCAGCCCAGATCTCCTTGCATTCCAATAAAACTTGTGTCATGACTGTAAGGTTATACATCACAGAGTAATAAATGTTTTCTTTCACAAGTGAGTTCGCAGTTTTTGTAATAGATCCGTGAAAAATATGTCTGTGGCTTTATATAAAAATGAACCTTGAACACTCGGGATTATGATTAAAGAAACACTGCAGTCTGAGTGAAGCCTCATTAGCAGCTATGTAAGTCATGTGAATTAAAACATTTTTAATAAAATCTCACATTTAGCTTATTCTGCTTGTGTAATGGTGATTATATATTTTCATTACTAGTCTGCCTGTAGCTTAAGGGTAAGGTTATCCTACTGGGACTTACTCTTCTATTTTGTTATACTGTTAAGTGGCAGTTTATCTGAATTCACAGTTCTGCCCAGGTTTCTAATTGCATTAGGAACAAAAGAAAATGTCTGCTGCCATTAAAGCAAGCTGAAAACATTTTTTTTATTTTACACAATTTTAAAAAGATTTTGGTTATTATCAATTTAATTCTTTAGAAGATAATAGTATTAATATAATACTTTAGTGATCATTTAAGGTAAAACTGGAATCACATATGTATAGTATTCCTTCTTGAATAACTTGAATAGATTTATAAAATTAAAAAATAAATGCAGCCTTTAATACTGAATTGTGCAATAATTTTATAGTAGTAGCCACCAGGCAATAGGAGTGGTAAGCTCAACGTCACTAAACAGATTCATTTTAACATAAGGAAGATAGGGATAGGGAGCATTGAAAAAAAGATACAAAACGTATATAATTTTTTAATATTTTCCCTTTATATGAGCTTGGAATAAACCGCAAACATAAGAACAAGATAAATAAAAACATTTTATTATTTTTTTTAATTAAAGGAACAGTACAAACAAAAAAAACAGTCCACTTTAAGTGACAGATGTTGACGCTTCAGGCTCATCCTCCTGCCTGGCTTTCTTGGTCATAAACCATTCAAGTGACATCTGCCTTTGTTTTCTGTGGCCATCTAGTAGATGCTGGTAGCAAGACTTAGCCCAAAGAACAATGCGTCTTGCATTTATGCTCCTTGCAGCATCTTGATCATTTGCCACCACTTTATCCAAATTGTCATTAATTTGCCGCAAAGTCTTGCTAAGGAACTCGGTTGACAGTTCTTTTTGTGGCTCTATGTCTATCAGTCACTGCTGACCTTGGTTTCCGCAACTCCCCGTTTCGCCATTTGTTCAAGATCTTCATTGATCAGACTTCAGCCTGAAGCCTGGACCAAGTCCTCTATGTCCTGGGCGTCTGCATCTCCTATTCCAGCCTTAGTCACAAGGTCCACTATCTCCTTTATGATGGACTCTTCTGGTTGCACATCTCCACACAGCTCTGGTCAGGTTTTCTTCCACACAAAATTTAGGCATTGCTGTGTAACCTCCTTCAAGGACAAATCAATGTTCGTGACAGCCTGCATGATGGTGTACTTCTTCCAGAACTCCATCA
This sequence comes from Discoglossus pictus, assembly GCA_027410445.1. Classification (NCBI taxonomy): domain Eukaryota; kingdom Metazoa; phylum Chordata; class Amphibia; order Anura; family Alytidae; genus Discoglossus; species Discoglossus pictus. Next base: position 148,982,422 of record CM050169.1, read on the forward strand.
TCGATAATTTGTCCTGGCTGTATGTGATCAATCAGCTGGCGGTGAAGATAGTAGGTTTTACAGGTAGCAATCATGCCCTAGTTCATGAACTAGTGTTGGGCGGCAGGAACACAGTGGAGCTCAGCCAAGTAGGGTGGTTTGGAGCATTGTCCATTATCAGGATCGTTTTTTTCCTCAAGTTCTTTGCGCCTGTAATAGCGCTGCACGGAAGGGCAAAAATGGTCGCTGAACACACACCAATGTGATCTAGGATTTCTTATTAAATTGCCAAATTACTGGCAAACTGGATTAGTAATGCCCTTCATGGCTCTTGGTGTTTTGCCTCTTCTCTGGTGATCTTTATGTTGCGGTTAAACCAACCTCTCCAGCCCTATGAAGTCCTCCATCACATCTAGCATTTGGATCTGGAAATACTTTTCGCCTTCTTATTATGATGGCCTGGCTGAGAGACATGTTACACTCCAGTTCATTGTCTATCCAGATGGTCAGTCTTTTCTCCATTTCCTTCAGAGCGTAACATCTGGAGCAGGTAATCTTCTTTGCCGAAGATGAAGTGCTGGTGGTCGCTGAAGACTTTATATTCTCCTTGATCTTTAGGATGGTGCGGATGGTGGAGGTTGGAAATGTTAGATCCACTCAAATATCAATTTGATGCTCCCCTTTCTCCAGGCGGTCCAGCATCTGAATTTTCACATCCAGTGGAATGCTTTGGCACTTCAACTTAGGCTGATCTTTGCGCTCAGACACCATCTGTAAAACAGTACAAAAAAAAATACAATTGTAGATTTTATTAGACAATTAACAATCACGTTATGAGAAACAGGGGAACAATGAAAACATTCTGTACCTTGCCAGTGGATGTTGTCAATAGCATTTGGGGGTCCCTGGTGGCAATCGCTCTCTCCAGCTCCAAAGTTTTCTCTCTTACAAAAAATACAATTAATGTAGATTTTATTATACAGTTAACAATGACATTATGAGAAATAAGGACAGAATGAAAATATTTTTTTTTCTTGCCGCTGGATGCTGTAGGTAGGATTTGGGGATCTTTTGTGTGTCTCTCTCTGTATCAGCTCGTTTCTCACTCCTTTTCCTCCCTGTCTCTTGCCCTGCCTCTCTTAACGCTGTGTTACTGTTAAGAGCTTTTAACAGGGTCCAGCAAAATGCTTAGCTGGGATCGACAGCCAACAAAACAGCGCTATAGCAGGCTTTAGCACAAATTGGGAAATTACAGAGAAAACAGCACTATAGTGAAACAGCTCTAAAAGGGGTAGTGTTAACCGGGGTACACCTGTATTGTATTAGTGCCCTGTAATATGACAGGATAAGTAACAGCTGTCAACAAGTTTACAAGACAAGGTACCAGAGGGACAACTCTTGTTAAAGGTCCATCTCCTGTCAAGCCATAATCATCATAAAAATGGGCAATGTGGATAGAAAAATAAATATTTTTGGGGTAAATATGCAATAACCTAAGAGTAACTACTGAGAGCAAGTTATCAGTTTATATGAGCAAGTAAGTAGGAGCATAGGACAAGGTAAAATTAAAAGAATCTTGGTTGGATGTAAATATTTCCCATTTGGAAGTAATATATACATATAACTGCAGTCCTATCCTTCCAGTTCAGGAAGTCCATTTGAAGATCATAGCTTGGTGTTAATTTAGTCCTCTATTAGAATTCTATATGTTTTAATGTCGCGTTATTTGAAAAGGTTGAAATGGAAATTTCCATTTCATGTTTTCTAACTTCGATTTCACAATTTGGAAATAAAACAATTGAACCTGGATAACTGAGAAGGAAAATATCACATGTGATTTGATGCATCAAAAAGAAGCAGCTGGGGGGGAGTAGCTAACATTCAAAGAGAGAGGACGTGGGATCTATTTGCTCTGCTGAAAAAACATATAAAATCATATATAAAGGGACTTATCTATCACCAAATCAACATATATAACCAGGATTGCAAACAGGAGGACCCAGCTGGCTTTAAAAGTCAAGTTTGGCAACTTTTTTTCTGAGATTTGCTGCTGAACCAGACCAAAGGAGACTCTGAAAAACCGATAAACAACATGCTTACTTAAGGTTGGTAATGACTCACATTGCCTGTCTGTTTCAAACCTATACAGTTCTTTGCCTTACACTACTGGATATCTAGTCTGTGTAATAATTTAAAGATATGGTACACAATAAGCTGTATTACTTTTTAAGAGAAGACCCAGCAGCTTATCTCTCAAAGCTATAATATATGAAAGAGGATGTGTGTTGCATGGGCTCTGCTGAAAAAACATATAAGATCATATATAAAGTGACTTATCTATCACCAAGTTGATATATATGACCAGGATTGTGCATAGGAGGACCCAGCTGGTTTTAAAAATTAAGTTTGGAAACTTTTTCTTCTGAGATTTGCTGCTTAACCAGAACAAAGGAGACTCTGATAAACACCATCCATACTTAAGGTTGGTAAACACCAAAACTGCTTGTCTGGATCAAACCTATACAGTTCTAATCTAGATGCCTTACACTATTGGAGATCTTTTCTGTGTAACAATTTGTAGATATAGAATAAAATCTGGATGGTACTCACAATAAACGGTATAATTGTGAATTATGTAAATCAAAAAAAGACCCAGCAGCTTATATCTCATATAATAATACGGATATAACCTATGCATTTTATGTGGGAGACTGTGAAAAAATTATGCAGACTATTTCTGCTTTATAAGGTCCCAGATTATCACCCTCTGATCAGACCTTCCAATCCAAGGGCCCCATACACCTCCAATTCTAGAGTGAAGCCTAAAGGGCTTGGAGTCAAAGTCTGCCACACTCATATTAACAAAGGCAACAAACAAAAGCTAACATGTTCGCACAGATACCCTCTAATCTGGGGATGCTAAGAGCTAAAGTGATGAACCACTAAGGAGTACCTAACACTTTTAACCCCAGTGCCTGCACAGTGTTAAAGGCCTAGAAGCAGGGCACAGAGAGCTGTTACACAACAAGACAGCCCCCCAGGGGTTAAAGGAAAGCCCTAATCTATTGTATCTGGTGATTTACAGCATTCCAGGACTATAAGCCCAAAAGACAATCCATTGTGATTTGTTATCTCTACAGTACATTCTTGCCAGAACTGTCTTTTATCAAACATAGTGGCTGGGAATTACTCCAAGGGCTGGAAGACTTGCTCTGGGGTGGACACGCCCAACATGTTTTGGACAAAGATCTGAACACAACAACTTGATAGAAATAGCTCATTTAATTAGTCTGCACAGCTCGATCTAGTGGGCAAATTTCAGGCCTGCAAATTCAGACCTGCAACAATAAAACTACACCACACTGCCATCTGTTGGGCCTACAAAGTATTTGCAGCTCAATACAACATTGACTGAGAGCTATAAGGCCTTCCAGTTAACAACTCCCTGCACCCCTCATCATTACCTGCTCCTCTCAGCTATCTCATGGGACAGGATTTTTTTCTCCCCACACTTTCTCACCAGCCAAGTCTTCCTATCATAATGCCTGAATAGCACTATAAGTGTACCTGAAGGCCCCGGGCCCAAATACTTGATACGACCAGACTGGAGACCTCTTGCACCTGGCCTACTGGTGTGTTATGACTGGGACGGGGGCTAAGCGGATATAATCCCTACTTGTTAACAGAAAGAAAGCCTATCCCTGTACCTCCCGATTGTCAGCCTAAACAGTGTCCTCTCACATTTTCGTGCCTCAGCTTTACCCGCTGAAAACACTATCTTCCTATCCATCATGGGGAAATCTAGCAAGAAAACCCAGCAATCTGGAGGAATTAAGGATCACTTTCCAACACAAGCCCCTCCACCGGCTCCATCTCCACAGCCAGACCCCACTTCTTCAGACAGCTCAGACATCGAGGATACCCCGGATTGCCCTCCACATATGGACTTGACAGATGCAACAGTGGTAAGAATAGATGCTCTCTTACAAGCTCGCCTATCCACGGTGGTCAGGGAAATCAAGCAGGAAATCCAAGACTTGGGTCAACGCACCAACCACCTGGAAAACCTAACAGATCAAATCATTGAGTCACAATCTTCTGATAGGCAGGTGATTGACCAACACTCACTGCATATTTCCACCATTGAAGCCAAGCTAGAAGATCTGGAGAACCGCTCGAGGCGATTCAATGTTCGCTTACGTGGCATTCCTAAAGCGGTAACTAATCTTTTGCTGTACCTGCAAACAACTATTCAGTCCATCTTACCAATGCGCCCAGAATCAGCTTGGGAAATCGAAAGAGCTCATAGAGCCTTGGGAGGTCCCCTGAACTCTGATCAACCAAAGGACGTTTTGGTCCACTTTCTCCGCCAGAATGCAAGAGACCTTCTTCTACAGGAAGCCAGAAAGCCCCCGCCATTGTGGGTCCAGACGGCTCCACTCTGCAGATTTATGCGCATCTGGCACCATCTACGCTCTGGAAATGTAAACTCATGAAGCCCGCAATTGCAATCCTCATTCACAACAAAATTAAATGTAGATGGGGCTTCCCATTCAGCCTCTCCTTTCAAGTGGGCTCATCTGCTTATACAGCTTTCTCACTGGAAGAATATATGGCTTTCCTGGCTCAACTCAATCTACTGACTGTCGGAACCCCCAAACCCTCTGGACCCCAAAAATGCTGCCTTCTCATCGCCCGACTATGCAATGGGTGACAGCCTCAAAACCTAAGCGACCCCGGAGACCTTCCCGAATAGAGGTCACACCAAACATGTGTGTATGCTTCTTTCTAAACCCTCGCTAGACATTCATAGTAATCCGGTTGTGCGTTTCTCATCCACGAAAATCTAATTTTGGATCGCTTTCCCTAATATTCATCAATGACTATTTAACACTTGCAATCCAGAGTCATTACTCTAGGCTTGCACTTCCCAGTAGGATATGCTGAACTCCTACATACTTTCCAAGGCAACTTTGGAACTTTAGATTACTTGGTTCTCTTACCCACACCAAGTCGACTTTCCCCTGGACCAGGTTTGGTATGCCCCCTATGTTTATTGTCCCTGGGAGTCAGATCTTAAACTGTATCCACTATATGCCTGAGAAAGGGCTTTAACCCCCTTTCCATTCTCCTGCACAAGGCAACATCAAGCCCATTTGGATCTTTCCATATAATTTAGACCCGTGGTGGATCCACTAACCTTCCCAGAAAGCCCCCCGCCCTAGTCTCCACTCACCCATAACCCCCCCCCCCCCCCCCTGGCATGGCAAGTTATTTAGTGAGGATTTACCTCCACTATACTTTTATATTGTTTTTTATATTGTTTGATAAGATGTTGATTTTATGGATATTTTCTCAATGTTTTAAACTGTTCTTTTTGTCTCTATTTTCCCATGCATCCTGGTCTGTCTGGCTCCGGTCCTTCGCTCCTCCTCCGCCTCTGGTCCTCGGCCACCATGAGCTTGGCGGCGGTCTCAACATCTTCCTGAGCATTCATTACTCCCACAGGTACAATGACTGACACTTCTTTAACCTTTCTCACTAACAATGTTAAAGGGTTTAATTCCCCATTTAAAAGGCGTAAAGCGTTTATCTCATATAAATCACTTCGACTCTCAGTAATATTTATGCAGGAAGCTCATTTTGCTAAAGGAAAAAAACCCTCTTACTTACACAAATCATACCCCTACTTCATAACCTCAACTTGTCCCACTAAGAATGCAGACGTGGCTATACTACTCCATAAAGACTTCCCTTTCACCGTGGAGAGTAAAAAAATTGACCCTGAGGGCAACTACATTTTACTAACAGGATCCCTTCTGAATACTAGGATCTCTTATAGCTCTGTACTCCCCAACTACCGCCCACCATAATACTCTCATTAAACTCCTTGCTTATTTAAAATCGATACAGGCAAAATCATTCTAGGGGGGGATATCAACTTAGCTCTAGACCCTAGCATGGATAGGCCCTCTAAGTCCCAGGTAGATAAATTCTCCAAAAAACTTTAGCACATCCAGAGACTGCTCGAGAAGACTGAAACATCTGGGAGAAAGGGAGTACGCGTTTTACTCCCCAGTGCATGGCTCACTGCTTCAGTACTTAATGCTAGCAAAAAAGAGTCATATAGTCAGGCAATGGAAATCTCCCACTCTTACTTTACAATCAGTCATCAATAAGATGAAGTACATTGCTAGAAATGAAAGGCTAACCCATTTACTGGAGGACCGTATGCCTATTTTTCTCCAGATATGGAATCCCTGGATTCATTCTGCCTATAGCCCCCCTATTACATGAAGTCTTCTTAATTAACATTGTGCTATATTTTGCTAATTCTTACATTAGAGCTGCGGACCGGGGACTGGAGGAAGCGGGACGGGCGGTGGATCAGAGCTGGTAACCAACAGGACTTATACTTCAGTACCCTTGAGACAAAAATTTGTTTTCAAATTAAAATTTCATGTGTAGTCAACAATGCTTTTTATTTTTCTCTTTTATTATACTGTTTAAGCGCAATTAGAGTTATATTGTGTTTATACAACATAGTTTGTTTTTTGCTTTTCTTTTCTGTTCGTTTCTTACTTAGGCTCTGGATGTTTGCTCTGCTAGACCGAGCCTACCAAACTGTTTTATTTTAGGTAAAATTTTTCTTTAGAAAATTGGAAAAACTTAGGTAACCCTTAGACCTTCCCACAAGTGGGGAAAGATGTTTTTGGTTAACTTGATTTCAACTATTATATGGTATTTCCTTATGGTGTAATGTAATGTTAACCTTTTCTTCTTTCTTTTTCCCCTTAATTGTGTATGACTGTATGTTAATAATGTCAAACTGCTACTTGGCTTTTATGTTATCCTCCGGTTTATTTGGTTACCTAATAAAAACCTTTAAAAAAAAGCAGCTGTCTAAAAAAAAGTAAATTAGGAAAATATATGGAAATAGACAGTAGCGAATGATACAAGAGTTCTTGTTAACACGCTGCATAAGAGTGCACAATATCAGGCTGCAGCTGTAAATGTATAATATGTTTTTTCAAGCATAAAAATAAACAAATACAAATGGACAATCAGTTTTTATATTATCTTCCGATTCATATTATATTTGAGTAGATTTTCTATTTTTGGATTGGTATTACAATTATTACAAATGTGAAAAAGTTCTATAAAGGGTATTCTGTTACAAGAACAATTTATTTGTGGAACTGAAAGAATAAATGATGACTAATTTGATTAATGAAGTTTTTCACTGAAATAGAATCAGCAAATGTTATTTGTAAAGGTTTTTCTAGAGTACCAAAGTCAACTTTAGGTGCAGATCTATGTGAGATATTATTAAAGGTGATCCACCAATCATGTTGTATTTCTAGAATATTGTGCAGATATTATACATTCTAATATATGTTGAACCAGATTTCATGCAGATTAAGCATTTTTGGAGCTGTAATATTGTATTTTTTGGCACTAAATTCAGAATTTTTTTTAAACATTATTTGAGAATTAAGATCACTTTAGATAAAAAAATATTTCTGGTGGTTTAGGAAAATCAGATCTTAACAATTATAAGTTTTTGCAACTGGTAATTAGAGATGTCGCGAATAGTTCGCCGGCGGACTGTTCCCGGCGAACATAGCATGTTTGCGTTCGCGGCGAACATATGCGAGATTTGACCCGCCCCCTATACTTTATCATTGAGCAAACTTTGACCCTGCATGTCACAGTCAGCAGACACATTCCAGCCAATCAGCAACATACACTCCCTTCCAGAGCCTTCTAACTCATGGACAGCAGCCATTTTGGAATCATAACTAACTTGCAGTCTTACTGAGAGGAGGGAGAGTGTAGGTGATGCTGATTGAATAGGGAAATCAATAGCTAGGCAAGTTTATTCAGTGTCCAGTGCAGTGCTGAAGGATTCATCAGATCTCTGCTGTAAACACAGCACCCCAAAAAGCCCTTTTTAGGGCTATAACATCATTTTTTTTTCTGTGTAATCTAACTTCATTTGCCTGTCTCCCTGCTAGCCCCTGCTAGCAAGTGTGTGTGTGTCAGGCTCACAGCTTATACTGTGTGTGCACAGTGCAACTAATACAATCTTGTTTACTAGTTGTCTATTTTTAAAAAAACAAAACTTTTATTTTGTTAAATCTTAGTTCATTTGCCTGACCGCTAGCCAGTGTGTGTGTCAGGCTTACAGCTTATACTGTGTGTGCACAGTGCAACCAATACAATCTTGTTTACTAGTTGTCTACTTTTAAAAAACCAAAACTTTTATTTTGTTAAATCTTAGTTAATTTGCCTGACCGCTAGCCAGTGTGTGTGTCAGGCTTACTGCTTATACTGTGTGTGCACAGTGCAACCAATACAATCTTGTTTACTAGTTGTCTACTTTAAAAAAAAAAAAACTTTTATTTTGTTAAATCTTAGTTCATTTGCCTGACCGCCAATCAAAGTTCATTTGTCTGACCGCTAGCCAGTGTGTGTGTCAGGCTTACAAGTACTGTGCCAAGTTCAACCAATCCAATCTAGTTGGGGTACCAGCAGTCCACATTTAAAAAAACAATAATTTTATTTTATTAAATCTAAGTTCATTTGCCTGACCGCCAATCTAAGTTCATTTGCCTGACCGCTAGCCAGTGTGTGTGTCAGGATCACAGCTTATACTGTGTGTGCACAGTGCAACCAATACAATCTTGTTTACTAGTTGTCTATTTTTAAAAAAACAAAACTTTTATTTTGTTAAATCTTAGATCATTTGCCTGACCGCCAATCAAAGTTCATTTGCCTGACCGCTAGCCAGTGTGTGTGTCAGGCTTACAAGTACTGTGCCAGAGAGCATGTTGTGTGCATGCTTGAACTCCAAACAAAAGGCTTTTTAGGGTCTTAGTCCCTCAAATACAAGTTTTATTTTAACACCTTTCTGTTTATAAGCACTTTGTGCACGGTGTTGTTCATTTTTGGGAGTTTTTGTGGTATTTTTCTTAGTTTAATTTAAGTTTTAGTTTTCTGGGAGTCAGGCTCAAGTCTCTATCCCAGGAGAGTGAGCTGTCTCCTGGATACTTTGCCACACCCCTCCCTTAGCACTACACCTTCACTCCTGGAGCTTTGTTACTTTGACTTTTTTTCTTTTAAAAAGTTTATTAGGTTTTGTTGAAGTTTTGTTTGTTTGGTGTTGGGTATTATGTTTTGGGGGAGAGAAGACAAGTAACATCTTTGTAGGCAGTGGGGGGGAAACAATTAGATTTTTTGTTGAAAAGGCTTTTTTTTTTTTAACATCTGACACAGAGACACAGAGGGGTTAAAAAGCCTCTGTGTTCTCTGTGTTGTTGCAATTAGACACCTTGCAACAGGCCATTAACCCTTCCACTGCCAAGCATCACCTCTCTTTCTCCCTTAGTTTTGTCTCCCTTAGGTTTGTCTTTTTGTTTCTTTTTCCCACTTTTATATTTAAAAAAAAAAGAAAACAGTAAAAAATCATAAAATAAAAATAAATAAAACAAATAAACTAAAAAAAAAGGGTCTAAACATGAGGGATAAGACCACTAAGAAGCCTCAGGGGTCAAAAGGGGGAATAATGGCCCCTGAAAATCCTAGCTGCAGCACTGCACAGCATAGGCCCCAGGCAGATAAGGCAGCCCCAGCTCCTGGTGGTTCTGCCAGCAGACCTACCCCTGTGGCTAATACCTGGTCACAGGTGGTTTCTGCTGGCCCCAGTAATACCACCGCTGGGGCTGAGGGGCAGATCACTAGGAAGCATGGGGTTAAATGTCAGATGTCTGGGGTCTACAGCATTGATATCTATCTGCGTGCTGCAGCTAACGTCATCAGCCCCTCTGTTATAGTAGCAGCCAGCAAAATGTACGGGAAAGCAGTTTTCTTTACCCGTACGCTGGCTGCTGCTCACATTCTTGTACAGAGAGGCATCACAGTGGGGGGATTATATGTCCCAATAGAACCCCTGGAAGGTTTGGGCACAAAAGTAACACTCTCTAATGTGCCCCCCTTCCTACCAGACTCCCTCCTGCGCCCCCACCTGCTAACCCTATGGGAAGTAAAAACACCATTTATTAAAATTCCCCTGGGGTGCAGAGAGAGAGCACTTCGTCATGTGCTCTCTTTCAAGAGGCAGGTACAAATGTGCCTGCCTCAGGGCGCAGAAAACATTGAGGGGTCTTTTGGGGTTCCATTTAAGGGGGTGCTCTACAGGATTTTTTACAGCACTACGGAGGTGCAGTGCTATCATTGCAAGGGGTTGGGACATACACGTAGGAATTGTCCTAATGAAAAGCATCATGCCCCAGCCCCAGCAAATGGCACCTCCGTCAGTACAGCACCCATCCCCGCTGAGCCCATAACAGCGGGGACCTCAAGGGTCATAGCCCCCCCACAGAGCTCAGGCAAGGAGGCCGTTCCTCAAGCCACCACCACGGCCTCCAAACCCCCTTCTTCCCCAAAAAAGCCATCTGTGTCTGTGGTTTCCAGCAAGACTGCAGACACGGGGAAAAAGGGGAAGAATGTCACCAGTCCTCCCAGTGTCACAGCTGCATCTCCCAAGTCCCAATCTGCCCCCACCATAATTACATCAGTTAGTGTGGGGGCACAGTGTAAGCAGAGGGATAATAAGCCCTCTGCAGGGGAGGCAGCTAGTGGCAGCTCCTCTTCCAGGAGTGACGTCCCCAGGAAGAGGAAGCATAAAACCAACAGGGATGTTGCTGATAAGTGGGAAGTGCTCTATAGTGGAGCACCTCCCTCTAAAAGCAAGAAGAGGAACAAAACATCTCCTCCTCATCCGGTGACATTGTCTGGCCCAGTTATTAAGCTCAGCCAGCCGGTGCCAGACCACACATCTCTCTCTCCAGACCCTATAGGGGTTAATGTGGAAAAGGGTCTGGAAGAAAAGCAGGGGCAAGAGGGTCTCCCAAGTGAGGCAGGGGTAGACAAGAAAGATCAGGTTCTGCCTCTGGCCTTTGAGGGGGGTCCCAACAAAGCCCCTGCTGAATGGGTAGTCAGTGTCCCTGAGGTGCTGAGCTTCAAGGGCACCAGTCAGTCTCCTCCTCCAGTGTCACTCTCTAGTGACGTACCTCGGGATTTGTTAGAGCCCCAGGCCGAGTCACTACTGGAGGGGGGGAATATAGGCATGACCCCCATTCAGGACCCCATGGATTTGTCTGTCAGGGGGGATGTGGCACAAGGGGAAGTGGAAATGGGGGAGGGTGATAAAACAGGTTTTCCTGTTAACATCATGGGAGAGCCTGTCTACCCTCCTCAGCCGTCCACTGACCCTAACATCGGTGCCATCCAAGCTGAGCAAGCAGCGGTGGAACTGGCAGAGGAGGCATATAAAGCCTCCAAGGCTTCCATTAAGGAAGCCATGCCAGCCACTGCTGTCCAGCCAGCTACCCCTGAATGCACTCCTGAAGCTACAGGGGTGCAGCAGCAATCCAAGGGTCCATTATTTACCTTGAAGGGTGCTAAAGGGACTCCTTCTGTATCATCTAAGAGGGGGTCCCTGAGAATAAAGCTGAGGAAACTGACTCCAGCCGGGGAGGATGGAGTAAAAGCCCTCAGCCAAGAGAAGCCCAGGGGTGACCCACTAGAAGGAACATCAGATTCTGGGTGGGTTATCCCTGTCAAGGAAATAGATCTATTCCTTGAGAGCACCCTTCATGGACAAAAGAAAAGGAAGGTGCGGCTGGCCTTGGAGAGGTGGAAGAATATGTCGTTTATTCTCCACTCTCTCCAGCAATATCTAGTGGTCAGCACTAGGGCCAAGAATTCTGGGACTGCGGAGCATCTCCGCGTCCGGAAATTCTATAAAATGTGCGTGTCCTATCAGCAGTCTCAAGGGTCTGAGGAACGCACAATTCCTGACACGCAGTAATGGCTTTGCACATCAGCACGCTAAATACCAATGGCTGTCAAGACAGTTTCCGCAGGTTCCAGGTACTCGGGGGTGATTTCAACTGCACCCTCGACGCTCTGGACCGGAATAGTCCAGAGCCGTACCCGCCTTCTGCGTCAGCCCTGCGGGAGATCATCGCCCGCTTCTCCCTGGAGGACATCTGGCGAGAGCAGAACCCAGGGGCATCAGACGGTTTCACCTACGTCAGGGTGAGAGCCGGTCTGGTGTCCCACTCCCGGATCGACAGACTATATATCTAGTCACTATATGTCACGAGTTGGTTCTTGTGCCATTAGGCTGGCTCCGTTCACAGACCACAACTGTGTGTCTGTGACAGTGGCGCTAACGCCAACAGCTCCACGAGCCGCCTATTGGCACTTCAACAATGCTTTGTTGAAGGACCAGGGACTCGTGACATTGATCCGGGAGTTTTGGATGGACTGGAGGGGTTGCAAGGGGGACTTTGCCACGTTAAAACTGTGGTGGGACGTGGGCAAGGTTCATTTGCGACTTCTGTGTCAGGAATATACCAAGGGTGCGAGTGGACAGCGCGAAGCTGAGTTGGAGTCACTCCGGGGGGAGGTACTCCATCTGGAGCAGAGGCTGTTCACTTGTAGGGACCAATCCCTGCAGAGCGAGTATGTAGAGAGGAAGGGTGTCCTCTGTGACCTGGAACGACACCAGGCCAAGGGGGCATACGTGCGCAGCCGCTTAGGTTTTCTCAAAGATCTAGACCGCGGCTCGCGCCTCTTCTACTCACTGGAGAAAAAGGGGGGTAACAGTAGGCACATCACCTGTCTTCTAGATGAAGACGGTGCCCCCCTTACAGATCCGGAGAGTATCCGGGATAGAGCCCGGAACTTTTATAAAGATCTTTACTCTCCGGATCCCATTTCTCCAGACGCCTGCAGGGTGCTATGGGAGGGGCTCCCCACAGTCAGTGAGGGTGTAAGAGAGCGGCTTGATATACCACTATCTTTTCAAGAGCTCTCTGAAGCCCTCCGTGCCATGTCCTGTGAGAAGTCTCCAGGACTGGACGGACTGACTGTAGAGTTTTTCCAATTTTTCTGGGAGACTCTGGGACCTGATTTCCATCTGGTCCTTGGGGAAGCCCTGGAGACCGGGGAGATGCCCCTGTCTTGTCGCAGGGCAGTACTTGCCCTGCTGCCCAAAAAGGGGGATCTCCAGCTTATTAAGAACTGGCGACCGGTCTCTCTGCTCAGCACGGACTACAAGATTGTAGCTCAAGCCATCTCGCTTAGACTTGGGTCTGTGCTGGCAGAATTGGTTCACCCTGACCAGTCCTATGCGATCCCGGGCCGGACTATCTTTGATAGTATCTTTCTGGTCCGGGATCTATTGCATTATTCTCGCAGGACTGGTCTGTCACTCGCCTTTCTCTCTTTAGATCAAGAGAAGGCGTTTGACAGGGTGGACCATGGTTACCTCATAGCCACTCTGCAAGCGTACGGCTTTGGCCCACAGTTTGTGGGCTTTATAAGAACGCTGTACGCCTCTGCAGAGTGTTTACTTAAAATCAATTGGTCCCTAACAGCACCTTTGGTATTTGGACGAGGGGTGCGTCAAGGATGTCCCTTGTCTGGACAGTTATATGCACTGGCCATTGAGCCTTTCCTCTGCCTACTGAGGAAAAGGCTCACAGGGCTGGTGCTAAAAGATCCAGACATGCGGATTGTCCTTTCAGCTTATGCTGACGATGTGCTCCTCGTGGCCCAGGATCCAGTTGATCTTGAGCTGGCAAAACAGTGCCAGGAGGTATATTCAGCTGCCTCCTCCGCTCAGATCAACTGGTCCAAATGCACAGGCCTTTTAGAGGGTAATTTACAGGTAGACTCTTTGCCTCCCACGTTTCGTGACATCACGTGGGAGGCAGATGTCATTAAATATCTGGGGGTCTACCTGTCCGCTGCGGACGCTTCCGTCCCAGACAACTGGAGGGAGTTAGAGGGCAGTGTCCTCTCTCGTCTGGGACGATGGAGGGGTCTAGCAAAAATGCTTTCCCTTAGGGGGCGGACTCTAGTGTTGAATCAGCTGGTGGCTTCTCAGATCTGGCACCGGCTGATTTGTCTGAGTCCGACCCCCGAGTTTGTCACCAATATCCAGAGGAATTTGTTAGATTTCCTCTGGATGGGAAGGCATTGGGTCTCTGCAGGGGTGGCAAGTCTGCCTTTGGTGGAGGGTGGACAGGGAGTAGTTTGTGTGTGCTCCCAGTTGTCCACCTTCCGACTTCAGTACCTGCAGAGATACCTATATGCAGATCCCTCTCCGCAGTGGTGCGCACTGGCATCCAGCTTTTATCGCCAGTTGCGCAACCTGGGGTATGACCGGCAATTATTTCTGATCAGGCCCGAGGGGTTTGGGAGAGACCTCTCTGTGTTGCCGGCATACTACCAGGAAACCCTCAAGGCCTGGAGCATGGTCTCCGTGACCAGGCAGGGCGTGCCTTTGGGGGATGAAATATTCACGGAGCCCCTGCTATTTAATCCAGCAGTGGGGGCTCCAATGTTACAGTCCCCCAGTATCATCCGCTGCCTTAGTCATGCACGGATGACCCGAGTCGGGGATCTCTTGGAATACGGGCGTTCTGATTGGGTGTCACCCCAGGAGCTTGCGCTCCGTTTGGGATATGTGACACCCAAAGTCTCAGGGCGCTTGCTCCAGGAGATTAGGGATGCCATCTCCCCCGACTCGCGCACCTTCCTTCGCGGAGCTTTGCAGGCCGGAGTGCCACATGCACCTTTCAACACCCCTGCTCCGGCTGTTTGCATTGGACACAAGCCCCGTGTTTCCCCTCAGGCTCCTCCTGTCCCCAACCTCTCGAAGTTGAGGGACATACCCTCAGCATGCTTTCGCGGCATGCCGAGGAAGAGCTTATATTCTCTTGTGCTCCATACAGTGCACTTCCTTGCCCTCGTGACCCGTCCCGATACCATCTGGAGGCGGGTCCTACCAGCTGACGAGGGCAAGAGGCCCCGGTGGAGGGAACTTTATTCTGATTTAGTTCCACGACCCACCGGGGACTTGAGTTGGAGAGTGCTCCATGGTGCACTGAGCACGGGAGAGTACTTAGCTAAATTCACGGACTCTCCCTCCACTTGTCCATTCTGTGGCAAGGGAGAGTCCGTGTATCATATTTATTTTAGTTGCGCCAGACTGCAGCCCCTCTTGTCACTCTTGAGGGGCCTCCTCCTGCAGTTCTGGCTGCATTTCTCCCCTCACATTTTTATTTTGGGGCGCCCAGTGTCCCGGGGCAATAAGGCCAGGGACCTCCTCGTCAACCTGCTCCTGGCATTAGCCAAATTGGCTATATATAAGTCCAGGAAGCAGTGTTTGATAGGGGGGGTTCCCTTGTCACCTGAGGCCATGTTCCGGGTGCTGGTGCGCTCCCATATCCGGGCAGAGTACCACCTGGCTTTGTCCACTGGGGGAATGGATGAGTTTGTCTCCCAGTGGGCTTTAGATGGTGTGCTCTGCTCGGTATCCCCCCATCCGGTTTCTTTATCTCTCAACCTCCTAAAATGATTTTTCTTTAGTTTACAGAACAGTTTTTCTCATAATTTTAAAATACACTGTGCCAGAGAGCATGTTGTGTGCATGCTTGAGCTCCAAACAAAAGGCTTTTTAGGGTCTTAGTCCCTCAAATACAAGTTTTATTTTAACACCTTTCTGTTTATAAGCACTTTGTGCACGGTGTTATTCATTTTTGGGAGTTTTTGTGGTATTTTTCTTAGTTTAATTTAAGTTTTAGTTTTCTGGGAGCCAGGCTCAGTTCTCTATCCCAGGAGAGTGAGCTGTCTCCTGGATACTTTGCCACACCCCTCCCTTAGCACTTAACCTGCACTCCTGGAGCTTTTTTACTTTGACTTTTTTTTTTTTTTTTTTTTTTAAGTTTTTTAGGTTTTGTTAAAGTTTTGTTTGTTTGGTGTTGGGTTTTATGTTTTGGGGGGAGAGAAGACAAGTAACATCTTTGTAGGCAGTGGGGAGGAAAACAATTTGAAGTTTTTGTTTAAAAGGCTTTTTTTACATCTGACACAGAGACACAGAGGGGTTAAAAAGCCTCTGTGTTCTCTGTGTTGTTGCAATTAGCAACACCTTGCAACAGGCCATTAACCCTTCCACTGCCAAACATCATCTCTCTCTCTCCCTTAGTTTTGTCTCCCTTAGTTTTGTCTTTTTGTTTCTTTTTCACACTTTTATATTTAAAAAGAAAAGAAAACAGTAAAAAATCATAAAACAAAAAATAAAAATAAATAAAACAAATAATCTAAAAAAAAAAAAAGGGTCTAAACATGAGGGATAAGACCACTAAGAAGCCTCAGGGGTCAAAAGGGGGAATAATGGCCCCTGAAAATCCTAGCTGCAGCACTGCTCAGCATAGGCCCCAGGCAGATAAGGCAGCCCCAGCTCCTGGTGGTTCTGCCAGCAGACCTAACCCTGTGGCTAATACCTGGTCACAGGTGGTTTCTGCTGGCCCCAGTAATACCACCGCTGGGGCTGAGGGGCAGATCACCAGGAAGCATGGGGTTAAATGTCAGATGTCTGGGGTCTACAGCATTGATATATATCTGCGTGCTGCAGCTAATGTCATCAGCCCCTCTGTTATAGTAGCAGCCAGCAAAATGTACGGGAAAGCAGTTTTCTTTACCCGTACGCTGGCTGCTGCACACATACTTATACAGAGAGGCATCACAGTGGGGGGATTATATGTCTCAATAGAACCCCTGGAAGGGTTGGGCACAAAAGTAACACTCTCTAATGTGCCCCCCTTCCTACCAGACTCCCTCCTGCGCCCCCACCTGCTAACCCTAGGGGAAGTAAAAACACCATTTATTAAAATTCCCCTGGGGTGCAGAGAGAGAGCACTTCGTCATGTGCTCTCTTTCAAGAGGCAGGTACAAATGTGCCTGCCTCAGGGCGCAGAAAACATAGAGGGATCTTTTGGGGTTCCATTTGAGGGGGTGCTCTACAGGATTTTTTACAGCACCACGGAGGTGCAGTGCTATCATTGCAAGGGGTTGGGGCATACACGTAGGAATTGTCCTAATGTAAAGCATCATGCCCCAGCCCCAGCAAATGGCACCTCCGTCAGTACAGCACCCATCCCCGCTGAGCCCATAACAGCGGGGACCTCAAGGGTCATAGCCCCCCCACAGAGCTCAGGCAAGGAGGCCGTTCCTCAAGCCACCACCACGGCCTCCAAACCCCCTTCTTCCCCAAAAAAGCCATCTGTGTCTGTGGTCTCTAGCAAGACTAAAGACACGGGGAAAAAGGGGAAGAATGTCACCGGTCCTCCCAGTGTCACAGCTGCATCTCCCAAGTCCCAATCTGCCCCCACCATAATTACATCAGTTAGTGTGGGGGCACAGTGTAAGCAGAGGGATAATAAGCCCTCTGCAGGGGAGGCAGCTAGTGGCAGCTCCTCTTCCAGGAGTGACGTCCCCAGGAAGAGGAAGCATAAAACCAACAGGGATGTTGCTGATAAGTGGGAAGTGCTCTATAGTGGAGCACCTCCCTCTAAAAGCAAGAAGAGGAACAAAACATCTCCTCCTCATCCGGTGACATTGTCTGGCCTGGTTATTAAGCTCAGCCAGCCGGTGCCAGACCACACATCTCTCTCTCCAGACCCTATAGGGGTTAATGTGGAAAAGGGTCTGGAGGAAAAGCAGGGGCAAGATGGTCTTCCAAGTAAGGCACGGGTAGACAAGAAAGATCAGGTTCTGCCTCTGGCCTTTGAGGGGGGTCCCAACAAAGCCCCTGCTGAATGGGTAGTCAGTGTCCCTGAGGTGCTGAGCTTCAAGGGCACCAGTCAGTCTCCTCCTCCAGTGTCACTCTATAGTGACATACCTCGGGCTTTGTTAGAGCCCCAGGCCGAGTCACTACTGGAGGTGGGGAATATAGGCATGACCCCCATTCAGGACCCCATGGATTTGTCTGTCAGGGGGGATGTGGCACAAGGGGAAGTGGAAATGGGGGAGGGTGATAAAACAGGTTTTCCTGTTAACATCATGGGAGAGCCTGTCTACCCTCCTCAGCCGTCCACTGACCCTAACATCGGTGCCATCCAAGCTGAGCAAGCAGCGGTGGAACTGGCAGCGGAGGCATATAAAGCCTCCAAGGCTTCCATTAAGGAAGCCATGCCAGCCACTGCTGTCCAGCCAGCTACCCCTGAATGCACTCCTGAAGCTACAGGGGTGCAGCAGCAATCCAAGGGTCCATTATTTACCTTAAAGGGAGCTAAAGGCACTCCTTCTGTATCATCTAAGAGGGGGTCCCTGAGAATAAAGCTGAGGAAACTGACTCCAGCCGGGGAGGATGGAGTAAAAGCCCTCAGCCAAGAGGAGCCCAGGGGTGACCCATTAGAAGGAACATCAGATTCTGGGTGGGTTATCCCTGTCAAGGAAATAGATCTATTCCTTGAGAGCACCCTTCATGGACAAAAGAAAAGGAAGGTGCGGCTGGCCTTGGAGAGGTGGAAGAATATGTCGTTTATTCTCCACTCTCTCCAGCAATATCTAGTGGTCAGCACTAGGGCCAAGAATTCTGGGACTGCGGAGCATCTCCGCGTCCGGAAATTCTATAAAATGTGCGTGTCCTATCAGCAGTCTCAAGGGTCTGAGGAACGCACAATTCCTGACACGCAGTAATGGCTTTGCACATCAGCACGCTAAATACCAATGGCTGTCAAGACAGTTTCCGCAGGTTCCAGGTACTCTCCTATTTATATCCGGGAGGGTACTCTGTGAGCTTCCTGCAGGAAACTCACACCACTCCAGAGGCTGAGGCCTCGTGGCAACTGGAGTGGAGAGGCAGGGTCTTCTTCAGCCACTTCACATCGGCGTCATGTGGAGTGGTGACCCTGTTCTCAGAGTCTTTTCAACCAGAGCTGCTGCTCGTGAAAGCTGTTATCCCAGGCCGTCTAATCCACCTCCGGGTCCGAGAGCAGGGTAGCATCATTAACCTAGTTAATTTATATGCCCCTGCTGGAGGGCCCGAGAGAGTGAGGTTCCTCGCCAGACTGTCCCAGTTTTTGGAGACGGTTGACGCAGATGAGTGTTTGGTACTCGGGGGTGATTTCAATTGCACCCTCGTCGCTCTGGACCGGAATAGTCCAGAGCCGTACCCGCCTTCTGCGTCAGCGCTGCGGGAGATCATCGCCCGCTTCTCCCTGGAGGACATCTGGCGAGAGCAGAACCCAGGGGCATCAGACGGTTTCACCTACGTCAGGGTGAGAGCCGGTCTGGTGTCCCACTCCCGGATCGACAGACTATATATATCTAGTCACTATATGTCACGAGTCGGTTCTTGTGCCATTAGGCTGGCTCCGTTCACAGACCACAACTGTGTGTCTGTGACGGTGGCGCTAACGCCAACAGCGCCACGTGCCGCCTATTGGCACTTCAACAATGCTTTGTTGAAGGACCAGGGGCTCGTGACATTGATCCGGGAGTTTTGGACGGACTGGAGGGGTTGCAAGGGGGACTTTGCCACGTTAAAACTGTGGTGGGACGTGGGCAAGGTTCATTTGCGACTTCTGTGTCAGGAATATACCAAGGGTACGAGTGGGCAGCACGAAGCTGAGTTGGAGTCACTCCGGGGGGAGGTACTCCATCTGGAGCAGAGGCTGTTTACTTGTAGGGACCAATCCCTGCAGAGCGAGTATGTAGAGAGGAAGGGTGTCCTCTGTGACCTGGAACGACACCAGGCCAAGGGGGCATACGTGCGCAGCTGCTTAAGTTTTCTCAGAGATCTAGACCGCGGCTCGCGCCTCTTCTACTCACTGGAGAAAAAGGGGGGTAACAGTAGGCACATCACCTGTCTTCTAGATGAAGACGGTGCCCCCCTTACAGATCCGGAGAGTATCCGGGACAGAGCCCGGAACTTTTATAAAGATCTTTACTCTCCGGATCCCATTTCTCCAGACGCCTGCAGGGTGCTACGGGAGGGGCTCACCACAGTCAGTGAGGGTGTAAGAGAGCGGCTTGATATACCACTATCTTTTCAAGAGCTCTCTGAAGCCGTCCGTGCCATGTCCTGTGAGAAGTCTCCGAGACTGAACAGACTGACTGTAGAGTTTTTCCAATTTTTCTGGGAGACTCTGGGACCTGATTTCCATCTGGTCCTTGGAGAAGCCCTGGAGACCGGGGAGATGCCCCTGTCTTGTCGCAGGGCAGTACTTGCCCTGCTGCCCAAAAAGGGGGATCTCCGGCTTATTAAGAACTGGCGACCGGTCTCTCTGCTCAGCACAGACTACAAGATTGTAGCTAAAGCCATCTCGCTTAGACTTGGGTCTGTGCTGGCAGAATTGGTTCACCCTGACCAGTCCTATGCGATCCCGGGCCGGACTATCTTTGATAGTATCTTTCTGGTCCTGGATCTATTGCATTATTCTCGCAGGACTGGTCTGTCACTCGCCTTTCTCTCTTTAGATCAAGAGAAGGCGTTTGACAGGGTGGACCATGGTTACCTCATAGCCACTCTGCAAGTGTACGGCTTTGGCCCACAGTTTGTGGGCTTTATAAGAACGCTGTACGCCTCTGCAGAGTGTTTACTTAAAATCAATTGGTCCCTAACAGCACCTTTGGTATTTGGACGAGGGGTGCGTCAAGGATGTCCCTTGTCTGGACAGTTATATGCACTGGCGATCGAGCCTTTCCTCTGCCTACTGAGGAAAAGGCTCACAGGGCTGGTGCTAAAAGATCCAGCCATGCGGATTGTCCTTTCAGCTTATGCTGACGATGTGCTCCTCGTGGCCCAGGATCCAGTTGATCTTGAGCTGGCAAAACAGTGCCAGGAGGTATATTCAGCTGCCTCCTCCGCTCAGATCAACTGGTCCAAATGCACAGGCCTTTTAGAGGGTAATTTACAGGTAGACTCTTTGCCTCCCACGTTTCGTGACATCACGTGGGAGGCAGATGTCATTAAATATCTGGGAGTCTACCTGTCCGCTGCGGACGCTTCCGTCCCAGACAACTGGAGGGAGTTAGAGGGCAGTGTCCTCTCTCGTCTGGGACGATGGAGTGGTCTAGCAAAAATGCTTTCCCTTAGGGGGCGGACTCTAGTGGTGAATCAGCTGGTGGCTTCTCAGAGTCCGACCCCCGAGTTTGTCACCAATATCCAGAGGAATTTGTTAGATTTCCTCTGGATGGGAAGGCATTGGGTCTCTGCAGGGGTGGCAAGTCTGCCTTTGGTGGAGGGTGGACAGGGAGTAGTTTGTGTGTGCTCCCAGTTGTCCACCTTCCGCCTTCAGTACCTGCAGAGATACCTATATGCAGATCTCTCTCCGCAGTGGTGCGCACTGGCATCCAGCTTTTATTGGCAGTTGCGCAACCTGGGGTATGACCGGCAATTATTTCTGATCAGGCCCGAGGGGTTTGGGAGAGACCTCTCGGTGTTGCCGGCATACTACCAGGAAACCCTCAAGGCCTGGAAAATGGTCTCCGTGACCAGGCAGGGCGTGCCTTTGGGGGATGAAATATTCACGGAGCCCCTGCTATTTAATCCAGCAGTGGGGGCTCCAATGTTACAGTCCCCCAGTATCATCCGCCGCCTTAGTCATGCACGGATGACCCGAGTCGGGGATCTCCTGGAATACGGGCGTTCTGATTGGGTGTCACCCCAGGAGCTTGTGCTCCGTTTGGGATATGTGACACCCAAAGTCTCAGGGAGCTTGCTCCAGGAGATTAGGGATGCCATCTCCCCCGACTCGCGCACCTTCCTTCGCGGGGCTTTGCAGGCCGGAGTGCCACATGCACCTTTCAACACCCCTGCTCCGGCTGTTTGCATTGGACACAAGCCCTGTGTTTCCCCTCAGGCTCCTCCTGTACCCAACCTCTCGAAGTTGAGGGACATACCCTCAGCATGCTTTCGCGGCATGCCGAGGAAGAGCTTATATTTTCTCGTGCTCCATACAGTGCACTTCCTTGCCCTCGTGACCCGTCCCGATACCATCTGGAGGCGGGTCCTACCAGCTGACGAGGGCAAGAGGCCCCGGTGGAGGGAACTTTATTCTGATTTAGTTCCACGACCCACCGGGGACTTGAGTTGGAGAGTGCTCCATGGTGCACTGAGCACAGGAGAGTACTTCGCTAAATTCACGGACTCTCCCTCCACTTGTCCATTCTGTGGCAAGGGAGAGTCCGTGTATCATATTTATTTTAGTTGCGCCAGACTGCAGCCCCTCTTGTCACTCTTGAGGGGCCTCCTCCTGCAGTTCTGGCTGCATTTCTCCCCTCACATTTTTATTTTTGGGTGCCCAGTGTCCCGGGGCAATAAGGCCAGGGACCTCCTTGTCAACCTGCTCCTGGCATTAGCCAAATTGGCTATATATAAGTCCAGGAAGCAGTGTTTGATAGGGGGGGTTCCCTTGTCACCTGAGGCCATGTTCCGGGTGCTGGTGCGTTCCCGTATCTGGGCAGAGTACCACCTGGCTTTGTCCACTGGGGGAATGGATGAGTTTGTCTCCCAGTGGGCTGTAGATGGTGTGCTCTGCTTGGTATCCCCCCATCCGGTTTCTGTTTGTCTCAACCTCCTAGTGTGATTTTTATTTAGTTTACAGAACATGTCTTTCATAATGTTAAAATATACTGTGCCAAGTTCAACCAATCCAATCTAGTTGGGGTACCAGCAGTCTACATTTAAAAAAAAAATGACAGGCAGAGGCAGGACACCCCGCAGGGGCTGTCGTGGTGCTGTGATTCCCTTTGGCTCTACAATAATGCCTAGTGTTCAGAGGCCAGTTACCCTGAACTTGAAAAGTTCAGAGGACATAGTTGAATGGCTAACACAGGACACCCAATCTTCTACAGCTTCCGCTTGGAACATTGACGCACCATCATCCTCCAGCTTAGCTTCGGGCACCTCTCAAGTTACCACTCGCCCGCCTGCCGCCACCACCAACACTACTAGTACCACAGCCGATTCAATTGATCAATCAGAAGAGTTATTTACACATCAGTTTGAAGAAATGAGTGATGCACAACCATTATTGCCAGAGGCTGTAGATAACAGATAACAGTCAGGCAGCATTACACACATGTACGTACGATGTGATGATGATGATGTACCCGCTGCTGCTTCCTTTGTTCAGTTGTCATATACAAGTGAGGCGGGTGATAATGATGACGATGCGTCCGTGGATGTCACGTGTGTGCCCGCTAGAAGAGAAGAAGAACAGGGGGAAAGTTCAGATGGGGAGACAGAGAGGAGGAGGAGACGAGTTGGAAGCAGAGGGAGGTCATCACAACGAGCTAGTGGCACAGTCAGACAGCATGCATCAGCACCCGTGGTCAGCCAGACAGCACGCCAATCAACGCATGCTGTTGCCACCACCAGAATGCCGTCACCGCAGAGCTCAGGAGTGTGGCATTTTTTTTTTGTGTGTCTGCCTCTGACAACAGCGATGCCATTTGCAACCTGTGCCAAAAGAAACTGAGTCGTGGGAAGTCCAACACCCACCTAGGTACAACTGCTTTGCGAAGGCACATGATGTCACATCACAAACGCCAATGGGATCAACACATGAGTACAAGCAGCACACAAACTCAAAGCCGCCATCCTCCTCCTTGTCCAGCATCTTCATCCACGTCAACCACTGCTGTCCTCCTTGCCCCCTCTCAACCATCCGCCACTCCGTCTCTCGCCTCTTGCTGTTCCTGCTCATCTCCCCACAGTAAGGTGTCTGTCAAGGGCATGTTTGAGCGTAAAAAGCCAATGCCACAAAGTCACCCCCTTGCCCGGCGTCTGACAGCTGGCTTGTCTGAACTCTTAGCCCGCCAGCTTTTACCATACAAGCTGGTGGAGTCTGAGGATTCAAAAACATTTTAGCGATTGGGATACCGCAGTGGAAGGTACCCGGACGAAATTTCTTTGCCCAAAAGGCAATCCCCAACCTGTACTCGATTGTGCAAAAGGAAGTAATGGCATCTCTGGCACACAGTGTTGGGGCAAGGGTCCATCTGACCACTGATACCTGGTCTGCAATGCATGGTCAGGGCAGGTATATCACCTACACTGCGCATTTGGTAAACCTGCTGACGCCTGCCAAGCATGGAATGCGTGGCTCTGCAGAGGAGTTGGTGACACCGCCACGACTTGCAGGCAGGCCTGCTGCCACCTCTTCTACTCCTCCTACTCCATCCTCGTCCATAACCTCCTCAGCTGAGTCCTCTTCAGCTGCTGCGTCTTGCTCCACATCAACGGCACCCCCCCAGCTCCCCAGATACTATTCCACATCCCGGATACGGCAGTGTCATGCCGTCTTGGGGTTGACTTGCCTGAAAGCAGAGCGTCACACCGGGCCAGCACTCCTATCCGCCCTGAACGCACAGGTGGATCAATGGCTGACTCCGCACCAACTGGAGATTGACAAAGTGGTTTGTGACAACGGAAGAAATTTGTTGGCGCCATTGAATTTGGGCAAGTTGATGCATGTGCCGTGCATGGCACATGTGTGTAATCTGATCGTACAACGCTTTGTCCATAAGTATCCAGGCTTACAGGACGTCCTGAAGCAGGCCAAAAAGGTGTGTGGCCATTTCAGGCGTTCCTACACGGCCATGGCGCACTTTTCAGATATCCAGCGGCGAAACAACATGCCAGTGAGGCGCTTGATTTGTGACAGCCCCACACGTTGGAATTCAACACTCCTAATGTTCGACCGCCTGCTCCAACAAGAAAAAGCCATTAACGAGTATTTGTATGACCGGGGTGCTAGGACAGCCTCTGCAGAGCTGGGGATTTTTTTGCCACGTTACTGGACGCTCATGCGCAATGCCTGTAGGCTCATGCGTCCTTTTGAGGAGGTGACAGACCTTGTCAGTCGCACCGAAGGCATCATCAGCGACATCATACCATTTGTTTTCTTCCTGGAGCGTGCACTGCGAAGAGTGCTGGATCAGGCCGTAGATGAGCGAGCCGAGGAAGAGGAAGAGTTGTGGTCACCATCAACACCAGAAACAGCCTTATCAGCATCGCTTGCTGGACCTGCGGCAACGCTGGAAGAGGATTGTGAGGAAGAGGAGTCAGAGGAGGAATGTGGCTTTGAGGGGGAGGAGGAAGATCAATCACAACAGGCATCCCAGGGTGCTCGTTGTTACCTATCTGGTACCCGTGGTGTTGTACGTGGCTGGGGGGAAGAACATATCTTCAGCGAGATCACTGAGGACGAGGAACGGGACATGGGTAGCTCGGCATCCAACCTTGTGCAAATGGGGTCTTTCATGCTGTCGTGCCTGTCGCAGGACCCTTGTATAAAAAGGCTGAAGGGGAACGACCTGTACTGGGTGTGCACGCTACTAGACCCCCGGTATACGCAGAAAGTGCCTGATTGGTTACCAAATTACCGCAAGTCAGAAAGGATGCAGCAGGTCCAAAACAAATTAACAAGTATGCTTTACACAGCATATAAGGGTGATGCCACAGCACAAGGGCAATATAACAGGGGAAGAGGTGAAAGTAATCCTCCTCCCACGACCACGCCGGCAAGGACAGGACGTTTAAAAGACGTGTTGTTGATGGAGGACATGCAGACCTTTTTCAGTCCTACGCATCGCAACAGCCCTTCGGGATCCACCCTCAGAGAACGACTAGACCGAAAGGCAAACTACCTCGCCTTAACTGCAGATATCGACACTCTGAGGAGCGATGAACCCCTTGACTACTGGGTATGCAGGTAAGACCTGTGGCCTGAGCTATCCCAATTTGCAATTGAACTTCTGGCCTGCCCCTCTTCAAGTATCCTGTCAGAAAGGACCTTCAGTGCAGCAGGAGGTTTTGTCACCGAGAAGAGAAGTCGCCTAGGGCAAAAAAGTCTAGATTGCCTCACCTTTATAAAGATGAATGAGGGATGGATCCCGAAGGGACTGACACTGGGCGATACATTCGACTTTTTTTGGGGGGTTCCCCTACCACTTATCGTATATATAAAATGATGTATCCTGCAAAAATTATAGTGTTCAGTTAGGGGTAAATTGTATCTATCTCTCACCCGCTCAAAGGTCATTATTTTTGTCGTCATGCCACCATGGACCAACCCTTAGTAGGTTCTGAGACTTCCACCAACTGAGAGAGCTTTCCGGAAGATGTATCTTAAAGTGGGGATTGGGTACGATAGGGGTAAGATCTGATACCTGAGTGTCCAGTTTTTGTGTCCAGTTCATCTCCGTCCATATTTTTAATGAGTGCTTAATCAACGGGTTTTTCAAGTTTCTCAAAAAAGTATACAGGCCTGGAATCCATATTACTGTTTCCCATGTATAAGGTGACATGCTTACATTTTCCATAAATACCCAGAGCGGCTGATGTGTGGGAGAATGCGCCAGAGGAATGAAAGCCAGCTGCGCTGCCTTGTAATACAGTTTGAGATTCGGGCACGATAGGCCCCCTTTCCCTTTTGGTCTATACATATTATTTTTTGAGATTCTCGGGGCTTTTTGATTTCCATTTGAATCTTTATGTGTTTTAAGCGATCTCCCAGGAGTTTTAATCTGGCTAACAGGGATTTGTAGTATGTATCT
Source organism: Discoglossus pictus (assembly GCA_027410445.1). Lineage (NCBI taxonomy): Eukaryota > Metazoa > Chordata > Amphibia > Anura > Alytidae > Discoglossus > Discoglossus pictus. The sequence continues at coordinate 149,008,831 of CM050169.1, forward strand.
ATCAAGTTCATAAATTTGCCTGCAAACCCAAATTTCTGTAATACTGCTTTTAAATAAGGCCATTCCAATGTATCAAAGGCCTTTTCTATATCTAACGTCAAAAGGCATGTGGGTATTTGATGTAGGGATGACCATGAGATTAAATTTTGTGTCAGTCTGATATTGTCCCCCGTTTGTCTATGGGGGATAAACCCTATTTGGTCTTTATGGATTATGGAGGGGAGAAATCGCAAAATCCTGTTTGCCATTAATTTGGCCAAAATTTTTATATCCCCGTTTAGGAGTGATATGGGTCTTGTCGTTCTTTCGGGAAACATATCATATTTGCATGGTTTAGTTCTTGTGGCATGGGAGAGCCTTCTAAAATTTGATTGAAAAGTGTGGCTAAGTGGGGTAATAACAAGTCTATAAAAGTTTGGTAATAGAGATTTGTAAATCCATCCGGGCCCGGGTAGCTATGTGTATTTTGAATGCTAAAGCCATTAATTGGAATAGCTTGTTCTAGGATTGAGATAAGTTGTTTTATGTGTATCCCCAGTAAGCAGGATTCCATTGAAAGAGAAATATCCTTTTGCAAGGATTGGAGGCCGAAGATTTAGCTGAAGTCTTTTATAGTGGACATGAGTGCTGGTATAGAGAGAAGGGGCTTGGTCAGGGTGCAAAGCATATCGTCCGCGAAAAGTGAACACTTAAACTGATGGTGTCCTCCTTGAACCCCCTGAATGGCATGGTTGGTTCTGATTGCCTGCGCTAGGGGTTCAATGGCAAGAGCTAAGAGCAGTGGGGAGAGTGGGCATCCCTGCCTGGTCCCTCTCTGTACTTGGATTTTGGCCTAATGGTCCCCTGGTATATTTAAGTTAGCTACTGGTGAGTCGTAGTACCTTCTGAGCAGGTTGAGAAAGCGTCCCTCAAATCCAAACTTATCTAGCATTTTGTACATATATGGCCATTCCACCGTATCAAAAGCCTTCTCTATGTCTAGGGCTAGAGGGCACACTGGGTTGTTATAGTGTTGAGCCAAGAACTGGGAGTTCAGAACCCTCCTAACATTATCTCCTGCCTCTCTGAAAGGAATGAACCCCGTTTGGTCCTTGTGTATTTAGTCCAGTAAAAAGTTAGATATTCGTTTGGCCATAATTTTAGCTAGGATCTTGACATCCACATTTATCAGGGGTATGGGGCGATAATTTTTAACCTCTAAAGGGTCCCTACCCTGTTTTGGAAAGACTATGAGGTCGGCCTGATTCAATTAAGGGAGCAAAGGTTCTCCATTTAGTATAGCGTTAAACAAAGATGTTAGGTGCGGGGGTAAGCATAGCAGTTAGTTGTCTGCAAGCGTGTGTGTCAGACCTACAGCGTCTACTCTGCCAACTTCTGCAAGTGCACAGTGCCACTCATATCTGTTGTCACAGTAGCTTGGACGCATAGTACCAATCTGTCAAAACCGGTAATGATGAATGAGGTCTAGAGTAGCCTGGTTCCCTTATCCTCTACAGGTTGAGACCTAATGTTTGGGTGACTCCAGACCAACACATGAGTACAAGCAGCACACAAACTCAAAGCCGCCATCCTCCTCCTGGTCCAGCATCATCAGCCACATCAACCACTGCTGTCCTCCTTGCCCCCTCTCAACCATCCGCCACTGCGTCTCTCGCCTTGAGCAGTTCCTGCTCATCTGCCCATAGTCAGGTGCCTGTAAAGGACATGTTTGAGCGTAAGAAGCTAATTTCACAAAGTGCCCCAAAATTGAAGTGATACGACCAACAAAGCATCTTTTTCCATCTCCCAGTTCTAAAAATCCAGGCCTTATACCGCCCCCTGATAGGTGACGTAACAAGTATTAAACTGATAAGAGTAGTACTTACAAACACGCCACTCCTATCTGGTGGCACCTTTGATTGCACGTGCCGCGCCCCAAAATTGAAGTGATACGACCAACAAAACATCTTTTTCCATCTCCCGGTTCTAAAAATCCAGGCCTTATACACGCCCCCTGATAGGTGACGTAACAAGTATTAAACTGATAAGAGTAATACTTACTACTCCTATCTGGTGGCACCTTTGATTGCACGGGCCGTGCCCCAAAATTGAAGTGATACGACCAACAAAGAATCTTTTTCCATCTCCTGGTTCTAAAAATCCAGGCCTTATACACGCCCCCTGATATGTGCTGTAACAGGTATTAAACTGATAAGAGTAGTACTTACAAACACGCCACTCCTATCTGGTGGAACCTTTGATTGCACGTGCCGTGCTCCAAAATTGAAGTGATACGACCAACAAAGCATCTTTTTCCATCTCCTGGTTCTAAAAATCCAGGCCTTATACACGCCCCCTGATATGTGCTGTAACAGGTATTAAACTGATAAGAGTAGTACTACTTAACACACCTTATAATAATGCAGAGAGAGGCAACGCAGTGAGAGGAGTCTGAAGAAGAGGAGTCAGAGGAGGAAGGTGGCTTTGAGGAGGTGGAAGACCAAACACAGCAGTCGTCCCAGGGGGCTTGTTGTCACCTTTCAGGGACCCTTGGTGGCTGGGTGGAGGAAGAGACCTTCAATGACATCAGTGAGGACAAGGAACGGGACATGGCTAGCTTGGTATCCAACCTTGTGCAAATGGGGAGTTTGCGGTTGTGCAAATGGACTGTTTGTGGTTGTTTGCGGTGCGTTAAACGGGGAGTTTGGTCTGTCACTGTGAAGCGGGCCTAACCCTTACACTACCTGATCGATACAACATCATATCTGATGTTTTAAAGCACGTTATTCCAAACAATTTAGGAATGTTAGGTGATTTATGCCCTTTATTGCCTTAAAACCAGACTCTGCATCAACTATGTAATTTTCCATGGGAGTTTTGCCATGGATCCCCCTCCTGCATGCCACAGTCCAGGTGTTAGTCCCGTTGAAACAACTTTCCCATCACTATTATGGCCAGAAAGAGTCCCTGTGGATTTTAAAATCCGCCTGCCCATTGAAGTCTATGGCGGTTCGCGAACCGAAAATTTTATGTTCGCGACATCACTACTGGTAATACTTTTGACCAAAAAAATCTGTTTTTGGAAAATGCACCCCTGTTAGGGCTCCTTTTTTAAACCATCTTAAATAAAACAGCTTCTTAAAACAATGTTACTTGAACCATTCAATTATATCTTAAAAAGGATAAACAGATTATTGATTTTATATATAAAAGCAAACCTGATTTCTTTACATTGATGTAAGATAAGATATAAAATATATTACAGTCTTAAAAAGTAGCAAAGTTAAAGGTCCAGTGTAAGCTCTTTTCATGTTAAATCTATTTTTAGTTCAGTATTAACATTAAAATATATGTGCAAGCAGCAGCAAAGTAAACTTTTAGCCAGAAAATATAATTTTAAAAAACACAGTTGAGCTCATTTAACGAAGATAACATTAATTTAGCATGTTTGGCAACCTGTAGCATGCACTGTAGTATAAGGAGGGTGTAGTTACAATCCCATAACCCCTGCATTTCCAAAGTGTGTATGCTCCTGGTTACCAAGCATGGGTAATTAATGTTTCAAATTTCAGTATTGGTCAGGAGCATGAGTGAAATGGAGAGAGGTGCAACCGTGGCCATTAATGGGGTGCACCGTTTTAAAATTTTCAGGCTAAAGATTTGCTGTTTTTTGTGCATGTATTTTTAATGTTAATTAATGATGAACTAAAAAAATAGATTTAACATGAAAAGTGCTTACACAAGCCATTTAATTCTAGAGATTTTTCGCTAATGATTATTTTTTTGACTATTATTTTTCATTAGAGGGGAAGGTTAAATAATGTTCCTGGATTGTTTAGTTGCTTTATATTGTTTTTTTATAAATTTGATGACATTGTAAAGCTACTTTCTAATGTAGGCTTGGTGTTAAGCAACAAGAGAGATAGCTCAAAAGTAGTCAGCACGTTTTTCCAGCATTGGTCAGTAGCAGTGAATCGCTTTACGCAATGTATTCCAGTTGTCCTTTAACAGAATTGCTTTATGTGTTAAAGGATCGCTGTGCAATGAAAAATATATATATTTGAAAACTTTGAGTTCAACTAAGAGCATAATTAAGGATGAAAAAATGCTACTTATAATGCTAATTTTTAAGAAATGCATTTTGTTCCCTAGATTGGACCCTTGAAGAACCCATGATACCTATGTGGAAGTTGTGTGTTTGTGATATGGCCATGTATTTCTAGAGAGCTGTAGATGTATCTATTGGCCAGTGAAGGGTGTGGGTGTCTTCAAGAGTTCATATTTAATGAGCCCGATTTAATTGCAAGCCCGCGTGTGCTACGGGCTGCCGTTCGTCTCCGATTCAGGAGCTATTCAATTGATCAAGCCAGCAAGTTACTGGCCCAAAGCCGATTCCGTAAACCATGCACCGGTTCGTAGCAGTTCAGGGCGGGAACATGATCAATTAATCAAGCCCGTAACCTCCCATTTTGAATCAGCCAATAGAACATGAGACCGTCATTATTACGGCAGTAAAACATGGAGGTTACATGTCAATCAATTAGGTTCGAGGGGCCAATATGCGATCAGACTCGCAAACCCCCAAAATACAGAATTATGAAAATGAACACCAACACTGTTCTAGTCCATGTGGGTGGCCTGATATGTATTAACTCGTTGATACCCGAGAACAATATAACCCCAAAATGAAACATAAAATAATGCTATTTACTGCTGATTTGCGAGCTTGAGACTGTTGTGCAATTAATCCTAATGTCTGTCATCACTTTCCCCGTTATTTACAGTGCAGTATGGATTTTTTATTTGCATTTACAGTGCTATGAACAGGTGTTTAACCACCTTGCTGGTCCTCTCTAGCACTCGTTGGATTTTCTCCTTTATTTGGCATTTACGGGTGTGAACACATTTGGGGCCTTGGGGAATTGGAGCAATTGAATATCGATTTTAGAAATCATAACTCTTGCGGAATTGAAAGATTAAAGGCTTCTGGAGGCTGTAAGTTCTGTGTTTAACCATCGCAAAGTTTTCAAGGCCTTAACCCGTAATCCGTTTGGAGCAAATTAACTTGTGGCCTCACTTACGGGCTACAGTAACTTGCGATAGCTCAATTGAATCGGGCTCTATGTTTTTATCTCCATGGCTTAAACAGCTGCAAAGGTTTATACTTTAGAATTTACTTGACAAACAAGGTTTTTTTTTTTTCTTGAACAACAGCAATCCTTTATTATCCATCAAGTTTTATTGTGAACTGACATAGGTGGTTCATTGGACAATATGTTATATGATTATGTTGTCATCCACTGACCCTTGTTTTTACTTTTTTATCCGTTGTTCAAAGAGTTAAGTTATGCACAAATTTTCATCTATACATTTAATATTTTTCCATTTTTTTGAACATATGGTTGAAATTATACTTTATACATTGAGAAGTACAATACATGTTTTTGGCTCATGCACTAATTATAAGATTCGGTTACTCAGAAATATTTAGCCTTTTTGAGTGTTTAAGATCAACTAACACAGGAGACAGTCTGCAGTCTTGCAGACTGATTTTGATTAATTTCTCAAAAAACTTGATTAAATACTCAGTGCACACAATTTTCATCCTTGGATCATTCTTCCTTTGATAGCTTAAAAAAATCTGTTAAATCATCAGTAATAAACATGATAATATTCTGTCTGTGATCCATTCTACCCAGTCATATATTATTTAACTCAAAATTTGAAATTACAAATATCTCAGGACTTATTGATACCTGAAAGTTGGTGGTTTCCTAGTTCAGATATAGTTAAAATAAATCATCTTATATAGTATGCAAAAAAAAAATAGCGTGGGAACTGCTGCTTTAAGTCTCATCTTCAGGGAATTTGAATAGACTCTCCACCTGAAAGCAATTATTTTACTCATTTTCCCTAACAATGTAGACGGTTTGTCTTGTTATCATGTAAAAGGGTTAGAAAATGGTGAACTGTTTCCAACATAAATATATATAATTGCTCTTGCTCATAGACCTTAAAGTAAGGGCTTTCAACCCCAATTCTCAATATAATGAAAAAGTCAGAATTCCAGGATATTCCTAACTAAGCACAGGTGTGTTAGTTAATAGGTCTGAGACAGTGATCAGACCACCTCTATGCAAGCAGTAAAATACATGTATTCTAGTCTATTTTTGGTCCTAAGGTCTGGGTTGAGAAGCCATTCCTTAAACACATAACAGAGACAAGTAGATTTCTAATGTATCTTTAGATACTGATAAATTTATTATAACACATCTATTGTTTAGTGAAGTGTTTCCAAAAATAAAGGACCACTGCAGTTTAGGAAAAACTTTTTATTTGTGACTATATAAAACAAACTAACAACATTAGCAGTTGTGTAAACCATGAGCATTTATAGAAACAATCTTACCTTGAAGACACTCTCTCTCTCTCTCTCTCTCTCTCTCTCTCTCTCTCTCTCTCTCTCTATATATATATATATATATATATATATATATATATATATATATATATATATATATATATATATAATAAGTTATTGTCTGACTTCAGCACTTCCTTCTAACAGTGAGCATGATGGGTGTGCTTATCAAATCTATTGGGGGAGGAGTCAGGGCCGTGATGCCCAGGACACCAAAATGTTACCCAAAACCTCAAAGTTCCTCCCAATCACCCCATAATCCCTTTCAAGGTCAAGAAAACAAAAAGCTTTCAACAAATAGAACTTTTTTGGGACAATTTTAAATCCATGGTTGCCTTGTGCTACTACCTTACAGAATGTAGAGTATACACTACATGACCAAAGGTATGTGGCCCCCGATAATCACACTTATATGTGCATTCCAAAACCATGGGCGTTAATATGGATTTGCCACCAAACTCCCTACCCCCCACCACTACACATACACAAACACACCTTTGCTGTTATAACAGCCCCCAATCTTCTGGGAAGGCTATCCACTAGATTTTGGACCATGGCTGCAGGGATTCGCTTCTATTCAGCCACAAGAGCATTAATGAGGGAGGACATAAGGCCTGGCTTGCAGTCATCTCTGCAGTTCATCCCAAAGGTGTCCGCTGGGGTTGAGGTCAGACCTCTGTGCATGCCAATCAGGTTCTTCCACACCAACATCGTCAAAGCATGCCTTTAAGGACCTCACTTTGTGGGCATAATCATGCTTAAGCAGAAAAAGGATTTTCCCAAACTGTTGCCACAAAGTTGGAAGGGCACACCTCTCTAGAATATCATTGTATGCTGTAGCATTAAGAGTTCTCTTCACGGAAACACAGGGGTCTAGCCCAAACTGTGAAAAACTCCCCCAGACCAATATTCCTCCCCCACCAAGCTTTACAGTTGGCAGTTGGCACTATGCATTCAGGCAGGTAGCGTTTTCCTGGCATCTGCTAAACCAAGATTGCTATGTCAGACTTCCAGATAGTGTAGCGAGATCCATCAATCCAGAGAACAATTTCTAGCGCTTCAGCCAATGCTTGGTATTGATCAGTTGTACTGATGTTGCTACCAGAAGCAGTTTCGAACTCAGTAGTGAATGTTGAAACCAATGACAGACTCTTTTTACATGATACGCTCTTCAGCACTCAGTGGTCCTATTCTGTGCGCTTCTATGGACTACCTCTTTATGAGTTATTATTACTCCTAGATGCTTCCACTTCACAATAACAGATGTCACAACCTACTTTTTGGGGCCAGGGTGGGACTCTCCTGCCCCCCACAACCAACGGCCCTTCAAGCCCCAAAGAGTATGTGAATAATAGAGGACTTTTCTTCAGCCACAGACTCTTTGTTTTCCCTAGTTGTTCTAATAATCATCTAAGCTATCCTTGTCACAAAACTCCAGAAGCCCGTAAATTATTTTGCTATTTAATTGGCTTCCGTTTGCAGGCTCCGATTGCGTTATGGGCTCTGAGCTGCTACACATTGCGATCCATTGCGATTTGTCAAATCGCAAGTTAATGTCCTCCAAGCCTTTGATCTTTCACGGACTGAGAGTTGCGATCAGTAAAATCACAAATTGCTGTTCAATTGCTCAGATTCCCCCTCGCTAACCACACCGTCATGCTGGCAAATGGCAAAAGTCCAACCACAAGTTACTGGTATTAAGGAGATCTCGCAAAGTGCTTAATGACATGTACGGAGCACTGTAAATGCATATATAAACACTCTACTGTACTTTTATTAAAAGTTAAAGTGATGTTAGGTCTTAATAGCACTACATTCTCAAGCTTGCAAATCGGTTTAATTTCCGTGTTATATTGATCCTGGCAATCAATGTGTTAATACATATAATGGAATTCGCATGTAATAGAATATCTGGAATGTGGGTCTGATCGTAACTCGTAATTCAAGCCTGTATGATTTTGAAATCCAACCTCCATTTTTCATTGAAGTCCTACGGGCTTGAATATGATCTCTGACGCAAGACCGTAACTCACGGTTTGAAATGGCCAATGTAATGTGGGTCCAATCGTGACTCATGGTTCAAGCCCATAGGACTTCAATGAAAAATGGAGGTTGGATTTCAAAGTCATACAGGCTTGAACCACGAGTCACGATCAGACCCACATTCCCTTGACTGTTTCTAACCGCGAGGTACGGTCTTGCGTCAGCAATCATGTTCAAGCCCGCAAATGCTACTTTTGACAGCATGCTTTGCGATGTGCGCTATCAGCCCGGGACTTGTGAGCCCGGCCAATTGAATAGCACCATAAGTTGCAGGGGTTGCGGGCTCACAGTAGGCATGCAGACATACTGCCTCCTCCGATTGAGTTGCGGCCTCCCAATTGAATGAGGCCCTTGGTCTTTTGGGTCTTGCCACTGAACCCTAATTGACATTAGCCACATAGCCAGTTGATTTAAAGGGGTATTATAATGGCCACAAGGACCTTGTGAAAGACATTACCACTTGTTGATTTGTTATGTTGTGTGATGTTTTTCCCCAAGCTCTGGTTTAAACCCGGGACCTCTAAGGCCCCTTCCCACCAAGTCATTTAAGCTTAGAGGGCTCTGGGTCCATTTTTCATAGCTGGGGCCATAGACTCCTCAGCACCGAGCTGGGGAAGTCCTTTCCCATGTGGGGTAATTCAAAGAGGCAGTAGGTGTGGAACTTGTGGCCCACTGCTGATTGGGGCAAAACCTGTCTAAAATTATATACCAGGCTATAATCAATATGTATCCTGAACCTCTGCTACTATCCTATGAGAAGGGGATTAAAGATCTGGATTGGATTTGTGCGTCAGATTGGTCTCCTTTGCCTTTTCAAGGCCACTGAAGAGTAGATTGTACTGGTTATGCTGATCCTGTGTTCCTGATGCTTATGCTGATATGACCACCGGACACCAAGAAGTCCTCCCCCTCACAATCCAGAGGGATAATTCCTATTGCTAAAGGCAGGAGTTTTGGGGGGTAAAGCAGAAGTGGTTTAAAAGCACTTTTAAAGAGGTAGTTTTTAAGTTTAACCTTAAGGATTAAGGTTTTCTCTCATACTGTGCAGCAGTGCATTGCAGATGAGCAGGGCTACTAGTGAATTTTTAGTTGAGAAGGAGCTTAACCACTATATGGTACAGTCAGAAGACGTTCCTGAGCAGAGTGAAGAGGTCAAGCAGGGAAATAAGAAGAGCGATATAAGGATTAGCTAAGGAGTGAATAGCACTGAAGCATAGTAGAATAATTTTATAGCCTAGTCTTGACTTTCTTGAAAGCCAGTTGAGGGATTTTAGTATGGGAGAAGAAGAAAAAACTTAGTAGAGGGAGAGACTATATGGGCAGCTGCGTTAGGTCTTGATTGCAGAGCAGAGGGTGTAAAGACCAGGGAGTCAAATGTTGTAGATGTCTAGTCAAGATAGGAAAGCCTAGGTAGTTGTTCTGGCAAAGTAGCGACAAAAAAAAGGGTGTATCTTTGCTATATTGCTGTGGAACAAATAGCATGTCTTTGCATTGGAATGCATGTTAGGGACTAATCAAATATGACCCCTAAGCAGCGTGCTTTATCTACTGGATGGATGATTATGGCACTCTACCATGATAGAGAAGGGGATAAAACTGCCAGGTTTAGTAGGAGTTCTGTTTTTCCATTTTAAGTTTAAGACTAATTAAGTTTAATGGAAGGCCATCCAGGTTAAAAATGCCTTAAGATACTCTAACACCTACTCTGGAACTATCAGTGTGAGGTCATGGGTAGAAAACTAGAGTTCTGTGTCTTCATGTAATGAGTTCACCAGAGGTACAGTTTAGAGAGAAAAAGAGAAGTGGGCCCAAGACAGACCTTTGAAGCACATGGACAAAACGACTGATAGGGGAGAAAGAGGTGCTGTAGATGCACTGAAAGTCTGATGAAGTCTGTCTGCAAAAGGAGATCCAATCCAGGACTTTGTTCCAGATACCAATTACTGTCAAGATTGTGTAACAGAACAGGTTGCTCATCCGTTTCAAAGGTTAAAGTAAGATTAAGCTGTTAGCGGAGGGATTACAGGCTATTTGTTTTTGGCCATGTGCAAACTATCAGTTACCTTTGTCAAAGCTGTTTGTGTGGAGAGAGAGGAGCGGAAAACAGACTATATTTACTTGTGATACCCATTATTTGTTGTTTTTAAGCATACAGTTTTCTTGTAAATAACTCCTATCAGCATCCTTAGCCTCAGCATGGGCTGGAGATGCACGTGGATTACCCTGCAATTAGGGCCTAGTCGTAGTTTATATTTCTCTTTAAAAAGACACTATGTCCATTTGTCTGCAATGATAAATAGCCCAAGCAACAATATGCATAAAGGGCCTGGTAAAGCTCGTACACACTTCTGAGCAATACAATCATCAATAAGTAAAATACGTTTGCCACTTTATCCTATTATTATAGTTTTGCTCGCCTACAGTATGTCCTAATCACAAAATGACAGTAGGCCTCCAGCACTGTACTCTCTTTGGAAGGAGTAAGACTTTGGAAAATACTTTGACATAACCACTGTAGCATGTTGAGCCTCAATTGAATGTCACTACCCAGAATCCTTTAGTATTGTTTACTAATTATGTGAGAAAGCAGGACTCCTGGACTATTTGGAACATGTAGAAATGCTTTTGTCTCTTACTATATGCACCGGAAAGGTGTTTCTATCAAATTTCTACCCACTGTAACCTATTTAATGTTTGATTAAAAAATACATCTAACCTTTATGTAATGTGACTTACTATAGGGATAAGTCAGGTACTCAATCTGAGAACAAACAATACCTAAATAGGAGCCCATTCAATTGTAAGCCCGCATCTTGCGGCATACAGGCCATATGTCTGCGGGCGAGCTGCAGGCTCCCGTTCGTCTCCGATTACGGAGCTATTCAATTGAAGGAGCCTGCAAGTTAGGGGCCGAAAGCCAACTCCGTAAACCATGCACTGGTCCGTAGCAGTACAGGGTGGGAATATGATCAATTAAGCAAGACTGTACCTCCCATTTCGAAACAGACAATAGAAAATGAGACTGTCATTAGCCAATAGAAAATGAGACCGTCATTATTAGGGCAGTAAAACATGGAGGTTACATGTCAATCAATAAGGTTTGGGGGTCCAAAATGCGATGGGACCTGCAAACCCTCACAGAATTATGAAAATTAATGCCAATACTGTTCTAGTAAATGTGGGTGGCCTGATATGTATTAACTCATTGATTCCCAAGATCGATATAACCCCAAAATGAAACTTAAAAATGTATTGTATTTCCTGCCGATTTGGGAGCTTGAGACTGTTGTGCAATTAATTATAATGTCTTTCACAACTTTCCCTGTTATTTACAGTGCAGTATTGATTTTTTATTTGCATTTACAGTGCTACGATTAGGTGTTTAACCCCCTTGCAGGTCCTCTCTAGCACTCAGGATTTTCTCCTTCATTTGCCTTTTACGGATGTGAAAACATTTGCGGCCTTGGGGAACTGGAGCAATTGAAAAGCGATTTGCGATTTTAGCCATCATGACTCTTGCGGAATTGAAAGATCAAAGGCTTTGGGAGGCTGTAAGTTCCCGGTTTAACTATCGCAGAGATTTCAAGCCCGTCACCCGTTCGGAGCCCTCAAAAAGAGGCCAAATGAATAGCAAATGAACTTGCGGCCTCCCTTATGGGCTACCATAACTTGCGATAGCTCAATTAAATCGGGCTCTAGGTTTGTTTTATAGGCATGGTAACCTACTCAGAGGACAGCGTCTGTTAGATCACTTGTGCCATTCACAGCCCTGAAATACCAGGCAATTCTACCCTGAGCAGGAGAAACAGCGAACTCAGACATACTTTGTGACCTCTCTTGGGCCTCATTGTGAGGTGTAGCTGAACTTTGAAAGGCACAGAGAGCAAGGAGTCCACGTCTGTGGCCCCCTAAGGGTCCTTTGCATATGAAAAAGAAAATTCAGACCTAACTGACGAGGCTCAAAAAGTCTGAAACATAAATCTGGGGTTTGCTGTTTCTCACGTTGAGTGAAAAAGCATGACATTTTGGGACAGGAACAGTCTTTGGAGCAATATCTGACTGATATAGAATATTTCTTCCCAGTGACGGGCACAAATGAGCAAAAACATGTTGCTCTCTGAGTGGACTACCATGCCTGTAGAACTAATCTATGGAATGGACCCAGTTCGATTAGTTCGTTCTCAGATTGAGAGCCTCTGACTTTGTTTGTTTTTCTCTATAATTTAGGGATGGTCAATTTTTAGAAAAGTCACCATGGCAAAAATGTATTTATAAAAATGAAGTCAAAGTCTGGTCAGAACTGAGAACATGTCCAAAGGCATCTGGAAACAACAAAAGAGAATAATAAACAGACCACACACACGTATACCATTTTCACTATGCAAATATAAAAATGTAACTATAAGAAATGAAGTGATACACAGAATATTACTTTTACACCCAAAAAGGTTACTTTTTTTTCTGCACCATTAAAATGCCTATACATTGTAATGGCCATTTTTCCATTTACTATCATTCCCCAGACTTCCATAATTTTCTCTGCGTTGGTTTTACTCAATGTCCATCTGTGTGTTTGCGTCTCTCTTTTTCTCTGTATGAATCCATTTTTTATGTTTCTCCCTGTGTGTTTCTTTTTCTGTGTCTCTGTAATTTAAGAAATGTACAAACATTGCTAATGTTCTCCCAGAAAAGACAAAACGAGGAAAACTGTAACATTTATTGCACAGATGGAATTGTAATACAGTGAAAGGTTAAAGTATAATCAATAAAACATAACTTAGATGTTTGCCTCCTTGAAATCGTTTTTCTGTTGCCGATAGATAGCTATAAATTCCTTCTCTGATTTCAACAGTGTCTGAGTCTTTTTTGGCAATTGCTTCCATTTTGGTCATATTTTTCAAATGTATTATTTTGAAGAACTGTATTTAAAAATATGCAACATATTTTAGAATGTAAAAAAATATTTATCAAATAATTTTGTATATACAATTATGCTTCTGTGGAAGCTACCATTTAGGCATCTGCAGGTCAATTTTCTGTGATGGGAGGAGACTTTGAATACATAGAAAGTGTCTGTGTGCACAATACGAATATGGCAGTACGAAAGCCAGTGGTCTTAGTAGAACTTAATTGAAGTTCAATAATGCAAGGATACAGACACCATAGATAATGTAACAAGCAGCACACAATAAAGCTTAATGAACCCACATAGTAAAAAATAATGGATGTCAAATTAGCATTTTTTGTGTTTTCTAAAACATTTACCATTATTATGTTTAGTTATTCAAAACACAATATAGATAAAATGACAACAGTGGACCTTTAACAGGTCTCCAAGGTTTAATTGCTCAATTTATACATGCAGTCACCATCACTTATCTACAATAAAGAAACACATTTCTAAGTGTTAAAATCTAAGGATTCTTACTTTATTATCATATGTTGAAATTAGAACTTTATTCAGTGAACAAAAATGCATATTATTGTCCTTTACAAAGACTTTTTATACAGTGCCACATGAAAGACTATTGTGCAAACTAAGGGATACAGGAATAAAAAGGTTGAACTTGATGGGCTAAAAGTATTTTTTCAACCTCAATTACTATGTAACTACTAGGTAGGAAATGTGACGGATGGAAATAAAAGCCTATGACACAGCGGTGGGGCTACTGCTGGTGCAAGTAGTAGGTACAACAGGGCTAACGAATAGGTAAGGGCCCTCTGATACCAGTAGCAAGCAAGTAGCAAGAGGGGCAGAAACTTACTTTTATAGAAAGGTGATGAGATGGTCTGATCACCAACATATATTTTTGGCTTACCTTGTATAGGGATGCTGAAAGGGGCTACCCAAATTGCACCTGTGCCCTCCATTCACTAGATCTGCCACTGCTTTCTCTTCATTAAAATAACCCCCAAATAAATACTTATTTTTTATTATTTTATTCTACTTAAATATTTGTAATATTTTTACACATCTATTTCATTTTCCAGATGCAATTTATACATCGTTTCTGTGTGTGACATTTCCTGCATTTATCATCATTTAACTCCTCAATATATCAATGATACATCCTTACATTTCAAAAATCTCTATACATTTATTACATTATTCTACATATTTCAACAATCACGTTTCACAACATTCATAGCAGATTCCACACATGTACTCTTTTCAACTGTCACTTTTGTGACAGGCTAAAATTATAGTTTTAATAAAAAATGTAAAGTGACACAGCAAAGTCTTTGCAAAAATATAATATACATACAATTACAAATGGTTGTTAAACATTTTAAGTTGAGCTATTAGATAACTGAGCTTGAAAGGTTAATCAAAAATTACATGAAAGAACCTCCCACTCTCCTTACAGGTTTATCTCACATGTTTAATTATCTCTCACTATGGGGTGTGATAAACCACACAAACATGTTTTTTTAGCACACAATAAAGAGCCAACTAATTCAGCACAATTTGGACCACGTCACAGTAAAGATCTCCTAAATGCATGTTGAAATACTTTTTACATTTTTTAATTGAGAAATCAAACAAATTAAATCTGTGTTTACATGAGTCACTGACAGTCCACGGCTAGAAACACGCCACAGCTCCAAGAAAACAAATGGTTAACGCTTAACAAATCCATCTGTGCAGAGTATGGGATGCTGGAATCACCTAAACAGATCAGTTATAGGTTAACTTTTCAGTGCATTCCTGAGTGCAAGGAAAAACTTCTACCAATCACTGTCGTTACAGTGTGGCTCGGCTATCTGTTTTTACTCCTGCAACAGCCATTTTTTAGCTATTATTAATGTAATTTAAAAAAATAGATATTTTTCACATACACTCTTGAAGAAGAGCGCTTACAGTGAGGTAAATAGCCCGTTGATGCATATTTTAAAATTTAGAGCATATTTCCAATATTAAAGTTTACTATTACATATATTCTCCTGACCTATATATCACAACACTGCACCCTCTGCACTGCTAGTTCTAGCAATACCACCCCAAATCCCTGGAAAATGTATTATCAGCATGTCAATATTTCCCCATGCCATGGAGAGCTTCTCAGAGTTAGTCTTCAGACAACTTGACACCTGCAAAAAGATTCAATGTATTGATGGCACTCCAGGCTTGCAGTAACATGAACTGGCTTATCCCTCCAAAATAAAATAAAAACATTCTTGTTTTGCTACACAAAGGTAGGGGGAAATTATCTGGTTTATGAGAGACTGTGGGAGTAAAATTAGCTAGAGATGGGGAGTGTCCAACTCTCTGTGATCATACGGATAGCATCACTAAGGTACATAGGTCCTTGTTTCTTGCTGTACCTATCCATATAGTTTTCATGGCAAAGATATTCGTAGTGCGTTGCCAGTTCCTTCTCCAGTGGACCACAATCTATGCTATGACCTGCCCATCTTGGGTGACCGTACATCGTATAGCTAACACTTTTACTGAGGTACACAAGTCCCTTCAAAAGGTAGAGATAGAGTAGCGGAATTACTACGCTTTATCTCTGTTCCAGTACACAAGTTTTACACATTTGTTCTAGAATCCTCTGTAATATTTGCATTCAGCAGAGGCATTCAGTTGATGTCTGCATCACCAGCACCTTTTAAATCAATCAACACATATATTCTCTCACTAAAAAAATGTAAGATGTATTTTAGATATTCCATTATTTTCTGCCGTGGTAAGTCATTGATATGTTTATCCATGTGATCATGCTAGCTTTTCATGACATTTTTCTTTAATTTATAACCTAATTTCAGTAATCATATGAACACATATCTTCACTGTCTCTAGCTTTGCTTTAACTCCTTTTTGTACACTTCATGACTTTTTCGTCAAGCACCTTTACAAATCAAAATCTTGTTGGTTAGATCTCACTAAGAGCCTCATTCAATTTCTCCGTTTTTGATATCCGGGCTCGCAAGTAGACGTCGCAAGTTACTTTGCTATTCAATTGTCTTCCGTTTGCGGGCTCCGATTGAGTTACGGGCTCCGAGCTGCGATTTTTGTCAAATCGCTAGTTATTTCCCTCAAAGCCTTTGCTCTTTCATGGCCACAAGAGTTGCGATTGCTAAAATCGCAAATCGCTATTCAATTGCTCCGATTCTCCCTCACTAATCACTCCATCAAGCCCGCAAATGGCTTAACTCGAACCACAGGTTAATGGTACCAAGGAGGTCTCTCAAATGGCTTAATGACAAATCGGAGCACTTTAAAAGCAAATATAAAATCAATCCTGCATTGTAAATGATCGGGAACACAATGGGTGCCATTCTCAAGCTAGCACATCTCCAAAATATAATACTTTATTTAATGTTTAATTTCCGTCCAAAGTTTTATGGGCTTCAACATCCAAGCCCGTAGGACTTTGCTATCCAACCTCCATATTTCATTGAAGTCCTGCGGGCTTGAATAACGAGTTACGGGCTTGGAGGTCATTCAAGCCCATAGGACTTTGGACGGAAATTAAATATGAAATAAAGTATTATATTTTAGGGATGTGTGAGCTTGAGAATGTTGTGCTTTTAATTCTAATGGCACCCATTGTGTTCCCCATCATTTACAGTGCTGGATTGAATCATTTTATATTTGCATTTAAAGTGCTCCGATTTGTCGGGCGTGAACCACAAATTACGGTCTTGCATCAGCGATCATGTTCAAGCCCGCAAATGCTACTGTCGATAGCATAGTTTCTGATTTTCCTGAAAGGTGCCTAACTTGCGGGCCCGACCAATTGAATAGCATCGCAAAAGGAGCCCGCAACTCGATCGCAGGTATTTGCCTGTTTGTGATCGAGTTGCGAGCCCTGAATTGAATGAGGCTCTAGGTGTTTTAGTTGTTTTCTGGTTGTAAGTTCGGTTTCACTTTTACAGCTTATTATTATTATTATTATTATTATTATTATTATTAATAATAATAAAATTACATAACTGGCATGTAATTTGGTCCAACTATTGCTTTGTATGGAAGAAAAGTACCCATATTTATGAGCGTCAAACAATAAAGGAGAAAGTTATTATCTCACAGCACTTTTAACGAATGAAGGGGTACAACATATGTAAAACTTTATTCTATTTTTCTTTTATTGCATACACTATGATTTTCTTAATTTTCCAATGGGTAAATAGTATTTTGCCCTATGTAACATATATATCAAGTTCAGTTATAAGCCGGCAAAAAATTGGTAGTGCATATTTTGCTCCTTTTAATCATATATCATATACATTTTTTAATTATCACAGTTCTCAAGTCTGTTCACCAGCTATTAAATAAATAAATTAAGACTTTTGTAAGATCATTATGGTGGTCCTCTAGAGGATTTGGAAGTCTCAGGATGGAAAATTAATATATATAATGAGGCAGCAGAAATAGACGATAGGTCCTGATTTGGAGCGATGTCCATTTACTGATGCCTGATTTTTAAACAAGATTTTATAATGACTGTTGGGTGAGTTTTAGTGAACTGTGACATGTCATTTCTTTCTTTCTGTGACTTTTTAACAGTGCTCCAGTAAAAATAGGCTATAAAATATTGTGAGTATTATAAGTATATACAGAGTTTATCATAAAACTAATTCTTATTCTGCAAGATGTGTCAATAACTAGAATTTTGTCCACACTGGAAAAGCAATTTTAATGTAACAATTGCCATTTTTGAAATCATTGATACATGGGGTAATCCTAATGAATTTACCTGAAACAGTTAAACAGTGCGGCTTTGTATACTCCTGTACCTGGTAAAGCCATTGAACAGGGATGAAGCCACGTACCAGTATCTGTAATTACTTGTACAGTTGGACTTGTGACTGGAGTGGGCTCAATTGGAAATGTAAAATAAATTGGTAATATAATATTAATATATAAAATAAATGTAGAATATGTGGTATAATAACCATTTTTTTCCAATGCGTAGGTAAGAAGTATTTTAAAGCAATTATACATCTAAAGATTTCCTGGTACCTAGAAAGGTTTGTACTGAAGCCAGATATTGTGTCACGTCTCAGAAGCAATGGAGATGACTCCAGTGGCTGGAAGAACCAGGGATTGAACCACAGACTCTAAAGAAGGAAACTGTGTAATATACTATAAATAATATGGATAGGTGAAGAATAATGATCTCAGTCACAGATTATAGGGGCATTATAATCATGGATTCCAAAAATAGCTAGATCTGTCCAGACTGCATACTTTGGGTTAAAAAATTGCAACGTATGCAGACAAAAGGAAAGTAATAACCAATATACACAGTAATTGCAATAGTTTTGGTGGAGGCCCAGCTTGAGATTGGTGATCTGCTCCTTCACATCAATTGACAGACAGCAGACATTCATCTTGCCCATTCTATCTGCCTAAAAAAAGCTTGGCTTCGTTATTTATCATGATGGTCTTATGCTTATCCCAGGCATGCTTGAAATCCTTTGCTACACCCTGGTAAAGGTCTGGCAGGAGAACAAGGTGCTCGTGTGATCGAATTCCTAAAAATGAATGTTTCACCCAAAAGAGATACTGTCAAATTCTGTAACTACAACAGAAAAACTGTGTTCAAGGACCACAGTAGTCCGAACATTTAATTGTGCAATTAGAAAATCATATTTACATCATTACAAACATGAATGAAAAATAAATGGTCTAATGTGTAGACAAATTGCATTGAAATAAAACACTATAAGATTGTTTTCTCCTTTGTCTAGACATGTTATAGCCAACTGAGGGGAATTGGGGCTTGTGGATGTCTGGACGGCTACACAGTGTGCATATATTCCCATTCAACGGAATGTGGATCAGATAAGATGAATGCAATTTTTTTTAAGGCTCCCTTGGAATCCTTGTTTATGCTTCCTCTAAGTTCACTGGTAACATAGAGGATCAAACACATTGTATGCTTATCTGTTTCTATAATACATTATTACTAATATTCTAAAATAATCTATTTGGTATGCACAAAAAAACTTTGGCAGTATATAAACCATGCATGATAGCACATTTTGGACTACAGTGGTCCTTTAATTGTTTTTTATATCTCGAACATTAAAACTGGAAAAATGATGAGACTCAGATATGCACAGTTTATGGGATAAAAAGAGCCAAGTCGACAAGAGTACACTGGTAGAACTGGTGCCTAGAACCAAAATGAAAACCATTTAGTTTATAGCACTTCCCTGATCTTCAAAGTGGATCATGTGTTTAATTGGACATCATTAATTGAGGGCATCTGTTTCCTTTTAAAGCACCACTGTCATCATTTGCTACATATATTTATATGAATAACTAATCATTATTGGGCACAATGGGCCGTATTCAATTGAGCTTTTCTGCGATCCGGGAGCCCGTAAGTGAGGTCGCAAGCTAATTTGCTATTCAATTGGGGTCTTTTTGTGGGCTTCGAATGGCTTCCGAGTTACGGGCTTGAAAGAATGGAGATGGTTAAACTCGTAACGAACAGCCTCCAGAAGTCTTTGATCTTTCACTTTCGCATGACTAAAATCGCAAATCGCTATTCAATTGATCAATTTCCCCAAGCCCGCAAATATTTTCACACCCGTAAATGGCAAATGAAGGAGAAAATCCTACCAGTACTAAAGAGGACCCGCAAGGGGGTTAAACACCTATTCGTAGCACCATAAATGCAAATAAAAAATCATTACTGCACTGTAAATAACAGGGAAAGTGATGTAGGACCTTATAATTAATTGCACAAATAATTAAATAAATCTCGGGTATCAATGAGTTAATACATATCAGGCCACCCATATGGACTAGAACAGTATTGGCCTTCTTTTTTATAATTCTTTATTTTGCGGTTTTGCGAGTCTGAGCGCAATATTAGACCCCCGAACCTAATTGAATGACATGTAACCTCCATGTTTTACTGCCATAATAATGACAGTTTCATTTTCTATTGGCAGATTCGAAATGGGAGGTTACGGGCTTGCTTAATTGATAATTTTCCCGCCCTGAGCTGCTCCGATCCAGTGCATGATTTACGGTTTTGGCTTGTGGCCCGTAACTTGCGGGCTTGAGCAATTGAATAACATCGCAATCGGAGATCAACGGGAGCCCGCAACACACTCGCAGACATTTGGCTGTTTGCGATCAAGTTGCGGGCTTGGAATTGAATATGGCCCAATGTTTTAGAACAAAAACAAAAAAACATATACATAGCCTTTACATTTTAATCATTCTTTACTGTGTTGATCCATTTTCTTTTCAGAGCTCAGGAGGGATTTTCCATATAAATTAATTAGATTTGCTTTAGTCCTGTTGAAAGTACTGAAAGTTTTAGCTGCCACATTCCCATGCAGCTTTCCATGCATTCAGAAAAAGCTGAAGTTGAAAAGCTGAAACCAAAATGGTAGATGCAAAGCAGCACAACATTATATACAAAGTAATAATTCAGAGGCTGTTGTGTGTTTTTACCTTCTAAAGCATTTATAACTGTAGTTCTTCAGAGGGTATATTTTAAATATAACACTCCAGTGGTTCTTTAACATTTTGTTGTTTTGGTTTTTTTTTTGCTTCTAAATGTTATTAAAGGGACTCTTTAGGCATTGTGTTAATTTTATACAATTGTTTTAACTAGGTGACTTACCATATATACTCGAGTATAAGCCAAGTTTTTCAGCCCTTTTTTTAAGGCTAAAAGGGGCCCTCTCGGCTTATACTCTAGTCGCTCTCCCCCCGTGTCTCTCTAACCACCCGTGTCTCTCTAACCCCCCCCCCCCCCGTGGCTCTCTAGGATGAGGATGGGGGGTTGAGGATGAGGAGTTGAAGAGGGAGGTTGAGGAGGGAGGATGAGGAGGGAGGTTGAGGATGAGGAGGAGGGGGGTTGAGGTTGAGGAGGGGGGTTGAGGAGAGAGGATGAGGATGGGGGTTCAGTATGGGGGTTGAGGAGGGGTGTTGAGGATGGGAGAGTTTAGGGGGGTTGAGGAGGGAGGTTGAGGGGGGTTGAGGTTGAGGAGGGGGGTTGAGGTTGAGGAGGGGGGTTGAGGTTGAGGAGAGAGGTTGAGGATGGGGGGGTTGAGGGGGTTGAGGATGGAGGGTTGAGGAGGGGGCTGAGGAGGGGGATTGAGGAGGGAGGTTGTGGTTGAGGAGGGGGTTGAGGTTGAGGAGGGGGTTGAGGATGAGGATGGGGGGGTTGAGGAGGGGGTTGAGGATGGGGGGTTGAGGAGGGAGGTTGAGGAGGGGGTTGAGGAGGGAGGATGAGGATGAGGGGTTGAGGAGGGGGGTTGAGGTTGAGGAGGGCGGTTGAGGAGAGAGGATGAGGATGGGGGGTTGTGGATGGGGGTTGAGGATGGGGTGTTGAGGAGGAAGGATGAGGAGGGGGGTTGAGGAGGGAGGTTGAGGGGGTTGAGGTTGAGGAGGGGGGTTAAGGAGGGGGTTGAGGAGGGGATTGAGGATGAGGATGTGGGGTTGAGGAGGGAGGATGAGAGGGTTGAGGAGGGAGGTTGAGGAGGGGGTTGAGGATGAGGGGGTTGAGAATGGGGGGTTGAGGTTGAGGATGAGGAGGAAGGTTGAGGAGGGGGTTGAGGATGAGGAGGGAGGTTGAGGATGAGAAGGGAGGTTGAGGAGGGGGTTGAGGATTAGGAGGGAGGTTGAGGAGGGAGGTTGAGGAGGGGGTTGAGGATGAGGAGGGAGGTTGAGGATGAGGAGGGAGGATGAGGAGGGAGGTCGAGAATGAGGAGGGAGGTCGAGAATGAGGAGGGAGGTCGAGGATGAGGAGGGAGGTTGAGGATGAGGAGGGAGGATTAGGAGTGGGGTTGAGGAGGGTGATAAGGGAGGGGGGAAGAGAAACAGGGAAGGGAGAGGTTGGAAGAGATACAGGGAAGGGAGAGGTTAGAAGAGACACAGGGAAGGGAGAGGGGATAAGGGACACAGAAGGGAGAGGGGAGAATAGACACAGGGAAGGGAGAGGGGAGAAGAGACACGGGAGAGAGAGGGGGACACAAGAGGGGGACACAGAGGGCACAAGAGGGACATAGGGGGCAGCACATTTCCCACCCTCGGCTTATACTCGAGTCACTCATTTTACCCAGTATTTTGTGGTAAAATAGGTGCTTTGGCTTATACTCGGGTTGTCTTATACTCGAGTATAAGACATGCGTAGAGTAACCGTTTCTCACCTTCTGGATACCCCCCGTCTTCCAGTTATTTCTCATGAAGGGTGCCCGGGTACAGTGACCCTAAGGCCAAGCTCATACAGATGGGCTTTACACTACCAGTGGCTAATACTGCTCCGCTATAACCAGTGACATGCTGTGTATTTGAGCCTGATTAGACACTGATAGTGTGAAGAGCCTCCCATGGGTGTAGCTTTAGGTCACAGCAGTGAAACCTGGCAGCCCACACAGGAAACAGAAAAATTGTGGGCAGTTCAAAAAGGCAAAACATTTTATACTTGGGGGTTTCTTTAATTTTATTTGATATTTACATTGAAATGGATAAAATTAATGAAGTCGCCTATTTAAAATGTTTATATAAAACAAAAAAATGCCCAAAGAAACCCTTTAACCCTGCTCAAAACTTCTCTATTTACATCACCGACTTTTGCACTTAGACATTATTATTCATTTTCTTTGTGTACCAATAGCTGGTTGCTAACTTCCACTTAGCAGTTATTCATTCCAAGTTAAACAGCTACACACGGAAATTAGAACATGTTTGGCACTTGGTAGAGGTAAACATGTATGTGAGGATATGATGGGTCTGTGCAAACAGCAGGTCTATGGGAAGGGTCACTCCTCATGGAAATGTTTACCTTCAATTTAGACTATGTCCTGTGATATTTATGTGTTTGTCTTGGTACATCAGTGTGGTACTCATCATGGCATTTCTTAAGCAATACAAAATATTATAAAAACAGACACATTTCTTTGATCTATTTTACGTTTCAGCTGCCCTCTCCTGGGACAATCCAACGGCTCTATGTTTATCCCCAGTGATTGCTATGTGCAGGCGTGTTAGGGAAACCTTCAGAACCGCAGGTCTATTGTTTAGTTGTGGCCACACACTGTGTGTTATGTTTGATACGTTAGACACAGAAATAGTGCAGATTAAATACAAGGTGTCACCACCTCACAGACAATGAGCAAGTATGTGGTGTTTGCTTATTCTTTGTACATCACTTTTGTACACTCTGTAAATAAATATCCAAGAAGATTAAACTGTAAGAAATAATTCACATTGATCACACGGATGTGTTCCATCTGTCCAAATCTGGAAAAGTCATGAGAACATATTATTTACATACAAGTACAGTACTATATGAGATAGAAGATAACATCAATATGCAGTCTCATATGGTCAAAACATATGAAATGTAAAAACATGTTTAATATATATTAAATATATATTCTACATTAAATGCTGCAAAAAATAGGGAACTTCTAATTACTATATAATGTGTAGGTTCCATCACATATAATAGTTGTGGTAATTGCGAGTTGTCGTCACGCAATGTTAAAATTTACAGGTTGCGCATATGCACAACTTGCAGTTACCACAACGGGGCCCGCAGATGGGAGAAAAGCCTGTGAAGGATAGGGGGGCTCCCAGCCCCTGATCTCATCAGCCTCACCCCAGATCTATACGCCATACCCCATTCTCTGTTCCCCTTACCTCCCTCCTGCCCCACAGATGCTCCCTCTGTCCCCCCTTTGCACTGAACCTGCTGATTCATTGGTGGTTCAGCGGAGAAATGGAGTCTCACCCCTGCCGGCGCGCTATCTCTGCAGCATAGGGATGTAGCTATGACGTCATTCGGGAGTCCCTACGCTGTAGAGGGGACCGCCGGCAGGGGTGGGACTCCATTGCTCCACGGAACCACCAATGAAAGAGCAGGTTCATTGCAAATCTGGTAATGCATGATTAAGTTTAATTTTGCTATTTTTTGTGTGTCCCCTATTCATTTAATCTGTCCCTGGTTGGAAGATCTAACATTAGTAGTGAGAAAGCTCTCATCGGAGGTAACATGATAACACAACACTAACTACATCACTCTCTCCAATAATTATTATTGAGAGGGCTCTGGTTTCAAATTAAATTCTCAAAATCTGAAGGAGTAATCATATAACAATAAAATAGCAATGAAGGAAGAAATGGGTGGGAAAACAATAGGTCATGGTGGTCTTAATCTGCAAAGCCAAACATGATTAACTACAGTGTACTCCCTAAATTATGGCAAAGCCTGCTTTCTTTTCTTTTCTTTGCTGGTTGGTGTGGCAGAAGTGAGAGACTCCTCATCTATATTGCCTAAGTCTGCAGTTCCCAAACTTTTTTTTCCATTGACCACTTAAAAGTTAACCAGGATTTTGACAGATCATTTGAATACTACTGAGGGTCTTCCTGGACCACCTACGAATAAAGTCTGTTCATCTGCAAACCATAACATTTCTTGAGGCATTTTCTATACTGCTTTTTTTAATAGATCTATTTGAAAACAAACAACTTTTAAGCTGTTTAACTGCTGTCTATTTAGACTTACAGGAAGTTGAAAAATATATAATTTAAACTCTACAGATATCAAGGTAACTGTATGTATGACTTGGTAGAAATCCTAGATTTTAGCCATCATTATGATCCCACATTCACTCATTCCAGAAGCCAAGACACAGTTTTTCTTCAGACTCTGAAACAAAGGGTCAAGACTCTGTTCAGAACATCCCAATGCGTAGGAGGTTGAGGGAATTTCAGATATCTCCCAAAACAACCGTCCAAAATGTAATTTAATTCAGACAGAATCATCTATGAATACTATCATAGGAGATGTAATTATATGGCCTTCCTCTCTTAATAGATATTGCTTTTTTTTAATATAATTTATAGGTTATATGGAGCTCCTCAATGATAGTGCATTCTCTGGGTTACATTCATATTACACAAAATCTAAACACTAAATATCATAAAAGGGTCTAGTTAAAGAACATACAAGTCCAGTATGTAAAATATAGTTTTTAATTAACTAGGCTTGGCAATGGCACAAATATGTTTAGAAAGATATAAAAATGATCAGATTGTTAGCGATTATATGCAGCTATTAGGCATTACTAACCAGCTACTCTATTAGTATAACATTTCCAAGCCCTTTCCAACTAATCTTAAAGATTATTGTATAATTAAGAAAATATGTGTGTTTGAAACATTTGTGTCTATGGGTAAGCGCTACGGAATATGTTGGCGCGTTATAAATAAACTATAATAATAATGGGTAGAATTAGGTGAGGAAAATGTTACAAAGTTAAATTTATATTACCAAAATAACTGTTAAATGCTTCTGCTGGTCCCAGGAAGCATCCATAAAATGTTGGTGCTTGTTTAATAGGGTGTTCATATTTCTGCGAGATCAGGGCTTCCAGCTATCCATTGCAACGGTCCTATCCTCTTATGGTGTTGGGACGGGTCCGCCACTGCAGTGCGGCCTCCAACCGCTAGATGGCGCAGTCAATATTTTGCAGCGCCGCCGATATGTGAGAGAAGTTCTAAGCTTCTCTCACATATCTGTAGTGCTTCAAAATATCGGCAGCACCATCTAGTGGTTGGAGGCCGCACTGCAGCGGCGGACCTGTCCCGACACCATAACAGGATAGATCCTTTTCAACTACTTGCTTTAGAGCATGTGTAGAAGGAGGAAAAGATGTGAAATAATAAAAGTTACAATAATATAAAGCCTTCATTTTTCTAATGTGTGCCCAGTTGATTTGTTACATACTTGACTAATGTGAAGTTTTTCCTAGACTATAGTGGTCATTTAAAAACTGCTTGAAAAAAACGTTTTATTTCATATTTTTGATTTGAATATTTTTTTTAAATAGTTCAAAAGACAAAATACAATTGGAATACATTTCTCATATGCCTATTAAACCTTCACAATGATTAAAGGGACATTGGAAAAGCTTGTTTTCTTTACAAAACATCTAAATATAATATATATAAAAAAATGATTTTGGATCGATCCTGTTATGGTGTTGGGATGGGTCTCCAACCGCTAGATGGCGCAGTCAATATTTTGCAGCGCTGCCGATATGTGAGAGAAGTTCTAAGCTTATAATGTTAGCCTAACCCTTGACCTAACCCTCATCCTAACCTTAACAGTTTAGCTAAACCTTGAGTCTATGATATGGCACCGGAATATCAGCAGCGCCATCTAGCAGATGCTCACTGCCACTGCCTTGTGCTGCGCTACAGTAAAAGGATAGGACCAAGATTTTTTTGCATATGCTGGAATAAAATGCTTGCAAAACTTGTTAACTTACTTTTCATTTGTCTTAAATTTTCTCATGGTAGTCTGTGTTTCTCCTCCCCTTGCAAATGCTTGCTGCCTCCATAATCATGATGGGGGAAGATGGCATAATGGGACAAAATAACATCCTGGTATGTTTTCTCTGATTGCCTTGATTGGATAGCAGATCTTTTGATTAAGGATAACAATAAGAAAACATTGGAGAAGGAGAAAACAGAGGAGACGTGAAAGTCATTTATCAAGGTTTTCTAATTTTGTTTTCCTATAAATACAATAATATTTCTCTTTGAAATAGTATCTTTATTTACAGTGTCCCTTTAAGGAAATCCTCTTGTGGGGATGGATGACTTTTGAGATTATAGGCTAATGCTCTTTAATCACTTTCATAGGCCCTACATTTTTCTGATTATAACTTTACACATGTAGTTCCAAAATGCTCACTTCAGAAACCACAACCACAGAATACACAAGACATTTTTGTTGTTGGTGGAACATAAGTAATTAGGAAAAAATGCGGCAGTTCTGCCAAAATTGCTGCAATCTGATTGAGGCGAAGTCGTACTGCAGTCTCTAGAAAACAGAATGCTTCAAAACACATTGAAATTACATCAGTATGCTCAGATATTAAAAACTGTTGTAGAGAAAGCTCTGGCAGCTGCAAATGCCAAATTAGCATTGTGTAGATAGAGACTGCACATTCCATTAATAGAAGAAGTTGATTACAAAAAATAAAATGTTAGATCCCACAGCAGAATAAGTGCAAATAAAATGTAATATTTTAGAGGTTGAATTACTTTATTTTCCATTCTAAAAAGATTTTGTATATTTTCATTTGTTGTTCTGTAAAATAATATATTTTAATTCACACCTGATTTCAGTGGTGCTTTAAATATATCTGCTTTTAAAATTATTTGTACAGTTAATTTGTGGTTTCTAAAACTTCTTGTTTTTTTCAGTGACCCTTTAATTAAACTCTGTCAATCTTTTTAATGGAAAAAATATTTTTTTGTGTGTGTTGAGCCCCCATACAAAATAATAATAATAATAATATATATATATATATATATATATATATATATATATATATATACAGTCAGGTCCATAAATATTGGGACATCGACACAATTCTAATCTTTTTGGCTCTATACACCACCACAATGGATTTGAAATGAAACAAACAACATGTGCTTTAACTGCAGATTTTCAGCTTTAATTTGAGGGTATTTACATCCAAATCAGGTGAACGGTGTAGGAATTACAACAGTTTGTATATGTGCCTCCCACTTTTTAAGGGACCAAAAGTAATGGGACAGATTAACAGTCATAAATCAAACTTTCACTTTTTAATACTTGGTTGCAAATCCTGTGCAGTCAATTACAGCCTGAAGTCTGGAACGCATAGACATCACCAGACGCTGGGTTTAATCCCTGGTGATGCTCTGCCAGACCTCTACTGCAACTGTCTTCAGTTCCTGTTTGTTCTTGGGGCATTTTCCCTTCAGTTTTTTCTTCAGCAAGTGAAATGCATGCTCAATCGGATTCAGATCAGGTGATTGACTTGGCCATTACACAATATTCCACTTTTTTTCCCCTTAAAAAACTCTTTGGTTGCTTTTGCAGTATGCTTCGGGTCATTGTCCATCTGCACTGTGAAGCGCCGTCCAATGAGTTCTGAAGCATTTGGCTGAATATGAGCAGATAATATTGCCCGAAACACTTCAGAATTCATCCTGCTGCTTTTGTCAGCAGTCACATCATCAATAAATACAAGAGAAACAGTTCCATTGGCAACCATACATGCCCACGCCATGACACTACCACCACCATGCTTCACTGATGAGGTGGTATGCTTTGGATCATGAGCAGTTCCTTTCCTTCTCCATACACTTCTCTTCCCATCACTCTGGTACAAGTTAATCTTAGTCTCATCTGTCCATAGGATGTTGTTCCAGAACTGTGAAGGCTTTTATAGATGTTGTTTGGCAAACTCTAATCTGGCCTTCCTGTTTTTGAGGCTCACCAATGATTTACATCTTGTGGTGAACCCTCTGTATTCACTCTGGTGAAGTCTTCTCTTGATTGTTGACTTTGACACACATACACCTACCTCCTGGAGAGTGTTCTTGATCTGGCCAACTGTTGTGAAGGGTGTTTTCTTCACCAGGGAAAGAATTATTCGGTCATCCATCACAGTTGTTTTCCGTGGTCTTCCAGGCCTTTTGGTGTTGCTGAGCTCACCAGTGCGTTCTTTCTTTTTAAGGATGTTCCAAACAGTTGATTTGGCCACACCTAATGTTTTTGCTATCTCTCTGATGGGTTTGTTTTGTTTTTTCAGCCTAATGATGGCTTGCTTCACTGATAGTGACAGCTCTTTGGATCTCATATTGAGAGTTAACAGCAACAGATGCAAATAGCACACTTGAAATGAACACTGGAGCTTGTATCTGCTCTTTGTAAATGGGATAATGAGGGAAAAACACACACCTGGCCATGGAACAGCTGAGCAGCCAATTGTCCCATTACTTTTGGTCCCTTAAAAAGTGGGAGGCACATATACAAACTGTTGCAATTCCTACACCGATGTAAATACCCTCAAATTAAAGCTGAAAGTCTGCAGTTACAGCACATCTTGTTAGTTTCATTTCAAATCCATTGTGGTGGTGTATAGAGCCAAAAAGATTAGAATTGTGGCGATGTCCCAATATTTATGGACCTGACTGTATATATATATATATATATATATATATATATATATATATATATTATAAATAACCCCGCACTACAGAAATAAAAAATAGACTGCACTGACCGTATATATATATATATATATATATATATATATATATATATATATATATATATATATATATATATATAGTCCGTGAAGTGCACACTTTCGCAATCATGTGCGCGCTATTTTTCGGGGGTTGTGCAACAGAGGTGCCTGAGGGGGTCCTGATGGGGTCGGGTGGGTCAAGGTAAGGGGCACCAAGGGGGCCCACAATACACTACACTAAACAAATATTAACTAAATAAATAAATATATATATATATATATATATTGCACTGGGGTCCCTCAGGTGCACTGCACCGCTTGCACCTGTGGTAGCTCCGCCCCTTAATAATAGTAAACTTCTATGTGATACGGAGCATATAGCATATTCTATTCTGTCTGATCACACATTCAAATCAAATTTTATTTACATGTGAAAATGTTGATAATTGTGGTATGTGTGTATTTGTGTTGTTCAATTGTGTCCAACTCTCTGTGACTAACTGGACTGGTCCACTTGGTATTCATGGAAGAGTTACTGGAGTGGGTTAACAGTTCCTTCTCCAGTGGGCCACAGCATACAGCTTGTGGTATTGCTAGGTGGTCTCCCATCCAAATACTGACCAGTGCCAACCCTGGATGGCTTCAGGGTGGTGTGACTCTTGGTTCCCTGACTGGAATCAAACCCAGGTCACACCACTGTCTACTTACCATTAAATGCCTGGTTATTATTTTGACCCTTGGTAAATTTCAGCATCCTTTATGTCTACTAAATATTTCTCTCTTTCTCTCTCTCTCTCTCTCTCTCTCTCAATACATACACACACACACATACGTGTTTCTATAAACAGAGACGTGTGCTTAAACTCTTCCTCCATGTTGACAAGTGGAAGCTGAGCTAAACACAAAGGGGGTCTCTACAGGCTTGAAACCCCCCTACACTCCAGACAGTGTTTCAGATGTGTTTTGTGACACATTTCCTGTGGTGATTATAGGCCTAGCTGCATGGTATTATTGCTATAATTGTGAACACTTTTGAGGAAATACGTATGATATCTAAGATTATGTTCTGAATCCCCCAAAGCATCTAAGCAAAAGAGTCACCAAGAACAAAGGGTTTATCCTAAGTACTGTTTATCTCTTGTATTGTTTGATGTCATCTGAACACAGACAAAATGCAGTTGTTTGTTTATCCTCATATATATACACATGCACAGGAAACACACACAACACATGCCAAGTATGTGTGTTTGGAGATTGCGTGTGGATAAACATCCCGAAAACCCACTCTGTGACCTCCTACCTTAAGGCAGCCTGCTGTGATATTTATCCTTTGGTAACAAATCAGGAGACAAATTGTTTCATGTTGTAATTTATCCCCATATGTGATGAGATCTAACACAACTGATAATGTTCAGTGAGTAAATATATATACTAACCTTCCCTGAAGAGTTCATTCCTGTATGACTTTGGCACCCAATATCTATTACTTACTATTACCAAATAAATGTAAGGCTATGCATTTGGGAAGGAAAAATAGCCATGCAATTTATAATATTAATGGAGCAAATCTAGGGGTATATTGAAAGGGATTTGGGA
Organism: Discoglossus pictus; assembly: GCA_027410445.1. Classification (NCBI taxonomy): domain Eukaryota; kingdom Metazoa; phylum Chordata; class Amphibia; order Anura; family Alytidae; genus Discoglossus; species Discoglossus pictus. The sequence continues at coordinate 149,039,891 of CM050169.1, forward strand.
GTACTAGTGGACAACCATCTAGGTAACAGTGCTCAATGCCAAGTAGCAGCTGCAAAGGCAAGTAAAATATTAGCATGTATTAAGAAGAATATAGAAGCCAGGGAAGAAGATATAATTCTGCCACTATACAAATCCCTAGTACGCCCTCATTTGGAAAATGGAGTACAATTTTGGGCACCACTTCATAAAAAGGACATTTTAGAGCTGGAAAAGGTACAGAGAAGGGCTACAAAACAAATAAGGGGAATGGAGGGGCTAAGTTATGAAGAAAGACTAACCAAATTAAGCTTATTTTCTCTAGACAAAAGGCGTCTAAGAGGAGATATGATTACATTACATAAATACATCCAGGGTCAGTATAGGGATTTGTCAAGTGAACTTTTTGTGCCAAGAGGTTTTCACCTGACAAGAGGACATCACTTGAGGTTAGAAGAAAAAAGATTCCTCCTTAAAGAAAGAAAAGGGTTCTTCACAGTAAGGGTGGTTAATGTGGTGAATTCTCTACCAAAGGAGGTGATGACTGAGTGGATTTGATAGATAACTTTACAAAGGAGTTGGTTATATTTTTAAATAAAAAGGACATTCAGGGTTATCATGCTAGTAAAGGAATATTGATCCAGGGACGAGTATAATCGCCAGTACCTGGAAGGAATTTTACTTTGTTTTCCTTATGAGATAATTGGCAATGTTTCAATGTTTTTTTTTCTGTTTACTTCCTCTGGATCAATAACCAATCAGCAACTAACAGGTAATAAATAATCCACATATTGTAATGATCAGAAGTGACTTAAAAAGTTGAACTTGATGGAATAAGAGTCTTTATTTAACCTCAATTACTATGTAACTATGTAAAAATCTATTACTTGCAATAATATAAATTTAATTTGAAATATTTGTTGAGAACGACACTTGAAATTATTTCACTTAATTTTGATGCCTTTTGGGCACCCCTCCCGCCCCCACTGACTTTTGTTGAGCGCTATCAGGTTCAGCCAGTAGAGGGAGACTCTGATATTCATAGAGTAACAGGGTAAAGAAAACACTCAAAAAGCGCTACTGTTCTGATTTGGCAGTCACCAGCAGTCAGTCTAAATAGAGCAACTGTTTTCTCCTTAGGCTCCATAATCAGCTGGTGAAAGATATTGACACACCGAAACTAGAGTTAGTCGTAAGGAGATCTTACAATTGTTGCAAATGCAGTCTGCAGAGAGTCTGTAATTCTATTTTTGCTGTGTTTATTTTGCATTCATAAATAAGCCTTTGCAATAATTAAAGCCTACATCTTTAAATCCATGCAAAACAAATAAGAGTTTGGTGGTAATTTTTTTTAACAAGGAATACTTTAGATTTGTACTACTATGTAGCAATAGTAAATAAGTGCAAAGTCTATTGATACTAAGGATATAGATATCTACCTTGAGATAGCCAGTTAACCAGCCCATTATAGTTAACCAGAGTGTGTTTAAAGGGCCAGTGTTGTGCTTTGAAAAAAGGTTATGTTTGCAAAATATTTCTATGATCAAGTAAATTAAAGGGCCACATAATTCAGCACAAATTGAACCACGTCATAGTAAAGATCTACTAAAACATGTTGAAATACGTTTTGAATGTTTGAAATATGTGCATTTTTCACTGAGTTAAATAAGGTAAAGAGTGTGTTTACATGGGTCACTGACATGCCCACTTCAGCTGTGTAGTGAGCAAAATAATAAAAAAGAGTTAACCCTCAATAAATCAATCTGTGCATAGAATAGAACGCTGGAATCACATAAACAGGTCAGTTGTGGATTAACTTTTCAGTGCATTCCTGAGTGCAGGGATAAATTGCTATCAATCACTGTCCTCACCATGCGCCTTGGCTGTCTGTTATTACTCATGAAACAGCCAGGACAGTGTTTGTAAACAGACTTAAAACTTTAGATTGTTTAGCTATTGGTGTCATTGCAAACAATAGATCACTTAAGAGCACTTAAAGTGAGGTAAATGGACCTTTAAAAGCATGTAATGTCTGAAATATGACACTATTTCCCTACTTTTTATAATTCAAACTGCTTGCCTTTATGGTTTTTCATGTTGTCTTCCTGCATGTCTTCCACTTCTATCTGTGTTTGGTTCAGCATGCAGGGGGTGGGCAGCAATCTGTGTGGTTTCTTGTGCATCATAGGCATTGTATTCAGTGTAGTATCCTATAGTATCAGCTTTTTGCTCTTAGTTGCTTGTTTTGCATTGAATTTAAAGATATATCTAAGTTTCCCTGTTTTTCACTTTTGCTTATATCAGAAACATATATTACATCGATTTATTCTATAGAAATATAGATTTATTTGTTTAAAAAAAATGGTTTTCACACCCCAAGCGTTGCTTACATAGGCACCTAGTACCTACCAATAGAATCACTGCATTTGGGCATGCTTTTTAATCCAATACTAACCTTCAAGCTAACAGCAGCACAATGCAGAGATCCACAGAGAAATGACGGACTCATTATTTAATGCACAAACTGACTTCCCAGTCATTTGAAACAATGTTATAACTGCCTGTGATTGGCCAAAACGAATGATGAATTTTATGCTAATTTAGCCAAGGTTTTCGAGGGGCATGCCTTCTCAAAATCAAGTAGCAGAAACCTGAATAAATTTACAAATATCATGGTATGTTTAAAATGTCTATTTTGGTATTTTTCATTCAAATTTTTTTTTCTCGACCCTACTGATTCTCCTCTAAAGGCAAGATTCTCCTCTAAAGGCAAGTTCCATGGATTAGGAATGCATCTGTTAAAGTTCAATAGCGATCAACATGGCTTGGTGCATACCCCTTTCATTCTGAGCCACATACATACAGATCTGAGAGGGGTGCAGGAGACCCAAATAAAGATCTACTAGAAACAAGCAACACAAATGTAAAAAATATATATTTTTATTGAATTATTACATGTTAATAATTTATTTGATATTCCAAAATCATAATTTTGGAATAATGTAATGCAATGGACTTTTAGTACTCACACTTGCACTGAAGGCCTCTACAGGGGTTAAGCAAATATATAAAAAAAAATGTAAAAAGCAGACTGAAGCACAGGAAGGAACAGTTATGTCAGCGCAGACAGCGATCCAATGTTATGATGAGTCTCCTTGGATACAGGAAAGATTGGGGTGGGTAAAAATAGCAAACTTAATAAGCCAGCAGTTCCAGGATTTTAGCACTGAGTGAAGAAACAAACATATGTTCTTATTTAAAACCAGGAGGGAAAAGTTATGTGCTGTTATGAATCCATTTTTTTTTTTCAATTATATGAGGACTACAAAATATGATTTCTGCTGCTACAACCCAAACATGGAAATAAGCATTACTACAGAGGTTTATGCAACGTCTCGTTAGAACCGTCCCACGAGAGACATACTTCTTTTGTAAAATACTTTCTCCACTGGGAGGTCCTGGATCTTGTTCAAAAGAACAGATTATCCAGGCTGGATAATAAAAAAAAGTCTAATTCTGACACAATCCTGATTTTTTTTGTTAATAATATTATTTTATTGTGTTTTTATTTTTTACCTGTTTTGAATTACTTTTGTACAAAAGGAGAAAGTAGGACTTTTTTGCATGCATTATAAAGTACAGATTTGAAACATTACAATCAAATTACATTGTATAGATTGATATATTCAACTGTTAATGCATCTGCAAACTGGTTTTGCAATCATTTTAAAGGCATATTTATGTTTCATGGATTGTTAATGTATTTGATAGAGAAGAAACAGTAGTATATGAAAATATTTTTTTGCATGAAAAAATACACAAATAAACATTCTTAAACTTAACCTAAAACTTACTAAATCTCTTGTGTGAGTTAACACCCCTGGAAATCCATTTTAATATTAGCATAAAATTCATAATTTGTTTTGGCCAATCATAGGCAGCAAATATATTAAATCAGTCTGTGATAGCACTTTGTGCAGGAAGAAATAATGGGATGAGCACGGGGGAGAAAAGACATCACTCTGTGGATCTCTGCACAGTGCTGTTTTTGGCTTGAAGGTTAGTATAGGGTTAACAATTGTACCCAAATGCAGTGTTTCTATTGGTAGGTGCACTGTGCCTTTGTAAACAGCTCTGGGGCGTGGAAACTGATTTAGCTGTTACTGCTAAATTGCACTTGTCAATGGGAGATCCTAACAGGGCTGCAGAGAAGCATTTCCACATTTTTACATGCATTAGTTTCCTTTTACAGGGCGATCTAATGAGTAAGGCTTGTTGACAAAAAAACCTTTATTAAGCTTTTACTGTCCATTTAAAAAATGTATTACTTTTTAAATCAGTCCTAAGGCTGTATAAGTGCTCTATAATTTTTTTAACTTATTTTTAGACATCCAAATGTGAACACAGATGTACTATGTATTTACTGTACTCTGTACGGTGGAGGCTTCTATAGCTCTTTTGCCTACCATATGCTAAATGATGATGTGATTAATAGCCTTCCAACAAAATCTATAGCCGGAGCTAGTACCAGCCCCATTCTGAAGAGAGACATTTCAAATTGAAACAGCTGCCTGTGGGTAGGTTGCCTAACTTGTGCAAATTCATCCTTTGTTATGTATGATAAGTGGTGTTATACATATATGCTAAAAGGAGCCATGTATAAAGTGGTACTGGACTGAAGAGTGAAAATGAATTGTGGAGTCATTTGCATGTCCCTGCCGAATTTCCCAGTGTGCAGTGCAATAAATGTATTTCTTGGACTTCTGAGCCGGAAATATTTAATATTAAAATAGCTTTCAAAGACGAGAGTCAGCTGCTTTTTGTCTGCTCTAATTATAAGGGGCAGACAGCTTTATCTAGCAGATAGTGCAAAATTTTCAGACAGAAGGCTACATCAATACAATACTATCTGATGGCTGGAGACTTGTTATGTTCTGTTGGCAAAAAATATTTGCTGTGGGGACATCTTATGAATGAGTTTTTGGCCTCTTATCCAAGTTCATTGTTCTTAACCCCTTTAGACTTGCCTCTCAGACAGTAACTACTTCCCCCTTGATGATCTTATAAGGGTGGAGACAATCAGCCAAAGGGAGTCTCATACTCTGATCGTTGAGAGTTAATTGAATATTGCAATTATAAATCACTAAATAGAAAATGTATTTGTGATCAATGCATAATTAAAACAACCAGATCGTCTTGTTGAGGTATTATAGGGGTCCTTTAAAGCCAAATGTAATTATACATTATGTTTTTAAATGTGCAAACTAGGGAATTCCAAGAAACTTGTCTTATTTTACATGGAAAATTGAAAATAAAACTAGATTCCAGATAGCCTTATATTTCCTGTCATTTCTGTATGCTTGGAGGGTGCTATAAATGAGATTCTGTGTTTGCAGATCCATTTAACAGCCAAAATCCTCTTAGAGTCACACCTGCACAGACATCTGTAAACAGACAAATTGTCCAAGAACATTTATAAGGAGAACACAGGAAAGTATTCTAGCAAACATGTAACACCTTTGATTTTTTATTAGAATTCTTCTAATACAGATTTAATCATTATGCAGCAAACCTGTTATTTCCTGTGAAAGGATGTATCACCATTTTTGACACTTCATAAACACTCATAATGCGAGCAGATCTTTCTTGTAATGCAGGAGAATATTTCGACATAGGTTTATAATGCTTTGTAGGGAACAAAACAAACAAACAGGCTGTGTTTGTGTGTGCTATATACAGTATCTCCCAAAAGTGCGTACACCCCTCACATTTTTGTAAATATTTTATTATATCTTTCCATGTGACAACACTGAAGAAATGACACTCTGCTACAATGTAAAGTAGTAAGTGTACAGCCAGTATACCAGTGTAAATTTGCTGTCCCCTCATAATAACTCAACACACATGAGTGCCGCCGGCACTGGGGAGCTACAGTTCATTGAGGGAACCATGAATGCCAACATGTACTGTGACATACTGAAGCAGAGCATGATCCCCCCCCCCCCCCCCACTTCAGAGACTGGGCCGCAGGGCAGTATTGTAACATGATAACGACCCAAAACAAACCTCCAAGACAACCACTGCCTTGCTAAAGAAGCTGAAGGTAAAGGTGATGGCTAAACCCTATGGTGATGGCTAAACCCTATTGAGCTAAACCCTTTTGAGCATCTGTGGGGCATCCTCAAACGGGAGGTAGGGGAGTGCAAGGTCTCTAACAACCACCAGCTCCGTGATGTCACCATGGAGGAGTGGAAGAGGATTCCAGTGACAACCTGCGAAGTTCTGGTGAACTCCATGCCTATGAGGGCAGTGCTGGAAAATAATGGTGGCCACACAAAATATTGACACTTTGGGCCCAATTTGGACGTTTCCACTTAGGGGTGTACTCACTTTTGTTGCCAATGGTTTAGACATTAATGGCTGTGTGTTGAGTTATTTTGAGGGGACAGCAAATTTACACTGTTATACAGGCTGTACACTTACTACTTTACATTGTAGCAGAGTGGCATTTCTTCAGTGTTGTCACATGAAAATATCTAATAAAATATTTACAAAAATGTGAGGGGTGTACGCACTTTTGGGAGATACTGTAGACCCTACATCTGTACTCTATATGTATGCATATTTTAGAGTACCATGCACCTCCTGATAAAGTCCTTTCTCATAGAAATGTATAACCCCCTTAACAGCCCTACTGTAGAAAGCTTTTTCAGCATCTTCACAGCTTGCTTTTATATTGTAATACAGTCTGATATGTAAAGGAGTTATAACAATAAATAGTAGATTTTGCAATTAGTGCACATGTTGGATAGGGAGTTCCTTATAAGACAAAACAGTCAAGATTACCTATAATTGCATTAAATAGATAATACATTAAAGATGTTGAAAACATTGTGCACATTATTAATTTTAATTCTTTAAAATAGAGCACTAAAAGTGTTCCTGTAAGTATCTGGTATAATATATTGTGAAAATCAACAGAACTTCAGTGCAAAGCAGAATAAAAAAAATGGCATTGTCGAGAAGAGTAACACTAGGTGTTTAGCAGTATACCATAATAATTCAATTTAACTAATAATTTGTATATTGGTTTTAAGAAAAACTAAATCTGAATTTGATACAATTTTCAGATGACCTGAGAATTATGAGGAACATTTAGTGATGCTTTGGGAACTATTGGGTTCTCAGGATCCCAGGTTTAAACACTGGTGTAAAGTTACCACCAAGTTAGCTAGCGGTTGCACATCTGGGCCACTGTGCAAAATCAGAGTAACATTCTCATACTGTGTACAATAAAGATCTGGTTCTGTTTGTGGAATTTCCAATCACTCTCATGAAACTCTTACTATCTGCTGTTAAATTCTCATGGCCCATGTACTTTTGTAAATGTGTTTGCCAGAGACCACTAATGCCCTCTACCTAATCTGGAGGGAACACATTGCTGTCCCACCGCACTCATAAATATACATACTTTTATTTATACTGTGAGGCCAGCCATGAATTTCCTGCCCGGCATCAACCATTCTGAGACACTGTATAACATTCCTGACAATCCCACAGTACCAGGAGCACCTATTAAGACATAGACTGTTAACTAAAGATGTAGCAAATACAGCTTCATATACGAGGGGAAGTGTTTTTTGTTTGGAAAAAAATAAATGTAAGTGGTGTAGTAAAATGTAAATGATATTGTTAATATATATATATATATATATATATATATATATATATATATATATACTAGCGACTTGCCCGTCAAAAATGATGGCAATAAAATTTTAAGCCATGGCAATGCATTACAATGCCACACAATGTAAGGCTTTTGCTCCTCTGAGGACCTTTGGCGCTCATTGCGAGCCCTGCGCTGAGCGCCTTCCGCGTTCATTGCGAGCTTCTCTCCTCGTGTACTTCAACTGCTCATAGCGAAGACAGATATATAAGTACAGTGAAAAATATACAATTTATTTAGTACAGTGTAAACTATCCATTTTTTTTGAGGTCTCAGAGCATAATAAAGTGATGTAAAAATGTAACTGCTTTGAGAGTCCTATCGCTGTAAGCCAATGAGTAGTAATACATATATATAAGTGCAGTGTAAAATATATATTTTTTTAGTGCAGTGTAAATTCAACATTTTTTGCAGGTCTCAAAGCATAATAAAGTGATTGAAATCTTTAACTGCTTTGAGACTCCTATCGCTGTCAGCCAATGAGCAGTAATACAGATATAGAAGTGCATTGTAAAATGTAAATGTTTGTTAGTGCAGTGGAAGGGATTTTTTTTATTTTTTTATTACTAATTATTACATTTATGTACGTTAATAATTAATGAATGAATGAATAAATGTATTAGGAAGTGCCAAGAATGTATGTATTCATAAAGTAAGGGCAGTGTAAAATATGATATTTAGCCTATTTTTATTTTTTATATATGTTTTTAATAATAATTAATTAATTAATATACTTTACCTATTTATATTTAATATGCAACAATTAATATCCTGAAGAGCTAACAATCTCTTTGGGTTTTCCTGCAGCAGAAAATGTACAGTTGGACTGTTGATCACCTGAGGTGAAAGTGTCAGCAATGTGCCAAGTGTGCCCTATATATAGGCTGCATGCGCGAGGCCATACCATTTGTTTAGGGTGGTAAAGCGCCATTTTAGAATCGTAATGTTATTATTTGCAATTAGTGTTGTAAAATAGCGTCTTTTTTTCTATGTGTTACTTGGCTCGCAAGCATTTTCCATCTGTTGTAATGGTATATTTTGTATCTCCTACGTTCCTGGCTAACTCATACGTGCCTGGCAGTGATTTGTGCGCTTCGGTCTCCTTTATTTTAATTTTTATTGTCCGACATTTTTTTTCTCCTATATATTTGTGGGCACATTTGCATGTGCCTGCTCAGCTCCCCAGAATGCAGTGTAATAACATTGTTTTTTACTTGTTTTAGTCATTCAAATGTGAACACAGATGTACTATTTCATATTATATTAAGTTAAAAAACTGCTTCCAGCTCAGAATTCCAAGAAAACCAGTTATTACACTGCATTCTGGGAAGCTGAGCAGGCACATGCAAATGTGCCCACAAATATATACTGTATATATTCCCAAATAGTGTGGCTAATTGCCAGCAATGTGACAATACAAACTAAGATTAGACCAGAAGCATTTTTTCTTGAAAAACCAAAGAACACAGTTGTGAATTCATTCAGAGCCAATTTGCTTCATTCCCTCTGTGTCCTCTTCAAATATCCTCTAAAACACAACACTCTTTAAGGATAGAAGCAAATTGAATATATTTCAGTATTCAAAAAAAAAAAAAAAGCTATTACCAAACAACACAACAAGAATTAATCATTTTTTTTAATTTTTCACTTATGTAAACCGTTTTTCTTATATACCGATCTTTAATGATTCCAGGTTCTGAAGGCTGACATAGGCCTCCATTCCATGGCTCACATAACTACTGAGCTGAGTAAAGTTCACTTGTAAATCACCACAAGCTATCACATCACATACGTAAAACTAACATCCGAGAAATGCCACCGAATGCTCAAAATGTACCTAATATCCTATGCCCCAAGTACGTGACGCATAAATATTACAAAAATTGCTATTGCACACCTCCAGTAACGATGTCTCGCTTTCCAAGTACCTGAAATGTTAAAAGGTTGTGCAGGTACTTTCAATCTCACGTAAAGGCAGAGAAATGCTTCAGAGATGCCTGAATGCTTCAAATGTGTTGCTATGAAGAAACTAACACCTTTAGTTGCGTCAGATTTGAGGCTTGAGTGCTCATATCCGACACAATTAAGGGGTTAATACTGCTACATTCTATGAGCCATGGGTTCCCGAAGATTCCCCATCAATAACCATTACCCTTTATAAACCTGGGTATTCCTTGGATTCCCAAATACCAACTAGCCCCTAAGAGCCAGGGGATCACCCAACTAAAGTATGACCATGGGGGTCCTTATGGACCCCGATAGCACCAAATATTATCCCCCATGACACCGTAAGTCATGGGCATCAAGGATACCCATGATACCTTTTCTACCACCACAGTTGTTCATATTTAGGGTTGGAGGACAGGTTTGAAATTTGTGATGAGAAGTAGTGTTGTTTGGCAAGATTGAGGGCGGAGAAGTAGGAGCGCAAGGTAAACTTGTAGTGGATCAAGTCTGCTGAAGATTTCCTCCATAGTCATTCTACAGTGCGTGAGCAACTCTGTAGATAGCGTGTTAGTGTAGTGTGCCATGGTTGTTATGTAAATTGAACCCCCATGAACCCTAATTCTCCACGGGGTACAGAAAAAAAAAACTAAATAAAATAAAAACAGCATTAAACCTGTAAGGGGGAAAATATACTTTTTATATCCCTTAAATGCCCTCTAACAAAGATCTTATCCTCACTCTTCATCCTCACTGTTCAGCCCTGGGTAAGCGGGCACTTGCGTGTTGATTGAATAATCCATCCTCTTCTTTCTTGATAAAAGGGGGTTCAGCTACACCTCACAGATAAGTATTTGCTGTTCCTCTTGATTAGGGTAGAATTGCCCAGTATTTTGGGGCTGGATCACTCTTTTGAGTGAGACCAGACTGATATATTATAGGATATTTCTCCCTGTGAAGGGCATAAGTAAGCTAAAAGAGGTTGCTCTCTAAGTAGGTAACCAGACCTATAGAACAAACCTACTTAGATATAGTTCGTTCTCAGTTTGAGCGCCTCTGACTTAGGGGTTTTGTCACCCTAAGGGTAATGGGGGACTCCAGACGTGAACTCCTTTGTGCCTTAGGGAGCTCAACTACACCTCACTTACAAAGCCCAAGAGAGGCCAAAATGTAAAGCCAGGGTTTGTTGTTTCTCCTGTTCAGGGTAGAATTGCGTGGTATTTCTGGGCTGGATCACTCTTTTGAGTGGGACCAGACTGATATACTACAGGATATTTCTCCTTGTGAAGGGCACAAGTGAGCTAAAAGAGGTTGTTCTCTGAGTCGGTAACCAAACTTATAGAACAAACCTACTTAAGTGTTGTTCGTTTTCAGTTTGGATGCTTATGACTTTGTTTTTACTTGTATATTTATTATCCACATTTTCATTTTGCAGATAGAATATTCCTTTGAATTAACTCTCCTCCTTCAGAAAGTTGATCAGCAGAAACTATAACGGTAGATTCCAATATTGCATAATGCATAACTGTATAAAAGGTAACATATTAAATTATGTTTATCTTTTTTACATTCTAACATATATACATAATAATTGAGCTTCAAAAGAGTTTTTATGTGTATCAAGTTCAACATTTTAACGATCAAGTCTAGGTATTTAAAGAACATACTGTAAACATGTGAATATAGAAGTCTTTTAGTGTTAAAGGTTGCAGACCACTGCCCTATAATAAGTAATATAAATCATTCAGGTGGGTGTTGCCAGAAAAATAAGAATTCTAGAATAAGAGAACATGTTTTGAAGTTTAAAGGTGGGAGGTTTACAACTTATATCCAAAAGTAATAGTTTATCGAATAAGTAGCAGATAGAATAGTCTAATGGTAGATCCAATAAATCAATACTTCAGGAAATCAAGACAAACAGTTCACTAGAAGGTATGATTACGAGGCAGCAGCTCAAATATTTAGGCCATATCATGAGATGGCAGGATTCCCTAGAGAAGACTCTGATGCTGGGAAAAGATTGAAGGTACAAGAAGAAAATAACAGCAGAGGTGGAGATGGATAGATGAGGTCACTGAAGCAATGAACATGAAATTGATGGAGCTCAGAGGGGCAGTGATTGAGAGATGCACCTGGTGTGTTGTGGTCCATAGAGTCACGGACAGTCGGACGTGACTGAACGACTAAACAACAACAACAAGTGGCAAACACAGCTAAGGAATTCAAGCATGCCTGGGATAAGCATAAGGTTTTCTGCAGGTTTAGTAGATACAATTAGCAGACTAGATGGGCCATTCAGGTCTTATCTGTCATCAAATATGTGTTTCTATGTTTAAGATAACATAGGAAGAGAGGGTTAATCCAAGTCTTCACCCATTAGTACATCTGGCCAACCATTTTACCGTATATTGGATTACATATATCTCTCTCCCCCATGATTATATTGTTAACTCCTGAAGTGAACACATCTGCACTGCTCTTTGTTCTCTCCCTGTTGTACATCCATTATTATTTCTTATAAAACAGAGTCGTTTCGGCTTTCACATCCCCATAACCGTTCCACCCAAATGTGCTTATTTTTGCATCGCCATAGTCACTTGCACTTCATCTCCAGGTCAGCAAGTTTCAACAAGATGAAAGCATCCAGTCAAACAATTTATATATTCTTTTAAAACAAACTCCGAGAGAGACGGTTAAGAATCACCATTGATGTTTTCTAAAAAATTTCCATCTCTTCACTTTGAACGCAAGCCCAGAATTCTCCCATGTGAAATTTCTGAGCCTGGCTCGTAAAAAAAGTGTAGGCTATTTCCTTTGGCTTTCCACGTACTCTACAAGGAAACAGCAATGAAAAAAATATGTTCCATTACGTAAGGCAGTTCTTGTGTCTCACTTTGTGCAGTGGACTGGAATTGTAGAACTGACTTTTTTTTTCATACAAACTTCGTTGCAGAAAATGATGTTATTTTTGTTGTGTCTTTTCACATTCTCTGCCACGTGAAGGACTGTAGAAAGTAAGCTGAGTTTTGCAGAAGAAAATAAATCTGCATAAAGAGTATTTGCTAATTTCGTGGCTCATTCTGACTGATCTCCATACTTGGAAACCCTCTCTGATTCCCAGGGTCTAAGTTCAAGTTAGATTATATGGGCCATAATGGGATGTGATGCCTTTGAAACGTGTACTGTATGAACTAAATGATTAAACAAACATATGTAGGCTTAAATAGAACTATAAATAATAAATTAAACTAACTTCCTAAACATAGACTGCGTACTGCGAATTTTATCTAGGTACAGGGACTTATCCAAAACGGTGTCATCAATAAGTCTACGAATCACCTTAATTCCATATATCAAAAGTCCTTGTAAATGCCTGTTGGTCCCTATTGGCTGTGCTGCAAACCTGATAGCTTCGGGAAGCAATCATATATTGAAAATAGCTAAAAATAGAGAAAATTGCACTTAAAATATTTGGGTATGTTATGTCATTCAGTATATACAAATCTGCTTTCTTCCAAGGGGCATAGATTATTCAAAATGGGTTATCCTCATCCATTAAGAAGTTATAAGGGATTTCAGTTCCTTCTAAGAGAATAGTCACATGGAGCCAGTAATATGTATATTATCTAAAAAAATAATAATACAGCCTAAAAAAGACTTAAAATAAAAAATCAACAATCACAGGAGTAGATAAAAGGTCCATAGGTGACCAAGCAGTGCTGCTATAAATTTTTTGCCATTTGTTTGTTTCATTTTATTTTTATTTTAGGTCTTTTTACACTATATTGGTATACATATGTATTTTTTAACTGATTTCATAATATTTAAATGGTAAGTTTGTTTAATGTTGCATAAAATCATCTTTTATGGTTAACTCCATTGCAAATCTGAAATGCATAACGTCCCCAAATTATCACAATTATGGTAGGATAGTAAAGTGACAATAAAATATGAATATTTGTGATTGGAAGATATTTTTAAAAATTGAATTTAGTAACAGAAAAGCAAGTTTGAATGTACTACAAGTTTGCTGTCACTCTGCTCAAGGCTACCTAATTAGCTCATTACCCTTAAATGCTCAAACTCAGCCATGCGCTCTAGGATGATCTAACACACACATGTGGAAGATCACTTTGGGCATTTGGACGCTCTCTCTAAGATGCTTGCTCTGGGACATACACTCTCGGACACACACTTTAATGCTTGTACTCCAATGCACACTCTCAGAAGAAGGGGGGGGGGGGGGGTGTACAGAGAGAAATGAAGTGAGCACAAAGAGGGAGAGGGTGCAGAGAGAGAGAGAAAAAACACAGAGAGAGACAAGGTACACAGAGAGAGGATGCACAAAAAGACAGAACACACAATTTTTTATACAATATTATACCGTCATTTTTGACGGGCAAGTGACTAGTTAAAAATATTGGTCAAAGGGTCCTTGTTTGATATTGCACTACATAACACACAGGCTTAAACCTGTCTATAACTCAAGAGGAGGAAAAAGCTGATGAAAATATCAATTAAGAAGTTATGGTACATTATTCAGGAAATTATACTTTATTTATGTACTAAGACCCAGAATTAAAAGTACAGAAGCCAATATACATTTGGATGAAACCTAGAAATTAATAAGATTACATGAACTAGTTGTTTCACATTAGTTAATATAAAAGGTTACTGTATTAAATAAAAAAAACATGTTTAGTTTGAGTGGACTGAGGAACAGATGTTGTGAGATAGCAGTTTGTATTTAACAGATTTGACAAATAACATTACATAAGTATATGAAGCTTGAATTTGTGGTTTGAAGACATTATCAAGAATAACAAAGATCTGATTTGTAATACTTTATACAAATAATTTCAAAGTCCAAATGTTAATATGTCCCACTGAAAAACTAATTAATAGTCTTGATCCAAGGTTCTAAAACTCATTTACTTTTCAAGGGTCAGAATTGGCCACTATGTCCAGGGTGTTTACCTTATTTTGAATCAGATGTTTTAAAGGCATATCAAAGTTTTCTGGATTATGAATGCATCTGATAGAGGAGAATCAGTAGTGTATGCAAACATTGTTTTGCATGAAAAAATACCAGAATAAACAATTTAACACTTACCCTGAAGTTAGCAAAATGTCTTGTAATTTCTGACAGTTGAAAATTAGAGTTAACAACCCCCTTAAATCCCTGGCTAAATTAGCATAATATTCATAATTCATATTGTTTAATCAGGAGGAGGCTCAGGCAGCTGATACATTTGTATCAAGCTCTGGGTTCCTGGCTGTACTGCAAAGCAGCCTGTGATATGTAGAGTGGCATCATGTTAGAAGATGCTATGTATTTCTATGTAAGAGTCTCTTTGTGCAGCACATTCACACTTGATTAATATCCTACAGGTTGTCCATTCCCTGCCTTAACTACTACTGCTGCTGGTGTGTGTCTTTTTTCCTCTCTCCCCTCTCAACCATGTGATTCCATCATGTAACAGTACTTCCTGTGGCATCTACCAGAAAGGTCAAACTCTGTACCTGGCTGCTTTTCCTCAATGTACTTGGTTATGTAAGCTCCCTATGGGTGTTCAAAGCTGGATTTTACTTTCCTGTCTATAACTTTGTAAGTACACTGAACTTATCTATATAACACATATTTTTCTGATAATCACTGCCTTTTTCTTAGCAAACATTTGAAACCCAGGAAATGTATGTATACCTATAAATAGGAAAATAAAGAATTAAGAAATCTTGATTACAGTTACACTTTAAATTTGCACATCTGGATGATTTTTACTGTTTAAACTTGTACATTTTAAAACATATAGAGAAGAAGACATGTTTTTGCTGTGACTTGCAAAGTGACACAGTCCTAAGCAGATATGTGGTAGCTCAGGATATGTTGGATATCTACAGGATTTTAGAGTTGTCTTTGTTCCATGCCACATTAAATCAGCTTGATAAAACAGCACTGTACATTACATAAGTTGGAAAAATAGAAATCTGAAATTTTACACAATAAGGACCTTTTTCCAATGAGGGAGATACTGCGTAGTAGAAGATATAACGCAACATTGTCAAATCTTTCACAATTTCCCTCAAAGGATCCAGGGTGTTGTATAGGGAACCTTTACCTGAGTTTTCTATTTTAAGATTTGTTTCTCAAATAATTGAAGGATAAACTACAAATAATTGGTGAGGGGTGAGGGAAGTTAACATTGCTATCTCTTGTTGTTGTCTCAGTTTTAAATGCTGGATATTGTCTTTAAGGCTTACCTTTGGATCACTGCATCCGAAACAGGTCTCGCACCGGCTGGCCCAGCCCATTAACTTTTCAGATTATTAACATATCCCTAAATGAGTAATGATATTAATATACTGTGTGGGGATTCTAACCATGGATCCATACCTCGAAAAAATTAGTTCCCCGGCAGTGTGGGAGAGTTTTTCATTGATAAGAAGATAATTTATTTTATTAATAACCATTCAGATATGAAGATAGGTAGTTTTCCATTTTCCAGCAATATGGCTTTTTGTTGCTAACATGATAAATTGCATTCATTTATTTTGAGAGGTGGAAAGAGAGAAGATATGGTGACACAAGAGGCTAACTTCAGCTTTTGAGGATATTTGAAGATCAAATATGTCTGAAGCCAATGCATAAACCTCTTGCCAAAGGTGGGTAGCCTGCAAGTACACCCACCATATATTAAAAAGAAAGAGCTTACTTCTCCACACTCTCGAAAACAATTGGGATTTGGAGCGAGCTTCCATTTGTAAAGTTTATCTGGAGTGTGATAGATCCTTTTGAGTTTATTGAAGTATCCAATACGCTAATATTAAGGGAACCCTTTGTGAGGTTCACCCACGTTTTTTTGCCAGGTATCTTGATCCCAAATGCAATTTAACTCTCCCTCCCAATTGCTTGTGTATTTAGGTTTTAGTATAGTTAGATCTACACTGAGTAAATCATAAATAAGGCTTAAAATGCCTTTTGTGAGTGGAGCTTTGTCTCATATTCTCATTAGCCAAGAGGATCTTGGTTTATCGTAAACTTGTTCTAGGGTTTGGATAAAATGTTTGAACCAGTGGTAGGTGAATTGTTCCTGAGTAGGAATTTGGTGTAGGTTGTCAAGTTGTTCATATGTAAGAATTTGATCTGATGGAGATTGATAGGGGTGAGAACTGAAAAATTGGGTGTTAATCCAAACTTCTGATTCACCCAGGACCAATAGGTAAGTTAGAGTTTAGTGAAAGGGTTAGCCCATGTCCCAAATAGCAAGAGGGGTTTTGGAAGCCAAATTATAGAGTACCATGAGTAAGGTGTCATCAAAATGTTTTCTATGAAAACCCATAGTGGTTGATGGGAAGAGGACTGGGCTATAGGAATGAATTCAATTTGGGTTGCTTTATAATATAGTTTCAAATTTGGACACGAGAGACCCCTTTTAGACTTATGTTTGAACGTTGAAGTTTGTCGTTGAAGTCTCTTCAGTTCTTTAAGGTTGATTGCTATGGGGAGGGAGTACATTCATTTTGATGGAAATTATACGTCCCAACCAGGAGATATTGCATTTGGACCATGTTATATAATTTTGCCCTATGATCTTATAGTAGTGCATAATTAGCGTAATGTAGGTCTGATAGTCGACGGGTAATGTTAACCCCTTGATATTTAATATGTGAAGTCAGCCAAGTAAATTGGAAGTTCGAATGTAAAAATAGTATATGTGAAGCGGGGAGAAAGATATTTAGCGCCTCGGTATTGTCCAGCTTGATTTTCAATCCTGAGAATTGTCCAAATTCATCTAAGGTTTGTAATAAGGCTGGGATCAAAATAACTGGCTGAGTGAGAGTGCAGTGAAGATCGTCTGCAAAAAGACAGCATGTGAGATGATGGTGTCCTATATTAATTCCATGAATTTCAGAGTTAACCCTAAAACAATGGGAAAGAGTTTCTATCACTAAAGTAAATATTAAGGGGGAGAATGGGCAGCCCTGCCTCGTACCTTGTTGGATATCAATATGTTTTTATGAATCTCCAGGCATTTTTAGGAATTCTTTAGGGTTATGGTAATATGTCTGGATCAAGGTTATCAATGAAGAGAAGCGACATTTATTTAGGATTGCTTGTAGATTGCTATATCTAATGCTAAAAAGCATGTAGGAGTTTGGGTTTGTCTAGACCAATTGATAGAATTAAGTACTTTTCTAATAGTATCCCCTGCTTGTCTATTATCCTTCTTGATCTTTACGGATAAATCTAGGGAGAAAACTAATAATTCTATCTGCCATAAGCTTTCCAAGGATGTTATTGTCTCTGCTTAATAATGAGATGGGTCTATAATTTTTAATTTCAGTCGGGTCCCTGCCTTCTTTCGGAAAAAATAGCAAGTCAGCTTGATTAAGTTCCGGAGGCATTGGAAGTCCATCCAGAATCCTATTAAAGAAGTTTGTTAGGTGGGGTGTAAGGTCCGAGAATTTCTTATAGCATAAATTTGAGAACCCATCTGGGCCTGGGGCTTTTCCCACTTTTAGGTTTTGAATGACCTTTCTAACTTCCAACTCCGTGACCTTGGCGTTAATTACATCTTTCTCTTGAATTGTGATAAAGGGTAGGTCGAAATAGTGAAGAAAGGAGGTAATTTGTGTGACCCTGTGCTGTGTAGAGGATGTTTAGAGCTTTTGGGAAAAGGCATGAAAAGCTTCCTGTATTTTATTGGGACTGAGTGTGTGACAAGGTTTTAATTTTAAAAAAAATATTGTGAGAGTTTCCCTTTAAGTTTTCTAGCTAATAGTGAATTAGTGTTTTTGTTTGGGAGTAAAATTTATGGTGTGTCCGCCTCATAGACATTACTATTGTTTTTGATCGCTAAAAAATACCATTAAAACAGAAAAAAATTCATACAGCATATTTAATGCTCTTTTTTATGCATCACCTTTTAAAGGGACATGGGACTTACATATGCCTGTAACAACAACACCAGGCTTTAAACATTACTTAAGATTTGCATGAACTCTGAGCCCTGCAGAGGTTAAGTATAAAGCAAAAACATAATTAATATATTGCAGACAAGTGGAGGGCCCTGACTTTGAGCTTAAAATCTAGCGTGTATAGTGCTTTCCCTAAAGCACCTTGCAAGATTATAGATAGCAAGTTTACAATCTAAAGTTTAAAGCTTACTGGTAATACTATGCAAACGCATTTTAGCAGCACTGTCAGGGCTTTCCTCTTGCATGGGGATGTAGGAGTGTCAATGCAGCATATCAGTTTAGAGAGCAAATTATTTCCCATACAGTGCCGCACTGAAACTTCCTGTTTAGAGTTTGTCAGGAGGTCTTAACATAGAAGCAGAAGCTACTTGCAGAGGGGTTAAATTTTTTTTAACATTTGCAATGCTTATCATGCAAAAATTACATATTCACTTAAAAACATGTGTTATTGTTGTATTTAATTATTTTCCATCCCTGACATTTGTCTTGAATTTTTGAATTCAACTCATCTCCCTCAGATTTATGATATCTCATCAAGAATATTTGTCATGGGGAAAAAAATGACTTTCACAGCAAGACCTTTTTTTTTTTTTATTAAAGCCTTTGGTCATCATTTTTGGCCTCTGGACATGTGCCTCTACTAGGGTACACAGAGTGCCATGGTGGTCCATGAGGACCCCCTTTGTATAAGGGTTAATATTAGGTGCCATGAAGGTCCATAAGGACTCCCATGGCATAGGGGAGTAATTTGTATTTAATGGGGTCCATGAGATATACCCTTATGGTATGGAACATTATGGTATAGGGGTTAATATTAGGGACCATATGGGTACATAGGGACTTTATATTACTTTACAAAACATGTTATCAATCACAATGTTCAATACATTTAACCAGGTAAACACATTTTTATTTATCTATCCCACCACAACTTGCCAACTAAGATCATCGGAGCTATTTCAATCCTCAAGCATAAACCTATTGCAAACATATGCACATTCATTCCACTCCAATAGAACAGAGGCACAAGACAAGGATGCCCCACTTTTATATATTGAATCCTTAGGTATTGCAATTAGAAGACACAATTATATAACTGGCTTTTAAGTTTTGGAAAATTAATATAAGTTAGCATTTTATGGAGATTTATACATACCGATCCCTAATCTATTGAAATTATTAAATCAATTAAAGGCATATATAAGTTTACTGGATTATGAATGAATCTGAATATCAGTAGTGTATGCAAACATTTTTGCATGAAAAAATACCAAAATAAACATTTACAAACTCATCCTGATTTTTGCTAAATAATTTAAGTTTGCAAGCTTTTGTCAGTTGACACCCCTGACAATTCCTTCTAAGATTAGCATAACATTCATATTTGGTTTGGCCATTCAGGAGAAAGCAGATACATTTGTATCTTACTCTGGAGTTCATATGTTGCAAAGCAGCCTGGGATATGTGGTCTCTTTCTCTCTATATCATTGTGCTCTTATTCAGTTGTAAGCTCAGACCCCACCAAACCATGTGATTCCATCCTTGCAGCAAGTACTTCCATTAAAAGGTCAAACTGCATACCTAGCTGCATTTCCTGTGCATACTTGATTATGTAAGATTCCTGTGGGTGTGCAAAGCTGGAATTTACTTTCCTGCCTATAACTTTGTAAGTACACTGAACCTTTCTATATAACACATCTTTTTCTGATAATCACTGCCTGTTTCTTACCAAACATTTGAAATCCAGGAAACTCATATATACCTATATACCTTTACACTCTTTGTCAGGTCTGAGAATGAACACATCCAAATCATATGGAATGCCAATGAAACTTAACAATTAGTCTCAATTTCTACTACGTACAAATTATCATTTTGTCTCATAAAGAAATGTTCTTACTTACATAAGAACCAATATACAATTATCTTATTCTTGCTCCTCTCCTTATCTTATCCTTGTTGGGTGCTACTGTTGCCTTTATTCTCTAATTCATTACATTTTAAATACAGTATACTGTAAGGAAATCTACCACTTGATCTCTGTTGACCTACTTCTTTAGGTGTGAGGAGAATTTAAATACAGAGGAAGCAGGAAAGGAGCAACCACAAGGGCAACTGGTACAACTGCACCAGGGCCCTCACTGACATGGGGCCCTCACTGGCCTCTCTGTCTACCAGTGGCCTTCCCATGGCAATCAGTGACGCCCCTGTGACCAACTCTGGCCCTCAGCAGCCTCCTCTGCCTTCTGGTGACCCCCTACAACCCCTCCTGGTCCCCCCAACAACTTGACCACATGGCTTGAAGTACACTCTCACTCTCTTTTTTCCTTTCTCTCCCTATCTTCTTTCTCCCTTTTTTCTTTCTCCCTTTTTTTCAGCTCTGCTCTTTTTTTTCCCCTTCTCTCTTTTTTTCTCCTTTTCCCCTCCCCTTCACCCTCCCATTCTATTCTTCCTCTCCCACTTTTCTAAATTTTCTCTCTATCCCCTTTTTCCTGTTTCTTTTACCATTATTCTCGCTCATTTTCTCTCTAATTTTCTCTCCCTTTCTCCTCTCCCTTCCTTTCTATTCCCTTTCCATATTCTCATCTGTAGCTCTCTTTTCTCCTCTCTCTCTTCTCCTCCTTTTGTCACCTTTCCTTAATTTTACCACTCATCTCCCCTATTCTCTCTCTACCATTTTTCACTTATCTTCCCATCCCCAATTTTGCCTTCATTTTCCCTATTTTATTTCTCTTTTCTCCCCCATTTATCTCCCTCTTCTCTCTCTCTCTCTATTCTCTATATTTCTTCTTCTCTCTTTACTGTCCTCTCTATCGCTCATATTTAATTTCCCTTTTCTACCTCTCTCTCTATGTTCTCTCTCTCTTTTCCTTTCCCATTTTTCTTCCCTCTCTGTCTCCCCTTCTCTCACCCCTGTGTCCTTCACCATTCTCTCTTTCTCATCTCATCCAACTCTGATCTCTATTTCCACCTTTCCACTCTATCCATTCTCATCTTCCCCTTCATCTCATCCCCTCTTCTCTCTTCCCCTTCTCTCTCTTCCTTCACTTTCTCATTCCTGCTTGAATTTTTGTCTTCTACTTCCCCCTCCTGTCTCCCTATCCCTTTTCTGTTTCTATCTCTCTTCTCTATCTTCTCGGCCTCTACCTCTTCACCACTATTTGCAAATTTTTTTACAACGAGGCCCTCTATTGACTACCTCTGCCACTATCTGTTCTGTGTTTGGTTGTGGGAACTCTTCGTAGGAGTCAAAGCAGCAACGAGCCAATAAGGAACAATCTGTATGATTAGAGTTGAATTTTACTAATATGCAGCACTAGACTAATTCTAGTATTATTCCACTAGAGGATTGTTGGTGTGTGCCAGAGAGATTGTAAGAGACTAGCGACTTGCTCGTCAAAAAATGACCGTCAATAACATTTTAAGGCTGGGAATGCTGTTTGATACATAATGTAAACCGTTTTATACTGTGAAGACCTTCGGCGCTCATTGCGAGCCTCTCCTGTTGTGTACTTTTGGTCCTCTGAGCACCTTCATGAGTCATGATAAAAAGAGATATATATTTCTATCTATATGTAGTTAAGTAATTATAAATTATTTATTCATTAAATTAATATACTTTAATTATTTCTAATTCATATATGCAGCGAGCAATAGGCTGAAGAGCTAACAATCTGTTTGTATTTTCCGTCTGCATAGAATATACATTTTGAGTGTTGGTGCTGTGCTTATAAAGTGTAATGAATGTTCCAAGTGTGCATTCTAAATAGGCTGCGTGCGCGAGGTAAAGCCGTTGGTTTATTGTGTAAGGCAGCATTGTATATTCGTAATGTTATTAATGTGTTACGCGTCTCATGAGCATTTCCCATCTTTTGTAAAAGTGTATTTTGTATGTGTTAGTTAGATGTGTAAAGTGCTACGCGTTTGGCATTGTTTTGCGCGGTCCATGTAGCCTCGTTTTCATTTTTTTCGGTGGCCATTTTTTCCCTCACTTAGGCAATTTTCGAGTGGCGAAAATCGTCTAAATCAAGTTAAATTCTCGTTCCACTGCACTCCCAGACGTCCTGGCTGTTGCCCGTGCAGTCTGTGATGTTTTTGTAATTTTTTGGGGTGTATTTAGTGTGTTTTTATTGTTCTTTTCGTTTTCGTCGTTCGGGCGTTAATCTCGTATTTTTTTGCGTCTCGTATCTTTTTATTTCTAAGTCCCGCGTCTCGTATCTTTTTTTTCGAAGTCCCGCATCTCGTAATTTTGTTTTTCTAAGTCCCTTGTTTGTCAACCGCTTGCACACCAAGGCGATCATGCGTTTAGGAAGTGTTTTTCGACTAAGTCCTGCGTGTTGTAGTGGCTTAACCGCTCGCCCCCAGTAGGCCCTCAAGACAGTGGGCCTGGGAGGCGGGAGTGATGATGGCATTGTCAACAGTGAGAGATAAGTGAGGAGTGGAACTGAGGAAGAGGGTGGAAAGATAAGGAGCTCTGCTTAGACATGTTGAGTTTGAGTTGACGGGCAGACATCCACGAGGATATGCTAGAGAGGCACTTGGCAACATTATCATTACATGTAAATTACCAACATAAATCAGTCATTCAGAAGGGCCTTTCATTTGTCCCTTCTTCCAAAGCAGACTTAATAAACATAAAGGATGTTAATTTATTTGGAAGGGAACTGGCACTTCATTGGTTTTACAAAAGCAAAAAAGATAAAGAATTTCTAAATGTAGGTATTGGCAAAGAAGAAATGTATGCTCTTATGAATTTGGTTTCTCTTTTCGAGGAAAATGAAAATGGACATTTTACATGAGAAAAACCCAAGATTTGGAAAAAAGCAAGTAATTTTACACCTCAAATAAGAGACTATGCTAACATTAGCATCTTTGTCCAACAGGTACAAATACATCTTGAAAAACTCTATGCACAAAAACAGAGATGTAAATATAATTTAAATCTTATAGAGAATAGAGCTCTGCAGGAGTTACAGCAATGTAAATCTATACAAATAAAACCCGCTGATAAAGGGGGAAATGTGGTGATTATGGAAAATGAAGACTATCAGAAGATGTGTCATAAGAATCTTAAAGATAGATTCACTTATGAACTACCAAAAGGGGATCCCACTTCTATATATAGAGAAAAAGTATAGAATATCTTAGATAAAGCTCTCTCAGAAGGAAACATCAATAAACAAACATATGATTATCTTCTACCCCAAAGTCCAATGATTCCACCCTCTTATGTACTCCCCAAAGTGCATAAAAATGTCTCACCAATTCCCGGGAGACCAATGATAATTTATCACACATGTAAGCCTGTTCTTAGATCATTATCTTAAAAAAATAGTTACAAGCCTCCCTTCTTATATAAAAGACACATCAGATATCTTAAGACAATTAGAAGATTTAACTGTTCAAACCAAAACATGGCTTGTGAGTATTGATGTTGAAGCCATCTACAGTTCAATACCACATGCAGAGGAAATCCAAGCTGTTGGGTATTTTCCGAGAACAAAAGGTACCAACATGGATAAATTCAATACTTTCCTAATAGCCTTATTAGAGTTTGTATTAACCAAAAATTATTTTATCCTCTCTGGCAAATGGATACACCAAAATAGGGGCACTGCGATGGGCATTCCCTGTGCCCCTAATTATGCAAATCTCTCTTCCTGGGTGGTGGAAGGAAAGATGGCTTTTGATGAATCTTTGGTGGAACTAACTTATGTGGAGATGCTATATAGATGATATTCTGGAATGGGTCCCGACAAGAACTCACTACCTTTGTAGATACCCTCAACCACAACACCCTAGGAATGAGATTCACATATGAGGCTAACGAATCACATTTAACTTTTTTGGGCCTCAAGATAGAAAAAGACAACTTGGGAAACATTAGGACAACTAACTTCAGAAAATAAACAGCTACCAACAGTCTACTTGATTGGTCAAGCCAACATTATGAACCGCAGAAAAGAGGTATACCTAAGGGACAGTATTTGCACATATATAGAAATTGTAGCAGTGAGGAAAGCTTCATGATTGAAGCTAAGAGTCTCAGGAAAAGTTTCAGAGATAGGGGCACCTAATAGGTGCCTTAAAGCAGCATATCAGAACAAATTTAAAGTACAAAGAACTGAATTACTCAGTATACAAAAACAGCCAGTAACAAAGGTTAAAAAAGAGGAAATACATCACCATACTTCAGAGAAAGAGAATGAATCTCTCATACGTTGTATACTTACCTATGGATACAATTCAGATGAAATTAAAAACATATTTTCTAAACACTGGCACCTATTATTATTATCGTTTATTTATAACGCGCCGACATATTCTGCAGCACTGATGAAGATTTAAAAAAAAAGGTGTGGCCCCACAGAGTTCTATTACATATCGTCATAGTCCTAATCTTGGGGATCTTCTGGTACACAGCTATTTTCAAGATGAAAAACCTAAAAATGAAACATGGCTAAAACCCACAATTGGCTGTTTTAAGTGTGGCAGATGTAAGTTCTGCAAATACATTAAATCCAGCAAAGAGTTTATTCATGCTATTACTGGAGAGAGATTCCCAATTAAGGAATTCTATAATTGCCACTCCACAGGTGTAATATATGTCACACAATGTGTATGCAACAAAATATACATTGGTAAAACGAATAGAGAACTTAGACATTGGATTGGTGAACATATATGTTCAATTATTAACAATTATGATATAGCACTCACCCGAAAAAATAAAATTCCATCACAATAGAGATACTTCAGTTCTAAGGTTCTTGGTAATAGATGGAGTAAAATTGGGCCCTAGGAAGGGTGATATAGTTCAATTATTGCTTAAGAAGGAATCAAAATGGATATATAAGCTACAGGCACAATCACCTAAAGAACTTAATGAAGATTTTTCTTTTAGTGTCTTCTTATAAGTTGAGGCATGAATTCTTCTATTAAATATACAGCTTTTTGTATGTTTCAAGAAGCATTAATAAATAATAAGAACTTAGTAAGTAAGTATCAAATAACTCGAGGGTTAAAAATATATATATGCCTATATATATTTTGAGAATATTTAATAAACAACAAGAATTCTGTATTTAATTTTTTAATGACAATATGGGCATACAAATACCTTGTTTTTAGACATTGGAATGCAGATTGTATTAACATGAATAGTATATATATATTTTTAGAATATTCATTTTCAAGTTAAAGCATGATATGAGGATATTTTGGATATGGAAATTGATGCAGAGTATGGAAATCTAGATGGTTGATGTTCCATATAACAAGAACATAACACAATATCACAGACGATTGTATGATCTAAGCAGTATTGATTATAGAAGAACCATGTACATTCTATTTTTAATAATACATTATTGATAGAATGATATGTCCATTATAACACTTATATTTATAAGCACAATTGCACTTTATTCATCTCGATCATATATATTTATCATATATATTTTTCTTTCATCCTCTCTATAAAGCACTTTATCATTTTTATATGGTAACACAACAACAAATTCAACACAATTTTATTCCATTTATTTACACACATAACCTCTTTTCTTAATTAGTTTGTCACATTATAGATTTAGAGACAGCAGGTATTAATATATTACTAGCGACTTGCCCGTCAAAAAATTATGGCAATAAGATTGTAAGGCAGGTAATGGTGTTTGGTTGAGACATTAATTTTGTTGGTGTTCCGAGATCCTTTGGCGCTCATTGTGAGCCTCGCACTGAGTGCCTTCGGCGCTCATCGCGTGGCTCGCAATGAGCGCTTTTGGCGCTCATTGTGAGGCTGTTGGTTGTTTGTGTGCTATGAGCAGCGTTGGCGGTTGTTTTTTGTATGCTAATGAAAGAATTAATAAATTAATATACTTTACCTATTTTGAAGTAATATATGCAGGAAGCATTGTGTTGAAGAGCTGACAATATGTTTTGATGTTGCTGCAGCATACAATGTCGGTTTTCACTGTTGTGGAGCTGATGTGTAAGTGTCAGCAATGTGTGCAGTGTGTAGTGTAAATAGAGTGCGTGCGCAAGGAAAATCCGTTAGGGTAGCTGTGTACTTCCGCATTGTGTAAGTTAGTGTTGTAAAATGGCTGCTAAAGTGTATGTTGTACGCTTCTGTCGATGATTTAGCGTCCTTGTTAATAGTGTATCTTGTACCTTCTGAAAATCCGTATGTGCTTGGTGGTGTTTTGCGTGCTTAGGGTCCTGTAGCCTTGTTTTAGTTTTTTTCGGCAGCCATTTTTTCTCTCGCTTAGGGGATTTTCGTGTGTCTAAACTCTTGAATTTGGACTTTAATTGAGGTGTAACTTCACTTGCAGAGGTCCAGGGTGCCCCCCTTGCTGTGGGTAAGATTTTTATGTGTTTATTGTGTGTATTTATTGTGTTTTTAATGTTTTCATGTGCGCAGGGTTTGGGCGCTAAGGTCGTAAAGTCCTGCGGCTCTTATTTGTGGATGCTAAGTCCATAAATTTTGCGGTTGACGTGGGAGCCTCCACCTCGGCAAATGCGGCCTTTGCGAGGGTCCGGATTTGCGGGCCTAAAGTCCGCAGTTGCTGGCAAGCAGCGCCTTCGGCGTTCCTTGCCAGCAACTGCGGCCCTCGTTTCGCAACAACCCACATGCTCACAACTATATATGTGATATATTGATCAGCACAAATTAATCACCACCACACCATTTATTTGTCTAATAACCAAGTTTCACTTATTTATAATTAGCTTTCATATACATTTTTATATTGCTTTAAATGTATTATTATTTGTTTTTTAGCTCATTATAATATTTATCTAATTTATAATGTGGTATTTTATAATGTATTCTATCATCTATACTCAAAGTATCCTTTGGAGATAGATATGGGTACTGTTGGTACACATGTAAATACATATTTATACTTTTCTTATTAATATGATATTTAGTTCATTTGATATGCATTAAGACTATTTTCTTGATATACATTCTGTTTCCAGGACAATCTTCCCTCTTTTATTTTTTCTAGTTAATATCTTCCAGTTTATTCTATTAATTTACATTAATTTTCTTCATCTAATTTCATCTATGGAGCAATATACAAATTTCAACTTATTGATCCTTTATAACATACTTACCTTAAACTATTCTTACTATACACCATTCTGACTAAATCCACAATTGAAGGTAACCATGGTTACTGTCAATGTTTTAAAAAGCAGGCAGTTACGACATTCTTGTTGTTCCTCTTTGAAAAAGTCACGCCTCCAGTGATGAAACGTGCATCAGGGTATGCGCCTGACGTCAGACGCCTAGCTTAGACTGTCAGCTTGCGTAGGAACTCCATCATAGCGTTTGATTTCATTCTCATTTCCATCTACTCCAGCCCACTTTGTTTAACTTGGACTTCCAATAAATCTACCAAGGCACTAATACCATTAGGCCAGTGACAAGCCATTTGCTGTAGTGCAGGCAAATAATGTAAACAAGTGCCATTACTACTCCACTTTTAGAGTTCTCAGTGCCAGTACTCTTACCCTGGTACTAAGATATCTATTCCCAGTGTTACCCAAGGATTGCTTAACATTCAGCACTCTAGACATTGCATAATTTAAGTCTAGAGACCATTCTCACCAAATAGAATACATCTATATATATATATGTATATATATGTATATATATATATATATATATATATATATATATATATATATATATATATATATACTGTAGCACTAGAGGGATAAAAGAAAGTCACTACCCTTTAATCTCACTGGACATTAAGTATCATATAAAATATTGAGTCAATCAGGTGAAAATAATCAATCTGAAACCCTTAAAATAATCCAAAGTGATGAAGTGTGCAGTATAATGCTGATAGAGTGAGACTGAGTCTAAATATATAAATAAAGCACAAAGTGCAACACCAAGTAACGAAAATCTGGATGAACTTTACATGCAGTATAATCTAAAACTAATATAGACCAAGTCTGAGGAAATATATATTGCAATGCCAAGTGAATGAGATTGAGCTTAAACATATTGATCACGTGCAATATTCAACGAAATCGACTCACTGTTATTAAGCACATAGTGCAATATCTAGAAATATAGACTGAGTCTAGTTAAGCACATAGTGTAAATAGAACATAATCCAATATTTGAGTGAAAAAACGTTATACTCAAATTAAACATTTGAAATCAAATAAATGGTATTTATCTCTTGCACATATTATAACATTAAGCATAATAAAGCTCTATCAAGTATATAAGTACAACATTGCAAATCTATCAAGTTCAATGAACTAAAGAGCATCACATAGAACTAAGTACAATGAAGCACATAGTGCAATGTGTACAATACTGAGCAAAATACATTGTATTTCATTGAGCACATAGTGCTATATTATATGGAACAGACTGTATCTAACCAAGTTGAAAGTATAACACTGAAGAGGGCATTACTGGGCATACAGCAAAATATTGAATAAACATTTAATACACAATGTAACACTGAAATGTATTAAATCTCACTGGGCACATAGTGTGATTGAGTGCAACAGAGTGCATTTCACACAATTACATACATAGTGGAATACTAAGTCTAATGAATTTAAGTGAAACTAGTCCAGCATTTGCAAATGTACGTTAACATATCTTTGGACAAAATATATCTTTTTTATGGGAATATAACCGTTACATGGCATATTATAGGATATTAATCCTTAAAATGTCCAAGGCATGGTTAAGCTTTCTTCTTTGTAAGAAGATTAATATATCAGGATATTCACATATATGGGAATAGGATAAAATTAGGATATTGTCTATTTTTGTTCATGTCCCATCCTTACAAATAATTCCCAGTGAAGTACAATAAAGGGATTTATTTTTAGATTTTTTAATTATACCCCTTTTTCCTAAAAGTTTTTTACTTCGTCGTTGTCTCCAACTTAATAAAATCATGATTTTTGTAAATATATTTGTAAAAAAAATTCTCATTTACTCTGTTTTTGCCTGTTAAGAGATGGAAGGAAATATTTACTTTTCAACACTATATATATATATATATATATATATATATATATATACTAGCGACTTGCCCGTCAAAAATGACGGGGCAATAAAATGTGAAGCCATGGCTGTTTGCCACAAAATGTAAGTCTTTTTCTACTCGGAGGGCCTTTGGCGCTCATTGTGAGCCTCTTCCCTTGTGTCCTTCCAGTTTTGTGCTTTGCAACGCTCATGGTCGTCGCTCATCACAAAGACAGATATATATATATCTATATTTTTTTTAATAATAATTCATAAATTAGTTACTTAATAAATTAATATACTTTAACTATTTCTAATTAATATATCCAGCAATCAATAGCCTGAAGTGCTAACAATCTCTTTTTATTTTCCTGCAGCATACAATGTATATTTGGACTATTGTTGCCCTGAGGAGAAAGTGTCATCAATGTGCCAATTGTGCAGTATAAATAGGCAGCGTGTGCGAGGCCAAACCGTTGGTTTAGTTGTGTAAAGCAACATTTTAGATTTGTAATGTTTTTAGTTGCAAGTTATTGTTGTGAAATGATATGTATTGTGTATGAGTTACGCGGCTCACAAGCATTTTTCATCCTTTCTAATAATGTATTTTGTACCTCGTACGTCCCTGGGTAAAAGATGTATGCAGCTGGCGGTGTTTTACTCGGTTCGGGGTCGTGTAGCCTCGTTTTCATTTTATTTGGACGCCATTCTTTTTGTCGCTTAGCCGATCTTCGAGTGCCAAAACTCTGCAAATTTGGCTTAAATTTACGTTCAACCTCACTCCCAGACATCCTGGCTGTCCCTCCATGCTGTGTGTGATTTTTTTTTTGTTTGACCATGAACTTCGTATTTTTCTGACCTCATATTTTTTATTTTTTTAACTCCTGCGTCTCGTAATTTTGATTTTCTAAGTCCCGTGTTCCTCAACTGCTTGCAATCTAAGGTGATCCCGTGTTTCCTAACTGTTTGGAGGCTAAGTCCCGCGTTTTTCAATGCCTCAATGGCATGAGGGAGGAGATTGCAAAACTGGGCGGTTGAGAAAGCAGACAGGTTAGAAGGAGTAATTCTTAGCTTTACCAACAGAAAAAGAACAACATACTATCTTCAACATTACAATGAGCATCTATCTCATTTCACATACACAAGGCATTATTCCCCCTGCCCTGTTTGTTGAAGAAAGTGATTTTATTTCATGGATAATGAATGTGAGATGTTGTAATTACTGAATCCTGGTTTTGCATGTTTAGAAAGTCCCAGTATTTTCTTTTTATATGCCTCCTCCTACACAGTGCTGGCAATGAAGGAAATATCTGCAAGCAAACAAACAAACAATGCTCTGATTTATAATATATGCACAAAGATAAGGATACATTATATTGTATATATTTCAACTAATTCAGAACAACAGTAATAAATCTATTAAACAGAGAGATTGAACCACATTCCCTGTGAGCCATCATTGAGAGTCCATAAATCTGGATATATGCATAATGCCATTCTGAACAATGCATAATATATGACTAGTTCGAGATTTTAGCCCATGTGCATAACATAGGTCAAGTGGGTATTATGTGCAGTGATATTTTGTGTTTCATAATGCTTTCAGTTTTGAAATAATCTTTACAACCTCTGAGATCCCCCACTCTGCATTAATAATCACAAAGTCCCTGCAGGAGACTTATTACCATTATAATATAAGCCAGCATTACTCGTGACTAACGGGAGAAATGTGAAGAAGCAACAAGGCCTCACAAAAGCCATTTATGACAGACACTTATTCTCATCTTAACATAAAATAATGTATAAACACTTTATTATTGATATTATCATTATTATGTCACATGCAAATACAAAAATACATGGATAGTAATGGATGTAGGAGATACATACAGGAGAGTCAAATGAGCTGACATATATATATATATATATATATATATATATATATATATATATATACTCAAGTTTAAGCCAAGTTTTTCAGCCCTTTTTTTGATGCTGAAAAAGCCCCCCTCTGCTTTTACTCGAGTCACCCTGCTCCTGCTGCTCTCTTCCTCCCCTGTGTCTCTCCCCCCTCCCCTGTGTCTCTTCCCCCCTCCCTCCCCTGTGTCTCTTTACCTCCCTCTCCCTCGTGTCTTTTTCCCTCCCCCTCCCTTATCATCCTCTGCATCCTCCCTCCTCATCCTCTCTCCTCATCACTTCCCTCCTCTCCAATTACCCCCCCCCCCCCGTTTCTCCTCTCTCACCTTCCATCAGCTGCTCCTCTGCACGTCTTCTGGCTGTGTCGGGACCCAGCATATGCTAATGATGTGACGTCACATGAGCGTCATTAGCATATGCCGGGTCCTGACACAGCCGGAAGACGCGCAGAGGAGCAGCTGATGGAAGGTAAGAGAGGGGAAAGGTGAGTGGGGGGTAATTGGAGAGGGGGGAAGTGATGAGGAGGAAGGATGAGGAGGGAGGATGAGGAGGATGATAATGGAGGGGGAGGGAAAGAGACACTGGGGAGGGAGAGGAGGGAAAGAGACACAGGAGAGGAAGAGGGGAGACACAAGAAAGGGGCACAGAGGGCACACAAAAGGGGGACACAGAGGGCAGAAGAGAGACACAGGGGGCAGCGCATTTCACACCCTCGACTTACACTTGAGTCACTAAGTTTTCCCAGTATTTTGTGGGAAAATAGGTGCCTCGTTTTATACTCGGGTTGGCTAATACTCGAGTATATACGGTATATATATATACGTGCCTTGCAAAAGTATTCACCCACTTGGCATTTTTCGTGTTTTGTTGCCTCACAACCTGGAATTAACATGGATTGTTTGAGGACTTACATCATTTAATTCACAGAACATACCTACAAATTTGAGGATTTTTTTTTATTTTTTATTGTGAAGTAAACAACAAATAGGAAAAATTAAAGAAAAAGTCAATGTGCATAACTATTCACCCCCCTAAAGTCAATACTTTGTAGAGCCACCTTTTGCGGCAATCACAGCTCCAAGTCGCTTTGGATAAGTCTCTATGAGCTTGCTACATCTTACCACTGGGATTTTTGCCCATTCCTCCTTGCAAAACTGCTCCAGCTCCTTCAAGCTGGATGATTTGCGCTTGTGAACAGCAATCTATAAGTCTGACCACAGATTTTCTACTGGATTGAGGGCTGGGCTTTGACTAGGCCATTCCAACACATTTACATGTTTCCCCTTAAACCATTCAAGTGTTGCTTTAGCAGTGTGTTTGGGGTCATTGTCCTGCTGGAAGGTGAACCTCCGTCCTAGCCTCAAATCACCCACAGCGTGATACAGGTTTTGCTCAAGAATATCCCTGTATTTAGCACCATCAATCTTTCCCTCAACTCTGAACAGTTTCCCAGTCCCGGTTGCTGAAAAACATCCTCACAGCATGATGCTGCCCCCACCATGTTTCACTGTGGGGATTGTGTTATTTGGGTGATGTGATGTGTTGGGTTTGTGCCAGACATAGCGTTTTCTATGATGGCCTAAAACTTCCATTTTAGTCTCATCAGACCAGAGCACCTTCCTCCATACATTTTGGGAGTCTCCCACATGCCTTTTTCCAAACTCAAAACATGCCATTTTGTTTTTTGCTGAAAGTAATGGCTTTCTTCTGGCCACTCTGCCATAAAGCCCAACTCTATGGAGCGTACGGCTTATTGTTGTCCTATGTACAGATACTCCAGTCTCTGCTGTGGAACTCTGCAGCTCCTCCAGGGTTACCTTAGGTCTCTGTGCTGCCTCTCTGATTAATGCCCTCATTGCCCGATCCGTGAGTTTTGGTGGCAGGTTTGCTGTTGTGCCATGTTCTTTCCATTTGGTAATGATAGATTTGATGGTGCTCCTGGGGATCATTAAAGATTTGGATATTTTTTATAACCTAACCCCGACTTCTACTTTTTAACAACATTGCCCCTTACTTGTTTGGAGAGTTCTGGTCTTCATGGCAGTGTTTGGATAGTGGTGCCTCTTGCTTAGGTGTTGCTTTCAAAAAAGGTGCGTATATGTAATGACAGATCGTGTGACACATAGATTGCACAGAGGTGGACATCATTTCACTAATTATGTAACTTCTGAAGGTAATTGGTTGCACCAGAGCTTTTTATGGGCTTTATAACAAAGGGGGAGAATACATACGCACATGCCAATTTTCTGTTTTCTATTTCTAAAAAATAGTTTTATGTATATATTTTTCTCATTTCACTTCACCTACTTAGACTATTGTGTTCTGATCTTTCACATAAAACTCAGATTAACAAAACATTGAGCTTAAGGCTGTAATGTAACAAAATAGGTAAAAAGTCAAGGGGGGTGAATACTTTTGCTAGGCACTGGATAAGAGTTGTAATGAATATGAGAAGATTAAGGGACTGCACGATTGTGTCTGATTTGGAGCAAGTACAAGTTGGCTAGTTTGGGGTAGGGTGTGAAAAAGTGAGTATAAAATATACTAAGAAAAATGGGATTAGATGCATTGACATAGAATATAAGTGTGGTGAATGAGCCTAGGAGTGTGAGCATTTGGAGAAAAGTTGAATACCAAGGAAGTGATAGAGGGTGAGAGAATGAGTGAAGACGTTGGGGTAATGGGAGTTAAGGTGAAATAACTGAAAATTGTGGAGGTAAAAATGTGTATATTTGAACAATTTAATGTATATATTTAGATATGTTTTAATTAATATTTGTATTAAACTTATATAAAGATAAAGTGAGGTTAATATATATGAGGTAGAATGGAACCTGATATGGGGTTCTGAGATTTCCAAGGGGTGAACATGTAATGTAAAACGCAGGTTTAAAGACAAAGGATGGTGCGGAGTTTTTTTTTGTTTAGTTTTACATTCTAAAAATATTTTAAATCTGACCCTACTGTGGTGCTTTAAACCTTTATCTCAAACAACAACAGCCTCTAATTTCATGGGAAGAAAAGGTACAATTATCAGCCACATTAAATTCCCCTAATGTGTAAACTCGTAGCTCGTAACGTAGGTCGCAAGTTTTACAGCTATTAAATTGGCCTCTTAAACCAGCCGGCCTTTGACTTGTG
Source organism: Discoglossus pictus (assembly GCA_027410445.1). Classification (NCBI taxonomy): domain Eukaryota; kingdom Metazoa; phylum Chordata; class Amphibia; order Anura; family Alytidae; genus Discoglossus; species Discoglossus pictus. The sequence continues at coordinate 149,074,591 of CM050169.1, forward strand.
GGGGAGGTGCGAGAAAACTCTACGGGACCTGAGAATTCGAATTCGAAAGCCCGTTCCAACTGCGCTATTAAATTGCATCCAAATCACTGGCGTTCAATGCTGTAATTCGCAAATGGAGCCAAAAAACCAACGTGTGCTAGAAAGGACCCGCAAGGGGGTAAAGTCCCATCAGTAGCACTTTAAATGTTCATATGCACACAATACTGTACTTTTATCTATAGGGAAAGTGATGTTAGGTCTTACATATAATAAACAAAAAACAAATTAATAGCACTCTGAAGCTCGCGAATCGGCCCCAAAAATACTTTATTTCATGTTTAATTTCCGTGTTATATTGATCTCAGCAATCAATGTGTTAATACATATACATTTTAATAGAATATCATATTTACGGCTTTATCAAGATTGCATTACATCTGGAATATGGGTCCGATCGTAACTCGTAATTGAACCCCGTAAGAATTTGAAATCCCACCTCCATTTGTCAGTGACGTAATTCTGACGATCTCTGTTTCCATTGGCTCCATCTAAACTCATAACTACGAGTTAGACTAATTGATCACGTTCACGGCTGCACATCCAACGAGCGAAAAATGGTTAACAGGTTTGCCTCTCAAGCCCGTAACTTGCGGCCTGTTCTAATTGAATACACAACTTTTCAAGCTCACAGCCGTTGTGGGTCTCACGTTGCACATACGAGCTTCTAATTTGATGTGGCTACATGTGTTTAAAACACATTCCCCTGGTTCACCCTAAACCTTTTTTTTTTAATTGCTGCTGAGAGACAATCTGTAAGTAGCTAATACATCTAGTACCAATAGAAAATAGTATGCATGAGCTGTGGGGGCACAGCTTTGCAGCAACTGTTTGGAAGGTTTGAGTAAGTGAAAACAGAGATTGTAAGCACTTGTTAATAAAACAATGTTTACATATGCAAACAACACTTAGGTAGTCTATTTTAATATGGAAAAAAGGAAACGTCCTTAAACCTTTATTTAATGTGCAATTCTTTAAAGTATCACTAATACAGTTGTTGTACTGCGAGTTTGTGTGTAACACTTGCAAAGTTTGCGGGTTGCGCATGCACATAGCTCATGCCGAGGCCCACAATGAGCGCCTTCGGCCTGCAATAGGTACTGAAAGTTGTGAGTTGCGCGTTGTGCATGCACGTAGCGCATGGTGAGGCTCGCAAGGGAGATGGAAGGAGAGAGAAGGAGGGGAGAAGAGGTAGGGAGGACACAGGAGGGGAGAGAGAGAGATTGTGTGCTGGGAGGGCAAAGAGACACAAGGGGGGGAGAGGGGAAGAGACACATGGGAGGGAGGGGGCAAAGAGACACAGGGCATGGAGGAGGGGAAAGAAACACAGGGGAGGGATGGGGGAAGGAGACATAGGGGAGGGAGAGGGGGAAAGAGACATAGGGGAGGGAGAGGGGGGAAGAGACACAGGGGAGGGAGGGGGAGACTCAGGGGAGGGAGAGGGGGAAAGAGACACAGGGGAGGGGGGAAATAGACACAGGGGAGGGAGGGGGTAAGAGACACAGGGGAGGGAGAGGGGGAAAGACTCAGGGGAGGGATAGGGGGAAAGAGACACAGGGGAGGGAGAGGGGGGAAAGACTCAGGGGAGGGAGAGGTGAGGAAAGAGGCACAGGGGAGGGATGTGGAGTAAGAGACACAGGGGAGGGATAGGGGGGAAAGAGACACAGGGGAGGGGGAGGGGGAAGAGACACAGGGGAGGGAGGGGGGAAGACTCAGGGGAGGGAGAGGTGGGGAAAGAGGCACAAGGGAGGAATGGGTAGTAAGAGACACAGGGGAGGGATAGGGGGGAAAGAGACACAGGGAAGGGAGAGGAGGAAGAGACACAGGGGAGGGAAGGGGGAGACTCAGGGGAGGGAGAGAGGGGAAAGAGACACAGGGGAGGGATAGGGGTAAGAGACACAGGGGAGGGAGAGGGGTAAGACTCAGGGAAAGGGATAGGGGGGAAAGAGACACAGGAGAGGGAGAGGGGGGAAAGACTCAGGGGAGGGAGAGGTGGAGAGTAAGAGACACAGGGGAGGGAGAGGGGGGAAGAGACACAAGGGGGGGGAATCAAATATTATTATTATTTGTGACGGGCAATTGACTAGTTCTATATAAGATGATGTTAAAATTACATAAAAATATTTGTCCATTGGTACATCTGAAAGAGTGTATTTGTAAATGTGTTATAGTGTATTTCCTTTTTTCTTTCAAACTATGCTCTCAGAGTGCAATAACCTTCACTGGTGATGGAACTTGCCATTGATCAGTAATATAGCTATATGAGTCATATGTATTTTTGCATGCAAAAATTACTTTTTTAGTATTTAAAACAAAAATAATTAAATGCATAAAAAAACATATTCCCCTTTATATTCTCTCTAGGGGATATGACATGATAAAGATAAAGAGTTCTGTTTACTGATGTGAGATATGTGTAACTGGTGATGTGAGAACCCTCAGATTCTGATGTTAGCCTCTTTAATTCAGGAGAGATCTCTGCATGTATGTAAATATGGGTATGGGGAGATCTCACATAGTTTTTATGTCCCAGTTAATTATGAAACCACTGCCAGAGCCGCAGGTGCAAAGCACCCGGGCCCATAGAAGGGAAGGTGCCCTCTGCTATCTGTCTCATCTTAATTTATTAAAGGAGGGCACATAATTATTTTTATTGAAGGTTGATCTGACCATCTGCATTTAATTTAGGATTGTTATTGACACCTATGTGGTGTATAAAGATGTGCAAGGGTGCCTCCAAATTATTTTGCACCAGGACCCCCCATTCACTAGCTCCGCCACTGGTCCAAGTGGCTGTATATGTGTATGTAAATAGACAGGATGACCATGCACATCTAATCCCATCCTGTCCATTCATACAGCACTGAGTTCTAGTTATAGCTTTCACTTCCTGTAAAGAGATATACTTTAGCCTTCTAATAACTTGGCAGCAGTTCCTCACTTTCCACCTACTTTTAGCCGTTCCATTTATTATGTCTAGTGCAGCAGTTCTAGACATATTATGGTTCATTTGAGCATTCAATGTTAGAGGTCATCTGAAAAAAAAAATATTTTCCCAGAAAAACACTCTGAAGATTGCTATTACATTAGTTCAAATCGATGCTGTCTGCTGTGTCTCTCTCTATTCTATTAATTTTTCACTGATTGAATTCTCTGTACATCTCTGTGCATTTGCAATCATTTCCTGACACAACAAGAAGTGATGACATCATCCCTGACTTCAGAACCATGTTGGTAACTCAGCCAATTGCTGGCTTGTCTGTCAAACCCAAGGAGGGACTAGCAACGGGATCAAGCCCTGGAACTGTCAACTTACCCAGGAAACATAAAACTAGATTTTCAGATCACAATAAATTATGCAGCCAAAACCGCCTTGGTCAAAAAAAAAAAAAAGGGCAGTTATTTTTTTACTGCATTTTCTTTCCACAGCTGATCCTGACAGTTACTTTCACAGGAATAAAGTGTTCTTGTAAACAAACGAGCCTTCAAATAAAAACGTACTGACAATTTTAGCTGCCACATTCCCATTGTGCAGATAGAGATTTCCTTCTTATTTAAAGTCACCTCCCACCTTAGAAAATTGAATCAAAGATGTATGTAAGGTAAAAATAAATAGAGGCTATATTATTTTTTTCACCTTATAACAAAATAAAATTCAGGTATAGTTCTTCAAAAGAGTATATTTTAAATATGGGATAACAATTGCATTCAAATTATAGAACTAAGCCATTTGTCAATTATATATAAATAAAATGTTTAATTAAAAAAAGTATATACATATATGTGTAAGGCTTTGCCTGAATTTGTGGGTGGGTTAGGGTATATAAAGCCTCACTTCCTCTCCTTGGGCTATGCCCATTCATTCAGAAGGGAAGACAGAGGAGCCTCCTTCTAGCCTCTTACGCCATCTAGGAGCTGACCCTCATACATCCCCTATTATATTCAGGTCAGCCTGGATCAAGTTGCTGGTGCTCACCAGGTAATCCATTTCATTCACTTCATCAGCCGTTCCATCTCTCACCTACTCTCAGGCATATCATGTCTTTACCATCATCACTCTTCAGAAACCAACTTAGGCCAATCATCAGCATCATGTAGGTTCATTCCACTATATCATAAGCCCTACACAAATTAACTGTCCTCCAAACTCTGCCCAAACGTTGGCCATTGTTCCATTCTCTATTATTTCAGGACCTTTCACATTATTCTCAAACTCCATTATGACCTGAGCTCTGAACTCCCAATGCCACTAAAGTATATAGCAGGGCTTGGACTGCATTCAATACAGTAATGCACATAGCACTTACAACTTGTCTAGATCTGCTCAGTGAAACAGAAGATTAAACCTCTGGACTGTGTAATCCAATCCTGTTTCACGCATACAGTGTGGTGACAAAACAAAAATCTGAAAAGAAGTGGTCAAAAAAAAAAGGAGGAGGATAACGAAAAGGAAAAACATGCATGTACAATACAGAGCTAAATACTGTAACTGTAACAATATACCAACTCACCTGATTTCCACCTGCAAGCATTACTAACCATTGGCTAATTCTCAGGATATCTCACTGGCCATGACCATTAATAATGATGTGTCATCTTACAATAAATGATTAGCCGTGACCACAGTCAGTGTCCAAGGTGTACTATCACCTTCTCCATATGATATTTTTCATCAGCATTAATATCACATCCATCAGCTGTACAGGTGTTAGCACATGTTAAATGATACTCATGATATCAGCTATAATGGAAAATACCCATTAATACAGAGAGGATACAAAGATCAGCGGCCAGATTTCATGTTACTTACATCAGACCCAAGGATCTGTTCTCAGACTGATATTGAGGTCAGGATCACATGCTTCATTAGTGCATATATTAATAATGCTGGTTGTCATTAATATGCCATTGTGGATATATGATAGCTTTAATATTGTGGGAGCTACATGTTAAAGGGGGCTGTCATTGAAGGAATGTTCACCTGAGAGGCACTGGGAAACTCTTACACTTAACACATTTCCTTCAGAATGCTTGGAGATACATAGAAACCCTACAAGTAATCTGTCCTGTTCACTACCACTGGAAGTTTACTGGAACCGCTGGAAGAACTGATTTGTGACGGAGAGGCTATGACTGATGCAGAAGCCAGATATCAGGGTGCTGGTGCCGAGATTTCAAATAACCCAACGGTCCTTGTGGGTAGATACCCGGTAGTCCATAGCAGGTGGCTCTGGGCTTGTATAGCCACTACTCCTGGATCGTCACAAAAGGGATATGTGTTAATGATGTGGAAGAAAAAATATTTTTAAGTTCCTACCTAACTATCTGACATCTAGTCTTGAAAATGGATGAATCACTTACAGGGCCATTGACCTCATTATCAGTGCTCTTCATTGTGTGAAAGAACAGAAGATTCCATGTTAATTGAGTGTTTAACTGCTGGCTGTAGTTCCCTTCCAATAAACCATTCATAGTACATATCTTAGCATCCCCAGTTTACCTCCCATGCTAGTACACATCCATTATCCACTATTCCATTCTAGCCTATTCCACCCAATCTTGGATCCCTATTTCCTCTTTACTTTCCTCTTCAGCACAATATACTTATTACCCTCTTCCACTATCTCAGTTCCTGTTATACCATCATCAATACAGACAGTTCATTCTATATTTGCACCTTCCACCCCTTAACAAAGTTATAGAAAAGAAAAAAGCTTTCAGTACTCATAACAATCAATCTCCTTGGGCTTTGTCTGTCCTGAGATAGTTGAGTACATTACAGAGAATCAATCTCTGCCAGAGACCTTCGAGTATTACAGACACTCTTACCACTGCCTCTTACTCACAGCCTTTTTTCCCACATTAGACATGTTGTCATTCTTCCACAGTCTGTCTCATCTCCAGCATACACCTTCAATCAATCATCACCTACACCCCTCTGACTCATCTAACCATAAGTGTACGCATTTCACACACCAAACATCAGCCATTTTGAGGCAAATAATCTCTTACCATCATTTCAATCCATAAATCATGGTCAATTCAGGCTAGGTCGGACAATGAAAGTCTCTAACCAGCCCCCCATCATCCTAACCTGAATCAGTGTCCTAAGAAGCCACCGTACCAGCTTGCAAGACATGGACTAGTCTTAAACTAATTTTCGAACTAAAGAAATGTAACATCTCCTATCTAGCTGCGTGCAGGAAAGCTAAACTGTACCACCTCCTCTTTTCATATGACCCCACAACCCCTCCATCTAGGACACCACTTACCAAGAGCTCTAAAAAGACTGAATTCAAATTATCTCCATTATCACAGACATTTCTTCAGCATTTGTCAATATTCAGATAAGGCTGTCCTCTATAGAATGCTTCATCCCCTCCATCACTCGCTAAATCAACAACATAACAAATCACCCACCACCAGGCACCTCTTCTGACCCTCCTTTCCAAAGGTAATTCCGCAGCTAGTGGTTCACCCAGCCCATTTAGTCTCAGCACACTTAAGAAGAGATATTATAGAGGGTAGCCTTGCTTCTTTCATTCAACTAAACCACCAAAAATAAAATCATCTCTGACGGCGATGTGTCAGTCACCATCAGACCAAAAGACCATAGATTACAAATTAAATTGAACATCCACGAGTGTGTCCTAGCCTTCAGTCTCTACAGACACATTCTATGCTCAGCCCATCCCAACAGAAGAGACAAACTCAAGCAATATCTGTATAATTTAGTCAGCCTCAGCTATCGTTACGGTGGCTCCACCTTCTTCGAATATCACAGATCATTTTCTGTGAAAGCTGCTGCAGCTGTAGCACTGTGGTGAAGTGCCACCAGAGGGCAGAAGAAAGCTCTTCAAGACTTTTCCCCAGGAGTGAGAGAGTTAACAACCTGCTCAAAAGGCAGGGGTGTGGCTGCAATGGTGACCGGCTGCTGCGGCTGTCTCCAGGGGGAGAGCTGTTTGACAGAGCTGGAGTGCTGTGGATGTGTGCAGGGCTGAAGTCAGAAGCCGCACTGAAAACTAAACGACCAAAGCCAGAAGCTTTGAAAAGCGAGCATGCAGTTAAGAGGATCAGAAAGTCCCTGGAGGTAATGACCAAAGGAGGGATCTGCTTTGGGAAAAGAGGCCGGAGATACAGAGCCGAGGTGAGAGAGAAAGACACCTCTGCTACCTATATTTGGACTGTATGTTTTCACTTCTATGAAAGATAGTAAGGGAACTACAGTTAAGTTATGCAGGGCTTCAAGGAGAAGCTAGGACTTATTTTCTGTTGGCTTTATTTTCTGTTGTATGCTGACAAATAAACAGCATAAATCTGCTAAACATTTAAAGGGCCCCTGCTTTCTCCATTTTGGTGCTGGATATCAGGACACGGATCCTGAGAGTGACAGTGAATCTGTCACAAGCACATTTTAATTTTAAAGTGTATTCAGTCTTAACGATTTGTTCTGAAGGCCTTTTGCCACCTTCCACCCAACCATCTGTCAAAATTGCAATCTTGCATCTCATATGACCGCATTCTGGCCCGACCTCCCAGAACCTGGCCGGAGCTCTCAGAAATCTCTTGCAACCTCCCGTTCTTACCGTCCAATCATAGACAAAGCAGACTGTCCTATTACTTATAACAGCGCATCATTTTAATTTCCCTTGTTGCAATTACAGCGGCTGTTGCTTACTCCACGTTTGCAGCAAATACAAGAAGGCCCTAGCCAAATCCATATTCCCCCAAAATAAAGATGCATAACTATTTTCAATAAACACAAGCTTTTTGCGGAACTTATTGCCCGCTTTTCCTTCCATGGATATGATTCGTTACATCACCAACGGTCTCAAAAATGGCTTTCACACATACATTATTACCACACCTAGCATATGTTACTCTCGCGACAATCTGCCAAGAGTGAGGCAAAACTAGTGTCTAGAATTATTCAGGAAGTAGTCATTAAAGGCTTTTATCTCAAGTCCACCTTTTCTCACCTGGAAGATTAACCCCATTGGCATGGCTTGGCCAATAACATTTTAAGGCAAGAAGCGTATGGACATTGACCCCTCACGTTTCTCCTAAACCATACATGAATGCATTTATGCCAGTAGAAGTTTTTCCTTGCAATACACCTGTATCTCATGGAATCACTTAGTCTACTTTGCAAAGAAACTGATCTTCGGCTACAAATTATTTAAAGAATTCCACGAAATCTTGAATTGGATTCTTCGCAATCATTACCGCTACCCAGGAGCCATTGACTATCTTGCTGATTTCCTACTCCTCAAACCAAACACAACCAATACCCAGAATTTGAGCAAAGCCCTTCACATGTTGTCCAACCTCAATATCCCCATCTCCTGGGAAAAGAACGCTAGCCCCACCACTAGGCTGGAATTCCTACGTATTATCCTCAACACTAAGCTCATGTAAGCTGAAATTCCATTAGATAAGATTACCATCATCCCTCCTTTATAGCCAAAGTAGTCTCTCTCACTTATTCTGCAAAGTCTGCTAGGATACTTACATTTTTTCACCAGAATCATTTCCCGAGATCATTTGTCAGTCATCTGCTGCTTGACCTCAGTTTACTGAATAAACAACATGTTCCCTCTCAACCAAAACAGTATCAAAGAGCTGAGAATTTGGTCCAAATTTCTCACTAATTGGAATTGGTTTAGCATAATTCACGCTTCAAAACCAGGGCCCCTGAACCTTTTCCACATATCACTCACTGAAGTCTCCTTCCTTGTAGCATTCAAACAAAACTTATTTTTCGGACTCATTTCCCATCAACGCCATCCTGCCTTCTATCTCTCCAAATCTTTTATGCCCTTTTGGCTGCTACTATGGCATGGAGTAACCTATAGAACAAGAAAAAAAAATGTTTACTTAGTTTTTACTTCTCTCACTAAACGTAGGTCCTTGTCCCACCTAATAATGCCTTATATCAAAGGTATTATCCAATTCTCTCTCATTTACAACTTCATAATCAAAAAATCTCTCACAAGCAACTCACTGAATTCTCCTTTATTTCAGGACGTTTCACATTATTCTCTAACCATGGCTCCATCAACAGAAGTGATCAGGCAAAATATTGATAACCTAACTCCATCATGGCCCGTGCTCTCACTCTCAACACCACTCAAGTATATAGCAGGGTTTGGACTGCATTCAATACATTCCTTGCTATGCATAAAACATCCACTGTATCCCCTAGGACCATTAAGACATCCTTCACGGACATCCAACACCACTGCGTTACTACTACCAAACCTAATGCCTATCTTTCATGTCAGCATATCCAATCAAAATATTTCACAAAGGGTTGTTCAAAAGAAAAGTCTCAGCCAACCCATTCCAAATTACCAATGGTGGAAACTATCTTCAAGCAACTCGCTCTTCTTTTATAGTCAGAACCATTTACAGAAAAAATCATCTAAACCCTGACACTAGCTATATCCTTGTAATTTTGGGGATTTCTCAGACCCAGCGATCTTACCATTTTACCGAACAACCCTAGCACACCTACGAATGCAGACCTTAGTAAGGAAGCATACTTATAGTAGTTCAAGCTTAACAAGATGACTGATGAAATCTACATCAAGTATTTTCCTACTCACAACCAATGGTGCCCTGTCAAAGTATTCGACAAAGGGCTTCACCCAAGGCTACTCCACCCTGAGTCACCATTACCGCTCCAATCCAGGACATTCATCTCTAATATCTGCGTCTTATTACCCAGGTTCGGATTCCCAGCACATAAATATTCTGCCAATTAATTCTGGATCGGCGCAGTCAGAGCGGCTTTATTTAAGGAAATACCAACTCACATCAAGCATTTAGGAAGACGAAAATCATTATGTTACAGCTGCTATATCCTTTATTCATCCTCAGAATCCAGATCCGCATTCATTAAATTGACCAAATAAACTTGTTAAAATCAAAGTCGTATCACCTTTATATATATATTGTAACATAGTGCCCCCAGAGGTGAGAGTAAAACACTTTTTTTTTTTTTTTTATATTTATTTTTCATTATTGCAAAAACAGATTTAAACATATTACAATAACATAGTCAAATAATTTTACAACAACAATTTATAAATTATCCTCTCTGCCATTCGTACTCTTTCATTCGCCATTCAACCCTTCTGACGTTTAAATGTTGATATTTGTGTCTTGTTTTTGGTCCCAAATTTTCCATTTTAGTATGTCACCATTAATAAAACCCTTTTGTTCATAATCTTTCTCTAGTTCTCGTATATATTTTATTTTCCAAACGATATCGAAAAAGTTTGGAGCAGTTTTGGCTTTCCAGTTGGAAATTAAGATATTTTTTGCTACTGAGAAAGTCAAAATCGCAAAGGCTTTTTCCTCTAAAGTGAAATCGTTCGGAAAATTATGCAGCAAGCTGCATTCTCCCTTAAACGGGAATTGCTTTCCCACAATATTAAACAAAAATGTATAGCAACTTTTCCAAAATGGCTCTAATCTCGGGCATTCCCACAGAATATGCAGCAAATGGGCGATATTGCCACAGTCCCTCCAACACATTTTTTCCGTGGCGTTATGGGAGATTTGAGCGATTTTAACGGGAGTAAAATACCAGTGATTAATTATTTTAAAAAATGTTTCTCTATATGTTGATTGTTTGATAAATCTATTTGTTAATTTTAAAGATGTTTCCCAGTCTTTAACCTCTAAAACTATTTTCAGGTTCTGCTCCCATTGCTCCATACCTTTGGTTTTGGATTTTTCTCCACACGATCTTGTTATGTTAAAGCATTTTCTTATTAAATGTTTATTTCCTGATCTCAGGAGAATTTTTTCTACCTCTTTTGACTCTTTACTATTTTGTAGGGTTATGTTAAGTTGACTACAACTGGATCTATATGCTTCATAGATTAGCCATCCTTCTGTTGCAATCTTAAATTTTTTTCTAATCTGATCAAAAGATGCCATAGATCCTTGGATTAAAGTGTCTCTAACTCGTATCAGGCCCTTTTTTTTCCACTCGTTTAAAGTGCCTTCCATATTTCTATGTAACAGTGCTTTTAGTGGGGTCATTAAACTGCCCTCTGGTATTAAAACGTTTTTCTTGTTAATTTGTTTCCAGTTTTTTAAAATTTCTTTTACCACCCCTGATCCAGTCATAATATCCTTATGGGGGAATTTCCCTTTATAAAACAAGGCTGATAAGTGCCATTCTGGAATTAATGCTTGTTCAATATGCCACCATGGGAGATGAGCAGCTGTTTCTAGCCATTTTAACGCGTGAACTATACTATTGGCTTCTTGGTAAGGCAATAATAACGGGTAAGAAATTCCTCCTTTTACAAAAGTTCTTCCCATGGTTATTTTTTTTATTCTTTTATGTTTGGATTGATGTATATAAAAATCAATCATTCCTTGGAGTTTCTTTAACCATATTTTAGGGATTTTAAAAGGAATACATCTCAAAAGGTAATTAACTCTTGGAAGAATCATCATTTTTACGACTGCAATTCTACCTGAGAATGAAAATCTGTTCTTTCTCCATTTTTCCATAATCTTTTGACATTTCACATATAAGTCTCTATAATTCTTGTCCACCATTTTTTGAGTTTTCCTCATAAACACTATTCCAAGATGTTTGAAAGATTTAGAATTCCAATTATATGGGTATAAAGCCTTCAAATTGGATAGTAGCTTTTTTGAAAAATTAAAATATAAAGTTTCTGATTTTTTGTAATTCATTTTATAATACGAAATTTTACTGTATGTTTGGATTATTTTTGATAAATGATAAAGGGATTTTTCTGGGTAAGTAAGTGATAAAATAACGTCATCTGCATAAAGGCTAGTTTTATACTCCCTCTCCTCCACCCTAATCCCAGAAATCCTGGGGCATGCTCTAATAGCTTCCGCTAGAGGTTCTATCATTAATGCGAATAGGGAGGGAGAGAGAGGGCAACCCTGTCTAGTACCGTTTGATATTTCAATTGAGTCTGTGCTACTTCCCAACCCTGCTATTTGTGCCGATGGGGAACTATATAGTGCCCCAATTGCTTTAGACCCAAATTCTCCGAACCCGAATTTAGCTAGTGTTATTCGCATATACTCCCACCCTACTCTGTCAAATGCTTTCTCTGCATCTAATGACAAGAATAGGGTGGGAGTACCTCGGGAACTCGTTATTTCACCTAAGTTCATGATTTTTCTGATATTGTCCGAGCCTTGTCTTCCTGCTATAAATCCCATTTGATCTGTTGTTATTAGTTTTCCTATCACCTGTTGAATTCTAAGGGCCAATATTTTTGCATATATTTTAATATCTGCATTTAATAGCGAAATAGGCCTATAATTGGAACAATATTGTGGGTCCAAATTAGGTTTAGGAATCATAATCAGTGTCACTTTTAACATTTCTTTTGGAATACATCCTGTATTTTTAATTTCGTTAAAGGCGTTTGTCAAATAAGGGCTCAATAGTTGACCAAAAGTTTTATAAAAACAATTAGTGTATCCGTCTGGTCCTGGGGTAGTATAAGGTTTAAGAAGTTTTATTACTTGAAGAACTTCCTGGGTATTAATTAGGTCATTTAGTTTTAATCGCTCCACTTCTGTTAATTTTGGTAATTGAATACCATCTAAAAAATTTTGAATATCTTCTGTAATTGGTTTGCATAGGTTAGTATCTTTTTCTAAGTTATACAGGTCCTGATAGTATTTAAAAAAGGCCTGACTGATTTTTTTAGGGGAGGAGATATCCTTACCTTTATCTTTCAACGTTGCTATTTTTTTTATTTCCCTTCTTTTTTTAACTTGAGTAGCAAGTAATTTACTGTTTTTATTATTTTGGTGATAGTATGTCTGTTGAAAGCGCCACAGTGCTCTATCTGATATTTGCTGATTAATTTTATTAATTTTGTTTTTAATTAATTTGATCTCTATTTTCACCTGTGGTTGTGCATCCAACAAAAATTTAGATTCCAATTTATTCAATTCTATATATAATTTTTTTAGTGGTGTGCCTCTTTGTTTTATCCATTGTGATTTCAGTTTGATCATCAAACCTCTAGTGAATGCTTTTTGTGTATTCCATAACGTACAATTTGATGGAACAGTGTGTTTATTAACGTCAAAAAATTGTGATATTTCTTTATTTAAAAATTCTGTATTTTTTCCAACTTTTAACAAAAAATCATCCATTTTCCATTGTGGACGATCTAATTTAAGGTTGTGAATTTCAACTGTTGCTATAATGTAGGCGTGATCTGATGTGACGATATTACTTATTTCTGTGTGAGAGACCTTCTCTATTATTTGAGAATTTGCTAAAATTAAATCAATGCGTGAATAAGTGTTATGTGGAGTTGAATAAAAGGAAAATTCTCTTTGATTTGGATGTTGCACTCGCCATGTATCAAATAAGTTATTTTTAATAATCCATTCAGTAAATATTTGTGCTACCTTACCAACTCTTTTAAGATTTTTAACTTCCAATTTTTTAGACCTGTCCAAAGTGGTGTTAGGGATCATATTAAAGTCCCCAGCAATGATAAGCGGGCCTTGTGCGTATTTCTTAATTAAGTTACTTATTTGGTGTAAAAACTTGCCCTGTGATTCGTTGGGTGCATAAATATTTATCAATGTTATTTTCTGTTTGTTAATTTGGCCGTTCCATAAGATGTACCGACCTTCCGGGTCTGCGATGGACAACGCTTCCACAATTTCTAAATCATTAGAAAAAAATAATGATACACCTCTTTTTTTTTTCCCTCACACTGAGTGCAGTGAGAAGTCAAAACGTCCTGCTACTGCGCCCCAACTATTACTTTGCTTCCAGTGTGTCTCCTGAATAAATATTAAGTCTGCCTTTTCTTTATTACATTGTCTGAATATTGTTTTTCTTTTGCTAGGGGAATTTAACCCTCTAACATTCCAACTTAAAACCTTTATACCCATATCTCTATGAACCACACCTTTGAGTGATCTGATACCGTTTATCTATCGTCTTTTTATTTTTGGGACCATGAGTTACTTTTTTAACATTCATACTTACATTCTTGCATACATTCATTCTATTAGAACAGAAGGTGCTGTAATACAGCCTTTCACCATTACTGTTCCACAGGGATTCAGCCATTTTTTAGAAATGGATAGCGGTCTAATGTGGAGATGGCTATATGTTTTAACTTTCTTTAATTCTTAATTGCGCTGTCTATATCTTCTATATTTGTCTTCGTTATTCTAGATTGAAGAATAACAAAGACAAAGCTGGGGGATAGGAAAGGGCGAGGAGAAGGGGTTATGTAATATTATAGTCTTTATGTATTATTAGTATAAACCTCACATTAGAATTAGTTACTATTCGTATTCTGAAATGCTCTTTACAATTTATACTATTCTCAATATTTCCGACTTTTGTCCTCATATTCTGCCTGTTGCTACCCCTTCTTCTCTTTCTCCTTTCCCCTCCTCCAACTTCCCGAAGTCAAAGGCCTCAGACCCTGCCACACTGTGTTCTTATTACTAGTCCTGGCTTTTTGTACTGTTCTTATAGCTCTCTGATCTTTTCTCAAAAAAATCTCTTGAATGTTAAACAGCCTTGAACACCTATCTTAATGTCCTTTTCTATCTCTCTATACATGTTTATTTATTTCTTCTTCTGCCAATCTGTTGTTGATAGTTGCAGGTTCAACGTGGACTCCTTGGTTTCATCTGTTTTCAGGTTTAAGTTCTTTATGAATGTTTCTCCTTCTTCTAAGGAATTAATCTTATGCCACACGGATCCTTGTAGTACTAGTAGTCCTACTGGGAAAGTCCATTTATATATAAAATCCGATTTCCTTAGTGTTTGTGTTATTGAATAGAATTCTTTCCTTTTATTCATTGTGCCTTTTGATAAGTCTGAAAAGATTTGTATCTTTTCATATGGAGATTCAAATGTCTTCTTCGTGTAGCTAGCTTTAACGATTTCTTCTTTTGTAGTTAAATGATGTAATTTGACAATCACGTCTCTGGGTTTTTTTTTTAGTAGATGATTTGGTAAAGGGATTCTCTGAACTGTATCAAATTTCTGATCCAGTTTTGAGTAAATAGGGCAAACACTAGAGAACATTTCCTTGAGATATTCTTTTTTTATAGATTCATCAATTCCTCTTATTCTGAGGTTATTTTTCCGTGATTGATCTTCCATTTTGTTTATGTGCTCCTTCAGACTTTTAATTTGTGTTGACATGTTTACTGACTGTTCCACCATCATTTTGTGGTCCAGGATTAATTTGTCAAATTTAGTTTCCAGGTCCGAAGATCTTTTATTCACTTCTGTTATTAGTTTGGAATTTTCCATAATTTGCGTCTTAATCTCTGAAAAAAATTCTATTTGAAAGTCTTTTAGGATTTCCTTCATTTTCCCTATAGTCAGAAGGTTCTCCTCATGAGTCTCAGAGTCTCTGTTAGTTAATTTTACCGCTGGGAGATTTGAGCTTTGGTCTGGCCCTCCTTCTATGGTTTGTTTTTGCGACTGTTTTGTAATAGCCTTAGGGGAAAAGAAGGAGGATGAGTCTAAAGTGGGGCTTTTTCGCCCTTTTGCTTTAGTTTTCGTCGCCATTTTGTGATAAATGTATGGTATAGTTATTTCACTCTTATATGTTTGTGACTTTATCACACTTGCTATATACCCCAATGAGTCTATACTTTTCCTAACAATGTTAGGAGAATTTCCTTTTGCCGGTTTTAATGTGTGTCCAATAATTAGCGTCCAGTTATTTAACCGTGAGCTGCTAGGACCCACCTGACAAGTTCTTTGCAAGTAAAGACAGTGTTTTTAGCATTTGCCCTGTTTCAAAAACAACTTTTAAAGAAATTTTACTTCTTTATAAAGGATATTTCACGTATGTTCAGATATGTCTTACTGCACCCTTTTACCATTTTTATTTACAGTCTTTTTTTAAAAAAATTATAAAGATGGCATATACCCCAGCATTTTTTATTTATGTTGTCATAGTAACATCATTTTTCTTTTTCAGCAGTGTAAAAGGGAGATAATATTTTACTTAGCTTTTATTGTGCTTGAGTCCTTGTACTTGATGCTCTTTATGTAGCCTCCTCCTCTACTGCCACCTCTGTGTCTTTAGCCGCTCCCGTGCTCTGTAGCCCCCAGCCTTTTCCTGCTTTAATGCTCCTTCAATATGGAGGGGGGCTTAAACGCTTCTCTTCATTAAGGAGCTCTCCATTCCAAGTTGTGACTTTCAGGGCTCTGGGTTCGGGCTGTGGAAGTGCTGCTGCTGCTGTAGTGAGGGGCTGGGTCTGCGCCGTCCCCTTATTTCGGGGCTGCTTGCGGGGCTGTGCTGTGTTGTGCTGAGCTGCACTTTACTCAGCAGCTACCCCGTCAGCGTTCCTGCTTGGCGCCATCTCCTCCCGCAAATCGCCGTTCTGGACGGCTACGCAGCCATTTACGGTCACTCCCCCGGTGAGAGTAAAACACGTTATGAAGAGTTCTCCTCAGGAAAGAGAGTTAACTTCCTGGAGCAGTACTAAACGAGTAATTGAACCTGCAGGTGTTGTAAGCCTGTTAAAGGCACACACAGATAAATGGGTGTGGTCCCCTGAAATAAGGCTCTGTTTGGCCTAGCAGAGTAAGGCCAGGGCCTCACACAAGCTAAGAAGGACACTTGTATGCATCTGCCAGTGAGAGTGAAGGCAGTGTTTTTATCTGGTGAATTTCAGACATTGAGACCTGAAAGTTTACAGAGGAGACTGTTTGCTGCAGAAGAAAAAAGGGATTTACAGAGGAGACTGTTTGCTGCAGAGCAGAGGGAAAAAGAACCTTTACAGAGGAGACTGTTTGCTGCAGAGAAAAAAAAGAGCCTTTACAGAGGAGACGGTTTGCTGCAGAGGCTTTCTGCCACCAAGAGCCTTTATACAGGAGACTGTTTGCTGCAGAGGAAAAAGGGATTTGCAGAGGAGCTGCTGCAAGGGTTTTGCCATAGCAGTATTTACCGAGGAGACTGATTAGTGCTATACCAGCGATTAGAGCAGAAGATCCATTACAGCTGAGAGAGAGACTGGAAGTCAAGGTACAATTACAGAGTCTGATAACCCCAGGGAGAAGTCTGTGAAGTTAACAGATTTGTAGCCTTCACCAAAAGAGGGTGTGAAGGGTCCCTAGAGGTTGGGGTATCTGGGGAGTATGGCAGGCCAGAACCCCACCCTATGGTATGAAATTTAAAGAAGACTGTCTGCAGAGAAAGGACGCTTTAAACCATTGAAGATGGACTATTCAAAGACTCTGTGTTTGTACCTGAAGGCCGAGAAGCGGCTTCAGGGCTAGCAAGGGTGTTCCTGATGTTAAACCAGTATGTTTGCGTAGATGTTTATTTCATGCTGAAAATAAGCTATTTTTGTTTGTTTGAAAAACTTTTATTATTAAAAGAGATAAAAAGCACTTTGGGAAGACGGAGAAGAAACCAGTAGCCAAAGACCACATTACCACAATATATATATATATATATATATATATATATATATATATATTTATATATATACTGTATAATCTTAACATTGGATCATGCGTCTATTTAGCTTTCATGCTGTCCTATTCCATTCAGATTTTTGACCCCCTCCATGACCCACTTACAGCTCCTCCTTTCCCTTATATATCTATGAAATAATACATTTATATGTGTTTATATATATATATGTATACATATTTATATATATACAGTATATATATATATATATATATATATACAGTATATATGTACAGTATATATACACGCACACAAATATTTATACATTTGTATCTGTGTATGGATACTTATATAACTGTATACTTATATATTTGAATATGACACCATAGCCTTTCCCCTCCCTGAACATGATGAGGAGGAAAGCAAGCCCTGCTCTCCATAAATGTTTACGCTGCTTTCATACACACCGTAGTGGCACCGGTACACCCACAAAGCCTGCCGGCTTGAAATTCGACGGAGTTACAGAGCAATTAAATTAGACAAGCATGCAACAGACGTGGCCGACATCCAAACCTGTAACCATTCTTGTGAACGTTGCATGTGCGGCCTTGAACATGATCAATTAGTCAAACCTGTAGTTACGGGTTTAGACGGAGCCAATAAAAGAGATCGTCATCACTACCTCACTGAAAAATGGAGGTTAGATTTCAAAGCATTACAGGTTTAAATTACGATCGGACCCGCATTCCAGAAATAATGCAATATTAATAAATCAGTA
Source organism: Discoglossus pictus (assembly GCA_027410445.1). Classification (NCBI taxonomy): domain Eukaryota; kingdom Metazoa; phylum Chordata; class Amphibia; order Anura; family Alytidae; genus Discoglossus; species Discoglossus pictus. The sequence continues at coordinate 149,092,849 of CM050169.1, forward strand.
AATATGATATTCTAGTCCATGTGAGATCCATTATATGTATTAACACATTGATTGCCAAGATCTATATAACACGGAAATTTTACAGAAAAAAAAGTATTTTATATTGAAGATTTGCAAGCTTGATGAATGTTGTCCTAATAATTTTAATACCTAATATCAAGTTCCCTTTAAATTAAAAAATACAGTAATGTGTTGATATTTGCATTTACAGTGCTACAGATTGGAATGTAACCCCCTTAGTACCCATAGGCTTTTTGGCTTCATTTGTGGTTTACTGGTTTGAACGCCGTTGGATTCATAGCAATTTAATAGTGATTTCTGAACGTAACATTTACAGGCTTGATAGATCAAAGGTTTTGCAGCAACGAAGTTCAGATTTCAACAGCACGTAGGGTTTTTCTGCCTGTTACCTGCAGATTGTTTTTGGGTAGCTGTAAGAGACCAATTTAATAACCATAAGTCTAGCAGGCTCCGTTACGGGCTACGGGTTTTAACGTTGGGGGAATTTAATAGGGCTGACAGTCCCATGAAAGTATCATGGATGCCTAAAGAGACATTAACATTTAGTTGTTTCTAGATTAAAAATAAACTTTGTGACCTTACTCCGCAATGTATGGTTTATCAATTTTGGAGATTGTCTTGATAAAGGTTATAATGGCGAAACAAATTTTGCAATAATAAAAGAAACATTAAAAGTATTTCTTAGTATCATTGTCTTAGAGACATAAGCCTCTATTCCATTGCTTCCGTAACTACAGGAGTATTTAAAAGCAAATTTGCAGAGCTAAGAATCCCATAAACTTGACTTGTACCAGGACACTTTGGCCGTATTTCTCTAACTCCTCCAGCCCCCAGCCCGCTGCATCTCCCTTGGCCTGAACGCCATAGGCGCTCATTGCAGGTCTCGCCTGCCCCACTGATGCTGTCCTCCCTCCATCCCCCCTTATCCTCCTCCTTCCCTCCATATCATCCTCCTCCTTCACCCATAACCTCCTCCTCACTTCCCCCTCTCCAATAACCTTCTTATATCCTTCTCCCATTACTTCTTAATATGATGCGAGGCGCTGCAGATGCTCATCTCTCCCTTGCAGCATGTCTTCCGGCTGTGTCCGGACCGGCATATGCTAATGATGTGACGTCACATGCGTGTCACGTCATTAGCATATACCGGTCCAGACACAGCCGGAAGACATGCTGCAGGGGACAGATGAGCATCGGCAGCTCCTCGCATCAAAGTAAGGAGAGAGGAGGATAGGAAGAGAATTGGAGAGGGAGGAAGTGAGGAGGAGGTTATGGGGGAAGCAGGAGAAGAATGATAACCCCCTTAAGCAGGATGTTGATGATAAGGAGGGAGGAGGATAAGGGGAAGGATGGAGGAGGAGGAGGATAAGGGGGAAAGGAGGAGGTGAAGGGGGAAAGGGATGTGATTGGAGAGGGGGGAACTGAGGAGGAAAATAAGGAGGGAGGAGGATAAGGGGAAAGGGGGTTAAGGCACAGGGGAGAGAGAGGGTGAAAGAGACACAGGGGAGAAAGGAGGGGGGAAGAGACACGGGAGGGAGAGACACAGGGGAGGGAGATGGGGAAGAGACAGAGGGGGGAAGAGAGACACAGGGGAGAGAGATGGGGGAAGAGACATTGAGGAGGGGGAGACACAGGGGAGGGTGAATGGGGGGCACAGACACAGGGAAGGGAGGAAGGGGAAGAGACACAGGGGAGGAGGAGGGGGGAAGAGACACATGGGAGGCAGGAGGGGGGAAGAGGCACAGGGGAGGAAGAGGGGGAAGAGACACAGAGGAGGGAGAGGGGGGAAGAGACACAGGGGAGGAAGTAGAGGGGGAGAGGCTCGCGATGAGCGCCTCCCATCAAGTAGAGGGAGGGAGAAGTAGAGGGGGGGAGACGTTCGCAATGAGCGCCTCCCATTAATTAGAGGGGGGGAGAGGCACGCAATGAGCGCTGAAGTGCCTGCTTATTATTAATTTAAATAATGAAAAGACATACTGCTCCACAGAAGCAAAATAAGCATTTAAACCCTTACCTTGAAGTTAGTAAAATATATTTATATTTTTGTCAGTTGAAACTTAACACCCTCCTTCGCAAAGTGACAATTCGTAGTTTGACAACTATTATATGTGACTAGCGACTTGCCCGTCAAAAATAACGGCAATAAAAATTGAAGCCTGGCAATGCTGTTTGTCACACACTGCGAGCCTCTCCCCCCTCTACTTTATTGGCTTTGCGATGAGCGCCTTCGGCGCTAATCACGGGCCTCGCAATGAGCGCCTTCTGCGCTCATTGCGAGCCTCTCTACCCCTCTACCTCCCTCTACTTGACGGGAGGGGCTCATTGTGAACCTCTCCTCCCTCTACTTTACTGGCCTTGCGATAAGCTCCTTCAGTGCTCATCTCGGGCCTTGCAATAAGTAGCTTTGGCACTCATTGTGAGCCTCTCCCGCCCTCTACTTCCTCTCCCTCCCCTCTGTCTCTCCCCCCCCCTTCTCCCTCCCCTGTGTCTCTTTCCCCGTTCTCCCTCCCTTGTTTCTCCTTCCCCCTCTCCCTCCCCTGTGTCTCTTCCCCCTTTCCCTCCCCTGTGTCTCTTTCCCCCCTCTCCCTCCCTTTTTTCTCCTTCCCCCTCTCTCTCCCCTGTGTCTCTTCCCCCTCTCCCACTCCTGTGTCTTTCTCCCTCCCCTTTGTCTCTTCACCCCGTCTCCCTCCCCTGTGTCTCTGCCCCCTTCATCCCTCCCCTGTATCTCTCCACTCCCTGACCCTCATTTCTCCCCCCTCCGCAGTGTCTCCTCCCCCATCCTGTCCCCCCACTGTGTCTATTCCTCCCGTCCTGTCCCTCCCCTGTTTCTCTTCCTCCCCTCCTCTCCCTCCCCTGTCTCTCTCTTCCCCCTCCCCTGTGTCTCTCTTCCCCCTCCTCTCTCTCCCCTGTGTCTCTCTTCCCCCTCCTCCCCCTCCCCTGTGTCTCTCTTCCCCTCCTCCTCTCACTCCCCTGTGCCTCGTTTCCCCCTTCCCAGTGTCTCTCTTCCCCCTTCTCTCCCTCCACTGTGTCTCTCTTCCGCTCCCCTGTATCTCACTTCCCCTGTGTCTCTCTTCCCCCCTCCTCTCGTGTCTCTATTCCCCTCCTCTTCTCCCTCCCTCGTGTATCTCTTCTCCCTCCTCCCCCCCATGTCTCTCTTCCCCCGTGTCTCTCTCCCCCCACTCCTCCCTCACCTCAATGCTGTAGACACACGCGCACGCTTATGTGACGTCTTCGCGTGTGCGCGCGCACACGCTTGTATGGCCGGCTACCCGTGCACGCGTCCCGCCCGCTCGTACGCGCGCGTCCCACTTGTGGGCGCGCGCCACCAGAGCAGAGAGGCTGCAGGGCTGATGTGGGGCTGATGGGAGCCATGGCAGAGGGATTTGTGAAACTGCGAGGGCCGCAAAGCTTGACGACAACTCGCAGTTTGACAATTATAATATGCGATAGTTATTAATAGTGACAGATGTAAGGACCTCCTATTAGGGTTTAGGTATAAAGTGCATCTAGTGGCTTGCAGTAAAGCGGGATGTCCTCATTTGATCCTCTAAATAGCTTTGTTTGCTGTCAAGTGCGTTCCTCTCTAGGGTACAGGTAAAGTCACATCTCTCTGTGCACTTCCTGTATTGACACTAGTGTATAGGGCTTTATCCTAATAGAATATATAGCCAGTATGTCTCCAAAGATATTACCCAATTCTGCCTCGCTATGCCCTGCAGTGATCTAGACACCCATTAATGACGTCATCGACCTGCGGCGACGTTCCTGCGTTAACCCGACGCACATTTCTCGAATTTTATCAAGGGTTGATCCTGTTTTAAGCACTGATTTTTATTAAACTTAAACATTTATTGGAATATATATTTTTTTATATTAGTAATTAGTGTTACATGCATATTTTGGTCAGGATAACAAAATAATGTTGCCATTCAAATAGTAAACACTCTGAAGAAATTTGTAAGAACCTGAATACTAAAATAATCGACTTGGCACCTTGTATACATTAACTACTCACTTATTCTAAATGAAGAAACTTACAGCCTGATTCAATTGAGCAATTGTAAGTTACTGGAGCCCGTAAGTGAAGCCGTAAGTTAATTTGCTATTCAATTGCTGTCTTTTTATAGGCTCCAAACGGTTTACGGATTACGGTTTTGAAAAGTCTGCAATTGTTAAATCCGGAACTTACAGCCTCTTGAAGCCTTTGATCTTTCCCGTCCGTAAGTCACGATGGCTAATATCGCAAATTGCTATTCAATTGCTACTATTCCCCAAGCCTGCAAATGTTTTAACACCTGTAAATGGCAAATGTAGGAGACAATCCTATGAGTACTAGAAAGGACTCGCAATGGGGTTTAACCCCTATCCGTAGCACTGTAAATGCAAATAAAAAATCAATACTGCACTGTAAATGACGGGGAAAGCAATGAAAGACATTAGAATTAATTGCACAACGGTCTCAAGCTTGCTAATAGGCAATAAAAAAATGCTTTAATGTGTAATTTCGGGTTATATCAATCTCCGGAATCAATGAGTTAATACAGATCAGGCCACTCACATGGACTAGAACAGTATTGGCATTCATTTTTATTATTTTGAATTTTGCAGATCGTATATCGGACCCCCAAACGCTAATTGATTGACAAGTAACCTCCATGTTTTACTGCCGTAATGTTGGCAGTCTCATTTTCTATTGACCTTGCTTAATTGATAATTTTCCCGCCCTGAAGTACCACATACAAGTGCATGGTTTACGGTTTTGGCATTCGGCCCGTAACTTGCGGGCTTGTTCAATTGAATAGCACAGGAATTGTAACAGAGTTTAAGCCCACAGACATATGGCCTACGGCATGTATACCGCAAGATGCAGGCTTCAAATTGAATTGGGCTCTTAGAAATGTATTGAGAGGGTGGCCTAGACCAACACATCAGTAGATCAAATTATCCTGATGCATATTCTTTCAAGAATACTATCTTTCAAAACAGACAATTGAAGAAGGGATATAATAAACTTGAAAAAGTATGCAACATAGTATCTTACTAGACTGATAAATGAATTCACTAATAGATATCACAGCTATAACATACAAAGATCTCCATGATGGATAGTATATGGGCCCAGTGTTCTCAGAAAAAAATGCAGAAAGTCGATTAATCAAAGTCACCCCACTACAAAACTGGGAGAAATCTTATCCTGAACTGCAAAAAATCATATTACTTTTCCTTATATTATTTCATTAAGGGTTGTTATTAGACTTTAATAAGTACAGACTATTGCCACATTCACTCTAAAGTGGTTAACATAATCTAGAGCATGAGCTAAAAATTGCAAGGTCAGTTTAATTAATCACTGGATATTTGGTATTTTCTGGACACATAGGAGGAATAGGAGCTAGACATTACGTTATATGAGCCATTATGTCATTGTGGGGGAAAAGAGTGGATAAATGAGCTGCAAAAATGTATGTTATGCAATTCAGACCAAAATGTAAACCCTCTATTAGCCCTCAAACAAAAGGACCACTGTAGATTAGGAAAACCTCATGTGTTTGTGAAGTATTTAACACAGAAACAACAGTAGATACTTTGGGAATAAGATTATTTATAATAAAAAATAGCAATTTCGGCTAGTGCATAGAAGCTGTCATGACAATAATACTTCCGTAGTAAGTTATTGGTTCCAAGTCATCATTGGTTCTAAATCATGTTTTATTTTTTAATTGACTAATGTATTTATTAGCACACATTGATATATATAAATTGATAAGTACATCAGTTAAACAAAAAAAAAACAAGTAGAAAGCAGGGGAATCGAACCAATGACTTACCAATAAAAAAATATTAAAAACATACACAAGCTGCACACAAATGTTCTACAGAAGGGGTAAAGCTAACTGGTTTTATGATATCTCAGTGGGATCATATTATGTTATATTATGCTGTCTCGCATCACGATATGTTAAGGTGAGGACCATATGGATGCAGCACACAAGACACATCTTTCTGTGTTACTGGTTATGTTTGACTATATGGTTTTCATGGCAAGGATACTGGAGTGGGTTGCCAGTTCCTTCTCCAATGGATCACAATTTGTCTGACCTCTCTGCTATGACCCGTCTATCTTGGATGATCCTACATAGTATAGCTCACAGCTTCATTGAGGTACACATGTCCCTTTAACACGATAAGGTAGCGATCCAGAAGGGGCTAAAAATGTTAGGGAAGCTGGTTAACGGTTTTGTAATTGTTAATAATATATCATCCATAAAAGTAATACAGATGGGTTAAAATGTACTCTTCCTTATTTTGTAAATATCGTACTAGTTTAAAGGAACAATGCAAATGTCAAAATTATAGTAGAAATTACAACTGTACCTATAAATATGAATATTTGCAATTGGTTGATATTTAAACAAATACTACATTAGTGTAAGATAACTGAACTGGAACTTTTCTAATTTTAGGCAGAAATTACTTTTCATGTTTCTGCTATCTGAAAGGGTCTTTAATTACAGGTTTATAACTTTATCAGTAGGGGGAGATTAGCTTGAAGGGCATGTTCAGTTGGCCAGATCAGCATAATCATAGAGCAGTCCAATAAAAAGTGTTATTATTCCAATTTGATTTGCTAGTGCTGCTAATCATCTCCCACCACTGTTAATTAATCTTTTGAGATAAAAGACAATGCCAGATGGTAATATGAGGAATTGTAATTTCTACCTAAAATACCAACATTCAGGGGTGGCAAGACAATCCCACTACCCACCATGCAGACATCTACCCTATCTTGTTAGATATGTGGCAAAAGTGCTTGCAATCATAAAAAATATTTTTTATACCTAGATATATTTGAGTAGATCATAATATTTTGATTAATTACAAATATATTTAATTAAATTAACATTTGGAGTCTCCTGCTGTGGTATAATTTTCTTTGCATATAATTTTCATTTATGTACGTGTATAATTTTATAAAGCCTTTGAAGGGCTTTAATGGGGTAACAGAGATATGGAGGGAGGAAGATGGGAAACAGAGTGAAGGGGTATAGCCATGGCAGAATTACCCATTAGGCAAAGTAGGCAGCCGCCTAGGGGCGCTTCCTTGTGAGGGGTTCCACTTTTTTTAAAAAGTGGTTGCTGGGTTAAAAAAAACCTAAATGTTGCAGTTCATAGACTGGCTACTAGGTGGTAACAACCTAGAACAAGAGAGTTACAAAAAGAAAGGTAACTTACACATACAGAAAAGGCAAAAATGGGTCTGTGCATAATTTGCGTACTCACTCGCAGGGGCTCCTCTACTTCACTGCCTAGGGGCTCCACAAAGGTAGATCCGGCACTGGGTATAGCTTTAAATAAGGTTCTTTGGGTGGAATATAACTAAAGTAAAGTGTGTATAGCTTTAAATAAGGTTCTTTGTATGGCATTTTGCTCATGTAAAAGTGTTTGTAAAACATTTTTGGCCAAGAACACACACAATGTTCTTGACATCTATGAAGTAATATTCTTCAACAACAGTTTTTATGAAAAATGTAAGTACTTTAATTTATTATAGGGCACTTATTACTAATACAATTTACACAAAGTCATCATTTTTTATTGAAAAGGAATCCAAACAATATACTAATGAGTACATTGTAAAATACAATAAGTATTTGTGCATGAGTGTGTATACATACAATTTTAACATAAATCTATACTGGTACAATAGAAAAGAAAAAAAGAACCATTCTCTGTTATGCTGAATAGTACAATGTTACATTATAATCAGCCATTGTTCTACAAGAATGAATTAGCAATCAGTAAAACAAGCACCCTTACTGCTGGATTGCTACTGGGTAATATAACACGTATGTGTATGATATGATTATCTTGCAAACCCTGAAGTGCTGGAATATATTGAAAAATCATAACTGCGAGATATGGTCACAACCTCCACTATTCTCATGCACTGGGATATTATCAGTTATAAGATGATTAGTGGCTGACAAGGGAGGGCAGCCTGCTGTGAAGATGAAGACCTTTGTCTTCTCAGGGACAATTCTAACCCTGAAATAAGCTAATTTAAGATAATTTTAAAACCATTGTGGTCATATTTTTCAATTTTACTTTTTTTTGTTCAATCTTTTTTATTAAAAACAACATTGAAGCAATAAAGTAAAGGTCATCAAATACACTGACAGTTTTTAGTATTATCACCCTGCCCTCATAGATGGTAGCATATTTATAAAACATACCCATAAACAATGAAGTAATGCTAAGCTACGCAAATATAAAGGCTTATAAACCTGAAAAGCATTTCTTGTCTTTTCTTTTTCTGTTTTTTTTTTTTATATATTCTATTACATAATTCAAAGGTTGATTCAAATAGAACAAACGAAACAACAGAAGGAAAAATAAAAAAAAGAGAATCGATATAACTGGGGAAGGAAGGGGGAAAAAAGAGAAAGGGAAAGGGGAAATCGTATGGCCAACTTACCCTTTAAGGCGTTTTGGATGTTGCAGATATTTATGGCACTCCGGGTCCCCCCGGCCTCCGCTTACCACCTATGACAGCCTCGCCCGCTTCATAAGCGAAATGCTATGAGCAGAAGCAAGCCATGGGGTCCACATTTTAAGAAACAGGGGGTACGTATTTTGCAGAATATGGGTCCATTTTTAATTAACCAGTATGTGGTTCATTTTAATAATAACCTTGTTAAAATTTAATGTGGGGATTCTCCAGTGTTTTGCTATGTTTAGTTTTGCCGCTAAGGTAAAGTATTGCCAAAGTTTATTTTGGGGTATAGGCAGGTCTTTTACATGCATGCCCAAGAGGCATATCTCTATTGTAGGCTGTAGTGAAATATTAATTATTTGTGAAAACAGTCTAATTGTTTTCTCCCATAGGCCTTGTACCAAAGGGCATGTCTACCAAATATGGTGTCTACCAAATATGGATTTATTTTATTCATTAGAGATGGTGTATAGTAGATTCTGTGTAGAACCTTGACTGAAACCTCCAGTAAGCTGTATGTAAACGAGCCTCTCGATAGGTTAGAGTACATCTCCTTCCACATGTTAGTATCTAACTCTCTGCCTAAGTCCCGTTCCCATTTTAGCTTAAAGGTAGGTTTCTGACTATTTTGAGAGTAATTAAAAAGGGAATATAACGAACAATGAAATCCCTTCATAGAAGCTAGATTCGTACATATTGTCGTTAGCTACCGTAAGTATGCTTTGGTAGCCCAGTGTTCTGGGTAAGGGTAAGAAGCCAATGTTTGAATTTCCTGTAGTTCCAAATTTCATTATCTGGTATTGGATTATAAATTGTTTATGGGAGATTAGCTTATTATTGGAGAACCAGGCACCTACTCTACCCAGTGTGCTCCATCGTTTGGAGTCAGTGCTAAGTCAGCATCGAAGCCGGGGAATGATCTTAAATATGTTAACGGTGAAAGTGTTAAATGTTTTGTAGTTTTGGCCCAGGCCCAGGCAGTCAGAGCAGAGTTAATCATAGGGGGGTGGAGTTGTTTGATGTAAGGAAAGTGTGGATCCCAAATCAGAATATTCCAGGTATGAGGTTTCAGTTGCCAATTCGCAACAAAGATCCAAAGTGGTTGATGCTTGCTCAAATGGGCAATTGAAATAAATGCTAATTGAGCAGATCTCAAGCATAACTGTAGATTCGGGCAGGAGAGCCCCCTTGGATGTTATGTCTAATAAATTTGAAGATTTTATTTTGCAATTTGTCTTTTGTATCTACTGGGATGGAAAGGATTCTGAATAAATATAATATTTTTGGTAAAATGTTAATTTTCACTGTGGTAATACGCCCAGTCCAGGAGACAATTTTACTTTTTTTAATAACTTTAAAATAGCCAACAGGTTTTTAGAATATAAAAAAAATTATTATCTTTTAGCGCTATGGGATATGTTGGTATGTTACAAATAAAGGATAATAATAATAATATGCAATTATGCTGCTGTGGGATCTGCTATTTTGGTTTCAGCAGATCCCCTGGTTGTGCAAGCACATGTACATGTACATATATGTAAAACCACTTTGAAACAGACCATGTTGCTTATTAATATGGGGCAGAAATAAAATATGTGTGAGATTGTTTACGCATGTATGAAATAAGTGTTTACAAAATGTGCTCTATATTATTATATACAGCGGTACCTTGGGTTGCGACGCCCTCAGGTTGCGTTGTATTCGGGTTACGTTGCGTCTCCAGCATAAATTTCTGTCTCATGTTACGTTGTTGCCTCGGGTTAGATCGCAAAGTCAAAAGTCGACGCAAGCGTCGACGCCGGAGCAACCTCGACACCACTCGCCACTCTGCAGTGTTCCTGTGCTGGTAAAAGCCCAGCCTGTCCCTGTAAGTGCCAATGTGCCCAGCCTGTCAGGATGCCCGTAACAGCCTATGTGCCCAACCTGTAACTGCCTATGTGCCAAGCCTATAACACCCATGTGCCCAGCCTGTAACAGCCTATGTGCCCAGCCTGTAGCAATCATGTGTCCAGCCTGTAACAGCCTATGTGTCCAGCCTGTAGCACCCATGTGTCCTGCCTGTAACAGCCTATGTGCCCAGCCTGTAGCACCCATGTGTCCTGCCTGTAACAGCCTATGTGCCCAGCCTGTAGCACCCATGTGTCCAGCCTGTAACAGCCTATGTGCCCAGCCTCTAGCACCCATGTTTCCGGCCTGTAACAGCCTATGTGCCCAGCCTCTAGCACCCATGTTCCCAGCCTGTAGCACCCATGTCCTCAGCCTCTAACAGCCTATGTGCCCAGCCTGTTACACCCATGTGCCAAGCCTGTAACACCCATGTGTCCAGCCTGTAACACCCATGTGCCAAGCCTGTAACACCCATGTGCCCAGCCTATGTGTCCAGCCTGTAACACCCATGTGCCCCGCCTGTTCCTATAAGAACCAAAGTTCCAGGCAATAACCTCTCTCGTCCTCTACATCGCCACCATCCCATTGGGCCCTCAAGTCCTCTCAGTACATTTAAAGTGAAGTAAAATAACTCTGTTATTTGATATAATTATTGTTGTTTAGTAACGCCTGTATAGTTTTAAGGTTTTGTTCAAAATAAAATGTGAGAAAATGTGAAAAATCTGGGGTCCAGAACGGATTATTCATTTTACATTGATTCCTATGAGAAAAGCTACCTCGACTTACACTGTCCCGTCCGGAACAGATTCATGGTGTAAACCGAGGTACCAATGTTTATATATATATATCACATATATAGTTGCGGGCTCGCATAGCAAGCCCACCGCAACTGCGGCCCTTGCTTCGCGAGGGCCGCAGTTGCTGGCAAGGAGCGCTGATTGTTAAATCACATTAACACACAGGCAATGTATAATGTAAGTATTAATTAACATTTCAATGTAATTATATCATGGTAGTCGCTACAGTAACAGGTAGCATGCTTCTGGAAGATAAAAGAATGGTCTGGAAAAGGGAGAATGAGGATATTCACGTAGATACAGGAACAAACAAAACATCACAAGATATATATAAAAAAAAAACAGGCTTGCTTATTCAGTTCACAATATAAAGCATAACTCCTCTTACAGGTAAGGACAGGAGACACTGGTTTTTACTTGTCTTGTTTGTTTTACTATAGTCCAGAAAATCGCAAGCTGCCACTTCACACCACCTCACAAGAACTTGCTCACGGCTTACTTACAGTATTTGCCTAGTTATAAATTCTGCCATGGGTAGAAGGTATATTCGTTTATAGTGTGTAGACAATGTAATTTAACAATGTATGTGTAATGTGTGTACCAAGGAATAAAGTATATATATTTATTTAATATTTAAAGGGCCCTTTTTGATAATTTATGCTTAAAACACCCACTTTCACTATATTATATTTATATGCCACCACCATGTTTCACTGTGGGGGTGTTGTTCTTTCGGTGATGTGTTGGGTTTGCGCCAGACATAGCATTTTCTTTGATGGCTGAAGTGTTCAATTTTATTCTCATCAGACCAGAGCACCTTCCTCCATACATTTTGGGAGTCTCCCACATGCCTTTTCGCAAACTCAAAACATGCCATTTAGTTTTTTGCTGAAAGTAATGGCTTTCTTCTGGCCACTCTGCCATTAAAGCCCAACTCTATGGAGCGTACGGCTTATTGTCGTACTGTGTACAGATACTCCAGTCTCTGCTGTGGAACTCTGCAGCTCCTCCAGGGCTACCTTAGGTCTCTGTGCTGCCTCTCTGATTAATGCCCTCCTTGCCTGGTCTTTGAGTTTTGGTGGGCGGCCGTCTCTTGGCAGGTTTGCTGTTGTGCCATGTTCTTTCCATTTGGTTATGATAGATTTGATGGTGCTCCTGGGGATCATCAAAGATTTGGATATATTTTTATAAACTAACCCTGACTTGTACTTCTCCACAACATTTTCCCTTACTTGTTTGGAGAGTTTCTTTTTGGCAGTTTTTATTTAGTGGTGCCTCTTGCTTAGGTGTTGCAGCCTCTGGTTCCTTTCAAAAAAGTTGTGTATATGTAATGACAGATCATGTGATACTTAAATTGCACATCATTTCACTAATTATGTGACTTCTGAAGGTAATTGGTTGCACCAGAGCTTTTTATGGGCTTCATAACAAAGGGGGTGAATACATTCGCACATGCCAATTTTCTATTTCTAAAAAATAGTTTTATGTATATGTTTTTCTCATTTCACTTCACCAACTTAGACTATTGTGTTCTGACCCATCACATAAAATTCAGATTAACAAAACATTGAATTTAAGGCTGTAATGTAACAAAATAGGTAAAAAGTCAAGGGGGTGAATACTTTTGCAAGGCACTGTATTTATAATTTAGTACTTTATTGTACTGTAAGTACCAGCATTGGTTTATTTGCAGCGTTTTTTTCTGGTTTTATATTTCCTATTCAAATAAAGTTTTTTTTTTTTTAGAAAGTTATAGTCAATTATATTCCATTAAACGAGTGGCTCTCTTCCTAAAACTGTATTAGTAGAGAAAGTAAGCAGGAATTCCTGAAGTCAGACAAGATGGAACTTTCCATATACAGTCTCTAAAACTGCTTTTATGTAACAAACTAAATAAACCGGTACCATTTTTTTTGCCTGAACTTCAGAGGTCCTTTAATGGAGTAGAAAATACTCCGCCTTATTAAATTGAGATTTGGCCAATTGAATAGGGCTCTATGTAAGCACATAGCATATTTTTTTATAGAAGTTTTTGGTTAGTAAAGACCTTGCTTTTGGATAGAAGTTCGAAAAACTTCTGTAAAAAAACATATGTGATGTGCTTATATAGAGCCCTATTCAATTGGCCAAATCGCAATTTAATAAGGCTGACTATGTTCTTTATTTGCAAGCTTTAGCCTGCTGCCTGCATCAGCTGATACTTTAAAGGGACCATGTTGGCGTATATTTTAAATATAATATTTTGAAGAACTACACTTGAAGATAGACAAACTGTTTTTAGATTGAAAAATATAATACAGCCTTCAGTTTATCACTTTTATATGAAATTATGCTGCAGTGGGAACTGCTATTTTAGTTTCCATTGGTCTGCTTCCTCAATTTGGAAGACACCTTGCTCAGGATGCTTCTGTATGGCTAATGTTAATGTTTTCTTAAGGACTGGCTCTGGATGGAGGTGGCTGGGGGCTCCTGGCTCTGGATGGGGGGTTGCACGGGGTGAGGGTCTGCTGGGGGCTCCTGGCTCTGGATGGGGGGCTGCTCAGGGTGAGGGCACAGAGTGGGGTCTGGAGGAATACTCACGGTGGGGGTCCCCATATTTATTTTTACATTTTGGGCTCAAAAAATAGGGGTCGTATTATACACAGAAAAATACGGTATTTATTTTACTTTCTAAAACCTTTTGCCCATTATCTAGTTTAGTTATTCAAAGACCCATATAGAAAAATGTTAGTGGAAAGGTCTTTTGAGCACATACTACAATCGTTGCTACATCTGTGTGTACAACCTCCTCACAATCTCTATTCCCAAATGTCCCTAATTATAGTCCATTTGTTTATTGGTTCAGTACATTTGCTCACTGGCCAGCATTGCCTCCAGCTATCACTGCAGTCACACAGACCTCTCATATGGGCTGCTAACAGCAGCCCCTTGTACATTTCCTGTATGTTACATATCTGGAGCTGTGAAATCAATAAAAACAACTTATTAAACAAGGATTGGTTACAGGAGAGCATAATTATGCCTGCGGGCTTCTGTTTTATGGTAAAGGAAATTCGATGAGGTCATAGATTAAAAAGGGACTGGCCACTAATTACATTTTTGTTAACAAAGTCAAGTACAGATTTTTGTAATGGCATATTCTAGGTTAAGGGTCTTTGGTCAGTGCAGATTGCAGAATCCTGTTTTGAGGTCTGTCAACACTTGGGGTTACAATGACCATCCATGGAAGAACTCATTTAGGAGACACTGGTCTAAGTTTTTACGTAAGCAAAAAACAAGTAACCACATGCAAACAGTGCTAAGTATTACTCCCTATTTAATGGCACCCACTAAGGGTGTAGTGTCTCAGGCGCCATTACAAGAAAACACACCCTCATATGAGAGTAATAGAATGATCCCACCCCCTCTGTTATTATTAAATGCAATTGGCAAAACCCATTTATACTATACTGTCCCCTAACTGGCACCATGAACCCTTTATACCATTACTTACCAGTCCTCAGAGTTTCTGAACCCAGAGCATAATCATTTTGGCACTGATGATATAGAACTGCTAATGGGGGCACCAGAAAAGGGTCAGAGAGTTGAACGCTCAAGGATTATTTTAGCCATTAGATCTATTATTATTTATTTCACACTATGTATAAAGTGTCAACAAGTTCCATAGAGCTGTCTATAAACACCCATTCAATGTCACGGGTTTCTTTCAACCCATCTCTTTACTGATGATGTATACTTTTTAACCCCATGTGAGGCACCTTATTTTCAGTTGGCTGTGGAGCCTCTAATACCTGTGTGAACAAAGGGTTAAACCTAAATCCTGACCTGTATGGGGGCTCGTTAGCAAAAGTTTGGAAGTCACTGGTATATAGCCAATTCAGATAGGTTTGTTATCACTCGCATAGTTTGTGAGGGACACACTTTTTAAGATGTGTGCTAGGGGGCGCCATCTGAAAGCAGAATGTAAGTTCAACAATGTTTTCTACCACACCTACAGAAATATATCTTGGATTGCCTTTTGCGATAGTATAAGGATTACTGTCAGAATAATGATTATAAAGCACTATATAAGGTTTTAAATCCATTTAAACCACTTTAAGTTGTCTATTTAGCAAAGAGCATTGTTTTTTACAATATATTTTCTGGTGTTAAATTGTCACCATCCTCCTTACTTTAAGTGCTATTAAAAAAACAAAAATCACTTAAGTCAAGTGGGCAATAATAAGGGACATTTTAACAAATCTGTGATCAAATGATTTTTTTAAAAACATTGTGTGAATCCAATGTCTATAAAATAGAAGCATTTTGTAATGAACCTTGTACTTCTACATTTTTAGTTTGAGTACAAGTTAGATAAACTGTTTCCAGATAAATAGATAGATAGATAGATAGAAGACTGGAAATATTGCATAATAAGCAGTGTCAGGGGGATTATGCTAGTCAGGAAAATAATTGTTATGCTGGACATGTTTAAACGTATGTTTTTGATAGTAAGCAGTGTAATTTGTTATTGATCTTATTTCAATAAGTAATTCCAACAGTATCAGCCTTATTAAATTGCGATTCGGTAAATTTAAAAGGGCTCTAATTAAGCACATAGCATATTTTATTTACAGAAGTTTTTAGTTAGTGAAGACATTGCTTTTGGATAGAAGTACACTAACTAAAAACTTCTGTAAATAAAATATGCTGTGTGCTTAAATAGAGCCCTTTTAAATTTACTGAATCACAATTTAATAAGGCTGTATGTATGTACATTGATCAAAAGAAGATCTCAGAGAAAAAACACTGTCCTATCAGTAGTATAACAGTATCAGTAATGTAACTACAACCCCTCATGCCACCTACTTTCTCATATTACACAAAGACCTGTCTCTAATTGCCCTAAAATATGGAGCTTTACAGGAAATTCAAAGCTCACATAGTGACATACTCTGAGGTATGGGAGAAGGGAGAAATCTGTAGATGCAAGAGCAAATCTAAAATATTGTAATAATCCATTACTTTATAGAATTGAGCTACAAGGGCTTTCATTATGCAGCCTATATCGTTAAGGATCATGACTTGTTTTTAATCCATTTAAGGGCACAGAGGGGGGTGAGCTCAGGGTGTGAAGTTGCTGCCATTGGCCGGGCTCATCGCCCTTTTGGTTATTACTGTTTGTAATTTGTTATACTCTATAAACGCTGTGGCCGTTGTTCTCCCACCAAGTGTTCTGTCTTGTTAATCCATAAGTAATAGTTGCACTGAATGGATCTTGCTGGGTCATGATGGAACAGATTGAAGAGGACAAATTGTAAGGTTAGAAGATGAACTCTTGGAGAATCTCTCCATTCCTTTGTTATCCTATGTTGCATATGTACAAGGATTTAACATCGCCAAGAGTTTTCTAACATTTCACCCTTTTCAAAAAAATTAAATATGGCTCTGTCAAACGAACTAACAAAAATAACATGAAAACATATATATAAAAAAAAATATTTTTAGGGATAATTTGTAATTTTGTTGTGTTTTTGCATTTGTAAAATGAGAACAGGGTTGGCAAGTGAGATTCACTTCCACATGTGGCTTTTGGTATATCCGGAGCAGAGCATTCTGGTACTTTGCATTTTCTAATTAAACATGATCAACAGCAGGACCAGGGCTGCAGAATGTATTTGATTAGACGGTGCAGCCCTGAGGTCTAAATCTGGCAAAGGCTATAGTTACAGAATCCTGCTATTAACCAGTTGCTGCCGGCTTGTTCTTCCATGGAGCAACAGTAAAGTTAAATAATATTTTTTATATATTACACCCCAAAATAAAACATATATAATAAATTAAAATATGTTTGAAATATGCCAGAATAACATCTTCAGAACATTATTGTATTTCTTATGTATATATATATATTGTAAAAACTGTTGAATTTTCGAAAACAATTGGATGCAAAATAATGATCAATTTCAGATGCATATATATCAAAAGCTTGAGCCAAATCTAAATATTGGACTTTGTGTGTTAAGTCAATGCTAATTAGTCAATATGTGCATCGCTTCAGTATTAATGAGTCAATACACTTTCTTTTACTAATAAAGTTCACAAAAACAACAAAACTCTCTGAAGCTACAGATCACATAGAAAAAAATGGTTGTAATATATGGCACAAATGAACAAAATTGGGTAACATGTATATTTGATTATGATGCCTTGGTGCGTGTTGCAGTTGACCTGGTATGCAGTGATAGGCTTGGTGGCAATCTTGGGGTCATAGGGGAAACTACATTACCATTTACACAATGGTATTTTTTAAGAAATCCCCCTTTTGTTGTGGTGTCAAACTGCCTATTATCAAATATACCTATTTTTAATACTGTATGTTTAAGATGCTGCTTTAAAATGGGACAGGTGAAAGAGGCAGGGAGAATTCCACTGAAAAGATGAACTGACCCTTCAAAAGAAGGACCTTTGGTAGGTATGAATTAATTTTTAAAACATTGCTAAATTAGTGGCTACTATGCATAATGGTTATTTCATAAAGTGTCATGTAGCATAAAGTGTCAGGCATAATTACAGAACAAAAAGTGCTACATATAGACATTTTTGTGCATATGGGCATACTATTCTGTGGCATTACACAAAACAATTGGGCAGCCCCCAAATGTGCACTGCCTGGGACTAATTAGCCTAGGAAGAATTACATAGCTGCCTGAAGTCCAGTACGCATTACTATTTTTTTATTTTTTATTGTTTTTATTGTCAGCACATATATGACATACAGAGTTACATTTTTATTCATAGACATGTTTTATAAATATATAACAATGACTCTATTAAATAAATTATTAATTGTTTCCTATATTCTTAAGAACGTTTAACATATTATGTGTACCATTTGCATATGTTAAGAATATATAACTACTGTATTGATCATGCAGTCCGCCTCCTCCCATTTTCAAATTGTTCCTTATTATTATTATTATTATTATTATTATTATTATTATAGAACAATATCAGGTTTGCTTATTATATCTTTACTAAACTTCATCAATAGGTTTTACTGGACATTTCTCTTTATGTCACTTTTATTAATTACATTTAATTTAATATCTGGCATTATGGTATAGAGAATATTCCCTGCAAGGTAGGAGTGAGTATGGGTAGTAATAAGAAGAAACTTAAATCAAACAAATTAACATATAACTTATCTCATATGCCACTTTGGTCATTTTTATTATTTTTTAATTTAAGGCAAATGAATAATACCAGTCCTTGTGTTCCTTATCTGGTCCCCCACCAGGTCCTTCCTTGTCGGTCCCCGATCTCCAGTTCTCCACCTTTTCCAGGTGTATTTTCCTTTTTTTATTTTTTGGGTGTTAGGTTATAGCTGTGATCTGAATGCCTGTGTAGTCTATCAATGGGCCCCATATCTCTATAAATTTGGGTACAGTATCTGCAAGGGAGTGTGAAATTCTCTCATTTGTCGCAATGAAATGTATTTTTTGCCCCTATGTCTAGGAGGTTCTTTTTCCAGTTTCTGGCTATGTGGGATTTTGTAGCTTTAGGATACATTGCAGGAGTTTGTTCTGAGGTGTGGAGAGTGTCGGGTTATGTATCCCCAGCAGGCACGTTTCTGCTGTTAATTTTCCCAAATGATGAAAGATGTTTGTTAGGTCACCTACAATCTTCCAGATTTGTTGGACTTTACTGCACTTCCACCAGGTATGGATGAATGTGCCTATATCAGGGCAGCCTCTGAAACATTGAGGGTTCTCTGACTTGTCCCATTTAGCTAATCTGTCTGGTGTTAGATATGTACGATGAAGAACTTTTATTGAAGTTTCTAAGATCTTCTGATTCAAGATATTCGCCCAAGATTCCTTCCAATTATTTGAATCCCATTGGAGTGCTAGATCTTTTTCCCAATCCCACATATATCTATCCTTATTTTCCTCTCTAGGAGAGTTAAGTATGTCATACATTTAACCAATCATACCTTTAGTGAGTGGAGCATCTTGGCAAACTTTCGAAAGCCTGTTGTGTTTAGGAAGGCCCATTGTGTGAATTAATTGACATACAGATTGTCTCAATTTAGTGTAATTATAGTGTTCATATAAGGGGATGGCATATTCGGCCCTAAGCACCTAAAACAAGAGAATTTGTCCGTCCCTTACCCATGAGCCTAGTCTGTCTAATTTTTTTGATTTTCACCAATGTTAACAGATAGATGAGATATATTTTGGGGCTTGGGAGTGTGTAAAGACCAAAATAAAGTGAAGGGATGCTATTTTTTACAACTGTCTATTTTCTTTTTTTATGTGAAACGTAAGTATGATTTCACCTGCTCTTCAGAAGAAAAATTTAAAACATATTGATAAATAGCCCCTCTTTAGCAAATTTAGCAGTGAGTTTAACTCAAATTTAGAGCCAGAACATATAAAAATAAATGAACTGTCACAAGTTATATCTCCAGCTGTAATTGTATTGATTATTGAACTGTAGACCAAATTAGCTCAGCATTCTAAGCATCAGTGACAGAAATTGAACTTCTAATGGTGGCTTTGCTCTCTACAAACATGACTAGGCACATTCTATTGCTTTTAGATAGACAACTAATCTCTAAGATTGCTTTTTAATATAAAAAAAATACATCTAAGTGGAACTTGCACTTGAAGCCAGCACTTACTCCTCCCCTTACACCTGAAAGCCTCTGCAGAACTGACCTGTCCTGTATTAAATGGGGAACAACAGGATTTGGGTTCCAAAGCGGGACAGCCCTACAAAAATCTGGAAACTTGAGAGGTAAAGAATGCCTTCATGTTGGTTTTTCATGTTATTATTAAAGAAGTTGAAAAACTAGGTATTTTTTTCTAAATTAAATCATTACTGATATAGGCCTTAAGGACCCCCATGGCACCTTTCCTACCACCACAGGGATTTATATTGGACCCCCATGGACCCTAACCCCCCAAAGGAATCAATAAGAATTGTCTTGGTCTAACACTAAATGCATAAAAAAACATTACACAAAATAAAAAAGTTATCCCTATAAGGAAAGAAAATATACATTACCTAAATTCTGATCCCCTCCAGTGACGATCCTCAGTCTTCTGCCCTGGATAAGCAGACACGTGCATGTTGATTGGAGCATCTGTCCTGCTTGCTTGATTGGAACCCTTGGTCCACATCTTTGATTCAAGGGGTCCGCCTAAAAATGAGCCTCTACCTAAAAAAAACACCACTCTATAAAAAAAAAACTTAATATAACACAATCCCTCCTCTAAGGAGCTCCTGAACCAACTAATGTTTCTTAGACAACATCATATATACTATTTTTGCTTATTTAAATTAGGTGAATTAAGTGTCAATCATATTTCAGCCAAATAGAATTGAGCATTTGAATTACTCCCTTCCCATTTCTGA
The DNA here is from genome assembly GCA_027410445.1 of Discoglossus pictus. Taxonomy (NCBI): domain Eukaryota; kingdom Metazoa; phylum Chordata; class Amphibia; order Anura; family Alytidae; genus Discoglossus; species Discoglossus pictus. The sequence continues at coordinate 149,113,450 of CM050169.1, forward strand.
TTGAATAAAAGTCTAACCAATCAGTATGCATGGATTTAAATCAGTGCATTCAGATTGGTTAAAAGTCTAACCAATCAGATATAGTGCAAGACTAATTCAAAACTCAATTCTAATAAACTGAAATATGACTGAGACATATTTCGGCCAATTGGAATCTGCAAAATGTTGGACCCCCATGGTGGATTAGGGTACATTTGGGTGCAATTTGGACCCCTGTGGAGCAGGAAAGGTGCTATGGGGTCCATGAGGACCCCCATAGTAATCGTGTTAATTTTAGGTGCCATGGATGGCAGTTATAGTATAATATACCATGGGGGTCCATGGGGACCCCATGGTAAAGAAATGAATATTAATTACCATGGGGTCCATAAGTGGTATTAATCTTCTTGTGTCACATTTGAGAAATCACACCTTCTTCATAACAACGGATTTGAGACATCCATGCGTCTCAGAGGCATTTCTGCCTTTTTGGGGGTGGAGAGCAGGCATAGGTTTTTCAAAAATTTCAGGCACTAGGAGAGACTTCTGACTAAATTTCAGCAAGTTCAGATATCATTACGAGAGAGATGTTATAGAGATTTTGAAAACAATTATGGGACAGATACTCTGGAAATTAACATAGAGGGACATTTCAAGCACTCAGATGGCATTTCTTGGAGGTGTGATGTGTAAGCTTGGTAGTGATTCATAAGTGAACTTCCCTCTGTTCTTTTCTTTCAGGAGCTATGAAATTGAACAGAAGCCATAATCAGCATTGTTTGTCCTGCATGATTATGCAGATGAGTTGCTCCCAAAGCTACTTAGCTGAATTGATGTGCTAATTAGTAAAATGGTCTGCTTGTTTTTTTTCTGTTGTTGCAAAAACAATGTTCCTCAATGTTATCATGTAGTTAGATATGCTCCCCTACACTTATCTAGCACACTGAGCTACAAATAGCATTAGGGTGAAGGAGCCATGTAAACAACATTGAATATCTATGGAGGAAAACTGGGTTACAAACAAATTCTTATGGAATGTGAAATATGCATCAATTTAGAAAATTCTAAACATTTCTACTTGGTTTTAAGTGCTCTGTCTGATAACATCCACATCTCTTTAAAACAGTATTTACAATAAGAGCACAGCTTTGTATGCAGATTGTAAGTTGGAGGTGCTATATTCTATTTAGAGGTCTGGGTTATACGTCACTGTCAGTGAAAAGGTTATATCAGACAAGTGGCCTTGAAATCCTTTCATAATATCTTACAATAATAAGTCATAGAAGATTTTAAGAAAAATGAATGCGAGAGCCCCATTCAGTTTTATATATATATATATATATATATATATATATATATATATATATATATATATATATATATATATACTATTTACTGTCAAAGGAAAACATTCATTAGACCTTCACACTTGTAGTTCTGATAAGGACATGTCTGTCTTTTCTTGATTTCTCAGAGAAGCAGAAATTATGTCTTATTTTCCTATTTAGTTCTTTAACTGCAATTTTAATCATGCATTTGAAAAGACCATGTTTATTATTACAAAGGTTTTTGCAATTTGCAGTTTGAAAAAGTAATATTAAAGGGACAAGGGGGGGGGGTCTGGATATTACTATCTATTTTATTTATAATAAGAACTGCTTAGAAGATTTCTTATTACAAAACAAATATTACCTCCTTGGGTCAGCCCTCTGCAGCTCATGAAGACACAAACTCTGTAGTACTTGATCTGCAGTGTCTCATAGTTGCCAATCAGTGATCATGTCTCGGCAGCTTGTTATATAGTATGTTCCTGATACACGATCACTGGTTGGTTAGTATGAGACACTGCACAGCCAGCACAGCAGAGTCTGCATCTTCATGATCTGCAGAGGGCAGGTACTTTTTGTTTGATTTTAGTCTTAAAAAGAGAGCTTATAACTAAAAATCACTTGTTTTCTAATCTAAATGTATTATTTAAATGCTTGCAAAGACAACAATTAGGAGGCTTTATACACATTGTATATTTTGACCGATTTCATTACACAAATAAGATGCAACGCTATATCATTTCATTATAGAATGGTGCACATCCAGCATCCTCACTGCATACCCAGCATATTCAGTGCACATCCAGCATCATCAATGTACACCAGGCACTCTAAGTGCACACCCAGCGTCTTCAGTGCACATCCAGCATCATCAGTGCACACCCAAGACCCTCAGTGCATACCCAGGGCCAGATCTACCTTTTTGGAGCCCCTAGGCAGTGAAGTGGAGGAGTCCCTGCGAGTAAGTACACAAGGTATGCACGGACCAGTTTTTTGCCTTTTCTGTGAGTGTAAGTTTATTTTCCTGTTGTAATTCTCTTGTTCTAGGTGATTACCCCCTGGTAGCCCATCTATGAACTGCAGCATTTTGTTTTCTTTTAAGCCAGGAAACATACAAAAAAAAAAAAAGTGGCACCCCTCATAGGGAAGCGCCCCTAGGCGGCTGCCTAGTTGGCGTAATGGATAATGCGGCCATGTGCATACCCAGCATCCTCACTGCACTCACAGCATCTTCAGTGCATACCCAACATCCTCAGTGCACATGTAGCATCTTCAGTGCACACCAGGCATCCTCAGCGCACACCCAGCATATTCAGTGCACACCCAGCCTCCTCAGTGCATACCAGGCCACCTCGATGCACACCCGGCATCTTCGGGGCGAACCTATAATCCTCAGTGCACAACTAGCATCTTTAGTGCACACCCAGCATCTTCTGTGCACTCCCAGCATCTCCGGGGCACACCAATAATCCTCAGGGCACACCCAGCATCTTTAGTGGACACCCAGCATGCTTAGTGCACATCCAGCATCTTCAGTGCACACCGATATTCCTCAGTGCACACCCAGCATCTTCGGTGCACACCTATAACCCTCAGTGCACAACTAGCATCTTTGGTGCACACCCAGCATCTTCGGTGCACACCTATAATCCTCAGTGCACAACTAGCATCTTTAGTGCACACCCAGCATCTTCGGTGCACACCTATAATCCTCAGACGCACAACCAGCATCTTCAGTGGACACCCAGCATGCTCAGTGCACATCCAGCATCTTCAGTGCACACCGATAATCCTCAGTGCACACCCAGCATCTTTGGTGCACACCTATAATCCTCAGTGCACACCTAGCATTTCAGTGCACCCCTATCTTCCTCAGTGCACACCCAGAATATTCAGTGGACAACCAGCATTCTCCGTGCACTCCTATAATTCTCAGTGCATGCCCAGCATCCTCAGTGCACACAAGATATCCTCAGTGCACACCAGATATCCTCAATGCACACCTAGCATCTTCCGTGCACACTCAGCATCCTCAGAGCACACCCAGACTCATCCGTGTACAGTATCTACAGTGAGGTGTCAGCTACTTTATGTATCATACTGCGTGATTAATGGTGGCTAGATAATGTATGCTCATGGGACTGTGTGTTAGAGCAGTTGTTTGTTTTATGAATATGAGTTCCTGTAAATGTTACTACAAATTTGGATTAGTTAGATACTGTAAAATGTGTGATCCTGGAAATGTGTGTTTGTGAATGGTACTACAAATGTGTGTGCTTGCAAATGTGTGCTACTATAAATGTGTGCCGTTGTAAAAGTATGCTACTGTGAATGTGTTATTACAAATGTGTGTGCTGCAAATCTGTAGTAATATCAATGTTACTGTGAATATGTGATGCGGCAAATACATGGGATTTCTAAAATGTATGTTACTATAATCTTGTGTTTCTGTGAATATTTTATTACAAACGTGTATCATTATGAAAGTGTGTTGTAAAAAGTGTATTACTTTACTGTTTACAAATGTATGCTACTGTAAATGTGTGTAACTGTGAATTTGTGCTGGATTAAGTGTCCCTTTAATGTGGATGTGTGTGACTGACAATGTGATATTGTATTACCGTATATACTCGAGTATAAGCCGAGTTTTTCAGCCCGTTTTTTGGGGGCTAAAAAGGGCCCCCTCGGCTTATAGTACATTATTACATTTACCCCACGCAGATATTTATAATTATCTTTCTATTAATTAACATGTTATTTCAAGTACTTACTATGTAAAGCGCAGTAAATTTATTTACAGTACCCCCTTCCTGCGTCGGGACCCGGTATATGCTAATGACGTGACGTCACATGCGTGAAGGAAGGAGCGTGGAGGCCGGAGTAGCAGCTGCAGATGAAGGTAAGTGAGGGGAAATGGAGAGGGGGAGGTATTTAGAGGGGTAGAGTGAGGAAGGGGGTTGAGGATAAGGAGGGGTAAAGTGAGCAGGGGGTTTTAGGATGAGGATGAGCATGGCTAGGGAGTTAGGATGAGGATGGGGGGTTTAGGATGAGGATGGGGAGGATTTAGGATGAGGATGGTTTAGGATGAGGATGGGGGGTTAAGGATGAGGATGGGGGGGTTGAGGATGAGGATGGGGGGGTTGAGGATGAGGATGGGGGGTTGAGGAGGGGGGTTGAGGTTCAGGAGGGGGGCTGAGGAGAGAGGTTTTGGAGGGGGGCTGAGGAGAGAGGTTGAGGAGGGAGGTTTAGGATGATGATTGGGGGGTTGAGGAGGGAGGTTGAGGAGGGGGTTTAGAATGAGGAGGGGGGTTGAGGATGAGGAGGGGGGTTGAGGAGGGAGGTTGAGGAGGGGGGTTGAGGTTGAGGAGGGGGGCTGAGGAGAGAGATTTGGGGGGGGGCTGAGGAGAGAGGTTGAGGATGGAAGTTTAGGATGATGATCGGGGGGTTGAGGAGGGAGGTTGAGGAGGGGGTTTAGAATGAGGAGGGGGGTTGAGGATAAGGAGGGGGGTTGAGGAGGGAGGTTGAGGAGGGAGGTTGAGGAGGGGGGTTGAGGTTCAGGAGGGAGGTTGAGGAGGGGGTTGAGGATGAGGGGGGGTTGAGAATGAGCAGGGGGCTGAGGAGAGAGATTTTGGATGGGGGCTGAGGAGACACGTTGAGGAGGGAGGTTTAGGATGAGGATGGGGGGGTTGAGGAGGGAGGTTTAGGATGGGGAGGAGGGGGATTGAGGATGGGGGGTTGAGGATGGGGGGGTTGAGGATGGGGGGGTTGAGGATGGGGGGGTTGAGGTTGAAGAAGGGGGTTGAGGAGGGAGGTTGAGGAGGGGGTTTAGAATGAGGAGGGTGGTTGAGGATGAGGAGGGGAGTTGAGGAGGGGGTTAAGGATGAGGAGGGGGGTTGAGGAGGGAGGTTGAGAATGAGGAGGGGGGTTGAGGAGGGAGGTTGAGAATGAGGAGGGGGGTTGAGGATCGAGGTTGAGAATGAGGAGGGGGGTTGAGGAGGGTGATAAAGGAGGGGGGAAGAGACACAGGGAAGGGAGAGGGGTGAAGAGACACAGGGAAGGGAGAGGGGTGAAGAGACACAGGGGAGGGAGAGGGGAGAAGAGACACAGGGGAGAGAGAGGGGGGACACAAGAAAAGGGCACACAGGAGGGGGTCACAGAGGGCACAAGAGGGACACAGGGGGTAGCACATTTCCCACCCTCGGCTTAAACTCGAGTCACTCATTTTTCCCAGTATTTTGTGGTAAAATAGGTGCCTCGGCTTATACTCGGGTCGGCTTATACTCGAGTATATACGGTATGTGCATTACTTAACAATTACAGATGAAAACCACACATCACAAACATTTTGAGAAATAGGGATAAATCAACTAAATTATCCCAGAGGTTGAGAAGACCTGATTGGCAGTGTATCCCAAAGGAAACAGACATGGTTGCCTTCAGCAATCTGACTCACAACCTCTGCAAAGGGAACCTGTGTGCAGCACAGAGGCTCCTGGGAGACTTATGCATAGCCTCCTACTTCACCATATAACACTACAGGCTGCTCTGCTGGTGACAGGGTTATGCGGTTGTATAAAGTTCTAGTTCAGATATATGTCCCTTCCCTTCCCACTGCTCATTCCCAGAGCTCCTGTGTGTCTGGCAGGGGGGGAGGTCTTTCTCTCTAATTACTGAGCACTTGCCTCCTGCTTCTGTTTACGTGTGACATTTATTAGACCAGAAAAAATACAGCAACCCATAAAAAAACTGAAACAGCAATGAAAATATCCATTGAGGAAAGCACGAAGGGAGAGAAAGAAACATTGCCTGCTGCTCTGCTAGCGAAGGGGGCTGAATAAAGAATAAAAGGAAATATGTAAAATCAATGCTGAAATTGGAAAAACAAAGCAGCACAGTTGCATGATTCTGTTTTAGAATTTCCGTGGGTGGATGAGATATTATAGAAAAACATTGTATCCTATGCATTATTGTGCATTATTTTCTGATGTGATTTTGTCTGTTACAGCTCTTGTACACTAATACCTTTCCATTAGTCCTGTTGAAACCACTTGCAGTATTAGATTTCAGATTCCTATTGTGCAGGTAGATGCCTGCTTGCATTCAAATTCCCCTACCAGCTCATTTATTAGTATTCTTTATTTGTAAATCCCCAACCTATTGGTTAAAGGACCACAGAAGTTGCCATATGTGCTCAGCACCATCATTTAGAGGGTGGAAAATTTGTTTACATTTTTTAAATTGATCAAGAATTGACTTAGATATTGTAATTTTAGTTTAGCCCTTGAAGCCATCCCACAAGAATTGGCATCACATACAGTATAATAGTTGTCATAATTGCAAGTTGTCGTCACGCAATGTTAAAAATTACGGGCTTGCGTATGCACGAGGCCTGTACAACTTTGGGCTGGCAATGAGCACCAAAGGCACTCATGGCGATGCTTGCGATCAGCGCCGAAGGCCATAGGCCTTTGGCACTCATCCCGAGGCAAGCAATACTTTTTTCAAGCTCGTATCTCTGATAAAAGACACCAATTAATAAAAAAAATACTTACAATCTCACACACAGCACAGCGGGAGAGGCAGGGAGCCTGTGAGCAAGGTTGCAAGCTAATTTGAGGCTTAAAAGGCGTTTTTCGTAGATCGAAAATCGGCTAACCGAGGATAAAAATAGCTGCCGTAAAGACGTAAATGTTTTGAAAAAGGCTCAAAACAAGGTCGATGGTCGTAGCACTTAGCCGATCAACGCAAGGCCCGCAAGACTTTGAAAAAGGCTTGAGAGGCGTACATCGCGAGGCACGCAAGACTTGAGAGGGAGCAGAGAGACACAGGGGAGGGATAGGGGGGAGAAGGTAGTAAGAGACACAGGGGTGAGAGAGGGGGAAAAGACACACGAGGGAGCTAAATAAGGGGGGGGGGGAACTAAGGGCAGGGGGCAAAGAGACAGCGGGAGGGAGAGAGGGAGAAACAGACACATAACAAGGGAGAGTGGGAAATAAGGCACTTAGCGCAAGGCACGAAAATGGCGGGTTGGACAAGGCCTGCAATGAGCGTTCATTGCAGGGCTCGCAATGAGCGCCGAATGTGCTCATTGTGAGACATGAAAGTGGCAGGTTGGCCGAAGCCTGCAATGAGAGGCCCGCAAGTCACAGGGGGATAGCCTTGCATTGTGTGGCAAACAGCATTGCCAGCCTTCAAATTTTATTGCCGTCATTTTTGACTAGCAAGTCGCTAGTGACTAATAAAGCTGGACTCTTTAACTGTTCTACATTGATTTACGCTCTCTTTAAAAGCAGTGGTAAGCAATCTGATTTTTTTTTTCATTGGATCGATTCCTCTGCCTTTTATTTGTTTGTTTTTTTGCTTAATTTTTTTTATTTATAAATAAAATCATATGTGTGTTAATAAACACATTAGTAAATTAAAAAGAAAATTGAACCCAAGACCAACTCCACCACAGACAGCAACACAAGCTGTGTGCCACCTGCTCAGTTGCTATATTAGCTGCTAGAATATAATGAAGTAGTTACAATGACTCAGCCACTGCCTCATTCAAAACTTCTACACCTGAATCTAATTAATATAAATTTTGTTTCTCAAGGTATAGAGCTCATGACTCAAGCAGAGGCAACACAGTGGAATTGCCTGACTTCATTTGATTATATCTATGAATTCAGCATCAATTTTAAAAATGAAAACACTTTTTTTCACATGCTTTTTTACCCTTTATCTAATGGTGCAGAGCACATATAGGGGACTTTGAGGTAATTTAAATACAAAATAAGATAAAATATTAAAGCACAGCAAAATAATGTAGAGCCCTGTCTTTGAGTGTAGATAGCGTTTTTGCTCAAAGCACCATACAAGATTAAAAATATACAGTCTAAAGGGAGGGGAAGAAGTAGAAACCTGTGCAAGAGTTAATAAGCCACAAAAGGAGTAAAGTTTACCAGATAGACAAATGTGCAAAGTTAGAAAGAGGGTTAACTTAGGAGGAAAGTGATCTCTAACAGCCCTATTAAATTCCCTCAACATGTAAAACCGTAGCCCGCAACATAGCCTGCAACGTAGCCCTCAAGACTATTAGATTGGCCTTGTAAAGCAACCCGCTGACGATCTGGAGGAAAAATCCTACGGGACGTCGAAATTTGATCTCCGCTGCTGCAAATCCTTTGCATCTGTCAAGCCCGTAACTGTTACTTTCGAAAATCACTATTAAATTGCTACAAATCCACTGGCGTTCAACCCCGGTATCCCGCAAATGGAGGCAAAAAGTCTACGAGTACTAGAGAGGACCCGCAAGGGGGTTAAAGTCCTATCTGTAGCGCTGTAAATGCAAATATAAACACCCTACTGTACTTATAATTAAAGGGAAAGTGATGTTAGGTATTAAAAATAATAGCACAACATTCTCAAGCTCGCAAATCTGCAATATAAAATAAAAAATGTAATGTTTAATTTCCGTGTTATATCGATCCCAGCAATCAATGTGTTAATACTTATAATGGAACTTGCATGGACTATGATATCATATTTACTGATTTATTAATATTGCATTATTTCTGGAATGCGGGTCCGATCGAAACTCGTAATTGAAACCCGTAAGGCTTTGAAATCTAACCTCCATTTTTCAGTGACGTAATGATGACGATCTCATTTCCCATTGGCTCCCTCTAAACCCATAACTACGGCATAGTTCAATTTAATAGCTCTGTAACACAGACTAATTTCAAGCCCTCAGCCTTTGCAGATGTGCTGATGCTCCTACAGGCTTCAAATTTAATAGGGCTGAAAAGGTATTGTGAGGAAAATGGGTGTAGTATGACGTTGCTCAACTAAAACCAATGTGGTAGATTCCACAGCAGCATGATTGCATATAAAAAGGCAAGGTATCAGAGGCTGTATTATATTATTTTTACATTTTAAAAGCATGTTGACTGCTTTCACTTGTAGTCCTATGAAAGACCATATAGAAAAAAAATGATCACAGTAGTTCTTCAATAGGTCACCAAAATCCCATATTTACATTATAATCTTCTGAAAAGCTCAAATGATAATTGTTAAAATATTTTCACAATGTTAAAAACAATTTAACAACCCATTATACCGTATGTGGTTGTGAAATCTCTGTAAGTCATTGCCATGCACTCTGTCTGATGGGTCAAGTAATAGGAAACATTGGGAAATAAACTTATAATCAATTAGTTTTGATTTGTCAATCAGGATATTAAAAGGGAAGCAGAGTAATGAAACAAAACACTGTGGCTTCATGAGCAATTCTCAAGGTCCTCTGATAAGGAAGGACCTAAAGCATAATCTAATCAGAAATTCATTATTAAAATAAAGGGGCTTTTATGAGCCTTATTTTCCTCTGTTGTGATGGAAGACAGTAAGTGTGAATGTAGTGGTCTTATTGTCCCCAGAATAACCTGCGGAGCCCAAGGAACATATAACTTACGCCTATTCACTAATACATTGGGAGGCAAAGCAGAATGACTAAATAAATAAAACATACATACTAACCATACTGGTTATATGAGTTACCCATAATATATGCCCCATCTACCCTTTCTAGCAATCAGATAGACAGGGGATCCCATAAAAGAGAGCTCAGCAATGTATACTTGCAAATCTTACTATAAAGAGCATTCTTAGATAGTGATGGAACAGCCCAGCAATGAATAAAATAGGTAAAACAAGCTGATTCTATTTTTATTATACTTTTAAAAAAAATACAATTTGTTTCGATCTTCAAATATGAGATTTCAGTGTTAATGAACATTTAGGTTGCATATTTGTGATGTGTGTTCAAGAGATAAGCCACTGGTTTGTCAATTATGCACCAAACTAACAATATTTGCAGCTGTGTAAGCCAGGGGCATGAAGCATTTTTTGGACAGGAATTCATTTTCTGTTTGATACATGCCTTCCTCAGAGCTGAATCTTGAGGGGATGTGTTTTGGCTATCGGTGAAGAGAGTAGTGGGGAATGATGGAACCGAGAGCAATGGTAAAGATAATTGGATAAGACTGAAATAGACACAATGTCCATTTCCTCTCACTGGTCCAGAAGACACCTTGCATCATTCAATGCCACCACAGCTCTCCAGACATGCAAACACCCTCTAACATACGCAATGAGTATGTTTTAAATTATATGCAAACACCCTCTGTTTTAAATTATATGCAAACAAACTCTATTTTATTTGCATCAACAATGACTGCAGAGGTTAAGAACATGTACTTAAAACTGCAGGTTTTCAACAAAGTCAAGTCCTCCTTCTGCCTAATTCTAAGTAATGTGTGTCAGAACATTGCACCAGCTGAGTAATGGAGTTCTATGGAAAAATGACTTACTCCCTCTACTGGCTGTACCTGATACAGCAAGAAATATCAGAAAGGGGACCCTAACATGTATGCAAAAGCAAGTATTAAAATAACCTTTTTTTAACCTTTGCAGCACTAAGATTTTATGCAACAAAATCATTTTATAATGTTTTACCTGCTCTATTAATACATAAAAAATGCAATTTACTGTTGCTTTAATCCCTATCACTTGTTATTATTTGAGATACATTCTGGTATCCTGTCCTCTAGACCTATCCAATAAGTGTATCTTATGATTGCTGTTTACTGGTAAAACATGAAGATAAACACTGAATCTTTATGACACCCATTAACTGTACTGGTCAGTTATTAGGACGTACAGTGACCTAATGCAATATTTTATAATGAGCTGCGTTAACAACTAAACTGATTAAATATTTATTTAGTAAAACGTTTTACAAAGATCATCCAACTGCTCTGCTCAGTTTATTCATAAATGACCACTGCAGTCATATATTTAACAATTATTGTTTGGAAAAACTATGCTTACATTTGTAAAAAAAAAAAAAAATACAAGCTTCTATTAATTACCTTTACAAGCAATTATAGTGCAGTAGAAGTTGTCATTTTAGGAGGAGATTTGCCTCTGAGGCTTTTATCAGAATAATGGAAATTTAGTAGTTAAAACTGCCAGTGATTTCATTCGGACTAATAGGAAGCTCATTAGTTTACAAGAGCACACCCTCCTGAGATAAAAGCTATCAGAAGCAGCACAGTAACAAAAATTACCAAAAGCTGCAAAGAATTATTGTGTTTATGCTTTTACATTTTGCCCACTAGCAAGCTTATTTTAAGAACTATATATAAAAGGATCACCTACGTGTATTTTCCAGCATCCTTTTCCAGCATCATTTCATATCACAAAATATTTTACTTTTGATTAATAATAAAAAGGTAGATTTTGCAAATGTAATAACCTTCCTCTTGTACATTGATGCTTTGGTGTAAGCATAGCACCAGCTGAGATGCTGATCACTGTTTATAAATCAAATATTCCCATTGCATTGATTGGCTGCATGACCAAATTGATCAGATCCTGACATTTTACAAATGCATGATAAATAATATAAGTGCCCTAGGATCCTTTATCTGTAGAGAGAGCTGGCAACCCACTCCAGTATCGCTGCGATGAATACCAAATGGATCATCGTGGTGTGTTGCGGTCCATGAGGTCACGGAGAGTCGGACACGAATGAGCAACGCAAACAACAACAACGACGATCCTTTATACTCATGGAAACAGATTTGGCAGATAAGAACCAAAAGTCACATCTAGTCTGTCCTTTCTATATACCTAAAAGTGATTGGCTTAATTATCCCTCAGTATAGCTTTATGTTTAGATCAGGCATGCTTGACTTCCTTTACCGTCTTTGTCTATACTTATTCCATTGCAAGACTGTTCCACGTATCTCCTACTATATATATGTCACAGACACCTTTCCAGGGCCTGGATCCTGGTGCACAATATATATAATGAAGTTCTTTCTCACAGTCTTACTAAACATTCCAGCTTCAAATCAATATGTCTTATTCTTGCATTCCTCTTTTTCTGCAAGACACTGAACTTTCTTAAATGCTTTGATATACTTGAAGGTTCTTTTCATGTCTCCCCTCTATAGAGTACATCAGTCTTCTGGAGAGAAAAAATACTCTCATATATGCAATATGCTCTTTTGAAGAACTAGATTTAATTCTGAGCACACATTTATTTTGTATACTTGTTTTCACTGGGGAGCAGCCATTGTCTTTTCAGTGTAGCTGATTTCTCAAGTAGACTATGTATAGACGGAGGAGATTTTCTTTAGTTGTATTACAACTACTGAAAGGAAGGATTGCCACCTTTCAGTATAGCCAACAGACTAGCTCATTCCACGTAGAAGCAGATGAAAGACACACATAACTATAGTAATACATGTAATTTCTTACTAAAAATGCCTGTTTTCCAAGTTTTAACTGTATCAACAAAGGTCTGCATAGTTAGTACTATGGTATTCCCAGTAGTAACATACAGAGCTGGACCATAAAGAAGTCTGAGCACCGTAGAATTGATGCCTTTAAATTGTGGTGTTGGAGAAAACTTATTAGAGTTCTGTGGACTGCAAGAAGATCCAATAAATCAATACTTCAGGAAATGAAGACAAACTGGTTGCTGGAAGGTATGACCATGAGGCTGAAGCTCAAATATTTTGCCATATCATGAGATGGCGGGATTCTCTAGAGAAGACTCTGATACTGGGAAATATAGAAGAAGGGGACGCCAGAGGCAGAGATGGATAGATGAGATCATTGAAGCAATGAACATAAACTTGATGGAGCTCAGAGAGGCAGTGGCTGACAAATGTACCTGGTGTGCTGCGGTCGATAAGGTCATGGAGAGTCAGACAGGACTGAACGACTAAATTACAACAAATAAACATTGTCCCACAAACAGAAATATAACTATTTTACAATTGAAACCTATGTAGGAGGGGACATTAAATCAGGTGTAGATGTATCTTTGGAGAACATCAAAAAAGGTGTATGGAGAAGTACCTTCCACCACATCTCCAACAGTTTAAAAAAAGGGTTATAACATCCTTGTAGCTCTATATTTAAAATGTACATCTTTGAAAAACTGCACTCTAAACTAAGGACATTTTTTATTAGAATGTAAAAAAAAAATACAGTCCTTAATGTATTACAATTATTCTGTAGTTGAGTCTACCATTTTGGCTGTTGCTGATGTATATTGTCAGGTGGGAGGAGAGTTTGAATGCAGAGGTTTTTGCACCATGGAAATGTGGCTGCTAAAACTGTCAGTGCTTTCAATAGCAGTAATGGAAAGTGCATTAATTCACAAAGACACACACTCTTGAGAAAGCAGAGTAAAGAATTAGTTCAGAAAAGAAAATGAAACCTCACAGTAGAGTATAATTGCATGCCAAAGTGAAAAAAAGTAATAATTTTTTTATGCTTGCTAAGAAAAATTGCCATAATTAAATATAGATATTCAAAAGACTATCCAGAAATAAAGGGGACCACTGTGGTCATTTAACACCACAACTCCATCTATAACCAAAATGTTATTGTGGAGAGGTCACGGGTGTAGCCTAGCTCCCACTGCTAATATATATACGCAGAACACTTGGGTTTTGCGTCTATTTTGGTGCATGTCCCAAGTGTCAGTATAGTCTTACTTCTTGGGTTACGTACACTGGTGAATAGGACTGGGCCTAAGTTTAGCTCACATTAATTCATATATTTGGCACTGGCTTGAAAGTGACCTATTAGATAATGGCTACATGGAAAGAGGTCCTCTGCGTGGGTGGGTGCTGTGTGTATAGCCCTGGATGTTGTCAGTGCAGTTTTGCAAATTGATGCAACAATAAGAGTGTCCTTTGTAATGAGACACTGGGGTGTTACCGTCCTCCATGTGTGTAGCTTTTCCTGTTGTACAAGTGAGTGGGTATTTTAGACATTTATGGTTCAGTGAGTTGATGTATGAAGTGCACACACCTTTTTTTTTTTTAGAAAATTGGCTTTTAACTCTGAAGTCAATCATGACCTACTATCTTTAAAAAAATGTCTTGACAGTCTGAGAAACGCAATATTATTTTTAGTACTGTTTGCCAACATATCCTATAGCTTTATATGAGGGTTACAGAAAATGAGTAGGATAATAATACAAAATATATTACAATAATAAAAGTATGATCTTATGCTGCAAAGAGCTCACAATCCAAGGTAGGGCTCTGCAACAAATGATCAAATTATGCAGTTTCAGAGATCATCAAGTTAAGAAAATGAGTATGCATCCATGAAAATAAAGAAAATAACATTCTTTACTGTTGAATTCCATTTTTATTTCTATACTGATTATTTGTCCCTTTTAACTAATGAGCTTTCCATTAAACATTTTGAAAACAATGGCAGTTTTGGATGCATATGACCTTAGCAAGGACCAGTTGGTATAGGCACCTAAGGGTTTATACCCAATCACCTATTAAAATATAATGATTAGACACAGACAACTTCTTGGGAGGAACACAAACTGATGTAATAACCATAACAATAATTAACATAACCACGTGAGGGGAGGAGCCTGGCCAGAGACAGTACGCCCTACGCCCTGAACCCTCGTCCAGGGCCTACCGTGTTGGAACATCCGTACCACCGTAGGGTAGGATCTCACCCATTTTACCACTGTCCCGGGGACTCCCCTCACCACCCGCCGCTGTGACAACCACATAAGCATAATTTGACATCATATAATATACATTTAATAATAACCAACAAGTGCTTTAAGACAATATACGAGATAATACCTCCAATTTTCCATTACTCATCCTTATTTCTGATTTTTTTATTATTATTATTATTTATTTTTAGCAATATATACATAACTTCAAACAACAACACTTTAGGGATGGATGGGTGGGTATCTTTACACATGGCTAGCTGGGGGCATAATGGTGGTAATGGCGCCAAACTCCTACAACTGACTCCCCCAGCTAGCCACCTCCTACCCATACCAGGACTTGCCCAGTCAAGTGGCCCCTCCTCCCAACCCCCCTGGGGTGGTCTACGGGGCCCTTCATTGCCAATGTGCAGACATAAACTTCCTCTGCATTCAGTGTCTCATCTTGCTCCAAGAAGTAGAAACCAAAATGGTAGATTCAACTGCAGCATAATTGCTTATTATTATTATTATCATTTATTTGTATCGAGCCAACATATTCCATAGCACTATATATGGATTGTGTTCAAGGCAAAACAATTTTAACAAATTGCAAATAATGGAGAGCCCTGTCATTGAGCTTAGAATCCAGGGTCCAAAGTGCTTTATGATGTTAGTAAGTCATTCAGTCGTGCCCGACTCTCCGTGACTCTATGGACCTCAGCACACATGTCTTTGGTTGTGCTTATCCATGCAGGTTTCTTGGCAAAGATACTGGAGTGGGTTGCCAGTTCCGTCTTTAGCTTGAACTCTCTGCTATGACCTGCCCATCTTGGGCGACCTTACATGGTATAGCTCACAGTTTCACTGAGATACACAAGCTCCTTCACCACGACAAGGTAGTGATCCAGACGGGGAAATACTTATAAGAGATATTAAATTAGAGGCTGTATTTCTTTTTAACTTTCTAAATATATTTACCTGTTTTCAAACTTAGTTATTCAAAAGAATATATTTATATATAGCACCATTAACATTAAATATACTTCTCCTGATCTACTCCATTCAGAGCCCATTTTAGGTATAGTACGGCCCGCAGCTGTGAGTGCAATGTGGACCTCCTCAAGTTTAGCCCCATCATATGCTTTCTATGGTTCCCCAATGCCCTTTATAAAGTATGAGGAAATTGTGGTAGGGGGACCATGGGAGCAATTTATGTATATGAGAAATATGTCAAGGTAAATTAGCAGAGTAGGTCACCGAGACAGGATATAGAGTCAAGAATTTGTGATGTAATGACAAAGCATAACAGGGAGTTTAGTCCCATAAGTAGTGAAGGAATTTTAGAACTTTTATATGACTGTGGGCCATATGGTTACCTTAATTTTGAGCTATGTAATGAACAGACTTTGCTTTAACCAGGACCTACAATGGTGACTAAATATAAACATATATATATATATATATATATATATATATATATATATATATATATATATATAATAATCAGAGTATCAAAGTATATAATACTTTTTTTCATTGGACAAATGTCATAGAGTGACAAGGTTTCATGAGTTGCACCTCTCTTTATCAAGTCAGAAACTGTACCTCTCTTTATCTAGTCAACATTGCTTCTGACTTGATAAAGAGAAGTACAGCTCTTGAACACTTGTCGCTCATACTATCTGTCCAATAAAAAAGGTATCACTGTATACTGCAATACTCTGATTCATCTTTATGTATATATATATATATATATATATATATATAAATACATGCCCAGTATTCTAGGTGAATAATCAGAGTATTGCACTATATAGTGATACCTTTTCTTACAAACATTTTAGTTAGAGTGACAGGCTGTCAATAGGTACACATCTCTCTATCAAGTCAGAAGCAGTATTCATAATATATATATATATATGTTCTCTTAATACTTTATATAATGCATTACTCTCAATTAACCAGAACTCAAGCAACCAGAAAACTTAAATTTAGAGGGCTCAACAAATGCCAGGAGCCAGGTTGTCATGCCACAGAATGCTTACAGGCTACAGATTTCATCCACTGTATGTCTCTGCAATTCAGTTTTACCTGGAAGAAGACAGGCATGAGTGACTGAGCCAGTGCAGTGTTGGCGTTACATTGCCTGGGTACAGCACCGCACCCTCCCGCCCAAATGTACCTGTGTGTAAGTGAGGATTGAAAGCTGCTGCTGCTAGAACAGCCCTCACTGACAAATATACTTAGCAGAGCATCCTACGTGCAGCTAATCTAGGCCTCTTTTAATAGTAACTCTTAAGCAACCAGAAAGTATATTTATCCAGCATCTACCAATCCCCATGGGTGCCGGATAACTGAGAGTTTACTGTAATATATAAACCTTTATTACCAAATGACATACCCGATATGCTTTACCTTATGTTTTGGGACTCCTAATCATTACAGTCACAGTAACATAAAACATGTGCCACGCCTGTACAATGTTACCTGAGATTTACTGCAAGCTGTTTGCTTTATGAGGTATACTTTTTTTGATAACATGTACATGTTCTCTTCACAGTGTAAAAGAAAATCAATAAATTGACAATGATAAAAGACAGAAACCAACAGCTTCAAAGGTCAGTGTCATTCACAGGCATTTGTGTAAATCCAGTTTTATTTTTTTGTTTTTCTTTTTATTGTAACATTTATGTGTCTTGGTCACATTTCTGATTGATTTGCTGTGATTTTTTTTTCAACGTACTCCATTTTACAAAGTGAATTTCCTCCATTGTAATAGTTCTGGGTCACCTCCTGCTATTGGTTATAGAGCAAGCAGGTTTATTTTCATACTAGAGTAATGTAAGAAACTGAAAACTCTGTATCTGTGCATTACATAAATGGTACTAAACCGCCATTGAAGTGCCAAACTAACTTCTCAACTATTAAATAAAATTATTATATATATTTATATTTCTGTGCTACTAAAATATGTTTCCATCAAAATCGTTTTTGGAGGCTGGTATTTCACAACTAATTTACTTCACTTTGACACTAAGGTAATTTGGGACTTAGATATTCCTCTTTCCACTCCACAAACACTCCATTTATACAGAAACATGCAGGGTCGACAGACGTTCCTCCTGTATACTAGTGGCTGTTCAGGGTAAATTCCATCCAAAGCAGAAAAATATAGCCGAGTATATATATATATATATATATATATATATATATATATATATATATATATATATATATATATCCATTCTGGATGACTACCTTCTCATGGTGAATGGGGCTTGTGTACCTCAAGGAAACTGTGAGATATTCCATGTAGGGTCACCAAGATGGTCAAGTCATTGCAGAGATGTCTGACAAATTGTCCACCGGAGAAGGAATTGGTAACCCACTCCAGAATCGTTGCCAAGAAAACCTTATGGATAGGCACAACCAGATACATAACAATGTGCTTGGTGTGCTGCGATCCATATGGTCACGGAGAGTTGGACGCGACTGAACAATTGAACAACAGCATATACAGTATATATGAGGGATGTGATAGTTTGAAACCCAAATTATTTGTCTTCAAAATAAATTATAACAATCTTCACCTCCTATCCTTCCATAAGCCAATATGTTTCTTATTAGTTTTAATCGGTTTTCATATAGTAAGTGTCAATGTGTTGTTTGATGTCTGAATATATAATTGTCTGCTATATTTCTTTAATTTTTTATTTAATTATTTATTTTAGTCAACTGGAGCACCTAATTTAAAAATAAAACATGCGTTTGGTACATTATTACTCGAAGTAATGATTTTAAAACAAGTCATGTCCCTTTAAGTTACATCTACCATAATGGAAGCCATTTTAGCCCAACTATACAGAATGAAAGAAATGTTGTCACTTTAATTTTTTTAGGTTATTCTTAAAGAGCATGAAAAACTGACTGTATTTTGTATTGTCCATTTTTTTCGGTCCTGGTGAGTTATATGTCGTTGTTGCTGTATTTATATACTAATAAGTGGTTCATGCATATTAATTAGGGGCTTTACTGTGCTAATTAGGATTATAGTCTGCATGTTTGTCTCTGTAGAGCCAAAATAAAGACCCTCTATGTTATCAGGCAGTTAGACCCCTCTCCCACCCTTATCAAGTACTCTGAGCCGTATATTAGCATACTGAGCCGCACATTAGAAACTTTATAACTAGGCTAATAACATATACAATCTAAATGACTTATTTTACCACTGTAGTGTCCTTTTAAAATCTATTTTATGAGTATTTACTTTCTTTTGTCTTCACCTTAGGATTAAGATACCATCGCTAATATTTTTTCTGTGGTAAACAATGTAAATACTGTGCTTGGAATGCTTTAAAATACTAAAAAGTAAAAACAGCATTTTCTGTCATTCTTCAGGCAAACACTTTGCTTTCTTGTTCCTTTTAAAGACTTGTGGTATGACAGCTCAATGCGGGTAGACAGAAATAAGGAGCCCCTATTCTACAGACAGGAGGACTTCAGCTTTTTATAGACTTTAATCAACAAACCATATTCCAGGGGAAAAAAGTGTGGCTTTTTCATGAATAAGAACATTTTCTCCGTGGCTTTTTTAGTATTGCCAAATAAATCCATTTTTTAAGATTTATATCTAGGAACATTAGTATTTTTATATATTATTTTAAACTGACCTTTTTATTTAAAAGCAAGCAACTTGGGATGTAATAAAAAATGACTGTGTTGTCTTATACAGCAGGTCCCCCGGTTACAGACGATCCAACTTACAGACGGCCCGTACTTAAGAACGGCCTCCCGAGGCTTTTTGTATAAGTTTATCTTTATGTTCTGTTTGTGTGAATTAAAAGAGAGAGCACAATAGTTTCTGTAACTTATTATTACTGTACTGAACAGTATTGCATTGTATTATCATTATCAAATATGAGCCATTAAAATATTATTATTATTAATATTATTATTTATCAGGGATCCGAGTTACATACCAATACGGTTTTAAGATGTTCTCAGGAACGTATCTCGCCCTTAACGGCTGTATATGCAATTATATTTAAAATAGTAATTCTAAACATTTCAACAGATTTCATGAAAAATGCAATATGTATTTTACTACCTGTATAAATTTCCCTAAGAGTTCCCTGTTGGTCCAGTGGTTAGGATTTGGTGCTTTCACTGCTGCAACCTTGGTTTGATTCCAGTCAGGAAACCAAGAGGTCACACCACCCTGAAGCCATATAGGGTTTGGCCTGGTCAGTACTTGGATTGGAAACCACCTAGGAATACCAGGAGCTGTATGCTGTGACCCACTGGAGAAGGAACTGGCAACCCACTCCAGTATCTCTGCCATGAATACCAAGTGGATCAGCATGGTGTGTTACGGTCCATTAGGCCACGGAGAGTTGGACATGACTTAACACTAGAGGGAGTAGCTGATTTTTGTTTCATAGAGTTCCATAACTCAGCTGGTGCCAGGGGCAGTGCCTGGACACGCCCTAAGTAGAGTTAGTCAGAAGGCGGCCCTAATGTTACTGCAAGATGTTTTGTCTCTTTCTCCATTCATTTTCCATGCAAGGAAAATATTGTGTAATGCTTAAAACCACTTCTTTTAAATATTACCAAATATAAAAAATCTACTTTACCTTTGGTGTGAGGCATAGAACAAAAAATAAACTTACATAACAAAATAATACAGATTAATCCAATATATTGAGAGGGAGTAAAGGAAAAAGGGATCAGGAATGATTGCCCACCTCTTATATTGAAGAACACTCCTTGAGAATATGAACTATCTGTGTAGAAGGTATGAACCGTGGCTACTTTGCCAGTTATTCCTCCATCTTTGAGGAGAGTAGAAGCTGCCATTTTAAAATGGATTTTTTGTCACTGACACTGAGCTCTGTAAATTGATTGGGTGAAAAGTTTCGGAGACAACTCAAGAGCCAATCAAATTGCAGCTGAGTTCTAAACTGTGGCAGTTACATTCATGTCCTGGATTCCTCAACATCTCTCATCACTTAGTATAGAGGATTTATAGCAATAAAAGGCAACTAGGAGCTTTACGCATTTGTTAGACTTTTAGTCCCCTTTTGGGTCGCTATCTTGTCGTAGTGAAGGGTCTTGTGTACC
The DNA here is from genome assembly GCA_027410445.1 of Discoglossus pictus. Lineage (NCBI taxonomy): Eukaryota > Metazoa > Chordata > Amphibia > Anura > Alytidae > Discoglossus > Discoglossus pictus. Next base: position 149,134,420 of record CM050169.1, read on the forward strand.
TCAATGAAGCTGTGAGCTAAACCATGTAGGTTCACATAAGATGGGCAGGTCATAGTAAAGAGGTCAGATAAATCTTGGTCCACTGGAGAAGGAACTGGCAACCTACTCCAGTATCTTTGCTATGAAAACATTATGGATAAGCACAGACAGAAACACAGACAGATGTGCCTGGTATGCTTTGTCCATATGGTTACTGAGAGTCGGACACGAGTGAAGGACAAAAACGTTACTACGTAAAGCTTATCATGTGTCACTACCCTAACCCTGAACCCTAACCTTATAAACAAATATTTATTTATACAAGTAAATAAAAAATAACACAAATACATAAAGTAACACTGAAACTACATTGGTTCTACACAGTGGAACCTCTATGTGTTTTTTGTCCCTTTACCGACAATTCACTAGCTCTCAATTTAGCAAAGTACTTTTCCATTATTGTCTGGTTTTTTTTTTGTTTTGTTTTTTTGTGACTAATATTGGATTTTTGAATGAATATAGGAGCATTTTTTTGCCTAAATGAATTGATGTATAGGTTCCATTGTATTTTTTATCAGGAATTAAAAAGTACAGATTTTTGGGGGGCAAGAAAAAAAAGTGCAGTAACTGTTTAAAATGCACTGTTAATTCCGGTGCAAACTGCATCTGCAACAATCTGAGGATGTCCTTCTACAAAAATGTATTATTCTGCATCAGGTACAGCCAGTAGAGGGAGAAGCTGATTTTTTGATAGTGAGTTTTAATACTCGACTTTGCAGTTTTGCAAACCTTTGCAGCACCCATTTTTTTCCATCCATTTAGAATGTGTAAAACCTGCTCTTTTAAATGCCTGACTAGTGTTCAATTTAATAGACCGCAATAATCCATTTTTTTTTTATTTTTTAAATGACTAAACAAAAGCAAAGCAAAATGCTTTTAGAACACAAAATAGACATGAAAAGTAATCACAACTTTTAAATATTTAACTTTTATATGTAGATAATCTTTGTTGTGTGGGTCTAATTTTGTGTCTTTCCTGTTCGCTGCCCAGGTGGACGGCTGAGGGGTTTGTGAATTTCTTCCCAGTTACCCGAACGCCCCTCACCCTAACACCCCTGACCCTTACACCTAACCCTAACAACTAACCCTAACACCCCTCACCCTAACATCCCTGACCCTTACATCTAACCCTAACACCCCTCACACAAACACCCCTGACCCTAACAACCCTAACACCCCTCACCCTAACACCCCTCACAGTAACAGCTAACCATAATACCCCTCACCCTAGCACCTAACCCTAACAACCCTCACCCTAACAGCTAACCATAATACCCCTCACCCTAACACCTAACCCTAAAAAACCTCACCCTAACACCGCTCACTCTAACACCCCTGACCCTAACACTAAACCATAAGAAATTCACAGACCCCTCAGCTGCGACACCTAGTGGCCAATGGCCAGAACTGTGCATGGGTTGCCAACAGGAAAGGTTTGATTATTCTTTTTGCTACTTTCTCAGAAGGATCTGCCCTTGTAAACTACTTAGTCCTGTTGAAAGGTGTTTTAGCCAATTAATTCCCATTATAGCAAATAGAAGCTTCATCTGCAATCAAATTCTTCTCCCACCTCAGGAAAGTAGATCAGCAGAAACAAAAATGGTAGATTCTACTGCAACATAATTGTATGTAAAAGGTAGGATAGTTCTTCTGAGGAGTATACTTTAAATATACAGATGGCATTTAAAGATATAATTGACTTTCGCACAGCAATCCTGCTCCCACCAATCATAATCTTGTGGTTTTTTTATAAAGCGTCATGTGAATTAAAAACAGTTTTGACTTACTGATGTACCCAGTGTGATATAAGAAAAGTTAACTTTATCTTGACACAGAGATAAGACGTGTCCTTATGTTGAACCTTTAATATATTCGCTGCATTGTATACAGTATTTTTTCTACTCTATGGAGCACTGAAAAGATCCTAAATATGTCATGTCGTTGTGGAAATATGGCAAAATAATATGTTTGTACTGTATGTTGTCTTATCACTATAATAGTTGTGAACCAAGAACGTTGGTCACGTTTGCGACTTTGTCACGCTTTACATTGGTCACGTTTGCAGCTTTGTCGTGCTTTGTGGCCCTCGCATAGCACTCATTGGAGGCCTTGCGATAAGCGCCGCAGGACTTAGGCTGCAATGATCGCCAGCGGCGCACGCGGGACTTGCAACCCGTACGACTTAGGACCGAAACCCATACATGCACTGTGCACCTCTCAAAAAACCGACTTTAACGGCCAATCCACGGAACTCTAAACACTTGAAAATAACAACAAATATGCCTCAAATTAACTTACACACTCACATACAGCACAGTGGGAGAGGTAGGGAGTCTGTGAGTGAGGTTGCAAGTTAATTTGGGCCATAGTTGCCATTTTTTTCAAGATCGAAAATCGAGCAAGAGAAAAAATGGCTGCCGAAAAAAAGCAACACAACGAAAATGAGGCCGAAGGACGTAAAACTAGCTCAAAGGACGTAAAACGAGCCCATAGGATGTATAAACGAGCCCTAACCAGTAACACTTAATGCGAGTCAGTAACACTTAACCCAAGGCAGTAACACTCAAGAGCAACACCTATAAAGTACACAGGGTGAGAGGCTGGCAATGAGCGCCGAAGGTGATCATTCAAAAGCAGGAAAGTTGTGGCTCGCAAACAGCGCCAAAGGTGCTCAGAGGGCCCATAGCCTCGCACTGTGTGGCAAACAGCATTGCCAGGCTTACATTTTTGACTGGCAATTTCCTAGTAATAAATAATATTACGTAAAAATTTTACCTGAAGTGATCAAAACTAGATTACATTCAGAAAAGTCTTTCTCCATAAATGAAGCTTCCTGGTTATAGGAGGGGAAGGATTCACTAACCTTTGCGTATTTGGGTTGCTATGTGTGTTGTGTCGTTCAGACGTGCCCGACTCTCCGTGACTTTATGGACCGTAACACACCATGTTGATCCACTTGGTATTCATGGTAGAGGTACTGGAGTAGGTTGCCAGTTCCTTCTCCAGTGGGCCACAGCATACAGCTCCTGGTATTCCTAGGTGGTTTCCCATCCAAGTTCTGATCATGCCCGACCCTGGCTTCAGGGTGGTGTGACCTCTTGGTTCCCTGACTGGGATTGAACCCAGGTCGCAGCAGTGAAAGCACCAAATCCTGATCACTGGACCACAAGAGAACCCTATGCGTTGCTATAGGACTCAATTAAATGCCACACATATCCCATGAAAGCTAAAGGAGCAATTACATGCTGCCCATAGCAAACAAGTAAACCCTTATGAGTGATCCATACATGTGATATGTTCCCTGTCCTAACTATATTTCTACCTAACGTGCGATTTGTAAGAAACCTACCAAAAACATACGTGTTCTGGTGAAGTCCTACAGGCCCACAGTGAGTGTAAACTCTTCATGTAAACTGAACCTCTTCCGGCACCAGCTAAACCCATACATAGAACGGTTATGTGATAAGTAACAGCTCTCTCTACATTTAAATTTATATCCTTCCTTGCTGTATTTTATTAACATTTTTTCACATTATAATAGATTATAATACTATGATATGGAGATAATGTTAGGTGCCATGATGTCCATAAGGACCAAAGAAGTCCTTATAGGTTAGTATACCATAAGGTTTCATAGACAACCCCATGGTACAGGGATAATTTGATGTGACACGGTCCAAGGATATAGGTTAGAATACCATGGTGTTGCATAGGGACCCTATGGTATGGGTAATTTTAGGTACTATGGGGTCTATAAGGATCCCCATTGTTATAGATTAGAATACCATGCAGTTCCATAGAAACCGCAATGGTAAGGGGTTAATTTTAGGTGACAAGGGGTATGTAAGATGCTCCATGGGGGACCTTATAGGTTAGTATACCATAGAGTTTCGAAGGGAACCCCATGGTATGGAGTTAATCTGAAGTGCCATATTGTCCATAAAGATCCCCATTGATATAGGTTAGAATACCATGGTGTTTCATAGGGACCCCCATGGTATGGGGTAATTGTAGGTGCCGTCTGTCGATAAGAACCAGCATTGTTATTGGTAGAGCTCCTCTAGGGGTCCATATTGACCCTCATGGGGTTTATACATGGGGTTAAGGAGTAGTTAATAGCCCCCACTCAAAGCACAAGAGGAGGCCCTTCGCCTCCCTGATATTGAGGGGTTGGTGGTATACCCAGGCTTATGAAGAGTAGCCGGGCATAGGCACATTGAGTTTTATTTCATTTAACCCCCTTTCCTGCCATGGGAAAAGTTTAAATAGATAGGGGTGAGAGGATGTTATGGCTAGTGTAGTGTGTTCACGTTTGGTAGTAGGTAGACTTAAATCGAATTGCTATGGAGACTACTGAATTTCAGGCTCCAGGTTGCGAGTACATGTTAGATCTAGATAAATATGGGAAATACCCTCTGGATGTAAGCCAATTTTATGGAAGTTTTCTTGCGGGAGACATGCAATGGCTCGGTCTCATCAAACTTGCTAGTAAAAGCTTCCATAGCTGAAATCAGTATTACGGAAGTTCCTATGGGATCCATGTAATCAAGCTAATAGCTCTAAGCACCTTATGGCATCAACCTCTTCCGCTAAGATTGCCTTATTAAAAGGACTTCCGCAAAGCCTTATCTAACACCCATCCCACGTTCCTACTTTGCTGCATGAAGGCTTGCATAGGTGCATGTGCTGTCCGAGCAGTCCAGGGTAACTGGAAATGTGCATACATGAATAATAATACAATCATGCAATCATATGACCCATGTTAACTTTTTAGGGTCCTTTCCCTCTTAAATATGCAAAACATTGCCAGCTTCCATTCCGCCGCCAACCGCTAGATGGCGCTGCCGATTTTCAGAATGCTCCTGCACATTGCATATTAGGCGCTGAGCTATGCGAGGCGCGCATGAGGCCCTCGAGGACTGAGTGCCCGCTCCAAACATATTGGTTTCTGTCGATTCAGCGCCGTCGAGTTGCGCCACGTCGGAGGGGGGATAATTAAAGGCTTTCCCTGAATCCTGACGGCGCCATCTAGTGGATACTTGCTTGGTTTCAGATATCCTGGGGTAAACTGTGATTGGATAAGAACTAAAAACTGTTTTTTTTTGTTTTTTTTTATAGAGAAATAGCAGGGAAAGGAAGCAGGATTTATCTGGTGCTTCCTGTGGGACGTCTTCAGAATATGTTTAAAGCATTTTAACATGTTTATTTTCACAATATATGACTATTCTCCAATTGATTTACATGCCACTGACTAATGTAAATTTAGGAAAATTGTGTTACCATATCCCTTTAATGCAATAGTGCACTCTTAATAAATGGAGAATATTAGGGAATATGAAATGTGTTTTCCATATTGCGATTTATAAAGATTTGCCATAAACATATTCATGTATGAACTGTATATACCATATGTCTTGATCAGCTGTTAGGTGCTTAGCGTGGCAGGCATCTGATTTATACTGTAAATTTTCTCGTATTATTGAAATTCCTGTGTGATCATAGATCTATGCAGAAAATAGTGAGAGTCTGTATCTATGCTGCTCACAAGGTAATTGTGTGTATCCATCAGGTCTCGTATTTACGTGCGGCTTCACCGAGGAGCAGCAGTTTGTTTTAATAAAGCTTTGAAAGACTTTTCCTCACTTATTAGATGGCACAAGGGACATTTGGCCAATGAAATTACTGAGCCGGCTGAAATCCCTAGTCCACTCTGCTTCTGCAAAATAGACGAGGGAGGGCCCTCAGACGAAGCAACCAAAGAATATTCTTCTTAAAGAATCAGGTCTCTTCCAAAGTCAATGAGTTAAAGTGCCATAAGTCAACATAAAGTCTCAATGTAGAAGGAACAAGGCTGCTTGTTCTGTAGTGCCCTACATGCTCACAAATGGGGAATTCAGCTCCGGTAGAGATGGAGAAAATGATTATAGTTTAAATCAAGTTCACAGATTTCCAGCCAATACAGATGTTTTTAAGTGTGTGCTGGATTGTCTCTAATGACAACATTTGTTATGTGATTTTTAGTCTATGTGTATATATGAATGTATACATATATATATATATATATATATATATATATATATATATATATATATATATATATATATCTACACATATATATATATATATATATATATATATATATATATATATATATTAATACAAATAAATAGTTTTGCTATTTTCAATTAATAAATCAAGATATATATATATATTTTAATGTATATATATCATGTTAGAGGTAAATAAATAGTAAATATATATTAATAACACACACACACACATATATATATATATATATATATATATATATATATATATATATATATATATATACACATATGAGTATTGCAGTATATAGTGATACTTTTTTGGACAAACATATAATCATAACTCTGATTATTCATCTGGATTACTGGACATTCACGGCTACCTCACTCATCATATATATATTTATATATATATATATATATATATATATATATATATGCATGTAACTGGTAAATACATAATACATATATATATTATTAACAAGTAAATAGCTTTCTGCATTTTTTTTTGGATGAATAAATCAAGCTGTGGAACACAATACCAAAGGGGTATGTGACAGTGACTATTTTGTATATATATATTTTGAATAAAATGGTTGGACAAGGGTACATCATTTAAGTAAAATAGATAGGATATTAGTCCAGGAATAATCCAATTGCCTGTTTTGGGGATCTGGAAGGATATTTTACATACTGAGACAATTAGCAGTATTTTAATTGCTTTTTTTTTTGCTTCCCTCTGGATCTGTTCACAATTTACATAATAGAAGGATCAGAGGTGATCTAAAAATATTCAACTTTATGGACCAAAAATATTTTTTATATAAGTGATATTCATTAAATCAATCCTTTTTTTCCCTTTAAATCAATACTGAAATTAGTATATAACCCTATGTGATGAGCCCTCTTTGTTGTGTCTACTGACCAGTCTGTAATAAAGTCTCCTTTTTCTCTTGAGGTATGTCCACAATGGCACATTGCACAGGATGGTTTGCCAGCGTCAACAATGCCCCTATTTATATTAACAGTGTTTAGTCTGGCCCTATTGTGTGCAAAAGCTACTATGCTAAGAGTGACATGAAGATTGATTGATTTATTCAAATGTGTGTATATATATATATATATATATATATATATATATATATATATATATATATATATATATATATATAAAGAGAAATCTATGTGTGTGTATATATATATATATATATATATATATATACTAGGAAATTGCCCGTCAAAAATGACAGGAGTAAAATTGTAAGGCTAGCAATGCTGTTTGCCACACAATGCGTCTTTGGCGCTCATTGCGTGGCTCGCAATCCCGTGTACTTTATAGAGACTCTCCCCCATGATTGTTACTGGCTTGGGTTAAGTTTTACTGCTTTTGGTAAAGTGTTACTGCGTTGGTATAAATGTTACTGTTGCGGAGGAAGTGTTACTGGTTTTCCTTAAGTGTTACGGATTTGGGGCTATTTTTTGTGAGTTTTGGCCCCATTTTAATTCCTTTTTCGTCCGCCATTTTTTCTCTCGCTTAGGCGATTTCGATCGTAAAAAAACGGCAATCATGCCTCAAATTAACTTGCAACCTCAGTCACAGGCTCCCTGGATCTCCCCCTGTGCTGTGTGTGAGTGTGTAAGTTAATTTGCGGCATATTTGTTGTTTGTTCAGCTTTTTACTGTTCAATAATTCAGCCGTTAGTCGTATTTTTGCGAGGCCCACAGTCCATATACGTACCTGTTGTCCTAAGTCCAACGGGCCATAATTTTGCTTCCCTCGCAAAGTGCTGCAGTGAGGGCCTTCGGCGTGCATTGCAGCCTAAGTCCCTGAGCTTGCAATGAGCGCCTGTGGAGCTCATTGCGAGCCCTGCAATGAGCGCCTTTGGCACTCATTGCAGACTAAGTCCCGCGTGGTCGACGGCTCGCAGTTGCAAGGCTTGCAAAGTGTGACAAACCCGCAAACGTGTCCAACGTCCTTGAACTGACAACTATATATGTGATATATAATATCTTTAAACACTAGACTTAAAATAATAAATAAATATTGTCAATTTTTAACCCATCTCATAAAGTTCTACAATGAAAGGAACTTAAAATTCAATTGTTAAATATATTATAATATATTTACATCATGAGTATAATTTATATGTATTCTGAGCATTATATGTACTAAAATCAATTACAATTTTGTATGTCATATGATGCTTAAATAAATAAGATAAATTAAAGATGTTGCTCACTTGAACATAGCAATATTTTATCAGAATATAGCATTAGTGCCGTATGTAATATTTATCTACAGTATTTATTTTCATTGTAAATAATAATTGTATTACTTAAAATGACTCTCCATTTGTTTTCCCTTGCTTTGTGTAATTCAGCTTGAAATAATGTCACACACAAGGAAGATACTGATAGGCTAACAGGATATATTGCCATGGCGCCAATAGGCGATAACGATTTTACGTGACAATTACAAAACAGTTGAGGGATGCATTAATTGGCTGGATACGTCCGTTTGTTAAAGGAACACTGTGGACATATTTAACGTATACTATTTTGTACAATTACAATGTTTTTAGAATGTAAAAAAATGAATGTATTACCTGTCATATGCAATTATATTGCAGTGAGGTTTTTGGTGATGTGGAGGAAGACATTGAATACACAGGATATTTCTGTCTCTATAATGGTATTGTGGCAGCTACACCTTCCAGTGCTTTCAATGAGACTAATGGAAAGCTCATTATATTAGAACAACACAAAATAGTAGGCAGAAGACAGTATAAAAAAAAATTCACCCCAGTGGCCCTTTAGTTGGATGTATCGGTTTAATTTTCCATGCATGAAATATGTGCAGAAACTGATATAAAGTATAATTATGCTACCAAACCATATGCATCCCATGTAATGTCTCTCACAACAAATGGATGCAAAAAAAGGTTTGTTTGTTGATGTGGTTATTGGGAGATAAATATTCAAAGCCTCTGTTGTTATAATTGTATTTTAATATTGTTTATCAGCAGACATATGGTATATTTTCCCTAATATGGTCCAGGCAATAAGCAACATATGCAGTGATTGTCTTATATAGATTATTATACACATATCCATCAGTTCCTATGAAGGAAATGACTGTGTATGTTCTCTCTGTGCCAGGAAAATAATGTGACTGATCACTTTAATACCTGGATGGTCACAGCTCAGACATCACATGGGGTCAGGGTCACCTAAGGATCATCACACAAGCTGGCTCCTCTAATCTTCTTTAGGCCGCACATTTCTGACCATGTGATGTGATTTGTATACACGAGAGTATGGTGTACAAATACATCATTTTAATTAAAAAAGAGGATTTATCTTTATTTAATGTTAAAAATATGAGATGGGGTAAAGGTTTGAGCCTAAGATGCCCCACTTGGAGTTCCTCCTTTCCCCTTGATAAGCTTATGATATCTATATATATACTAGCGAATTGCCCGTCAAAAAATGACGGCAATGAAATTGTAAGGTAGCTAATGCTGTTTGGTGTGTAATAATGAAATATGTAATACATTAATAAATGAATATATTTTACCTATTTTGAAGCATTGTGATGAAGAGCTGGCAATCTGTTTTGATGTTGCTGCAGCATTAGTGGTGTGGAGCTGCTGTGTAAGCGTGCTGAATGTGTGCAGTATAATACTGTGCGTGCGCGAGACAAAACCGTTAGTGTAGTTGTGTACTTCCGCATTGGCGTAAAATGGCTGGTAATGTGTGTAATGCGTCTTAGCGGAATATCCGTAGGTCTTTTGTGGTGTTTTGCAAGTTTCTTGTGGTGTTTTGCGAGTTTCTTGTGGTGTTTTGCGTGTTTAGAGTGCTGTAGGCTCGTTTTCGTTTTGTTCGGCGGCCATTTTTTCTCTTGCTTAGAGAATTTTTGAGTGTCTAAACTCTTTTATTTTTATTTAAATGAAGGTGTAAGTTGGTTTTTTGAGGTCCTGGATGCTCCCTGTTGCTGTAGGTAAGTTTTTTATGTATGTGCTGTGTGTATGTATTGTGTTTGAATTTTTTTTATGTTCGCGAGTTGCGTCTGTTTTTTGCGAGGTTGTAAGGTGTGGTAATGTGTGTCGTATGTTGTTTGCATTTGTAGCCTCATTTTCGCTTAGCGAATTTTTTAGTGTCTAAACTCTTTTATTTTGAGTGAAATGAAGGTGTAAGTTGCTTTTTTGAGATCCTGGATGCTCCCTCTTGCTGTAGGTAAGCTTTTTATGTATGTGCTGTGTGTATTTATTGTGTTTTGAATTTTGTAATGTTCGCGAGTTGCGTCCGAGTGTTGCAAGGTCGTAATGTGTGTTAACGTGTCTCGCATGTTGATTGCGTTGCGAGGTAAAGTTTGCAAGGGTCGTAGTTGGTGTGTCATGTTGTTTGCGTTGCAACGTAAAGTTTGCGAGGGTCGCAGTTGCTGGCAAGGAGCGCCTTTGCCAGCAACTGAGCCCCTCGCCCGCAGCCCTCGCTACGCGAGCCTGCAAGCGTTAGCAACAACTCGTATGCTCACAACTATATATGGGATTTTATATATATATATATATATATATATATATATATATATATATATATATAAAATATTTATATAGTTATATTTTTATATATAGTATGTCAAAAAGTGTTAAGTACTTACAGACATGAATATCACTGCATATAGACATATCTGTGCATATACAAACATATTTCAATGTACTGCATTGTATCCTCATGCAGACTGAAAATGTGCTGCCCTAGGCCTGGGGCTCATAGGCCTTGGCAGAAACAAACTCCTGGTGCTAAGTGAACTGCTTTGAATACATTATTGTCCTGGAGACAGTGATCAGTAACAGAACTGTATGAGACAGTGATATAACATATGATATGATCCATGCATTACTAGCATGTCCAGCTCCAGTTATAGAGGGACGATATCATATTGGAATTTTGGGATATCTTGTTTAAGTACAGGTGGGTCAATGAGACTCATTCACTTTGATTTACCTAAAGGCATATTTAGGTTTCGTGGATAATGAGTGCATCTGACAAAGGAGAATCAGTAGTGTATGAAAACATGTTTTGCATGAATAAAATACCCAAATAAACCGAGTTAAACTTACCCTAAAGTTTGCTAAATCTCTTGAGCTTGCTTGCAGTTGATTTTGAGAGTTAACACCCCCAGAAATATCTGATAAAATTAGCATAACATTTATATATTGTTTTGGCCAATCACATGTAGCTAATTCATTGTTTCAATCTGTGAAGTCAGTTTGCCCAGCAAAGCATCATGGAATCTGTAGTCACCTGCACAGGAAAGCAAGGAGGAGCCCAGACATTGCTATGTGGATTTCTGCAGTGTGCTGCTGTTGACTTGAAGGTTAGTATAGGGTTCAAAATGTGCCAAATGAAGTGTTTCTATTGGGAGGTACACTGTGCCTATGTAAGCAGCTCTGGGAGTGTGGACATTTTTTTTTATATAAAATAAGTCTGTGTGTATCGAATGACTCAATGTAATGTGTGTTTCTGATATAAGCAGCATGTGTGAGATTAGGGAGAGGTAAAAACGTAAACTTAGATATACCTTTAAAGGTGATCACGAGTATATCCTGAAAATCTGCACTGGTGTCTGGCAAATCTGCTTTAAGCTTCTAGCTGAAATACTAATTTCATAAGGAGTCCTTGCCCCCCTCTTATTCAAGATGGACTTTGCATACAGCAGATGTGGGTTGTACTGTGATGTTTTAGAAAGTCAAGGAGAGGTTTGTCCAACTTCAGTCCTCAAAGTCTAAAGCCACTCCAGATTTTTAGGATATTAGTTCATTAGCATAATTAAATCAAAATAACTGAGCAGTTTATTGACCAATCTGTACCCAGACAAATTATCCGGAAAAATAAGTGTGAGTTACACAATTCTTGTTGTTTTTTAGTTATCCAGTAGTGTTCAACTCAGACCTTTCCTGTTTTATGCTACCACACGTGCACGCACAGCACTGTAAGCCTCCTGTTGCCGGGTGCGCTCGCGTCCCACGTCCCAATGTACTCCCTAAGCCCCGAACCCCCTACACCCCTTGCCGGCCCTATTCCCCTACACCAGTTACCGGGCCTAAGCCTAAACTTACCCCCTAAAACTAAGCCCCTAACCCAATCCACCTACATCTCTTGCCAGCCCTAACCCTAACCCCCCTAACCCTACACCCCTTGGTGGCCCTAACCCTAACATCCTAACCCTCTTAGCCTAACCCCCTAAAACTAAATCCCTAACCCCCTACACCCCTTGCTGGCCCTAACCATAATCCTAACCCCCTACACCACTTCCCGGTCCTAACCATAAACCTAACCCCCTAACCCTAAGGCCCTAATCCCCTAAACCCCTTGGTGGCCCTAACCTCCTAACACTCTTAGCCTAAGCTAACCCCCTAAAACTAAGTCCCTAAGCCCCCTACACATTCCTGACCCTAACCCTGTAAACTAACCCGAAAACCCCTAACCACTTACCGGCCACAAGGAGACAGCTTCATCTGCGCATGCAGCATGCGTGCGTGCACATAACAGATGCATGTGTGGTAGCTTAAAACAGGAAAGCTCCTCCAACTCTAAGTGACCATTTGGACCACAGCCCACCAGGCACATATTGTCTCTGGTTGTGCTTGTTTTCTTGGCAAAAATACTGGAGTGGGTTGCCAGTTACTTCTCCTGTGTTTGACCTCTCTACTATGACCTGCCCTACATGGTATAGCTCACAGCTTCATTGAAGTACAGCAGCCCTTTACTACGACAAGGTAGTGATCCAGAAGCAGAGAAAATAATCGTCTAGGATATATCACCCAATATTCCTAAAATATAGTAAAACAGATCTATAATCCGAGTGATTTGAAAAATTCACATTTCTAATGAGATCGGCATTTGACTTACTATTGTCATTTCCCACCTATTAGGAGCAAATACCATTTTAAATACATAATAAATATATTTATAAAGATGCATTTGCATGTATTTTTATATTTTTGTGCAAAAGATGTAATATTAAAAGTATTAACAATAAATCCTCAAAAATATAAAATATGTATAAGAAAAGACCATTTAACAGAACACTTAGTTTAAATAAAATATGTATATGTAAAAAGCAGTAACAGAAATAAACACTGATGTTATAATATGTGAGCAGAGCAAAGAAAACAACACTAAGGTTAAAAGGCCACAGATGTAAACCATTATTGTATAAACTCCGGAAAATAAAAAACGCCCTCCCTCCTAGATTTTCTGTCTATACCGCATGCAAACCATAAGATTTATCTTGCCTTCTACAGACTAGTTTCCTCCCCCCTTGCTTTGCAGCAAAAAAAAAAAAAGAGAGAGAGAGAGAGGGAGAGCAGGGAGGGGAGGTTGTTCCTGGAAGAGCCAGCCTGGGGAGTTGGTCACATTCTTGGCTGGGATTCAATGACTGAGGCAGACACCAACAAACAGAGAGAAAGGGGGTGGGAGAAGGGAAAGAGAGAGAGGAGTGGAAGAGAGAAAGAGAGGGAGGGGGAGAGACAGAAGGGGGAGGGCTGGAGTGCAAAGCAGAGACAGAGTGCATTAGCTAAGCATTCAAGCACTCTCAACTGGAAAGACAGGCTGTGTGTATGGGAGTGCTCTGTTACTGCAGCCCTAATTAAGAAGAAAAGGGAAAAATAAACTACAAATGCAACAACAACAAGACAAGCCTGACTTACAACCAGTTGGGATCTAATTTTTGGTTTACTTTTTATCTTTTTTTTTTAAGTGGTGATTATTTTTTTGAAGGGAGAGTCCTGATCGCTGTGACTTCTCCCCTTGTTTATTGATTAGGAAACTATGGACAGAAGAAAGGTGACGAAGGGGCACGTGTAGCCCCTGTTTGGGTCCAAGCAAAGAGACTTTTGGTGACTTTTTTTGGGAGTGCTACTGCAATAGAGGATTGAGAAGTTGCAGCATCTGAATGAAGCCGGAGTTTGGGATTATTACAGCAGGATTGATGGATTTGATCAAAGCTGCATAAAGTGGATTTGTGTTTTTAGGGGGGAAGTTTAGTCTTCCCATTTTTTTTATTTACAAGACCTTGTGTCCCCCTCCTCCTGTCCCCCTGGATTTATCCCCTCTGGTCCCGGGACTGATCATGGAGACTGTGAGCAGGAGCAGCTTCCAGCCCCATCCAGGTCTGCAGAAGACTCTGGAGCAGTTCCACTTGAGCTCCATGAGCTCTCTGGGTGGCCCTGCTGCTTTCTCAGCCCGCTGGGCTCAGGACATGTACAAGAAGGAGAGTGGCAAGGAGCCTGAACCCGTCCTGCACCTGCCCGTCCAGCCCCCACCCGTGATCCCCGGTGGGCCGCTCTTCATGCCCTCAGACCGCTCCACTGAGAGGTGCGAGACCATCCTGGAAGGGGAGACCATCTCGTGCTTTGTGGTGGGCGGTGAGAAGCGGCTGTGTCTGCCCCAGATCCTCAACTCGGTGCTGCGGGACTTCAGCCTGCAACAAATTAACTCAGTGTGCGACGAGCTGCACGTGTACTGCTCCCGGTGCACGGCCGACCAGCTAGAGATCCTCAAAGTCATGGGCATCCTGCCCTTCTCTGCGCCCTCCTGCGGCCTCATCACCAAGACAGACGCAGAGCGGCTCTGTAATGCCCTGCTGTACGGAGGCAGCTACCCGCCCCGCTGCAAGAAGGACTTCCAGGGCGCCCTGGAGTTAGAGCTCACCGATAAGAGCTTCAGGGTCTACCATGAGTGCTTTGGCAAGTGTAAGGGACTGTTCGTGCCCGAGCTGTACACCAACCCCAGCTCCTCCTGTATCCAGTGCATGGACTGCCGCCTAATGTACCCACCTCACAAGTTTGTGGTGCACTCACACAAGGCACTGGAGAACAGGACGTGCCACTGGGGCTTCGACTCTGCCAACTGGAGGGCCTACATCCTGCTGGCCCAGGATTACAGCGGCAAAGAGGAGCAGGCCCGGTTTGGGCTGCTGCTGGAGGAGATGAAAGAGAAGTTCGATTATAGCAACAAGTACAAGAGAAAAGCCAGCAGGGTGAGTATGGGCACAAGGGCTCCTGTGGGGGTGATATGGGTGACAGAACTGAGTGAGAGGTAATATGGGTGACGGGTATTTCTAAGACAAGACTGAGAGATGGGTGACAGGGGTACTTCTAAGACAGGACTGAGTGAGGGGGCATATGGGTGATGGATACTCCTGTGGCAGGACTGAGTGAGGGGGCATATGGGTGACGGATACTCCTGTGGCAGGACTGAGTGAGGGGGCATATGGGTGACGGATACTCCAGTGGCAGGACTGAGTGAGGGGGCATATGGGTGACGGATACTCCAGTGGCAGGACTGAGTGAGGGGGCATATGGGTGATGGATACTCCTGTGGCAGGACTGAGTGAGGGGGCATATGGGTGACGGATACTCCAGTGGCAGGACTGAGTGAGGGGGCATATGGGTGACGGATACTCCAGTGGAGGACTGAGTGAGGGGGCATATGGGTGACGGATACTCCAGTGGCAGGACTGAGTGAGGGGGCATATGGGTGATGGATACTCCTGTGGCAGGACTGAGTGAGGGGTCATATGGGTGACGGATACTCCTGTGGCAGGACTGAGTGAGGGGGCATATGGGTGATGGATACTCCTGTGGCAGGACTGAGTGAGGGGTCATATGGGTGACGGATACTCCTGTGGCAGGACTGAGTGAGGGGTCATATGGGTGACGGATACTCCTGTGGCAGGACTGAGTGAGGGGGCATATGGGTGACGGATACTCCTGTGGCAGGACTGAGTGAGGGGGCATATGGGTGACGGATACTCCTGTGGCAGGACTGAGTGAGGGGGCATATGGGTGATGGATACTCCTGTGGCAGGACTGAGTGAGGGGTCATATGGGTGACGGATACTCCTGTGGCAGGACTGAGTGAGGGGAAACTATCAACTACAGTGTATTCTGTGACAATTTTGTGAAACATGCATTGTAACTTTTTGGGTGGGGGTCAGCACATGCAGTTTTTGTGGAGCAAACCCAAAAGTAACACATTTTGAAGTGAAAAATAACAAACAGCCTAGGGTGGTCAGAATAGTTAAAAAGTGTAGTTGTGTCTGAATCAAGATCCCCTGTCTATTCCTAGAACTCCGCTGCCTTATTAATTTACTATTTTTATATCTTTTGAAAACTATTATTTACCAGGTTTGCCTTTTCAGTGTCCTTCACTATATTAACGTCCATTTGAAAGCTAGTAAATTAGAATAACTATGTCTGATCAGAAAAAAAATGTATTTTGGACTTCATCTTAATGTTAGGGACATTTTACTATAATAGGGCCTCCATTTTTGTTGTTAAAAATACTTAAATGATTATGTAGAAAAAACGTAGTTAGGATGTTTTTATTAAATATGCACATGGTGATAATTATAATACAGATTGTTTTCATAAGAAGGGAAGGTGTTGGCGGCTTGGAAGGGGAGTAGACAAGTGACATTTAATGTGACCTGATAGTAACCCTGCCCCAAGTTCTGTGTTGATGTCATGGATGATAAAAGGAATTAACCAGTAACCTGTATGCCACTGGATAGTAGCAGCCTTGCATTTACAGATGTGGTCATTTATATGTATGTACAGAACAGGTGCAGACTGTCCCTCCCCCCATCTTAATGTCTGGCTAGAAGCATTAAAGGTTTTAAGAAGACAACTGTTGCTTCAAGTGCAGACAGGCAACTCTAGCCCTCAATGCACTTTGGTTGTAGTGCTTGTTTTTCATGGTATTATCTACAATGCAACACATGGATCACTAATATATGCATAGTGAATCTCAAGCTGTTTGCACAGAATTATTATTTTTTTATAGATACACGCATCCATACTTATCTCTGCATGTGAGAGAATTATTTCTAGGAATGCCAGTGTATATATTTTGTGCTGCCCGGTGATCTAGATCTGGCACCAGACTGATCATGATGTGCTCTATTGTGTGTATGCGGTGTATACATAACTGGAGCAGCCCCCGTGGAAGACATGCCACCCAGACTGCCTGTCCAGACACTAGTGGTTTATTTTAAGCGTCTGGACTCAGCCATATGTGGATGCCAGTGTGCGTAAAGCAAGTTGGTATCTGGCATAGATCCTACTCTGTGGGCAGCTCTTAAGGGCCTAGGAACTGAGGCTATGAAGAAGTGACTGGCTGAGCCATGCAAAAAATATGCTGCTGCTTTTTTTATTTCTGATATATTTCCTTATTTATCACATTCTATCATTTGTGAGAAAACCCTGCTTCTATAAATTAGTCAGACCATATGCAATCTTATATTAACAATTACTTAAGAATATGTAACTGCTGTGATTGGTTTTGAGAGCACATTGACACATAAATTAATACCTATGTGCTTGAATTGTAATATTCTCACGTTTCTATGCCTTTTTCCAATTAGAGGAAAAAACATAATGGATTTAATGTTATGGCGTTAGTTCCTTAGAATTTGCCTCACAATACATGTGGTTATTGCAACACATCCAGAACTAAAGAGGTTAATAATGTCCCAAAACTACGTCGTTTTTTTATTTCCTCAAACGGTACATTTTTCTTTTCTTTTTTTAAATTCCAGCATAAAAATGTACGACTTACTTGATTCCCTTGGCTGATTATTCTCTGCATAATAAAGTTGCATTTACTCACCTCTTCTTGGGAGGCCAATTAAATCACATTATTGCTTAAACCTTTTTTTTCTTTTTCTTATTATCATTGAATAGACTCCTTCCCAATTTCCCCAGGAGTTCCTTACAACTGTGTGTCAGAGCTATTGTGGCGATGTTAACTGTAATGAGGCACATTATCTGTGATAGTTGGAGGTGGATGCGTTTTTAATGGCTTGTCTATCCTCAGCTAATCAAGGATTGAGGTCGAAGCTTTGAATAGCTGTCTGGCAAGAATGGGCCCATTTGTGACTGGCTTGGGAGAACACTGTTTAAAGTGACAGTCTTGGAAAGATGTGATTTTTCTAATGCATTCTAATTTCTTTTTACAATTGTTATTTGTTACCTTATTAGTGTGTAATAGCATTTTTTTATGTCTCCCTATTTGTATGTGTTTTATGTACTGAGTGGGAGCATCCTTAATGTTTTTCTTAAAGCTACACCATTTCTTTTAGACCATTGAAGAGTTGTTTTGTTCTGTCTTTTTGCATAATCATTATACCCTATTCCTCCAAACTTGCTATAGCTGCATTTTGCTCGCTATCTTTTGCCTTCAAGACTGCATAACCACAAGAGTCTGTTTTTTGAACGATAAGTCGTCTTGTGCGTATGAGCTCTCCCTTCCCTGGCTCATTCTTTGCATTAGTCTAAAGCAGGACACAGACAGAGTGTGTCTGAGGGTCATTTGTATATTGAACAGTGTTAGCACATTGATCCTTTAGATGGACTTTAATAGGCTTGAAGTCTGGAGTCTCTAATAATCAGTCACCATAGAGAGCCCTCTGAAATAGATTTGCTTGTAATATGAGGCAGGCAGGGCACTCATTATTTCAAGTAACCATAAAATATTATTTTTTATGAGTCTAATGTTGGAACAACGTGCAGTCATTTTTATTATTATTATTTTTTTTTTTTTATTAGAACTTTTTAACCCACCACATACTGGATTATTGTAATTGCTGGACTTAACGAAGGCAATCTGTACTCTCAAATCTTTATTTTTGCTGCTGCTTCGACCCCCTCCTTCTGCTCCATTATTTTGCTACAGGGTCCTTTTTACATTCTATTCATCTCAATAGATCTAAATCTCATTTGGCTTTATTCCCTGTGGGCATTCCCTCCCCCTTCCCCATAAGCCTTCCTTTTCTCTTACTAACTTGAAGAAAAGAAACAAACTGGGAAAGGACTTGTACTGTATCTCTGCTATAAAGCACCAGTCCTACTTAGAGAGGCGCTCTTGAGGAGCGATATGATGGAAACACTTATCCAGGCTTCATCTTCTGTGCATTTGTATAGCTTGGAATATGTCTTCAGTGCCTCTTCAATTTTAACATATGAGAAACAGATTTCTCATTGCTATTATAGCAAAGGTGAATGTTGTGGTGGAACAGAGCAATTGGGCTGTAAATAAAACTTCTCATTGTTTTGTATACAAAATAAACAGCTACACAACTATTATCAGCCATGATTAAGTAGCGTATAACTATTGAGATTTTTCACACCTACACATTGTGTCTTGGCGAATACAATTTAAAATGTAACTGCTTATCTTTTGAATAAGTCATTTAAGCAAGACAAATACATTAGGAAGACTATTCAGTCTGGTTTTGGTGTAAACATTTTATTTCTCATGGTCATTACAAACAGCATGTTGAATAGTATATACACCCCATGTGTGAGTAAGCTTCAGGATGGGGTAAAAAAAGGTGCAGATTCATTTTGGTAGCCATATTTTTTAATAAAATTAAAAATATTTGGATTGACTGCAGATAATTACTAGAGCGTCTGATTATTATTATTTTTTTCATTTACAAACAGCCTTCATAGAAATTAATTATACTTTAGAAGCATATTTAGGAGCCAGCAGTATACGTTTTCAAAGCCTCAATGTTTTGTGTGTGTGTGTATATGTGTGTGTGTGTGTGTGTATATATATATATATATATATATATATATATATATATATATATATATATGTGTGTGTACATTAGTGATTCTATTTGAATGTCTGAAACATAAATTAATAAAAACTTATCTTCTGATCAAATTTCTCAGAAATACAGTTGATGCACTGCACTCTGGGAAAACTGGGCAGGGACATGCAAATGCGAACACAATGCACGCTCTATCTTAATCCATAACCACTATATACATGGCTCTTTATATACCGTATTTTTCGCCCTATAAGACGCACCGGCAGATAAGACGCACCTAGTTTTTAGAGGAGGAAAACAAGAAAAAAAAAAATCTGAATAAAACACAAATACACTCAAACACAAATACACTTTACACACAGATACACACAAATATATATATATATATTCATTCATTCATTCATTCCTGAGAAATAACTTTTTTTTATCATATATAAACACTATTATACTTTTGTGGCTTTTCTTTCTCCTTAAATGCCTCTTGTGATCCAGGTCTCCTATTGCTCAACAGTATCATAGAAAAAGAATGAGGGCAAGGAGTAGAATTGCTCTCTGTTTTGTGGAGCGTTGCAGCATCTCTTTGTGTGATGTCTGCTGAAGCGTTGAGTAAGGGCCCTGAAATAGCAGACAGGATATCAAATGTTAGGAAGTCTGGGTTAACTAGAACAGAGAGACTGCGGGCTTAGGCAGACAAGCGGCTCCTTTGACTCAATTGTAAAATCACCTGCCCTAGAGACTCTGTCTCGGACCTCACTGCAGCTTCTGCCCACCCCCTGTAATTATTTATTTCTGTGTGAGCGCTCATGGTTGCAGCACTGAGCCCTCTGGGTGATCGCTGAATCAGCTGTTCATGATACAGGGAGAAATAACAGGAAACGCAAGCTGTAGAAAAGGTTTCTAAGCACCTTGTCTCTGAAAATAAAGGTGCTTTGCTCTCCATAGTTTCCTATTTTGTTAAGAATCTATGTATGCATTTTCTGAAAGTGCTTTGTGAGATGTTCCTACACCTCGATAAAAGGGAGAAGACAACCTATGTAAGAATTTTCACAGCATTTTATTGTTTTGCCTGTCACTCTCTTTCTGTTGAACATAACGTTATGTCTTAAAGCTTTCTAAACGGATATCTCTGAATTATTAATACTGATAAGAAGCTAATCCAATAAAGCTTGAGCTCCTCAAACTGCAGAAACATTAATGAAGGAAGGAAAGAATTACAGTAAAAGGCGTGGATAGATGGTTTCGGTATGAGCCTGCACCATTAGCGGAACACAATGTGTGTTTTAAAATAGTTCGTTGGTGTCTGTAGATATTGCTTAAGCGTCTGCTGTCTCAGTATTGCACAAGGCTAGACGGCTAACATCAGGGGGAACAAACATTATGCAAGGTTTCAACTGAAATGTATTTTAAGAAAGTGGCCTGATGGTAGAGACGACTCATCCTTCATGCACTTGATTTCTGGACAGGGTAGATGACATATTTAGTCCATGTAATTGTATTCTGATGCATGTCTAGAGGTCTTTGAAGATATTTTCAAAACTGCTTTTGCTTTTTCTATTAGTGATTTATTTTTTATTTTTTTAGGGCATATTGGCCATGTTTTTAACAATTTTTGCTGATAGCAACTTTGTAATGAGCACTGGCATCCAGTGAGTGTGCCCTTTAGGGAATGTTGTGGTGATGGAGAACGCCAAATAAGCAATCTCTGTCAACAGAAATGCTGTTGAGACTTTCAGAATATGAAATTATTGTACAAATAATACTTATTTTAGGTTTACCCCATCATAAAGGTTTTCTGCAACTTGGTCAAATTATAAAAAACCTTGATATAAGGGAAATCCTGAAATATGATTTAAACCCCTCTTGTTAGGCATTAATTATATTCAGCAGGCTTAACTACATGGAGCTAGATATTATTAAATAAAATGTCAGCTAATGGGACATGGAACATAAATTACTTTTTATGCATTTAAAATGGCATCTTGTAAACATTATGAACGTTTTCTGAATGACATAATATTAAGCAAAACCTGTTTAAACTTCATTCAAACTAACAGGAAATGCAGTGATCATACTTTATTATGTAGATCTGATTGGCTGAAAGAGGGCAAGCCCCAATAGACGTTAACAATCTGAATATGTTTTTTGAGTTCTGAGATCTCCATTTGAAAAAAGAAAACACACTGTGACATATCTAGTACTCCTTTTCTGATCCAACAAAAATAAATCTTTCCATGTCCTTTTAAATTCAAATCACGCTTATTACGAGAGAAGGATCATTTTAACATAGTGCTGAAACCACCAATTACCCTTAATGTGACAGACAAATGCATTGAGGAAATGCTTGTTAAAGAGTGATGTAGGTTATTTTGTTGATTACATATGCATAGATTTAGCCTTATTATTTTGCAATTAATTACTGCTAGGCAGAGGGACTGACTTGGCTGGTGCACGGTGTTCCTTTTTTATACCAGTGTTGGCATCATAGTTTTATTTTTGGGTCATTTTACTGTTGACCTAAATAATTTTTATCTTTGCTATTAGTATGTATCAGAAATTCAGATAATGGTATAGGTTGTGAGTAACACTTTGCATGGTGAATCCTACGTTATTTTGGGAACTTCATATGAACCTTTTTGTGAATTCCACAGATTTTTTTTTTTTGTATTTTTGGTGTATTTCTGCCTACACTACAAGGCCTAGGCCAGCACATTCTCTTGTGGCAGCAATCTGCCAGTGCAGTGCTATGTCATCATTTTTGTATATGTGTGTGTGATAGCAGTAACTGGTGTGTGAGGGATGCACAAATTGGCATAGGCCTGAGGCAGCATAAACTGAAATAATCCTGTATTTTTTTTATATTTTTTTTTTTACACTGAAATCACATATCTCTTGTTGTGGCTTTCTACAATAATATCCCTGAAACATCATATTTTTATTTTGTAAGGCACAAATTTGTGAAACCATGGCCAATCTGAGACAAAAATATTGCTGTTTCTCTTCCCCCTTTAACACAATACATACAAAGTGCATTATTTCTTGTTAAGCTGTTTTGTTTTAACCAATAAACTAGTAAAAGCTTCAGGAAATGTAAATCCCCCTTGAAAACTTAACAAAAGTAAACTTAAACTGCCAAGTCTATAGACTCAACGCTCATTCCTCCCTCAGCTCCCCTTCCTTCAAATCCATTCATGTCTTTTGCTGAAGGCTGTTTACACCACTCCTACTATTTTTTTTTTCTTTCTTTTTTTTTAACACCCAAACAAAAGGGTTGAAGAATGACTAAAGGAACTTGAATTTCAGGCCGACGCCACAAACTGGTGAATGACTGATTTAATATCAAGCAGGTGTGCGGATGCTGCTCATTCATGTCTGGTCATGACCAATTCCGCAGACTAAATATCTTCTCCACTAAGTTAACCCATTGCTCTTTCTTGGAACTGTAGCTTTGTTATGACTTTAGTCTTATTCCCGTAAGGCACCATTTGTCTACTTTAGAGGGCAAAGGTGAATGTTGGGTGCTAACCACAGCCCACAGTGTCTTATCTGTGTGCTATAGCCATTTGTGACACCTCCTGTGTTAATGAACCCCATGGCTGTTATCACAGTCTAGGTACAAATCTCGCCACTCAGTGTGATATATTTAGGAATGGTAATAAGCTGTGAAGGGCAATGGAGTGTACTTAATCTACATTACAAAGGTGCAGTAAATACAAGAGGGTCATTCATTAAGTATTCACAATTTATTATACCAGTTTCTATGTCTTTGTATGTATGTTTGGCTGTGTGGTCTATTCATATACAAGTTTAATTGTGTGTGTGGTAAGGGGGGTTATGTTTGAGTGAGTTTGTCCTAACCTGAGAACCCAAGCCTGAAAAAAGATGCCCTTTTAAGTCCCAAGCCAAGTTAGCTTCCAAGTAATTTTCAGGTGTAACCCTCCTGTCATGAATATAACCCATCCTGTATGACTCAAAATTCTCTGAATGGCATTTCTTGAAATGTTTTACTGAAGCATACCACTCCTTGTTCGGTGATCTTCTTTTTTTTTCTTCTCAATAGCCCCACCTTTGTGTTACATACTCATTCTTGTAGCACAAAAAAAGTTGAGTTTTCTTGCAGACACCAATTACTTTTAGGAGCCGAGGTTTTTTTGGCTTTTTGTCAAGGTGTGTGTGTATAGAGTTAGACACACGCTTATTTTATATATATATATATATATATATATATATATATATATATATAATGTGCGTGCATAGTCATTTGATAGTTTTTTTCCTACATTGCTTTATTGTTAGAGTACTAAACCGGGAAATGCTCAAATGTAGTAACTACTAATTGAACTTCAGCAAATTGACCCCTGCAGTGTATGGCTTGATCACCGTCCTGTATAAAATGAATACGGGTTCTGCCTCATTGCAGCACTGTAACTTTTTATCTTTCCTCGCTGTTCTGCTGCAGTGCATCGTGGGATTTCCATTTATGCTGAATGGGCTGCTTGTTTGAGGGGGAGGAAGTGAACTCCCTGTAGGATTGAGGGGGATGGGGGGAGCGTCCTGTTTTATATGCACAGAACAGCAGTTTCCAAAAAAAAAAGGACAGAGTGGATAGTGAGAGAGGATCTCCCCAAACATAGGGGTGTTGGTGGCAGCTGCAGGCTTTGCTGGAACAGCTCTTACTATGGAAAAATGCATTTAAATGGCTATCTCATAGGATGCACTGCATTAATAAGACCACTGCAGCGTTCCTAAGAGGAGTTAAGAGTTCTTTAGAGAGACTCCATCAAAGCCTGTGGGTCAAAAACTGAGCCTCTTTTTGAGAAGATCTGCAAAACATTTGGAAACGGGCAGCTTACCCCCCAACCACTCAATCCCCTGTTCCAGTCAGAAGTTTAAATTGAAACCATTGAAGTGTCTGTAATCTTATGGAAGGTCTTTTTTTCCTTAAGGACCTTATTATTCATGATAATTCTGTCACAAATACTCAGCATATGTTTTTATTCATTTTCTATGCCGACACCATCCTGAAAGATTGCCTCACAAATATGATTTTATTATCACCACAGCAATGGATGATGTGGACATAAACTGAATTGTGGTGTGTGTTTATATATATATATATATATATATATATATATATATATATATATATATATATATATATATATATATATATATATATATATATATATATATATATAACCTTTTTTAAGCTGAGTGGTATGCAAATTTAGTCAATTAAGTGGGAGGTTTTTAATTAACGGTTTTAAGTTCATGTGTGAAGTGCCTCGACTTAATCAGTTTTCACAGATTTGTTGTTAATTTGCTAAGTTTTTTTTGTGTGTTTCTGAATAAGTATGAAAACTGTGATTTCCTTTTTAATTCCTTCAGGAATCCGTAGTAAGAGAAAGTGATGGCAATCTTGATTAACTCCAGTTTGCTTACACCCATGGAATGGCATTTGTATAATTGCTTTAGTGTATTAAGTGCAAAAACGTGGAGTCAATCACTGTTTAGAGGTGGCAATTTATAATGTACGGGTTGCTATGAAGAAAGATTACATGGATTCTTAGTTTTAAGACTATTTACTATCCATTTTGATAACTATGTTTAATCCATAACAAATACATGATTGTCAGATAACATGTAAAACCAGTCATTAATAAAACATAACTTTTGTACTTTATTTGCATTGTAAGTAAATGTAATTGTCTGAGTTTAGCTACCGAAGAAATCCTCAACTTTTGAGGTGAAGATAGACTATAACAATCATATTCTGTGTATCAATCCTATTCTACGAAGCCGTTATACCCATGTAGGATGAGTAATCGGCTCCATTCAAATCAATGAGACTAATATCTTCAGCCTGGGGAAGCAGCATTAGCAACGTAGCCTGTTCTTCAGAGCATTTGAAGTTCAAGTATCCTTTGTCTAAGTCATGCAGTGAGGAGAATCTGGGGAACAAAAGAGAGACTTCAGCTTCACCCTGGAATGTCACAATACTGCTTCTAGAGAGTGTTGCATTAAACTTGAACTCTTGCCCCACAACCCTGGCAGTCTGTATTTATGTGTTTCTTCCAATTGTGGGGAAAGACTATTCTGTCAGTAATTACTCTGGATTAAAAGTCAGGGGACAAGCACAGAACAAATCAATGTGCCCAGAATCTAAATAAGGCCAGCTTTAGATTTATATTCACTATAATAGAATAATGCAGTGGGCAAGGCTACCCTTGAATATATAGATAGATATCAGTGAGTGAAGCGTAATATCTATTCTCCATGGATATAACATAGTGAATGGATTCTCTCAGCTAGATTGGACTTGCCCTCACGACTGCCCAGTTCCTGTTTACAAAAAAAAGTTAAGGCTTCAGCTCCGCTTCTGTATATAATGACTCTTCTACATGTGTAGCTATCCCCAATATAAACAACTGGTACAAGTGCTATAGCATCCAAGTTAAATATATGTTTAAGAAACATAAGAGTGACTGGATTACCTATTTGTCTCCAGTGCAGACATTACAATGGAAATATGAATGGTATTTGTTGGAAGGCCTCTGCCTACAATGCAATACTTATATAATATCAACACTTTTTTTTTTAATAGTAAGTAGGTATATATATATATATATATATATATATATATATATATATATATATATATATATATATATATAATCACACTCTGCAATTCAAGTATAAGTGGGATAAGCATATGTCCATCTGAGTATTAATTCAGCAAAATCTTTTGTCTAGCTAGATTGGGCAGGCATTTTGGTTCATATCTGTTTCCTAAATTTCACTGTTCTTTATTTGACATCTTAAATGAGCAAGTTTTAATTAATCTTACATTACAGCTCTGAGAAAACAATTTGGACATACAGTTGCCATGCTATGATCTGTAACTTTACCAATCGTCTCATTTTATATAAAATCCCTTGATTTATCTACTCCCTGTCTTTTTGTAGCTGTAAACCTATCTATTCTTATTAATCAGCATCATATAAATCTTGGTTTTGATACTAGATCAGAACCAATAGGCCCATCTATCTACCTAAAAGGCTAAGACTTAATTAATCCTCAGGATAGTCATATGCATATCCCATGTGTTTTGGCTCTTACAGTTCCCAGAGATCGGAAATCATCTGCAGTTGCTATCTAGTCCCTCCTGGATATAAGGAGTTAAAGGGCTGGCTGCTCATTGTAAGTTCTTACTGAAGTATGTACGTGTTCTGAGGGTTTATTCTGACGCCTGCGCCTCTCATAGGACGGGGATTGTGAATAATTTAACAAGTGCAGGCAGGGTTGTCTACAGAAGCCACATTGTTAGAAATTCTCCAGTCAGCAGACAGCTAGTCTAGGCAGGAGTTGAGGATGCTTTAAAGTCAATATTCCGTCATCTTGTCAAAGTTAACTGTTTGAATGCCAGGGGGCATTCAGTTTAATGTGTAATTTAGAGTTCGGAATACAGCACTGCGAAAGAATTCCAAACGCTAACGTATATATTTATGAAATCTGCAGTAGTCTAGTGACAGTTTATATGAACTAGTTAAACAAATATATATATATGTATATAAAACTTTTAACCGGTGCGCTTTGTTAAAAGATAGAGAAGGATTCGTCAAGCTTAAATTTTAAAATCATTTCAAATAAAATGTTGCCAGCAAGAATTCAGACTACCAAGGCATCCCCATTGTATAATTGCTGATGCATTGAGAGTGCTGCCATTCAATCAGATGCAAGGTTTCTGGTACATCAAATATGGGTGAAACTGCTATGCAGAGAGGATACATAGCAAGCAGTTGGTGGGGGACTGCTGAATCTTGATAATACAATATAAGTTGGTATACTAATGGGGAAGATATAGTCCATATTTTATTCTGCAGCACATTGAAAGTAACTGGTTCACTTTGTACTGTGCATCAAAATGCATAATATCTAAACAATGTCCAATGATGACTTTTTTTTTGTCCTATGTTTACAGTCTATTATTGGTCCAGTGTTTTTGGTATTGTAACAAGCCATAATATAATGTTGCTGGTGGTTTGAATCCTTGCCATAATAGCATGCCTTTTAGAAATGTAATTGTTAATTGGTCTAGTTCAGCAATGCCTGTCATTGGCATTGTAGGGGTTAATGCAACTAGCTGCCCAAATGAGTCTCTTCCTGCAGGGTAGTCTGTGTTCATTTATGGCACACAGCCCTGTTCTCTTAGGGTTTATGTTTGAGGACACTGACACATGGCCTGCTCACAGGAATAAATAGATTCTGGACATGCAAACCCAACTCCAAACTTGTCTGACTGCACAAACACACACCCATCACCCTCTCCTTAAGATCCCAGATGGTAAATAGCAGCAGGAGGTAAAAGGGGATCTATTGTCTCTTTTCTTATGCCTAATTTAAGTCTTCTCTGTCTGTCCATCTCCCTTTTCCAGTTTCTTTCTTCCCTTTCTGACTCTTTCTCTAAATGATCAAATTAGGCTGTCTATTTGTGAGCCTGGAGAGAGGAAGAAGACAAATGAACCTAAACCTCACTCTGTATTTTGGTGGTTATGTGTTTTACATCATTGCCTCTGAGTTGTAAAAAAAAATCTATTGACTTTAAAAGTTCCATTTGGTTTTGTGAGTTGGTTGCTTCAGTCTTTTTTGTTTTTAATATTTTTTATTTGTTCAAAAATTTAAGGGTAATCATTTTTAACAGATGATACATTTTACGTATGTGCCAAAAAAGTTGTCTTAGTTTTCAACATGTCATCATAAAGCAGCAAAAATGGCAACACTTCTTAATATACATTTTTTGTTTCTTTTTATTTATTCCTTTGCCACACGTGCCGCGCATTTTTACATTTGCTGGTCAAGCTAAACACTCTCCAAGCTTTGCATAATTGCCTTGAATCTGGAGATTTTGGCAGATGCAGATGTGTATCTATTAATATGTAGTCAAATGTATACAGATCTAAGAAAAATAGTACTTTTTCATGCATCAAGAAAAGTAGAACTGTTTTTTTTCTCAACTTTTGTCAATGCAGTGTTTTTGTGCAAGGCTGTTTTTTATATTATTTATCTCCTGCCTTTTTCAGTAGGGAAGCCTTGCATCTCTGCTGCCCTTGCTGTGTCCCCCAAGTATCAGGGGACCCTGCTTGTCACATCACAGTGGATTTATGGTGGGATTGAAGCTACCCTTCCATGACCCGGACCGCTGCCAAACACTGGCCACTGCTTTTCTTTCTAGCTTCACTTGATTGGATCGGAGTGCTTGGTGAATTGAAAAATTGAAAGGATTAATGAATTCCCTCTGTGCTGGGGTGACTGTCCCTTTGTCTGTCTTTGTTTTATGCTGTTGAATATTAATGAAAAGGGGTGCAGGGTCTGGTTACAAGTCCCTGGTCCTTCAAAAGGTGAAGGGGGTGGGGGGCAACTTTTTCTTTTTGTTTTGCAAATATTGGCGTTGATGAAATCCTGTGTGGTTGTCAGGTTGCATTTGGGATTTGCACATGCAACGCTCATGGCAGCTGTGTTGCCTGCTTCTTTTGCAGCAAAGAGGTTATTGAAGTAGAGGATATATTAGTTTTGGGGCTTAAGCTACAACAGAAACACGTCAACTTTTCATTTGACTTAACCTTACACCCCAAAACTATTATTTGAGGCAGCAAGCCATTGTGTTCTCTATTCTTCCTCTAGAGGACATATTTCCATTTCATTTCAGGTTGGAAACCATTTGTGGCACTAATGCTAAATCCTTTGGGATATAGAATTACATCTCATGCATCTGAAATACACCACTATGTTTATTATTAGGACTATTAACATTTTTACATAATTGTTGAGGATCAAAAGACACAAGTCCATCAAGCCCAAGCTTTTTAGACTTCCTCTGATCTGAAATCCTATTCACTGCTGCTTAATCTAGAGCATTGTATAGCGGGGAAATAAATGCCACACATGGCAACCATTGCTCACACAAGCACCTTTGTAAGTAGTGTGTTGCTGGTCTCTTTATAAACTCTTAGTTTATTTCTTGCATATTTCCCCCCCCCCCCCTTTTCTTGGACATTTGGCTGGCTTTTTATCTTGCATAGCTTCCAAGCTTTATCTGGAATGGGAAGCCGCATGATATAAATGAATAGAAGCTAGTGTTCCTTTGTTAAGGAAGCTTTCTCTTTCCTCCTACTCAGTACTCCTGCTCCATAAGCCTTGTGGGCCTTTCTGTTTGCATGGTGTGATTGGAAGAAAGAGTCTGTCCCTTTCAGTTTAATGGACAATATGACAGTTGCATGTCATAGTAATCCATGCGGTTGTAACTGTGGCATTTAATCATAGTCTCATTTAACCAGTTTATAATATAGGACATTTTCACTTCTAAAATCTTCAATATCTATATACATACACAGGAGTTAAAATACCCATGGAAGCCAGATCTCCTATAATTTTATACTTTTGACTCCTATATATATTTTCCAAAGTGTAATGTATATCTTTAAAGGGCTTTCTTCAAGGCTTCTAGAAACAGCCTGTCTGGCTTCTATAACATTGTGTCCACTCTTGTACGTAGAAATACTAGTCCCTGGTTCCTCAAACAGTCAGAATATGTCTATGTTTGATATCATTTTGTCAACTCGTGTCTTATAGTGGCCATGCAGTTCAAAACCTTTTTCGATATACACTGTTAATCAAATTCCATTCTGAACCATTACTAAAAATGTGAAGAAGAAATATCTACTACAATCTGTGCTTTTCATTATTGTAACATTCTTTAACCATAATTATTTGGAAATAGGAATTTGCTGTGTTTTAGAGGGGGGGGGGGAGTATTTTCATCCAGTAACTTAGAACATATTAGATTTTTTTAATCCACAGTGGATATTTCCACACTTTTTATAGATCTGCATGGATCTGATGTTCAGTTTATACTATAAGCTTTACATGTAGACACAGGATTGTCTGGCCTTAATTAGAAGATGAACATTAAAGTATAAGACAGGTATCACCGGAGGAGAGCTCCTTCAGGAGCCTCCTTCAGGATGTAACCCAAGCAGCTGGAAATAACGTGAGAATGGTAAATAAAACCTAACAAATGCCTTGGTAATCTGTACCACCTCCTCCCACATTCGAAGAAGGGAACTCTTCCAGGCAGACCTTGTTTGGAAGGAATCCAAATGATGCAGCTCATGAAGGATCTTACACCAGCAAGTCACTATCTAAATGTATATTTCCAACTATTTGGCTTTTTGCAGCTATAGAAATAAAGCTACTTATCTAAGTTTGTAATCAGTGTGCAGGTGTTCTGTTGAGGGAGGAAGGAGTTTGGCTCTTCATCCTCTCAATTATACAGTAATGATTACGCCACACCTTTTCTTTTCACCATGATTATACATATTCCCAGACCTTACCTTACACACTGGGGAAATGAGTGGTTGGACTGTATTTGTTCTATTCCTATCGTGAAACTGAGATAGTCTGACAAATGAAGAAAATCCTTTGCTGCTGCAAATTACTGGCTAGGTGACGGGAAGTATTGACTTCTAATATTAACTGGTTGCTTCTCCCGCTCAGAATAGCAGTGTGCTGAGAATGTACTTGGATCTATTACCTCTTCCTTGGAACAGAGATCTTTACCCCCAGTGCTAGAAATTTATTCTGTTGACCCTCCACCATAAAATGGTTTAAGCCGTTCAGGGAAATCAAAAATACTTGGTGCGTCACTGGTTTTCCAACTTTAACTCTTTCCATTTCCATTCTGGTGTTCCAGTCTGGCACTAATTACCTGCTGTTCTCTTTTATGATGTTTGATATTCCATAATATAACCTATTTAACTTGACATGTGCCACAATTAAGATTTAACCCATGCACAACATTTCATCTATTTCTTACCTGCTTAGTGAAGTAACATATACAGGTGTTTAGTGTTATTTGACATGTATTTGATTTAGATCTTCTTAAAAATATCTACTTTTATCTTTGAGCTGCCACTAAGAAAACATGTTTTGTCTTTAAATATCACATCTGACGGAAGTTCTTTGATATCAGACAGGGAGCTCTCTGTCTCCACAAAGTCACGTTGGTGTCTGTTCCGACTTCCTCTTTTCATTAATATTGCTTGTTTCAGCTGTGCAAAGGCGGTTCTTGTTTTTGGTAAACTTGGTTTATTGTAAACAAAAGCTTTTCTTAAATAGACTTATCATTCTGAAATCTCAAAGCACTTTTTCGCACAAGGATACATGCAACATTGGTGGCATTGCCTCAAAATTAGAAATGCTGTTTATTTTAGGAGTTGCTGAAGTCTTGACAACTTTTTTTTTTTTTTCTTCACCGTGAACTACAATGTGATCTTCAAATATGGCTTCTGTAGTTATTGATTTCTTTCAAGATGTTTGTAGAAGTACAACATGTTGCACCTTTGGACAATGAGACGTCCATTAACTTGATATGTCTATTTACTATTTTGACATGTTCAGTTTATAAGTAACTAGTAACATATGTTCCATGTTTTGCTATTCGACCAATTTCCACAATTTAGACACCTCTAAATCTTTAATATGAGGTACACATACATTTTAAACCTTTATTTTGTTTACTCCTTATTTTTAGATTTATGGTTTGTTTTTAGCTGGGCAGATGCTGTTATTTTGTTGATTATATTGTGGACATGATGTACACTACTACTCTGTAAGCACTATATTGAGTGTAGAAATTAATCTTTAACTACACCTTCCCTTATCGGTGACCTCAATGGATCTCTGGCACTGGCTGCTGTATTTATACAACTTTTTATTTTCCAAGGTATTTACAACAAACCTAGGCTAAATGTTAATGATGAGACTGACTTAATGTTGTCAAAGTTCAAGATACTATATGGTGTAACAGGACAGCTGCCTTTGTGGCTTACTCAGACCTCAAACACCAGCACTCTAATATCTGTAAATTGTCAGCCGGTGAGCAAGGAAATAGTCATGATGAAGTGATTCAGTGTCCAGACTGATTATTATATATGAGGAACGGAACTGATAAATACATTCTTATCTGCCTTACCACGTCAATGCTAGTTTACTAAGGCACACGGGTAACTGTCTCATACAAAGTGTAATATTAAACATTAGTGGCTTGATTCTTATTCTTAAAAAAGTGTATAGACTCTGGGAGAAGTAGTTGTGATGTTGTCTTAGACCCCCGCACCATCTCCTCCTCGCCCAAGACAGACAGATTCCTTGCATCCTTGTATGCTAAAGCCAAGGATGCTACACAGGAAGCTGTGTGAAATCCTGCAATAGCACCCAGATATGCTCATTGTGAGCCGAACGTGTCCTCTGCCAGCATCCGATCACAGTACACAAAAGGGAAAGCTCTGGTCAGTATCAGGCCAGGTCACAGCTGTTGACTGCGTTCTTTCTGCCCTGTAGAGTTCAGGAGGGCTATTATTTATCATGTCTCTTGTATTCACTTGGCGCCCTGACAGGGCTGTGACTGTCTGAACATCACATGATACCCATGGGGTGACCTGCCAACAGTGGGCAGGTCACTGTCGGGGTGCCCACACTCTCTAAAAGTTACATTTAACACTTTCAGTGCAACATAAAAGTACTAAAAATGCCAATTACAAAAGTATCCATTATTTTTCAGACCGTTTTGATATCATGTTTATTTCTCTGATATATGTTACTGTCATTTAGCTGTGCCTTCTGGAGTGTCTCTCCAAAATGTGACATGTTTGCCTGAGGTTTCCAAGGTGTCATAAATTAGACTTTAATCTGCGATATATGTTTCATAACTGGTAATGAATGCTTTGTGACTGATAACTGAACACTCCTTAAGCCAGACGTCTTGCATGAATGAACCTTAGCTCAAGGAGAACCCTATAATAGATTTAATTTACTACTCCTTTAGCAGCCAAATACTTAACATCGCCCAAATCCATGAGTATATCAGTTGATTTTGAAATGGTTAAAGGTGTCTCTCTTTATATTATTGTCATGTTCCTCCAGCCCTATTGAGACCCAGCTTTATAGGGGGTGCAGTTGAATGTCAGATTGGATGAAGATAAAGCCCTCTGGTCT
This sequence comes from Discoglossus pictus, assembly GCA_027410445.1. NCBI lineage: Eukaryota > Metazoa > Chordata > Amphibia > Anura > Alytidae > Discoglossus > Discoglossus pictus. The sequence continues at coordinate 149,168,182 of CM050169.1, forward strand.
GAGCTCAGAGCTCTCCTAGAGTTTAGCTGTACTGGAACAAATCATTCAAGACAATACTTTGAGATCCACCTGGAGTTTTTCTTTTTTTTTTTTTTTATATATTTTTGCAGCATCAGCGAGATGGAAATGAATTTGAGAAAGTTTAAGTGGAAAAAACACTTCCCTTTAAAGCAATACAATACATGTATCCTTTGTATTTCTGGTAACACACCGTACATATGAGTAGGGGGAGAGTGGGAGTTTACGAACTGATTTTAAAGTGATAGAACAAGTTTTTTTTAAATGTGAGTGGAAACATGAGATAATTCAGCTTTAATGTTAGGAATATGACATCTTCAAGAGCTGTCTCTTGGATTTTGTGTGTTGGAGATATTGCAAGTTTATTTTTGCCGTACTTATAATTGAGTTTTGATAAAATTTCATTTTTTTTTAGCTTTTTTTTTTTATTTCAATATATTATCCATATATATACACTAAAATATATAAATACACTAAAAAGTCTAAAACAGCCAGTTGTGAAATATGAATATTTTGTACAGTTATAAACAAAGATAGTCTTAATTATATTCTGATGAGTCTAACACTGCTATTAAAAGATATAACCCCAAGATGTAAGACTACGAAGAAAATCATTCGGTGCTTTGCCTGGGCCCTGTGCGATGTTCTGTGGGTAATTTAATTAACGGTTCACCATCTGACACGCTGCTGTTGGGGGAAATAAAGACGAAAAACTTTGATGTTTTAGAAGACTGAAACCCCTAAGGAAAAGGATCTGGAAGCAGATACGTTTACCCAAAAACAGAGGGTTCCTTTGCTGGCAAAAGCCAGAGATCAATATGAAGACCAAGCAATGGTCGTTGTATCTATGAGGCTTCCCTTTAGGTCTTTAATAGTACAAATGCTCTTTAAAATGTACTTGTGTCAAAGTTCCTACAAATAGTGTGTGTCTAGACACGCACCCAAATATATATAGCATTAAGCACAATTCAGACACCACCAGTTTTAAAACAAATGAGAGCCATTGCTATAGAGATGAAACTGAAATGGACTATTATTGAAGAAAAACACGCTCTCCCACGCTGGGATTGGGCCACCTGTTGCCCATCACAGATCTAAAATGTAATACTATTTTGTCCGCATTGTCGCAAATTGTATATTCTCACAACATATTCCTCAATCCATACCAAAAAAAAACACACATTTCACCCCTGGCTATTGGAAATGTTGGGAATCTGAGAGGCTTGTGTTTTTATTAATCTGGAACAGACTGAAATAGAAAAGGCAGACATCTAATCCTTTATCCATGTACTCAGACTAGGATAGAGGGACAGACAGTACAGTTTCATTCATTTAACCCAGCAGGGTTCACAAATGATAATCCACTAGATTGAGTATTTGAATGTCTGAATGGGGGCAAGCAGGAACTATACTGTGAAGAAGAATATAATGAAATGTGTGTATGTGTGTGTGTATATGTATGTATATATATATATATATATATATATATATATATATATATATATATATATATATATATATATATATATATATATATATATATAACAAGATTACATATTCTACACGTTGTAAAGGTAAGGCAACAGGTTCATAGATAACGTGTTTTTTATGGATTTATTTTCAACCTTGAGCTGTTGATGAATATCTCCTTTCTGTGAATTGTGTGGAAGTCCTATGAATTTACCTACTTTACAAAGCTGTCACAATTAATAAGCAAACTATTTTTAATTTTTATTGTGCGAGTTGGAAATTCTAAGCACTTGAGTGTAAAATGTTAATGTCTACATTCATAGTATTGTAATATTGTTTGACGGTGATATGTTTGAATAAAAAAACCTATTGTAGGAAGACATAATATTATTATTATTATTATTATTTGTAATGCGCCAACATATTCCGTAGCGCTATACAGGGGTTAAGTACATGGCAAGACAAAATTAACACCTTACAAAGAATAGAGGGCCCTGTTTTTGAGCTGAATAGATGTTCAAGTTTGATCTTCTTTATCAAGGAAGACCAAACTACTATGGTGTTTCACAATGTACCTTTAACCTCATTACTGTCAGAGGTTATTCTGCATTTTATAGGTTTATAGAGCGGATGCGGCTCAGACCTGACTATCTAGTGCTGTTGACATGCTTTTATAAGTTCTCAGCACCAGCTTATGCAACTGTCTCCTGAGCAGGAAGGGGTCATTTGAGGCAGCTGTCTTGATCTGGCAGGATTCACATCTCCACTTGGAGGCTGTCTGGAAGGATTTGTTCTCTTTCTTTTTCAAGGGGCACACTGAGGCAGTAACGAGGATTAGAGTTTAAACAAAAGTTCATTTGATTTTTTCTCTCCCTCAGAATGGCCTTGGCTTTTGCTGCAAGACATTCCTTATTTAATATTAAGCTTGAATATTCTGCATTGCAGGATTCATCCTTCCAAGGTCTGACTGATTCTGCTTTCTGCAGCTTTCACTAATGGCAATATGTGCAGATTGTATTATAATGTCACCAGGGGCCTTGGTGACCTGTTTGTGTCACAAATCAGAGAATCCTCAGTCCAAGTACCTTAGGGTAAGCCTGGTATAATGCATTATTTTCCATTGTAGCATTTCTAAAAAAATACATTTTAATTCAAATAAATATGAACAAATAAACAGAATAATGCTTTTGTCGCTGGGTAGTGAGAACTGTTTGCGTTGTAAAGTAAAATGTATCTTCACTTTATCACACACCCAAGTACCAACAGTATTTGCAGTTGCTGATTTGTATTATTCTGCAGAAGTGCTTGTGTCCTACTGTCTATCATTAATATTGAAATCTGTCAGCACCCCAGCCGATCTTCTCACTATATATTAGATCATACCTTTGAAAATAAGCCCCAAACAGCAGACAGGAAGGTTTTGGTGGGTATAATTAAACTTTAAAGCAGCTTTAAGGATTAGCAGGTCCACCCAGGTAACTATCACTTCCTCTGGCATGGGGGAAGTATTGAGTATTCAGGCAGGCAGAAATGCTGCTATATAACTAGGTGGGATTGTAGGCAAGTCCTGTGATATAGGAACCCCATTTAAAACTAAAATCCAGAAGACTCATGGCTTACAGGACCCTGGGCTTTGCCCTTGCTTATTTAGCTCAGCCAGCTGTAAATGGAGTAATAACAGACACCAAAGCCTACGGGAAAGATACCATTTGATCTAATTTCTTTGTTGCTCAGCTGAGAGCATTAGGGGCCCTTCAGGAATTGAAGCCTGTGATTATTATAATCTTTAGTACTGGCCCTCACTTGATTGTGTGGTAGCATAGGGCTGAATGAAAATGACTTTCATAAAAGGGTGGAATACTGCAATACGACATACAAATTAATATATTTATCCACCACAAGCTTTTAAATTACATTTCAATCGGTGTGATAGACGATAACTATACGTTTTTGCTTTTGCAACATGGCAGCGGTGCTGAAATAAACAAGGACAGCAAACCACTCATAGCCATTTGGTATAAAGCTACTAGTTTTTGTTGTTTTTTTTAAAGATGTAGAGCTTTATTTAATTATTGTAAATAAGACTCTTGCTATACTGAAAAAGTAGTAATTCACTTTTAAAGTTCAGTTATATATTTTTCACTGGAATTTTTGTAGCCTGGACAAAAGGTACCACTTCAACCTGAAAAGCAGACATAGTTGGTTAGCTCTTAAAATTGCCCCTTCATTGTGTAAAGACATAATTTGTCCATGCACATGTTTATTTTTACTTAAACTGCACTAAATTCATCCATTGTGCAGCTATTCTTATAAAACCTAAGCTACGAAATGCTTGCATTTTAATTGTACTTAAAAGCCCTGGGGTGTTGCCATGCGAGGACCTTTATGAGTTTTAATCTGCTTGGTCCCCCCTAAACACATAATTTCTTTGTGGCAGGAATTATTTTCCTGCCCCTACCCAATTAAGCCTGTTTTCTGGTGTTAACTTATTTATAGTCAATGTGCATGTTGAATTTAGAAAACAACTTCCTCCTTCTTTTTTTCCCACTATATCCATGTTTAACACTTTCACTTCAGGGTCTTTTAAGAGGTTGTACTTCCTACTTACTGGTGGTAAACCATTTTTTTCAGTATCTTGGCTTCCTATATGTAACCGTTGAAATTACTTGGTTATAAATTCACCCAGGCTGGCAGGGGTTAAACCTTGTGGACTCTTTGGCTCCAGTAGGTACATTCATATGGTTTTTGTTTAGCATTAGGATGTAAATTACATCAGCGCAATATATAAGCGGATATATCGGCCCTTCTGCAAGCCAGATGTTGGAAGGATTGGATCCGACAAGGGGGGCAAAAATGCAGGGGAAAAAGAACCATTTGTGCTGAGGATTTACTGCTGAGCCTGGAGCACATTTCAGCAGACAGGGGTACAGGCGTTCATTATAGTGACAGGGCAGAGGCCTGCTTAATACAAAAATTGTGCTAATAACCCTGGGAGAGACGCATGCTTTTCTTGGTTATTTCTAACCAGGAAATGATGCACAATACTTTCTTGTCAGGTCCTGTCCAGAAAAGAAAGTGAAGCTTGGATTAAATTGAATGTACTCCCATTAAATTCAGAGGCAAATTTCTTTGGGAGAGGCTTGTGGGGAAAACAAAACAAAAAAATGGCACATGTACACACATGTTCACAATAATGTACCAAAAAGTGGCGTTACCATGACCAGACATGGACTATGAAAAACATGAAGGCTGTTACATGCTTTAAATACTCCACTTATTGACATATTTGCAGCCATTGGCTAACTATCACATCCCCGGGGGGCAGCTGTATTTGACTGGAAATCCATAGAAAACCATGTGATCTTTACTACAGATTATAAAAAAACAAACACGAGCATCTTCGTTCTTTTCCCCATAAGATGTGTAGGTTTTAGCTGAAGCACCAGGGTAGACCCTTTGTGGAAAAAAAAATATATAAATTATTATACTACATAATTTTTGTTGCGTTTTTTGAGCTAATAGATAATATTGTTGCATAAAAATCAAAAATACATATTTTTAGATTGTGAAAAAAATATATATTTTCAAGTATTGCAGCAGAAATGTTAATATAAATGGCCTTTACATTAACGGCTTTTCTATTCTTTTTTCCATGAGATCTGCAGTACCAAGTAATCTCCAGTTGAGTAGTTTTTTTTTTTTTTTTTCTTCTCCTTTTATTACCCCTTTAAATCTCTCTAAGTAGTCATTAGAAGGTCTTCTTAGTATTTAGGCCCCTAATAGTCCTCCTGCCTGATGGCTTTTCAAGACAGAAGCTTAATCCAGAGTTCATTGTAAACAAATAGCAGGGGAAAAGGCAGGTTAAGCTTTGTACCAAGTGGGAATGTTTATAAAGAAAAGGTATGTAAGATTTGCTATAATAAATCATTCTACACAACCAAAGAAGACTTAGTTTAGATTAGTTAATCCTTAGACAATATATGTTCTTGAACAGAAGAGTGTGAAAGCCCAATTATATATAATTTGAAATTTTGAAAATAACCTCTCTAGTTCCAGAAAATGTAAAAAAAAAATATTTTTTTCTGGAAATACACCATTGGCTTTTTTAAACAAACCATTTTAACTATTTTTAATGGTGGATATTATGCCATAAACTGTGCACTCCTCTCTGCCAGACACAGAATACCTTTGGAGTCCGACTGCAATTGTGTGTTGTGTTGTCCTAAGAATTCAGGACTCTTGACGTGACAAGGAAAATAATGGTGGAGTCCCTGAGCCTTGGTTCCTTGGGCCTTGACATACTGATTAATTCCAATCCAGCAGCTCATAAATAGGGCTTTTTGATTGGATTTATTTTTCATTTTTATGATTGTGAGAATGAGTTGTATCATAAATTGTAAAAACACAGCAGCTGTTTTCTGCTGACCTCAGGGAGTCAAAAGCACTAAATCGGTTGAGGACTCCAGTGGATGACTTCCATATTTTAACATGCAAATCTACAAACTGGAGTGAAATATAAAAAAAAGGCGGTAGCCTGTTTTATATTTAATAAGTATTACTAAAGTGTGTAACCATAACATCACTAGTCTTGATTGTATTCTCTAGTATACAATGTTGAGTAGACGCATATTATTGGGAAAAAAACAATAATTTTATGACTACCATTCATATTGACCTTTAGAAATCTTTACACTGGAGCAGTTATAGGTCATGAGTTGATGACCTAAAACTGACCTTACACATTATACCCCATTGACCATGTTTTGAAATGCAAGACTAGCCACTATGGAACTTTGGTGTTTTGTGTTTTCTGACACCAACGTCTGCTTGTTGATTAGAAGGGCAATTCAAGTTCTTTGCAGATGGTAGACGTGGCCTGTACAAGATTCTGGGTCCAGTGCTTTTAGTTTTCAGTTTTATGTGAGGTCAGGCGGTCACTGGGTGACGGGACAGGATCTGCCATCTGGCAATCGTAAAATAACAGGGCAATACGCATTTTTTTTTTTGGTACAAGAAATGTGGAGGGGGGTTAAGGCCATGGAAAAGAAACACACAGCTCACTCTTGTCACTAGCAGACACCTTTTTATGGCTTTCATTTAACTATTGGGTGCTGGACAAAGGGTCGAAAGTTCAGACTGTCCATTTCCCTGCCCCCTTGAGATAGAAGGGCAAGCAAAGGGTGGAATGCAAAGACTGCAAAATGGCTGGTCTTTGCGAAGACCTTCTCCCAACCCCCTTTCCTTCCTTCTCACATACTGGTAGCTGCTCTGTTTTGGTTGGATAAGCTTTTTGTTGGATTTCATAAATAAGAAACAAGTTAGAGACTGCTTTTTTTTTTTTATATATATCTTTTTTAGTATGACCGACTGTATATTGATCGGTTGTGCAGATCATGGACTCTCCTTTCTAGTGGTCATTGTGTCATACAACATAAATAATCTGTTCAACTCTCCATATTTTTTTTCTTGTGTATTAAATATTTATGGGGATTTTTTTTCTTCAGTGCATTCTGATCACAAATTTTGGATTGTAAGCTTTACATCTGTTCTCTATTATTGTGTAACACACAGTTCTGCCAAAATCCCTCTGTACTGATTTTGTAATGTAGAAATGTTTGTTTTTGACAAAACCTCTGTTACTGAGTGATGCTCTTTAACACTTTTTGTGCCATAGAGGAAGGAAAACAAGAAGAAAAAAATGATCCCCTTTTTTGCTATTCGTTAACTGTTCAGATGATTTAAATTACTTTTTTGCAGCTTACTTTGTGGAAAGGGGTACTTTGCATCGATAACCCAGTTTCCACATAATTATCCTCTTTGGTTTTGCAGTCTTTTCATATGAAACAAATTCCATACTTGTGCATGATGTCAATGAAAAACTATTCTGATTCCTCTACTTGATGTCTTGGTTTTGTTTTTTCTACGATTATATCGTGTTCAAACTTGCCTATGTTTCTCTTAATATATTTGCTTTTACATAGAACACTTTCAGGCCCTCGTTTTCTATAGAATTATGTTTATGGGAAATGGCTGTCATGTAAAAATCATAAGGCTTAATAAGCAACATGTTGTGTATATAAGGATTTGCATTAGAGTTTACTTGTGACCCTTGGTACACCAAGGCATATTTTGGAAATTTATTTTGCGTCTTGATTTCCTGTCCCTTATATTACTGTACTTACATCAATTTGGAAAATCTGTAAAAAAAAAAAAAAAATTACTACCTCATTTATACACATTTTCCATCAGTGACACTTATTCCATGATGTAAAGTCAAATATTACACACTTCTAGCGGAAATCAAAAGAAGTCCTAAACGTAGCAGATTTAAGTATGATTTATTAAAAAAAAAAAAAAAAAACACTAAAACATGTATTCATTTTCTTACACAGACTGTATTTCTTGTTTCAGTTTTAAATTTGAAGTTATAAGTTGTTTTTGTTTTTTTTCTTCTTTGAAATGGGAGTGTACTCTGGTTTCATGTCCATCTTAAATATTGCCACGTTTACGTCACTGGTTTGCTCAAAACATATTTAGCTTTTTAAACTAAGGCATAGCGGGCAAAGGAACTCCTACAAAACATTTGTCACACTTCTCTCTAGCCTTGCACTTCTTTTTTTTTTTTTCCTAACAGTCATCAGTAATCGACACTTCATGCCTGCAAAGTCCACAAGGGTGCTTCTTGGCTTAAGTAGATAGATTATCTTCCCCTTGAAGAGAAAGTTTAAATCCCTGCTGGGCGGAGGCCAGGTCCCTTGTTATAATTAAGGGTTTAAAATGCAACTTTTTTTTCCTCCAAGAGTCTTTCTTCCTTTTGCCTTAGAAATGCATGACTTGCTATGAATGATACATATTAAGTGACAGCAGCAATACACCACTCTCTATTCAGGTGCAAAATCTTCCTGGTTATCATAACAAAACTGAAGCATGCTTAGCAAAATTGTCCACAAATGGTGGATGATCTTGAAAAGCCTGTGGGCCTATTGTATTTTCATTGATTTTTGAGTTTCCTCCTCTCTATTTATCAGCATTTTTTGTTTATAGTAAAAAAAACAAAAAAACACAAAACAGCCTGACATGTAATTATTATTTTTTACTTTGTTTTCCAATCGGACCATTTTTATATCCAGTCTCTGGTAAATTATAGGTGCCATTGAGTTGTATTGCACTTATTACATCTGAGAAGTAATTGAAATCTGGCCTCTTTGCCTTAGGGTCTTGATATAATTGGCAAATAAACCTTTGAGAATGTAGTTGCCTTAAATACAGCCACACCAGATGATTTTATGGTTCCACACACTTATAATTGGATTGAAAGGCAAATAAGGATTTGATTCATCCACATGTTGTGAATTGGCCCTCAAGAGTATGGGTTGTATTTTTTTTTTTACTCCTTGTTCTTAGCCTTCTGGAGTTGCCAGTTTGTAGACAAACCAAAATCGCATCCTTGTAGGGTAAATAATATCTGGAAAAGTAGCAGCTGAGGGCATTATGCCTTTGCTGGTGAAGCTCAATGAACTAGTTGTATTATGTGGGCTAGTCATTTCCTGGGTGTGTAAACTGCTTATAGAACAGATAAGAGAAGTCCTCAGAAACTATTTGGTTTGTAGGTATTACGTCTAGAGAACTGCTGGAATTACCAGTGTTTTGCAATAAGTCTCATGATCTGGTTTCAATGTTTCATTGACCTACCAGACCTTCCCTTTCTGAATCTGTCTTATTATTATTTTTAGATATTACAGTTGTGTAAGTGTGCTGTGGTTGTAATGTCCTTTGTTTTTAAAACCATTATTTAAAAAAAAAAATCATTATATATCCCAAATTAGTGTTGTTCTTTTTTTTATTTGCCAGACAATGTATTGATGAGGTAGTTTGTGGTCTTTCTAATTTGGCACTTTGGTTCAGCTTTTCCCAGCAAGAGATCTATTGAATAATAATAGCTTTGTGGTAATACTAATCTGCATGTGTAAATTAATGGACTTCAATGCATCATGTCATGATTAGGAAAGGTTTACATGCAGAGTCAATCAAAAATATTGAACCATACGCTGAAACGCAAAGCATTTTATGCATTTATTATATAATAAATATACAATCCCTGTCCTGGATGATATGCCTATGGTATCACTGATTTAAGGGTCAAGCAAAACATGCTTTGCTATTTGTCCTTTCTTACTCACTTACTGTAAAGGATAAAGTTGAAAAGTTCACAGACTTTTTTTTATTTTATTATCTTGGTTTGTGTTCTTGAAGTGACCCGGCCTGAGGCCATCAGACAGGTCAGCAGTTGTTATCTGTTTTACAGCAGTGTCTGTCTAAAGGACAGCCATCTATTCATTTATTTTTTTACAACCTTTCCTTTCAAGGAGCCAATAAAATACTTTCCCAATCAACAAATAAGATGGACAGGACTGCAAAGGCAGCTGGCAATGCATCCATATATATCATTTTGATGTAGCTGACCCTTTTCTCTTGGGATATAAGTATCTGTTCATATATTCATGCAATATGTGTGAAAGCTAATAATTTGCTATATTCGGTAGCATTGCTTTATATATGATAATCATAAGTACTATATATATATATATATATATATATATATATATATATATATATATATATATATATATATATATATATTAATATAATATTTATATATATATATTAATATAATATTTTATATATATATTAATATAATTTATATATATATATTATATTAATATATATATATATATATAAAATATTATATTATTTTATATATATATATATATATACATTAATATATTATAATATAATATTGTGTATGTGTGTATGTATGCGTGTGTGTGTATATATATGTATATGTATGTATGTGTGTGTGTGTGTATGTATGTATATATATATATATATATATATATATATATATATATATATATATATATATATATATATATATATATATATATATATATATATATAACAATTTAATTTCTTATTACATTTTTTTTTCCAAGATTCACCAAGGTCTAAATGTTCTCATGAAAATGGAGGTCTGGAATTCATATTATTTTATGGATACGCATACAAGCATTTTCTCATAATGATAGAAGTATGTAAATGGGGCTTATATAGTGAAGGAGATTTAGGAAAAGAAAACCTGTAAGTGGAAGTTTATTAAATCATTTGGAAATCCCAGTAGAGATTATATGATAGTTGGAGATCTGGAAGAAAATGGACAGATTAGGTTCCAGGTTTATATATTGACTACTCCTTTAATATTATATAAATTTGCATCCATATGTGTATATGTATAAAGTTACATGTAGCACAAAAGATGAACAGTTTATTCTAGTCTTATTACATGTTCTAACAAAGCTTCCTTCTTTTTTCTTTCATGCTCTACTTTTTGTCTTGCGCTGGATGTGGGCGAACAGGTAAGACTTGCTTTATGTTGTCTGTCACACACCTGCACATATATACACATACATTGAGCGTTAACCCCTCCCTTCCAAGAGAGAATGCAATGCATTGTTTAACAGGCGTGTAAGAAATAATCTTTTCTTAGAAAAATGTAATCTTGCTGTGCAACATTTCTCAACCCTGCTGTGACCCCAACTGAGAATGTGCTGAAGCATGTCCTACTTGTGCTCGGCTAGTTGTACCCATATACCTCATGGGAACTGACATATGGTCCAAGTCCCCCGCAAAATTACTTGAGAAACTATAGTGGAAATACCAAAAATAATAAAATGCACAGCACCTGCTTTTCACTCACTCAACTCTGTATTCTTCAGGGAGCTAGCAGAGTCATTTGGTGTTTTTTTCACTGCGAGGAAGTTCATGCAATAATGATCACACTATTTCTAGCTGTGAGACACTAGTAAGCATGATGAAACCGAGCACAGGTACCATGTGCCATAATCTGATTTGGATATATTTCCTTGGTAACAAAGATATATCTGACAGGAGCCTACCTTCATTCTGATTAGTCAGGTTGCCAAGGTACTTTTGTAATTTTATATGTGCCCTCAGCGGGACTTCACACACTACTTTCTTATAATGTATTAAGGATGAAGTTCAAAAGATCTTGGGTAAAAAATATGAATTATAATTTGTCCTGTGGTTTTATATAAAATTATAAGATTATAGAATGGTTTCTTTACATGAGGGAGAGTTATTTAAGTTCTCTACATTTTTATGGAAATGTGCGTGACTAAATTTATAAGTTGTTTTTTATGCAATTGCTATACACCATTTTGACTACCTAGTTTATTAGGCCATTTTGTCAAGATACCCCTGTTTAAGTTAATTACACTGTATGAGGCACGGGTTAACCCATATGTGCTCAAGAAGGGATATCCTTAAAAATGCATTTTAATGTCTATGGTCTGCATGAATTTGAGTTGGGAAACCATGGCCTACACCATCTTCTGCTTGTAATCCAGGTTTGGAGAGCCTGTTTTTTTTTTTTTGTTTGTTTTTTTCTAACACCATATAATTTGAGTTTAGCCGAATGTCAGATAAAATTTGCTTTCTCTGAACCTAGGAAATTCATGTCATGTTTAAACAAACTCGTTGAAACCCCACTAAAAGAACACTGTATGGCCCCAGCTTTCATACATTACAAGTAGTAACAACAACAACATTTCAAATAGTTGATCTTTTGTAAGAAATCTTGGAATGAAAATAGTGTTTTTTCCCATCATCTTTAGGTAAGAGCTCCTCTAATCCTTTTTTTTTTTTTTTTTCCATTGTGGCAGAATGTGTAGAAAATTTGCTGCATATTTTTGGTGGCCAAGTAAAGAAAAATGCTTAAAAACTTGCATCAATTTATTAAACCTGCATTTGCAGTGGTCAAAACAACGATAAAACCGGTTTGGAGATTTGTTAGTGTTGATCTCTCTTTTGAGCCTCCAATACATAGCCAAAGCTGTGCTGAGATGTGTAACCACGTACGATCAAAAGAAGAATTTGTCAACAATCTTGACGTGCCTTTTTATGCAAGAGTAGTAAAAGAGTCTGTGAGTTATTGGAATGCTGAGAGTACAGTGCTGACTAAATATTGAATTAACCTTTGCATTGCTTTATATTTATCATAGAAAGTTTGGGGCCAAGTACTCGCTACTAAGGACATTTGTAAATAAGCCTCTTTGGGAGTGTCCATCTATGGAAATCACATCAATTAAGATGAAACTCAATTATCCTATAACTACTGTATCTTCCATTGCTGGATATGATATGGACCCCACCTACATTTTACGTTGTTTTTGGCTACTTTGGAATAGTGGGTAAATGATACATTTATGTTTGCAGTTATTGAAAAGTAATTTTGGCGCATTACACGTTCATCAAGATGAGAGATATTGACTCCTTTCTCTTAAGGGAAACATGCTCATTAGCATTTTGCAGGGGATACTGTGTGGTGATTGTTTTATTTATTTTTTTGCATTGTTTTTGAGGAACCTGTTTGAGTGTAGCAGAAAGTCATCTCATAAGTTCATGGTTTTCTGGTTTAACCAAAAACAATTTTGCAGTCAGTGTTGTGAGTCGGCATTATATCTTGTGTATTTTCCATTCTAGTGAGTCAAATAAAAACAAAAGCGAGTACCGGAGTAAGTAGGTTTTCACATAAACACATCCTATCTGTAAATCTGACCTTAGTACTAGAGTGATTTTGAAGCGTAGCCTCGACTAACCTAAGGCATACAGTCTATAAAGTTCAAGTTTTTGCCTGAAGGGCCAAACATCCTCAGATCACTTGTATTACTTGTAATACTGTCTGCAAATTCCTTTATTAATGTATAAATTAAAGATATTTCAGTAGGAAGTTTTAAAGGTGAGCCGATATATATATTTTGCAAAGATGTAATTTACCCTACTACTCAGAATTTGGTCATAAAACAAGTTGATGCCTTTATAATTTATAGATTATTTAATTATTTATATACTTCCTCACTTTTATTCTAATTTTCAAAACCAGAGAAACAGCATAATTTATATTGTGTGATTTATCTGTTACATTAAATTTGATAGCAATCAAAGTAACACACACATACTATTTTGATGAAGTACACTTGAAAATAGTGTTTTTAGAATATCAAATAAAATCCATAAACCAATTCTTTTTTATACGTCATTTTGCTGCAGCAGAATCTACCATTTTGATTTTTGCTGATCACTTCCTGAGTTGGGATTAGGAACTTAGAACCATCTTCTGCATTCAATCTGCACTGTTGGAAGGTGGCAGCTAAAACTGCCAAGGCTTTCAGCAGAACTAATACAGATGAGTTTAAAAGAGCACACCGTCCTGATGAAAATAGTAGGCAGAGTTAAACTTTTAAGGGTCATAGAAAAAAAATGACCTTTAATTTGGAATATTTCTCGAAGGACAGACAGTTGCCACATGTGTACAGGACTGATACGTTATTCATGATGTATTAAAGTCAAGTCTTTCCTGGTCAAGTTCAGATCATGCATACCTTCCTTTTTAGTGGTGAAATCAATCTAGGATACATGCTGACGTACATCTGCATAGTGCCGTGTCCTGTCTGCACCCTTTCCGAATATTTCCTCTGTTACAGCACCGCTGTGCTCCCACTTCCTAAATTTCAACAATTTCTCAAACACTCCAAGTGACTCAAAGAAAGAAAAAAAAAAAGGGAAGGGCAAAATCCCTATTAGAATGTAAAATATGGGACAGGCGCATTGGATAACCTTCGCGAGCTGCCATGGCAACTAGAGTTTTCAAACCAGATGGTTCCAAAATGACACAATTGTAAAAGAACGCTGGAGACAGTCTAGGAAGCATATGAAACTAGTTTATATCCTGCTGGAGGCAACACAGGTCACTCTACATTGGCCAATCAGATGCAAGAATTTTCAAACGAATCCTGATTTTCATAATGAAAAACGGCTTACATCATACTCTACATTTTTTTTTTTTTTCTACAAATCTTATCATTGGAAACATCTCCATGCATATGACTGGAGTCATGTTGTAGTCCGCTTTTAATAAGCTGTAGTCTACACAATGTTTGCCTTTGCTGTGATTTGTAATTGTATGCTTGTAAACCATGTTAGGAAAGCGAAGAACTGACCCGGTGCCCCTTGTTTTGTCCTGGGGTATTACAGACGGCATCACCAACTGATGCTAGTCATTTGGTCTCCAAGCCACCGCCATAACAAAGAAATGAACCTCTTATTACCTACAAACATGTCAGTTCATATATCTCCTTGCAGTGTGTAGCCGTGACAGGTTTCTTTGAAGTTATCCCACTTTAAATCTAATGTCAACTTATTTTGTCATATTCCCTGCTAGTTAGTCCCGTTTCGCAGCCTATATCGCAGACATTGACCCGCTCTGATTTTGTTGTGAACATCACCCTCTCAAACCCTTGTAGGCTTGTACTTTTTAACTCTTTGATTTATCAGTAAAAGCAGTAATTGGAGCTATAAAACCAGTGTCTCAGGGTCCCTGGACACTGAACAAGTCAGAGAGCATTCAGAGGGCAGAGGTTAGAGGTCAGCACTTCTCCGTGAGACTGACCAGAAGCAAAGCAGACAAGCAAAACACCAGTTATTGTGGTTTGAACTCTGTATGTTTTTTTTTATCCCCTTGAGTAGAAATTGCAGCAATGATCCTTTGCCTGAGACCAATTGCAGCAATATTCTTCCTAGTGTTTCCGGCAGAAGAGGTTATATAGCAACACAATAATGTATAATAAATGTGAACAATCTTCAGGGAACGGTGTTGATCTTGCAAAGGATTTTTATCCATTCACCAGAATTCATTTCTTTTTAGCGCAATATTCTTTGAGAACCTTTTTTTTTTTTTTTTTTTGCTTTTCTAACTCACTTTCAAAGAATATTTGTCGCAATCTGTTATTTAACAAATTAATCTTTTTTTTTTTTTTTTTCTACAGACTATTTATATATCAAAAGTAACCAAGGAATATTTTATAGTTTGTCATATTGAAGGTTGTAATAGTCTTCATTCTCTTTAGAAATTCATGTCTTGAGACTTTAGCCTGGTCATGGGAAAGGGGAAATAAAATGTATGATTTGCTGGTAACCCATTAAAGAATACAGTTTTTGTTCCACAGGGGGCATTTGCAGTATATCAGTACTATATATTCTGATGGGCAAAGCAGAAAGGAGTGGGCACTGTGAACATCGGGCATGCAAATGAGAAGAAACCCCACCGTAAGAAAAGGGGAAGTAGGTTGATAAGGAGTCAGAGCAGTCCACCCACTGCTACATCTCATTTTGCTACCAAAAGGGGAAAAGCTACATTTCCTGTGTTTCTATCTTATGAGTTCATGTCCTCTTCCCATGAGGCTGATGTTAAAAAGAAGCATGCACAGAGTATTAGAGCTAATTTTCCAGTCAGTCTTTTTCTATTCTATTTTTTTTAACCTGTTTATATGTATTGGATTGTGTTTCCATCCCCCACATCCCTGCAGTGCTGTTAACAAGGTCTTCAGGATATATTCCTGGATGAATTATGTGCTAGGAGAGCGCTGTTGGGGCAGTTCATGCAATTGAAACACTCTCTCCTCATTTCTAAAGGGACCAAGTTCGTGTACATTATAAGGGACGCTTAGGCAATCCAGTATTTATTATCTTGTATCTCACACCTACAGTTTAGAAACTGGATTGCAAGCAGTGCAGCTTTATTGGTGGATTAAACTGGAAGCCTGGCCTGATTGGAAAAGGTCCTTCTAATTCGCAGCCATCTGGTCACCTGGCTATGTCTCTTATTTAACATTTACCAGAACAGTTCTGCTTTTTTATTTTGTTCCTACATGCATATGATGACCCTTAAAAGAGGCTTGTAGGAGCTAGTAAATATCACTCATGTAAGTTTCAAAATGAGTGGCACTATATCCTTCTGTGTTGAATCATTTGCGATTTTTTTTTTTTTTTTTTTTTTTTTTAAGTGAAGTGTGTGTGTGTATATATATATATATATATATATATATATATATATATATATATATATATATATATATATGTATGTGTGTGTGTATATGTGTGTATATATATCTGTATGTGTGTGTGTGTGTATATATATATATATATATATATATATATATATGTATATATATGTGTATATATGTATATATATGTGTATATATGTATATATATGTGTATATATGTATATATGTGTATATATGTATATATGTGTATATATATATATGTGTATATATATGTATGTATGTATGTATGTATGTATGTATGTATGTGTGTGTGTGTATATATATATATATATGTATGTATATATATATATATATATATATATATATATATATATATATATATACAAAGATCTTTGACACTAATGTGTTTCAGGACAAATATAGGCTTTTATCCCTTTTTTTTTTTTTATCTAAAATCTTCACTATTCCTTTTTCCTCCCCGTGATTTGCGTGATCACCAACTCCATGAAAGATTACAATACTTTATTTTTTGTTCCCTCGAGATCTGGGTGTCTTGGAAATGTTACAGAGGGAATTGTGTGTAAAGACGCAGCTGTGTGATTAGGACAACACCTGACTTCTGAGGTTTCTTCTCTGTCTTGTAATCCCTGCCTGTCTTCCCTTTCAGCTAGTAATACAGTTTATACGAGTCTTTCCCTCACAACTGGGCGACACCTTAAAAATTCTCAATGAGGACAACCAGTCTTAGTTATGTAGTGACAAGGTTGTGGTAGGCCGAACTATTGTCAGGCCTTTCTTTTGCCTGAATCATTCCCAGAATCCCTGAGGGTTTGCACTGATAAGTAGTGTGTAACATTCAGTATAGAAGATGGATGCAATAGCCTTAAACATTTTCAGCTTGCCTCATTATTAATAATTGACAGAGTATTAAAACATGAGTGTAATACCAGCTGAAGGAATACAGATTATAATCGGTTAGCCATGCTTAAAATGAAAAAGGGGCATATCAGAGTGCTGTACACGGTGTCCCACTTCAGAGCACCGTGCCCTAACAAGGCCATTTATTCCTTGTGATTGCTACTCCTATGTTCCTTATTGCCATGGTAGTGCAGATGTATTAAATCACTTGCTTTCAAGTATGATTCATTTGTGGAATTTAGTCCCTAGTGATGCTGCAGCTTAGCTCATTTTGGTTCCCCACGCACTATAATCTCCCCCTCTGCTTTTTTTTTTGAGCAGCAGTGCTGCAGCTTTAAGAATTTCTGCAGCATGCGTCAGCTCCAGGCGGCAGACAGCTCTGGCAGACTGTGGGGAGAGAGGAGGAGAGGGAGGAGGCGTAAAGAGGTGGTGGGGAGGAGGAAGAGGAAGGAGGGGGCACGGAGGACAGAACAGCCACAGTCTGGGCTTCCAGCCTCCTGGCTAGACTGCAGAAACTTATAATTGAGTTCCTGAGCTGTGCCTCCCCTCCCTGCAGCTCAGCTGAAAAACACCCTGGCTCACAGCCATGCCCTTTCGCAGTGACCTTGCCTGCAAATAGCAAGCAGGAATTTTTACAGGCACTGTGCACTTGGGGAGGAAAAAAAAAAAAAAGAGGCTTCGGGGAGGTGGCATCAATGACAGCAGAGGGTATCTGACTTGCCTAAAATACAGAAAAAACATGACTTTTTGGTGTTCTAATTTCTGTTTAGTTACAGATTTCGGGTTGAAAGATTTTGAGTCCTAATGACGTTAATATTGTCCTTGCAGTGTAATTTTTCTAGTTATCTTGTTCATAATTTATTAATAGAATAATTGAATTGAAAAATAGGTCATGCTTTTGTTCAGTCAACATCACTTTCTGTCTCGGGTAATTTTGCTGTGTGTGTGTATGTATACGTGTGTGTGTATATGCGTGTGTATATATATATATATATATATATATATATATATATATATATATATATATATATATATATATATATATATATATAATCATTTTATCATATTCTATAGAGAGGGACAGCATTTTTGGAGGTGCCTTATTTATTACTTTTCGCCTCTGTGCACATTGCAGCATTGTAAGGAATCAGATGAAGTGGTAATGCATCTATATGGTTAAAACAAAGGACACAGCCATGCGACACAGAGGTATTACCACTAGGTAACATTCCCTTTAACCACATCCGCTCTTAAACATTGCCATTTTGGGCTCCAGAGAGACACGTGTGACTGGAAGGAGAAATGGGCTGATGTGAAAGTTGCTTGTGTAGAACTCGAATTTCTGGTCCTCCTACTTGTGTGCAGCTCTGTGGAAATTGACTCTCAAACAGGCTGCCGGTTCTTTGTAGAGTTTCAAAGGACTTCAA
The DNA here is from genome assembly GCA_027410445.1 of Discoglossus pictus. Taxonomy (NCBI): domain Eukaryota; kingdom Metazoa; phylum Chordata; class Amphibia; order Anura; family Alytidae; genus Discoglossus; species Discoglossus pictus. The sequence goes on from CM050169.1 coordinate 149,186,933, forward strand.
TTGTTGTAGGGAAAGGTAAATATAGTTTACGCAAGGTATGTATTGCGGAAAGGAAGGCTTGGAGTTGTTATGGAGAAGGCTTTAACAAAAAGACAGTCAATATAGGACACGTCTAAGAATGGATGAATTGTTTCCTAACCGTCTTGGATCCCAACCCACATATCCATAGCTGCAGTTGTTTGACATTTTTTTTTCCATTAAAGGCATTGCTTGTATTATGCCTTATTACTTTTTGTTCATACCTACAGACGTAGCATTTCTTTAAAAAAAAATGTATCTGGTTAGTGCGTGTATGGGGTTATAGAGCCCTTAGGATGGCAGTGCATATTGAATTTTCACTAATGCATTTTTTTTCCGTTATCCAGTTAATATCATCATTTATTTATAAATCGCCAACAAATTCCGTTGCATTTAGCTTTAAGGTTTGGATTTAAATGGGTTTGCTAGACAAACATTTGCAAATGTTCATGCCTTAGTGACAAGTGTTAAATATAATTCAGTTTGTTGCAGTATAATGGAAGTGACACTGCATCTTTAGTAGCAGTGGGATTCCTGGCATTAGTGCTGGCATTGTGCAGAGCAGCATTCCTTGTTCTGAAACATATGGTAACCCAGCACCTGTTTTAAAAGCACAGAACAGGCTCAGTGCAGCAATAGCTCAGATATGCATAAGAGGAAGTCTCAAAATCCATTTCCCCTGATCCCACCTGACTGCCACCTGCTCTGGCACTAAAACTGCCTAATTCTCAGAGCTCCCCTGGCAGGGTACACACAGGAATAGAATTCCTTTACATATAGAAGCAGAATGAATAATACATATTGTGCCGACTGTAACTTATAACAAAAATGTCCTTTCAGATTCGTGCCTTTACTTGCTGCTTTCTTAAAGGCGCAGTTCTTGTTGCTCACTTCCTTTCTGGGCGCAGTGATTATTACTTGTGCTGCATAATTATTGCACCAATTTTCTAATTACAATAATACATATTGACTAACTACTTTACATAAAGCACTATACCAAGGCTTGTGACTTTCCTCTCATATGATGAATGCCTATAATTCGTTGGCGCCTGGCTGTTAGTTGGTTAATCTCTGCATCTTGCGTAATTGTCCCCATGTTTGTGCTAGTCTATTTGTTTCTGCTTTCATGCTTGGTCCCTTACAGAAATGCAATGGACTATGGACAAATGCTTCTCAATAAGACACTTTAAAGGGGAAAAAAAATGAAAAATGGATTCTCTTGTTTTTGACAGTGAAATGGAATTTCCAGATCTTACAGGTTTTTTTCTCTGGATGAAAACAAGCCTTAGTGGAATTTTTTTTGTTTAGAAAAAATGTAATTGGTTATTTTTACAGTTTATGGACTGGCCAGTTGCTGTAATGCCATGACACTCTTTTTTTTTTTTTTGTCAGAAGGAAGCATTGGAAAATATATATTTGGTTCATAATTATGCTCTTTTTTGAGTTGATTGCATCTAACACTAGACAGAGTGAACCCTTGTGCTGACTTTTGCATAGCTGTTTGCATGGAACACATCACATGCATACAGTATGACAGAGAAACACAATAGACTGCATTGTTCACTGCGGAAAAGAATGCGTTAATCAGTGTGTTCTTTGATGTTAATCAGGAGGCCCAGATATCAGATAAAATAAATACCTACTGTTCTGTACCCTGAGAGAAAAATCAGGGCATGGAATGAATTGTCTCGCAGTAGGACGTGACCCAGTAAATTTGTCTTTAAATCAGACTGAATTAAGATATCCTTGCACATCCTGACAAATGCATATTAGTGTCACCCCTTTGAGGACAAGGGCCATTTACAGATAAGGACGGATTAGTTGTCTCTCTGAGGAATATCATGGATTGAGCAGAGGTGTCCATATCAATTTAGAAAAGATGCAAAATCCATATGAGATCTTGATACCCTACTCCCTTCACAAACCTTATAAGAAAATGGTAAAACATTCCCTATCAGACCAGGCTGCCTTTTTTTTTCTCACCAGCAAATGAGAGAAACTCATATTCCCCAATGAGTAACTGAATAATTGCTTTTGAATTTCTTCAGTCTGCTTGTCCTTGCATTCAAAGAAGTGTATATAACCAGCTCTGAGAGTGATTGAGTCTTTAAGGGGATTTTAATGAATAAAATATAACTATTAGCACTAGTGTAGCTAAGCTGATCTTCTTAACACCTGTAATGCACTTTGTTTAGCCCCCATGAAACTTCTGCATGGCTCCACTGTGACTGGTAATTATATCATTATTATTACTGGACTAGGATGTGTGGGGCCATATACTTCTATTAAAAGTGTTATTCATATTTCCTATGAATAGGAGAATACATGGCGCGGAGCTAGTCTACAAAGAATTCTTTCATAGTCTCATGTATACTAAATGAATGGCCCATAATAAATGACCCTGCCACAAACATAGTATCAATCTTTCCTCATTCATGTTTCTTTCATGGCCTTTTCACCGCTCCTTTTTTTTTCCCAGTTACCGTGAAATCTTGGCTCCTCTCTTCTTCTTTGTGAAAGTTTTATTCCTTTCTTGCTCCTTTTAATTTAAAGAATATAATATTGGTGGGTGCCGCCATATCTCTCTAGAATTGTGGGGCTTTCTGTGGAGTGTCATGTCAGTTGAAGCACACAGCCCTCTTCATATTCTCCGTTTATTACACTAAAAACTTCATTTGTTAATATAGATACTGGCATTGACAGATTGTTTACTTCAACAGGCACAAGACAGGACTTTCAAAGAGGTACCTATCACTGTCTGTGCTAGCCATGATTAAAAGTATCCTTCTGGTGAGCAACGGCGATAATATAAATACAGTCTTGAGCAAAAAGAGGAATGTTGCTAGCTAGTGAGAATGCCTCTTTACCGCAGGAATTTGTTTAGTCTTCCTTGTCATTGAAAATGTTAGATTATGTCTCCTGAAAGTACTTCTCTCTTGCTCCTCCTTTCATGTTTCTATGGAGCAGAAAGCTTCTTTATATCACAAAGAAAACCTCTTATTTCATTTTTTTTTTCTTATCAACTACTTTTGGCGCCTATTTGATTTTTACAATTAATATTTCCCCACATAATACAGATAGTGTTTATTAATTCAGAAACTCTGCATAATCATGCCAAACCGTGCTAGGTAAGCCACCCAAAATCATCAATTGTACAACATACATGTATGTGTATATATATATATATATATATATATATATATATATATATATATATATATATATATATATATATATATATATATATATATTTATATTAAATGTTCAAAGTGACGTAAAACCTGCACATTTTTTGTTACTTGCTTTTTTTATTTTATTGTTTTTTTTTAATTATTTTTTAGCTTTGTTTTCTTTTCTTTTTTTAATTTTTCTTTCCTGAAAACTGGAAGACATCCTGTTGAATATGGAAATGTACAAGGTTTTCTCTACTTGCACAAATGGAATAGGTGATTCTGGCATCTGGGTTAATAATAGAACATTGTAACATCCTTCGAAGATGTCACATTGATGCTCATGGCCATTGTTTTAAATAATGTTTGTGTGTCAAACATCCGTAGATATAGTGACAATTTTAAGATTAACTCTGGGTATTAGAACATTGTCAGATAATTCAGGAAGATATTATTTACTAAATAGGAGACACTTATTCTTTCTTTTCTGTGGGATAAAAAACAAAAACAATCCCTTTTTGTTTCCGTGTAAAAGTAATGAGAATCATCTGCAGAGTTCTACAGACGGCCGTGTAATTTGTCCCTTTTTATATTAGGGCCCCTTTGCAGTTTTTTGGTGTGGGGCCAAACTTCCTTTTCTATCTCTTCTCTTGCTCTCTCCCCCATACTGGTTGCCAAGAATGTGGAAAAATAAAATAAAAAAAGAAACACAGGAAATGCCTTATTTTTTTTTCTTCTCTTTTTCTAATGACATCCCCAGCTGCATTTGGATGCTAGAATTTGCTGATGAGGCGGAGTCAATTTGTAGGAAAGTTGCTTGGTTGCCAAATCAAATTGGTCCATCTGAGCTTTGTAGACAGTAGAGCCTTTCTTTGCATAGTTGCCTTTTATTTATTGTCCGTTTTTTTTTAAAGGAAAATGACATCATTAATTGTTTTATTTCTTCCACTCTCTTTTGCCATTAACATGTATAGTTATGCATATTGTTGTATTAGAGCTGTTTATTGGGAGAATGAGTCAGAACTCTAATTAGGTGCACAGTGGTTGCAAACTTGTATATCAAATGTATAACCTAGGAGCCAATGCTTATGGGATGTATGTAAAATAAGTCATGAATTTGGGACCCCTGCAGTGTGTATGTATGTATGTATGTATGTGTGTGTGTGTGTGTATATATATGTATATGTATATGTGTGTGTATATATATATATATATATATATATATATATATATATATATATATATATATATGTGTATATAGAGAAAGAGAGTTGTATTGCAGCATAGTTAAAAATATATATATTTTTTTTTTTCGCATTTAAATTGTCTCCATTAGTGTAATATAGTAAGTAGTGGGCTGTATTCCCATAATATTCTACATTGCCTTTTTTCAAGCTGAAAAGTTCACTTCAGCTTTACTGACATGGTATATGATATAGGTAGGAGCTATTGAAAAAACTCTTACCTTAGTGAATATATCACAAACTAGACCCTTGCGTTGTGGACATAAAATTATTCCTTGTTGGGTTTTAACAGAGACCTTTCCTTCTTGCTACCCTTTTTTGGTACTGTTCAAAATGGAATTTTTCCACTGAACTCTGCTTTTCCTGTGTAGAGACTACCTTTTTAAATGCATGTCTCACTGAACTGTCTGTATCATTTCTGTTCAGAAGAAAAATAATAGATGTACAACGATAATTCAGTCTGGAATGTTTGAATCTGAGCCCCAGACAAAACAGACCGGACAAGGAAAAAACATAGACTGTTGTTTATTGCTTGCAGAAGCAATGTGATGGACTTGAACCAAGAATGTACAATCGCAAAGGGTCAGAGCACAACTAGGTGGTGGATATTAGATTTTTGTAAGGATTATTTAAATGGTACTCTCTACTTCACTCTTAGTTTGATGAAGAAACCACCTAAAATAGAGTTTTGTAACTTGTGGGGAAAAACAAAAAACTGTCTCTGTCACTCATTCGTCGAAACTGACTGTCCATCCTTGACATGGCTTCCTAAACCAACATGTCGTGAAATTAAATTATCTGGCCCTGTCTTAAAGATATGCCACAACTGTATTTTTGACAGTCTTGTTCCCTAACAGGTTGTTGATGATCTTTTTTAATGGCTGAATATATTTGTTTTTAAAAGATTAAAGACTCCATAGTCTTATACGTGACATTTTGACTATAATGGTGCTTCAACAACTCTGCTTCATCGCTGAAGAACTTTCGTGGTATCGCTAACCACATAAACAATTTGGACCATGCAAGCAAACACAACTTTATCCGTATTATGAGCAGGTTTTCACTATGCCTGGCTGGTGGATAGAAGCAAGAGCTGGTCGCATCCTCAGTGCTTTTGTAGAGAGAAGGTTATGTCTTCCTTTACCTTATGAGAATTAATCATTAACATCTCTGTATGGAATTCTCCAAACAGCAAATTATAGAAATGTCTCCCTACCTTCTATTTCATTAAGAGCCACGCCATCACTTTAAGTGCCCAGGCACCTTTCACAAGAAAACTTCAAACAGACCGCCACATTTTTATGGGCTGCTTCTTTCATAATAAGTGTCTGCATGTTACAGTTGTCTTGTGATTATCCTGGAGGCCAATGGTGTAGCATGTTACAACATACTCTACACAATTGCCTTATGAACATTGAAATACAGATGTGCAATACAACTTGTTATGGTTTGTAACTCGCAGAAAGTTGATAAGGCATGGGTATTTATCCCTTGGGCTCCCTTTTTTTTTTTTTTTTTTTTTTTTTTTAACTATTTCAATACTGAAGAGGGCAGTGAAGCATTTAATCCTCCCCTGGGTCAATAGGAATAAATTATCATCTGAGTTTTTCTTGATCTCTGCGCACTGCTATTCTAAGGTGTTCATATGTAACACTAACCGCATTGTGGCTTGATTGATTTTTGTGGATTTCTCTGATTTCAGAAGCAGAATAATCAGCTAATGGGATTTGGACTTCTAGCCCAAGGCACAGAAACATTGAAGAGACCTGTGGGCTGTGTTAATCCAGCCTCTGTTTTTTCTTCCTTTGTGCTAATGTAGTGTGTAATAAGTCTGAAGTGTCATGGCTTCTTGGAAATCTAACTTGTGAGTCTTTACAGCTGCCTCATTTTGCATTCAACAGAGATTTAAGACATATCCCCCTTTTTTTAGTATTCATGCATAGCGCTTTGGTTTGCATATTTTCTGTTTGTCTATTTCTGGGCACTGATCAAGTATCTTTTTCTTTTTTTTAAGCGTCTCCTTGTCTCCTTTCTCTGGATCAGGCCATATTGAATTGTGCCTGAACCAAAGCTTTGAAGGAGGAAAACAATGCAGGTCCCAAACACTCCCACTTCAGAATAAAACCAAATCATTTTGAAGAGTCTACTTCCCTTTAAACAATCCTTAAAATAACAGAATGGCATTGGTGAATGGGGTTGAATCTGCAAAATATTTGCACAACATCCTTTTCATCCACCATTTTTGGGTCTTATTCATATAAATCCACCAGATACATTACATTGTAATAAAGAATTTGGTGAAAGTGTTTACATTTTGGCTTAGCCAGATTTCATGGCATTTTTGTAAGGATTGCTGTTTCATCTGTCAGTGTTTGCAAGACCATGAGGTTATGATGAAACGAAGGGTGGAAGATCGGGTACAGAATGTTACTTTAGTGGAAAATAAAATAAAGGAAATAATTGGAGAAGAATACCTCTGCAAGTCACATGTGCTGGCAGGCTGTCTTGATCCTGGGCGGTTTTGCTGGGCCCGCGCTGTGTTTTTTCTTGAGATGAAGTTGTCTCAGGCTCCCTGTTATGTCGGTTTCTATGGAGAGAAAAAAAAAACATAGTGAGTGCCAGACCTGGGAGGGTAAAAAAAAAAAAAAAGGTACACGAAAGCAGAAAAGATCAAGAAATATGATCGTGGCACAGTTTAGAGGTGAAATGATTTGACATGGCACTTTGCCTTGTTGTGCATGGGAATCCAGGTGCAGATGTTCTGCTTTTTGGGTAGAGGGCTGTTTAGAGAGCCCGCAGTGCTGGGAGCTTTGTACTGCGTTACAGTTTCTGGACTGTTCAAAAGGGTAACACCTTCCTAGTGGTGAGACACACTGTACTTTTCTATGTGCCAGCAAAGCTGTGTAGCATATGTGTCATTAGGCTCCTTTTTTGTACGTATTCTGTAGTTGAAGCCATCTTTAAGTGTGGTGTGTGTGTGCATATGTACAGGGTGAAACCCAGGACTCCTAGAACTTGTACTGTTGGTATTTCCCCTAAGTATAGTGCATCTCTAAGAAAGATTTCATTCCTAGCTCATAAAAAAAACAGCCTGTCTGTCTCCCAGAAAATCTTCCTGGCTCCTAAGTGTAAAATATTTTTGTGTACCCCAGTATATGTATGCAGTTTATGTGTGTAATCTCAGGAAACACTGTTTTCTGCCAACTACGGTAAGCAACCAATAATTTTGCATATTACTCTCATGTTCTCATGTTCATGACATATTATGAATTATGACTCAGGGCTGAAGTCAAAAATGTAGAATTATTTTTGACTTAGCCCAGTGTTTTTTTTTTTTGTTTGGCGAAGAATACACTTTGTTCCTCTGTTTCAGAAGTTGAATTTTAAAGATATCCATCTGCACTTGTTTTTGTAACGCACACTCCCTCCATTCTGCCATGCTTGCTTCCCAAGAACCTGTAATTTTCGAGCCGAGCTCAATGTGTTGTTAAGTAACCGTTTTGCTGGGATAGTCACGTCGGCGTATAAAATGTGTTTTCCCTAGAAACTGGTCCAAAATCTTTTTTTCTTCTTCAAAAACGTACATGGCTTGGATAGTCTCTTCTTATTAAATGATCTTTCATTCTCTAGAACATTTCCATGATGCGTATTACTGAGAATTTGACTGAGATGAGAGAATTTATTTTGGCCATAAAGAGGTGATGGATTAGAAGCAAACCGGGGTTGAGTATTCGCTTTAGTCTTGGAGCCAGATGCTCCTGCAGCCCTCATACATACATCATTATTATTATCCAAAAGGTTTCCTGAGTCTGTATACTCCCCATTACAATGATCCTTTCATGGTTCCCACATGCCCCCTTGATCAACTCTGCAATTCCATATGGTATAATTATTTTGTAAGAGCTCTTTTTTTTAAGTATATACAGCACTGTACAGTAGAGTACTACTATGTTTTACCTTTGCAAAGAAACCATGAAAAACACTTTCTGTTTTTTTTTTTTTATTTTTTTTTTATTTCATGATTTTATTGCTGCTATTTGTTAAATTTTATATATAAACTTGTATGCTTTTTCTGACACAAGTTTGATATTCGGGGAGATATTCTGTCAGAGTACACAGAGAAACCAAACCTTTTTATAAATATGCATGACTACTTACATGACTACTCTGCAGGCTTCTTCTCTGGAGGCCTTTGAATGAAGATCTACAGTAGGACACTTTGCCTTGCCTAAATTACACAGTTCACTGCTTCTCCCCAGGCAAATTCACCAGTGACTTCAAAATAAAATATAGAAGTCAAGGTTGACTGGAGCAGTGTGCTTATATCTGTTGGTTACATGCACTTGAGAAACACTTGAAGACGATTCTTAGGCAAGGCGTCTCCTGGTGCAACTTGCTTGGATATGATTGAGCCTGGTTCAGTGTTACAGTTTAAAAGCATACATATGACAAACTTAAGTTAATTACTTAATTGTTATTCTAATATTGAAAATGTAAGTGGTGGCAGAGAATAATAGTAAAGTTGATGGTGCCGTCCAATAAACAATATATGCTAGTTCTGTCATAAATTGTGCAGAATTGTTAGAATAACTCCTTTTATTTAACAATGACTCAAAAGTGAAGTAGAAAACCAGATAGCTCTTTCCTCTTATTTGACATGACTCCGATATCTTGCTTTTTCACCATTATTGGCACAACTTTATTTATGCTATTGATTTTAAGGGAAAATGATTGATTTGTATGAAACCCTGAAAAACTGCTACGTCATGTACCAAGGTGTACGAGTGATCCAGGAGTAGGCTGTCACTAGAGAGAGAGCAAACATCCCTCTCGGTAAACAGAGGCCTCTGCCTGGCAGCCAGTGCGAGACTAGAGTTTATTTTTATTTCTTGGAATTCAGCAGACACAAAATCTCTGTTAAATGTTAATGTTTCAAAAGACGCACAGATCAGCATTCCGTAGCAGAGGCCGAGAGGGGGGTGGAGATGAGAGAAGGGATTATGGGGAACTGAAAATTTAGATGGCTTTTATGGGCTTTTTTTGTTTTATATCTTTTACTTTTCCCCTTCATTTTCTTTTTTATTCTCCTGTTCTTTCCTCACCCCTGGCTCCTCTTTTTTTCCCCAGGCAAAGCTGGCCAGCGCTTTTTAACATTTCAGATATGGGGCGGAAAATTGAACAGACAGGTTGAACAACCGTCCAGTTATTCTATTCATTCAATTGTATTCAAAAACTTCAAATTGGTGAAGGAATAAGACTACTTCTTATAGGGTTGCCCTGGGAAACCTTTTAGGGGAGTCTTTAGCAAGCAGGCTATTGCTAAACCACTGACTCAAAGACCTGTTATTTTTTAGTAGCTGGATTACCCCCTATCAAGTCAAGGATGGTTACAACACTCTACTAAGTAATGGATCAGTTACTTGGATAATGTTTGATAATGATAAATACCAAACATCAAGTAGGATGCAGTAAAACAGAGGTCCTTTTCTTTGTTCCATATTCTATATTGCCATATTAATATTGAGTTTAGTTAATGTTTTACTATTTGCATATTAAAATTAATTTTTTTATTGCAATAACCCATTAACCAATAAGTTATTATCTAACCATTTCTGTTGCTAAGTCTGAGTAGTGGCCGGTTAGTACTTCAGGTATGATGTAGCACATCTTGCTACTAGATACCATCATCTTCGGCCTTCTTGAGATAGGAAAAATCTATTTTTCTTATTTGGACTACTAATGAGGAAGGGACAGACAATTCCAATATTTTTATTCCTGTTAAAGTCCATGTGAGAAGCTGCTCTGCACAGAGCAAATGGCACCATTTGGTTAATGGCAAAATCTTCAGTTATCAGAAATAATTGTAATAAATTAAAATATCTTGTTTTTTAATATGGGTATTGGGTTTAACCATAAACACAATACCTAAGTACACATGGAACTACATTTTTGTTGATTTGTATTGAAGTAAATCATGAGAGAAAGAAAATGAGAAGGCTGCCCTCTGAAGTATAAAAATGTTCTTTGAGAAGCCTGTGGTGGGCATCTGAGTTTTTCCTTGAGTGCCCATTAGGGATTTGTCACATGAAGGCAGATTCAATGCTAACCACCTCCTGAAAAACCTGATTGTGAACATTGCATTTCCTTGCAGGTCCTATATTAAGCAAGGTAATGAAGTGAAAATGCCTTGCCTTTCTGGTTGTCAGTTGGAAACCGATTACGTTCTCCATTGATGAAAAGATCAACTGGCTGTATTTTGATAGATTGAGTTCAATTTTATTCTTCTACTGTCAACTATTAACCTCATCAGCCATGCATCAGTTCAATGTATAAAATGTATTCAGTAATGCATTTTGTCAGTTAAGGTTAGCGATTCTATAGGGTGTAATGAAAGCAGGTTTATGAGAAATAGTTACCCACCTTTCATTGAGTGTTAAAATATGCTTGAATTTCCAAATACCTCTTGATTTTGAACAATGAGACCCAGATGAACAGAATCCTTTTGTAATCAAAGAGGACACTGGGAAAGCCTTGTTTTTGTTCATTCTGATGTACGAACTTTACAGGTATACATTATTTACTTTAAGAACTCTTTTGGTATATCAAATATTTGTTACATTTGACTTCAATGAGAACCCACATTTTTTACACGAGCTCTGATGTTTGGTGATATTATCTGCTTATAGCGTGCCAACACCTGCTCTTTGCATGTACAATAAATATAGCATTTCATTTGTCCCTTCACATTTTTATAACATACTTTTTAATTCTATTTTCTTGTTCTAGCTTTTTTTGTTTTGCAAGATGATACCCCATTTCATTCATATTTTGATAACCTATTTGGTTGCACTCTCATTGGTCACTATTTGTCGCACTCCTTTTGCCGAGTTCACTCCTTCAGAGACAGAATAGGGCAAATGGCACCAATGGTTGCCAGTGCAGTCACCTGTCATTTATTCCAGGCTTATCTGGAAGTATATTCTCATGGAGTTGTCTAGCATCTTGACAGCCTCTATATCTAGTGTGTGTAAGTTCTATCTTAAATGGTGATTGCCAGTGCGCTGTGTAGATCATGATGATGTCTTCTGTGGAACTAGGAGTTTGTAAGACACTTTAATGTCATCCTCCTCTCAAGTTCTTCCACATTTTAGCTCATCCTTCCACATTTTATGGCCGTTAAAAAAACAAAATACATAAATAAAAACAGCAACAAGATTTTTTTTTTTGCTTTTTAAACTCTAAAGAAGTGCCTGGGGTTTCATTTTTGTGGCTTTAATTTTGTCCTCTTCCTCTGAATATTTCACTGTAATTGACTTGCAATGTATAATTCAGCAGCCCTCACTGAACCATGAATCTTTTGTTGTGCAGAAAAAGACGGTGTGAGAGTTATAAAAAATAAAATTATTTTATTTCTGTGTGGAAATATGTCAGGCTAGTGTGTGTGCGGGGGGGGGGGGGTGTATACAATTGCATCCCCTTCTCTAGTTGAAGTTCTTTTATACATTCTGATGCAGAGAGCTTGGTCTATTTTGTTTCTTGCATAAAAAAATTGCTATATCTTATACACAATGAAGATATACAATAAATATTTTTTTTATCTTTTCATAAATGGAATGGGAAATGACAAATACAGTTTTTTGTGTTTTTTTTTTTTTGTCTTGGAACATAAAGAATAAAGCCCTAAGCGGCATATTTATACAGATCCGCTATACATTACTGCTTCACAGACCTCTTTTTCAGGATGCCACGTTGAAAACTATGGGTTTTATTAACAGTTAAAAAATAAGCAAAAATATAATTTAAAAAACTAATCTGTGATAAAATCAAGCTAATAAAAATTGTTTAATCCCCTATTTCAATTGAAGTTCATAGATTCCAGAATAAGGATCATTATATAAACCTAAAACTAATTTTTTATGCACTTCAGCCTATGAAAAATGCCAACTCATACCACGTAAAATATGCAATAAAAAAAAAAATTGCACCCAGCTCATTCCACAAAGTCTGTATCATTTTTCTCACAGACGGAGAGAAAAAACATCTGGTAAAGGAATGCACACTAAAAATCTGATTAGGAATCTCACCCAAAAACCTAATGTAGCTATGGATAAGAACAGCAAAAATTGAAATTAGGAATGCTGCTTTAGATAAATACATTTACAACACTGATACGACAATGACTGTAGAGGCGCAACCTTTATGAATCATCTTACATTCTTTAACGTCTGTTACATTTTTTAATGATGCGTAAAATTATAGATTTTTTTGGAATAAGCTTTTTCTTTTGTTTCTGCACCCACATGAACAAATATGTAATATTTTTGCATAAGAATTCCAGAACAGTTTGTGTTGAGAGAAAGCACTATACAATCTGCATTTTCTACTTTTTTTATAACTTGTCATAACATGTTTTTCATTGTAGTGAATGAAGCAAAGGTCATTTTTTTTTCCAGTATTTCAGAACTTAAAAAAAAATATTGAACATTTTTGTATTAGTAATACATTTAAACTTTCCGTGCTAAGTTTAGTTGAAGTCCAGTTCCATTGGTATGACTGGATAAAAGTTTGATAGCCCAATATTTTAGTCTTCTGAGTGATTTTTTTTTATTTTTTATTTTTATGAATTTGTGGTGAATAGAAGATTACACATGAAAAAATCATGTGATCTGGAAATATAGAATGGTAGCATATCTCTTGTTTGTGTAAGAATGCAGGACATTATGTTATTGCAATCTTTGCCCTCGGAAGCAAGAGATGGGAGAACGACAGGGCGATAAGAAAGATGGAAAGCTGCTGCCTAGACTGCTGACAACAAATGCATAGATGTAAAAAACATAAAGCATCTCAAGTATCCCTTTCTCCCAAAGTCCATTGTGAGCTCTGGAATTATTTGTAATGGCTAGGAGGAGATGAGTAGAAAATCTGTTCAGCAGAAATAAATCTTTGTAAACCTATCAAATCGGGGCTGGAATGTTAATGATGTCAGTTGTGTCCATATATTCAAACAATCTAGTACGAGGGATGGCGTCCATTGATTTTGCTTGTAACAGGGTAGTGAGGCAGCCGCTTATAAAGTAGTAATTGCTTTGTTATCCTACCAACTTTCTCTTTGTAATGTATAATGAGTCACCGTAATCCTATAAAATAAGAAAATCTAATGCTTAGTGTGTGTGTGTGGGAAGGAAATGTATTAACTAGTTAGCGGCATACAGATTAAAGTTTTGAGATTAATGCAAAACTTTTTATTCTGATCTTTCGGTTAATATTGTTCATTTGGTTGATATTCACCTGTACACTTGATCTTTTGACCGCCACCAATGGTCTATTGGCTGTTACAATGTTCTTGAAGCAACAGAGTGTTTTTGTAGCTTTAATTTTTGAATGATTTGTGAATTTGTTGTTGTTATGGATGTCTATTCTGTAGCCCAATTTTATTACAGGCCAGAAAAGACATTTTCAACTGGGCTGCCATAAACAAGAGCCACACATCCTTGATGTTCATATTAAAACATTCTCTTTTAATTAACTTGGAATCCTAATATGTAAACCTTCCAAGTGCTGTGACCACAACATCCTGTGTTTCATTCTGCCTTTCTCATCTTGGGCAATATTTCCTTTAATCCTGAATGGAAAAGTTTGCTTGTCGCATATTGATCCTTTGTGAAGAAGGGCAAAGAGCCAGAAATCCATTAACTTGTACGCCCCACAACTTTGGCAAGTAATGTCGCTGGAATGTCTGATGTGAAACAGCCTCAGAAGCTTAGAGGACGGGCCATCCACTGAGGTTGCTTAGAAATTTGTTTTTGCTTCATAACATTTTTGTTGTTTTCTTGTGCAGGCTGCATTTATTTCTCTTTTGTAGAATTTATTTTTCTAATTTTTAAAAAGCAAATCATTATTTTAACAAAACATCATTGTGAACTTTTTTTTTTTAAAAGAGCACACGTTAGGAAATGTCCACTGCTTTTTGTGTGATCCGATATACTGGGGAAGCCCCTCTGAGAGTAGTTTGGAACCACTTCACATGTTTGTACCCACAATCCTTTGAAAGTAAATCATTTCTCACACTCTTGTACTGGAACAGATTGCTGGACTGAGAATATGTTATGTGAATGAACAGTTGAGAAGCGATCCTGCACTGTGCCTTTTGTAATGAAAGTTTCCACCATGCATTTATTGTGTCTGGTCATCAACTTGAACAAAGAGTTAAGAATTAGTGTCTTCTTTTTTTTTGTTGAAAGCCCTATGTTTTATTGGCTGCTGTCTAGCCATTTACCTCAGATTGAACTCCAGCCCAGATACAGGACTGGGTGACCCTTATGGGCTAGAACCTTCTCTCTCAAACCTTGCACACCCACTAGAGCTCTCCTGAAAGGCACTGACCTCTCCTCAACCCTCTCTGTCTCCATGGTGCTTTGTTATTTTTATAAGCCATGATTTCTCTCTTTCTGTTTTCTGTCTCCCTAGGGACATGATTTGTTTTTCTCCTTTTTATTCTCTTCCAGGCAGATTGTTGTATATGCTTATTACAATGCATTCACTATAAAAGTACTATTTATTTCATATATTATTTAACACGATTAAGACATGAATAATTATCCATTTTAGAGGATTAAGCTGACGGTTCTCTGGTGGAACAGACCTGTTTTTTTTTGTTTTTTTTTTACATTGCAGGTCTTTTTCTTAAGCTATTTACTATTATTGCTATATTTCACTTGAAGTACAACCTAGTTTCTTTGGCCTTTCGTGTGTTTTTACAATGTTCTGCTGTTTATAGAGGATTTTTTTTTTTATTGTGACTGTTTCAAAACCATACAAAAAGATTTAAATGTCAGATAGGTAAAAGGGCAGACTAGCCGGGTCAGGCTGTCCTTATTTCCTGTATTGCTGTTGGCATGAACAATATTTTTTTAAAAGAAGCATTTCACTATTGGTTTTGCATTTCCACAGACCAATTTATATCACACCTATGTGGTTGCTGTATCTAGAAAGGTGCACATGACTGTCAGACTGTACTTCCCCATGGTTTAATTGGAATATAAGAAGCCCCAGTCTGTGACTTGCGCTCCATAACTCAGCCCCTCGAGTCCTTCTCTCACTATGTGCCTCTCTACTAATTTTATTTCACACTCTTTGATAATTTTTGAGTGGCCTCCACTGTTACCAAGCAGGTGTGAGGTTTGAGCGGCAGCCAGCAAAACAAAAGTAGAAAGAGAGAGAGAGGACACATTGTCGCCAAGCAGTTCCACCACACGTGGAGCCTGCCTATTGATGAATTACTGGCGAGAAGCCAAGCACCCAGCTCCCTCACCCCCCGCCCCCCCGCAAGGCGCGAGCGTACGGAAAAATGGCTAGACAGAAAAATTGATTGTTCATGTAATTTGATTTGACATAAGGTAAGTGGAAAGAGAGGACAGGGGAAAGCTACAACCTCAGCACTGCATGAGCAGAACCGCATTGATGTGAAAGAATTTATGGCTGCCCTATTTATCCTCAGGAAGCACATTTACACAATCCTTACCAAAAAGGGGATCAGAAGAACCAACAGTAATATTAGGATGAATGGTGCCACTGTAGTCTAGGAGACACTGTAGGTTTATTCAGACAAGTCCTCCCCATTACCAGCTAGAACAGATTTTGTTGAGATCACACGTTGGGCAACATACTTAATGCTGGTCGATTACAATCGGCCCTTATTTACACTGTTTTACAAATAAACCAGCCTGTCTGACGTCGCTCAGGATTGTAGAGTCAGACACATAAATGTCTGGTACAAACTTGGATAATCCAACAGATTTTTTATGTCCACTCAATCTTACTTTTTATATGATGCTAAGAATGACGTTCTCTTGGTATTGTACCCCGGGAACAATGTTCAAACATACTAACTTTAACTAAAAGAGCATGGAAGAACTTTGGACCATTATATGCATATATTTAAAATATTAACTCTTTCAGAGCTACACTTGAAAATAAGTAAATGTCTTTTTAAAACCATTCTAAATACAACTTCTAATTTATTATCTTGTATATGCAATTATGGTGCTGCTGAATTTACTTATTTTAGTTTCTGCTGAACAATTTCATGAGGAGAGAGGCGTCCTTAAATGTACAGGAAGTTTTCTATCTGCACAATGGGAATGTGGAATCTAAAATTGATGACTAGTGCACAGCTGATTAATTTACAATGACACACCCTCCTGTAAAAAACAGTAGCAGAAGTGATTGGTTCCAAAAAAAAAAGAAACCTGCAGTGTAGCGTAGTTATGTCGAAAAGTTTACATTGTCAAGTTTAGCTATTCAGAAGGTCATATAGAAAAAATGACCAAATTACATCAGTGGTCCTTTTTACGTTCAACTGGCCCAATATGAAATTAAAAAAAGTTTACATTTTTTTTTTCTGTGTCCCTCCTAGTTTCCTGGAAGTTACATATCAGCAATATTGCTGTGTTTAAAATTGTGTAGGCAGCATTTGCTGTCTAGTATCTTTACCTCTGGGTTCAAGGTGATAATATGTAAACATATGCAACCTATTCCCTTGGAGTTTGCTCTTACAGAAGTTGCTAGCAGTTGCACGGCAGACTCTTTGGTTATCAACACATTCTAACTAAGACTGATGTAGTATTAAGTTATTGATAATACTTTTTAGTGCGGCTAAAAATCTAATCCGAATGCTATGGATTATATTTTTAACAATTTGAGTATATATGATATACACATGGTCATTTACTCTGCTATTCCCCTTGCCATACCTTCTGGTTGGCAAACTTTGGAAGTAGCAGGGTATTGGCAAGATGCTGTCAATTCCTACCCTGTTCAGAATCTACTCTTAGTTCTAGCTAGTAAAGAAATAGGTGTTTGCTCAGTACTTAATTATTTTCTTAACCCTTTAATACCACGTTAATAAAATATTATATTCCAGTGTTATTAAATGACTGACATTGTTTTAGTATTTTTTTTCCCCTGCATTTCCCTCACAGATGGGTAAACATTGCACAAGATCTGTGTATAATCCTTGTTCACTGTGGTACTGCCGGGTAGTGTCCTTCCCCTAAAATAAACAATACAAGCGACCAGTGATAAATATTTAGTCTTGCAGCAGTAAGCAATGATACAATACAGCGGTTTCTCAAGCTATGGTCTCTTGAGTCTCTTGCCAGGAGTCCACTGAATACACGGTATTAGAAAAATGAATTAAGACACTAATAAAATGTCTAGATACAACTTTAGTATTGGTTAGAGGTACATATAGATGTAGATATATACAATGTATAGCATTATAATTGTGAAATAGGCAGGAAATGCATTAGACTGTTTCCCAAAGCCCCTCGGCAATATTTAGGCCAAAAAGACCCTCCGCAATATTCAGATGGTTTTTCAAAAAAAAGTTTGTATACCGCAGACAAATTGAATCTGTATTAATTATTGAAACCATAAACAGTTGTTGGGTATCCCTAGCATAGACAAGTGCTCAGGCATTATATAAAGCTTTCCTATGTCTGGTACAAAAGGATTTAGAAATGCCCCCAGCTTGTTCTGCCCCTTCCGCTGGCCTGGAAGCAGACATTAAATATAATTGGTCTTGAAAAGGGAGGCTTAATACAGCAGCTTGCCCTGCAAGGACTGAACGATCTGTCTGGGATTTGATCACTACTTTGACCTGAGCAAATCCTTTCATCGCGGGGAAATCTGCTTAGCAAACATGCCTTCCCTTGAACCTGAAAATGACATTCCTAAGCATAATTGCAGCAATAAAAGAGGCACCGGACTTGCAAACAACTGATCAAAAAGTGTCATATGGGGAGTAACTGGTTTGTCTGACAGGAAGATTTATTTATTCACAAAACTGCTATAATGCCTTAACCCTTTCTCCATGATCCTCCATAATTATTAACACAATACGTTGATCTTGGTGTTCATTATTGCCTTATTTCTCAGTCTTCCCGCATGTTACATTAAGGCTCATCTGAGCTTGTTAATTATTAAAATGATGTCTAATGTGAGAGCCAGCTGAAATAGCTCATATAAATACAGGTGTGAAGCAAGAACATTTAATTCTAATCTGGCTTCCAAACAGTGACACCGTGTCAAGATGAGTATGAGTTGTGGCCATAGAAAAGGCACATTGATGATAAATAACTATGCGTTTTAAAATCCATCTCAAATTACGACGAGTAACAAATAAATAAATATATATATATATATATATATATATATATATATATATATATATATATATATATATATATATATATATATATATATATATATTGCAAGCTATGATGGGGTTAAAACTATTCTCTGAAGTAGACTGGTTAAGTCCTTAGTCTTTCCAGGCGCCTATAAGGCTGCCATTTAATTCTCCCACGAGCCTCGGCATGCTGTATGTTTTTAAGGAGCTGCACAGTTTGTCTGTAAGGCCATGCAGTGTGCACCTAAATGCTTTCTCAAACCCTGTTAAGACAAGTCCTATCCCTCTGAGCGCAGAGAGAAATCAAATCCTTCCACACTGCACAAGATAATTGCATAGAGACTAGCAGGTAGGCTTTTTCTGGCTCCCTCTGGGTGCCGCATCTTGTACTATGAACACGTGATGTTCCTAAAGGCAGCCAAAGAAGCTTTGGTTGTCTAAGACAGTAATTGGCTGACTGGCTTTGTCCTCAGAGCCGAGAGGAGGTTTCCAAAGTCATGACGATTACTTAAAGTAATTAAGCTCTCTGAGATTTTCCTGTTCCATTTGGAGTTTTGTTCCTTAAGGTACATCTGCATTTTTTCAGGTTTAGCAAAAATTATAATATATTACTACCCTACCATCCATATTGCATGGTAACTATGCAACTGGATGTTTTACTCCCATTTGTTGGGTTAATATAGGCTTCTGTGTAAAATCTATGCCATGTACAAAATATATTTATGCCCAAGTAAATTCAAATCAATGATGACAGCCAAGCAATCTTTTTGGTTTATACATTTACCATAAACCATACTTTGCAAACTCAATATCGTGTATATACTTTTATTTCCTTGGTTTATTTGTTAAAACTGACATACCAAAACTAATACTGTAGACGATAGTACTCAATATTATTTTGTACTGAACCTCTCCTTATACATGACCCACAGAAAGAGCCAAAAATGCAAGCCTACCAAATGGCCAGTTACTGTTTGTACCTGCTCATGAACTATGGTGGTGAGCTCCATGTCCGTGAAAACAAAATTATAGCCCAAACCCTCCAATATTTTGTGAGATTGATCACTTCTTGAAAAAAAAAACAATAAGACTTTTGATTTGAAGGGTTAATACACAAAGCACGCTGGTTAGCGTGTAATTTGTTAATGCTTTCGGGAAAGCACAAGATTCTAATGCAGGTTGAACTGACTTCTCTTAATCCCAAATCAATACATTTTAATGTCCATTAGCTTTGCATCCAGGTAAAAAAAATGCATCATCTCAGCATGTTCAGGAGACATTTTTTTTGCAGAAGAAACACCGTTATTCTATTTTTGTTCAGTTGCCCAAATCTACAGCAATATAAGCAAACCTTTTTTCTGTTTAGCATTACTTTTAGGCTTGTGATCAGTAGAAGTTAAGCTGTATATTTAAGTCTGGTCCATGTGCAATAGTAAAGTATATATATATATATATATATATATAAGTGTTAATGATGCAACCATTTCATAGACCAAAATGACTAATGAAGTGGGCTCTATGGCAGCATAGCCAGTCCACCCTCGGATATATTAAAAACTAGGTCTAGCTGTGACTGGGTGTTTGTCATTAACAAAATCTGAACTGCTACAGATACTTTCCTCCTCTTATTTTCCATCATTTTCTATGCTTAATTCCCTTTGCACGCAGACATGTACAAACACCTCCTTCATTGTCAACAGAGAACACAGAGTTCCCACATAACTGCTGCCAAACAAAGCCACCAAAGGAAAGTGTGCTTCCCTTACGCCACCTCTTTCTGCTCTTGTGACCTGGTTTACAATTGAGCGCCATTTTTGTTCTGACTGCCTACCTCCACGTTTTAGATGGCTAGAGTTGAATTGTTACTGCTTGTTGCAGTGCCTTTTAGGTTTAGTTAGGCTAGTGATAATCATCTAGGATGTATGAGCCCCACCATATAACCAGAGGTGTCTAGAAAATCAGATTTCGGAAAAAACGAAAAGCTAACACTTGAGGAAACATCTGGTTTCCCCAGAGGTTACCAGGTGACTGAATCTGTGTGTTTTGTGAGTGTATTTTAATACGCTATTTCGTTACTTCATTTTTACCAGTGTGCAGGAGATATTTTTTTGCAATTTAATGGCCTTTTGAAACTCTTCAGGGTAGCCAGTTTAACCCCTGTAATGCTAGCTGCGCCACCAACGCACATCAGAGCAGTTTGTTGGTGGTCGTCCTGACAGCCGTGGTGTGGTGATGATTCAACTAAAACAACTCGGATCAGTTTGTTCACATTTTCATGAGCTTACTCAGCGACTGCTATTTCCTTTCTTTTTATTTGAGAGGAAAAAAAAAATCTATTGTAGAGAGAGAGCGAGCTGCACTACATTTTCCTCCCCCTCATTTTTGTTAATTATTTCTGTTGGAGGTTTTGGAAACAGCTGTGGACACTCACATATTTTTTTCTTTTGTTTTTAATGTGGTGATGAGCAGAGGGATAGTCATAAAATGATGGTGCGTTAAGTCCAAGTTCAGGGAGCTTGATCAGTTCCTGTGGATGTGGGAATCTGGGAGCGGCTTACGTGTCTGATTCAAAGGCTTACAACAACTGCTATGTGTATAAAACAATATAAATATAATGGGATGATCATGATGGGTCATTACTGATACAACTCTTATTATATGTATGCGTATATGTAATGTTAACATTAAGGTAGTCATTTATATTTTATTATATATCATTAATGCAAGTATGGCCCTTAATTATTATGGAACATGGTAGAAAAATAGTGACATTATTAAAAAAATGTATCCCTTTGTAATTTAATACACACCTTAAATGCCTTCACTGAAGGCCATCTTCATGTTCCCTTCAGTTGTGTTGCCATAACATTTTCCTGTCTTATAGTTGTTCTAGTGTCTTCTCCTGACCTTTCTGTGTTTACATTGCTTTACTTAATGAACATTTCGAACTGTGTCTGCTACAAGCCTTATGAATGTACACAGATATTAAAGTGTGACGTTTGCGGCAGGCGTACAACAGCCTTTAGAAGCTGCTGATATAATAACTCTTTCAAAGAATAGTTGTTAAGAGCAGTATAATTATAAAAATATACATTGAAGGGACATGGAACACAACTGTTCTTCATCCATTTGAGAGAGCATGTTTTAAATATTATAAAATGTATTTTATTTAAATGAATAAGGTACGTAAAACCTGTTTAACTTTATTGAAATTAACAGGAAATGCAGACACCATACTTTATTTTTTGTTAGTAAAGATGTGTGATAATCGGAAGTACCGCCGTGACATAAAAGATACAGTTCTGCCTCCATAATTGAAGTTTCCTTGCAGATCCTAAACGCATCTCCAAAGTTTTATTTGGAAGCTTGATCCAAGTGTATAATAACTCATTCCAATCCTTATAGCTTTCTTTATATGTGTATTAAGTTATTTGATTCTCATTTCTCCAACTCCCTCCGTTGTCTCCAGTTTAACCCAGGACATCATGATGCATATCTGATTGCATCTGTCCTCTAAAAAATGTTTCTAAATGAACGAATATAAAAGTTACATTTTACAAGCTGTTAGTGCCTTGTAAAATCCTAGAAAAACAAGAATGTGTCCAGCTCTCCTTATTTGCACCAGCGTAACCACTGAGTTGTCTCAAAATACTTCTGCAGTGTACAATATTTTTTGTGGGGGGAATGGAATTCCAGATTCAGCCATTGGCACAGCTGTTGCAACCGATTTTGCAATTATGCGTCTATTGCTGGACTTTCCTTGATGCTTTTAGGTGGTATTCAGCATATTTTCTTTAAGTGGGATTCATAAAATACAAATTTTGACTGTTATATTTACAGGAATGTTGTTGTTTTTAATTTTCGACTGAATAATTTAACTAAAATGGATAAAAACATCTGTAGAATAGGTTCTAAACTAAGTCAAAGAATACTATATCACGTATTGTTCATATCCAACTGGTTTCTAAGACCTTTTGAGTTGTCTTTCATTTATTTCATTCGTCTTGGTCCTCAGAGCTAAGATACAAGGAGGGGCTGCAGGCCAGGAAGCTCACTAAAAGGCCTATTGTTTTCTCTTGATGTCTCATCCACACTTCAGACACGGAGTGGCTCTGATTACACATGCTGCCTCTCAAAGTTTAGTGGTGAAGTCTGTTTTGTCTAGCACAATGGTATCCAGACACTGCTTCCCTGAAAGCAGCTGCGTCCTATGTTGTGTCCTCTTCTCAAAGACAGATTCTCTGATTGCAAAAAGTTGCTCTTTTTAAGTCATCCACACCACAGGACTTATTCACCCTTTTTAATCCTCCTTGTAGTTTTAAGGAGAATACAACATTTTTCTCTGCAGACTTTGCTAGAAGCAAAACCTTATTTTTCTTTAGCTCTGTTAAGAAAGAAAATAGTTCTAGAAGTTGAAGATGTGCAAATAGAATATTTTATTTTGTACTAGTCTGGCACATCTGTAACCCCTGCAAACACAACTTTGAGGTTTTCGGGTAAAAAAAAAAACAAAACTTAAAACTATCAGACCGGCGCCTGGCCTTGTGGTTTCAATGTTGGTGTGAACTTTTTCGTTTTTCACCGCTCACAGGAGTGTGTATTGAAACAGGAAGGCCTCACCCTATGACTGCATTAAAAAACAAATACTTTGATGCCTTTGCAGATGGTGTATTCAATAATAGACAAAATTATGTGCAAGATTAAACTCTGTTCCTCTCCCACCCCTTGATACGCCCTCCCCCCCCCCCCCCATATAAACCAGGCAGACACCTAAAAACTTAGTTGGTTTGCATGTTTGTGTTTATGCCATATAAATATAAACCGTTGACATTGCTTTATTAGTAATGAGCAATGTGTCTTTGTTCAACTTATTGTTATAATCATTAGCAAAAGAAGAAATAACAGGCACAAAGGAGCAGGCCTGGGGATTTACAGCCATGGCTCCTTTTCCAGAACACTCTTCCACACCATAGTATCATCTACCATCAGAACTTGGAGACCCATTGCACTTATCCGTCTCCACTGTTATTTTTCTTGTATTGCTCAACACTTTTTTAATGATATGGGCTCTGAAGCACATTTCATGGAATGGTTAGTTTTGCTGAATAATACTGTTTTTCCTAACCCAAGAGCCTAGTTATGGACGATTTAATAATAGGTCTCCTTGGAAAAGTGAATATCTGCCAGTGGGGATAAAGATTTCCACCTCAGGGTCATTGGTTCAAATCTGGTTTTGCTTGGTTATGTCTCACTCGCTATTATCTACAACTTAGGCATAATTACAGTTGGCTCTGGTTGCTTGGGATGCCAGAGACTTAAGCTCGTAAACTTACTTGACCCTCACCATTTCATGTCAATGTTTTCCTTTGGTGGAAATCTCTTTTGATTTGCTTGTTTAGGCTTGCATTCAGAAGCCAGAGTCTGCTGCTTGCGTTAGCATGTACTGCACATCCATAGGCACGTTGGTAATTTCAGATAGCAATCTGTGCAAGAAATCTGTACACGGAGGCATGCTTACAGCATGATGTGTGCTTCATCTTGTTAGACAGAATGTTCTTTCTTCAACTAAGAATATATTAACTTATTTGTAGGCCACCTGTTGCTTCTTTTTCCACCTTCTATATCCCAGTTCAATAGCGTAGTCAAGCTTTAAAAGCAAGCCCCAGTTTTGTGCTTATCATAACTTTATTTGTATACAGACATTTCATTGAAGAACGTTTTATCCAGATATATCTATGTAAATATCTCTATGGACTGGTTGTTGTTTCCGCTTTTGGCAATTGCATGGTGAAAAGGATCCTTTGCATTTATTTGAGGAGGAATCAATATTTGTGTTTGATGAAATGGATGAAGTCCAGTTGTAAAAAAAATTTAAAAACCCTTTTTGTTTTAATAAAGAAAAAACTCAAACGCCTTCTGATAGATTTTTACATGGAAGAATTACAGGTTATCGCATTGCGTTATTGGCTCCTACAGTATGGAAGGGGTAAATGTAGAATTTGCCGCACCTGCTCATAAGTCACTCTGGCGTTTTACCACTCTGTGTTAAAGGAAAAGCGACTCTTGCCAAGAGGTCTTTTCTGTGCTTTAGGGTGATTTACAGTCCAAGCGTCAAACCACTTGTGGAAAAGTCAAAGCAGGATTTGGCATTCTACCCAGAATCCAGTGCAGCTGTGGCAGAGTGAAGTCATCTGCATAACAACCATTATAAATAAATAACACAGTATGCACTGTTCACACTTATTGCGTTCTTTCCTGATTCATACCACATAAAATATTCCTAATACCTGCAGGTACAGGATGCCTTTGTAATTCTTATTGGGGTGGTTAAAGTGATCTTTTTTTTTATATCTCCTGTGTTTATTAAAACCAAGAGTATGGTGTTGTAATTGGTTTTTGTGGCTTAATAACTTTAAAAACCTCTTGGAAATGGGAACGTTTTGGGGGCCAGCAAGGGTGATGCTTCGCCTAACAACCACATTCTTAAGTTACAAGAACACAAGCTCATCACACACCCATGATCTGTTAAGTAACTAAATTGATTTTCAAATTTCATTGGGAATGGAGTTAATGTTAAACATATTTTACGAACATTTTTAAACTTTTCTAGTGCTGTAGTTGAACTCAATTCTAACAAAAAGAAATTCAGTCTAGTAAGAGGCACTTATTCTGGATAAATCTTCGGACCCAATGAAATAATACTACTTAATCTGGATTCTAGCTAAGGAATTGACATTTAACATTAAGGAACACTTCTGATTGTTTCCACTGCCATTCAATCGAATAGTGTTGAAAGAACATTCTTTTATGAAGGAACGTCTTATCAGCTGCATCTTATCATGATCACTACTGACATTTAACATAAGTAAAGTGAACTTTCTAATTACAAACTACATTTTCTTTATTTCTTGCAGATTTCTTCAGAACCTGTTGCTAAAAAGTCGAAGATTGAAGATTCAATCCACTCCCCTAACTCTGCTGAGAAAGACAAATCATCCAGTTGGTTACGAAATTTGTCCAATTCCAAGGTATTTGCATGTGTCTCATATCCTACTTTAATGCCACCAGGCAGTAAAAGAATAGTGCCACTGTGTCATTTTTTTTATAGCTGTCATAGAAACAAATCAATAGTATGTCATCTTTTCACCATGTCAACTTAGTTCTGGAAAGCTTTTTTTCCCCTCCTGTTAAAGTCTTTTGGCAAGGGTAGGGATGAGGAAAGTGGTTCTTCATAGACTTGGAGACTTTCAAAGTCCCTGTCACATAAACCCAGCATGGCCTATTGCAAACCTCATAGTACTTATTGGCAGGCAACAACTGTACAGGGTTTTACTTGTAATCCAGCTCATTCTCTCCGGTTAAAGTTGCTAAGCAATTAGGGCCAACAAGGCAACCTAAGCAGGGATTGAGGGACATACAACAGAGACTGCTTATAAAATTGTGCACACAAGTAATAGTCATAAACCACAGTCTATATTAAATGTCTCTGGCCAGGTGTGCAGCACAGGTGAAAATCCATGAGCGCTTACTGGCCAAAAATGCATTCATCAGTTTTGTTCTCAGCTGCATCTTGAGCACCTCTTGTCATTACACATAATTCATAAAGAGATCAAGGGCAACATGTTGAACAGTCTGTGCGCACGGTCTGAACAAAAAAAGGTCTTGAGTGGCTTATCTCTTGTACAGAGCTTTTTTTTTTTCCTCCATGTTACATCTTGGATGATCGTTTTTTTTTCCATAACTGCTTAAATTCCAGGTATTAACTTCTAAAGCATTAAAAATATACAAATCTACCCCAAAAAATTTGAAAATCTATTAAAAGTATATTAATCATCTTTGCCTTTTTGATTTACAAAATCAGATTAATTTAGATATCTGGGCTTTTATATTATGAAGCCTTACTGCTCCTAATAAGTTGCAGAGTTCAGGAAAAAATACATTTATTTGTCAAATATGCACCAAACTAACAATAGTAGCAACTGTATAAGCCATGGGCATAAACTATTTTTTGGGGAAATCAGAATTTGTAAAGATGGTTCATGAGTACAGGAATTCATTTTGTGTTTGTTAAATCACATCCCGAGACCTGGATGAAAAATGTTTCTAGTAATCAGTGGAGGGAGAGGTGGGTGAGGAATAGACAGGCATAATTCTTCAGAGTTTGTTTGATAATTGGATAAGATTGAAATGAATACTAATTGAAATCATAATTTTTTTTACATTTTTTACTGCTTAATTATGCTCGGTCAGAGTTTTCAATCATATAATTTGTTTTCATTATGCAGTGTTCCTTTAAATCTGCATGGCAGCTTGTGACTGAAAGCCAGAGCTGAAAGATAGTTTTAGGCAAGAAGGCTGGGTCAAAGTGGACAGTCAGAACTAATTATTGGTCTAGTATATTTTCACAGTAATGCTTTCATGTTCTGATACATTGTGAGTGTGAATGCTAACGTGAACTATTTGTTCCCAGAATACGGGATATGTCCATCCTCGCCAGCGCCTCTCTGCTTTCCGGCCCTGGTCCCCCGCCATTTCAGCAAATGAGAAAGAGCTCTCCACCCACCTGCCGGCACTGATTAGAGATAGGTAAGAGTACTGCATACACATTCTAATACTTGGTATGTTTCCTGTTAGCATTTTTCATCATTTTGGACAAATCTTTGGAGCTTCCTGAAACAGCCATGACATAAAATGACTAGAGTGCCAAAACGCCTAAAGTTTTTTTTTAATTATAAATACAAAATAGTTTTTTGGTCTAGTCATACGGTGGGGACAGAGGTCTTTTGGTGGAAGGTCACATTACTGATAAACACTTCTTCTAATGATTTCAGCTTCCACAATTACAAGAGCTTTGAGAATCTTGTTGCTCCAAATGTTGCCCTGACACCCCCTACCCAGCAGAAAGTTATCACAAACCCTCCATGTGCCCCAGCCGTGCCACGAACTCCCCAGATATCAGGCAGTCCCGCTTCATCACGGAAACGGAGGCCCACATCAGAACTGCCCCCAGTGCCAGAGACTCCAGTCGCCCAGGCCCCTGCCAGGGAAGAGGAGAAAGAGTCGGAAACAGAGATTGAAGTGGAAAGCAGAGAAGAATGTAAGTGTGAGTTGAATTTTTATTCCTAGATTTTTATTTTATTTTATTTATACATTTGTATTGGTTGTTATCAATGATTACTGAACAAAATGAAACTGGATCTTCACTTTCACAAACCACATTAAACCCAGGAGATGTAAAATGTAATGTATAATTTGCTAGGGCATGTAAATATTTCACTGCACATTTTCCCATTGATACATGGCGTAATACTGTAACACATTTGTTTTGCAATCCTCTAAAATAACATGTTAAATGGTAATCTCTCCACCGTTGCACACACTTTCCCAGAATTTATCTCCCCGAATGAATTGGGACAACTTGGCCAACAAAGGTTTGGGGTGCTGGCATTTTCTCAGGGTACGACTAAAAAGCAGTAGCTGTAAACAATATTTGATTTCCATGATTTGAGGGTGGGCAGTGAAATAAAAATCTCAGATCAAAGATTAAATGGATTATGTTTGCGAGTCAAGTTCCAGTAACTAATCTGTGCTGGTTTTATGATGCCCTGGGTATCACCTTGCCAGGATGTATGAATCATGGGGTCACACACAGGTCACCGTGCTCTGTTGTACAGTGTTTGTCCTGTAATACTTTGGTGTTATATGCAACCGGGGGTGCCAAGTATTTTATTACAGATCACTCCATGTTTGGCTTATGCTTCTGTTTGATTGTACGTTTTCTTGTGTTTATGTTCTCTATGGATATATTTTTTCCCAATGATTCATTGCGGCTTGTAGCGTGTATTTCATTAATATATTCTCATTTATTTTGGTACAAATTGTTCGTACTGGCTGTCTTTTCCAATGAGATTTTAACTTATTTCTTTGTACCCATCTGTGTTAACGCTGCGATTATGACTGATATTCATACTCTAAAAACAATAATGACTACTGCTAGGAAACTCCCTTTGCCAGGAAGTGTTCATATAGTATTTATGGGATTTTTTTAACTACTAAAACACCTCTAGATCAAAGCATCCATCCTAGATCTATAGAAAATTATTAGTCTTGGCAAAATGTGAATTTATATCTTGTTTCCTGTTTTACTTACACAACTGAAAATAGATATATATGTGTTTTATTTACCATTTTGTTTTAATTTCCGCCCCCTTTAGTTACATCTTCACTCTCTTCGCTATCCTCGCCCTCCTTCACTTCCTCGAGTTCAGCTAAAGAACTGAGTTCCCCGGGCATGTTAGCCCCAACTGCGATCAGCTCTTCCTATGAGCTGGCGCCACATGGCGACCCGCACACCAACGGGCTCGAGGCTGAGTTGGAGCACCTTAGACAAGCTCTGGACAGTGGTCTTGATTCCAAGGAAGCCAAAGAGAAATTTCTTCATGAAGTAGTAAAAATGAGAGTGAAACAGGAAGAGAAACTCAATGCTGCTTTGCAGGCCAAAAGGAGTCTTCAGCAGGTAATGTGACATTATCAATCCATATACTAATTCAGTGAAACTAACCTAAATCAGTTACTATTAAATAATCGAAGTGTGGTGCCAATTTGTATATAATATTTAACAATAAACCTATCCTGTTCAATATTATGTTAAATGTTATTTCTGGTTTTCTACATTTTGTATCCTAGACATACAGATATTTATGCTGTAAATCTTTCACTTACCCACACCGCCTCAAGTTGTTAATTAATATACTGTGTGCGTGTATATATATATATATATATATATATATATATATATATATATATATATATATATATAAATGTTACTGTGTGTAATTATCTGTGCTCCAGTATGCAGGAGCCTCAAATCCCAAGATATGAATAAATATTCCCCATAAATCATAAGAATATGATGGGGAATTGTGACTTTTTTCTCCAGCTGTGAGATGATAATTGTACTCCAGACGGGAGACTGCTATGCTCCTTACCGTCTACAAGATGAATCATGGCAGCTTCCTTCCCTATGCTGCCGAGTTTCTAATTCTGGTTTAGAGAAAGTCGGTGCTGAGGCCGCGTTAACAATGGTTTGGCTGGGAAGCAAGATTATTGCAAGGGAAAAGGATTTCCCATGACCTAGCCGCAGGGTGTTACTTAACAGAAATATGTTGTTGTGCATGCTGGTATCAGAGAGAGGAAGTGTCATTTCTGGTCTGATTTTTTTTTTTTTTTTTCTCCCATGTTTCATCCTGTAAAACCTTTCACAGCATGATATATTGGTAACCACTGAACATTCGTAATGCAGTTTTCTTTCCGGGCCAAGCAGAATATTTTCAGTGTGATGCATGAATACACTGTTTATTATACAAGTTGTAAATTCTGATGTGTGAATGCTTAATTATCAAGGGTGTTGTAGTCTGAGACCCATTCTTAGCAACCATTTCTGCTGTTTGTTTTTCAGTGTTTTGTTGCATTATAAATGTCATACTTACCAATTTGGCATTTTGTTAATTTTTGGTTATATATATTTTTTTTTGTGTGTATTCTTTAGAGGTGTGTTTTTCCCACTTTTAGTTAAGGAACAATAAAATATATAATGGAAAATTATGAGTTAAATCCAACCTAATCTCCCAGCTCTCCTCCAAACCAAAATGGCAATAGCTTGTGTAAGAATTGAAAA
This sequence comes from Discoglossus pictus, assembly GCA_027410445.1. Taxonomy (NCBI): domain Eukaryota; kingdom Metazoa; phylum Chordata; class Amphibia; order Anura; family Alytidae; genus Discoglossus; species Discoglossus pictus. The sequence continues at coordinate 149,217,233 of CM050169.1, forward strand.
TGCAAAATCTACATTGTTTGTGTGTGCCTATATATATATATATATATATATATATATATATATATATATATATATATATAAATATATATATATATATATATATAAATATATAAATATATAAAAAAAAAAAAAATATATATATATATATATAAATATTGCAGAAACTGCACCTATCCAAAAATTGAGTACAGTCCTGTTCTGTATTCATATGACCTAGTATCTCCATTAATGCATGGTCCCCTCTTTTCTATATTAGGAGCTGGAGTTCCTCCGAGTGGCTAAAAAAGAAAAACTGAGGGAAGCAACAGAAGCCAAACGAAATTTGAGAAAAGAGATTGAACGTCTAAGAGCAGAGAACGAAAAGAAAATGAAAGAAGCGAATGAGTCTCGGTTACGCCTGAAGAGGGAGCTGGAACAAGCCAGGCAGATAAGGGTGTGCGACAAAGGATGTGAAGCTGGCAGGATACGAGTCAAATATTCTGCTCAGGTAACCTTTTTAAAGCTTGTCTCATTTTTTATATTTTATATTCACACAGGCATCATGCCAGCATTCCTAGAATAAGGTTATGTTTTAGTCTTATTTGTTGCTAATATGTCTCCAGCAGTGCAAAAAAAATCCTCTCTGAGGCAAGGGATCAAGTAGTTTGTGTTTCTTTGAAAATGCTCAGTCAATAGCGGGAAGGGGAGTGGACTGATTTCTACTGATGTGAGAAATGCCAAGCTAGGAGACCACAAAAAGGAAATGATGTGGACTTCCTCCACAGCATAGGCTGATAAGAAGCATCCAGACTAAACATTTTTAGATTGAAAACTGCTAAGGGTGTTAGCTGCAGCTCACTTCCACTTGAGCAAAATGCCAAGCTGCAGCTGGGTGCTGATCAAGAAACTTTGCTTATCAGACTGTTATTCTAGCATGCAATTACCTTGGGAACTCAGCCTCGCCTGTCTCCCTGGCGACGCAGCTTCAAGGTATATTTGCGTCGCCCTCCAATTTCGTAAAAACTGCCACACTGTTGTTCACATGCACATTTAATTCACCAGTATCTCACTTGCTTGCATGGTTCCCCTCATGTCTCCTTAGTCTATGAGGTCAATGTTGGGGGCACTTAGCTGTGAATTAGGATGCCCGTGTTATACTTGACCTTGTGAAAACAGCTCTTACTTCCACTAGTAAAAAAATTAGATTAACATTTTATATACAGTGACTGCAGTTCTCATTTCAATAATTAAATTAAAAAGGGCAAATGAAATTTTAAATTAAAGCCTTCCCTATCTTTCTGTATTCAATAATTATCCAGGAGTGCTTCACTACTAACAATCAGGGACTCTCAAGGTCAGAGTGGGGTCATCCAACTGGTATCCTATAACAGCAAGATAAGCAGACTACATTTATTGCGACACAAAGCACGTGCTTCCTTCCTTATTATAGAAACATGTCATTAGACTCCTAATTCCACCGCCTATTTGTATGATTTTTTTTTTTTGAGTCAGACATGAAATATGGATTCATGGCCATTGTGCCTGTGTTTTATTATATGTTATATGTAGCTTAGTGCTACGCTAGCAAAAATAAATAAATGCACAGACGTAATCATACCACTGTATGATGGGAAAAAAAATTGCTTAAGAATTTTAATTTTGCATGTCCCTTTAAATTGGTACAAAATGTCATTAATGTAGAGAAATATGCTGTGGTGTGGCATCAAATATTAATTTTTGCTTTTTGTTTGTTAATTCCAGATAGAAGAACTGCAGTCCAAGCTCCAGCATGCAGACAACGACAGAGAGCAACTTCGGACAGATCTTGTACATGAACGAGAGGCCCGGGAACACTTAGAAAAAGTGGTGAAAGACCTTCAGGAACAACTTTGGGCCAAGCCCTGTAACCTTCCCAGCAATGAACACACAAGGAAAGACATTGAGAACTAAATCAAGACAATAAGAATCATAATTACCTTATCTATTCATATACAGAATTTACGTATATGCACAGGAAGGGAGGAGAATGTGCGATGTATGCATGTACAGGTGCATGTGTGAGTGTATGGGGAGTGTGCCGTGAGCACACACAAATAAATATGGACTTTCTTAATAGTTGGAGGGAAAATGTTACTCTATACAACAGAAGCACTGAACCATGCCTCTTTTGAACCCACACAGCACAACATCTTACTGTGCCTCAGACAGAGTGTTTATAAACAGAGTCCTTTTGGCTCCCTAAAGAAACCATTTTTTCTACCAGTCAACTTCAAGCAAACAGCAGCATTCAACTTTGTCAAGGTTAAAGACAAGCAAGCATGAGCAGTCCTTTTACACCGTTCTTTTGCTTGCTTTGGAACACTTTGGGATTTACATTTTCTTATAAGCTATTTAATATATAAATATATATTAAAATGATGAGGACATTCTAAAGACTTGGTATTGAAAAGAAAAAAAAAACTATCGGACAAGATTTTTGTATAATGGACCTGAAAACCTTGATGCACAATTTTAACTGACTTGTTACAGGCTTTGGGATTTCTTTTGGAAACTCCCTCTACTCCCCAACCCCAGGCTCAATGCCATTTATGTCAACTGTGCAATGTATTTGTAGCAAGCCATCACTATAACCCCAACAATTAGACTCTTCTGCAGCAAATGATTTTGACATCAGATATTGTTTTGAAATACTTGCATTGCTCCATCTTGGAGTTTACATTTTTTTTAAGGATTTTTTTTTACTGTTCCTTTTTTAATTTTATTTTTTTGCAAAACAGTGTGTCTGTGCATGTGTAGGGAAGGGCAAAAAGACTGGAAAACAAATTAAGAGTGAATGGAACTGCTCAGCCTTATTGACCAGTGTTTCTAAAGTCTACCATGGGTGAAGAGGTGCTTGGGTAAATCAAGTGGCAAAGACTTCATCACCAAGCGAAAACATCACAAAGGAGCAAAGTATATACATGGAGACTGTAAAAGCTTGTTTGAAGAATGGAACTAGTATTTGGAAGTCCTATTATAATCTGCAATCAGTTATTGGTTTTCTGGTTAACTTTTATTCTTTGTTACAATCTTTATTTGCTCAACTCAGTATTTAATCCTCATGTTCACCTCTCTGTCCTAGGCTGCTTTTGTATGCTTGCTGGCACCGCAGTATGTTATCAAATCCTACAGAAAGCAAAAACACGTTTGCGGCTGTAGATGAAGCAATGTTTATTTAAAACTCAAATTTCTATAATTTTGGGATAGACTCATGACCACTAGGAGAAAATGCAGAGCTACGTTTTTTACTTTTCTCTTTATATTTGCCTTTAAAGATGTTTTATATAGACAATTTTTAAAATTGCACTTTTTCCTGGCTGTTCCCTCATAGTATAAAAAATATATATATATTTTACCATGAAGCACAATAAAAATATGCAATAATACATTGCCCTTTATGTAGAGAATAAATAACTCCTCTTCTATAAGGTTTATCTCTGGTATATACACAATATTTGTTTAAGATATTCAGTTTAAACACAAGCAGAGATAAACAAGCAGATGTTCCTATAAATATAGTTTTATTCCTGTATTGAATACATTTAAAAAAATGAATATAAAGTGATGTCCTATCCTCAAATTATAGATATTTAGTTTGATTAAAGTATTTCCATATCTACTTATTTACTCATGATCGTTGTTGGAAATTAAGTTGGTCCTAAAGTTTATGTGTTGAAGTTACCATCAAGACAGTGCTGGTTGTCTTTATATATGAAGGTGTTGTAACAAATGGTCTCCACACTTGTATTTGGATAGGTCTTGGGGGATGTTTGGAAGGTGATTGCATTGGGAAGGAATCCATGAAAGGAATTTATTCTGAGGGATTGGTGGGGGAATTCAGTTGAATGTAAACATGTAAAGAGCATTCACAGTAATGGCACCAGTATAGGCAGGTATAATGAACCCAACCTTAATTATACTACATACAATGAGATGATGGTTGCAAATTATCAGTCTTATAATCAGAGTTGTTCTAAAAAATGTTCAGTTGTAATTTATTGAAACTTTTATCTGCTTTATTTTGCTTGTTCATTATATTATTCAGATTCCTCTTCTAGAATAAAGTATCCTCAAGGCTTCTACTGGCTCATATTATCAGCAACTGTTGCTAAATACTTAATGAACCTGGCTTTCGTTCTGAATCCGCACAGGAGCTATTTGTGTTATTTTCTAAAGTTTTCTTAAAAAAACAACAACAAACAAACAAAAAAAACGTACAAACATAAGTTGAAAAAGATGTCAGAATAAAAACCGTGGTCTTTACTTTTTTTGTAACTGATGCTTTGATATGATTTTAAAAGCCTTGTCTTAATCCTCAATGAAGCCCTCTTCTCTGCTTCATTTTCCAATGTAATGTAAATAATTAAGCTAAAGGGCCATTGTAAACCTTCTTACTCCAGATCCATTCTAAAGGTGCAGTTCCATTTAGCCTTCAATTATTGCCTATCATCATACAGCTTTATCTACATTACTTTAACTCTTTTACTGCAGAAAAAAATGCTGGGGACCTTGATTCCTAATATTCCTTTATTTTTCTGTGCTGTTGAGTTTATTAAAGATATTAAACAGAAACTCCCAGAGCATGTATGCATCAATGCAGTTTTTTGTTGTATGATGTAGCAGATTTATGTTGGTCAGTGGCAAAATAGATATAAATATAGATATTCCAAAACAAATAGACTCCTAATTATAATTTTATAAAACCTCCTTACACGTTGTTTTTCAACTTTAATAGCACCATTTTAAAATGGCAGACACTAATACAAATGTTTTTTTTTAAATGGGGTCCGTCTACATGCAAAACCGTTTTTGTATAATGCTTCTTATTTTGTTAGTGTTTTTTTTTTTTTTTTTACATTTAATCATACAACAGCAAATACCATTAACATATCCCAAACAATTACATGGGTTAATGCTTTCTTGTACGTTTTGTGTCCCTGTACCTTTAAATATTTCCACTGATAGACTTTGGTTGGTGAGAATGACTGCACACACAATGCAATGAAACAATCTCATAAGTGTTTTATCAGATTTCATTATGTCTCTGTGGGGTCCACACTTTCGCTGCTAGTGGATCCCTTATCCATTAAGAGGTAAAGAATGTATCTATACAAAAAGGCTGCATAGAGGTCATATTCCCTTACCAAAATATCCATTGTATAGTGCCCTGAGCAGCTTTTCGAATGCCCCCAGCTCCGGAGGGCCTTGCATCGCATTTGCATGTGTTACAAGACCAGCAGTACATTTAAAATGCGTTCCCTTTATAAAGTGCAATGCAGACAAAAATATTGGTTATGGTTTATACATTTTTTTGAATATAGGGTTACATTTATTGCTTTGTTGTATTATTTTCTGCAGTTATTAAAGAAAAAAAAATCATATGCATGGAATTAAAATCTCTGCCATACTTATAATCAAGAATGGGCATTAGTACTGTGTTATATAAAGATACTTTTTTTTATTTTTTTTTATTTACATTATGCAACATGCATATATCTGTTTCCAGCCTTATGTTTTCTAGATCTGTATTTGTACAGCCCTTTATGGAGTGGGGGTGGAGGCAGTAAATGCTGTTTGGTACATGGTTAACCCTTCTGTTTCTTTGCAAAAAGTTTGTCTTGCAGTGAAATATAATATAGAAATTACACATAAGGGCTGACCTGTGCTGTTGGAAATACAATGATGGCTGCCAATTCCAGCCAGAGATTTTAATCCATGGATAAAAGGTTGCCCCGTTATGCTGCTTATGAATAACTCCCTCAAAAAGGGGACTAAAAAAAATCCCACAAAGAATCGTTGTTTTACAAAGATTGTAATCCGTAGATTTTAAAATAACAAACTAGGCACTACATGGGATTGCATGAATTTTGGGGATGTAGCTGGAGAAATTTTAGCTATATTTTTTTCTCATTGTCTTGTCTGTCTCAGATTTGTCTTGTATAAAGCCACTGACATTTTAATTGCCTAGATTGAAATCTAATCTACCACATATACCTTTCACTATTTCCTACGTGCAGTGCCTTGCTTCCATGTGGATGTTCGTGCCTTCAAATCAGTCTATAGCATCTCCATTCTCAGAAGTAAGATCTCTAATTCACGTCAGGACCTATTGTCAGGAGAGCTGCTGAATCGCTTTTTTTTTGTGTGGTGATCACTTCAATGCGTCTAGCATTAAAAAAACAGTCTTGTTATAGATCCGCAGTATTCCACAATACAGTAGAGCCTCTTTATTGGGGGAGGATATAAGAAGGAAAAGCCATAACCATGCTGCATCATAAGCAGTCTTCAAGATGCTTGAAATCCTAGAGAAAAAGCTGCATTTGGCTTTTATGCGATGTCTATATCGGCATCCTTTTTTGTTTACCTATAGGTAGATATGATTAACCATTAACATGTATCCGTATTTTATTTGTAACTATACATTTGTTGTGTCTAATGTAGAGCCAAATACCATTGTTTATGCTTTGCTAGTTTCTGTAATTTCATTGGGGTAATGTTTAGCTTTCTTTTTCTTTTTTTCTATTTTTTTGGACCATACTGACCTAATGCTACAAACGGTTTTGACATTGTATTGAAAAATTCTTATATACACAACAAATTAGACACTAGTTAAGAAGCCAACAAAGATACTTATGGAATATCTTAAAATAGTTTATTATATTGCAATAGATTTAATAATATTTAGACATTTTTATATTGCAGTGGGGAAGAGCGAGAGCATTGTTGTAGTGGACCCCCCAATGCTATATTGCTTGGAGAGAGGACCCAGAAATGTTTGTGGAACAGGCCAGTTTCCTCTCTTATTATAACTGACCAAACATAAGCGCCCCATGGCAAGACTTTGCAAAGGATTTGTAAATCACCCTACCTGATTTACATATTATAATTAAGGCAATTGTTAAAGAATAAGTGTTTTTTAAGCCCTTGCACTTTAATCTTTGCCTGCTCACAGTTTGCTGCTATCTACATTGTTTGTCATTGTCCCTTGAAAATGTCCATCCTTTTTGATTAGAATCACACACCTGCTTTTATCTCTATGGTTCTGCAGCATTCTAGAACTGCTTAAGATTGCAAGAAAGATCAGAGCAGACCCTTAGGAAGTTTTGCATTCCAAAAAATGCAGCAATTAAATGCCATGTATAGCAGAGCTCCAACTAACCCATATTGTATCCAAGATTGTGCAAAAAAAAATTGTGGGGATAACCCCAGCACAGGGCGTTGGTGTGTAATTTCTATGTTTGCTGCACTGCAGTGGTTACAAGCTTTGTTTTGTAGACTGCTTTGGCCTATTCATGTAGATGATATTGACTCTCCCTCTGCTAATTCACTTTAATAAATGTACATTCAGTTTAACAACGCACTGTTTCTATACCGGAAACAAATTAACAAAGGGAAACTTAAAACCAACAGCAATAACATTCATATCTGTTCAATAGATAAATCGTAAACATTATATTTTACTTTTACAATTCAAACTAGCCAATTGTACAAAAAAACGCAACTTATTTTGTAAATATTTTTTTTTTTTTTCATTTTACACTGTTGTATTATAAGTGTATAGGGTGTGTGTTTTCTTTTTGTTTTTTTGTTTTTTCCAAAAGCTCTTTATTACCTGCTAATTGTTTGGTTTAATTGGTTGTGTTTTTAACTCAGAAGAACCTGTTAGAAAAAAAAAAATACATTTTTCAATTTATAAATGTAGTTAACTTTTTTTCATCACAATTTTTGTCCATATTTTCATTGTAAAGTATTTTATTATAAAGCTTTGCTTTTTTTTTTTATCACTTCTCACATTTTTATTTTTTTTAGAGGGAGCTGTTTTTTTTTTTTGTATCAGAAGAATTCACACGAATGACAATTTTTTTTTCAATTGAGGAAAAAAAACATCTACATATGTTATAGCCAATATCATTTCAACACATTTTGTTATCTTGTTTTTATTCTATGCTGCTGCTAATGACAATATTAAAACTTACTCGACTATTCTAGAACTATTTTTATGTAATTAATGTATGCTTTCTTGTTTATAAATGCCTGATTAAAAAAAAAAAAGCTTAGCATATTTATCTATTCCGCTGTGTACCCTGTCAGTCCTTTTTTACCTCTTTTCCAGATTCTACGCCCTCACACAGATGATATTGTAAAATAAAGGACTTTATGAGATTATGTATGAAAATAGCTATGCTTATATACCACAGTGACTGAATGTACAGTGTATAGACGCATTACCTAAAAATAAAATTGTTTGTCCAGAAAATTGCATCTGTTTTTCCTATTTTGGTTTCTTTTACAAGAGCATATGTTGCATATCCTGCTCTACTTCTTAGGTCTTGATTAGGTTTTAATTTCTTCCACCTAGGGCCTTGTTTACAATTTGCCTCAAGGGGCGCCGTAGGTTTGTAATGATACTGAGAAATCCCTCACACTAAGGTAAACATTTCACACTTGTGATATGGGAATTCCTTCTTGACCTATCAAATGACTGAGGTTAATCTTTTAAGATCATACCTCATCATTCAATGCGCTTCTACATCTGGCATCGTAATAAATCTGTGGGATTTAAATAGTGGGAATCCTAGTGTCTAAATAAAACTCGCCAACAAAATGGTTCTGGCTTTAGTTTATGGAGAGGTAAATTCAACAGATAACATTCATATATATTCAATAGATAAATTGTAACCATTATATTTTGCTATAATTGTTCACATTTATATATTTCTCCACTTAAAATGCACCTATGAGTTTTCAGATGTTTTAGCTGGGGTAGTAGAAAGATATAAATCATTATTTTTATTTAAAAGCATAATCTGCACTTAAAAGGACATAAAGGGTTCCCTGTTTTTAATATTATAAATTATCTAAGTCTTTATTTGCATATTTAAACATGACTTTATTAATACGTGCTTAAAGGCATATTTAAGTTTCCTGGATTTTGAATGCATCTGATGGAAGTGAATCAGTAGTGTATGAGAACATTCCCCCCCCCCCCCCCATAAAAAAATACCAAAATAAATATTATTAAACTTACCCTAAGGTTTGCTAAATCTCTTGAGTTTGCAAGCAGTTGATTTTGAGAGTTAACAGCCTTAGACATCCCTGCTAAATTTAGCATACAATTCATAACTTGTTTTAACCAAACACAGGCAACTATAACATTGTTTCAATCTGTGATGGTAGCTTGTGCAGCAAAGTATAATGGGATGTGTAGTGTTGTTTTTCCCCTGCACAAAGAAGCTAGGAGGAGCACAGACATTGGTTTGTTGATCTCTTTGCTGTTGGCTTGAAGGTTAGTATAGAGTTAAAAATAAAATCATAACCAAATTCAGTGTTTCTATTGGTTACTATGAGGTGCCTATGTAAGCACCTCTGGGGGTGTGGAAAATACATTTTATTTTTTAAATAAATCTGTATGTGTATAGAATGACTCGATGTGTGTTTCTGATATAAGCAGCATGTGATAGATTAGAAAAACACAAGAACAGGGAAACTTGGATATACCTTTTAATTATCTTTAACCACTGAAAACTCCCAAACATCTATGCAAAGGTCCCTGTAGCGCTTGCATATTAGCTAATGAAAGAATGTCTCGGCAGCATTTCAGTAATATGTTGTTGAGACACAACCTGTTATTGGCTAGTACACGTAGGACTATAGAACAGGGAGGAACTAGGGAGAAGGGAGGTCGGGGTAATGTACCCAGAATTTTTCTATGTTTGCATTTATGTATATATAAGCTATTTTACGGCCTGTGTATACAATGAGTTGTACCCCCCCCCAAAAAAAAAAAAAATATTCTGGCTCCTACACCCCTGCTATAGAAACACTGTATGTATGAGCTACAGCGGACAGACCTTTGCAGGGACTGTTTGAAAGGTTTCTGTGACTAAAAACAGCTATTGAGCACTTTACATATGCAAATAAATAGGTTGCTATTTTAATATTAAAAATAGGTAACCCCCCATGTCCTAACATCACAAGCATGGTCAACTGACCTGACCTTTAAAACGGCATTCATTTAGCTGCCACCTCAATCACTTTGAACTTGACAGAGTAAGTTACATTACCACATGGATGCGCGGATTTGGTATGCTCAGCATCCTTCATTTCAACTAAGGGTAATCTATGGGAACAGAGAATGGTAAGGAATGAATTGAAGTGTACTGGAGTTTTAACACTGATCGGTTATGGTGGTGCAAGATGGGTTTAAGTTTAAGATGGCAGAGCAGATATAAGTATCATAATAGGGCCATTTACCTCACTGTAAGTGCTCTTTATGGTGTAAAAGAGCACAAGGTTGTATGTTAAAATTATCATTTTTTTTATTACACTTATAACTAAATAATCCAAAGCTTAAAGTCTGTTTACAAACACACTGCCTACTGGCAGTTTCATGATTTAGGCAGCCATTGGCACGCAGAGAGTTTTTCACTGAACTCAGGAATGCACTGAAAAGTTAACCCGATTTAGGTTATTACAGCATTCTATGCTCTGCACAAATTAATCTGTTGAGGGTAAACTGTTTTTTTTTTTTCACTACACAGAGCTGAAGATATGGTTCAGGGAGTGAGCATTCAGTGACTCATATAAACACAGACTTTACTTTATTAAATTCTCAGTGAAAAATGCATACATTTAAACAAATTAAAAAGTATTTCAACATGCTTTTAGAAGATCTTTACTGTGATATGGTCCACATTGTGCTGAATTAAGTGGCCCTTTAACCCAAGTATGGGCAGTTTGTTCCTCTTTTCATTGACGTAAAAAAATATAATCAATCAATAAAGGCCCGCTATAAAACTGACACCTGACAACTGGGTAAGCTGACAACCTCAGCCTCATCCTGTTCCATGTCATAAGAAAGCACGTCCATCTTCCACAGTACACAAGTCATGCTCACAAGCATATCACTTTCTCTTTCTAGGTGTCAAGTTTAACTGCATGTTGTAAACCTTCCATGTTCCCTTTTTTAATTATGTATTGGGAAAACATATTTAAAGTATAAATGTATTACTTTATAACCCACACAATGATTTTCTTACATACATTTATGCTGTTGTGTTAATGACCATTGTTGGAACCTTGACTTTAAACGAAAGTGGAAGACATCAGTACAGCTCTACATCAGAGCAACGAAAGTGAAAAATAAACTTTTTGAATTTTTTTAAATTAATGCATTGATGAGTAATCTTTCAGCTGCCCTCCCTTACTGCTGACTTGAAGGTTGTTTGAATCGCAGGTTCTGAAAGGACCAAAAATCTCAAGCATTCTGTAAATGCCAATGTATTGTTAATGACAGCTAACAAATTTACTTTGGTTTCTCCAGACATACTTATCCAGGAGGAAAAAATATATATATATATAATCTCAGTGAAAAGAGTATTTAGAGGTAATTAAATGACCTGAATGCTTCCCTTTCTGCTTATAAACTCAACATATCAGTCAGTGCAGCTTTAAAAGATTACATTACAGCAATTTAAAATAATAATAAAACAGCAAAAGTAGTTTTAAATTAAAAAAAAACGTTTTATCTTCTCCACTTTATTTTGCATGCCTTACATAGTGTAAAGTAGTATTAATGGATTTAGAGCCCATTTAAAGGACCACTTGACTGTCATATTTATACTAAGCTACTATGAATGGTTTGACTTGATAATGTGCACAATGTTATTACACAGTTTAAAATAAGTAATTACAGTTTTTAACTGTTGCATGCAGTCTTGATAATATGAATTTTGTCTTTGTTCGTAAAATGATTACAAATCTGGCAGCAGTGTGTGGAGCCGTGGATTCAGATAAGATTTGTGTTCACTTATGTTGAAACCATCCTCTCCACATCTGACAATAGTATTCAGCAGCAGAGTAAGGCCCCACATGATAACCCTTCATCTCAAACTACAGTCATACTAGCAGTCTAAGATGGAAACACCATGACACAATTATGCTTTGAATAATGTTTTCTTACATATTGCACAGGCATGTTAAGTTATTTGCTCTGTTGCAGTAAGATGTAGTCTATAGTATTCCTGGTATGAATATCTTAGTTATTTTTTCTTTAATCATTAAGTTGTGTGCCGCTCTCCATAACCATATGGACTGGAGCATGCAAGACACATCTGTCAGCCACTGCCCCTCTGAACTCCATCAAGCTCATGTTCATTGCTTTAATCTCAGTCTCTGTCATCCACTTCTTCACATGCCTTCAATCTTTTCCAGCATCAGATTCTTCTACAGGGAATCTTGCCTTTTCATGATATGGCCAAAAACTTTGAGCTTCAACCTCATCATCAAATCCTTCATTGAACAGTTTGTCTTGATTTCCTGAAGTACTGATTTATTGGATCTTTTTGCAGTCCAAGGGACTCTAAGCGGTTTTCTCAAACAGCAAAATTCAATGGTGTCAATTCTATGGCGCTCAGACTTCTTTATGGTCCAGCTCTCACATCCGTGTGTTCCTACTGGCAATACCATAGTTCTAACTATGTGGACCTTTGTTGATAATATATTATTATCATTTATTTGTAACGCGCCAACATATTCCATAGCGCTATAATATAATATATTTACTTTCTAGTAGCTTGTCCAGACTTGACATAGCACTCAAACCCAGAAGCAGAAGTCTTTTAATGTAAAATTAAAATGTATTATCTATTGAAAATAAGGAGGAAGGAGGGAGGAGTGCGGGAATTTGTTTACTGATTGAAGGATTCAGATAAGATCTCAGAACAGGACACCTTACCCTTCCATACCCATAGGCCCAGTGGAAACAGCTTGGATGTAAATTTTCAATCCTTGCTCGCCCTGCTCTGTAACCACCCTTTTGTGCCTCAATTTTTTTCCATGCAAGTGACATCCAAGGTTGTTAGTTTGCTGCAAACTTCGCAAACATATTACATTTTTGCTAATCCACAGTGGTCCTTTCAAGACTGTAATAATTTATTTTAACCTTTATAAAATACTTTGTTCATTATCAAATCAAGTTCTTCATAGGGGCTTATTATAAATATGATACTTTAGTGGTCCTTTAAGCTTCAAAGCTATATGACATTACATACTGTAAATGTAAGCATATGGAGGTGATAATGTCTTAAAGGGATGTGGAAGGCTCCTGGATTTCACTAGGAATAGAATATACCTATCTATCTCTTTACTTTTGTGTTCTTTATGTTATTAATAAGTGGTTAAAAGCTTGTTAAAGGTATACCCCGCTTATTGCTAACCCATGGAGTGCTGCTTCACTATAGCTCTCTTTTTCACTGTAATTCTCTGCTTAGGGCATTTTTTTTTTTAGCACCAAACCCCATTTATCCCTTTAAATCCCTGCTCAGCCCTCTCCGATTCGCTGTAGCACTGTCTGAGCAACATGGTGATAAAATACCTTGTTTAAAGCTCTTTTCACATAGCGCTCCCTCATGCAGCAACGCATGTAGAGCACTAAATGGGGTATTGCTGTAGTTCCTAACTGGTTTCTCCCCTCTGCAGTTTATGTGTACTTCTACATTGTACTCCTAAGTACTATGAACTGTCTCATAGTATCCAATCAGTGGCAACATTCTGCAACATGCTACTTGAGAGAGGTCACTGATAGGCTAATTTTAAACTCTGTACTGTATTCATGAGCTACAGAGGGCAGACCCAAACAGGTATACATTGAATGTTTTTTTTAATTCTTTATAATACATTAAAAATACATTAAAAAAGACGTAGAGTTTTATAAGCCTTTACTCCTCATGTATGCATCCCAGATAGACCACTTTGAGATCAGACCTCTTTTTTTAACCATCTCTTGTGATTTTTTTTGGTCAAATTCTCTTGACATATCTTATAATTTCTTTTGACATATCTTATAATTTTCTGTATAGAGGAAACTTGTTTAGTTTTCCAGTATTTTACTAATACCCATTTTGTAGTCAGTAGAATATGTGACACTAAAAATGTACTTTTAGGAAGTACATTTCCTAGTTCTAAATGTAAAATTTGAAATTGGGGATTGCATTGGATCTTCATTCCTATTATTTCTGAAATCCATACTGTTACTTGCTTCCAGAATTCTCTCATCACTTCACACTCCCACCAAACATGTATTGCATCCCTCGATTCCTGCACTCTTTCCAGCATTTGATAGTTTTTTTTTAGATTGAAATCTATTAATAGTATGAGGTGTATAATACCATTGTTGTATTATCTTAAAAAAATAATTTCACATACGAAATTGTTTGTTGAAAGTTTAAAAAAGTTAAAGGAATCCAACCAAATATCTTCTATATAACACTTATTTATCTCTTTTCCCATGTTATAACTTTTAGATTTTTTGAATAGCTCCTTTTGGAATAATATTTTATTACACTTAGAAGTTATATGAGACAGATCTTTACAGTAAATCAACTGTTCACATTGTGTTAAGGATAGCATTTCTTTACTCTTATATCCTCTTTTTTTAATATATCTTTTATGGAGCCATTTTGCAGCCACATATCACCCTTTAACTTATATTTCTCCTTCAGTTTAGACCATTCCATCTGATTCCCTTCGTCATATAAATCTTATGTATACCCTTCTTTTTCAATTGTTCTACTTTTATTTTCTCCTGAGTTAGAGACACTATATCTATTGGAGTACTTTGTGAGGGATATGATGATAATTTTAGTTTATCTCTCATGTTAGTCCAAATTTCAACAAAGATCTTATCCCTCTTGGTAACTTCTTATGTCTTAAAATGTCTTCCTTCGATAACCATAAGATCAGATTTATAGGGGTATAACTCCATCCAATCAATTGGGAAATAGCTATGGTTTCTTGATTTTTTTTTATACTAGGGGATTTTAATCCTCCCATTTTTTCTTATTTAGTATATATTCATTTATAGCTCTTTGTATTTTTATGATCATACATTTTGGAATCATTTCCGGTATACATCTGAAAACATATGTTAGTTTTAGTACTATTAGCAGTTTAATAATATCAATTCTTGCACTCCATGAAAAATACATTTTTTTTCCAATCATTCATTATTACTTTTATGTGTCTCAAAATTCTTTCTAAATTTTCTTTTAATATTTCTTTAATTCCCATGGGGAATATTATTCCAAGATGTATTATACTTTTTGCCTCCCAATTAAAGTTGTATATTTTTTTCAATCAATTTATTGGCTCTGGATCAATTCCTTTAGTTATTATATCTGTTTTTATATTATTAATTTTGAAATATGATATTTTTGCAAATTTAAATAAAATTCTTCCAAATTAACGATTTTTCTGGTTCTTTTAATGTCAACACTAAGTCGTCTGCAAATGCAAGGATTTTATATTCTTTAGTACTGATATTTATTCCCTGAATATTTTTTGAATTTCTGATCTTTTGTATTAAAGGTTCTATATAGAGAATACATAGGATTGGAGACAGGGGACACCCCTGTCTTGTTACATTCTGTATTGGATAATAATCAGTCTCAAAATTTGAGTTGACTAGCTTCGCTCTTGGATTGATATAAAGTGCGTTTATGTTTTTTTCTGCAAAGTCTGCGAACACATATTTCTGCATTTAGATTCTAAAATAGCCCCAACTGACCATGTTGAATGCTTTTTCAGCATCCAATGACAGGATCTGATGGGGCTCCCCTCTTTCCTCTGCATATTCTAATGTTTCTATCAAACATCTTGTATTGTCTATACCTTGTCGATTCTTTATGAATCCTGCTTATCCTATTTGACAATATTTT
Source organism: Discoglossus pictus (assembly GCA_027410445.1). Classification (NCBI taxonomy): domain Eukaryota; kingdom Metazoa; phylum Chordata; class Amphibia; order Anura; family Alytidae; genus Discoglossus; species Discoglossus pictus. The sequence goes on from CM050169.1 coordinate 149,232,967, forward strand.
AGAATAAATCTTCAGACCGTAATTTATAAGCGATATTGGACGGTAACTACTACAATCTGTAGGGTCTTTGTCTTGTTTTAATATGTTTAACATTTTCATTTCTACCATTTCTGGCATTATTTTACCATTTAATTTAATTTCATTAAACATATTGGCAAGATGTATTTTCAATGAGTCAACAAAAGTTGAATAATATAGTTTGTCAAATCCGTCAATGCCTGGCGCTTTGTTGTTCTTAGATTTTTTTATTACATCTTCAATTTCTTTAATCGTTATTTACCTATTTAATTCTTTTAGCTCTTCCTACGAGATTTTAGGGAATTCTATATATTTAAAAAAAATATTTTATTTCTGATGAATTTGGTTTATACAAATGTTTTTCTTGCTCCAGATTATATAACTTTGAATAATATTGTAGGAATCTATTCCCTATATCTTTTGGGTGAGTTAATAAAACATTATCTTGTCCTTTTACCCCCATTATTGAATTATGAATTTTTTGTTTTTTCAATTTACTGATTCAAATTTTTCCCGTTTTATCCCCAAATAGGAAATTATTTTGTTGATACTTCCATATAATTCTATTTAGATGGATTTGATGTATTTTTTTAATTTGTGATCTATATTTCTCTATCTGTTTAAGTATTTCCCTACTTGGAGATATCTTTTCTTGCTGCAATTTTTCCAGTTCTATACACAGTGTCCTAAGATATTTACCTGTCTTTTTTTTTTTTTAGCTGCGTTGTTTTTGCTATTAGGATACCTCTTACATAATTTTGTCACAACACCATATAACTGAGGGAGATGTTACTGATCCTATGTTCCTCTTAAAGAAATTATTGATTTCTTTTTCTATATTTTTTACCAGATTTTAATACTTTAATAAGAGTGGTTCCACCCTCCAATCTTTTTTTCTTTTTGTTTTCATAAATTTCTTTTATATTAATACTTATAGGGTTATGGTCCGAGAAAGAACTTAACTGTATTTTGGCTTCCGTAATTTCATGTAATATTGTTTTATCACGTAAAAAGTAACCTATTTTAGTATATACGTTATATATTTTTGAAAAATGTATGTAGTCACGTTCAAATGGATGTAGAGTTCTCCATATATAATATAAACTAATTTCTTGTATTTTTCTATTAATTCTAAAAATACTATTTTTATTTGTTTTCTCTCCTTTATGTTTCTGAGAGGACAATCTATCCTTCTCAGAGTGAGATCTCCACAAATAATTAATTCTCCTTTCCTCAATTGCTTAATCATTTTCAATAATTTCATGATACATTTTTCTTGCTTATTATTTGGTGTATAAATGTTCGCCATTGTATAAGTTCTATCATTTATTTCTCAGATCCATATAACATATCTACCTATATCGTCCACCTTTACAAATTCTTTGTTTATTTTTAATTTGTTATTAAATAAAATTGTCACTCCTCTTGACTTATTATTAAATGTTGCATCAACTTTTCTCTGAAAGGATTTACTATTTAACAAGTACGTAGTACTTGCTTTCAGGCGAGTCTCTTGCAAACATAGTATATCCATATTTAGTCTTCCATATTCAGCCATAGCTATTTTTTATTTTTAAAGGTGAGTTTAGGCCATTAACATTATGTCACAATATTTTTAGTACCATTTTACATATTGAATATTTCTCTTTTTTTCTTCATCTATTGCATGAATATATCTATATTACATTGAATGGTTTTAGGCAGAAAAAACACAGAGCTTTTAACTTCTTAATAAAATAAAGTACAAAAAAATTAAAGAGATACATAGGTCTCTTATATTTCTAGTGAAATCCAGAAACCTTCCATATCCCTTTAAAGGACCACTTTTCTAAAGAATAGCTTGGTTGGGCTTGATAAGAAAAATACTTTATACAACGAGTTACAATTTTTTAACCATGCCCCCAGCTCCAGATTTCTCCATGCCTTAAATGCAATATTGTGTCTTGAGTGGAGTCACCCAAGGAGAGGTCTAAACTGGCATACCCCAACTGTCACACTAGAAAGTGTGTTTGTGCATGGCTACCAGCTCTGGTTGTACTGCTTCCAGTGATCAATATGTGTTTCGGGGAATAGTTTTCAATTTGGCACTTCCCCCTAGGCGGGTCTACTTCAGTCAGAATACTTAATTCAAGGGGTGGAAAGATCTTATAGTACCTGGGGGATCATTTAAAAATAGTAACTAATCATTTAAATGCACAGTAAAAGTAAAAAGGTTATTTCTGATCAAGCCCTTCCTATTCTTCAGAGACCCCTTAAAGTGGCCCTTTAATGTATTGTCTGATCCATGTTGTTTATGTGCATAGACTTCTCTGTGATATCCAATTGTTTTTCCCTCCTAATTTTTGCCTCTCTGTTACTAGAGTTTGTTTAGTGGGGTAACAAAATATCAGCTAAAACAGTGAAGTAGTATATCCCCATGAGTAGTGTTGCTAGGTGTTCCCGTTAGGTAGAAAATAATTGCTTGTTATGTAGCATTACCTAATAAAATTGGACTAAGCCAATAAAGCTGTTTACTACACTTTGGGGAAAACTAATGAAATAATTAGCATTGCATTATTGTTGAAATCCATACACCATTCATGTTATAGTTAACACTTTTGCTATGTGCAATGGTTAGGCAGATACATTCCCTGCAGTGCTCCTCTCTAAAATGACACCAGACGAAAAAGAGCACATAGTATTATATATAGCAACAGACAAATATCTATGTGACCTTGAGTGAACTCAGGCAGCAGAGGTAGCTCAGTTATCAAGTACAGCACTTCCAAATGAATATGAAACCTGACGCTCCTCTTTTCAACCACTGTCATTATACACCCAAATTGGACACCTTCACTAGAATAAATAATTTGCTGACTAAACGACTACAGTACTGCATTCACACATAAACCTCATATGTTTGTTTGTCGAATGTACACTATTATAAAACATTATTCAGCTTAAAATAAATAAAAATATATAAAATAAATATAAATATATAATATTTGCTCTTACTTTGTACATGTACCTGTCTGTCATGTGGGCACACTTTCCACAACTGTTCCTCTTCCCATACCTGCTACCCTTCCCTTACCTCCTCTCTGTTTGAAGCACCTGTGCCTGCAGCACAGCTCCAGGCTGTTCTCTCTCCACTTTCGGACACCATCTTTTATGCAGTGGGGGTGAGGGGGGCCCCGGAACCCATACCCCCAGCCCTTTCTCTCTCACCTCTTCCCTGATACACATCCCCAGTGTGCTGATCTGCTCCACACTGCCACCTCTAGGAACTTCAGTAGAAATGCTCTTTTTTAAACAGGCACTGGCCAATTTCAGGACAACGGAGATGCAAAGCCCCCCGCCCCTCCCCTCCCCCCAGCGTAGGTCATGGTAGCTCCATCTCAGACTTTTCTTTTAGTCCATGCCAAAGGCTGAGCTAGCCATACCCCCTGAGGTGGATGTGGAGATAAGCAGTTCCTTTTGAGCAGAAACTGGCACATTCAAAAGTAAGAAAAAATATTAACTTTTGTTTATTGTAATATGCATAGTGTTTTTAATATTCTATGGGCTTTGCTTTAAAATTGCATTACACTGGACATCTACATTATAATATAATGTAGATTTTATCATTAGTGCAGTTTTTCTGGTTACAAGCTTTATGATTTTTATGCCAGTAACATGATCTGCCTTGTTCACTAGACAGAGTGGATATTGAGAAGCAGAACTGAGAATTCTGATCCTGAGGCTTTGCTGAAACTCCTCAGGAATTGGGGGCTATGTAGGCAATCATCTAATTTTTACTTGTTGATTAATTTATTTCCCCTTTGCATTCTGGGAGCACTAATCTTGCTACTGCTCTACTGATTGTTTTTATAGAATTACAAGTAAACAAACCCCATGGAAATACAATTAATTTAGTCATACTTCACTTACTATTTTTACCTGGTAATCAGACTTTTGAATTTACCAGCCAATCCCGATATGTTATTTAATTCTTATGGGTCAATAAGACAATAAGTCCTAGTGATGTGGAATGGCTGTATTGGTTACAGTCATATAACATTACATAGACTGTAAGTTAGAGAGTTTTCAATCTTGTGTTGGTGCTTTGGGTAAAGCACTGTGTACGTTTAATTTTTAAGCTAAAACACAGTCCCCTTTATTCTTTTGCAATGTGTTAAAACTGTTTTTGATTTGTACTTAACCCCTGTACCTCGCTACAGAATATATTGCAGCATTCCAAGAAAGGATAATCACATATAATAGTTGTGAGCATGCGGGTTGTCGCTAACGCTGCGGGCTTGCGTAGCGAGCCTGCGGCCCTTGTGTCATTTACAGACTTACGAGAAACAAATACAAGGACTTAGAAAGAAAAACACTACAACCTAGCAAAGATAAGACTTTAACGGCCGACCTGCTCGAACCTGAAACATTACAAACACAATAAATACACACAACAAACACATAAAAAGCTTACCCACAGCAAGGAGGGGCATACAGGACCTCTGCAAGTGAAGTTACACCTCCATTTAAGTCCAAATTACAGAGTTTAGACACCCGAAAATCACCTAAGCGAGAGAAAAAATGGCCACCGAAAAAAACGAAAACGAGGCTACAAGACCCTAAACACGCAAGACACCATCAAACACGTACATATTTTCCTAAAAAGCCGGACGATATCCAAGAACAAGGACGCAAAATCAGCCACAGCCACGTACCACATATTAGGCGCCATTTTACAACACTAACTTACATAATCCGGAAGTACACCGCTACCCTAACGGATTTTGCTCGCGCACGCACACTATTTACACTACACATTGCACACATTGCTCACACTTACACAGCAGCTCCACAGCCCTCAAAACACACATTGTATGCTACAGCAACATGAAAACAGATTGCCAGCTCTTCAACACAATGCTTCCTGCATATATTACTTCAAAATAGGTAAAGTATATTACTTTATTAATGTATTATTTATTTGATTACCATACACCAAACAGCATTTGCTCACTTACAATTTCATTGCCGTCATTTTTTAACGGGCAATATTCTAGTGATACAATAATAATAATAAATAGAATGAGCATGGACATGTCTCTTTCTTCCCTATGTCTAATAGTGGAAAACAATAGAGACTGGCAATTGTTGACATCAATCAACTATGCAGATGAGATAACAGAATATGCTTGACGGATCTATAAGAAAAAACGGCAACTTCAATGTACTTTTATTGTAATAAAATGCATTTTGAAATGAATTGATAAATGTTATTGGCTATAGCTATAAAATATACCCTATTTGAAACCTCCACATTGTCCCTTTAAGCCCTTCTGGGTCGATATCATACAGATTGCCTCATTTAACTTCAGCCTTTTTCCAGCTCCAGAGTGTTTGTAGGGGAGTAAGAATGTGATACATAAAGTCCTGTATATCAGGTGGTGGCAAGGGCATGCAAATCCTGTTGTGGTACACAGTGAGTGGAGGCATCTCTCAGATCAGCTTATGTGGGGCCATAAACCTCTGATAGAGCCAAGCAAGAAGGTTTCAGTGGGCAGTATGAGTTAGAGAATATTATGTTGTATGTGGTAGGTAGCCATGGTATTCAGGGTAAGTTTTTTCAGTGACTCTCCCAAATTGTTCCTTCACTCTACAAGATATTAATAGACAGGTGTTGATTGGAAGGGTGTTTTTGGGAGAAGTATGGCTGATGAATCTCTCTATTTCATAAAGAGAGAGGGGGTGAAATGTAGTTGAATGAAGTCGGATTATCCAATCAACAATCATTTGTTAGCATTTGATCAGACCAAAATCCCACAATCAGTAGGTGAGTGTAGGTGGAATCTGACACACAGTGGTTACAGGCTTGTCAAGTTTTGGTTTAGGGTGTGAAATGGATAAGGGGCTCCGTGGAGTATATTGCATTGTAGGATTCTGCTTAGCCCTCAACTGGTGGTATATGTTTTGTTAGATGTGCAAGTTCCCTTTGCGAGCTGTTATCGATGAAGACTCTTGGCTTGATTTCTACCTTCCTCTAATGGATGCAATCATTCAGTATTTGTATCTTCTGCGGTATCATGCTGTGACTTTGACTGTTGTACAGTTTGAAGACATGCTACACTCAACCTTTATGGGGGGTTTTCTATTGCCCTGGATGAAGTTTATTAATATTTGTTTTGAAAGAGAATAAAATTACTGTTTAAGAAGTATTCCAGAGTCTTGTTTAAATCACACTACACCTGCCAGCTTTGGGGGACTACACTCACCCCAATTCTCTCTCTCTATGGGTCGCACCTTTTTGTTCAGATCTCGACAGCAGCAGACACTTCAGATGACAGTATCATTTCTGAAGAGACAGGCACCTTCAGACCCCTTTTCTTAGGATCTAAGAATCACACACCATGTACCTTTTATTAATACAAGCAGACTCCGACACTACCTTTGTTTAGTGTGTCCAAAATCAGACTGTTACACATTTTCAGGTGACACAAAACACCAAAGACTTCCCCCCAGTTCTAGCCTATCCTCCTAGGCAAATAGCTTGCTACCCCCCTCACCCACATGTCTTTCTTGTTCTCATTACACATTTGTTCTCTTCTTACAGAACCATAAAACTAGCTCTTCCCTTCATGACTAAAGCCAGAGCCTTCACAAGTGGCCGATCGCAGGGCCATATACATTCTTTAAAATGATTTAACCCTTATTTAATCCCAGATATGACTGTTAAGCAAGTTGTTAATATCTTCTGACCACATATATAATAACTGATGAACCCCAAACAGTCCAGTGGGCCCTTCTGTTCATCACACACACTTCTCAAGTAAGACATCAGCATTGCTCCAGAGCTTAGTGAATCTATGCCTGTGTTCTGACCACAACCTAATGTTGCAGTTATATATTTCCTTCAAATTTATTGGGGAAAAAAGCCTATCAGGACTGGAAGTGTTCTGCTCCACAAAGTCTAACTTATTTATTATGTACTCAGACATTTTAATGACAGAATCGGACCCCAAACAAATGTTTGTGGAACATCTGAGCACCAGGTGAACTAAGTGTCTGTGTGATGTCACCATGTATAACATATGTTATGCGGTAAAACATGTGGTCTATTAAAAGGATTCTTCTGCTTTCTTAAGAATTCATACTAATGGATAGAGAATGTTTTTGTGCTGTCAAATTGTTTCACTGACAAATTTAAAATAATTTCAATAACATACAATTTACATGCAATAGCTTAATCCTCCTGGTCAGCCAATTTGGGGCTCATTTGGAGCCTGTAGAAACTCCTGCAAGGTTCATACTGTCGGTAGCTGCAGAAGTCTTATGAGAACACTTAAGATTGTCAGTAAGCTCTTACTTAAGTCATGCAAATCTCTCGTAGAGCAAGGAACTGTTCATATGTAGCGATCACTTGTTCGGAGAGGGTGAAATGTAATAACTATGTGGCTCCCTACATGGAATGTTCACTCACAAGATTTCCTGTGGGAGCCATGTAATGAAGTCCTTGATTTCCTTAAAGTGTACAGAATGTGGTACCAATTACATGCAGCTGGTAGATGACATACCCAGAAGTCACTGTTTCTAGGTGACAGTCTCCAACTGACACCTCTGTCTCTATAAATGTCCCTGGTAGGGAGAGATGTTGCTTTAGTCCTTGGTGAATTTGTGGAAGATGTAACTGTAAGTTGCAGTTTTTACTGACTACAGTATGTATTAATACTGCTGGCATGGTCAAAAAAACTGTTTTGAAAAGAAGAAGCTGTTTCATCTGGATTGCTTGGATATGACCTTATACTCTTCTGGCCTTGTCCGTGATGACGGCCTGTCTGAGAGGCATGTTGTGCTCTACTTCATCATCAATTTAGATGGAAAGAGGCTTCTCTATTTACTCCAGGGCGTAGCATCTGGACCGGATAATCTTTTTGCTAGTGGTTGCAGAAGACTTGATCTTCCTTTTTTTAAGGATGGTGCGGATTGTGGAGGTCTGGTACTTTAAATCCGATTCTCAGCCAGCAGAGGTTGGTTCAACCACTTCAAGAAAAGAAACAACCTGTATAACATAAAAATCACGGGAGAAGCAGCAGGTGCTGATAACAAAGCTGCTGCTGCCTTTCTAGCCACTTTGAAGGACATCATAGAAAAAGGTAATTATCCTCCAGAACTGATAATCATTGTTGACAAGACTGGACTGTTTTGGAAATGAATGCCAAGCCGCACCTTCATATCATGTGAGCAGAAGAGAACACTAGGCTTCAAAACAGCCAAATACCGTCTAACGCTGCTTCTGGGTGATTTCAAGATCAAGCCATCGCTGGTGTACCATTCAAAAACACATAAAGCCATGAAGGGGATTCCAAAATACAATTTGCCAGTCATTTGACAATCCAGCTGTAAAGCTTAGATCACCATGGATATCTTCAAAATCTGGTTCAATTAACAATTCTGTCCATTGTGCAACACTACTGCAGGCGTAAAGGAATTGAGGCCAAATTGCTCCTGTTGATGGAAAATGCTCCAAGCCACCTACCAACTTGTCTGAGGTTGATCCTGCCACCCAACACTACTCACTCATCAAGCTAATGGATCAGCAGGTCATTGAAACCTTCAAGGCCTATTTTCCTACATTCCGCCAGCTCATTAACCAAATAGACAGCAAGGACAAAGAATCCATGATAGACTTTTGAAAAAAGTATACCATCATGCAGGCCATAACTAGCATTGATTTGTCCTGGAAGGAAGTGACACAGCGATGTCTGAAAGGAAGATATGGCCAGAACTGTGTACAGATATGAAACCAGAACAGCCCATCATTGATGAGATTGTAGACTTGGTCAATACGGCTGTTCTGGGAGATGCAGATGTCCAGGACATTGAGGTGTTGGTGCAAGCTTCAGGCGAAAGCCTTACAAACGAGGATCTCCAACAATTGACAGAACAGGGCATTAAGGAAGCCTAGTAAAGCAGTGACTCTAAATCTTAAGTACCAAAACAACTTCCACCAAGTTCCTCACCAGGTCCATCCATGACATTCTGGATGATTTTGTGGTCAATGACCCGGACAGTGGCAGGAGCAGAAATGTGAGATGTAGTATTCTTGGGGCGCTGTCTTGCTACCAACAGCTGCATGGCTGTAGAAAGCATAGACAAATGCATATTGGTCAAGTCTATGTCCAAAAAACCCAGAATGAAGAATGAGCCTGAAGCTTCCACATCTTCCATTTAAAGTGCACTGTTTAGTTAATGTTTGCTGTTTCTTTAAATGTTATTTTTTTTCCGTTTGTGTTGTTGTTTTTGTTGGTTCATAAAAGTTTATATAAAGCCAAAATGTCAATTGCTTTTGTGTATTGTTTTTCCTGAGTTTTCCTATCCCTATGATTATTAATATTATAATTGTTTATTTGTAAAGCGCCAACATATTCCGTAGCCTATCTACCCTATGTTAAAATGACCCCATTTAGTGCTGTTTTGCTTAGCACTCTGAGTACCCGGAACCTATCTACAGCATTAAATGGGCTATTGCTATAAACTGATACAACCGCAAATCGCTATTAAATTGCTCCATTCCTCAAGCCCACTAATGTTTTTACAACCATAAACAGCAAATGCAGAAGAAAATCCTATGGGTACCAGATAGGACTCGCAAAGGGGGTTAAACATCTCTTTGTAGCACTGTAAATGCAAATAAAAAATCAATACTGCACTTTAAAAGATGGGAAAAGCAATGAAAGACCTTAGAATTAATTGCACAACGGTCTCAAGCAAATCTTTAAAATATATATTTTTTATTTTTCATTTCGGTGTCATATCAATCTTGGGAATCAATGAGTTAATACATATCAGGCCACCCACATGGACTGAAACAGTATCGCCATTCATTTTTATTATTTTGTACATTGCGAGTCTGATCGCATATGGGACCTCTAAACGCTAACCTCCATATTTTACTGACGTATTGATGACGTTCTCATTTACTAATGGCTGTTTCTAAATTGGTAGGTACCAACTTGCTTAATTGATCATGATCATGCTCTAAAATGCTACTTTTGATTGCATGGTTTACGGTTTCGGCTTTCGGCCCGTAAATTGCGGGCTTGTTCAATTGAATCCCCCAAGTAATTGTAACAAATTTCAAGCCTGCAGACATACGACCTGTAGGACGCAATCTGCGGGCTTGCAATTGAATAGGGGCCTTTGTGCAGCGGACATCAACACTCAATAGGACCATAGTAGGCAGAACCTAAACAGCAGAAATTCTATTAAATGTCCAGGACTGTCTATACTCCTGACCTGATATATGCATTACAAATAATGGATAATAATAATCACATATAATAGTTGTCAAACTGCGATTCGTAGTCACGCTTGCTGGTGGGGCGCACATGAGCGTGCATTGCGGCACGTGCGCGTGCACCAGAAGAGGAAAATGTGAGGAAGAGACACACAGGGAAGGAAACGGGAGACACAGAGGAGGAGGGGGAGAAACACAGGGTAATGAGAGGAGGGGGAGAGACATAACAGAGTGAGAGTAGGGATAAGAGACAAAGGGGAGTGAGAGGAGGGGGAAGAGACACGTGGGGGAGAGACACAAGGGAGTGAGAGGAGGGGGAAGAGACAAATGGGAGTGAGAGGAGGGCGAAGAGACACAGGGGGAGAGACACGGGAGTGAGAGGGGGGAAGAGACACAGGGGAGGGAGAGGAGGGGGAAGAGGCATAGGGGAGGAGGGGGAGACACAGGGAAGGGAGAGGGGATAGACGGAGAGGAGGGGGGAGACACACAGGGGAGGGAGAGGAGGGGAGGTAGACCCAAAGAGGAGGGAGAGGAGGGGGGGAGAGACATAGGGGAGGGGGGAAAGACACAGGGGAGGGAAATGGGGAGATGAGACAAAGGGGAAAGAGACACAGGGGAGGGAGAGGGGGAAAGAGACACTGGGGGGACATGGGGGAAAGACACAGGGGAGGGGGGAGGAATACATAGAGAAGAGGGGAGGGAAGAGACATGGGGGAAAGAGACACAGGGGAGGAAGAGAGACACAGGGGAGGAGGGAGTGGGCAGAGATACGCGGGGGGACACACGGGAGGGGGGAAGAGATATGGGGAAAGAGACACAGGGGAGGGGATACAGGGGAGAGAATGGGGGGAAAAGATACAGGGGAGGGGGGAGAGACACGGGTGGAAGACACAGGGGAGTGGGAAAGACATGGGAGGGTTGGGAGACACAGGATAAGGGGAAAAGAGACATGGGGGAAGAGATACAGGGGAGAAAGTGGGGAAGAGACAAAGGGTAGGGAGAGGGCAGGAAGAAACACAGAGGAGGGAGAGGGCAGGTAGAGACACAAGGGAGAGAGAAAGGGGAAAGAGACACTGGGGGGCATGGGGGGAAAGATACAGTGGAGGGAGAGGGGGTAAAAACCCAGGGGGGAGGAGACACAAGGGAGGGAGAGGAGGGGGAAAAGAAGACACAAGGGAGGGAGAGGAGGGGGGGATTGAGACACAAGGGTGGAAGTAGACAGAGGGAGAGACTCACAATGAACACGAAAAGCGCTCATCGCGAGGCCAGTAAAGTAGAGGGGTGGAGAGGCTCGCAATGAGCGTATCCCATCAAGTAGAGGGGGGAGAGGCTCGCAATGAGCGCCGAAGGCGATGATTGCGAGGCCTGTGATGAGCGCCAAAGGCGCTCATCGCAATGTCAGTAATGGAGAGGGGGAAAGGCTTCCATTGTGTGGCAAACAGCATTGCCAGGCTTCAAATTTTATTGCCGTAATTTTTGACGGGCAAGTTGCTAGTATTAATAATAATAATAATCATAATAATAATAATAATAATGCTGGTGACAGTTAAAGAGGCCTTCTGTGTTCATGAACAGTTATTGTACATGATATAATATCTTTGTGTTATGCCACATCATCTCGCGCATACAGTTAATGTACAAATACAAACATTTACTAACCAAATTTTCAACCCAAATATTCTTATGTGAGGAATATAAAGCGTTTATTTGTTAGACAGCAATTAAATGTAGCCTCATTAACGGCATATGCTTTATTTTTAAACACGTCAGATACTATTTAACTATTCATTATAAAAACAGTAATTTATTAGTAACTCCTCATAAATATCAAGCAGGAAAAATATTGTTGCAGATAGCTTTCTATTTTCTCCTACCAGAGGCGGAGCCCTCTGTGGCCCCGGTGGCTGTCCCGTGACCTCTGCAGGTACTCGGTGACCCCCACAGGTCTTCTGTGGCGCCTAGGCCAATGAAGCCCCAGAGGATCCCCTGTGGCCCCTTATGCTTCAATATGGCCCCCCCACAGGCCCCAGGGCCCCCCTGCATGCTCTGTGGCTTCCACAGTCCCTTATGTCCCCCTGAGGCTCCTTATGGCCCGCTGTGGTCCCCCACAGGCCCCAGGGGCCCCCTTCTGTGTTGCCCCTCGTCGACCTTCGTCCTCCCTCGGCCCCCTGTGATCCCCCCTCAGCCTCCTGTGACCCCTCATAGACCTCTGTGTCCTCCCCCAGAACCACATATATATATATATCACATATAATAGTTTTCAAACTACGAAACGTCACGCTTTGCGAGCTCGCAAAGTGAGCTAGCAAGAACTGCGTCCTTCGCAAAGCGGGCAGCAAATGAGGACCCTTGCGAAGCGAGGGGCCGCATTTGTGGAGGTGGAGGCTCTACGGCACCTCACAAGCGGTTACAAACAGCCACAGAAGCAGGACTTTAAAAAAAAAAAAAATGCGGACTTACACTAAAAAAATACGAGCCGTGGGACTTAGAAAATATCTATCCCATTACGAACTTGCAAAAATACGACCTTAACTGCCGAACCGGGCGCATCAGAAAACAGTAAAAACGGACTAAATAGACACACACAAAAAAAAAGCTTACCCACAGTAAGGGGGGACACCCACGACATCTGAAAGTGAGGTTACACCTCAATTGAAGTCCAATTTAACGAGTTTGGACACTTTAAAATCCCCTAAGCGAGAGAAAAAAATGGGCGTCGAAAACCCCCGAAAATGAGGCTACATGACCCCTAAAGCCGCAAAACACCACCAAGCACATACAACTTTTACAAAAAGCCATACAAGGTACAAAATACACTATTAACAAGAACGCTAAATCATCCACACCCGCATACCACATACACATTCGCCGCCATTTTAAAACACTAACTTACAGAATCCGGAAGTACCCAGTTACACAAAACGGTTTAACCTCGCGCACGCAGCCTATTTACACTGCACACATTGCTGACACTTACACCTCAGATCAACAACAGTGCAAATCTACATTGGATGCTGCAGCAACATCACAACCGATTGTTAGCTCTTCAGCACAATGCTTGCTGCATATATTAATTACAAATATATACAAGGTATTTTAATTTATTATTTTATTAATTAATTATCATGAAAACCTACATATACACAAAAAACAGCTATTGCAATAGACGCCAAAGCCCTTCACTGCGCGCCTCACAAGGAGCGCCAACGGTGCTCATAGCACACAAACTACGCCAGGGGACAGGCTTGCAATAAGCGCAAAAAAGGAGATCAGCGCGGACCTTACAATGACAACAAAAGCGCCTCTGATAACAAAAAATACACCAACCAATGAGCGCCAAACGATCTCAGACCACCAAAACACTTACTGGAATTAACATGGATTGTTTGAGGATTTGCAGAACATGCCCACAACTTTGAAGATGTTTTTTTTTATTATGAAGCAAACAACAAATAGGACAAAATAACAGCAGTGTTTGGGGTCATTGTCCTGCTGGAAGGTGAACCTCCGTCCTAGCCTCAAATCACGCACAGAGTGGTACAGGTTTTGCTCAACAATATCCCTAAACTGTGACCAGTTTCCCAGTCCCGGCTGTTGAAAAACATCCCCACAGCATGATGCTCCCACCACCATGTTTCATTGAGGGGATGGTGTTCTTTAGGTGATGTGATGTGTTGGGTTTGTGCCCCACATTGCGTTTTCTTTGATGTTGAATTTTAGTCTCATCAGAACAGAGCACCTTCCTCCATACATTTTGTGAGACTCCCACATGCCTTTTCGCAAACTGAAAATGTGCCATTTTGTTTTTTGCTGAAAGTAATGGCTTTCTTCTGGCCACTCTGCCATAAAGTCCAACTCTATGGAGCGTACGGCTTATTGTTGTTCTATGTACAGATACTCCAGTCTCTGCTGTGGAACTCTGCAGCTCCTCCAGGGTTACCTTAGGTCTCGGGGCTGCCTCTCTGATTATTGCCCTCCTTGCCTGGTCTGTGAGTTTTGGTGGGGGGACGTCTCTTGGCAGGTTTGCTGTTGTGCCATGTTCTTTCCATTTGGTTATGATAGATTTGATGGTGCTCCTGGGGATCATCAAATATTTGGATATTTTTGCATAACCTAACCCTGACTTGTACTTCTCAACAACATTGTCCCTTACTTGCTTGGAGAGTTCCTTGTTCTTCGTGGCAGTGTTTGGTTAGTGGTGCCTCTTGCTTAGGTGTTGCAGCCTCATGGACCTTTCAAAAAAGTATGTGTATATGTAATGACAGATCATGTGACACTTAGATTGCAAACAGGAGGGCATCATTTCACTAATTATGTGACTACTGAAGGTTATTGGTTGCACCAGAGCTTTTTATGGGCTTCATAACAAAGGGGGTGAATACATACGCACATACCAATTTTCTGTTTTCTATTTCTAAAAAAAAGTTTTATGTATATATTTTTCTCATTTCACTTCACCAACTTAGCCTATTGTGTTCTGATCCATCACATACAATTCAGATTAACAAAACATTAAACTTAAAGCTGTAATGTAACAAAATAGGTAAAAAGTCAAGGTGGGTGAATAATTTTACAAGGCACTAGGAACTTGAACCCGTCCAAAATTACGGAAATAAAATTGTTAGGCTGGAAATGCTGTTTGCCACACAATGTGGGTCTTTGCTCCTCTGAGCACCTTCATCGCTCATTGCAAGCCCTGCGATTAGAGCCTTCGGAGCTCATTGCGACCCTCTCCCGTTCGTGTTGCTCATTGTGAGCCCCGCAGTGAGTGCCTTTGGTGCTCACCGCGTGGCTCTCAATGAGTGCGTTTGGCTCTCATTGCGACCCTTTCTTCCCACCTACTGTACAGCCCCCTTATTGCAAGTTTCATTAACCTGCAAGTTTTGTGCTTGGGAATGGCATGTGTCTATTTCCACCATCTCCCCCCGTCCCTTCCCTGTGTCTTTCTCCTCTTTGTGTCTGCTGTATGTTTGCGTGTTACGCGCTGCCGTTGGTTTTATTTTCAAAATTCTGCGTGGCGTTGTCGGTGTGTGTTACTGTCTTTTCCGTCGTGTATTTTCTAAGTCTCGCATGCCTGGCATTGTTCTGCCTCATTTTTATCCAGTTTCAGAATTTTTATGTTTTTATGGCTTAAATTCGCTTGCAACCTTACTCCCAGGCTTCCTGGCTCTCCCCCTGTGCTGTGTGTGAGTGTGTTATTGCTTTTGTTAAATTATTTTGCAGTTTTTTCGGGTTTTTAGAGCTACGCTCTTGGCTCGCATTTTCCACATTTTTTTTGGTCCCCTATGCACTGGCTCCGCCACTGTTTCACACCATATCAGTTTAGGTTGTGTTGGGTAAATATGTAATGAAGCAATGCACCTGACTGCTGACTGCCGTTGGTTTTATTTTCATAAGTCGTGCGTGCTTGGCCTCGTTGGTGTAAGTGTTACTGTCTTTGCCGTTGTGTATTTTCGAAATCCTGCGTGCCTGGCGTTGTTGGTGTGTTACTGTCTTTTTTTGGCCGCCATTTTTTTTCCTTTCATTAAAAAAGACAAAATATGCCTCAAATTAACTTGCAACCTCACTCACCGGGTCCCTGGCTCTCCCCCTGTGCTGCATGTGAGTGTGTAAGTGAATTTGAGGCACATTTGTGTGTTTTTGTCATCTTTTCCAGTTCGGTGGTTCGCAAGCGTGACGACAACTCGCAGTTTGACAACTATTATATGTGATGTTAACAAAAGTTCACAGTAATAAAATGCAATGTCAAGTTGAATTAATAAAGTACTTGTTACTACCTAAATGATACCAGATTTGGAACCTTTGCTGTGTCCATATTATTTAAAATTGTAGGGTCAGAAATAATTTAATCATTTGCAATTCATGTCTGTGAATGTTCCGTTCCTTAGCTTCCCATGCCTGAAACAATATTCTGAGATACCTAGAAGAAAGGGTACATTCAGACTTGTAGGAACTGGCTGTGTGCATCACAGTGGTCTCTTGTGGGATCACTATGCGTTAAGCAGGTCCCTGAAACTAATTTATTTTTTCTCTCAACTCCTTCTGCTCATTTAAAACTCTTTCTGCATGTACTGAATGAACATGTGTCAAGTCTAGTGCATATTTACATAGACAATTGGAGATGAAGTGCTTAATATGGGAAGGTTGTTGACTTCTTACCTCAGTAGTACCCTCACCATATTTATTCTATGCTTTCTGTAGTGGCCCCAAATGATTTGGGAACTGGATCATTCAGTACTTGAAAATCAATATGGCATGTGATGTTAGGAAGCAATTGCAACAATTATGCTGCTTTTAAAAATGCTATAATTTTCTATAGTGCTATGTGCCGACTGATGGAGTGAAGGAGGTTTCACCATATCTGACATTCACTACAATTTAGTTTTTACAGTCTAATAAAGGAACATGCAATTTCTCCACTGACATTGTACAAATAATCTAGAAATGTGAGTGCAAAGTTTCTATAAAATGTACAGGTCCATGGATTATTTTATCACTACAGTGTCCCTTTTAATCTTTTTAGGTAGATAAAGTGGGCAAACTAAATGGACCTGTTGTTATGGATTGACACAGCTCAGGCTGGACACTTGCAGCCTTATTAAATTGCAATTCGGCAAATTTAAAAGGGCTCTATTTTATAACTTTACATTAAATTACGTTTTATTTATTTGGTTTTGAAGCACTTGTTAACTTAATTTAAAAGGGCTCTATTTAAGCACACAGCATATTTTTGTACAGTTTTTAGTTAGTGAAGACCTTGCTTTTGGATAGAAGTTCACTAACTAAAAACTTCTGTAAAAAAAATATGCTATGTGCTTAAATAGAGCCCTTTTAAATTAAGTTAACAAGTGCTTCAAAACCAAATAAATAAAACGTAATTGAATGTAAAGTTTGCACTAACTTCAATTATACCATTTTTCAACAAAATGCAAAATCAGAAATAACTTTTTTAACAATTCTTCTAAAAAGATCTGGACTTGTTAAAACGCTTGCTATGGTTCTTTAAAGGGATATGGAAGGTTTCTGGATTTTACTAGGTAAAATGTATTTGTTTACTTTTATGTACTTTATTTTTTTATTAAGAAGCACGTATAAACTCTGTTATTACAAAATAGTCCCTGCATGGGTCAGGCCACTGCATTGTATTCAGAGATAGACTCTACATGGCTTGATGTGCAGTGTAGCCTATCAGGGGTTACGTCTCAGCAGAATGTTGCTGAGGGAGTGTAACTGATTGGTATAGAATAAAATTTAAAATCATGACCCTAATTTACAAAGCCCTCAATAATAATACTCCCCCTTACATCTCTGCTCTCATCTCCAAATACTCCCCCACCCGCCCTCTTCGTTCTGCTAATGACCTTCTTCTTTCTACAACTCTTGTCACCTCCTCTCACTCCCGCCTCCACGACTTTTCTCGTGTTGCCCTTAGTCTCTGGAACTCCTTGCCTCGCTCCACCAGATTATCCCCTTGCCTCAAAACATTTAAAACCTCAGTGAAAACATCTCTTTAAAGAAGCATATCACCTTCCACCCTAACACAGTTATCACCTCTCTCTCCCTCTTTTACCACTCACTATCCCTTAGATTGTAAGTCTGCAAGTTTCTATCCTAAGTACTTTGGGAATTCACCATGGACACTGGATTCCTAGCTCAAATACAGGGCCCTCCTTCCTTTGCTAAATGTTAATCTGTATTTATCACTGTCTGAACCTAATTTATGTACAGCTCTACGGAATATGTTGGCGCGTTATAAATAAACTATAATAATAATAATAATTGGTTGGTATGAGACACAGCCAGGGTTGGATTAGCCGTTAAGCAAAATAAGCAAGTGCTTAGGGCATCGAGGGTTGGGCGGGGGGTTTACACCACAGAAATCTTCCATTGCCTTATTTACCATGGACCATGGACCATATGGTGCAAAACTGCAAATGGTGCTGCTGAACAGGGTTCCACAAACAGGGGTTCCCACAATAAATGAAAACATTACATACATATATATGTATACAATAATAAAATAGTAATAATAGAGGTTAATAATATACATTGTAACTTTTTTATTATTGTTTTGATTTTGAGGCCCAAAATCTTTTAACCGATTAGGGCCTCCAGCCACGGCAAGTACAGCAGAGTCTGTGTCTTTGTGAGCTGCAATGGGCAAACTCGATGAGGTAATATTTATTTGATTCTAGGCTGTAAAACTGTGCTTATAAGCATTTG
This sequence comes from Discoglossus pictus, assembly GCA_027410445.1. NCBI lineage: Eukaryota > Metazoa > Chordata > Amphibia > Anura > Alytidae > Discoglossus > Discoglossus pictus. The sequence continues at coordinate 149,251,475 of CM050169.1, forward strand.
TTAATAAAATAAAGTGCATAAAAGTAAGAAGATACGTACTGTAGGTATATTATATACCTAGTAAAATCCAGGAATCTTCAATGTCCCTTTGATTAGGATTGACAGCTACATTAGACAAAATACTTCAGCTGATAAATCTAGGTCACATCATTGTATGGTATTTATAAATACAGCCATGAAACAGTAGGGGATTGCACCAGATAAGAGCGCCAGACATCATTCTGTATAAAGATTTGTTGTTGTTTTTTGCATTACCGCAGAGTCAATTATACCATTTTGTAAAACAGCTGTGTGATATTCTCATATGTGATTAATTTTGGGAGCTTCCTGACTTCAAGATGTGATCATCTCAGCCTGTTATATACTCATGTTTGTCATTATATGCAACTCTTTCATTTGTGTCTGAAAAATAAGTAAAACACGCCATGGCAGAGAACATACCTTTGTATTTACATCACTTATATCTTTCTTTTTCATGATGCAACTGTGATTTATGTACTGCGAGCAAGGAACAGAGGGTAAATACTTGCAGTTTTGTATCTATTAAAACAGTGTGTTCTTATGGTAGTCGGGAGATCTTCAGTGTAGGAGTTTTGTTCATATAATTGCATTAGAAGGAATGCAACCTTGAAGACACAATGGCTACGCCAATGGACAGTCTAATTTTTAAAGAATTCATTTTGTGGTTTTAATTCAGATGCTGTGTCTATTATGATTTTTTTAAACTTAGCTTCCACTGTTTTTTTTATTTTTTTATTTGCAGAGGAAAAAGAAACATATATACATACAGTAACCATTAAATAGTAAAATTGAAAAGTAAAGCTTACCTCGCTGTAAGTGCTCTTCATGGTGTGAAAGAGCACAAGGTTGCATGTTAAAATTATCTTTTTTTTTAATTACACTTATAGCTAATACGTTTTAAGTATGTTTACAAACACAGTATCCTGCATTCTAGCTGTTGCATGATTAATAACAGACAGCTGAGCCGTTCAGGCAAGGACAGTGATTGATAGCAGGTTTTCCCTGCACTCAGGAATGCACCAACCAGTCAACCCATAACTGACCTGTTTAGGTGATTCCTGTATTCCATACTTTGCACAGATAGATGTGGTAAAGGTTAACTCTTAGTTTCTTTTGTTCACTACACAGAGGTACAGTGTGTGTCTGGCTCAGGGCATGTCAGTGACCCATGTAAACACAGATTTCATTTATCAATTTCTCAGTGTAAAATGCACGTATTTCAAAAATTCTAAAAGTATTTCAACATGCTTTTTGGAGATAACTCTTAACTGTGATGTAGTCTAAATTGTGCTGAATTGAGTGGCTGTTTAATAAAACACTGTAATGATCCAACACATTATGCTGTCCCCTATAAACGGCTTTATGTATTTTTGCATTGTAAATCAAATTTAGTATGCTTAATGTGAGAATCATTTTTCTGTGTAACAATTTGTGTTCATGCAAAACAACAAAGGTGCTTTCCAATTATGTGCACGCATGCATTCTGCACTGCCCTGTGCCGATGAAGCTGTCTCCTTGTGGCCTGTAAGTGGTTAGGAGTTTTCGGGTTAGGTTTACAGGGTTAGGGGCAGGAAGGGGTGTAGGGGGTTAGGGTGATGGGCTTAGGGACTTTGTTTTAGGGGGTTAGGGTTAGGCTAAGAGGGTTAGGCGGTTAGGGATAGGGCCGCCAAGGGATGTAGGGGCTTAGGGTTAGGGGCTTAGGGATAGGGCCGCCAAGGGGTTAGAGGGTTAGGATTAGGGGTTTATGGTTAGGGCCGGGAAGTGGTGTAGGAGGTAAGAATTAGGGTTAGGGCTAGCAAGGGGTGTAGGGGGTTAGAGTTAGGGCTGGCAAGGGGTGTAGGTGGTTTGGATTAGGTGCATGTGTGCTAGCATAAAACAGGAAAGGTTAAAAAAAAAAATACATTAGAACTTGTTAATCAAATGCTATTCAGATAGGACACATTTATAGATACATAATTAGCCTTAAGGTAATACAGAGAAAATTAGGAAATTTAAGAAATGAAAAGCACACAAAATAAACATAATTGCAATTGTTTGAATATGGAAGTGCCTTAAAATTGATACTGAGAGTTGTTTTATGTACATATGTACATCCACCCTCTGAGGTAATTGACGTATGAAGAGTAGTTTTTTAAGATTTATAGTGGAAAAGAATGAAGTAGATAAGCATGTCCGGTGGAAGAAACAATAATAGTAACAGATATTCTTAAATTACGTTTAATTGTTTAATTGTAATTTTTTTCTGTCACAGTTACTGATTCCTGTTCCAACAGAGCATGCTCTTCTTTATTCCATCTCATTTTAATGAATTGCTCTTGATAAGAACATTACATTTGAGGGGGGATAACCCTAACTTTCATGTCAATTTTATGACACTTAAATAAACGTAGAATGAAAAGTAGAAGGCATGCAACATAAAAATGATTTCAATTGCATGGTAAATGTATAGCAAATATATCAGAACAGAATTACTATCAGAAATGTTTTAGCTATAAAAATAGCAGATACTTGAACAACTTAAAGTTGCTGATAATTTAGCATATGCATTGCCCCTACTACTCTTGCTTTTTTATTTTTTTCTAAATGTGGGGGAAGTAGAAATAGGAGAGGTATGTATTGGGTTATGGGGAGATGTGTCATAAAATGAGTGGAAAATTGCAAAAAGTAATATTTAGAAAGACAATGTTCTGTAAGCACAATGTCAAAATCAAAAAGCAATGCTCTTAGCCAGTAACCTTGTTATTACTATAAATGGCAGAGTTTGATGTAAATTCAGAGAAAGGGATGGTAAAAGATTCAGTCCCTCTTTTTTATTCTTCATAATTTATTATAGTCACTAGCAGAAGTAAAAAAATCCTAGATACAATACAATATTCAATACTTGATCCAAGAGCGCACCAGAGGATCCCACTGGTCATGTACTCATTCTGGATCATAACAGGGTCTTCTCAGCACTTGGACAGACAACCAGTGGCTGCAGAAGAAGAACTTTTTTTAACGATTAATAAAAAAAGGAACCTGATCTAGAAACATACAGCTCTACACACATATATTTTTAAACAGGGTATAATACTTTATGAATGGGCTGGCCTTTGGCAAGACGGCCATTGTCAGTTCTCTTCTTATTGGCTCCTGGAGTGGCCAATCAAGGAGGGGTGAGTAATTTAATTAGGACAAGTACAATAGGACCTAATGGGCTGTAGAGTTACAGTGGGGCCCAAGTGCCAGACTGATATATTTCCAGCATATGGGACTAGAGGCTGCAATTTAGAGGAGGAGCCACTCAATTTGCATGGGACACACAGTTCAGGGCAAGGATTATAGCTCCTTCTATACGTCGTCAAGCGAGACGTGTTTTATCAGTTGGTCCATGCACGGTTGGAGCAGGATAATGATGAGAACAACTCTAAGCCCCCTGTTTAGCTCTAGACGTCCCTTATGGTCTCTCACATCAGTTGCCAGGAAGGAGATGACACAGGGAATCTGTCAGACATTAAAATTACATAACACAAATGATCATTTTCCCACTCCGCATAGGCCTTTCTTACTCATAGCGGTGCCTACACCAAAGCGCTAATGCATTGGCTAAATGACAGCCAATAAGCAAGGTTGTTTATTCGCTGTCATTTAGCAAATGCATTAGCACTTTGGTTGGCTATTTGAATTTTCCTTTTGCGTAGCAGATGACTAATCAAATAACCACTTTAGCGACAGCACTGTCATTGGTAGTCTTCTTAAATGCCGTGGCCGATCAGAATATCACTGATAAACCTAGGTGTTTCAAGTCATCCTGCTGGGGCCTTTTTGTCTATGTGGAAGTACTTAGTGTTTTTTGTCTGGCATCTTCTCAGTAGTCCAAATCCGGGGTGATGGTGATGGTACAATTCAAGCCCTGACTAACAACACACAGTGATGGTGAAGACAGGGGGTCCTTAATGGGCCAGTCCAGATACCAATCCCCCAAGTGATCAGCTGTTTTAGGGAGGAAGTAGACGGTCAATCCTGATAGCTAGCAAGAAGGGAGGGGAGGCAAATCGTCACAACATCACATTCAGTCTCTATTTTTCTTCTTCCCTAGCAGCAGCTCCTCTATATTCTGTTTCCATTATCCTTTTAATAAAACCTTTCTCATATTAGAAGTATTGAAACAAATGTTAATATTTTCTTTAACTGATATTTGGGGAATGCATCCAAATAAGGTCTCCACGTATTCACATAACCCCATGCTCTAACATAATGTTTCACCTAGTATCAAATTGTTTGTATACAACTTTTTTTGTATATGTAGTTTTATATCAGAAGGCAGTAGTACTTTCCTACATATGCATTGTTTCAAAATCACATTTTTACCTAATAATAATACTCTTTTATTACATTTCTTATTTCTGGCATATTCTCTTTTTTCCTGTATTCCAAACATCAGATCATCTAAATCTATAAAAAAATACTTTTAATTAATTCTGACATTTGCAACACTTGCATATTTTATTTGCAATCCCAGAGATAATGAAAAATTCCAAATAATATAGTTCATACAATTGCTCTTTAATCCTATTTTACATTTTGCCATTATATTAGGTGTATAGAAAGCTTGGTGAATTATCTTAAATTGTACCTCTCTCCAAACTGAAGATAAGGCTAAACTGTAATTTTTTTACATCATTTCATCAATAACTTTCATAACTTAAATAACAGCAATTTTTCATAATTTTTCATCATTTCACTATGGTGAAAAATATCATGTATATTTCCACATAAAAATGTACATGTTTGAATGATCACATTATCTTTCCAAAAATCATTCTCCCTTACCTGAAAATTCCTAACGTAATCTTTAACTTGTGCCTAGGCAAAAAGATGGGTAGAAAGATAAATATATATAGTGATATGGGAGAATGTTAAGGCTAGTGTAGTGTGTTCATGTTAGTTAGTGGTTACCATTCTGTAACGTTGCTATGTAAATGTAAGATTCATTTCAGAGCCTACTATGGGTATACTTTAGGCAGGCTGTGAGCACACTTGAGAGATAGAGAGCTATGAGCAAACCCCACTAGTACGAGTCAGTAAATTAAGCCCTACAGGAGTTCTTACGGGAGCCATGGGATAGACTCTAAGAGCCAGATTCAATCGACCAATTGTAAGTTACTGCAGCCCGTAAGTGAGGCTGTAAGTTCATTTGTTATGGTCTTGAAAACTTTGCGGTTGTTAAACCTGGAACTTACAGCCTGCCGAAGCCTGTGATCTTTCACATCTGCAAGAGTTCCGATTGCAAAAATCACAAATTGCTATTCAATTGCCAAAATAGCTCAGGACCGCACCCTCAAAGCTTACGGGTTCCAAATAGGACCAGCAAAGGGTTTACAGACTAGTTTGTAACACTGCAAAGCACAATAAAAAACACACCAATGCACCTTAAAATATTGCCAAACAATGGAAGTCATTACAATTAAATGTACAACAACTCCCAACTATCAAATATAGCAAAAAATTAAATTGTATTTGCCTCATAGGCTGTGATGGTCATGCATATGCCAATATGAAAAGTTATGCTGCAGCATGCTGAAAGCTATTAAAGACACACTACCTCATTAAATTGCAATACAAATACATGCAAATGGCTGATATATTAACCCTTTCACACTCACAGAGGCTCTAATGTGGACCCTAAAAATACAAGGATCATCTTATATACATCTCAATCATCACATCTACATTGGGACAACAAATAGTGTCCAAATTACACCGCCACTTTACATATATCATGTACCAGGGGAACATTTCACATTTGTTTGTTCAGTCCCTCTGTTGTGTTTGACTCTCTGTGACCCTATGGTCTGCAGCACACTTACTTATGCCTCTGTCTTTGCTTATCCCCAAGGTTTGCATGCCAAAGATACTGGAGTGGGTTGCCAGTTCCTTCTCTAGTGGACTGTGATTTGTCTGACCTCTCTGCTATACCTACAGTGGCCCTACATGGTAAAGCTCAAAGCTTCATTCAGGAACAAGCCCCTTCACCACCACAAGTTAGAAATCCGGAAGGGGACCAGGGGAACATACACTACACTAATCTACTCTAGCCCATCAGGAAGGGCTGAAAAAAACACATGAAGGCTGTGCAGGGATAATCTTTGCTAGGCCCATCCTGGAAAGTCCCACGCCATTGCTGGTGGCCATGTCCCAAGATGTATACTTATTTTCATTTGGGGACCTGTCATTGAGTGCTTCAATCAATCAATTCCCATTATCACCATTGAAAACACACTGACACGGTGAGAACAGTATAAAAAAGACTTATTTCATACACAGAGCACATACAGAAATGGACAAGACTGTGCATTAACATCATGGGAGTGGTGTGGGCGGATCCCGGGAGAGCAAGAGGCTATTGTTGGAAAAAATAGGATACCTACAGGGGGTAATGTCACAGTCTAGAATAAGCATGATGCATAGCACCTACCAGGGTCACATGTGGTCACTACACAACTGCAACTGGAATCTGATGAAAAAAAAAGATCATCAGCAATCACTCCATTTAATTGAAGAAACCATAGCACTTACAACTTGACTAGATCTGCTCAATGAAACAGATGATTCAACCTCTGGACTGTGTAATACAATCCAGTTTCACACATACAGTGTGTTGACAAAATCTTTAAAAAAGTGGTAAAAAAAAAAGGCGGAGGAGGATAAAAAATCAAAAAACATGCATGTACAGTACAGTGCTAATTACTGTAACTGTAACAATATACCAAATCACCGGGTTCCCATCTGCAAGCATTACTAATTATTAGTTAGTTCTCAGGATGGCCATGACCATTAATAATTATGTTTCATCTCACAATATATGCTTAGCTGTGACCACCGTCAGTGGTCAAGGTGTTTTATCACCTTCTCCATATGATATTTTTCATCAACACTGATATCACACTCATCAGCTATACAGCTGTTAGCACATGTTAAAGGATACCCATGATATCAGCAACAGGGGAAAATACCCATTAATATGGAGAGGACACAAAGGTCAACAGCCAGATTCAATGTTACTTACATCAGACCCAAGGATCTGTTCTCAGACTGATATAATGACGTCAGGATCACAAGCTTCACTAGTGCATATATTTATTTGGCTGTCATTAACATGCCATTGTGAGACTCTCACCGCCATAGCCGTATTAGTCTACGTTTAATCTAACAACAGTCAAGTCTAAGATATCTGACTATATGATAGCTTTGCAATTGTGGGAGCTACATGTTAAGGGGGGGGCTGATATTGAAGGAATGTCTACCTGAGAGGCATTGTAAAAATCTTACACCTCATACATTTCCTTCACATGTTCCCAGGAGGCAGCGGCAATAGCAGTGGTGGGGGTGCATGGGGGTGGTGGCCTTGGCAGGGACATGGGGGGGAGAGGAGCGGCCGGGCTGTGGGTGGGCGGGGGAGGCCGCTGAGGTGGAGGAGGCAGAGCGCTGCACAAGGTGTCCATAGTTAGGTGTTAAATGTGCTCTGGTCCGCCCCCATCCTGAGCAGCCCGGCAATGTAAGACTCATCAGATGGTGTCTCCTCTCCTCCCTACTGCGCCAGGCTATGCATGACCTCCGCATGATTGGCGGAGAAGCTGGCCTGGATCCCTCGGAGACACTCCATGTGCTTGCGCATGATGGCCAGCATCTCTGCCTCCGCAGCCTGGCTTGGTGGTGGGGGTGGAGGTCCCTGGGCCGTTGCCTGGTGAGGAGGTGGCGGTGGCCCAGTGGGGAAGGTCTGGGGCCCGGCTGGAGCCTCGCTCCATGGAGTGGTGGTATCATTGCTGGGCCTGGTGGTGATGGCCAATCTGCCACACTCCTTAGGGGAGGAGGAGATGGGGTCAAGCCCCGCTGGTGAGATGCTCAATCTCTGGAGGAGGGGGACAATGGGGTCAAATGCCACCAGTGCGGCCGATGGTCCTGCTGGTGACCCCACATCCCAGATTACATCCTCATCCTCTGAACCAGGTCCCTTGGCTCCACTCCTTTCCTCCTCCCTCTGTGCCGGTTCCTGGTGGGCGGGGGCTAGCTCGCCTACTCCCTGTTCCGATGGAGCCGACTCTGGCTCACCACTGGACTCAGACCTCCTTGATGCTGAACGAGAGAAAAGAAAGGTATATGTTATGAGTATGATGAATAATACATTGTTTTGTGTTTATTCCTAACTATCATTTAGGCTATTATTATTGCATTGATATTGTTAATACCAGCGTCCAAACCTCTTCCCACCATTGTATTAAAAATTAAAAATCATAAATTGATCTCAATAATTAAACTATTAGTTGATTGAAAAAAAAAATCACTCTTCTTTTGCTCATATAAAATATGTATTACTTTTTTTCTAATTTCCTGTGTTCTTTTATGCTGAGTGTTTCCTGTAAAATGTATTTTTCTTAATTGGGGGCGTTTATTCCTCCTACATTCCATGACTCAAATTTCCACTTCATTCAACAATAGGTTTATATGTCTTTTGTTAGCTAACTAAATGTTTTGTTAGCTAACTAAACATAATAGCAACAAATACTTTTACTTATATTTGTTGGTATAATTAACAGTTTCTTACTATCAGTTGGCTAGTCTCTCACTTTGGCTGTCTCCTCATCCTCCATATCTGTTGGAAATTAAAAGAACAATGGTCGATCTTCAACAGTAAAAAATTTCCTTAATATTAAGTTACCCCTTTTTCTATTCAAACTTTATGTATTTGCTTTAATCTTTCTTTTGGGTGACATAGTCATTAACAAAGCTCCTAGTTTTTTTTTATCCATAAAAATAACAATTCTTTATATAATTTCTCTCATTTCAATTTTCCATTAGAATGTTTATTTATTTTAAAGTCTCTTTCTTCAGTATCCAATTTTTTTTAAACTCTGCTGTCCAATCAAAATATTAAATGTTCTGGTTTATATACAGACTAAGTTTTGCTGGATATAAAAGCAATTTTTCTTCCTTCATTAAAACCTAGCAACAGAAACGGGAATATTTATTGTGATTTAGAGAGTTCTTCTCGTAAAATCCTGAAAAATCTGGATTTTGCATCCTTTATTGGAAGCTATCTAACATTTTGAAGGCTTGTGACAACTGCACATTACCTTGAAAATGTAGATATGCATCTATTCTATGAACTTTTTCTACTAATACACCTGGTTTATTTGGATCCAAGTTCAGTACTTGTGGCGCACTTCATTTGAAACCAAATGAGGTAAATTAGTTCCTTTATCTTCTCTGGTAATCCGAAAATCCTTACATCTTATGGCCTGATATATTCTCCAGATCATCATGAGTTGGATCTATCCTGTTATGTTGTTGGGACAGGTCCGCCAATGCAGTGCGGCCTCCAACTGCTAGATGGTGCTGCCGATATTTTGCAGCGCTGACGATATGTGAGAGAAATTCTAAGTTTATAATGTTAGCCTAACCCTTGAACTAACCATGACCCTAACACAAACCCTCACCCTAACCCTAACAGTTTACTTAAGCCTTGACTCTATGATATTGCACCGGAATATCGGCAGCACCATCTAGCGGATGCTCACCGCCACTGCTGCTGCCTTGGATTGGACCCATCAGTTTTTGTTTGCAAACTTAATTTTCTTTCAGATCTTTTTGTAAGGAATCAGTATATGGGATTAGTGTGGAAGGTATTTGTTTAACTATGGGTTGTACCCATTTATGATCTAGTTTTGTTCTGGTGTATTAAATGTACATTCAATCTCAGACCTATTCATGCCCTTACATTCTTTATGTTCTTTTGATTCCATTTGACCTTGTTTTTATCCTTCTTGTGCTCCAGTGTTTTACATCTTGGGCAAAATAGGTTTTGAACATCAACCCTCCATGGAAATAATAAAATTAACCACCAAGTAACTCAAAATAAACAAAACAACAAAGAAGTTCTGATGGTTCCTATTATTTTTTTTCCCTATGTTTCTTTGACTAATCCAGTTGAGACATCTTTAAAAACCAATTGCACAGCCTCTTCCCCTTTCCCAAAAAGTATTTTCTTTTGGAAACACATAGCTTAATCTTCCTTAATTTTTTTTTAATTGTTATCTTTCTCTCTGCCATAGTGGCTTTCTCAAACTTTCCACATACGCTGCTGCCATCCTACATCTCTGTCTTTGGAGGTCCACTTACAATTTTTAATTACAACCAACTGCATATGTTTATTTTTATGTGTACAAGAATTTTGGATCTATCCTGTTATGGTGTTGGGAGAGGTCCGCCTCTGCAGTGCTGCCCCCAACCGCTAGATGGCGCTGTTTATATTTTGCAGCGCTGCTGATATGTGAGAGAAGTTCTAAGCATATAATGTTAGCCTAACCCTTGAACTAACCCTCACCCTAACCCTAACCCTAACAGTTTACCTAAGCCTTGACTCTATTATATGGCACTGGAACATCGACAGCGCCATCTAGCGGATGCTCATCGCCACTGCTGCTGCCTTGTGCTGCGCTACCATAAGAGGATAGGACCGGACTTTTTACTCCAGGGTTTAATTGACCACTGTAGTCTGAATTGGCTAAATTGTTTTAGAAAAAAAAACAGTCTTTAATTCTTTAACTTTACTGTGGGTTTTCATTGCCTTTTCTTACCTACTTCTTCCAGCTGCTTTTTCAGCAGGTTAACTGCTTGTAATGAGATATAAATTAAGAATATTTTTAGTTGCAAGTTTCTATTGTAGTAGATAGAAGCTTCCTCTGCATTCAAGGTCTCCTCCTTAAAAGCAGAAACCAAAATAGCCATTTCTTTAATTGTGTTGCTTTGTAAAAGGATTGAATTTGAAACATAATATCTACTGTAGCACTTGCAGACTTCTCTGCATTTATGGTCTCCTCCCTCAACCGTAGATCAGTAGAAAAAAAAATGGTAGCTTAAAAATATGAAATGTGTATTTATTTTTACTTTTTATATACATATTGGTAATAATCAAGTGCAGGGTCCTTTGCCTCTTGAATTTCGGCAAAAAAATCGACAGCAGTGGCAGCAGCAGTGCCGCCCACCAACCACTAGATGGTGCTGCCGATTTTCAGTGCCCATACCATAGAGTTATGGTTAGGTAAACTTTTAGGGTTACGGTGAGGATTAGGGTGAGGGTTAGTGTGAGGGCTAGGGTAACCTTCTGACGTTACAACTTGTGTGAAATATCGGCAGTGCTGCAAAATATCCACAGCCATCTAGAGGCTACTTGCGTTCACTGCAGCTGTCAGTACTGGCGAATTTACAACGGGATAGATCCAAGTGCAGATATTCAAAAAGAGGATTGAAGATATGGAATTACAGTACTGCTTAACTTGATGTAGGCGTCACTGATGAGTTGTCTCACTAACATAATCACGTATCTGAAGAGCCAAAGAGAGCATGAGAAGAAATAAGTGGGGGTTTCTTACAGGAACATGTCCTTAAGAAAATCACACAGGGGTCATTTCTGAACACCTGAGCAGTTACATGGGCCACCAAATGCAATTACTCTTGCAAGTTGCATTTGTGATTCACTACAATGTTTGTCAGACCCCTCCTAAAATGAACATGTTAAACAATGAGAAATCTCATTAATTAATTGCAATTTTTAATGGGAAAATAATCGCTTACTGTGCTTTGTTCATTCCACCGAAGGCATTTTGAACTCCGTGCAAGTGTTATGTTACCATCTGGCAAGCAATGCTTTATAAAAGCACATTTCAAGCTTCTTTTGAAAAAATTAAATTAAATAAGACATTTTCTTTAAACTTATTCAGGACCTATGAAGTTTAACTGACAGCAAAACTGTTTTATCAATATGACATTCTAGAAATGTAATATCAGCTTGTAGGAAATAATTATAATCATGCACTATGGTTCTTTGTACAAAACTCAAATATTTTATTATGCATAACGAAAGCTGGTCAGATTTTTTGACTGGATACCTGTACACATTTTTTAAGGGCAGGTGGTGCGTTGCAGGTATGTTGAACATATTTTATATAGCTATAGCTAATTTAAAGGTATTCCAAGGAATATTACCTACCAGGGGGTCACTGCCTGATAGGCTTTCCTATTCTGGGCCAAATAAGCTTCCATTCCATGGAACAGAAGTGATTGAAGTTCACACATAAATCAACTATCACATATTTTAAATCAGTCTCTGTGAAGAAGATAACACCTTCTTCATAGAGACCTGTTATGAGCCAGAGAATCCTCAGGATCCACTATCAATACCCACGAGCCCCTGTGATCCTGGGTTTCCCCCTGGATTACACCTACATTCCTGATAGCACCATGAGTCAGAGGATACTCCACCTAAAGTATATATATGGGGGTTCTCATGGACCCAAATATATACCAGTTACCATGGAGGTCCCTATAGACCCCATGGTAATCTAAAGCACATTCCTTACCATGGGGATCTCAACAGAACCCCATGGTATACTAAACTCCATGACACACAAAATTAACCCCTATACAATGGGGTTAATGCTAAATGGACCCTCATAATGTACTTAAACAGGGGGGTCCTCATGGACCCCTCATGGCACCTAAAGTTAACCCCTATACTAGAGTCGCCCTCACAAATCCCTATAGCACCTAAATTTAACCACAATACTGGGTGGGGGGTCCTCAAGAACCCCCATGGCACCCTTCATACTACCACAGGGGTCCATATTGAACCCCCACAGCCCCAAATAGAAAAAAAACTGCATAAAATAAAAAAGTATTAAACCTATAAGGGGGGAAATATACTTTACCTATCCTTTTGAGGTCCTCCAGCAATGATAATCAAAGCTCTTGTCCTCACTCTTCATCCATAGATACTTCCATGTTGATTGAAGAATCCACCATCTTCTTTCTTGTTTGAAGCCACTGGTCCTATCTTCAAACCAAGGAACTTAGCATCGACCTAAAATACCCGACACTCTATAAAAAAACTGTACCTAGCAGAACTCCATTTCTAGCTTCCGCACTGACTAACGTTTCTTTTTAAGATCGCCTTTGCCTTATATACTAATTTTGCGGATTTCGATTGGCTGAAACATGTGTCAATCATATTTCAGCCAAACAGAATCCAGTATTTATACTACTCTTATCCAGTATCTGATTGGTTAAAAGACTAGCAAGTCATAATTCACAGATTTCAATGCGTGAATTCTTCCCTCATGAACTTTTTAAATGCTTTGATATATTTAAAGGTTTCTATCATATCATCTCTCTCCCCCATTTTCTCTAAGCTACATATTTTCAAGTCTTGAAGTCTCTCTTTATATATCTTGTCTTTTAAACCATGCACCATTTTAGTCTTCCTTTATTTATTGTTTCAGATTTGCTAACACTATAAGGGAATTTACTAAGCATCTCATGTGGCTAAGATGTGCATCTGTATATTTAATATGCATTATTTCCTATGAGGAAAAAATCTTTATTTTACATTTTCCATATGTAATGTTTAAAACATGCTCTTTAAAAAAAGTGAAATATTTTGTTAAAAAGATAATACGTTGCTGGCGATTTATATTTTTGCAAGTCTAAAGTCCAAAACATATTTTCTTCAGTTTGATGGTGGATGTCTCATAGACACTAGTTAAGACACGTATGACAAATAAAGACAATACATCAAATCAGTCAGTCACTGAAACAATTGGTTTACATTGAGCTGGGTGTATTTGTGATGACCATTATTAACTCGATCACTGCTGGATACCTCTCACTGTGCCTCTGTAGATAATAAATATTCAATGATTAACATTTTAAGAGATGACGCAAGTGAAAATGATCTGCACTGTATGGGGCTGTAACTCACTGCAGATACTTCCAACAGAGGCTATTGTATGTCCATAATCAAAATCTTTTGCATGGTAGACAGCCTCAATAAAAATCACCTAATCACAGCATGCCAACTAAATCTACAGAATATTTCAGTAAGATTCGCCATGCGACGGTATATTTGAATTAAAAGCTGGACTGTAAGGTTGTTATAACGGTAAAAGGGTCACATAATCTTTGACTTGTACAATGTCTTTAAAGGATTCCCTTCAAGCTGCTTCCAGATCTTTATAAAAATCTAAATAAAATCTAGCTTGCAGATCCAGACACTCTCTAAGCACCTAACTTACATGCAATTTGAGCAAGGCACACATCTGTTTTATTGCTTGGTTTGTGTGCACAAATAGAGACATGCCTTTACATTTTTATGGCTATGATTAGCCGTTTCTGCCACACACTGCTGTAAATGTGTATGTGAGTATTTCTGATTATTTTAAAAGTTGCCTATATACAAGTAATGAAAATATGCTTTACAGGCTTAAGATAACTGTAACAAAATGTTAGCAAGACTCTACTTAAATGAATAATTTGGGACTTGTGTCCATTTAGATTGCTGTGGACATGTACAGTTTTGTTTTGACCTTTTTCAGTAATCTAGCATTGCTCAATAGAAATGTAAATTGATAAACGTACATTAAACAATAAAACCTCTCAGCAGTGTGGTCCAGGCCTTGCCAGCTGTGAAGAGGTAGTCAGTAATGACAATATGGCTGGGCCTCCTGGTAACCTTGCTAACTATGCATTCAATGGACTTGATTGATGGATCCTCCTCCTCTTTTCTTTCAGACCTCTCTTGCTGCTGTTCTGCCTCCAGTTCCCCACAGGGAGCCATCACATATGGTTTGCACACTCTTATTGTAACGTCCTCCCCTATGACCTCCCACACTCGGCCTAGCGCAGCAGCACCAACACCAGCACCTGGAACACATAGGCAAGTGAACAATGTCAATGCTAAACAGACTAACTTGCACAAGCCTACCTGCCATGAATAACTCTTTGGTGGTTTTGGGGAGTCATCAACCCCAGGTCTTGCACATGGCACGGCATCAGCCTCCTCCTGTTCTCCCAAACTGTGTGCTAATCCATTCAGACTGCCGTGACAATAGCAGGCAGGAGCCGAGCTCATTAACTGCCAACTCTCTTGTATTTTGCCTGAGTGAGCAATGAGGCCGTGACTCCAAAGCACTTTTGGTGGTACACCGTATGAAAGAGTATCCTGTGTTTTTCCAAGTCAGAAAAAAATGAATGCTAAAAATTAAAAAGCCAACATGGAGCTCTGGCATTTGGACAGCGCCTAAAACAATACACATTACAAGATTTTCATTAACGAGCCACAAGTTTATATAAAGAAATATATCTGTAAATATATCCAATCACATGTACAGGTGGTGCAATAATGGAAACATTCTAATATCAAGGACCTAATAAGGACTCGCACCACCTTCAGCCCTTCTTGGAATGCAGTCTTTATGTGAGTTGAAGGCATCCGTTCTCCAGATGCAAACCTGTTCAGATGTAGGAAATAGGGCGACAGGTGACTTATTAGACCATATTACTGGTTTTGTGCTACTTACACCAGGCTATGCATCTTTATGCGTTGGATACAAGCTGTTTGTACATAACTTGTTGACACAGAGGTGATGATTCAATTCTCTAGTAATTTTTCACGCCATATTTTTTTCTGCCATTTAGCAACTCTCCTATGAAGTGTCTGTCTGTCCCTGTCAGTGAGCTTCAACTTGTTATCATTGGTCTTCCTTGCTGATACAGTTTGCTCATGTTTACTATATTCTGCCATTATTTTTGAGTCTGTTCCCATTGATAAATTGGGTGGGAGAGGAGGGGGGAAGAGAGACACAGGGGCAAGAGAGACAGGGAAAAAGAGACAAAGAGTCTGTTCCCATTGATAAATTGAAAAATTAAGCTGTATTAGTGGCCGCGTCACCTGCAATTCAGGCACCAACTATGTGGCCTCTTCAACTCTTTGAAAACCCAAAAATCAAAGTGCTAATTCTCAGACCTCTTTTAAAGATCACACACACACGCGCTAACAGGCAGGTTGTTGTCACCCTAATATGACTCACCTTTGTAGCTGCTTTTGTAATTTACTTACTTTAAAATTAAACTCCCTTATAATGTGATGTTTCTATTGTTTTGCCCTCCCCTCTGTAACTAAATGTCTATAACCACTTAGAGCTAATATAGAATATTAAGGAGCTGTAAAATAATCAGTACAAAATAATATAAAGGTAACTGAAGGGTTGTATTTATAATATGCTCTTATGAAACATTTTTTATTTACCCAAGGCAAATCTTTCATGCACTCTTATTCAAAAAAAGCCTACAGACATTATACACTCAAAAAAAGTTTCTAAAATGTGACCAAACTCCATAAAAGGGTAACCCTCCTCCTCAGGCTACAATCCAACAAGCAGTTTGTATCCTTTCAAAATGGAAGCCTCAGCAGAGTATGATGCAACTAAAATACTGTCTAAAAATACTTTTACACTGATGACTTACATAGCCACTAACGTTGTAAGCGTATTATATACTTTACAAACTTTCAAATCAAAAGTATGATAAAATAAGTGTCAGATAAGGTATATAACCCCCCCACATATATGTTCACAATAGTGCAATGATACAGCATAGAATTCTTAACATATACTAGATCAATAACATCAACAACCTCTAAACAGAGGATTACATAATGTCTGACACTTATCATCACATATAATAGTTGTCAAACTGCGAGTTGATGACAACTGGCAGTTTCACAACTCCCCCTGCCATGCCTCACTGATGCTGGCGATGAGCGCCATAGGCGCTCATCGTGCCACATCTGCCCCGCGGCCCTCCCTGCTCCATACTCCCTGCTCCCTGAAGGTGGCGCGCGCGTACAAGCGGGCGAGACACGCGCACGGGACAACGGGCGCGTCTATGCGAGTGCGCGACCGCAGCATTAAGGTGCGGGAGGAGTGGGGGAGAGACAATGGAGGGAGAGAAGTGGGGAAGAGACACAGGAGAGGAGTGGGGGAGGGTGACGGGAGGGAGAGGAGTGGGGGAGAGACACGGGAGGGAGAGGAGGGGGAAGAGAGACACGGGGAAGAGAGACACAGAAGAGGGGGAAGAGAGACACGTGGGAGAGGAGGGGGGAAGAGAGACACGGGGGCAAGAGAGACCGGGAAAGAGAGACAAAGGGGAGGAAGAGGATGGGGGAGAGAGACACAGGGGAGGGGGGAAGAGTGACACAGGGGAGGGGGAAAACACATAGGGGAGGGAGAGGAGGAGGCGAAGAGAGACACAGGGGGGGAAGAGAGACACAGGGGAGGGAGGGAAGGGATAGGAGGGGAGGAAGAGACACAGGGGAGGGACAGGAGGGGGGAAGAGACACAGGGGAGGGAGACAGGGAGTGAAGAGACACCGGGGAGGGAGACGGGGGTGAAGAGACAGAGGAGGGAGGGGGTGGAAGAGACACAGGGGTGGGAGAGGGGGAAAAATAGACACAGGGGAGGGAGATGGGGGTGAAGAGACAGAGGGGGGGAGAGAGACACACGGGAGAGAGGGGGGGAAAGACACAGGAGAAGGATAGGGGAAAAGAGACACAGAAGAGGGGGAAGAGACACAGGGGAGGGAGAGGGGGGACGAGACACAGGGGACGGAGAGGGGGGAAAGACATACAGGGGAGGGAGTGGAAGTAGAGGGGGAGGGCTCACAATGAGCGCCAAAAGCACCCATTGCAAGGCCCCTGATAAGCGCTGAAGGCGCTCATCGCAAGGCCAGTAAAGTAGAGGGGGGGAGAGGCTTGCAATGAGCGCCTCCCATCAAGTAGAGGGTGGGAGAGGTAGAGGGGTGGAGAGGCTCGCAAAGAGTCTTGAAGACGCTCATTGCGAGGCCTATGATCAGTGCCAAAGGCACTCATCGCTAGGCCAGTAAAGTAGAGGGGGGAGAGGCCCACAATGTGTGACAAACACCACTGCCAGGCTTTAAATTTTATTGCCGTCTTTTTTGACGGGCAAGTCACTAGTTTTATTATACTTTTGATCTAAAAGAAATGTCTTTTTAGTTCTGGTGTCAGATTTTTATTTCAGAGGTTATACATGCCCATTTAATGCCGTGGAGTAGACCTGCTACTATTCCTCTCAGTACACTATCTGGACCTAACAACACACAGAGTGTAGTAGGGAAGATTATAGTAACTACAAGACCCTATAAGGCAAGCAAACCCAAAATAAGTATTGGGATATTACCACTGTGGATTTTATACTATTTGTTTTATCTACTCACCACACCAATCCGAACCAATGGACATGGTCTACAATTGATGCTGCATACATACATCATACCTTATATTTTATATATTTATTTGTAGACCAATTCAAAAGAAAGAGAATAAAACCCCCTTTTAATTGGAGCACCCAGACCTAGAGATAATAAAATGAAGACTTAACTCTTATTCACATCATTTTTATTATATATTATTTTCCCTTTTAAAACACCAATTAAAATATACCACTGGTAAACCTACCAAAAATTGGGAGTGGCTTAATCTGTGTTGATCATATTCTCTCTACACAAATTGATGGTTAGATGGGTGGTTTTTAGTGAGGAGTGTTAGGAATTATTTGGTTCTCATAATGCACCTTTAATTTAAAGTGCATATATGGGCTAATTAATAGCCCTACACAGTAATACCAATATGACTTGAAATGTGTATATATATTGATAGCAGCTTTGAAAAATTAATTTCTATCACTGGGTGACTCCCCCCAGGACAGTATGGCCAACTATCCCTAGCAACCACCTCCACTCAACCATACAGATTCCCACCAACTTATAAAGTTAAAGATAGGATAACCGGGTACTTTAAAAATGAAAAAAGGAAAATGTTGCTACTGCTTGTTCACCATTGCTTTGCCCTAACAAGAAGGTTGAGAGTGTTGTACCAAATTCATCTAGTTATAGTAAATATATTTATTTGTAGGGTTCCCTGGTGGTCCAGTGGTTAGGATTCAGTGTTTTCACTGCTGCAACCTGGGTTTGACTCCAGTCAGGGAACCAAGACATCACACTATCCTGAAGCCATACAGGGTTGGGCCTGGTCAGTGCTTGTAGATGGACGACCGCCTATGAATACCAGGAGCTGTATGGTGTGTCCCAAAGGAGAAGGAGCTGGCAACCCACTTGAGTATCTCTGCCATGAATATCAAATGGCTCAGCATGGTGAGTTACGGTCCATGAGGTCACAGAGAGTTAGGCACGACTAAACAACACATACACCTATTTATTTGTACCAATAAATGTGACTGATTTACACTATTTGAAGACTATGCGCTCTTTCTCACCCTATTCCCTTTTATCTGTTAAATACATCCGAGCACAAAGGTGAACAGTGCTTTTGTAATTTTTAGCACATCTCCAAAACCCCAGTACTGGTCAGGACTGTATTTAAGGACTGTCTGAATGTGTAACAACTATCAAAAACGAAAAGTCGCCTATCAGCTGTGACGGTTGGATCTTTGTTATTCAACATATGACTTCCTCCTCTTTTTCATCTCTACTCTACTGAGACTGTAAACCCTCTATACTATGGAACTGACTGTTTGATTACATTAAGAATATTTAAAGAGGGACTACAATGTGAATACATACTCACTTTTCTATAGTTTCTCCTGTGTACTATTATGTGAATATTCACCTCCCTCTATCATTTGTTGGTTGGTTGATCTGTACTGTTTCACATTATTTACTACGTATTCACACAAGCGCTACAGTGGTGTTATAAACTTCCATGAGCAGGTTTGGTTTGTTTGTTTATTGGTTTGTTCATTGTGTTCTTTGAGCTTTATTTGAAAAAAGTAAAATACATTGTGCCACATTTCCAAATATCTTTAGGATGCCATTTAATTAGTTTTTGTCCACCTCTATCAATCAATCTATCTATCTATCTATCTATCTATCTATCTATTTATAAACACAATACATATAGACACAAATAACCAACATTAATACAAGTACTGAAGCAGCTGTCTGCGCTATCTATGGCAGTAGTTGTTTAATAACATAGTCACTGCAGGCCTTGCTTAGAACTACAGTAGACTTGAACATCAGTTGTCCCTACGGAACCTAAATCGACTTGTTGTTCTTGATTCAAGCTTTTGTACTCCTTTTAACAAACCATGCGCCTGCTTTTTTAGTCGAAATGGAATCTGCCTGCGCTCCTCGGGAGCAGAAGGTCCAACAGAGTGGAGCATTCTTCTTTTGTTAACAGCCCTTACAGCAAGAAATTGTTTTTCTTTCTTTTAAAATTGAGGGATAACAGGCCTCCGGGGCTCCATTCATTTCATGTTACACAGCCCTTTATGCGTCCCGCATGCTTTGGAAATGCTGGCAGGTAAAGTGTAGATTGAAAAGCAGCGCTTTGTGCGTGAATTCCCAATTGTGCATTTAGTTCATAAAACTCCACTAAATCCACCGCCTGCGACTAGCGAGTTCCGCATAAATAGCAGCTACAAAGCATGGAAAATTCCCCCTAAATCTATGTCTGAATATTCCTGAACTAAAACCCCCATCAATGGATTAAAAATCAAAGAAGCAATTGTGTGATTTTCATGCAGTGGTTAATATTGGCAACATGACTAACTTATTATGCTCAGGAATATTAGCATTTTTATTGCTCTATCATTATCACTTAAAGCACCAAAATAGTTTTCTTCATGTTAATGTTTTTATATCATTGGAACTTGGCTGGAAGTTGAACAGTTCCTCCTGTAATTCTGTAGTGAAATATTTATATTTTAGAACTTGTACGTGTTTTGAGGATTTTGAGAATATTCACTGTACAAAAACGAGATTCATCAGAACAGTATAGTGTTGTAATAGCAAAACAATACAAAATGGCTGCTGTTTATTTGAAGAGACAATCAACAGTCTTTTCATTTATTTTTACTTTGTGAAAAGCAACAAGTGGCCTTTGGGGTCTGGGCTGCATTATGTATCATGTCAACTGGAGCAGAAGAGCAAGTTGGCTTACTCTAAAAATACAACACATACAGTATTCTGCATATATTCATACTGATCTCCTTAGATATTTAAACATTTTAGGTAAACTGTGCTATGGCTGCCACAGGGGAAGATCCAGCTAGAACTAAGAAGACTATTTTTAATATTATTCTGATAAAGTCCAGCCCTACCTGATCATCTTCCATTACTAAGAGTGATGCCCGAGAGCTAATCAGAGACCACAATCATTAGAGATAAATAATTACTGCTCAGTAATGGTTCAATGGTTAAAGAATTGTAGGAAAGTAAAGTACCAATAAAAAAATTATATTTGCATGTTGCATATTCATAAACAATTAAAAAAATCTCTTTTTTTCTCTAAACATAGTTGTATATCTATATGTGAACTATAATGGTCCTTTAAAGGTATACGTAAATTTCAAATGTTTCCTAATAAACAGTTACTGATTAGAAGAAAAATATGTATTATACTTAAAAGTTGAATGTACTTACATATTTAGATGCTAGATACTGTAATATGGATGTGCACGCCGTTAGTAAGCATACATAAAGTGTACCCTGCAGGGTACAGTGTATGACCTCTAAAGGAAACGGGGGGTCACAGCTTAAATTGCCTATAAGGAGAAGAAAAAACAGACAACAACTGCCAGATTGTGATACAAATGTTTCAGTCTTTACTTCATCCTGATTGGCCAAAACTATTTTTCAAATTGTATACACATTTAGCCTGGGTTTGGAGGGTGTTAACTCTAAGTTTCAACTGACAGAAATTAAAGGATATTTTGCTAACTTCAAGGTAAGTGTTTAATTGCGAATTTTTGGTATTTGTTCATACAATTTTTTTTCATACACTACTAATTCTTCCTTATCAGAAGCTCTCATAATCCAGCTCACTTACCTATCCCTTTAATTATGTTTTTATCATTAATCAGATATAAGTTGTGTATAGCATATAAACTGCTAAATAATTCAATGTTATATTTACACTTATTTACTACTTGTTTATGTATTTTAATACATTTTATTAATTTGTTTTTATACCTATTGTGCAATACCACTCCTTGGTCAAATGAAACACACCTCTACACTGAACTATAGTGTATGTCTGTAGATAGTCAAAATCAAACTTGGTGCCTTACGCCAAATTGATTTTGATGTACTTCATGGATTTAAATATACGCAGTCACATTTACATATTGTGATTTATTTTTGGCACATGGAATTGTAGGTATATGATTGTTTCTACTCTCTATATTGAGGGCTTCTATTTTTCCTTCTATCTATGGCAGACGCTTTAGCCAGATTTGGGGCTGCTTTTAGTGAGCCTTCCAGGTAGGAGGACCCACCAAGGTTACAGGCCTGATCTACTACTATCCCTTTACCTATGATGTGATATTGGATACATGTGTACATATGTGTATATCATGAACGTGGCTGGTTTTGAGTATTAAAGATGAAAAATTAGAGTTTTCAATGTACATTTATTGTATTTTGCAGTCGCATAGTATATGTCTGCATTGTACCATGAATCTTCCTTGCACAATGGTGCTATTTTCATAGTGTATCACATTCAGTCAGATTTCTATTTGGTTAAACACTCTGACGCTGGTTGCATTTTTGGTCATTACTTGTTTATTCATATTTGAAATGTTATCCAGTCAAAGAACATTGTTTCATTATTCATGGTTTACTCTATGAATCCCATTGGTATATAATTAGATATTTATTTGTAAACACGACCCTTTAATACACAGTAAGGCTATTTGTGGTCTGATAAACAGTATTTCTCCCCCCTCACTGGCTCCCAATGTGTGCTCTCCTCAGATGTCCTGCTCACCTTATCAATATATTTACACGTAGAAATATGGAGAAGCCCACGTGGATTCTCTGAACACATAATACATTTACACTGAAGCTTAAATATCAATTTCTGTGCTGTCCTTAAACCTTACAGATTTTTTTTTTGTTGCATAAAAAAATTTGATCTACAGTTTGCAAGGACAATTTAGCAATACGATGGAACCTGTTTACTACTCAATTCATTTGTCAGCTTCAGAGTGGTAAAATATAGGCTTAATGGACCAAAATGCCCAATTTGGCGAGTGGAGGAATTGAAGATTGAGGGGGACAATGATTATAATTGGCAGGAAAGAAAGGATGAAGAATAAACAAGGAGAAGAAGAAAGAAGAGACATAGGTGGAAAGGTGGCTCTGAGGAAAGATGGAATATGGAGGAAAATACAGCTTGACAGCCACAAGTGAACTAAAAAAAAGGGCTTGTTGTGCATTCATCAGTTCAGTTGAAGCTCCCTCAAGGTTGTCTCCAGGGGTGGTTGTCTCTTTCTTTTAGAGAAGGATATATATATATATATATATATATATATATATATATATATACATATATATATATATATAATGTATTATATGTTTTATTTATATATGTAATATATTAGCAGTTAAACCTCTGAATATTTTTTTTTTGTTCTGACCAAGATACCTTTATTTGAAAAAGAGAAAACCTAGGGCCCTATTAAATTGTCCAAGTTGTAGTTTACTGTAGCCTGTAATGAAGCCCACAAAAGTTACTGCTATTCAATTGTCCTCCTCTTGCGGCTGGCAAAATCGTAACTCTGACCCAGCTAAGCCTTTTGATCTGTCAATCCTGCATTTGCTAAAATCGCAAATCGCTATTAAATTGCTACAATTCCTCAAGCCCGCAATTGTTTTCGCACTCGTAAATGGCAAATGTAGCCAAAAATCCTATGAGTAATAGAGAGGACTCGCAAGGGGATTCATTGATCATGATCATGCTCTGAAATGCTACATATGGAAGCATGGTTTACGGTTTTGGCTTTTGGTTAGGTAGCTGCTGGCTTGTTCAATTTAATCGCTCTGTAACTGTTGCAAATTTCAAACCCGCAGACTTACGGTCGGTATGAAGGCAGATTGGAATTTTATGAGGCCCCTAGTGACATACATTATCACATCTTTCTGATGCAACAAAGGAACAAATATGTTTAAGCCCCTTTAATGAAAAAAGATACATAATTACACGTCTATGATTTTAGTGGTACCACCCTTTTTTTAAGGCAAATTCTGTAACTGAATACCATAGAGATTTTATAGCAAAACTGACCGGAAAACAATTCCTATGTCAATGATATAACAATGAAAATCAAAATCATATGTAGCTTTCTACTCTTGGTGACTAAATATATGCATTTCACAACCTTATAAATAAATATTTCAATTTGCATTAGCCATCATCCTAGTTGTTTAAGAGCCTTATTCGATTGAATTTGCTACATTTAAAGAGCTATTCAGTTGAACAAGCCTGCAAGTTACGTCCGATAGCCTAAACTGTAAACCATGCACCCGTAAGTAGCATTTCAGAGCTTGATCATAATCAGTTAAGCAAGGCCGTAACTACCGATGTAGAAACAGCCAATAGAAAATTAGACCGTCATCATTATGTCAGTAAAGCATGGAGGTTACACATCAATCAATTAGCATTTAGAGGTCCGATATGCGATCAGACTCGCAATTCGGCAATGCACAAAATAATAAAAATTAATGACAATACTGTTTTAGTCCATGTAGGTGGCCAGATATGTATTAACTCATTGATATGACACCAAAATAAAACATGAAAAAAAAATGTATTGCAGTTTTGCAAGCTTGAGATTGTTGTACAATTAATTCTAATGTATTACATTGCTTTCCCCGTATTTTAAAGTGTAGTATTGATTTTTTATTTGCTTTTGTACTACTACGATCAGGAGTTTAACCCCTTGCTAGTCCTCTTTGGACTCATAGGATTTTTGGATACAATTGCGGGCTTGAGGATTTGTAGCAATTTAATAGCGAATTGAGATTTTAGCGAATGCGGGTTTGACAGATCAACGGCTTAGCTGGGTCAGAGTTACGATTTTGACACGCAGGGATTTTCAACCTGTCACCCGTAGATCGATTGGGTATAGCTAAAAGACGCCAATTCGATAGTAGTAACTTTTGCAGGCTGCAATACGCGCTACAGTAACTACAATTTGGACAATTTAATATGGGCCTAGGTTTTCTCTTTTTCAAATATAGGTATCTGGAAAACTATCAGTGGAAACATTTTGACATGACATCATTATATGGTATAGAGTTAACAAACCACTGTACTGCAATTAAATGTAAGGCTCATATGTCTGTTTTTTTGTTTTGCTGGGCATAGGCTATTAAAAACATTATACAGTTTAAAATAGTTAACATTTTTTCTTGGCTTTTAAACTCTATTTTCAATTCAAGAAATCTGCTTAACTCCTCCTACCTGTGTCTATCAGGGGGGTGGACAGCTTTTAGTATGTGCTGGATTAAAAAATATTGTCTGACCAGTGCAGGTTCTGCTTCAGACTGAGCATGCTCAGTAAAGGGGCTGGGGCTATGATGTCTTATGCACTGTCACTTGGCATTGCCTATGGACAGCTGCAAGCAGGTTACAATAGAGCTGTTACATCTCTATAAGCAGTGAGGATAGAGCTAATGATATCCATGATAGTCCAGCACACAGACAGAGCTGGCCACACCGCTGATTGATACAGGTAGGAGGAGATACATCTTTGTTTGAGTGGAAAACTGGCAGCTTAAAAGCAAAGACAATGATTTAACATTATTTATTTTAAACTGCCTATTGTTTTTAATAATATATGCCCAGCAAAAAAAAACATATGAGCTTTACCTGCAAATACAAATACAAAATATATTGAGCATAACTGTTGTTTTTTAGTGGTTCAGTCCTGTCCGACCTTATGGACTGTAGTGTGCCAGGCACATCTGTCAGCCACTGCCCTCTGAGCTCCATCAAGCTCATGTTCAGTGCTTCAGTGACCATATCTATCCATCTCTCCCTCCCCCTTCTTCGTGTACCTTCAATCTTTCCCAGCATCAGAGTCTTCTCAAAGTAATCCTGTCTTTTCATGGTATGGCCCAAATATTTGAGCTTCAGCTTCATGATCACACCTTCCAGTGAACAGTTTGTCTTGATTTCCTGTAGTTCTGATTTATTGGATCTTCTTGTAATCAAAGGCACTAGGGAGTAGGTTTCGCCAACACCTCAATTCAAATGTGTCAATTCTACGGCACTCAGACTTCTCTTTGGTCCAGCTCTCACATCTGTATGTTACTAATATAAAGAAAAATGAACACAGTGGTCCTAAGGATGACTGCTCAATCAAAAAAACATATGTTTGAAAACTTTAAGTCTATCTAAAAGCATAATTAATAAGGAAAAGTCATACAGATAGTTTTTTTCAAAAATGTAATGCCTCTGCACGACCCTGGAGGAATCCATGATACATTGATGGAAGTTATGTGTGTGAGAGCGTTGTTACATTTCTGAAGAGATATGGTTGCATTTCCTGAAACAAGGAGACTGTTTCTAGGACATGGGGAAGAAGTGTGGTTCCAATTTCAATCATCCTATTATCAAACAAATGCTCTCCTTCCTCACCCCTCCCTCCACAAACAAACATCAAAAACAAATCTACATAATCCAGCTCTCTTTATGTGATCTAACACAAAACGGATTCCTTTATTCAGAAAAAGAGTCTTCAAAAATTCTGATTTTCCCCCCAAAAATGTAATATCCAGGCCTTTCACATCGGTTAATGTTGTTTTGTTTTTTGGTACATTTGGTACATACAAGTTTCTCTATACTTGAAATGCAGTGGTCCTTTAATAGGTTCTTCTGAAAGGTTTGTTCTTTTTAATACCTACTGCCCACTTGTGATGGTAACATTTACTTACCGCCTACCGGTGTTGCAGTAACTCAATTTTTTTATCTAATTTCTGGTTACATAAATCATACAACCCTAGCTATATATCGCCCTGTACTTACTAGATAGTGACCCGGTCCTGACTGCTGTCCCTATGGTCTCTGACCAGCTTTTCAACCAGCCAAGCATGGTGCTACAGGTCTCCGGCGTGTGACGTCACTCTACAGCGACGCCACCTAGTAATTACCCCACCGCCCACGTTGAAAGCTTCAATCACCCACTAGTGGACGGTAGGGAGCAGGTTTACTTCCACTGAATTTGATAGTTGTGACGCTGTATATTGAGTCTTTGAATGTTAAATATTATGCAGCATGAATTACAGGTTCTGGCTTTCAGGCTAATAATAATTACATCAAAAATAACATTTAAAGTAGAAAAAGGACAGTAATAGAAACACTATAAATATATATCTAGTAAATTACACTTGTAAATAGAGCTATACAAAATGTTTGGTCTTTAGAAATAAAAAAAGTAACATTAATAATCTCTTGCAAAATTTCAGCCCTTTGTTATGTGGGCGGGCAACTCTTTTTTTCCATTTACACCACACCCCTTGCTTCAGGAAATGCAACCATATCCCTCCAGAAATCTAACACCATCCCAACAGGGGCATCACCTTTTATTTACTTTGTATTAAAGCTAACTGCATTACTTTTTTCTGCTTAAAAAAAAATCTTAGTTAGTTTTCATTTTCAGTGGTCCTTTAAAATACCATTAAAATGGGACATTTTTCAGAACTCTGAAATGTAAATTATTAGCACTCATGCTCCGTATGATAACTTGTTAGTGTCCCTTTAACTGAACGAAGTTGCACTAATTTGTATGCTCTTTGGCTTTTATTTTTTTCTGACAGTACAAAACAATACAGGGCTTATCAATCCTTTCAAAGGTGGAAATATGCAGTCAGGCTGCATGTGTGAGACATGAATAGACGCAATGAAACAAAGTCCAAACCTGAACACGAGGGTAATCTGAGGTCAGGGTTTATTCCTAGACAAACTACTATGAGTACACACATTTCTTACAGGTGTAATGTCATCAGGGTCATCCCAGTAATATAGTCCTTGAAATACAAGTTATTAATTCTGAGTATTTCTAGAACAAAGGTTCACAGACGGTTCTCCAAGAACCACCAGTGGCCTGTGAAACAACTGGGAATACAAAGAAAACATAACAGAAATATAATGAATACAAATAGATCTATCTATCTATGTATCTATCTGTCTGTCTGTCTGTCTGTCTGTCTATCTGGTCTATACATATATCGTGTAACTATAAATTTACATGTATTACAGTACTAAATATTTACATACATATATTCTTTTAAAAGACCACTGAACTCTAGAATTTTTTTTACTTTGAATTAAAATGAATCTCTTCTATATTTGTTTATATACATTTCAGTGAAATATATGAACTATTTTATATCTTGGATCACTGTGATGTTAAATGGCTTGCCTTGAATTCAAACTGAAATCATTCTGCTATTTATTGGGTTCTAATGAGCACTGCTTTGGCCACTCTTTTATGTATTACAAGGGCTACTCCATTTCTTCTACAGGATTCTTGACCACCGTAAAAGATCAGGTGGTTGTCTGATAGGAAATGTCCCATTCCATGGCATGGCTACCAGTTTGGGCTTACTTGCAGTATTTTGCACAGTTGTATTGCTCAGTATAAGAGCTGTAATTTTCCTCTCACATTCTCCTCATTGTTATATTCCTCCATCTTCTGTAGCTGAAGATATTATGTCACTGCTTTGGGAGGAGCAATCCATAAAACTGGGCATGCTCCACTTACATGTGTGATTCATTATTCTAGCATGAAAACATCACTTTACTAAACAGAGTGATATATATATTATTATTAAACAAAACAATTACATTTACATACTGTATTTGTATACTTAAGTAATTTAACTACATATAGATGACTGGGTTCAGTCATATATACTATTCATATACTAGTGACTTGCCCGTCAAAAATAATGGTAATAACATTTGAAGGCTGGCAATGCTGTTTGCCACTCAATGCAAGGCTCTCCCCCCTCTAAATTGTGGGCATCGCGATGAGTGCCTTTGGTGCTCATTGCGAGCCTCTCGCACGTCTACTTTACGGGTTGCTCATTGCAGGCCTCGGCCAGTCCGCCACTTACATGCCTCGAAATGAGCACCTTTGACGCTCATTGCGAGCCTCTCCCGCCTCTATTTTATGGGCCTCGCGATAAGCGCTCATTGCAGACGTTGTCCCACCCGACACTTCGGTGCTGAGTGCCTTAAGCGCTCATTGCGAGCCTCTACCCACTCTCTAACCCCTGTGTCTGTTTCCCCCCTCTCCCTGCCCTGTGTTTTTTCCTCTTATTTCCCTCCCCTGTGTCTCTTTAACCCCAACTCTGACCCCTGTGTCTCTTTCCATCCTCTCCCCCCTCTTCCTTCCCTGTGTCTTTCTCCCCTCTCTTGCTGCTCAAGTCTTGCAGGCCTTGAGATGAGTGCTGTTGGTTCTTTTTTTAAAGTCTTGCAGGCTTCACGGTGAGCGCCTAAGTCTTTTGGCCTTCGGCCTCGTTTTGAGCCTTTTTCAAAACAATTACAGGTTTACGGACGCCATTTTTTTCCTCGCTTAGCCAATTTTCGATCTCCCAAAAATGACAATTAAACCTCAAATTAGTTTGCAACCTCACTCACAAGGCTCCCTGCCTCTCCCCCTGTTGTAAGTTATTTTTTTAAGTAATTGACCTATTTTGGCGTTCTTCCGATGGCTTCCGAGTTACGGGTCTAACTCTTGTTCTCGATGGCTGGTAGAACACTGAATTTTTAGGATATCTTAAGTATAGATGAGTC
This sequence comes from Discoglossus pictus, assembly GCA_027410445.1. Lineage (NCBI taxonomy): Eukaryota > Metazoa > Chordata > Amphibia > Anura > Alytidae > Discoglossus > Discoglossus pictus. The sequence goes on from CM050169.1 coordinate 149,280,993, forward strand.
AACCAGTTGGTCAGACATTTTTATTTACTTGGATGTAACCACAAAATATATTATGACTATGTGGCCTGACTCTGGCCCCTGAGCACAAGCTTCTTTATAGAGCTAAAGAATCCACTGTCAAGCATCCACAAGGAGCTAAGAGCAGAAATGTGCTTTAGCGCTCCTTAGAAAATACAGTCCTCCTTCTTCACTATGTTATATCATATATCTAATCTGGTGTCTATTTTAGTAAGTTTGAGGTTATGGAAGGAGTTGGGTCACTTCACACTTTGTTATGAAATATATCTGTGTGAGCAGTTTCTGTTTAATTTTCCATTTTTTTATGCTGCTTATTTCCTTCCTTTATTTGCAGAAAATGATGAAATTCTAACCATGATAATAGGCTATATATATATATATGTGTGCAAATTATGAAAAAGTCTCAGAGAACCTGTCAATTACCATGCTATCCAATTTGGTATATGTGCTTCAAAAAATCACCCTTAACAGTAAGGGTAGTGCATTTTGTTTACAAAATGTACTAAGGTCCCAATATACTTGAGGAAATGGAGTAAAATTCCGGAATCCATGATTTTTTTCATGGATACACAAATGATGGACCTAATGTCCTTATTTTGACTGAGGTCATCTATTAACAACACCAACTTTATGATATATGGCCCAGTGTCTTTGCTTATGGAGGGGGGTTGAGGATGAGGAGGTGGATTGAGGATGAGGAGGGGGGTTGAGGAGAGAGGTTGAGGAGGGCGATTGAGGTGGGGGGTTTTGGATGAGGAAAGAGGTTCAGGAGGGGGGTTGAGGTTGAGGATGGGGGTTGAGGAGGGGGGTTGAGGAGGGAGGATGGATGAGGAGGGAGGATGAGGAGGGGGGTTGAGGAGGGGGGTTGAGGAGAGAGGTTGAGGAGGGGGTTGAGGATGGGGAGGGGGTTGAGGAGAGAGGTTGAGGGGGGAAGTTGAGGATGAGGAGGGGGTTGATGAGGGGGGTTGAGGAGGGAGGATGAGGAGGGGGGTTGAGGAGGGGGGTTGAGGAGAGAGGATGAGGAGAGAGGATCAGGAGGGGGGTTGAGGAGGGAGGTTGAGGAGGGAAGTTGAGGATGAGGAGGGGGTTGATGAGGGGGGTTGAGGAGGGAGGATGAGGAGGGGGGTTGAGGAGAGAGGATGAGGAGGGGGGTTGAGGAGAGAGGATGAGGAGGGAGGATGAGGAGGGGGGTTGAGGATGAGAAGGGAGGATAAAGAGGGCTGTTGAGGAGGGGGGTTGAGGAGGGTGATAAGGGAGGGGGAGGGAAAGAGACATGAGGTAGAGGGGGGAAAGAGACACAGGGAAGGGAGAGGGGGGAAAGAGACACAGGGAAGAGAGAGGATGAAGAGACACAGGGGAGGGAGGGGGAAGAGACACAGGGGAGGGGGAGGAGCGGAAGAGACACAGGGGAGGGAGAGGAGGGGAAGAGACACAGGAGAGGGAGAGGGGGGAGAGACACAGGGGAGGGAGAGGGGGGAAGAGACACAGGGGAGAGAGAGGGGGACACAAGAAAGGGGCACAGAGGGCACACAAGAGGGGGGCACAAGAGGGACACAGGGGGCAGCACATTTCTCACCCTCGGCTTATACTCGAGTCACTCAGTTTTCCAAGTATTTTGTGGTAAAATAGGTGTCTCGGCTTATACTCGGGTTGGCTTATACTCGAGTATATACGGTACTTGTGTCATGTCAACAGGTATGTTTACAGTAACATTTGAGCTACACAGACGCCACTCGCCTGCAAACAGCCGTGCCATTTTAGGTAATGTAGTTGCATCTAGCATAGGGGAAGCTATATTAGCCAAATTTGATACAACTGTAAACTACAATTTTTTTATTTCCTCTGTTTGTCTTTAGGGAGCTGTTAGGGTGCCCTGTCTCCCAACTGCCACCATTGAAAGTATGTCACTGTGTGAGTTGGGCATACAGCAAGCTGTTATTCTCCATGTTACATCTACTAATGCAAACACAGCATGGCTAGAAGCTTCATTTTGGCCCAGTGGGTCAGGTGGTATAGCTTGTGATGCTAGAACAGCACCACATGACTTCTTGGAGTAACAGAAAACTGTTTGTGCTATATGTGCTCTAGAAGATGCAATATGGAGATTCAAATTTTTCTGTCTACCCACCTCAGTATGTACTTTTAACATTTGTTTCCTATAACAGTCTATTTTTGTGCCTTACCACAACATTTCAAGACACAACTGCTTCTGAGCTAGATATTAGTCACCTGTTAAATTAGTTTGTGTATTAGTCTGTGTAATTTATTTTTTTTCTCATCCATTTTTCAGCAGTATTGAAAGTAACATCATTCTGCATTATAAGAAAGAAATACTAATTTGAGTGAAAATTTAAAACCATAGAAATGCACTTATTTATGTAGAAAGTGCTTAGTTATATTGGTGCCGTAGCAAATTGTTTCACTAAAATACCGCCCAGAATTGTCTCTTTAAATAAAAAGAATAAGGTTAAACCACCCACTCTTAGCTAGAGATTTCTGCACCCAGGTGTGAAGTAGATGTCAGGTGCATTCATTTGACTCATGGTGCTCAATGGATTCAATTACTGGGTTATGTGTCATCCCATGTATGACTGAACATGCCAGGCCTTCAAAAGCATCTCATTTTTACATTAACTGGAAAATAGGCATATGATTTGGTCTACCAGAAATCTGAAATCATTACACATTGAACAGAACCATTTGTACTAATGAATTCACATATCAAGTCAGTCTTACAGTGACACAGCAAAGTTAATGCAGAAATGAAAAGTGAAAATAAATCACATATATAGTTGTGAGCGTACGAGTTGTTGCTAACGCTGCGGGCTCGCGTAGCGAGCCCGCGGCCCTCGCAAAGCGAGGGCCGCGGGCTCGCTACGCGAGTCGCGGCCCTCGCGAAGCGAGGGCCGCGACTCGCGTAGCGAGCCGCGGCCCTCGCGTAGCGAGGGCCGCGGCTCGCGCAGCGAGCCGAGGCCCTCGCGAAGCGAGGGCACTGCCCGAGGGTCTCAGTTGCTGGCATGGAGCGCCGAAGGCGCTCCATGCCAGCAACTGAGGACCCTCGCGAAGCGAGGGCCTCAGTTGCTGGCATGGAGCGCCGTAGGCGCTCCATGCCAGCACCTGAGGACCTCGCAAAGCGAGGGCCGCAGTTGCTGGCATGGAGCGCCGAAGGCGCTCCTTGCCAGCAACTGCGACCCTCGCAAACTTCACGTCGCAACCCAAACAGTACGACACACACATTACGACACTCGCAAACAACATACGACACACGTTCACACACATTACGGACTCGCAACACTCGGACGCAACTCGCGAACATTACAAAATGTCAAACACAATACATACACACCCCACATACATAAAAAACTTACCTACACCAAGAGGGAGCACCCAGCACCTCAAAAATACAACTTACACCTCGATTTTACTTCAAATAAAACAGTTTTGAGACTAAAAAAAAAACGAAGCGAGAGAAAAAATGGCCGCCGAACAAAACGAAAACGAGGCTACACCACTCTAAACTCGCAAAACACCACAAGAAACTCGCAAAACACCACAAAACACCTACGGATATTCCGATACAAACGTATAACACACATTACTCGCCATTTCTCGCCAATGCGGAAGTACACGACTACGCTAACGGTTTGGTCTCGCGCACGCACAGTGTTACACTGCACACATTCAGCACGCTTACACAGCAGATCCACACCACTAATGCTGCAGCAACATCAAAACACATTCACAGCTCTTCCACACAATGCTTTAAAATAGGTCAAGTATATTCATTTATTAATGTATTATATATTTCATTATTACACACTAAACAGCATTAGCTACCTTACAATTTCATTGCCGTCATTTTTTGACGGGCAATTCGCTAGTTAAATATAATTGCAAGTGGCTCTTATTAAAGTAACACAGAAAAGTCCCCAGTTATTGCAGAAGTGAAAAGAACAAATACAATACCTACAAAAATACAATTGCAATTGGTTATAATTACAAATGGAAATGGAAGTGCCTTAACATTGATATAGATGTTAGTTATTTTTGTAATACATTAATTGAAGGGTCCACCCTCTGGTGCAATGGGCATGTGTGAGGGTGTTTATGTATGTGTGGGGTGGCTGGGTTGATAAAGAAGATAAGCATGCCCAGTCAAAAAAACAATAGTCACAGTGACATAAAACAATGTAACATTTTTGTACAATTAATCTTTACTGCGTTGTTCTTTTCTGAGTTGAATCTGTCTGCTATTTATAGTTGGATGCAGAGACGGAGCTACACCTGGTGCAGCCCTGCTCTGGGGGCCCAGCTAAACCTTGATTGCAGCCCCTGCAGCCCTCCCACTGGCCCCCGCAACCCTTGTGGCTTTCCCGTGCAGCCTGTGTAAGACCAAATCTGCATCCTGTACCTTTAAGAGCCAATGTGCATCCTATATCTGTAAGAGCCCAAGTGTAGCCTGTGTCTGTAAGAGCCAATCTGCATCCTGTATCTGTAAGAGTGAATGTGCAACCTGTGTTGTAAGAGCCAATGTGCATATTGTATCTGTGAGAGCCCAAGTGCAGCCTGTGTCTATAAGAGCAAATGTGCAGACTGTGTCTGTAGGAGGCGATGTGCATTCTTTGCTGTAAGAGACAATGAGCAGCCTGTGTCTGTAAGAGCCAATGTGCATCCTGTGCTTACAAGAACCAACGTTCCAGCAATAATCTGTCTCCTCCTTCTTCTCCTTTACATCACCACCATCCCGTTGGGCCCGCAAGTGCTCTCAGTACAGTTAAAGTGAAGCTAAATTCTCTGTTATTTGATGTAATTATTGCTTTTTATTTATGTTTAGTTTTAAGGTTTTGCATAAAAAAACAAGACCATTAATCCCTATGGGAAATGATTGTTTGGAACTCAACCTGTTTGGATTAAGAACCAGAACCACAGGGCGAGCTACAGCCGGTGTAGCCAGTGCAAGGCATCGAGGACCTGGCCTTTTGGGGGGGCCCCTGTGCCCTGCGGACCTCCCTGCGAACCTCCTGTGGGTCTCCAGTGGCCAACCACATGTCTCTTGTGGCCCCAGTGGACCCTAAGGGGCCACTGCGGTTCCCCTGTTTCCCCCGCAGTTACCCTTTGGCCCAGTGGGTCCCCTTTGGCCCACTGGGCCCCCTGTAGCCCCCACCGACCTTTAGCACCCCCGGTCACATGTGGCCCCGCAGGTCCTTAGTAACACCTGCAGCCTCCTGCGGTTCCCCTGTTTCCCCCATGGGTCCTTAGAGGCCCCCACAGTTCCCCTGTGGCTCCTGTGGGTCCTTAGTGGCCCCCACAGTTCCCCTGTGCCCCTGAGGGTCCGCTGTGGCTCCGGCAGGCAACTTGTGGCTCCCATTGCCCCCACATGTACTCTGTGGCTACTGTGCCCCTGCGGCCCTCCTGTGGCCCCCAGGGGCCTACAGTGGATCCCTTGTGAACCCCACAACCCCTAATCACCCACTGAAGCCCCTTGCAGGGGGCCCCGCGGACCTCTGTGGCCTCCCTCAGCCCCCTGTGGCCTCCCTAGGCCCCTTTTGGCCCCCCTCAGTCCTTGCGGGTACGTGGCAGACCTAAGTGCCATTGTTCAGATAGAAGCTTCCTCTGCATTTAAAGTCTCTTCAAGAAGTTGCTGAACAGAAACCAAAATTGTAGATTCCACAGCACAATAATTAAATATAAAAAGTAGTAAGTTAGAAGATGCATGTTTTTACATTCTAACAAACATTTTCTGTATTTTCAAATGTAGTTTCACAGTGGAGTATATTTTAAATTACCTTTAAAAGACCACTGTAATGGTCCAACACTCTGATGTATTGTGTCAGTGCAGTAAGATAAGACACTTTGTAATATAGTTTACTTAGAAAATGCAATTGTGTTTTTGCTGATGCCCGCACGCCTAGGGCAGTACTTTTCTCAGTTTATGGTTCAGTCCCATAAAATAGTTTGTTCTTGTGCCCAGGTATATCAATATGTAATTATATTTCTATGGGTTGTTTGTATACCAGACACTTTTTGACATATAATCCATCTGCATGAGTGCTGCCAGCACTGGGGAGCTACAGTTCATTGAGGGAACCATGAATGCCAACTGTGACATACTAAAGCAGAGCATGATCCCCTCCTATCGGAGACTGGGCCGCAGGACAGTTTTCCAACATGATAACGACTCCAAACACACCATCAAGACGACCACTTCCTTGCTAAAGAAGCTGAAGGTAAAGGTGATGGACTGGCCAAACATGTCTCCAGACCTAAACCCTATTGGGCATCTGTGGGGCATCCTCAAATGGAAGGTGGGGTAGTGCAAGGTCTCTAACATCCACCAACTCTGTGATGTCATAGCATGGTAGTACTATGGTTGCGGAGGTCCAAGATGGCTTTATCCCGTTATCAATTTGAGAGGGTGCAAAAAGGTTCACTACACCATTTGGGCTTGGAGCAGTCAGAATTCGGGATGCACTCCTTCTGAATTGGAGCTGCTAGGGAAGCAGCCAGGTTAGGCTTGCCTGACACCGGTGTGAAGCGTATCGGTAAATGGGAATTGGATCGTTTTCAGTCCTATGTGCAGCCCGGAGCAGTAGTTTAACGGATGTGCTTTTCTGCTTTCAGGAGAAAAGAAGTAACTTTGGATCGTTGGCCACTTGTACTTGTACTGGGCCCACAGGTTAGCTGCAGTTACCGAAGACAAGGCACAACTGGGTTTTCCTGTTACAGACTTTCGAGGCCTGCGGTGGGCTCAAGTAAATGGGGTATCGGACACGTACGCCCAGCGTTATGGACAGCCCAGTTTGTTACTAATACACGCCGGTGGGAACGACTTGGGGACGGTCCCCATGCGTAGTATGCTGAGGGACATGAAATGGGACGTGGAAAGTTGGTTAAATAAGTTTTCGGGCATGTTTATAATATGGTTTGAGTCGATTAAGTGGCGTTCCCAGAGAAATGCCCGGGATCCTGTCGGGCTGGACAGATCTCGTCAGAAGATCAACCAACAGTTGTCGAGTTTCATGAGAAAGCTCGGTTTCGTCGCCATTCAATACAAGGAATTTGAATCGGTCGGGGCGGACGAGTTTTACGGGAGGGATAAGGTACATCTAACCGAAATCGGCCTAGAGTTACTCATGCTGGAGTTTAGGCAAAGTGTTGCGCAAGCTTTTACTTTAATGGATAGCAGGGGAGTTCACAGTCTCAGGAAGGGTCCCTCGCTTTCTCTGTGGCGGGAGGTGGCCCAAGGCGTGAGGTCACTGTCCGTGGCCGGGCTCCACCCACTATCAATTTATGTAAATTATATACAGTAATTTATGTTATGGTTATTTGGTTATTTATTAATAAAAGCTGTGGCCCGTGTTTTCTCCCACTCAGTTGTTGTGCCCATTCTTTCCTTCTAAGCCTAAATGGATCATTCCTGGGTCAAGTAGCAACCTGTGAAGCTCTGGTGAACTCCATGCCCATGAAGGTTAAGACAATGCTGGAAAATATTGGTGGCCACACAAAATATTAACACTTTGGGCCCAATTTGGATATTTACACTTAGGGGTGTACTCGCTTTTGTTGCCAACGGTTTAGACATTAATGGCTGTGTGTTGAGTTATTTTGAGGGGACAGCAAATTTACACTGTTATACAGGCTGTACACTCACTACTTTACATTGTAGCAGAGTGTCATTTCTTCAGTGTTGTCACATGAAAATATATAATAAAATATGTACAAAAATGTAAGGAGTGTGTCACTTTTGTGAGATACTGTAAGTAATAACTGAAGTTTGGAAAGGCGCACAATTAATTTGTGATGGTGATGAAAAACTAAACCATGGCCACCAACCTTTTTCGATCTATGCAACACTCATGATCCCGTCTTGGAGATCTAAAACATTTTTAAAAGGCACAACATTTTCATCTAGATGTAAACTGATTTGAACATTTTAACTGTTGATATGTTCTCAAATAATCAAGAAGATGCAATATGGTGCATGTACAATGATAGTGGTATGTTTGTTCCTGAAGATTGCAGTTAAGGTCTCAAGGACTGGCTGTTGAGAACACCTGGTTTAAAGACAAAACCTGTAAAGAGACCTTAAAAACTTTGATAATGTTTCTCAGTGTGTTTTCTTTTTTCAAATTAAGGTCTCAGAGGACAAAATCTTATTCAGAACTTTAGTTGTTCTTGGTGGCTTGCCCTGTGTCAGCCAATAAGACTAAATTATCCTCTCTGCATTTACTATTAGTTCCAATTAAGTTTTTCATTCATAAAAAAATGACATTTTTTAAATCATGCTTTTTAAATGCTTGAAAAAAAAACAGTTGAGTTCCATGTTCATTTAATATGTTCTTTTGACAAAAGAACAGGGAGACATGATAGAAACCCTTAAAATATACCAAAGGTTTTAATAAAATTTAAATGTATTTCAGAATAAGAGGAATGCAAGTAATAAACGCCATGGTTTGATTCTAGGAGAATTAGGGGATGTGCTACTTTACAGAAAAGGTAGTTGACATGTTGAATAGCCTTCCATGGGGAATGGTAGGTATACATACAGTAAATCATGTGTGGGAAAAATCTAAGGATGTTCTGAGGATAGATCAAACAAACATTTTTAGGTAGATAGAAGGGCATATTAGTTCTCCTCTGCTGTGTAATCTATTCTAATGGCCCTTTAACTCTCAGAAACTGACAGCACAAAAAATGTAATTTGGAAGTGTCAGCTGCAATGTTGATTTGTGAGCTCTGAAAACTGCTGGCTATGAGAAGTGGAGACTGTAATCTGATTATTATCCACGGTTTGTATTGGAGTCTTTATGAAAGACATTCTGGGCATTATAGATTTACCTGGTGGCCAAGACTTGTAATAATGGTAATACTCAAGGAGCGCTCGATCACAAGAGTATCTAATGCTATATACTTGCAATGTACAGTATATTTTCTGGGACCGTAACATGCGGTGGCTGCTGTATTTGTGTGTGTGTATATATCCCCTTCTGGACCACTAGCTTGTTGTGGTGAAGGGGCTTGTGTACCTCAGTGAAAGTGTGAGCTACACAAAGATGGGCTGGTCATAGCAGAGAGGTCAGAAAATCGAGGTCCACTGGAGAAGGAACTGGCAACCCACTCCAGCATCTTTGCCATGAAAACCATATGGATACACACAACCAGAAACACAGACAGATGTGCCTGGTGTGCTGTGTCCATATGGTCAGACTGAACGACTACTATATATATATATATATATATATATATATATATTTATTTATATATTATATACACACAATCTCCCATTCCGTCCTGTTCCGTCTCGTCTGGTTGACTCCTCACTCACTGAGCCTTCTTCTCTCATAAGCTGTCCCCCCTGGTGGCCTATGGGCTTCTTCTCCCTGGTTCTTCCTTGCCGCTCCTTTGCTGCCATTGCTCTTACCCTTGCCTGTGGGACGTGTTCTTTACTCCCGTCTTTCTGCTTCTGCCATCCAACTCTATGGCTGATCCTTTTCCGGCCTCCGCTGCTCCTCTCTCTCACCTCGTCTCGGCCCTTGTCATTCTTCCCTTGTTGGCATGCTTGGTTTGTGCCTGCTCATGGGGGTTTCCTTGCGCTGACCCTTTTGTCTCTTCTGTGGCCCCTCCAACCTTCATTTCCTGCCTCCCTGTGCTTCCTACGCCTCTGCTTGCTGGCTCCACCCGCACCTAGCTCTATCCCTTTTCTTCCCTTGTTGCTGCACTGTTCACTTATCCCCTTCGGGCACCTACCGCTTCCTGCCTTGTTCCTCATAGTCTTCCCCTTCATGTTGTGGTGCTTGGCTACATCCCTGTCGAGTGCAACACGGTTTGCTACCATACTCTCTGACAATCCACCAACTTAATTGTTGCTATCTCCCACCATGGTCACTATTGTCAATTTCTATTTCAGCCCCAATTGATACTACAACCCCATTAGGGCCCCACCTTCAAAATCAACCTACATCCTATAGGCCATTTAACCCTATATTTTATACACCAATCTTCATTTTTGTACACCCCTTCTTTTATCTACTAATCACTCACGGCCTTATCTCCTTTATTTTCCGCCACAACCATGTCCGTATCATGTCATGTCCATATCATAGTCGTTCTTTACCCCCAGTAGCTTCGCCACTACGGCATTTGTTATGAATCGTTAGCATATCATGCCCATTAAAAGGCATCTTCTGCTTTTTCAGTCACTATATCATGGTACTGTTATCTCATGACGAATCCCAAGCGGATCAACACTTATACGCATTATCACCTGCATCTGGCCCACTTCCTTAACGGCAAGTCCATCCTCTCCGCGCATTTGTAACGTACCAAAGCTCATACAAGAGCTTACAGAGAGAGAAACCCTCTACCAAAAAGCTAAATCCCTATATTCTTTCTGCCATTTTCTTTAACTGGTTATTTGTGGCTGTTATACGGAATACATACAGTATGTGTATACAGCGAAGTGCACATATTTAGTCTATGTAACTCTGAAAAGATGTTAAGGAGAACTCACAGAAATGAGCTAACTTTGTAAAGTGTTTGTCCCTTGGAATCCTGATTTGACTTTTAACAATAAAAGGCAAGAACTAAAACTTTTACGCATATATTTAAACTTTATAAGTGAACTCTTTCATATAAGAGCAACTTGTGCTTAATTGAAACTTCCATGTTAAAAATTACAAAAGAGAATAATGCTAACACTACCTAAATGATTTTCTTTTTCTAAGAATATTGGCCACTTGAAATGTTGGGAGGTATGCACCTATGGACAACATTTGCCCCAAATTATAGCATCATTCATCCTAAAATGTTTATAAAAAATAAATAAAAATAAGTATAAGTGTATACAATCTCCCTGGTAATAAATATTCTCTCTGTCTGCCTTTGTGGAATAAACCAATATACTCTCCCAACCTTACTGTCTTTTGTATTACATTTTTTTTTTCAATTTACATCCAGAGGGATATAAGTGTTGTTCAATACATGTTCATAATTTTAATACATGGATCTGTTTTCTCTGTCTCTGGCCTAGCTCCAATGCTGTAAATCATATAAAGATGATATTGTGTGCAGCAGAAGAATTGAATAAGCGCATGGCACATATGGCATGAGAGAACAAACTAATGAAAATATGTTGCTTTTCAAAAAATAATCTAACTAGGATGAACTTTATAACGGGAAAAGCAAAGTATAAGGTGATATTATTAAGCCAAAAAAAGAACTATGGAAAGATATCAGGTCTGGGTAAGTGGTATTGATTTTAACATATTATTTTTAATGCAGGTTAAAATTACAATACAAAATAAAATTACAATACAGCATACAAGCAGATTACAGCAATGACGTACAAAGACAATGAGAGGTAAACATCACTGATTCATAAATAAAATCAGTATACTCTCCTTTATGGTTCAAGTGTCAGAGGGTAATTTATCGCCATGAAGCCCAAGGTTGCTCAACATTTTTATAAAGTATAAATGCATGAAGAGTATTTATTTATTCACATTTTTAAAACACTTTTTTCCCAGTGTGTTCACAGTAATTCAAGGGTTTATGACCAGATAGTTTGAAGGTTTATAATAGCAATAGTTGAAGGGTTTATGACAAACATAAAGATACAAGAGGAATTGAGGCTCCTGCCTAAGAGCCAACAATCCAGGGGCAGAGAAAATAGGCAGATCTGGGTCATATTCAGGACCTCCTGCTACTTTCTTCCAGATGTTTGCTGTTTAATTACATGTACAATGTATCTCTTCTGAAATTTCCAAATCTTTGATTACATGATCAAGCAAACAGAGTTACTTCTTGGAGCCTCCTGTGATACAAGCTTACATACTAAAGAAACCAAAGGGCTTGACTGAGGCAATACGTGAGAGCGCTAATGAGAAGGGCCAGACGCTGAGACATAGTATTTGTCCTTTGTATGAAAAATAATTAGGCTTTAGGATCATCCAACATGTAGACATACAGTATATGTTATGTTTAAGAATCAGTTTTCATCTTCTGAGCAATATCTCCATCTTACTGTGTCCAATCAAATGGATGTCTACTTAATTTACTAAAGCTTTACATAATATTGTGCACACAGCTTTTAGCAGCAATGGTATTTTATTTCATGGTTGTTTTTTGTTCATTAGAACCTAGTAGCAAACATCATGATGATTTTCTCAGGCATTTAAACTTACATATGACTTGCTAGGGCTGGAAATTTGTCCTAACAATTGTACTGCTGGTTCCTAAATATTTTTCCAGCACATAATGCATTACTATGAAGAGCTTCCTTCCAGGCTCCTAGAAGCAACCTAACAAAAGCAGATTGAAGAAAGTAGAGGAAGGACCATTGCTGGTGTAGTATAATAGACATAAGTAGAAAATTATGGACAAATTCAATAAAAATAATTAGAATATATCCAATGTGTTGTAATGTGTTTTATAATATTACTATGTGTGTGTGTCTATATATATATATATATATATATATATATATATATATATTTAAATAATCAGAGTATTGCAGTGTATAGTGATACCTTTTTTATTGGACAAACATATTTGTCGTTTTCATGATGAGATTTTGAGAACTCAACACACAGCCATTAATGTCTAAACCGTTGGCAATAAAAGTGAGTACACCCCTAAGTGGAAATGTGAGGGGTGTACTCACTTTTGTGAAATACTGTATATATATATATATATATATATATATATATATATATATATATATATCCCCTTCTGGATCGCTACCATGTCATCATTGAAGCTATGAGCTATACCCTATAGGGTTATCCAAAATGCAGAATGGAGAAATGGACATAGCCAAGAGGTTAGACAAAAATTGCGATCCCCTGGAGAAGAAACTGGCAACCTACTCCAGTATCTTTGCCATGAAGATGTGTCTGGTGTTCTGTGGTCCATAGCGTCACAACTGAACAACTGAAAACAACATATATATATATATATATATATATATATATATATATATATATATATACATCTTTTCCACACTGCCATTTTTAGTTTAACATTGGGCTCTTGTCGATAATGGCCCATAATTCCTAAACTTTTTTTGGATTCGGCTAATGGTTTCCAAACTATGATCTGTGAAAGACCAGTCCATGTGGTCCACAGATCAACTGTGGATGCATAAAAAATAAGCTTAATAAAATGAGCAACAAGTGTAAAGGCAACCAAAAAAGTCAAATACTAAATTGTATTTTTATGAGTATACATTCTATACTCCAGTATAACTTAGTTCATTTCAGTAAGTAAGTAATCAAATGGTCTACCAAGAGTTTCAGCATTTTTTTATCAAAAACAAATAAACGGAGATCCATCAATTTAGATACACTGTACATATGAACACAATTCTATTTTTCTATTATGAGGCCTGCATGTCCAGTAATCCACATGAATAATCAGAAAATTTGCAGTATAAAGTGATACCATTTTTTTTATAAACGTTTTATTTAGGGTGACAAGCTTTCAAGAGGTAAATCTATTTTTATCATGTCAGGACTGATAAAGAGAGATACCTCCTGAAAGCTTGTGACTCTAAATAAAAAGATATCAATGCTCTGATATATTTATATAGAAATTTATAGACAGGATTTTTAACCAAATAGTCAAGCATTTTGTTTTCAGTTTTGGACCCAATTTTACATACTTTCACAAAATGCAGTTACAATGGTGATAATAGATGACTATAGGCATGTACATGCTCCGGTGTCTAAAGATTACCTTTACATATATTTTCCAAATATTCATAAACAATACAAATATTTATACATAGATATTTTTTTTTAAGTGATGTAACTATGAAATACAATGCAAACGGAAAAGCTGCATATGCATGTTAAGTGTACACATTCTTGAACTTATAAATATAAAATAAAAAATAAAACATTATAATGAATCATGTTCAGAATTGTCTTTTACTATATATTTTTTTAAACAAATTGTATGATAAATACATGCTTTTAAAATTGCCACAAAAGTACACATTTTCTATTTTGCATACATCAACAAAGTAATGACTGGAGTTTTTTTAGGTGGATAAATATGCATTAAAAAACATTTTTTTCTATTAATGATAATCAGCTCTCGTATTAAAGATTGCCATCAGAAATGTTAACACAAAAAATTACAGACATTAGCTGAGTAACATCACTACATTTCTATGTGATTAAGAGATTAATCATATTGCTATAGATAAAAATATCAACACATTTCTCTCTTTAAGAAAACAAATCCATGATAGATTTTTGGGATTTTAATGTGGAAAGCTGTAGTTGCATATGTCTGTACCAATGGGATATAGCACCATAAGAGATTGCCAAATGCTGGAAAACGTAAAATACCTTGCTATATCTGTTTACTTATTGATTTTTTTGCATAAATACAGTATATATATATATATATATATATATATATATATATATATATATATATATATATACTGTATATATATATATATACTGTATATATATATATATATATATATTTATATAAATATATATATATTGTATATATATATATATATATATATATTATATTAAACAATATCTTATGTTATAGTATTTATATAACAATGTAGACACATTGTTATAGTAGTGATATAAGAATACAATTGCTACCCCCCCCCCCCCCCCCCCCCACACACACACACACATAAAGTGTAAAATAATGGTTATACATTAGACAAAACATTTTTTCAAATTATATAATACTTTATGTGTTGGCCCCTAACTACCCAGCCCTGTGTTTTAGGTGGACCCTAATGCTAATTAAACAAACTGTGCCACTAATTAGCATACTGTGTAACATGGAGGAAAGGTATATAGCTCAAGAATTATTCAATTTTGAGAAGGTTTGAGCAATTTTATACTCTAGAAATAAACCAGCTTGGCTGGAGATCAATTTTCTATTTTAATTGTAATTGTGTTGAATACCTATATTATTCATTAGTTGTGTATTAGTTATTATGAACCTTTTGTTGCTCAGACTTGGGACATTGTCAATAATAGTATTATATCGCCCCTCTGAAGCAAGTGATGAACACTGCCTTAATTTGATCACATTGCATTTGGGCTTAGATCATTAAAGTATTAATGATAATATAAAGTATTATGATGCAAGTTGTGCTGAGTTGCATAAACAGAAACCATTTACATTATTGCAGATTTGGAAAAAATATTTTATGTATACTGTCTGTTTTAATTTGTCTTTCAATAAAATATTTAAATAGAAAAAGAACATAACGTACTACATTCTTATTGTGTATATAGAAGCTTTGTCTGCATTTACAGTATTGTCTTACTTGACCAACACAAACCAAAATGGAAATTCCACTACATCATATGTGCATATAAATGATTACAAATGAAAGGCCTATTTTGCCTTTTAAAACATTTAATACATTATGACCATGTGCAGCACTTCAAAAGTATTATAGAACTATAAAGTATTCCTGTAAATAGGTAATAGAGTAAGCCAACATTTGTAAGTATTTACAACTGATTGTGAGATCCCTAATAAATATTTTGACTCCATATAATCTCGATAATACAGGAAATTTAAAAGAAAAATGGAATCTCATAGCAACTGGGAAGCTTTTATCAATGCAATAGAGCTATATTGAGACCGCTGATAGATGCAATATGGAATGACATATCTGTTCTATTGTGATGTGTTCAGTGGCAGAGTGCCACATGGAGCAGCCAACTCTGCAGAACAGGACCCATCAACAACTGAACAAACTTCCGCACCAAACACTATACTTACACTTTACCCGTAAAGCAAAACAGCATCTGTTGTTTCAGAAAAAAGCAAGTTTGTACTTCTAATATTGAAGTTTATTTCAGAATGTGTGGGCTTTGTTTGCTTTACATCTCAAAGTCGATTTCCACAGTGTGCTGCTAAACTTGATTTGATTCCCTGAAACCAAAGGCAGAACCAGGTTTATTTTTACAGCGTGTTACCCCGTGTTGGTCCGCTGAGAATTCTGCACTTTGATGCAGGTGGGTTATTAGCAGCTGCTCAGCAACCAGGTAAACATTTGTAGTGACACTCCAGCATTGCACGGCTTTATTACCTTCCCTGGAGCCTGAGTCGCTGTCTGGATGGATTTCCAATATCTCTGGACTGCTTAGAAATGAAAGCTGTAAGAAGAAACATTGCTTCTCTAGTAAGTTTTGTAGAAAATAAAGATTTCTGAATAATATATACACAAGGATTAGTACATCCAAGCAAAAAGGTAAATACTTATATATACTTTATAGGCATTCACAATGGCATGTAGCCTATCTAAACCAACAAGGCATGACATGAAGTAAATAGTATTGTAGGGATATTTAGCACTAAGAAAAAAACAAAAGGTAAACTAGACTTTTTGGGGGTCTTTTAAGATTTAATTCTGTTATTCAAACAGATACGTATAACACCTTAGAACACCAGTTATATTATAAGCTTCAACAATAATTAAAGGACCACTGTAGAGCTTTAATAAAATATTATGGCATCCATTGAATCGCTCTGTAACTGTTGCAAATTTCAAGCATGCAGACTTACAGCCGGTATCAAGGCAACTGAAATTTGCAACAGGTACAGAGCGATTTAATTGAACAAGCCCGCAACTACCTGGACGAAAGCCTAAACTGTAAACCCTGGTTTCATATGATCAGATGAAGCGCTTCAAACTCAAGTAAGCCTGTAATTTCCAATCCTGTCACAGCCCAATTAATAGGAACCGGATAACGCTAATGAACGCCGCAGGAAACAACTTTAAAAGCCTGCAGAAACCTTAAGTCCTTGACTGTGCTGTAGCTGAGAAAGTCAAGACACAGGCGTTGGTGGGTTTCAGAGTTTTGGAGAAAGAGAGAGAGACAAGGAGTAGTTTTGTAAGTTTTTTGCTATTTTGACTACTAAGAAATATTAACACTTAAAACAAACATAATTACTGATAACACATAATTCACACATATAGATTAATACATACAAATAGCTATACATAGCGTTAGGCCACAACACATATACACCCCCATTCCCCCACCTACCACCCCATACCCATACTATAATACATATAGTACACACATTCTTGAATTTACCTCATACACACATACGTATATATTATATTGATTTATCCTTATATTCATTTCATATTTTCCAGGAGGGGAGAAGAAGAGTGAGGAGAGAGAGGAGAGGAGGAGAGAGAGAGGGGAACATTGGAGGAGGAGAGTGAGGAGAGGAGAGTAGGAAAGTTAGTGGAACACCGGAGGGGGAGGGTGAGGAGAGGAGAGGAGGAGAGTTAGTGGAACACTGGTGGAGGAGATGATAAAAGGTAGAGGTATGGAGAGGGGGAGAGGAGGAGGCAGGTCATGGAGGGGAGGTAGAGGTGTAGGAGAGCAGGAGGGGGGGAAGGGATGTGCCTCTGATGTAGGCACACATGGAGTAGGGGCAGAGAGTCAGGGGCCTGATTCTGGGGGGGGGGGGGGAGGGGGAGGTAGCTGGGATGAGGGATCAGCCCCAGGGAGAGAACAGGGAGGCCAGGCATCCCAGGCACAGTTGGGAGGGCAAGAGGTTGTGCCAAAGTACAGGGTCCCCAATTATAACCCAGAGGAGATGACAATCCTCCTCAGGGAAATCCATGCCCACTATAGCATCATACATGGTGGGAGGGAAGTGAGCCCTAGCCAGTAGACACGTGCCTGGACTGAGGTTGCTGCAGCTGTTAGGAGTTGCAAACAGGGATGTCAAGTCTGTTAAACACCAATATGATGACAGTCGGATGAAGGTCAAGAAGATGGCAGCAGGGGCCAGAGCAGCCCGTGCAACCGGTGGTGGACCACCACCCATCATTACATACTGCGCATAGGAGCAGACCGTGAAGGAGATGATCAAACCAGCGGCAGTAGTGGGCGTTCCCGGACAGCTGGAGTCTAGGTTTTCAGAGAACCCTGCAATGTGAGTATCATATACACCATCACACCTTAATATGCACACACATGAACTCCACACGAATAGATAACTGACATACAATAGCACTGTAATCTCTGGTTATGACTAAAGATATATGGGGCAACAATAACCATCCAGGAAGCAAACATATCATTCTCATAATTCTAATCAATGAAATGTCTGTCCAATACCTGCAGTTAAAACTGTTTCTGAGTAGCAGTCGCCAAATATATCAAGACTGATTTGACATCCAAAAGAGAGTACATGTATGGGTGTGCTCAATGCAGCATATGTGGATACAGACTTTGACGGACTGCACCATTGCTGAGAATTATTTATAGATTGGTCAGTCTCACACACTGCACAGGAGATGGATGTATCCTAATGACCTGCAGATGGCACACTGCAGCAGGATGACATATGTTGATATGAGCCATGATCCACAATGCTAATGATATAGGTCAATGTTTATCTGTGTAAAACAATCAACACAGCCAATTACAAGTGACCACAGGAGGAGGAACAACATCCACCCTGGAAGTGGTGTTTGAGGGAGGCGAATACATTCCAGAGGGCCTGGGACCGTCACAGGAAGCTGGCCCATCAGCAGCAAAACAGCCACCCATCTCACCAGTGTGGGAATCACCCCCCGGGCCCTCACACGTATTATGGGCACGTTTGCAGCCTTTTCAGCCATCTCCACCTCAAACTCACATGTTTTGGAGGCAGCAACCACCGCCACCTCCACAGATGTCCTGGTTCTGGAGACAACCATTGGCAGGCCCACCACTGCCACCTGCTCTGATCCCATGGATACCTTGGCAGGATCCCAATGCTCCTCCACTCCCAACCTGGGCTCACCCAACATGGGCTACACCATCGCCATGGCCAACACCATTGCCACAGCTGACACCAACACCATCGCCACGGCCGACACCATAGCCATGGCTGACACCAACACCACGGCCAACACCATCACCACGCCTGACACAATCACCATCGCCACCGGCACCTCTGTCATCACCATCCCCACCAGCACCCCTGTCATCACGAGAGCCCATCGAAAGTCCCGGCAAGTCCAGTCACAAACCTAACACGAGCTTACAAGCCACTTTGAGGGAGCTCATGCACAAGATTCAGAGGGAGGACGAGAGCCATTACACCATAATGGAAAACCTGGCACTCCAGCTGGAAAGGCAAAATGACATTGCAACCTCTCGTGTTGACAGCATCAGATTGCTATGTGGTGAGATGAGGGGGCACAATCGAAGGATAGAGAGGTATAAGCAAAAGACAGACAAGCCCAGCGAAAACTCATTGAGACGCTTTTGGAATTGGCGGAAGGCCAGGTCATATCTCCCCAGCTTTTGGTTCCACAGGCTCCACCACCATCGCATCCAGAGCCGATGCCCTCCTCATCTCACACCTTACCACCAACACCAACTGCTACACAGCCACACCAGGTGGACGCACCCATCGCTCCAACACCTCCTCAATGTGGTAGGGGAGGGAGGAGGCGCCCGGGCTCGGAAGGTGGGGGCCCACTACTGAGAAAGAGGAGGTAGACAAGAACATCCCCTAAGTCCTCCTCCTCAATGAATATTAATTAGTATAAAAGTTGACATACTATTTCCTGGCTACAGAGTGTGTACACGTATGGTTATGTTGAATATTTCAGCAATTGATGTTCATTATGGATTGCCGTTGAGATGAGGTGCTGCAGTCAATCCAAATAGTGTTCTGATTTCTATCTTGTTCTTGTCTCCGTAGGTCTTAATAGCCCAATCTCACGACCATGAAGGCATGTTCCTCAACCTCCTCTTTCTGTTTTCCAGATTGTGATAATCTATTTGGGATTATTCCTTAATATATGAAAACACACTGTGTGTGTGTAATTGATTTGTATGACATTATCCATGATTTATTGCATTTGTTTATTGAGCAGATGATAACCAAAAGTAAGTGCTAGGCGCATTACTGGTTACGTCGATTGAGTGATTTCTGATGATCCTATTTTTTATCAGATTTTGGTTTCAGTTTTATAGTGACCACATGTGACCCTGGTAGGTGCTATGCATCATGATTATTCTAGACTATGACATTACCCCCTTTAGGTATCCCATTTATCCAAAAAGTCTATTGCCCTTCCGGGATCCGTCCACACCCATGATATTAATGTTGTACATTTCTGAGTGTGCTCTGTGTATGAAATACAGCTTTGTTATACTGTTATCAATGTGTCAGCGTATTTTCAATGGTTGGAGTTTTGGAACATACATATACATCACATTTGTGTCACATTCCTATATCTGTAACTAATGAGCCCTAGTTACTATGCTATAGATTAATACATATAATAATATTAATAATACTAATATAAAATATAGGGTTAATACAGATGAGAGGTCCAATTTGTGATACTGTGGAGTATCAACATTCCCCTGAAGGGCTGATAACAATATGGCAGGTAATAATATGAATTGATTGATAGAAAAACACTTGATGTGATTTCACCAAATGATAATGAGTATACATCTTTGCACATGGCCACCAGCAATGGCGTGGGACTTTGCGGAGATTGTCCCTGATGGAGATGAGTTGGCTGTTGCTCCCTGTGCCTCTGCACAGCCTCCATGTGTGTTTGCGGCCCTTGATGGGTTAGAGTAGATTAGCGTGGTGTATGTTCCCCTAGTACTTGATATTTGCCATGTGGTGGTGTAATTTGGCCACTATTTATTTCCCCAATCTAGATCTAATGAGTGTGATCTATACAAGATTATCTTTGTATTTTTAGGGTCCTCATTAGAGCCTCTGTGAGTGAGAAATGGATATGGATATATGGCAGGCAGTTTCATGTTTTTTTCATTGCTGTTTAATCAGGTAGTGTGTCTTTAATTGCTTTATGCATCTTGCAGCCACACTATTCATATTGGCATATGCATGATCATTCCAACATATGAGGAAAAAAAATTATAATGTAAGGTGTATTTGTTCCTTGGGAATTGTTGTGCAATTAATTCTAATGCCTTCCATTGCTTTCCCCATATTTAAAAATCCGGTAGTGTGTTTTAATTGTCTTTTGCAGTGTTACAAACTAGTCTGTAAACCCTTTGTGAGTCCTATTTGGAACCCGTAATATTTTTTTGCTACATTTGCCATTCGCGGGTTTGAAGGCAATTGCATCCTTAGGGAATTGTAGCAATTGAATAGCGATTTGCAATTTTAGCGATTGTAACATTTGCGGGCTTGAAAGATCAAAGGCTTAAATGAGTCGGAGCTATGATTTTAACAACCACAGGTATTTTTAGCCTGTAACCCGCAAATTGTTTGTGGCTATCTAAAAGACGCCAATGGAGTAGCAAATTAGTTTACGGGGTACATTATGGGCTCCAGAAACTAACAATTGCTCATTTGAATAAGGGCCTATGTTTGCAAAGCATTTGTAAGATCAAGGGCCTCATTTAATTGAGAAATTGTAAGTTACTTGAGCCCGTGATGGAGCCCGTAAACTAATTTGCTATTCAATTGGCGTCTTTTTGTGAGCCACAAATGGTCTACGGATTACAGGCTTTAAATCCCTGTGGTTGTTACAACCGTAACTTACACCCCATCTAAGCCTTTGACCTTATACGCCGCTAGAGTTACGATCACTAAAATCGCTATTCAATTGCTTTCACACCTGTATATGGCAAATATAGAAGAAAATCCTACGAGTACCAGATAGGACCCCCCCACCGGTTTGTAGCACTGTAAATGCAAATAAAAAAATCAATACTTCACTGTAAATAACGGGGAAAGCGTATGAAATACATTAGAATTAATTGCACAACAGCCTTAAACTCGGAAATCGGCAATAAAAAATTTATTATTTTTATGTTTCATTTCAGGGATATATCGATCTTGGTAATTAATGAGTTAATACATATCAGGCCACCCATAACGACTAGAACAGTATTGGCATTTATTTTTATTGTTTTGTATTTTGCGGTTTTGCAGGTCTGATCGCATATCAGACCTCTAAACGCTAAATGATTGGCCTGTAACCTCCATCTTATACTGCCATAATGCTGACGGTCTCATTTTCTATTGGCTGTTTCTAAAGTAGTTACGGCCTTGCTTAATTGATCATGTTCACACTCTGAAATACTACATACGATTGCATGGTTTACGGTTTCGGCTTTCAGCCCGTAACTTGCGGGCTTGTTGAATTGAATCAAATTTCTCCCTTCGCTATGGTCCCCATTTTGTCCCCCTATACCCATACACCTTTATATGTGAGTGATCTGCTTGTTGTTGTGTCTTTAGATGCAGTGTAGATTTGATTTAATGGTGTAGTCAATAGCAACAGATGCACTGCAGCGCAAGTGGATGCTACTTACTGGTTGTAACATTGATTTGGGAATAGACTTTCTGTAGAAAGGGATGTTCTGCCACCACTTTGGAGTGCACAGAAGCACTTTACAACAGTGATTCTAACCCCTTATTTCACTCTGTATGTTGTCATTGCGAAACAGATTGAAGATTGAAGAAATAAATGTAAGTCAGAACAACTAGATATTTACAATGCATGCGGCAAGTGCCCAAATGATTTGATGAGTTACACGTCATGAAAGGGTGCTTCCTAGATAGAGTGTCAGGTTTTTAACTTTATGGGAATACATTTATTTTATATTAAAAATAGACTTGCACGGCTCATCATCAAGCTGCCTTTTCAGTACAGTAATTGTTTTATGGGTAGAGGAACCAATAAAGTGTGCTAAAATGGTACTATGTTGATGTTCACTGGGTGAGAAAAGGGCAGATCATATATAGGCGTAAGTATTAGTAGTAGTTATCACCTACTACATTTAACTTTTTTCCTAATCCATGATAAACATGAAAACATATGTAGTTTTCCTTACTCGTACTACTAGACACAGCTGCTGTCTTTGGCAGTTTGCACATGCTCTACTAAACAACCTTCATGCTATTGGTTTTCATGGAAATGCTCTAGTTTGCATATCCTCCTATTTCTCCAATCAGCCTTCCAGTATGTGTCCTAGATAAAAACCCTAATATTTCCTCCCCTAACTGAACACATTATACCTTCCACGTGACATTTAGTAACAACATTACCTACCCTGCATATAAAAAACACACTTAAAGAACATTATTACCCTTTCAGTTTACTAATTCCCATGCTCACCTCATCCTGAAATTCAAATTATCAGCGCTCATTTCTATTTTTTTGGCACTTTCACCAGAGGTTTTGTTAGTCATTCCAAATCGAAATTATTTTTGGCATTTATAAGTTCTCTTCAACATCATAGACAATCATAACCATTTCACCTTCCATGCTCTCCTCTCCTCTTTTATGCTCCCATGAACTACTCTCCTTCCTCTTCTAAAGCTCATAAGCTGAAACATTTCTGAAAGTCCTGTTCTCAACTCTCTCCTCTCTCTCCTTCTTCTGCTGGCTTCTGGGGATATATATCCAAACCCAGGGCCTGATCTGACATTTCCACTAGGGGCAAATAACATATTACACACTAGAGCCACCCTCCACACAATGTCTTTCTATCAGATCCCTTCCCTATCCTACTAAATGAAAAACATTTCTAACTTTGCATACCTTCCTACCTAAGTAAACTTTCACTTTCTTCCTGACCCTTGCTATTCCCTGTTATTCTTGTCCAGGTTTCTGCCCCTTTCATTCCCTTTATATTGTGAGTAGTGGGTTTCCAATCTTGTAAGGGGCTTTGGAAAAAACATTTTTGACAAAGATTATAAGCTCAAAGCAGGGCTTTCCATTTTCTTCAGTTTGTTAAAATTGTATTTTTCCTTGTTCTTATCCCCTGTAAAGGGCTATGGAATATGTTGGCTCATTACAAATAAAAGTAATAATATTAATAAATAATAAATAATCATATATTTTCCTTTACTCAAAACTATTATAAACTCATCTCAGGAATTGCCTTGCTTTATATTTATGTCTCTTTAAATAGTAGTAATTAAATTTTCATAATACTATAGACAGTAATGAGGGCTCTTTTAAGATATCAGCCTACTTTTGGCCACTCATACACTTCATATGATTCCAAGTCATAATTAAATCATCTATTATTTATCTTTTAACTTTACACAACATAAGACAATCTCTAAACAACTGATAATCAATGGTATTACCTAATAAAATCCCCTAGACTCTATAATAGTACATTGAATATAAATGCGATGTAAAGCTCACTGATCGATTCTATGATAATCATTTAGCATTTTCGTTTCTAATTGTCTTCCTTTTGACCATCTTTACAGGCAAATCTTATCACATACAGACCAGGCAAACTTTAATTAATATCTGTCATGATTTAATTGTTTAAGGACTCATATTGCCAGTAATTTATGAATATGGCCAAGGGAGCATGACATTGTTGCATTGGGATTATGTGTTATTGTGTGATTATATGTTACCTGTACATGGTTATTATGTATCCTAGTTATAATATATTATAAGAGATAAAATGCTATATAGAATATATGTGGTATTGGTAAAAAATGGTCTGCATAGAAGTTAGCTGCAGATCATTGTACACTCACACATGCAGACCTTGCGCCAAGACAGATGTATGTACTTCAGGTAGTCCTAAGCAAACACTTGAGTTTAACATAAAAGTTTTTTCACTAGCCAGCTATAGATATCTGGTGAATTTGATCTCAAGAGCTTTGATAGCCCAAGGTTGCAAGGCAGATGTGTGACATCACACATACACAGAGGTACACAAGGGTGTGGTATTGGAGAGTATAAATATGTTGTTTTGATCATTAAATAAAGGTTCAGTTATAGTTTTCCCAAATCCACAGTGTGAGACTATTTCTGTGTGTTGTATCCTGACTTGGGGAGTGGTCTTGCCATGGGCAACTAGTAACCTGTATGCAGTATTCTCTGCCTGTACCTTTTGGACCTTGTCCTCTTCAGAAGCCATCTTTTGTGCCACAGAGAACAGGAACTACACAACTCTGCTGGGGTGGGGTTGAACTAGGTTCCTATCAAGCCCCCATGAAGAAGCAGATTGTGACAATATCAAATCTGTTTTACAACTTTGCTTTCTGATACGTTTAATGACTTAGCCCTGACCACAAGTTATAAAGCCTGTATTCTTTATTTGTGGGAGGGGCTTAGGGTTTAACAAAACCTCCCCTCCTCAGCTAGGCACGTCATTTTGTCTCTGATCACCCACCCTCACCCTCCCTATTTATATCAGATTTCTCCATTTTTTTGTATAGTATATTCACATTGGGTTGCCCTCTTTACAGGCGAACCTTACGACATGCAAACCAGGCAATCCTTAATTAATATCAAATTGTGTCTACAACTTGCTTACTCATATTTTAAATTACTTAGCCCTGACCACAAATTTATAATATCTTAAACAATCCAGGTTACTAGACGTATAATATTTACATAAAATAACTACAACCCATTAAAAAGCTTGCATAGTACAGTCATGGTGACAGGTCAAACGGCTGGACTCCACTACTGTGTTAAATATTTACTAAGTTGCTTTTGAACATGGTTTAGAAGAATGTGGAAATAAACATAGTTTGACTCACTGACTTTTTGACATTTCCAGTCAAGGAACAGGGTAATAATATTCTTTTTTTTCGCTACCATTTTTAAAAAATCTTTTTCTGAGGCTTAGTGGGGTTTTTTCTGCAATTAATGTAATAAAACATTCTAATAGCACAGGACTTTCATTAAGGATTTTGTTCTATAATCCAACATATTGCACCACAATTTTGGGTAGTATGCTAAAAGATTATTTTTAGGAAGGCATAGTAGTTCAGTATAACAGCATTATAACAATACATGACAAAATTATTTGAATTGAAGGTTTTCAAACATGGATGCTGAAGAAGCTGAAAATGACAATTTCTATGAAGATATTCAACATGTCATAGATATAACACCAATAAAAGATGTTACTCGTATCATAGGAGATTGGAATGCTAAAGTAGGGATTTAGCAAAAGATACCTAGAATAACTGACACGTTTGGCCTTGAAGTACAAAATGACCCAGGTCAGAGAGCAGAAATCTGTCAAGATAATTCTCTGGTCATAGCAAACACCCTCTTCCAACAGCCTTGGAGACGACTCTACACATGGATCTCAGTTCCTTGCATAGATGGGGAAGAAGTGGAGGCAGTAACAGATTTAATTTTCCTCGGATCCAATATTTCTTCAAATGGTAACTGTAGCCATGAAATTAAAAGATGTTTGCTTCTGCGGAGGAAAGCTATGGCAAGTTTGGACAAGTTTGTAAAAAGTAAATATATTACACTATCAACAAAGCTCAGCATAGTTAGAACTATTCCCAGTAGTAACATACAGATGTGGGAGCTGGATCATATAGAAGTCTGAGCGGCGCAGAATTGACGCCTTTCAATTGTAGTGTTGGCGAAAACTATGTAGAGTCCCTTGGATGGCAAGAAGATCCAATAAATCAATTCTACAGAAAATCAAGACAAACTGTTCACTGGAATACTTGATCATGAGGTTGAAGCTCAAATATTTTGGCCATATCATGAGAACACAGTATTCCCTAGAGAAGAGTCTGGGAAAGATTGAAGGTACATGAAGAAGGGGATGACAGAGGTGGACAGATGAGGCAATTGAAGCAATGAACATGAGCTTACTGGAGCTTAGATGGGCAATAGCTGACAGATGTGCCTGACATGCTGTCGTCTATAGAGTCTCGGAGAGTTAGACATGGCTAAACGACTAATCAACAACAAAATAACAGCATTCCAGTGGAGGTGATAAGCACAAACACAGTAAAATATACACCAATCGTTATTGTAAATCTTTGTCAGATCAGTTTTAAAATGTTATTAATTACTGCTATTTTTTTACATTTCCATTTGCTCATCTCTAGGATCTCTCCCTTATCCCATCCTTCAGAGCTGGTCACTAGGTGAGGTGGGCAGGCAGGAAGCTGTGAATCTCCATATAGCATATTCTAATGCACAGTTCATGACCAATGGCTTCCTATTTGTCCACATGCTCATATGAAGCTGGCTCCTGAGCTAAGAAACTACAGCACAGGATCACATGGACCAATTAAAAGTATATTACTTTGCTGTGTACATTAAAACATTCAATATGGAGATTCACAGATTGTTATCCATCTCAAACCACAATATGCTCTGAAATATGGGTGGAGTAGTAGTTCACTTTTTCTAGCTATACCATATATGTTTAAGTACCATGACTTGCTTTACCACTACCTTGTCCCTTTAAACCTGTGTAACTGTTTGGTACCTTTGACCACATTAGAGATAACATTCCTGTTTTTTTGTTATTTATCTTTGCTGCCTCTCATCTTGGGAACAGTTTTACAACTAACATGCTGAGCACAGTGATTTGCTCTTTACTACAAAGTAAACACCCCTCCCTCAGCTTGTACACAGAGTTTCTGGATCTACAACAAACTGAATATTTAGTTGGTGACAATGACGTGTGCAATAAATTAAGATATGGGGCAGAAATCTCCAAGCCCGGCTTAAAATGTTGTACTTTTTCTTAAAGGACCATAAAAAAGTATGCAGATTCTGTGTAAAGAAATTTGCTAAAATGTATTTTTTCAGATGTTGAAAAAAAAATCAATCTAGATCAGGGCTCAATAACCTGTGGCACTAAATATGACTTCTGTCTACTTGAATTTAGATCAGTTAGGGGTGAATTCAAATCAGTGTCAGTTTGCTTCATTGATTAATAAATGTGTCAGTGTGCTATTTCATGTAAGAATATCTTAGTTATACATATGGTCTTATATACTAGTACAACTTTTTAGTCTCAAGCTCTAATGTTTTGATGTAGATTGGCTCTTTAACTATAAAAGGTTGCAGACCCCTGATCTAGATATTAATATAAAGGTTTTACAAAATGCAGCTCTTTTCGAAGAAGAGTATTTGATTCTAGTTCCTAATCAGAAGAGCTGCACAATATGTGTAGATAAAAAAATATACATACAGTGGTACCTCGGTTCTCATCTGCTCCATTTTGCATCTTTTTTGGAACGTGACATGTCACACAGAGGAAAAATTTGCTCGAAACGCGATACTTGCTTGGAAGTGCTCACGACACCCCGCATCCTGTTTTTCAGGAATTGGAATAAAGTTATGTACTGTGATGGAGCGTTGTTGGTGCCTACAAGAACCCAAGATCAGTCTGTGTCTGAAATAATCAAAGTGCAGCCTGTGCCTATAATTACCAAAGTGCAGTTGGTGCCTATAATTACCAAAGTGTAGACTATACCTATAAGAACTAAAGTGTAGCCTGTGCCTGCAAGAACCAATGTGTAGCTTGTGCTTACAAGAACCAAAGTGTAGCCTATGTCTACAAGAATCAAAGTGTAGTCTGTGCCTATAAGTACAATTCTCTGATGTAATTATTGTTTTTTATTTATGTCTGTTTAGTTTTAACAAGACCACCTTTGATATAAATATTTTTGGGGGCAAGACGCAGTCACACATAAATTGTAGGAGGACAATAGGGACTGTGTATTGCGGAAAAGAAACACAAGGAGCCTGTTATGGCTTCATGTTACCCCCCTTGCCCAAGCTTTTACATATTATGGTATGTGAAATTGATAAAATATATCTGTCAGTGCTCAGCTTACTTAAAGGTGTATGTAAGTTAGGTGGGTTATGAAGGCATCCAGTAGAATGCATCATAATCCACCTAGCAAAAAAGGTTGCATGAAAAAATGCAAACCGTTTTTGCAATATAATAAAAAATGTGCTGGGGGTGATTCCGACACCCCCAGCAACTGTGATTTGCATAAAGGACATCTAATTTTTAATGAGATATCCATTATGCAGCACATGCTGATTAGATTGGCTTTTCAGCCAATCAGCAAGCAGCTGTGACACTGGATGGCAAAAGAGAGTTGGGGGAGGGATCGATAAGCAGTGTTGTTAGGTCTGACCTGAATAAACACACATAAATCTCTAAATAAGCTTATGCTTGGACAAAACAATAATAAAGCAAGAAAAATTAAACACAAAAAATATATATTTTTATTTGATATGACAGTCAAAGTATATCACAAAACTTTTTATAAGCTGAGATGGTCACAGACACAGACTCTAAAAATATAAATTATACAATAGTCTCACAGACAACTATTGAAATTATAACACAGCATTACACAATACTCAGACAGAACCATAGAAATGCTCTCATAGGATTACACAGCTCACAGACAAAACACAAGAAATAACACAGCATCACACAATACTCACAGACAGAACACAAGAAATAACACTGCATTACACAATACTCACAGACAGAACACAATAAATAACACTGCATTAGACAGTGCTCACTGCAGAGCTCAATACATTATGCCACAGCTTATAGGAAAGTGTCTGAGATCATGTGACTTCCCACAGTAGGGCAGACTTCAGGTGATAACTGAGCATGTCTGCAAAATCCCCAGGCAAAACAGAAACATTGTATAATATATGCTAATTATCCCTGGGAATTTCTGGGGGTGTCAACATTGAGAGAAAACTCTTTGCAAAAGCAAGAAAATCAGCAAACTTCAGGCTAACGGTTTAACTGTTTACTTTGGAATTTTTTCATGCAAAACATTTTTTTTAGACACTATAAATTCTCCTCCAAGGTGCATTATTAACCCAGCTCACTTACATACCTTTAACGTATGGTATAACTTAACACTAGTATTAATATGTATATTATCAATTGAATGTTGTTCTATCAAACAGTAAACTCCCATTGAAGTTTGCCTTTTTTACATGTAATTTTTTCTGACCCACCTACAAACAAATAGTCGTATCAATTGTTAATGAGAGATCATTACCAATCATTGCTGATTACTCCCTCGGGCTCTGAATCTATTGTCTTCAGCTTTGTTCAGAAAGCAAAAGGCTGTTCATGATCATTGGGTTCAGTCTTTTGTTTTGCATATGACTTACTCTGAAACTGAGTAACGATAACAGTAACTTTATAGTGATTCAAAAAATATTTGCAACCCACAGACATTACTAAGACTAACTCATATCACATGCCATACAGACACCTCCACCAGTGGGTACAACCTGCTAACAAGACCACTGGCCATTATGCATCTCCCTCCTGTCTCGCTTACTCATATCCTCTGGATAGATTCTAATCAGTGATCTCAACTCCTCTTGTTTCAGTATCTTTAATTGTGGTTTTGTTATGATTTTCATACATTTACAACTCTTTGTAAATTTATGTACCGGTTATATATATACTGCGAGCTAAAACACTGACAATTTACAAATTATGATTAATAATAAAAAATGGAAATAATTACCTGAACATAAGCAAGTTGGATATATAAAGCAATACTAAAGCACTTTATGGTAATTCCAATCAGGGAAAGGGTTCTGCCAAGTCAGGATCAGACTTGAAACTTTGCCCTGATATTTAGTTGGCAAACTAGGCAGTTGCCTAGGGTGCTTCGCTCACAAAGACACCTACCTGGTCAGATACATTGATGCATCTTTTCAAATCACTCCTGGATTTGTTGTGTTCAAAACATGGTTGCCCCTTAAACTTGGGTTTTTAAGATACAGACACCATCTATAAATAGTGCCATTATGAGGCGAAAGTTGCAGAAATAAATGTGTTGATACATGAAGTTAAGATCCTTTATGTATTCTTCATAGCACAATCAGAAAACTGGTAGGCCAACTGCATTTACCAGGTACCGTCAAACAATTTTGGAAGAGCTGTTCTACTTTGAACTTTAGTTTTTTGTGTAATAAATGTAAGGCAGGGCTTTCAAAAACCCATTTTTTCCCATGAAGTGGTGGATAATGTATACCTTATAGCAATAAGTGACTTTTGATTGTAACTGGAAGTCTTGAGAAATTCAGCACTTGTTGAATGATTCCCAACATTTTGAATACGCAACTGTCTAAGCAAATACTGCTAAGAGGCCTAGCAAACACTTAATAAGACTTCCTCTAACATACACAGGCATGTATGAAGGATTTTGCATGTTGCTAGATTCTTATTTTTAATTTTACAGCTTAACAAAATGTGTTTTTCATTCAAAATGTTTTTTTTTTATGGAATGGAGTGCTGTGTCTCACGTTTTAGCTCACTTATCACAGAAGAAACATGTGGTAGATTAGACTGACTTTCTCCTTTAGGACATGCCAAATCCACAATGTCTGAAAAGTGCACTTTACTCAGAAAAAAATGTCTAACTTCAGGCATATGTTTAAGTCATTACTGGATTTTATCTTCTGCCTAGGTATAGTGAGCATGGGGCGCTCGCCTGGGTTACCTTCTAATCTTTAAGGAGGTTCCAAAGGTTATTTGAATAAACCAGAACACAGAGATGCAAATCTGAGAACAGATGCTTAATATTTAATAATTGTTGTTGTGTTTAAGAAATGATTCTTGAAATGCAAGGTAGACATTATGTAAATTACGTGTCCCTTTAAGTTCAGTGCATGTTGTGGTTTAGTTGTTCAGTTGTGTCTGACTCTCCATAACCCTATGGACTCCTGGACACCAGGCACCACAATTCAAAGGCATCAGTTCTATGGAGCTCAGTCTTCTTTGTGGTGCAACTCTCACATCCGTATGTTACTATTGGATATAGCATGGTTCTAACAATGCAGACCTTTGTTGACAGTGTAAGATCTGCTTTCTAATAGCTTGTACAGACTTGCCATAGCTTTCCCCCCGGAAGCCAACATCTTTTAATTTCATGACTGCAATCACCATCTGCAGAGATCTTGGAGCCCAATAAAATAAAATCTGTCACTGCCTCCACTTCTTCCCCATCTATTTGCCAGGAACTGAGATGGCTGTTTTTACAGCTAACATGCTGAGCGCAGTGATTTGTTCTTTACTACAAAGTAAACACCCCTCTCTCAGTTTGCACACAGGGTTTCTGGATCTACAACAATCTGAATATTTAGTCAGTGACAATGATGTGTGCTATAAACTAACTCAGTGAAAGATATAGATCAAAAATCTCAAAGCATAAAATGTTGTACCTTTTCTTAAAGGATTATAGAAAAGTATGCAGATTATGTGTGAAGAAATTTGCTAAAATGTAATTTATCAGATGTTGAAAAAACATGTATAAACAATCTAGATCAGGGTTCAATAACCTATGGCACTAGAGCCAAATATGCCTAGGTACTGATAAACATATGATACTTCAGTCAAACCAAATTCAACTTGAAATCAAATCAGTGTAAGTTTGCTTTATTGATTGATAAATGTGTCAGTGTGCTATTTCATGTATGAACATCTAAGTTATGCATTTGGTCTCATATTCATGTACAACTTTTTGGTCTCGTGCTCTAATGTTTTGATGTAGATTGGCTCTTTAATTATGAAACGTTGCAGACCCCTGATCTAGATATTAATATATAGTCTTGACAAAATGTAGCTCTTTTAGAAGAAGAGTATTTGATTCTAGTTCCTAATCAGAAGAGCTGCACAATATGTGTAGATAAAAATATATACATACAGTGGTACTTTGGTTCTGGTCTGCTCCATTTCATGTCTTTTTTGGAATGTGACACTTCGCTCAAAGGAAAAATTTGTTCGAAACTTGACGCTTGCTCGGAAGTCGATGTGCTCACGACACTCAGCATCCTGTTTTTCAGGGATTGGAATAAAGTTCTGTACTGTGATGTAGCGTTGTTGGGGCCTGCAAGAGCCCAAGAGCAGTCTGTGCCGGAAATAATGAAAGTGCAGCCTGTGCCCATAATTACCAAAGTGCAGCCGGTGCCTATAATTGCCAAAGTGTAGACTTTGCCGTTTAAGAACCAAAGTGTAGCTTGTGTCTACAAGAAAAAAAAATTGCCTTTGCCTGCAAGATCCAAGGTGTAGCTTGTGCTTACAAGAGCCAAAGTGTAGCCTGTTTCTAGAAGAATCAAATGTAGCCTTTGCCTATAAGTTAAATTCTCTTTTATTTGATAAAATTATTGTTTTTTATTTATGTCTGTTTAGTTTGAACAACACCACCTTTGATAGAAAGGTTTTTGGGGACAAGAAGCAGTGACACATCAATTGTAGGAGGACAATAGGGTCTGTGTTCTGTGAAGAGAAACACAAGGAGCCTTTTGTGGCTTCATGTTACCCCCCTTGACCAAGCTTTTACATAGGATGGTATGTGAAATTGATAAAATATATCTGTCAGTCCACAGCTGACTTGACGTATGGTATATCTTAACACTAGTAATAATATGTACATTATAAATTGAATGTTGTTTAAAAAAAATCATACAGTAAACTCAAATTGAAGTTTCCCTTTTTTACATGTCAATTTTTCTGACCCACCTACAAACACCTAGTCATATCTCCTGTTAATCAGAGATCATTACCAATAATTGCTGTTAACTCCCTCGGGCTTTGAATCTATTGTCTTCAGAGAGCAAAAGGTTGTGCATGATCATTGGGTTCAGTCTTTTGTGTTGCATATGACTTACTCTGTAACTGATAACAGTAACTTTATAGTGATTTGAATATGTGAAAAATATTTACGTGGTCTTTAAATATTTGCAACCCACAGACATTACTAAGACTAACTCATATCACATGCCATACAGACACCCCCACCAGTGGATACAACCTGCTGACAAGACCACTGGCCATTATGCATCTCCCTCCTGTCTCGCTTACTCATATCCTCTGAATAGATTCTAATCAGTGATCTCAACTCCTCTTGTTTAAGTATCTTTAATTGTGGTTTTGTTATGAGTTTCATACATTTACAACTCTTTGTTCATTTATGTACAGGTTATATATACTGCGAGAGAAAACACTGACAATTTACAAATTATGATTAATAATAAAAAATGGAAATAATTACCTGAACATAAGCAAGTTGGATATATAAAGCAATGCTGAAGCACTTTATGGTAATTCCAATCAGGGAAAGGGTTCTGCCAAGTCAGGATCAGACTTGAAACTGCCCTGATATTTAGTAGGCCAACTAGGCAGTTGCCTAGGGTGCTTGCTCACAAAGACACCTACCTGGGCAGATACATTGATGCATCTTTTCAAATCACTCCTGGATTTGTTGTATTCAAAAGATGTTTGTCCCCAGGCCTGGATTTACCTTTTTGGAGCCCCTGGGCAGTGAAGTGGAGGAGCCCCTAGCAGTGTGTGCACCCGGTCTGCATGCACCCATTTTGCCTTTTCTGTGTGTGTATATCGCTATCTTGCTGTGTGAGCAAATCATAGACATTTCCTCCATTTTTACAGCATAGCTTCTCATACACACGCCAAGCTATTGCTTGTTCTCATTCTCTCCATCCCTCCCTTCTCCTCTCTCTCCCCTCTCTTTATCTCCACCCCTATCCCTCCCTTCTTTTTCTCTTACTTTCTCTCCACGTCTCTCTCCCTTACCCTACCTTCTCTCTCTTTCTTTTCCTCTACCACTATCCCTCCCCATCTCCCTCCCTCTCTCTCTCCCTATCTCTCTCTATTTCTCTCTCTCCCTCTTTCTATGTATCTCTCTCCCCTCTCTCTTTCTCTCCATCTCTCTTTTTCCCCCTCTCTTTCTCTTTCCTTCCCTCTCTCCCCCACACTCTCTCCCTCGTCCCCTCTTTCTCTCTCTTTCTCTCCCTCTACCTCTCCCACTCTCTCTCCCATCTCTCGCTCCCTCCCTCCCATCTCTTACTCTCCCTTTCTCTGTCTCTCCCTCCCTTTCTCTCCCCTCGCTTTCTCTCTCTCTGTCTTTTGATACTGTAACAGGAAGTCTTGAGAAATTCAGCACTTGTTGAATGATTCCCAACATTTTGAATACACAACTGTCTAAGCAAATACTGCTAAGAGGCCTAGCAACCACTTAATAAAACTTCCTTTAACATACACAGGCATGTATGAAGGGATTTGTATGCTGTTATACTATTATTTTCTTTTCTTAGCTTAAAATAATGTGTTTTTCTTTCAAAAAAACATTCTCCTTTAGGGCATGCCAAATCCGCAGTACCTGACAAGTGTATTTCACACAGAAAAAAACAGCTAACTTCAGGCATATGTTTAAAAGTATAGGCAAATGAGCTGTATTATGAATTCATCTGATAGAGGGAATTAGTAGTGTATGAATAAAATTGCATGAAAAAATACCAAAATAAACATTTAAACAGTTACCCTAAAGTTTGCTGGATTTCTTGCATTTGCAAAATGTTTTCTATCAATGTTGACACCCCTGAAAATCCCAGCGAACGTTAGCATACATAATACATTGTATTTTTTTAATCTGTGAATTGAGCTGCAGCTTTTCTTTAGATTACTGTAATACCCAGAACAAGGTCTGTGTCCCTTCATTCACTGATTGTTTTATCTACATCCCAGGTGATACAGCCCCAGTTATTTGCCCCAGTGATTTAACCCATCACCTCCCCCGGCCCAGGTGAATTGCCCATGTGATCTCTCCCAGCCCCAGTGAATTGCCCCTGAGATCTCTCCCAGTCCCAGTGAATTGCATGCACTTACTCACACAGAGACACATTCACTCACACAGAGACACATGCACAGAAAACTTTGCAGGGCCATAAATCAAGCATAAATGCTCATTCACCTAAAAGACAAATTAGAATAGGAAGAAGCTGAAATGTTTGGTGTCAGTACAATTATAATTTGTCAGAATTTATCAAGGAGAATGTGTTTGTTTAAAGGACAACTGTGTAACTGCTCAAGCATTTTTACTTGAATGTCGATTTATGGTCCTTTAAGGACCCAGTGTCGCAGCCTCCTCTAGCTGGCTACATACAGCATTGCTGATTGGCTGCAAAGCTGAGCATGGTTATTTAAAAAAAAAAAATGAACCCTCTCAGAAGCCTAGCTAAACCCTGGGGGTGTAAACACCACCTCCAACAGTTTTTCTTTTATGCAAAGCTAAAAAAAAACATAGTGTATGCAAATAAATATAATCATACACTACTAATTCCTGTCTGCCAGATGCATTCATAACCCAGCTCAGTTGCATATACCTTTAAGTCATTACTGAATTTCATCTTCTGCCTCAGTAAAGTGAGCATGGGGCGCTCACCTGGGTTACCTTCTGATCTTTAAGGAGGTTCCAAAGGTTACTTGAATAAACCAGAATATGTTTAAAAAATAATTATTGTTGAAATGCGAGGTAGACATTATGTAAATTATGTGTCCCTTTATATGTTGAGATCTTGGAGCCCATAAAAATAAATTATGTCACTGCCTCCACTTCTTCCCTGTCTATTTGCCAGGAACTGAGATGACTGTTTGCCGTGATCTTCATCTTTTTAACATTGAGTAGCAGGCCAGCTTTTGCACTCTTTTCTTTCTTATTTCACCCTCATCGATATGTCCTTTTAGTTCCTTCTCACTTTCAGCCATCAAGGTAGTATCATCGGCGTATCTGAGCTTGCTGATACATTTTCCAGCAAAATTGATTCCTGCTTTGGATTCATCCAGTCCAGCCTTGTGCATGATAAATTCTGCATATAAGTTGAATAAATAAGGTGACAATATACAACCTTGACACTCTGCTTTCCCGATCTGGAACTATTCAGTTGTTCCATGTTCTGTTTGGATCATGGTTTCATGGTCCACATAGAGATTACTCAGGATGCGGATGAGATGGTCTGGTATCCCCATCTCAGAACTTTCCACATTTTGTTATGTCCCACGCCGTCAAGGGCTTTATATGGAGCACGAGAAAATGTCTTTCTGCAACTCTCTTGCTTTCTCTACTATCCAGTGGTTATTAATAAGTCGTTCAGTTATGTCCAGGTTTTAAGTGACCTTATGGTCTGCAGAGTGTCAGGCACATCTTGTGTCTGGTTGTGCTAATCCATAAGGTTTCCTTGGCTAAGCTACTGGAGTGGGTTGCTCGCTCCTTCTCCAGTGAGCCACAATTTGTCTGACCTCTCTGCTATGACCTGCCCATCTTGTGTGACCCTACATGGTATAGCTCACAGAAGGTAACAATCCAGAAGGGGATTACCCAGCAGACATTGGCAATGTGATCACTTGTGCCTCTGCTAACCCCGACTTGCACATCTGGTAGTTCCTGGTCCATCTATTGTTGTAGTCGAGTCTGCAGGAGGGTAACATAAGTAAGTAAGCAAATTATCTTTAGGAACACTTAGAACTAGTGTAACATGTTCTAAAAAGGACTGACATAATAGGCATTAAAGTGAATGATGAACACCTGATTTGCAGTCTATTGAGATTAATTTATCGTTACAAATAATCAATTGCTGTTGTGACCTAACATGTTAGTTTGAACTTAACTTCCCAGTCGATTCTATATGTAAAAAAAACATTCCCCAGAGAAAGTATAGCCACCCATTGCATAAATGTTAGTAAGAAAAAAAAAAAATATGTATTCAATCTCATATCTTGTCATTAGCTTCTGCTTTTATGCCTGTTATCTACTACAACAAATGTAGTTAATCCATTAAAATTAGTATTCATTTATATAGATACTGATTTTTTTTTAATGGGAATTTCAGCTGTACAGATTATTTGAGACAATTTACTTTTAATTTTACACTAACACATTTTTCCATGATTACATTTGGCCTGACAGTGCTCACCAACTTCAAAGACAGTGCTGGTACATCTCTGTGATCAGAAACACGTTGCTCTGTAACCTTTACATCAATCCCAGGATTTTACTTTGAAACGTTCTTCTAATACGATAGCATCTCAATCATTTCCTATTTTTCACTTCCATTGAGTACATTTCTTCCATTCTTAAAGGATATATGGAAATATCCTTGGGGTATTTGATAATGTGTCACAGCTTGTTCTTTTTTCAAATAAATTGAAAGAACACAAAAATCATATTCAGAAGTTTAATTGCTCTTGGAGGCTTGCCCTTTGCAAGCCAATGATATCAATGAAGCTTAAATACATAGAGCCTCATTCAATTCCGAGTTGCCATTTGAATAGGGCTCTATATAAGTACATACAAACAAATTTAAACAAACTTTTTAGTTACTGAACCTCTATCCAAAACCAAGGTTTTCACTAACTAAAAACTTCTGTCAAAAAATATGTTATGTGCTTATATAGAGCCCTATTCAATTGACAAATTTCAAATTGAATGAGGACCATAGTACCTAATATATTTTTTAATGTTTAAAACATGCTCCACATATTATTATTTTTTATACCAAAATTTATTTTGACCTTAAAAATATATGATATCATAACCAGCATGGTTTACTAAAAGCAGCGCATTTTCACATAATAATGAACATATAGTAAGGATATTTAGATTTTGTCAAATGTGTTGTGATAAAAATGATTTTATGCTAAAGTATGGATATGTTTACTTTACCTTGTTAGGAGGGCTTTGTTTTGGAAATAAGGGGCCTCATTAAATTGCGATTTGGACAATTGAATAGGGTTCTGTATAAGCACAGAGCACATTTTCTTTACAGCCGTTTTCAGTTAGTGAACTTCTATCCAAAAGCAAGGTCTCCACTAACTAAAAACGTCTGTGTTTATATAGAGCCCTATGCAAATGGGCAAATCACAACTGAATGAGGCCCAAGGTCCTTAGTCATTCCGATGTGAAGATGAGTCTGCATTGTGCTATCACTTCTGCTAAGTAGTCCAACATGGGTGTTAAGATGCCAAGGGTTGGCCATCAAATTGATTCCCTACCTGCCCACTACATCGCCATTTGCTGTTGCATCCCACATTGTATTCTCTCTTCCCTCCAACCTATTTTTCCATCTCCTGACTATCTTTAACTGTTAGTTTGCCATCTATCTCCATTGTACCTACCTCTAATGCTGTTTGCCCCATTTTATTTTCCTTTGTCCTTTATAATACCCTCCTAATTGATAAAATGAAGCATCAAATCCATAGCAAATCATAACTCCTATATGTGAACACTCTGCTTGGTGAATTTGTTATGACTTTTAGAAAATTATTTTGAGAAGGAATCAAACACTTTACTCCTGAACACTAGAAAGGCAAGTATCTGGGTATTGCTCATTTGACTGAATTTTAATTGTCCAAAAGTGCTCTACTACCACTTACCTTGTTGTGGTGAAGGGGTTTGTGTACCTCCATGAGACCATGAGCTATACCATGTAGGGTCACCCAATATGGGCAGGTCAGAGCAGAGAGGTCAGACAAATTGCAATCCATTGAAGAAGGAACTGGCAACACACTCCAGTATCTTTGCCATGAAAACCTTATGGATTAGCACAACCAGACAAAAGATGTGCCTGGTGTGCTGCAGTCCATAGAATCATGGAGAGTCGGACACGACTGAACAGTAACATTACATTAGTACTACTTAACGTTTGGGAATGCACTGTAGACCTGATATAAACCGGGTTAATTAAACCCAGAATTACTTATAGAATAGTCAAAGCTTGAATTCCATTTCTTCTGTTACTACACATTATAATTGTTTGCTGAAATAACATTGTATAAAAAATATACAATATAAACCAATGCCTCAGTTTGTCCATTTTCTCACCTTTTTACCTATCTGTGCACAGGTAGGTTAATGGTACTGCGGGGTCACTGTATGTAAGTAGAGCTGGGTACAAGTGATTATAATATTGATTAATTATAATGTGGTTAAATATCTTGGACCCAGACATTGGCGTTATTTACGTTCTACAGTGCAGATATAAGGAGTAAGTTGGATTTAGCTCAAATCTTTTAGCAACATAATAGTTAATAATGGATGACGTACAGAGCTTTTGAAATCCTGTTTCCTTTTCTAGAAATAAACTGATAATCTATGAAACCTAGTTACTTTTCTATAAAATTCACAATAGGCTAGTAAACCGCTGGTAAGAGCTTCAAAACACTGTGTGGATTTCCCATTGCTTCAAAGAAATCTATTTCAGTTGTAAATGAATAGAACAGTTATCCTTAAGAGGGCATAGTTTTAAGAACCAGACAAAAGCTCGCCGGCA
This sequence comes from Discoglossus pictus, assembly GCA_027410445.1. Classification (NCBI taxonomy): domain Eukaryota; kingdom Metazoa; phylum Chordata; class Amphibia; order Anura; family Alytidae; genus Discoglossus; species Discoglossus pictus. The sequence continues at coordinate 149,320,906 of CM050169.1, forward strand.
GCAGCTCGGATTAAGGTGTACGCTGTTTTCTTTATCCAATTACAAGCTGCAAGTACTTTCAATACAACCCTGTGGTTGGTGAACATGGTCAACTCAGAGCAATCAGTTTAAATCGTTTGAAATATCAACTTATTTAGGAATAAATTAAATCTATTTATGTTTTTTTTTTTTTTTGCTACAGTTCCAGTCTTTTTAGCTTTAGCCCTCTGATACACCCATACTAATATGTAGAAGATATAAACACAATTTCTATTAAAGTAACACCAAAGATTTTCCAAGTATTGTATAATTTCTAAGTGTAGATGTCAATATATTATTTAAAAACATTGATTTTCTTCCAGTAACCTTGCTCAATATTTTATAATATTGCTTTTGTCTGATGCATGTATAGAACCCAAAGGCATCAAAGAAAAGAAAAAGAGCACTATTTAGTTCAAAATGATGTCCCACAATAATGATGTGCTTTGGTTAAACCTGATTTTATTAATTCTGTTAAAAACTGGACAAAAGAGCAAATTACTGTTCTAAACTACATATGATGTCATTGTGTGTGACAAAAAAATATATATATTTATTTTTGCTTTATTGCATTCATTATTTTTGCTTTATTGCATGAATGGCATGATCTTCAAGCCCCACTTCCACAAGGACTGGCAGAGATGAGTAGCCACTAGGCTCAACCAGCCCGCTAGGAAGATCCGCAGGCGAAAGGCACGTCAGGCCAAGGTTGCTTTACATATTGCTCAAAACTAACATTTCTCCCTAGTTCACTTTTGACAATGGGGTGCCTGACTATATTTAATGTATTGATTAAAATAACTAAAGTAGTTTTTCTGTTTAACTGGTTACACAGAGTACTCACATAATACTAGAGAACTAGATTGCCATTATTAATAGGCTACACTTGTAACCACTTTCCTGCCTATTTATGTAACCATTATAAGAATTCCATACATCTAATTCATATAACCTTAAAGATTGCAGCAATAGTAGCATTCACTGTAGTTTGTCATTGTTTCAATTCAAAAAAGTTATTTTATTTTGCACTTGAATTACATACAATATTGTTGAATACTATAATGTTTGTCTTTTAAGCACAATTTGTGTTGACATTTTTAATGTTATCATATTGTCCAACTTACACTTGAGACATATTAAGGCTTCTTCAGAAACGCCCTTGACTTGGCGCACATTAATAAGGTCATAGATGTCATTAATGTGCGACAAGTCAGTTTAGGACACTCTCAGCAGCTTTCCACACTGCCAGACCCCATTACTCTCACTACAATAGAAATACAATAGAGATACAACACAGATCGTGTTACAAATGAACTAATTCGGAATATTTACTCTATATAAGTGGGGACCAAGGAACATAGGCCCCTATTCAATTAAGCAATTGTTGGTTACTGGAGCCCGTAATGTAGCCCGTAAATGAATTAGCTATTCAATTGGTGTCTTTTAGCGAGGCACAAACGATTTGCCGGTTACAGGCTGAAAATTCCTGCAGTTGTCAAAATCGTAACGCCAATCCATCTAAGCCTTTGATCTTTCAAACCCGTAAATGTTACAATCGCTAAAATCACAAATCGCTATTCAATTGCTACAATTCCCCAAGGACGCAATTGCCTTCAAACCCACAAATGGCAAATGTAATCAAATATATTATAGGACTCGCACTAGTTTGTAACACTGCAAAAGATAGTTAAAACACACTACTGGACTTTAAAATATAGGGAAAGCAATGGAAGTCATTAGAATGCATTGCACAACAATTCCCAAGGAACAAATAGGCCTTAAGTTGGAATGGTCACGCATATGTCAATATGAAACGTGTGGCTGCAAGATGCATAAAGCAATTAAAGACACACTACCTGATTAATTTGCAACACAAAAACATGAACCTGCCTGCAATATTCTCCCTTTCTCACTCGCAGAGACTTTAATCTGGACCCTAAAAATAAATTTAAGCTAACAACAATAGTGTCTTAGATATCTGGCTATATGATAGCTTTATTGTGGAAGCTACAGTACATGTTAAGGAAGGGGGGGGGGGGGGGTGCTGTCATTGAAGGAATGTCTACCTGACAGGCACTGGGAAACAATTACTTAAGTTCCCTGACAATGCTTGCAGATGCGGAAGATGCCTTTGTGGACCTGAATTGTGCCTAAAACAAAAACAAGAAAAGAAAACAATAACCTGCAAAATAAGGCCATAACAAAAATATAGGAACTGCAGCATCTCTTCTCAAAAGCATTCCTCAGTGACTATCAATTGGTGACATGTTAAACAGAACACTACGTGTCCACAGAGAAGAGAATGATGGACCATTTGATGGGAGAAAGCCATCTGCATGCAAAATATCACCATCACATAGGCCATGATACTATACTCTGTAGCCAGGCTAGATTCCGTTAACATTTTGGCCAATAAGAGTGCTGTTGAGAAGGCACAAAAATATGTGCAGCCCCTACATCCTCCTCTGCCTTGCATCAGGGCCCCAATCCCCCGTGGGCGACCACCGTCTCCTTGGTGGTGGTGGGGGGTAGAGGGAGACATCCCCCCAAGAGGCAGCGGGTGGTCGTGGTGGAGGCATGGGAGGAGGAGAAGAGCGGCCGGTGTGCAGGGGAGGCCTCCAGGGTGGAGGAGGTGGGGCTGGGGAGCATCTGCAGTCACTTGCTGGAATGCGCTTTGGTCCGCCCCCATCCTGAGCAGCCCGGCAATGTACGCCTGGCCAGGCTGCTCATGACCTCTGCGTGATTGGCAGAGATGGTGGCCTGGATCCCCCGGTGGAGATGGCCAGCATCTACATCTGAGCTGCCTGGCTTGGTGGTCCAGGGGATGAAGGTCCCTGCTGGGGAGCCATTTCTGGGTGTGGAGGTGGCAGTGGTGGCCCAGTGGAGAGGGACTGTGGCCCGGCTGGAGCCAAGCTCCATTAGGGCGGTGTGTTCGGTGGTGGGGGTGGGAGCCAGGCTGATGCAGTGCTGGGAGGGGGAGGAGATGGTGGCAAAACCGTAAGAACCTGTTTAGAAAATTTGCCTCTCTCTCTCTCTGTCAGCTCAAACCACCAACACTGGGACCTGCGTACTACTTTGTGAGAATCTACAACACAGTCAACGCATGGGCGTGTGGAATGCAGCTTTATAATCTCTCTCTGTCAATCATTTTCCGCTAGCCCGCTTTCTGTTGGCTCTGAGGCCTGTGTCGCACTCTGTAATTACGGGATTGGATTGTAAAAGCTGACTGCATATATTCCAGCCCACTAAAGGCAACGGGAAGGGTTTACGGTCTTGAGGCTTCGGCCCTGTACTTGTGGCCTTGTTCAATTGAATCAATCTGTAAATGTTGCAATTGCAATTGCCTTGATACCAGCTGTAAGTCTGCGGGCTTGCAATTCAATGGATGCCCTACCTCTGTATAAAGCAGTGGTTGCTGACAGACAACCATGGGGTATTAACATCAGTGAATAAGTTACTCAATCATAGGAATATCTAGGTTACCATACGTATATACATATTTTTTGTCATACACAATTATGTCATATGTAGTTGAGAGCAGTAAGATGCTTTTTTATTCTCAAAGTACTGAAGCACTTAATTATTGTGAGACATAATTTTGAACTCCTAAAAGGGTGCTCTTTTTCTTTTAGGTTTCTTTGATGCCATTGGGTTCTATCCAGTCATCAGGCAGAAGTGATATTATTGAAAATATTTTGTACCCTTATAATAAATAAATGTCATAAACTTACCTGTTTCTTTATGCTTAATATTTTGATCTTCTAGTCTGAACATAATCCATTCAGAACCCCGAGGGTAATTGACAATGTTCTACTCATTAAAAAGATATTTTAGTAAGTTCTTGGCGTGTGGATGACAATGATCAGAAAGGCTGATGACAGGTAAAAATTGCAGTATTCAATGTATTTCTATAGTAAAAAATTGATGAGGCCCAATGAAGGCCGAAACGTACGTCTGGGGTTTGTTGTTTCTCCTGGTCAGGGTAGAATTGCCTGGTATTTTGGGGTGGACCACTCTAGTGAATGGGACCAGACTGATATCCTACAGGATATTTCTCCCTGTGAAGGGCACAAGTGAGCTTAAAGATTTTGCTCTCAGAGTGGGTTATCATGTCCACAGAACTAATCTATTAAGGTTAGTTCGTTCTCTGATTGAGCACCTCAATTTTTTGTTTTTGTTTATACAAATGACCCTTAGGGATTAGTCTCCATAAGGTTGATAGGCGAATCCAGACTTGGACCCCTTGCTCACTGTGCCTTAGGGAGTTATCAGCTACACCTCACTGACGAGGCCCAATGAAGGCCGAAACTTACGTCTGGGGTTTGCTGCTTCTCCTGTCCTGGTATTTCGGGGCTTCATCACTCAAGTGAGTGGGACCAGACTGATATACTACAGGATATTTCTCCCTGTGAAGGGCACAAGTGAGCTAAAAGAGATTGCTCTCAGAGTGGGTTATTATGTCCACAGAACTGGCCTATTAAGGTTAGTTCGTTCTCTGATTGAGTACCTCTATTTTTGTTTTTTATAGTAAAAAAATCACTTAAAATAAAATTTCTACTTGTGCTGTAATTTTACCAATGGTATATTTACAATAGACTTATAATATAGTGCCAAAATAATGCATAGGTTTGCAGAACAATCAGTGTCATCAGTAGACCCTGACCAAAACAACAGATCCCGTACGGGAATGCTAGAGAGATTATAGGGCATAGGTAACATGGAAGGTAATTGTGAGGATGTCCAAAGGTTGTGTTTTGGGTTCAACCACTAGGTTGGTTTCAATCTAACTGAAGGGGGGCAGAGTGTCGTGTCAGCCTGGAGGTGTCAGATACGCTTTCCTGAAAAGTTCAACAAGTCAAAAGCTGAAAAAATAGTCCATTGGTGCAAAGTTTAAGCTATTTCTGAGAATTCTGAGAGATAATTTCATTACAAGCATTTCTTATACAAACACTGCAATATATACCTGCTGAGAACATCTAATAAATCCATCTACGGATTAGTTCAGTTTAGTCCTGATAGGGATCTGTGATAAGTGGTGAGAAACAGGGCTGCTTATGGCTGCTAAACATGCAATTATCTAATTTCTTTACAACAGTAATAAACCAGAGATGAAATGGTTAAACACCTACAATTCCTTTGCACACATATCTCCTCATATGTGGCCACACCTGACCTGTATGTGAGTGTGGTGTAACATCACTTGTGTGTACAATATTGCTATAGGAAATGATAAGCCACAGGCGTGTCTGCTGGACAATAATGTGTCTATGTGTCACAGTCTATTGGCACACTAAACCACACTATTGACATTACATTATCACCTGATAAGATTATACACAGAGTATATTTTTACACATTGGGCCTCTCTTGGAAAATGCCATTTAAGGGCAGGGTGTTTTTTTATTGTGTTATTTTAAATTGCTGATTCATTAAGAGTTTGTGGTTTAAGGATAGGCTAACCCAAACGGCTTGATCCTCAATGGTAGAAGACATCTGAGTTGGTATTTGTGGAGGATTTACAAAGAATTCAAGCATTTCAGTGAATAATGAACAAGTCATGTCACGTGGCTGTAAAATTCATAGTGTAATATAGACATTGGCTTTTTGTCAACTTGTTGACAGCCCACACAAGCATTCATTGAAATATAAACTGTACATGCACCAAGTCAATGCAGATAAAAGATAAGGGTTATCAGAATGTGTCATTTTGATAGAAATCCATGTCTACGTGTGGGTTTGCTAATATCTACAATAGTATATTGTCAATCTGAAACATACTGACCACACTGCCCTTATTAATTACAGGACCCCTGTGGTCAAATATTTTCTATGTTTTTTAAATAACAATACTTGACAATGGAAACATGTTTTTTAAAGCAAGAAATAAACACAGCATTTTCATTTTCCAAGTGTTGCATACACTTATACTTTTTAGGGTTCTATTTTTCTCTGATTAGCTGCCACATTCACATTGTGCAGGTAGATATTTCCTCTGCATTCAATGCTTCCTTCCACTTTAGGACATAGATCAGTATTAACTAACTCTGCAGTATACTGCAGTATATTTGCTTGCAAATATATATATACACAGAGAGAGAGATGTCCGGTAGCACCCGGCACTTCTCGGCTACCCCTCACCACGTTATTCCACTTGTCCGACAGTGCATTCCATAGCTGGAGGGCCATGGTTCTTATCACTAATTGGATTGTTTGACCATTGGGAGAGGGCCCCTCCCACAAATACCAGATAACATTCTTTACCTGGCCACTTGTGCTCGGGTCCCTCTCTCACCCTGCCTCTACCGTGGGCGGGACCCTCAGCTGCTTTATACACAGTCAGTCCCTCTCTAGCTCCACCTCTTCCTTAGGCGGGGCTCTCTGCAGCTTTATAAGAGCTTCCTGTTTGCACCTCAGCTCATTTAGCTTTGTGTCATGCAGGGTACAGCTGCTCCTGTTTACGGCTCCTTCGCTAGTTTTTTGGCCTTTTTTCTCACTTGAGCCGTTTGCACCTCATTCTGACTCTACGTCCTGCAGTATGCTTCTCAGCTCTATCGTCTAACTATGCCTGTCCATTTTTATTCACCTCTCTCTGCCATTCTTAGCTCTTTTTTCAGCACCTGTGCATATCTCCTCGAAGGTAAGTTATCCTGACTCCCTTACTCTTTCCTGCTATAGATCTGAGCCTGAACCTACTTGTCTATGTCCTTGTCTACTTCCAAAGTAGCACTTTGGCTTCCTTAAGCCCCATTCATGTGGTTTCTGGCCCAAATCTTCTAAGCATCTACCCTCTTTACGCTCTCTTATCTGCCTTTTTTGGGCACCACTTCTATCACCTCTAAAAATACTATGCAGAGCCTCCTGCCGTGCAGATTCTGGCTCCTTTTCTTGTCCGAAAGGGCACTCTCATTGCTGGAGAGCGATGGTTCCTCTCGAGGTAAGTTATCCCAACTTCCTTACGCTTTCCTACTATAGACCTGGGCCCAAACCTACTTGTCTATGCCACTTGTCTACGTCCAAGGTGGCACTTTAGCCTAGCCTTATTTATGTGGTTTCTGGTCCAGATCTACTAAACGTCTACTGTCCTTACGCTCTCTACTCTGCCCTTTGCCTTTGCTAGGCATCATCATACTCGCAAACCCCACAGCACCCCCGCCATGACTCCTTCTCCTAAGTCTTAAACTAACCCTCTCGACGTTCGCCGCTAATGTTTTTACATGTATTGCCTAATACACTTCCCCTCCAGTAGCCTCCTCCTCAGTCGCTGCGGATCCCAGGGTTACCAGCAGTTCTTCTCTCTCCTCTGAGACCCACTTTCAGGTCACTAGCAACCTTATCTGTTATCGCTGCTGTACCCGGGCATATCAGCAGTCCTTGCTTCACGCAAGGACTCATCTGGCCTTCTGAGCAAGCCGGATGTCTGATAGCACCCGGCACTACTCGGCTACCCCTCACCACGTTATTCCACTTGTCCGACAGGGCATTCCATAGCTGGACGGCCATGGTTCTTATCGCTACCTCAATCGTTTGAATGTTGGGAGAGGGCCCCTTCCACAAATACCAGATAACATTCTTTACCTGGCCACATATATATATTTATATGCATATGTGTGATACAGTAAGCATATGCTTAAAAGGAGCCATGTATAACATTTTATTTTGGATTTAAGAATAAGATACATTGTATTCTCATTTGCATGTCCCCCCCCAGTCTCCCAGAATGCAGTACAATGACTGTATTTCTGGGAAACCTGTGCGTGAAATGTTTTTTAACTTATCTTTAAACTTTCAAATGGGCTTTCTAATTGATATATATATATATATATATATATATATATATATATATATAATTTGTCAGTGTATGTAACGTTTGCGATGTTGGTCACGCTTTTGTGTCCCTCGTGCGGCGACTTAGCAAGGTGGGCAGTTGAGGCACACGGGACATAGGCTGCAATGCGAGCCAAGCGCGTAACTCTAAAAACCCGAAAAACAAACAAAATAATTTAACAAAAATAATAACACACTCACACACAGCACAATGGGATAGCCACGAAGCCTGGGAGTGCGGTTGCAAGCGAATTTGGTGTTTTTCATCAATCCGAAATCGCCTAAGCGAGGAATAAAATGGTGGATAAAAATTCTGAAACTGGATGAAAACAAGGCTGAACAAAGCCAGACAGGCGGGACTTAGAAAATACATGACAGCAAAGACCGTAATACTTACACCAACAACCCCAGGCACACTGGACTTTGAAAATAAAACCAACGGCAGTCAGCACGTAAAACGCAAACATTCAGCACACACACAGGCATGGGACGGGGGGAAGGCAATCATCGCAAAGCTGACGATGAGCGCCGAAGGTGCTCAGAGGACCAAAAGCCTCACATTGTGTGGCAAACAGCATTGCAAGCCTTACAATTTTAATCCCATCATTTCTGACGGGCAATTTCCTAGTATATATATAAATTGTAACTCAATGGCTTATGTAAAGTATAACATTTATGGGACATTAACCATAATTAGATTTAGACTCTCACATGCCTGACCTCTTTTATCTATATGCTAAAAAGAAAATAAACCAGTATTATGTAACTTTGAAGTATTTTAGTTAGAAATCCTATAAGCATTTACAGGTTAATGTAAAACAGAGTGAACATATAAGGGGTGCCTTTCTCATTCTGAATTCCATGGTTGCAAATTGAAAAATCAGTTTTAAAAGACTTTGTTCATAGATGTTGGCTGCTGGTTCCTCCCCCAGCTAGCAACGGTGTCACAACTCCCCAGTCGGCTCTCACTGCATAGCTGATTAAGGAAGTATTGTCTTTTAGGTTTCAATGCGTATAAGCCCAAATGGTGACCTCTGGTGCTATTCAATGTATATTTTTTTTCAGTTTTAATTGCAGAGACTGGGCTATTGTGAAATGATTGACAGGGCTTAGCTTTCTATATTTGTTCACTTAAAGAGATATTGAATTGTCCTTGAAATATATTTAATGTACCATTAAATGAAACTCATTATCAAAAGATATATTCTTTCATCTTCAAGCCAACTGAATTACAGCTTATTTTTTTACATGCAAATCTAGACATCATGGTGCACCAAGAATTAGCATTCTTGCATGGTTTCATGTATGGAGTCTGGAGCAATTACATAGCTCAGGAATCAAGCAGCATAAACTATAGACAGGATATATAATATAAATGACTAAGCTCTTATCTGTCCGGTGGGGATAATATGTCTGCTTATAACTATCTGGGGATGGCAACAAAAGCCTAGTTACCAAGTTTTTGGCAAGAAGTGACAGACTGATGCCAACACAACTGGTAGGTTGTTGTGGTAACTGCCCTTTTGTAATGTATTCTTATTCCAAGCAATATTTTATATACCTATACAACATTTCCTTTATTATTTATTGCAGTGGTCTACATCATGGGTTTAGGAACTGGGGGGCATGAGGGGGACAACCCCCCCCTCCCTCCACCTCCAGATTTTCTCAATGTGTGTGTTTATGTGTAGGGAAGCAGTGGTGTGGTATACTATATGCGGTACCCCCAGATTTTCGTTGGCTCCTACACCCATGGTCTGCATATATTACCCCTTCTGGATAGCGACCTTGTAGTGGTGAAGCGGCTTGTGTGAATCAATTAAACTGTGAGCTATACCATGTACGGTCACTTAAACTGGGAAAGCATCCACTTGCAATCCACTGGAGAGGAACTGGCAATCCACTCCAGTGTCTTTGCCAAGATATGGATAAGCACAACCAGAGAAATAACAATGAGTGTGATGTGCTGCAATCCATATGGTAACAGTCGGACACGACTGTACGACTTAACAACAACACATTACACATTTTGACAATCAAATGTCAATCAAATTATCAAATATAGCTGATAATCTTTGTATGAGGTATTGGATAGAAGGTATTTATTGTATTTATTTCCATGGCAATGTAGTATTTTTATTCAATGAGCTTTACATATTACAACATGCTACATCATTGTTTTGGGATCTAAATGATTCCATTTTTGTAACACTATTTGTTCTTAACAGTGAGCTTTATACTTTAAAGTTATATGCAAGTGAGCTTGGTTATTAATGCGTGTGATAGAGGAGAATTAGTAGTGTAAGAGAAAAAATGTTTGCATGAAAAAATAAACATTTAAACCGTTACCCTAAAGTTTGCTGAATTTCTTGCATTTGCTAACTGATTTCAATCAATGTTGTCACCCCCCGAAAATCCCAGGGAAAATTAGCATACATAATACAATGTATCTTTATGGTCTGTGAATTGAGCTGCACTTTCCTTTAGATTCCTGTAATACCCAGAACAAGGTATGTGTCCCTTCATTCACTGATTGTTTTACCTACGTCCCAGGTGATACTTTCCCCAGCTCCGGTGAATTGCCCTTGTAAACCCCTCAGCCTTCCGTGATTTACCCAATCACTCCCCCAGCCTCTGTGAATTGCCCCATGATCTCCCCCAGCCTCAGTGAATTGCCCCGTGACCTGCTCCAGTGAATTGCCCTGTGACCTCCCCCAGCCGCAGTGAATTGTCCCGTGCCTCCCACAGCCGCAGTGAATTGCCCCATCACCTCCCCCCAGCCCCAGTGAATTGCCCTCCAGCCTCAGTGTATTGCCCTGCGACCTCTCCCAGCCCCAGTGAATTGCCCCATAGCCTCCCCCCGCCCCAGGGAATTGCCCCATAGCCTCCCCCCGCCCCAGTGAATTGCCCCATCAACTCCCCCAGCACCAGTGAATTGCCCTTCAACCCCAGTGAATTGACCCATGACCTCCCCCAGTGAATTGCCCCTGTAACCCCCCAAACCCCAGTGAATTGCCTGGTGACCTCCCCCAGCCCCAGTGAATTGTCCCGTGACACACTCACCCTCAGACACACTCACTCTTACACATACTCAGACACTCACACAGACACACTCACTCAGACAGACATACCCACATCAACATACACACTCACTCACACAGACTGCAATGAGTGTCGAGGACCGTAAAGTAGAGGAGGGGGGGAGAGGATCGCAATGACCACCGAAGGCAAAGCCACTCATCGCAGCGCCAAAGGCGCTCATTGCGAGGCCCCTAAAGTACAAGGGGGAGAAGCTTGCAATGAGCCCTGAAGGCAAAACAGCTCATTGGAAGCCCATAAAGTAGAGTGGGGAGAGACTCGCAATGAGTGCCAAAGGCGCTCATCGCAAGGTCTGCAAGTTAGAGGTGGGGAGAGCCTCTCAGGCTTCAAATTTTATAGCCGTCATTTTTGACAGGGAAGTTTCTCATGCCGCCACACACTCTCACGCCGCCACACACTCTCACGCCGCCACACACTCTCACGCCGCCATACACTCTCACGCCGCCACACACTCTCACGCCGCCACACACTCTCACGCCGCCACACACTCTCACGCTGCCACACACACTCACGCCGCCACACACACTCACGCCGCCACACACACTCACGCCGCCACACACACTCACGCCGCCACACACACTCACGCCGCCACACACACTCACGCCGCCACACACACCCACGCCGCCACACACACCCACTCACTCACTCACGCAGACACACTCACATAGACTCGCTGGTGCACGGTCCGCCACCGCCTCTCCCTCCTCCTCCTCCTCCTCCCTCCAGTGATGACTTCCGAAATCGAAAGCAGTGGTGACGTCACTGCTCTTTGCTGATTGGCTGAAAAGCCAGTCAGCTCGTGCATTGCACAGTTAGCTTGGGAAATGTTTTACACAACCGTACCCTATAGCTCAGCGGCCGGTTCTGGGGGTGCCTACATCACCCCCAGCACAAAAATTATTTTTTTGCAAAAATAGTTTGCTTTTTTTCATGCAAACATTTTTGCTAGGTGGGTTATAATGTACATCTATAAGATGCATTCATAACCTACCTCACTTGAATATGCCTTTAACATTAAAAATGAAACATTTTATTCATGAAGCAATAAAGAAAATGAAAATGTGAAACATCTTGTATATGTGCATATTTAGCTTGGTTGGATTCCAGTCTAGCTATGTTGCCGTAGGAGCCATCAATCGCCTTGCGTGTGATGTTTTTCACAGGCCAGTTGAGTGCCCGAACAAACACGTTCATTGGGTTATTCTCTTTCTTTGAAGAAATGTTGGGTGACTAATGCCAATGTGCCTGAGTACATAGGACCCTTTTGAATTTCAAGCCCATAATTACATGGAACCCGACATTTTGGCTGCGAGTTACAAATTTTCTACATATCTAGGTGTATTCAATTGACTCAAGCCCGCAATTACATGCTCACAGACCCAACACGCAAACCATGAACACCTGTACGTAGCATTTCAGGACATGATCATGATTAGTTAAGCAAGCCTGTATGTTACATTTTAGACAGAGCGGGTCCTATCTAGTACTCATATAATTATTTGATACATTTCCCATTTATGGTTTTGAAGGCATTTGTGGGCTTGTTGAGTTATTGTAATTGAATATCGATTTTGCATCTTTAGCACTGGTAAAATTTGCGGACTTGAAACGTCAAAGGAGGAGACAGGATGGAGTTACATTTTTGACAACCGCAGTACTTTTGAGCCTGTAACTCGCAATTGGAATGCGAGTAGCTAAAAGTAGCCAATTGAATATCATTAACATTTATGGGGTCATGTAATTGTGATTTGGACAATTAAATAGGGCCCATAGTAACCAGTAGGATTTTTTCTGGCACACATGTACATTACGTTCGAATGTGAAGAACACAATTTCTCTAGAGGGGCAACATGCATTTTGAATAAACAGGCATATTGTCGAATGGCACCAATGTTTTTGATTGGGTAATCTGGGGGTATGTTATACTACTTTCATACATAAGGATGTTGACATCAGCTCCCAATTTGAAGGTGAACTAGCTAGTGGTCTATTTTTGCAGCAGCTGGGTTGTGATTTCACCCTATGTCCTTATTGTAGAGGAACATTGCTTTTATTTTACACTTCATAAGACTGCTAAACAATATGGGTTTTATTACGGTTTCACTGTATATCACTATGGGTGTATTTTTATGTTTTTTTTAGTATTACCCAATAAAAGTTATTTTTATCACTATTTTGATACATATAAGTATCAGAATTTTCCCTTTCTAGATAAGGGCTGTTTTTTAGGTCTCCTTTGGTACCTTATTGAAATATTTATAGTGTGTTTAGCAGGTCAGGAGATCAGGAGAAGTAGTATTATATTGAATCAAGTATTATGGAAACCACTGAACCCAAATCTATTGTGTAGCACCTGGGCCAACTAAAGGGCAGAGATCTGTCACTACTGGCAGAGGCTTGGGTTAAAAGGGGAATCTTAATTATTTATGTGTTGTGATGAGTCATACAAATTTTGAACAGGAGCAGGCAAGGCAGCAGCAGTGGCAGTGAGCATCCGCTAGATGGCACTGCCGATATTCTGGTGCCATATCATGGAGTAAAGGCTTAGGTAAACGGTTTGGGTGAGGGTTAGGGTGAGGGTTAGTTCAAGGGTTAGGCTAACATTATAAGCTTAGAGCTTCTCTCACATATTGGCAAAAATATCATCTAGCGGTTGGAGACCGCACTGCAGCGGCAGACCTGTCCCGACACCATAACAGGAAAGATTATATATATATATATATATATATATATATATATATATATATAGTCATGCACAGATGGTGAAGCAATGAGTTAAATGTAAATTGAAATAAAATAATGTGTGGGCACCTGTGATTGCATGATTCACAGCTCTGTATCTTCATTATTCAGTTCCAAATGGGTCAGAAAGAGTATTTTGTCATTTTATCTCACTCAGTCATCATTTAGTTGTTGCTAAATATAATTGTGGTTGATATGAAAAAGGTATCTACTGAACAAAGGCAAAACTATTCTGTTTTTTTGCAAGGCTACAAAGTAATTTCATTTGGAAAATAACTTAAAATGTTTGCAAAGTAAGTAACAAACTAACAACAGCAGCTGTGTGAGCCACACGCATAAATAATTTTAAAGAAAATGTAAATTTAGCTTGCAGGGGAGGAGCTAGTCAATGGAGGGCCCTGGGGCAAAAACATTTTTTGGCCCCCCTCTGCCCCTTCTGATCCTCCCCTTTTTCAAGAAAAGTTCTTCATAAGGTAAAGGAAAGATGAACATTTTTTTCTTTTCTCAAGCATCCTATGTTACATCTATATTAAAATGAAATGACACTTGCTATGGCACCATGCCCTTTCAGACTACCAGCAGCTTACTTGTGGTGTGACATCATCATGACTGGAACGGAATCATGAGGAACAGCATCTTTAAGAAACATTCTTTCATTAATACACAGGTTAAAATATTGTATGTTTATTATACTGAAATAACGCAACTACTTTGGAGGATACATATCAAGTGTGAGTGTCTGCTGTAGAGTTATTAACATAACTATTGGTGTAATATGATGACAGTTAACTGATGAGAGACAACCATAAAGGAAACACAAAAATGCTAATCATTTCCTATTTATATAATGTTTCTCATACTGTATTACCTTACATGTGTTACCATCTGAATATATGTTAATGCATATTTTTAACAAGAATAAAACGTTTATACTACTGATAACTGTAGTACAGTGTGACTACTTATTTCCCCTTAAGATGCAGAAAACTCCTGTTTAACTGTTTGTGTTTAGAGTGGTAGTGGGGGCCATATTGGTTTATGACAGTGTTTGTGGCCTGTTGTGGTTATATTTTTTATTGGCACAGCCATTGTTACATGTGTGTGTGATGAAGTTAAATGATATATATATATATATATATATATATATATATATATATATATATATATATATATAGCACCAACATAGGAATGTAAAGCTGGAGTCCAGTGTAAGCTATTGTAATAGTCTTGACCATGTGATTATTTAAAGAAATTGTTAGCTACCCTAACCCTAAGTGTTCTGTATAGCCCTGCAGGCACTAGCAGTGAGCCTAAACCCTATGTGTTCAGTCTACCTCTCACAGCACCAGCTAATCCCCTTTAGAGAGTGGTTATGTGATAAGTAACAGCCATCACTAGAATTAAAAGTGTACCATTCCTTGCCAAAATGACAACAGGGAAGGGGCTACATCTAATTAAAAATGTATATTGTAGCTTTATTACTCCTCCACCAATATACCACTATCTCTCATGAGCCCATGAACACCCTCACCCCACTGTTTTTGATAAGGAGGCCCCATAGCCTCCATATAAAATATTGCCATGGGGTCCCCATTGCCCCCATGGTATTTTAACCTATGGGGTCTCAAATTATCTCCAAGGGGTCCAAATGGACCCCATGGCCCCACAATATAACCCCATTCCATGGGAGTCCCTATGGAACATCATGATATACTATCCCATAACACTAGGGGACCCCTATGGAGCCTCTATTTATCTAAATGAGGTCCCTATAGACCACCGTGGCACCTACTAGTAACCCCATACATGATGGTCCCTATGGACCTTCCTGGCATCTAACATTAATCCCTTTCTGTGGGGATCTGTAATTATATTATTCTAATTGTCTCTTTTTCTGTAATTGTTACTTGGTATAGGTAATTTTTTTTTTTTTATGTATTCAGTTACGTGTAGGTAGTTAAAGGGGGTTAGTGTCAGAGACTATGGGGGTCATTAAGGACCACCATAATGGACAGAGTACATAAGCACTTCTATGGTGGGGGTTAAAATACCATAAAGGTCATGTGCCAGAGGTTAATGGTGGGTGCCTTGTGGTTATAGGCTAGGATACCATGGTTATGGGATTACTAATAGGTTTTATATAAGTCCATAAGGTCTCCCTGGAAATAGGTAAAGGACTTATAGAGGTCTATAGGGACACCCTATTTTTAAAACGCATTTTTAAAAACGCATGTCAAAAAAGTTATAAATTGATTTGCAGGTCAGTGAGGGAAATAAGTATTTGATCCCCTATCAATCAGCAAGATTTCTGTCTTCCAGGTGTCTTTTATACAGAGAACAAGCTGAGATTAGAAGCACTCTCTTAAAGGGACTGCTCCTAATCTCAGCTTCCAAACTCTCCACCATGGCCAGGACCAAAAAACTGTCCAAGGATGTCAGGGACAAGATTGTAGATCTACACAAGGCTGGATTGGGCTACAAGACCATTGCCAAGCAGCTTGGTGAGAAGGTGACAACAGTTGGTGCGATTATTCGCAAATGGAAGAAACACAAAATAACTGCCAGTCTCCCTTGGTCTGACGCTCCATGCAAGATCTCACCTCGTAGAGATTCAATGATCATGAGAACAGTGAGGAATCAGCCCAGAACTACACGGGAGGATCTTGTTAATGATCTCAAGGCAGCTGGGACCATAGTCACCAAGAAAACAATTGTTAACAAACTTTGCCGGGAAGGACTGAAATCCTGCAGCGCCCACAAGGTCCCCCTGCTCAAGAAAGCACATGTACAGGCCCGTCAGAAGTTTGCCAATGAACATCTGAATGATTCAGAGGAGAACTGGGTGAAAGTGTTGTGGTCAGATGAGACCAAAAATCAAGCTGAACTCAACTGAATGCTGCCTATGATCCCAAGAACACAAATGTTGAAATAGGGCAACCTTTGGAAACAATGATCACAACACAGTCTCATTTGAGATTGATTTAAAAAAAAAACACATAACTGTAAGGGGCTAACGAAATTCGTAATCTTAAAAGGGCAGATGTTAACGATCTAAGGGCAGCGATACAACATATAGACTGAGACAGATTACTGATAGGTAAAAATACTAAACATACATGGACAACGTTCACATCCTTACTAAATAAACATACTTATCACCCTATACCATGTGGAAATGAAAGTAGTAGTAAATCACAACCCATGAGGCTTAACAATGAATTGAAGATGAGGAGTAAAAGACAAGCATTTCAATTATACAAACAGGAGGGGACAGAGAATGCTTTACGTAAGTACAAGGAAATCAACAAGGCTTGCAAAAGGGCTAGTAATTTGGCTAAAATCCCAAATGAAAAGTTAGTTGCAAAGGAGAGTAAGACTAACCCTAAAATATTTTTTAATATATTAATGGGAAGAAGGCTAGGAAGGAAGCAATACAAACATTACAATGTGACACAGGACGTCTGATGATTAGTGACCAGGAAAAGGCAGATGAGCTAAATAGGTTATTTTCTTCGGTATACGCAAGGGAGGTACTAGTGGTTGGGACACTGCAAGATAATGGGGCTACACTACCTTCACTAAATAACTGGTTAACGCAGGAAGAAATCCAAAAGAGGTTGGAAAAAATAAATCTTAAGAAAGCCCTAGGTCCTGATGGAATACATCCAAGGGTACTGAGGGAACTGGGCTCTGTAATAGCAAAACCATTATATCTAATTATTCAAGATTCCCTCAACACTGGGTCTCTACCAGATGACTGGAGAAAAGCAGAGTTAATACCTATATTTAAGAAGGAAGCAAGAGTAAATCCGGGGAATTATAGACCAGTGAGTCTCACTTCAGTAGTGGTAAAGCTTTTAGAAGGGTTAATAAGGGATAATATACAAGATTATGTCTATTCCAACAGGAATTATAAGTAGGAGTGAACATGGATTTGTGAAGGATAGGTCATGTCAAACAAACCTTATTAGTTTCTATGAGGAGGCTAGTAGGAACTTGGATCAAGGCAACTCAGTAGATGTAGTCTATTTGCATTTCGCAAAGGCTTTTGATACAGTGTCACATGGGAGACTATTGAGCAAACAAAGGGATACAGGAATTGCCATAAATATTTGCTTATGGATTGAGAGCTGGCTAAAAGACAGGAAGCAAAGGGTTGTGGTAAATGGAACATACTCGGATTGGACTAATGTGGTAAGTGGGGTTCCTCAGGGTTCAGTATTAGGTCCTCTCCTTTTTAACATATTTATTAATGACTTGGAAGTGTGATTGGAGTGTGGTGTTTCCATTATTGCTGATGACACAATGCTGTGCAAGGCAATTCAATCAGAAAATTATGTACTTTCCCTCCAAAGGGATTTGCATAAATTAGAGGAATGGGCATCTTAGTGGCAGTTGAGATTTAATACGAATAAATGTAAAGTTATGCATCTGGGAAGGAAAAATAGCCATGCAATTTATAATCTTAATGGAGCAAATCTAGGGGTATCAGATATTGAAAGGGATTTGGGAGTACTTGTGGACAACCGCCTAGGTAACGGTGCTCATTGCCAAGCAGCATCTGCAAAGGCATATTAGCATGTATTAAGAAGGGTATAGAAGCAAGGGAAGCAAATATAATTCTCCCACTATACAAATTCCTAGTAAGCCCTCATTTGGAATATGGAGTACAATTTTGGGCACCACTACATAAAAAGGACATTTTAGAGCTGGAAAAAGTACAGAGAAGAAATTAATCTGATCGCCAGTATCTGGGGTCAGGAAGGAATTTTATATATTTTTCCCTGTTGAGACAATTTTCAAAGTTTCACTGGGGTTTTTTTCTGTTTGCCTTCCTCTGGATTAATTAACAATAAATCTGTGGATGTGGAAACATTATGCTTTGGGGGTGTTTTTCTGTTAAGGGGACAGGACAACTGCACCACAAAGGGACGATGGACGGGACCATGTACCGTCAAATCTTGGGTGAGAACCTCCTTCCCTCAGCTAAGGCATTGAAAATGGGTCATGAATGGGTATTCCAGCATGACAATGACCCAAAACACACAGCCAAGGCAACAAAGGAGTGGCTCAAGAAGAAGAACATTAAGGTCCTGGAGTGGCCTAGCCAGTCTCCAGACCTCAATCCCATAGAAAACCTGTGGAGGGAGCTGAATGTTCGAGTTGCCTAACATCAGCCTTGAAAAGTTATTGACTTGGAGCGGATCTACAAAGAGGAGTGGGACAAAATCCCTCCTGAGATGTGTGCAAACCTGGTGGCCAACTAGAAGAAACGTCTGACCTCTGTGATCGCCATCAAGGGTTTTGCACCCAAGTACTAAGTTGAAGGGGTCAAATACTTATTTCCCTCATTGCCTTGCAAATCAATTAATAGCTTTTTTGACATGCATTTTTCTTGGGGGGTTTTGTTATTCTGTCTCTCACTGTTAAAATACACCAACCATTAAAATTATAGATTGATAATTTCTTTGTCAGTCGACAAACATTCAAAATAAGCAGGGGATCAAATACTTTCCCCCCTCATTCTCTGTCTCTACTGGTGATAAGCATTTCCCCTCCACAGGTGCTGAGACAGGGCCATTGCTTTCCCATCTCCACTTCTCCTGTACCCACTGTATGATCTGTATCTGGAGTTACCTCTGCTGATCCTTGGTTGAATCTGCAGGCATTATCTCTATCCATCTTTGGTTCTCAATCTGGACACTTCCTCCTCCTCTGCTGCAGACATCTCTTCATAAGTTGCCATCTTTCTGTCCTTTATACAGAGATCCCACCACTGCCAGCCAATGTCACGATCTGTTTCTTCAAGGGGGCTTGATATGAACCTAGTTCAAACCTAACACAGCAGAATCGTGTAGTTCTCATTCTCTGTGGCACAAAAGATGGCTTCTGAAGAGGGCAAGGCCCAAAGGTACAGGCAGAGATTACTGGATCCAGGTTACTAGTGGCCCATGGCAAGACCACTCCCCAAGTCAGGATACAATACACAGAAATAGTCTCACACTGTGGTTATGTGAAAACTATAACTTATCCTTTATTGGATTATCAAAACAACATATTTATACTCTCCTATACCACTCCCTTGTGTACCTTTGTGTATGTGTGTGATTAAACACATCTGCCTTGTAGCCTTGGTTAATATAAAAACTCTTGAGATCAAATTCAATAGATATCTATAGCGGACTAGTGAAACAACCTTGCAGCCTTATTAAATTGCGATTCAGTAAATTTAAAAGGGCTCTATTTAAAAACACAGCATATTTTTTTTACAGAAGTTTTTAGTTAGTGAACTATCCAAAAGCAAGGTCTTCACTAACTAAAAACTTCTGTAAATCAAATATGCTGTGTGCTTAAATAGAGCCCTTTTAAATTTACTGAATTGCAATTTAATAAGGCTGCTAATGTTAAGTGTTTGCTTAGGACTACTTGAAGTGCATGCTGTTTATCAAGGGTGCGGGTGCAATGAACTGCAGCTAACCTCTGTGCAGAGCATTTTTACCAATTCCACATATGTTCTATATCACATTTTCCCTCTTATAATATAGTATAACTAGGATACATAATAACCATGTACAGGCAACATATAACCACACACAATAATACATAATTCCAATGGAACAATGTCATGCTCCCTTGACCATATTCATAATTACTGGCAATGTCAGTCCTTAAACACTGAAATCATGACACCAACCTATTTGGTTGTTTAGTCGTTCAGTTGCGTCTGACTCCCGTTACTCTATGGACGACAGCACGCCAGGTGC
Organism: Discoglossus pictus; assembly: GCA_027410445.1. NCBI lineage: Eukaryota > Metazoa > Chordata > Amphibia > Anura > Alytidae > Discoglossus > Discoglossus pictus. Next base: position 149,341,353 of record CM050169.1, read on the forward strand.
AGCTCTCAGTCATTGCCCCTCTGAGCTCCATCAAGTTCTTGTTCATTGCTTCAGTGACCTCATCTACCCATCTCTGCCTCTGTCGTCCCCTTATTCTTGTGCCTGCAATCTTTCCCAGCATCAGAGGAGAGAATTTTTTCTGGGGAGTATTTTCTAGGGAATTGTGTCGTCTCATGATATGGCCAAAATATTTGAGCTTCAGCATCATGATAATACCTTCTAGTGAACAGTTTGTCGTGATTTCCTGAAGGATTGATTTATTGGATCTTTTTGCAGTCCAATGGACTCTAAGCAATCTTCTCCAACACCACAATTCAAAGGCCTCAATTCTACGGCTCTTAGACTTCTGTATGATCCAGCTCTCACATCCGTTTGTTACTACTCAGAATACCATAGTTCTAATTATGCAGGCCTTTGTTGATAGTTTAATATCTTTACTTTTTACTAACTTGTCCAAGCTTGCCATAGCTTTCCTCTCCAGAAGCAAACGGCTTTTAAATTTCATGACTACAGTCACCATCTGCAGAGATCTTGGATCCAAGGAAAATAAATTCTATCACTGCCTTCACTTCTTTCCTGTATATTTCCCAGAAAGTTAGTTTGACGTTTGCCATTTTGACGTTTGACGTTTTGACATTTCCTTTTAATGAAGATTATGGCAAACATTTGTACTCTCTTCTTTTAGCCTCATCAATAAGTCCTTTAGTTCCTCCTCTTTTTCAGCCATCAGAGTAGTATCATTGGCATATCTGAAGTTGTTGATATTCCTTCCAGCAATATTGATTCCTGCTTTGGATTCATACAGCCCGGCCTTACGCATGATCTACTCTGCATGTAAGTTGAATAAATAAGGTGACAATATACAACCTTGTCGCACTCCTTTTCCTATCTTGAACTATTCTGTTGTCCCATGTTCGGTTTTGACAATGGCTTCTTGGTCGACATAAATATTATTTAGGAGAAGTGTGAGATGATCTAGTACTTCCATTTCTTTAAAGACATGCCACCTTTTGTTTTGATCCATACAATGAAAGGCTTTAGAATAGTCTATGAAGCAGAAGTAAATGTTTGGATCTCCCTTGCTTTCTCTATTATTCAGAGGACAATGGCAATTTGATCTCTTGTGCCTCTTCCTCTGCGGAACCCGGCTTTCACATCTGGTAGTTACCGGTCCATATATTGTTTGAGTCAAGCTTGTAGAATCTTAAGTATTATCTTGCTGGCATGTGAAATGAGTGCAATTGTTCGATAATTGGAGCACTTTTTGGCACTACCTTTTTTTGGGATTCGGATGTAAACTGACCTTTTCCGGTCTATTGGCCATTGTTGAGTTTTCCAAATGTGTTGGGATAAGGCAAGTAACACTTTCACAGCATTATCCTGTAAAATTTGTAATAGTCCAATTGGAATTCAATCACCTCCTGCAGCCTTATTATCAGCAAGACATCTTAGGGCCCATCTCACTTCTCTCTCCAAAATGTCTGGCTCCAGCTCATTGGACATATTGAGGTCATCACTGCTGTTTACATCCTTCCTGTGTAGATCTTCAGTGTATTCCTGCCACCTCTTCTTTACCTGATCTTCTTCTGTTAAGTCCCTACAATTTCTATCTTTTATCACTCCCACTTTGGCATGAAAGATGGCTTTTAGGTTCCCAACTTTTTTGAAGAGATCTCTTGATTTACCCATACGGTTATCTTCTTCAATCCCTTTACATCCCTCATTGTAGAATGTCTCCTTGTCTCTTCTTGCTATCCTCTGGAATTCTGCATTCAATTGGACAAATCTTTTCTTATCTCCACTAACTTTTACTTTCCTTCTTTATTGAGTTACTTTCAAAAGCCTCATCAGATTGACTTCTTACTTTTCTTTTTTTTAGGGATATTCTTTGTTGCTGTTTCCTGGATTATGTTGCAAACTTCAGTCCAAAGTTCTTCAGGCATTTTATCTTCCATGTCTAGTCCCTTAAATCTATTATTTACTTCCACTGCATATTCACAAGGGATATTATTTATTTGGTATCTACTTGGTCTGATGGTTTTCCCTCTTTTCTTCAGTTTAATTTTCAACTTTGCAATAAGAAGCTCATAGTCTGAGCCACAGTCAGCTCCAAGTCTTGTTTTTGCTGACTGTACAGAGCTCCTCCATCTTTGGCTGCAAAGTATATAGTCAATCTGATTTCTATGTTGACCATCTGGTGATGTCCATGTGTAGAGACGACACAGAGGCTGTTGGAAGAGGGTGTTTGCTACGACCAGAGAATTATCTTGACAAAATTTTACTAATCTCTGACCTGCATCATTTTGTACTCCAAGGCCAAATTTGCCAGTTATTCCAGGTGTCTTTTGATTCCCAGTTTAGCATTCTAATCTCCTATGATGATAGAAACATCTTTTCTTGGTGTTATATCTATACTATGATTTGAATCTGTGTAATACATTGAGCATATGCATAAAAGGAGCCATGAATACAGTGGTATTGGATTAAAGAGTAAGAATGTATTGTGGACATATTTGCATGTCCCTGCCCAGTTTCCCAGAGTGCAGTGCGATAAATGTATTTCTTGGGATTCTGAGCAAATATGTTTTTTTAACTTATATATAAATATTAATTTATCACACAGTGGGTAAAGTGTACTAACATTGTCACCCATGTGAATGTTGTAACTTTGTACTTTGTATGTTTATCTATATATTTTCTCTGTGAAAATATTTATTTTGTTTGTTCTTACCCACGTCCTTCGGAGCATATGAAGTAAACTTAGAGCAAGATTTTACCAATATGATGTCCTTGGTCACTGTTCAGAATTTTTAACATTAAGGCAGAAATACATCATATATTTTTTTACATTGTAAACAGTAGTTTTACCAGGCATTTAGTGGAAATTCACCCAGCCACATAAAAAATAAGATTCAGTACATATGGATTTAAATTTACAGCAACTACTATTTCAAAGTGCAGGGCAGTGCATGGCAAGCACAAACACATAGAAAACTAAGCCACCAAAAACGTGGGAAATTTTCAAAATCATACAAGATAGAGGACAGAGTTTGGGTGCGATGGGGTGAAGTCACATTGAGTGAAGGGGTAAAAACAGAGGCATATGGTGAAATTTAGAGGCAAATGTATATAATAGGGTTTGAGAGAGATTATGAGGTTATTGCATGAGACTATTAAGAGGGGAACTTGTGAAATATAAGGGCAAATGGAGACAAAATAGTGAGGTGAACTGTAATATAAGAACAGAAGAAAAGACTAGTGATAGGAGAACAGAGAGAGGGTCAAGTAGAACACATAGAGGGTGTAAGAATAAAAGTTTGAAGGGGATAGGAAGAGCAGCAGAGGGGTAGGAAGAACCCAAAGTGGGTTATATAGCAACATAGACATTTAGGTTGAATAAAAACATTTAGTCCATCAAGGTTTCATTACTAAAAAAAATGCCTTCCTGATTTAAAAATGGCAATTGAATGGCAATATCCTACCTATTCTAGTTAACTGACATAACCTTATATGTCATTTTTTCCACATCCAACCCTTTTTGTAAGTTATATATTGAATCTGCTATCACAACCACTTTTGGTGTTGAGTTCCACAATCTGATCATCCTCAAGTGAAGAACCTTTTTCTTTAATATGAAATCTTTCTTATTCTAACCTCAGGGGGTGACCTTTTGGCAACTGTAAGCTTCTTGGCAAGACAAAGTCTTATACTGACCCTGGATGTATTTCTAAGCAGTTTTTTTTATAGAGAAAATAAGTCTAATTTGTTTAAGCTTTCTTCATAACTCAATCCCCCCATTCCCATAACTAATTTTGTTGTTCTTCTCTGAACCTTTTCTAAGCAAGTTCTTTTTTGAAGTGGTGCCCACAATTGTACTCCATAATCCAAATGAGGTCCTTACCAAAATTACACTTGCTTATCTAATCCTCTTAATGCATGCTAATATTTGATTAGCCTTTGCTGTTGCTGTCTGCAGTTGTGCACCTCTATATAGGCAGTTGTCCACAAGCACTCTTAAATCATTTTCTGTTTCTGATGGCCCTAAATGTGTTCCATTTAGATTATACATTTCCTTCAAAAATCTAAAATTGTAAATTTATCTGTGTTTGATTTCAATCTTCCAGTTTATGCAAACCCCTTTGGAGGTAAAGCACATTCTGGTGTGATTTAATTATCTGTCATAATTTAATGTCATCAATGAAAATGAGACAATTACACTCCAGCCCTACTTCTAAATTAATAGTATATTAAAAAGAAGAGGACCTAGTAGTGAACTCTGAAGAACCCCACTTACCACATTAGTCTAATCTGAATAAATTCAGTTTACAACAACCCTTTGTTTCCTCCATTTTCTATCTATGTGCAGGTATTCCAGTATCATTAATATTGTACAAAAGCCTCGCATGTGGCACTATATCAAAAGCCTTTGCAAAATCAAAGCTACTACAAATACTGAGTTACCTTGGTCCAAGTCCCTACATATCTCCTCATAGATTCTAATTCCATTAAATTGGCATGACCTATCCCTCATAATTACACCTTGACTGCTCGTTATTATCCTGTTCATGTGCATATATCTTGTATACAGTCTCTTAGCAACCATTCCAAGAGCTTCCCGACTACTGAAGGGGGACTTGAACAGGGAGAACAGTATGAAGAACAGAGAGGGGTATAAGGAGAACAAAGGGATAATTGTAAACGAGAGCAGGGAGATGAAAAAAAGACAGAGAGAAAAGATGAATAAAAAACACATAAAACTAATAGAAAGAAAAAGTTGGTGGAGAGGAAAGTAAGAGAAAAAGGGTGATAATGGGTCATATATGGGAACATGGAGGGACTTGCTTGGACTTGCTGGAGTTTTATTAAATCCAACTGGTTTATCACTTAGTTTGGCCGTTCATTGGTTTTCATGTGGTTCCCACTATACATCTAAACCAGCAGTATTTTTTGCACTACATTTGTAATATTAAGCGTTGTGCTCTAGCCACGTGGCCTTTCTGTTGAGGGCAATAAACTTACCATCCATTGGAAGCATTAGGGCCTACATCAACCTGCCTGTTTGACATTAGTATTATAATATTATAAATAAAGATAGGTGTTTATCTCCATCATGTTAAAAGGGTTGGAAAGGAGATTAACCAGAGAGTGCAAATGTTAGGACTGTGCAAAAAATAAATACATTTTTTTTTTGAATTCAATAAAAATGGTCACCATGGCTAGAAGGGAGCACTAAACTAATATAGCATTGAAAAAACACATAGATGTCTTAATTAGTTGTGGGATACATAGCCACGGGCAGTCTAATATGTACAGGAAAAAGTCAATGCTCTGCTATCAGCAGGTGTAACTGTATAACCCTGCTAAGCAAGTCTTATGCAACCCTAGGCCATTTGGAATTGTAGGCCCCCACGCCCCACTTGCAGCTCCTCCTTTCCCCTTTTTATATCTGAAATCATTAGTTCATGTGTGTATATGTATATATATATATATATATATATATATATATATATATATATATATACTGTATATACCTAAATAATTGCTAGAACATAGGCAGAGCATCAGCTTTGCACCTTCTTCTACATGATGCAGCATGAAAACTATTACCAGCATCAAGTGGGACAGCAGTGTTATATTCTAATTTTTACTTCTGTTCAGAATATACCAGGAAAAGCATATTTACATAATATATTTAACTATATGTACAGATAGATTGTGGGCCATTTAGCGTTAATAAATGATGTTGTGTATTATGCATACTGTTTATGTGTATAAATAATTGCAATATATAAAAGGTCTGTGTCATCAAATATTTTATGTACATGCATTTCAGAACCTGCTTCTATTACAGAATCCAAAAGCATGCGTTGTTTGCACTACAGTCCAGAAATCCTCTGTATGCACATATGCACTTACAGATTTGTAAAACAATATTATATTTTTACATGCCATAAACTGTCTTCAAACTGCATTCAGTTTTTTTTCTTAACTTTGAGTAATTCTAATTCCACTTATTATGTTTTGTAACTTAAAGGGCCACATTTTAAAAGAGGGAGTTTGATAATGCTGATCAGCGTGTTTCTTTTTTGAATATTAAACTCCTTGAGCTGCTTTGAATGTATAATTATCTTTGGGGTTTTGTCCCGATCAGCCAATGTGCAGCAATATAGCTGTGTGACTTATAAGTGTCTGCCAATGAGACATGGATCACGCATGTTGTCTCTGCTCACACAGAGGTATTTCCTGTGACATTCCCTGTTAGTTTCCAGTTTTAATCAAGTTGTACTAAATAATGTTTAATAAAAAATAAAAAATACCCTTTCATGTTTAAAACATGCTCTGTTGTATGAATGATATAAACATTTGCTTTCCGTGTCTCTTTAAAGGGCCATTTACCTCACTATAAATCTTAAAATTATCTTTTGTTTTTTTTAATTACACCAATAACAGCCTAAAATCTAAGGCCTTAGTTCTGTTTATAAACACACTCCTGACTGTTCCATGATTAACAGCATCTGTCCAACACCCAGCAGGAAGGCTCAGAGAGCACAAAGATTTATAGTTTTTCCTGAACTTCAGGAATGTTGCAGGAGATGTTAACCCCCAACTCGAAGTTATCTGATTCCAGCAGTCAATTCTCTGCACAGATGAATTTGTGAAGGGTTAACTCTCTTTCTGCTTATGTTCTCTGCACAGAGCTGTTGCTGTGGGTCTGTCTGGGGACCGCCAGTGACACATGTAAACAGAGATTTTATTTATGCATTTTTCTGTGAAAAATGCACATATTTAAAAAATTCCAATAGTATTTCACATGTTTTAGGAGAACTGTACAGTGATCTGCTGATGATGAAGTAACTGGCCGTTTAACTGATCAGCATATTCCTATATACTGTAATTCTCTCATGCAGTTCTGGATTGCTGATTTTTTTTATCACTATGACATTACTGTGTTTATACCTTGAAATATATTTAGCCTGACATTTTGAGTACATTTCAACTAATGCAGAGCATTGTGGGAAATGGAGTCCTGCTTCATTGCAGTGCAGCAAAGCACAATTGCCAGTTTTGCAAATAGACAACTGTAATCTGATATGTATTTATGCTTTTTTAAAGATCTAATGTGAATAATGGACATTTTTTTTTTAAGGTAAAACTTGGAGATGGCCAAGACTGCATATAATTGCTCATAATAGGTGGTAAATTAATGACTGTTTTTACTTTAACAATCTAATAACTGAACACTTTAAGAGCCACTTTTCGCTAATATTTGTACTAAAGATACATACATACATATACATGAATATAATATTAATTTCATCTGTGCACCACCCAAAAACAGCTGCAACAAATGTCATAGAATTAGGTGACAGGTTTTGTAGGAAGTGGGAGGAATTCATCACCATTGTTTTAAAGCAATCTCAGATGTACATTTTTCATGTATATAAAACCACAAATTCAAAATCAAGCAAAAGCTAGTTATCCTATGGTATAGATATAAAATTAGTTTAACAATATTTTATATCCAAACCTAACCGCTTACACCTCAAACTCCTATGTGGGCATTCTCATGCGAAAAAGCTATTTTCACACAGATTTGAATTACATTTATTTATTAAGCCCTTATCACATATCACAAGCGTGAAATAATCACGTTTTTGGCATGATTTGGTCCCAGCTGTGCAAGTCCATGTGATCTCTGAATGAAGAGAGTACAGGATATATATTTTCATGCTATTAATTAAGCTGTTAGTTTTTAAATAACCTACTACATCATCAAAATGTGTTATTGTCCTAAAAATATATATTTTATTTTTTGGTAAAAGTGCAGGATTTAGTAATTTGAAGAAATTTGAAGTAATTGGAATTAAAAAGTGATACTGAGATTATTATAGAAATGAAAAGTACATATATACATTAATAGTTACAGCTGTTTGAGTAGAATTGTTATAGCTGAGCTTGAAAGTTAGATATGTTAAGCATATAGTAGATTACATAGAAATCCTCCTCCTGAGAAACTATCCTTATCTGAAATGTTACTTAAATTTCACAGTGGAGAATGATAAGGATGAAGAGAATGCCCAGCTGATTAAATCATATTAGTCATAGGATTTTTTATGTGTTAAAGCCTTATCATTATTGTTATGTATGCCAACTGGAGATGCTATGTATGCTTAACATGCTACAATGAGGGCTAATACTTAAAATATTGAAATTTCAAAATCAGTTATCTAATACTCCTGGTCAATTTTATAATAACAATCAAATGTAATAAAATATATGCATACATCTAGTTCTCATTTCTGCAATAACTGGGTCACTTTAATGGGCAACTGGAATCCTACATTTAAATTATGCACTTAGCAATGAGCATAAATTGTATAAAAAGTAAAAAATACAATATTAAATTAGTTATTATATGTAACTATGGTAGTATTTGGGAAGGGCTAGCATCTATGTAGTAGTCACACCAGAAAACATGCTAATTTTGTGTAATTGCTTTGCTGTGCAAGACATCAAAAAGGGTAAGTTAATGCTGATCTGTTTACACTGACTAATTGTCATATAATTCAGCCATGAACTCGGTAACATTCAAACTACATTTAGCTGATATGGGCATTGTTTAAAAATATAGTATTATACTAAGTTTAGGGTGAGGAAGAGTGTTTTAAGTTGAATAATGACTGTTACCGAAATGCAGCTGAATAAAAAGAAATTTATTCTGTGTAAAATATCCACTCTAGCTTTCTTTTATCTCCACAGTAAAGATGGCTAATGGTTAACATTTTCTCTGCTATTTCACTCCTCATAATAATGAAATACGCTTAATCAGGTTAACAAAATGCTGTCCTTAATGACTTGAGAGTCTAAGAATATATAGTCTCAATAGGTAATATCAGAATAATCAAAAAGTCCAAATGCACAATGTTCTCCTTGTAAAGAGATGAGTCTGGATGGTTTCTATAAAAACAAAAAAGAAGACAACACAACAAATACTAAAAAAGTTTTATTGTGCAAGACAAATACCAGAATACCTGCTAGATAAAAAAACATATATACCATAAATATACAGATACAGCCGGGAAAGACCCTTAACAAAATTTGCATGTTGATATCAATTGAACACCAAATGAGAGGGGGTTAGAGTATAGCCAAAGAAGCAGAAGGAAGTATTATAGATGTGTCCTGGTTATACACAAAATACATTTTACCTGCTCAAGATTAAACATGAGGGAAAATATATGAAGAAAGGACAATTCTTGATAAAAGTAGAAAAGAAAACCAATGCTTTCTATATTTTCTGCATTCTGATACTATAGTATGATATGCAACTCTAATGATTTGAATGGAAAATAGATAAGAAGTTGTTTTCTCAAATCAATAAGAAAACAAAAAAAACACAGAGTAAGTTTAAAGCGTTCTGTATATATAAAGTAGTAAAGTTAGTTGTTGATCCATCCAGATTTGCCAGCTAAATAGTATATTATCTTTATCTTTACACAATCAGCTATAAAAGGATACACGTATATGGTGGACATACATTCATCACACCTGTATCTCCATATTGGCTCGATTACTTGTGTTGCTTGATTCTTCCAGGTATCAAGCTTCTAAAGCCACTAATAATGCATCCCGATTTAAAATCACACGTGGCCAGAAATACATGCTACCACAGTATCTTGGGTATTTTCCATTAAACTATTTCAGGATTAACTTGTCATTAGTCATGAATAGGAATAGCTTACTAAAAGCTGGCTTTAAAACATAATCACAGAGTGGTGGGTACTGAAATTTTGTTGATCGGCTATCCAGTTGGTAACCCTTTTAGTAGAGTGGTTGCTAAGCAGCTATTTCGTGTCAAGATATAGTGCAACTAAAAAAAAAGAGAATCTGGATGTTGATTTCTGAGATGTATGTCCAAGAGTCCATATATATGTGCATAGGATATCAGCCATCACCTATATGACAGGTTGGCTGTGACATTATATATACCTAATTTATTATGCACAATCTTACAAAATGTATTATAATCAGTTATGCTATGCTTATGTCTATTTCCTATATTAATACACATGAATAATAAGAATATCTCAATTATAATGACATATACTCACAGGCACACAATAGAGAAGCTTAGAAAGACTTGTCCAAATGAATTTTGGAAATTTGGAAATACTTGTCCAAATGAATGCAAACTTCCAGAAGATGGAAACTACCAGATGTGCAAGTCAGGTTTCTGGAAGAGACACAAGAGATGAAATTGCCAAGCAAGAGAGTTCCAGGAAAACACTTGCCACTGCTTAATGGACTATTCTAAAGCCTTTGGCTGTGTGGGCCAAAACAAAATGTCAAAATGTCTTAAAGAGATGTGGTACCAGACTATTTCAGCCATCTCCTGAGAAATGTGCATGTGGACCAAGAAGTCATGGTCAGAACCAAACATGGAACAAAAGAATGGTTCATAGGAAAGGAGTGCGACAAGGTTGTACATTGCCATGTTATTTATTCAACTACACGGAATTCATCATGCATAAGGCCGGGCTGGAGGAATCCAAAGTCTGAATCAATATTGCTGTTAGAAATATCAACAACCTCAGATATGCAGATTACACTACTCTGATGGCTGAAAGTGAGCAGCAACTAAAGGGCCTATTGGTGAAAATGAAAGAAGTGAAAAAGCTGGCCTGCTGCTCAAAATTAAAAATATGAAATTAATGCCAAACAGCAATCTCAGTTTCTGGCACATAAATGGGAAAGAAGTGGAGGCAGTGGCAGAGCTTATTTTGGTTTGCTTCTGGGATGGCAAGTCTGGACAAACTATTAAAAAGGCAAAATATTACACTATCAACAAAGGTCCACATAGTTAGAATATGGTATTCCCAGTGGTAGCAAATGAATGTAAGAACTGGACCATGAAGTAGGCTGAGTGCAATAGAATTGACACCTTTGAATTATGGTTGTGGAGAAAACTGCTTAGAGTTCTTTGGACTGCAAGAAAATCCAATCAATCAATACTACAGGAGATCAAGCCAAACTGTTCATTGGGCAGTTTAATCACATAACTAAAGCTCACATTTTTCGGCTATATCACAAGAAGACATGTTTCCCTATAGAAGACTCTGATGCCGAGAAGAATTGAAGGCACACAAAAAAGGGGACGGCAGAGGAGGATATGGAAAGATGAGGTAATTGAAGCAATAAATACAACCTTGAGGGAGCTCAGTGGCGCAGTGGGGGATAGATGTGCCTGGCAACCAAGTCAAGTTCTACAATCCATACGTTGTATAAAACATACATATAATTAAACAAACAAATTATATTTATTTATTTATATATACTTCATGCAGAAAAGTTTGGATTGCAGAACTTGACTTGTTTTTTTCCAACCTTATTTGGACCTTGGTAATCTTGGTAAAAAAAAATCGACTACCCCTGATCTAAATCCTCTTGCACTTAAAATCATACAAAGCACTATGATTTTCCTAAGGCTGTGTTTGTTTGCCTAAGCCAAGGCCTAGGGTAGCACATTTTCAGGGGGCAGCAGCCTGCATGAAGATGCAAAGCAGTTAATTAAAATATATTTGTATATGCACAAAAGTGTCTGTATACTGTGATATTTCTGTCTGTAAGAGCACTTTAACTCTCTCTCTCTCTCTCTATATATATATATATATATATATATATATATACTGTATATATATATATATATATATATATATATATATATATATATATATATATAGTACATAAGCACACAGAAACTTTTAGATATGGAAAGCAGAAGCTGCATTTGGGGGCGTATAACCTAAATAAGCCAATGATTTTTCCATTAAAGTTCAGAATTCTGTTTGTAAAAGAAGACAGACTAAACTGGTATACTCATGCTGTTCTTTATTAATAAAAGCTGCCAAACAATTTATAAGCCACAGTCTCCTGCTGTTGTAAAAAAAACTTTGATTCATCCAAATTTCTGAAATGATCTGCTGAAATCCTATTTGAAACCAAATCTCTGATAAAAACCAAACGTCTGCAGTGTTTGATTTACATACCACATGCAAAATTATGTAATGTATAGACAGCACTAAGCCATGTGCGTATCCAGGAACTAAAGTGTTGGCTTAGAGTTAAAAAGGGTCATTTATCAAAGCGCCCCCTCTACAAACATGGTTCAATGTAGAAAATAATACCAGATCAAAGAAAATGCTTTAATTACTTTCAATGGGAATTTTTCTTTGAAAAAGAGTGGCGAGAGGAAACCTTTAACAAATCGTTTCTAACGTATTCTATTCATGGCAAAACTCAGATACAATATATTCAATGTTGGAACTAAATATATTTATTTTAAGTAAATATATAATAGAATATTTATCTTGAATTTTCTTTGTGTCCGAGAAACAATAGAGATTGACGTTTTTGAAGCATAATTAATAATGACAGTTACACACATGTTTAAAGTGAAACAGAACAGAGGGTCTAAAATTTCCAAGGGGATAAAGTAAACTATTCCAGAACTGAGGGGCCAACATGAAAAAAATAGAACGGCCAGATCCTTTATGAGGCCTGCGGATAGTTACCAGATGTTTGGTGGATGATCACAGTAAATGGGGAAATACTGGTAAAAAAATGGAGGGGAAAGAAACTGCTGGCACTGATTTGCCTGCCCTGTGCCATATCTGTATAATGTCCCCCCACTGGGCTGGCATTACTTTCTTGTTTGAGCTTTGCTTTTGAAGGTAATTAAACCAGTGTGAATTCCAGGGTCAGTTCACATTGAGAAATCCATTTTCTTACTTAATATTACAGAAAAATTAGGGAACAGAGGTTTTGCAAATTCTGACCATAAAATGGATATTTTAAATGGACACAGGCTCCATGATTTCTGTAGACATTAAATTAAATAGTTTATGTTATTGAGCAATTACCTGTAGTATTTGTTGTTTTGTTCTATTTATATGTGTATATGGTTTTCTTTATTGTTTTTTTTACTTTTTGCTGCAACATTTTTCATGTCCCTTACATCTAGAGAACACTTGCCATGGGACAAGGAATTGGTGCCTGTTGACCGGGTGTAATATTTGCTTTGAGCATTTTTTTTATTTATAATCATGTGTGAGAGCATTTGTCTGCATTTAATAAGTGGTGTCCGTTTTACATACTACACAATGATGCTGTTTGCACATTTTTTTGTACTTGTGTATTGGAGTTGAACTATCTCCTAATGTGAGTAGCCTCGTCCCATGAGTTACCAGTAGAAAGAAGAAAAGAATATAGCTTAGCTTTTCAAGAAGACGTAGAAGTCTTACAGTCCAGATGGATTGACGGATTAATGAGACACCACTTTAGAAACAACACTCCAGTCAAGATGTGTAAATCACACTAATTCTCTTTTTCTATTGAGTATGTTTTGTTTGCTCACCATTTAGTAGGTGGCTATTTACCATTTAGAGTTAGTTTAAGAGGATATATAAGGTACAAAGTCAGTTTATTCTGACTTTCTTCACTTCTTCTGTACATTATGTCATTTAAGTTTTGGCAAGATAAAAAATTTAATAAAATCAAGTGTGGTTACTACAAAGAACAAGGAATGCCTTATAAAATCAAGGAAATATTGTTACATACATCTTGGAATCAAGAGGGTAAGAGTTTTCATGTCTCATGAGATCTGTATGTGAGTTGCAAAGGATGACTTGGTTTATCAAATTGGCCTATGCAAAATAAATATATGAACAATTAATAATTAGTATAAATTATTATTTTTTGTCCTCTAGAGATCATGGTGATGGTGTCCCTTTAAACAAGAAATGCTCACACACTTGACCTAGACATTGCCTTTATTGACCCTGAAAGGTCAATAATCAATTATACCGCAAGGCTATGAACCAGTTAGAAGAAGGGCAGACATATTGATTTGATCTGCTGTCACCTTCTAATTTTCCGTGTCATTGTCACAGTGAAACTATAATCTGTACATTAGGTGAAAATATAAATTAATTATTAGTTTATTGTTGCAAATTCACCATGGTCAGGTTGCTTGAGTGAGCCTGAATTATTATTTAATAGACTTGCTTAAGCTGGAGTATTTTACAGTTTTCTGAATGAAACAATCTGAATTGTCTGGTCATTCCTGATAAAGTACCCCTGGGTTACATTTAGAGAAATACACTCGCTTTTTCACAGTCTGACAAATTGTGAATTGTTTTTTAACTATGATCTTTCATCACTGCTAAAATTGTGATTACGGTAAAATTCTAGTCATTTTTCCTGTTATGAAAGGTCAGTAGATATGCAAGCCTGAATAACTGGAGGAGCTGCAGAGTACTCCAGGGTGTCCAGTTGTGGTGATTTGTGAGGGTTACATGCAGGTGAAGTGGGACACCAAATGTAAGTCTTATCAGGATATAGAAAGTACCAAAAGCAAGAGCCATGAATGAATCTGCTCACCAGATCCCTCATCTTAAGTAGAAATGCATGTTTAATTGGTTCATCAGTGGGGAAGTGAAGCATTCAATCCGGGCAAGCACTTACATACATCAAGCAAATGCACATCCCCTCCTAACATTACTCACAGCACATGAAGCATGCAAGCGATCGAGAATGAGCTTCAGGAGCCATGATGGAAACGCACTCAGCATGTTTGGTTCAGTCTCACTAATGAAAACATGGAAAATAAAGCAGATCATAAGAGAGATGAATGAAGCAGCCAAATACTGGTTGCCCTTAAACTGACACCAGCAGAATCCATTTATCTAAGCATGGCTTGACATCTATATTTCAATAAGTCTGTCTAACAGGACATGAAAGGCTTGTAACACCAGCTCCATGTGTAAGATGCTGTGGGCTGTTTTGGGAGTAGCTGAAAGGGTCATTTCTTGCATTTTTAAGTTTTGCCTGACTCAGTTAAAGGAACATAGAATTTTTTTCTTTATTGCAGAGGGAATATGATAATGTACCATATTGTGTTTTCTTTTTTCAAAGGAAAATCTCAGAGCACAAAAACGGGACCTATCCTGTTATGTGCACGCACAGGAAGCTCGCCGATGACGTCCCGTTCTAGCTGTCTCTAAGTGGTCGGTAAGTGGTTAGGGGTTTTCAGGTTAGGTTCAGAGTGTTAATGGGTTAGGTTTAGGGCCGGTAAGTGGTGTAGGAGGTGAGGCTTAGGGCCGGCAAGGGGTGTAAAGGGTTAGGGGCTTAGGGTTAGGTTTAGGGGCGGTAAGTGGTGTAGGGGATTAGGGCTAGGGCCGTCAAGAGGTGTAGGGGGTTAGGGTCTTAGGGTTAGGATTAGGGGGTTAGGTTTAGGGCTAGTAACTGGTGTAGGGGGTTATGGTTAGGGCCGGCAAGGGATGTAGAGGGTTATGGGCTTAGGGTTAGGGGCTTAGGGAGTACATCGGGACGTGGGACGCAAGCTTGCCCGGCACCGGGAAGTTTCCCGTGCCGTGCGTGCACATAACAGGATAGTTCCGAAAAACGTATTAAAAAGTTTGACTGCTCTTGAGGGCTTGCCAACCAATTAGATCTACAGACTAGTATGCTCTCTGTTACTTTCAATTAATTTTAAACAGGTTTTACTTTAAATTTTCTTTTTCAATGCAAAACAACAATCATTGTAATGTTTAAAATAATCCTTTCAATACTTGAGAAAACAGTTGTGTTCCATGTCCCTTCAATGCATTTCTCCTAAATGACTGTAAAAAGTAATAATGAAGTTGTACTCTCATATTTGTCTATTGTGCATTTAATATAGCAGGCTTTATACAATCTATACATGGAAAATAAACTGCAAAGTGTAAATTCAAATTAGTGTGTGTCTCAGTTGTAGAGCTCTGTGAATATTACATTATTTAAGAATGTCTGGGATAAGTACAAGACTTTCCTGAAACTTAATCAAAGGGATATGAAACACAATTCCTTTTGTGCATTTAGAAGAACATGCTTTTAATATTACCAAATATGTGTTTTGTATGAAAAATATTAAGTAAATTCTGTTTAAACTTCATTAAAATTAACAGGAAATGGACAGAACATAAATATGTCTGTAGATTTATGTGGTAGACAAGTATGAACCATACATCTATATAGCTACTCAATGGCTGACAATGGCAAGCCCCCCGGATCAGTTAAATATTTGATTCTCTCCTTCTTTAGGCGCACAATTTGAAAAAATAAAACTTAAAAAATTTGTTTTTTGATCAAATACCATCTTTCATATGCACCAAATAAACAAACTATTTCAAGTAAAACTTTTAGGTAGATAGGATGCGTAGCATACATCGGCATGGACCTTTTTGGTCCTTATTTGCCATCATATCTGTGCGATGTCCAGTAGTATTTTTGCACGTTACCCTAAATCATCTCTTTTCCAGCTTCTAACCATGTCCTACTGTTCTTCCATTATTCTATTCTGGAAGAAACTTCTTTCCCCTAAAATTTAGTTCAATCCATTGAATACTATATCAGTATTTTGTTAAACCTTTTGTTACGTTCTATTTCATGCAATAAAACCAGCTCTTTTAAATATATCTTATACAAATATTTGGCATCCACATCACTTTAATCTTGGTAGCAAAAAGCTACCAAGCAGTAAATGTCACATTTGTTTAGTATTGTTGTATGTAACACTCACATAGAATGGCTAATACATTAATTTATAATACACCTCCTTTATCCTCTTCTATCTCCAAAGTCAGAGGCTATTATTGAATTAAAATATGCAGTTAGGATTTTACTTCAAATATTATCCAAGCCATTGCTTCTATCTTATCTTACCCAGTTTGAAGTTCATTAACTTTTACTACTGATAGTAAAGTCTGTCACCCACTCCGTACAAAGTCTATGTTCCCAGAGACATATGAATTCCAGGAGCTCTTGGGTCAAAAGTTGACTTTGAGGTGAAAAACAAAGTACCAAGTCTAGAGAGAGAACAAGTTCATAGACATCTTTGTCTTCATTATAAGCTTTTAGTCACTTGTAAATGACTGCCCCTTGGATTATGTATCTAGAATCCAGGTTTGAGTGAGGATTAAATAAAGCCCATTAGTGAGTTATATAGCCTGATGTCTGGAAATTACGTTTTTTGACAGTTTTGATAGAATGACTAATATTGCAACTTATTCACTCATTCTTTTTGCTGTTTACAGTGACGCTGCAAGGATCAAAATACCATAGCAGAAAACCGTAGATTTTTTTCCTGCAAGTACAATGATTAGGTGGAACTTTATACATATATACTGATAAAAATCTCAGCGTTGCCTAATTTTATTTTACTTTTTGTGACAGAACAGCCAGAGCAGAGCTGGGGCACTGATAGTTATACTGTATGAAGAGGTGCAGTGCACCAGGGCCCTTCTCCTCCTAGGGGCCCCAGTGCAATTTTTGTAGAAATTCAATTACATTTTAAAAAAGTATGTAGTGTGATGGCCCACCTGTCCCACCCCAGCTCTTGTAGACCCCAGACCATACTCCAGCACCTTTTGACCTCCCCCATCCTGAGGGATTCTTACCTGTTGCCTGACTTCCTCAGTGTGAACGGAAGCCCTGGGGGGAGGAGCCAAGCACAAAGTGAGGCTCAGCTGCTGGGATAAAGAGATGGAGCATGCAGGTCAGAGGTAAGTGAGTGAAGAGGGATAGAGGGAGAGGAGGTGGGGGGAGGGAAGGAAGACAGAGAAGGGTAAGAGAAATGGAGAAGAGGTAAGAGACAGAGAGAAACAAAGAAGAGGAGAAACAAGTGTATTGGGGCCCTACCCTTCAGAAATTAAAAATAATAATATATATATATATATATATATATATATATATATATATAATATAAATACATATAATATAATTTGATATACATTTTACATACATATATATATATATATATATATATATATATATAAATATATATATATATATATACAGAATATATATATATATATATATATATATTACATATATATAATATATAATGTAATACGTATTTATTTTATGAATCAAAGCAGGCACATCATAGTGAAACCACTTCAGACAGACACTAGATAAAAGTGAATTTTAAAAAGAATAAAGGGATTGTATAGTTAGGTACAAGACATTTTTCTTTTTTTCTTAACAGGATTAATCACCCGGTGGTAACCTTACAGGCACAATGTTGTGTAATTGACATTGACAGTAAAGAACGAATGCATGTAGCAGTTAACTTAAGCTTTTTTTATTTTACTTTATGTGCTAAAAATATTTTTCCCATTATCAAGGCTAATTCCTCCAAACTACACAGTGTATGTAAATACTGGACTTAAAGGGTCATATTTATAGTATTTTTTTTTGAGAACCTGACTTCATAATGCTTTTATAGCTTTTAAGTTGTAACTAAAGTATTACATTTCGGAAGTAGACATATTGTCAAAACAGGGCCCTCCATTTTCTGCAGTATGTTAATATTGTATCTTTCCTTGTTCGTATCCCATGTACAGCGCTACAGAATATGTTGGCGCATTACAAACAAAAGTTAATAATAATAATGATAATAATAATAATAATAATTCTTCCCAATAGGATTTAGATAAGATCTGTATTTTGTTATTTTGAAAGACTGCCACTTCACACAGCCACCTGACAATAGAACAGTAATCTCTAGTGCGATAACCATCACCCTGAACCTACTATCCTAGATGGAATTCCCAAGGACACAAGCAGAGTAGAGTTAGCTAAGTATAGGATTTTCTCTAAAATGCTTTTATGCTGTTTGTTAGCTGCTAATGCTATTAGTTTGGTACATGCTTCACAAACATGCTAGATTTTTTCCAAACTACAGAAATCTTTTAAACAATAGAAAATAAAAAAAGGTTATCTAAAATATAATTCATGATATGGGGCTGTAATCCAGTTTGGGTGCTTGCCCACTAGTCCTAGACATGACGGCATATTTTGTATATCTGAGACACAGGCTTCCATCATTTTTAGTCTGGGAAGGATGAGTTCTGTGACAACTTGGGAGTCTCATTGAATATCTGTCTACCAGGCAACCAGGCGGAACTAGTGACTGTCCTTTCAAGAGACAGAGGCATTTCAGAAAATATCCCTGGAGGGTAAAATCAATAGAGTTACTCAATTTACTGATAGAAGACGCTGTCACCTTCCTTCCTTGTGCCAGTGGTAAAATAAAGGACTTCCTGCTTCTGCATCAGCGCGCAAGCGGCTATCAAATAAAAATCCATCAGGGCAAATGCACAATTTGGTGCCGTATTAACCTTCTGAATTGGATTACACACAATTGGTTTAACATTTTAATTCTCAAATTCACATAGGAAACCGTGTACACTGGCAAATGTTTAAAATTTATGTTTAACACTGAATTCTACATTACAATGTGCATGTAATCTTTATCTTCACTGTTGTGTATAAAGTAATTTAATTAATAACAATTTCTTAAATAAAAAAAATGTTATAAAAAATTTGAGAAGCGTATGGCAATGTTAACCTCTTCGATGCGGTGTGTGATGTATTGTTACAGCATAGAATTAGTGCTGTGCATTTATGGTTCAAAAAGCAGGATTTCTGATGAGTTCGCTAGGAATTTCTAAAGCCATTTGCATGTAAATAAGAAGTCTGATGGAAACATGTTATCGCATGCTGCACATGAGGTGGTTTTGATCAATGTAGGGTAAATGCATCAGGGTTCTTTTGAATGTTTGACTATAAAAATCTAAGTTATTTCAAATTCAACTTGTCTTGATGTATACTGTACTCAAACATATTGCAGGTAGGTTTTGTAAATGGTTAGTGAACTCTTGATTTTTTTTAAATTGCTTTATTTGTCACTCAATTTGCTCTGTAGAAGAGATACCGTTTTATCTCTCACATTCTCCCTCACTGTTATATCTCTCCATCTTGTTTAGCTGAAGATATGATGGGGGAGAAGTTAAAGGGGTTCTGCAGCTTTTTGCAATGTCATTATATACTGTATAACGACCAAAGTGCCTGTGTAGATAAGAAGTGCAAAATTCTTAAAAACACTTTAGTTGTATATTTACATTGCATTAAACAGCAATGAAGGTTAATTCTAAATGTGCAGGCACATTGAACAGTACTTTTTACCGATGACATGACCCATGCATGATCCATTTAGGCTAGGTAATAAAATAACGGACACAACAACTGAAGTTGGGAGAAACAGCTTTATTAAAACAATTGTAAACAACAAACCATAACTTATTTAAATGACTATTTTAGTCCTTTCTTTCCCTGTGAGGTAGGCCACCGCCCCTTTAGGCCAGTGGGCTGGGCAACTCACCTCCCGCCAAGTCATAAATTAACAATAAACAACATACAATAGCCACTTCTCCAAATTCTTTAGCCAAAATTTATATATATTTCTTTTTTTTTTTTTTTTTTTAAAGAATACTCCATTTTACATTTTTTAACAACAAATTACAGGGTGGGTGGGTGGGATTTCAGTCGGGAGACCGCGCTGTCCTGGAAAACGGCGCGAAACGGGCTTCCCGACACACCTGATTGGTTGACGGCCTCACAGGCTCCGCTGGGTCACGCAACGCTACGGGCTGACCCAGGGAGCCTGTGCAGCCTCCGCGTCATACATGACCCATGCATGATCCATTTAGGCTTGGTAATAAAATAACGGACACAACAACTGAAGTTGGGAGAAACAACGGGCCACAGCTTTATTAAAAAACAATTGTAAACAACAAACCATAACTTATTTAAATGACTATTTTAGTCCTTTCTTTCCGGGGGAGGAGCCCGGCCACGAACAGTGACCTCACGCTTTGAGCCCTGCCCAAAGCCCCAATGCTTATCTTTAAGCACGCCCTGTGAGGTGGGGCCACCGCCCCCTTAGGCCAGTGGGCCGGGCAACTCACCTCCCGCCACGGAGCACGCGTGGGACGCCTCCCGAGGCTGCGATCCCCCCCTGCTGGACATCAAAGCCAAAGCCCGTAAAACGCTCTCCCTAAACTCCAACATCATCAATTCATATCCTATTTCTGTAAGATGAACCTTATCTTTCGCGAAAAAATCATCGGCACCGACCGGTTCGAACTCCTTATAACGGATTGCAACAAAACCCTGTTTTCTTACAAAACTCGCGATCTGCTGGTTGATCTTTTGTCTAGCCTTGTCCAGACATACTGGGTCACGCGCGTTACGCCAAGATCTTCTCTTAATCATTTCCGACCAGATAAGGAACGTGCCTGGGAACTTTTTTACCCACTTCTCAACGTCTCGTCTCATGACTTTCAGCATCCGTCTCATGGGAACCGTCCCCAAATCATTCCCGCCGACATGGATTAGTATCACACTGGGCTGACCGTAACTCTGCGCGTATGTATCCAGAAGACCGTCCAGTTGCGCCCATCGCAGACCCCGAATACCACACCACCGTACGCGCAAGTCCGTGACAGGGAAGCCCAGTTGTGCCTTTTCTTCGGTAACTGCGGCTAACCTGTGGGCCCAGTACACGTATGAATGGCCCACAATCCATAGTTGCTTCTGTTCCCCTGAAAGTAGAAAGCAACACCATTACACCACTGCACTCGGCCTTACATAGGACCGAAAACGCTCCGAATCCCATCTCCCGATGTGCTTTACTGCCGCGTCGGGCAAACCAGCCTAGCTGCCTCTGTGGCAGCCCCAATGCGGAAAGAGTGTGTTCCGAAATCCGACTGCTTAAAAGCGAGCCGATGCAGTGCGCTTTTTAAAACTCTTTTGAATTGATACTGTGACAGTGCCGTTCCATCGGCGTGTACCAGCAGCGAACACCGTCCCGCCGGTCGCTGCTTAAGGTACTCCTTTACACATGCATATGGGCAACACTCCGTGCCAACCTGATGCAGAACCACTTCTCTTCCTTTTCCCACCTGGTCGGTCTTTGACCTCCGCAATTAAATTACTACCGTGCCTTCCCTCAGACAGGTATCCACTAATTGCAGTCCCCCCGAGCCGTGTCTACTGTTCGCGACTAACTCCCCTATCCTAAACGCTCCGAAGAACGCCAGGGAAAAATTCTGCAAACCACCACCAACTCCTGAGCCAATCTCAGTAACAAGGCAAATGTTATCGGCCGCCTGTTATCCGGCTTATGAAGACCATTGAACATTCCGCGCACCACCTTGCGCACTAGAAACTCCTTTGTAAGGTCCCTCTGCCCAGCAAGCTTAAACATAAAAGCCAGCGCCGTGACCTGTCTCCCTACTACAGGCTCTTGATTCGCCTTGCTCGGCGCACCGCAGCAGGTACCAAAGCAGGATCCCTATGCTCTTTTCTTCCGTCGTGGCACCACCTGCCAGTGCCACTAGACTATCCCATTTTGCCCACACGCGTCTATAAGCGGTCCATGTTGCTGGGGCAACAGACTGTCTCACGAGTCTCGTCACCTGACAGCTCCAAGCTCCCAAAGGTCCTCGGGAATGTGTTCCCCCAGGGCGTTCGCATGAGGAGCAAGCGCCCTGAAACGATCCTCCTGAAACCGAGAAAGGGCGTAAGCAATTCCGTTATCTACTACTGGGACATGCCTTGCCTGAAACCATATGTTCAGGCGAAGGCAACATAGCACAAGATGCCGGAGCAATCTTATCACCGGTACAGATGTTGCCGTGATGTTGTTCACGGCCTCCACCAACCCCATATTATCCGAATGGAATATGACTCGCCGGTCCCTGAAACTCGCACCCCATAAGTGAACCGCTACCACCATAGGAAACAGCTCGAGGAATGTGGGGTTCTGCGTTAGACCCACCGCTTCCCATTCCTCTGGCCCTTGGAGATAAGCCCCACAGCCAACCGGTCCGGACCCGTCAGTGTGGAGTTCTAGCTCTGCGTTGGTGGCGCCCTTCTTTTGAAGAAGCACCCGCCCATTAAATTCGGCGAGGAACACTGACCATACCTTCGCATCATCCCGCATAACCCTGGAGACTGTTAAGAAATGGTGCGACTTCGCAATCCCTATAGTTGCGAGTGACATCCTCCTACAGAATATCCTCCCCATGGGGATAATTCTGCATGCGAAATTCAACTTCCCTAATATCGATTGCAACCTCCGCAAAGATACCCTCCGTGCGCCTTGTAGCTCCCTGATCTCCGCTTTCATGTCCGCCACCTTTTCCAAGGGAAGACTGCACTCCATTTTCTTGGAGTCAATCCGAATCCCCAAGATGGTCAACTGCTCCGTAGGGCCCTCTGTTTTGTCGTGGGCCAGCGGTACCCCAAAATCTTTACAGATTTCGGTGAAAACCTCCAACATGAAACGGCAAGCGTCGTTTCCGGCTGGACCAACGAAAAGGAAATCATCCAGGTAGTGGGTAATACTCCTGTACCCGGCTTCGAGGCTCACAACCCAATGTAAAAATTTGCTGAAAGCCTCAAAGTAAGCACATGATATTGAGCATCCCATGGGTAAACATAAGTCGACCAAATAACTTCTGTCTATGAAACACCCTAGCAGCCGATGGCTCGACGGGTGCACCGCGAGCAATCTGAATGCTGCCTCGATGTCCACTTTCGCCATAAGCGCCCCAGGGCCCGCCCGCCTAACCAAGTCGACCGCCCGGTCAAATGACTCATAAGCCACAGTAGCCTGGTCTTTTGATATGCCATCGTTTACCGACCGACCTCTGGGATAAGAAAGGTGTTGTATCAACCTAAATGTACCCTTCTCCTTCTTGGGGACCACCCCAAGTGGAGACACGATCAAATCCGGAATGGGCGGGACCATAAATGGCCCTGCCATCCTACCCAATTTTACCTCGTTGATAACCTTAGCGTGAGCTATCCCTGGGAATTCCCTGGCCGACTTCAGATTTGGGACAAGGAAACCCTGAATGTCAATCCCACATGGAATACGGAATCCTTCTCGGAAGCCGTCCGCCAGAAGGCGCGCGGCTTTGGCGGTGCCTGCCAATTTACCGTAGCGTTTTAGCCACGGCAGCATGGCGGGGAGGCGTATGGGCGTCCTGCCCTTTTGCAGGAGGTTCGCCCCTGCCTCCATCTTTCGGTCTACCGTATCTAGACAGGGGGTGCTCCCCCCCGCAATTTGAACATGCGTGTTTAAACCTGCAGTTCGGGGCCCATCTACAGACCCCCTCGTTGTATGCGAAACAGGTCTTGGGACCTGTTCCTGGGGCGTGGGTGGGGCCCTTAGCTCCACCGGCCCCGCTCCGAAAGGGCGTCGTGACTCTCATGGGTGTCATAATGTTTAAAAATATGCCACCGCTTTGTCACTCCACGCCATGCTTGGCCTTGAGGCCAAGTATTGCCGGAATTCCTCATCGTACCGCCACCAGGCTGTACCTCCATAGACTTTGTGAGCATTGCGAATTTCGTCTATGTAAACAAATAATCCCGAACTCTGTTCGGGGTGTCGCTCACATAGTACGCAAGCCCATATGGAGAATGCTTGCAGCCATGTATCAAACGTCCTAGGTAACCTGGAAAAAGATTTCCGCCGCTCGTCCCCCTCTCTGGGGCCCCTCTCGGCCATATCCATTTGCCTAGACATGGGGAGAAGGGAGAAAAACTCTATAAATTCCCTCCTCCAGATCTTTTCCTTAACCTCCCGGGTAAGGTGTGCCCCTAAGTTATCCAACGAGCACAAGACTATAGGTCTCATGGCTGTGTCAGTAACCCCTGCATTGGTACTGCCCACTGCTGCAACAGCATTGCCTACCGGCTCGGGCGCGCGTATGATAGGTATCGCCTCGCTTGCGCGCGCTGGCGCCACTATAGCTGATGGCTGGGACCACGCACCCTTCGCTAGCCCACCTATCCAAGCGCCCATCTCCTGCTCACTGAGCGCAATGTTGTGCGCAGCTAGTAGAGTCTTTAATGACCAAAAAAAAACGGCCTTTGCGTACGAGGATTCTCTATCGCCTTTGTCTGCTGCGCAGCTCAAAACTGAGCGCTCACCTGCTTCTGGAAGCCTTGGAGTGGACACAGCCAACGAAGTATCCCTGCGTCTTTCCTGACGCTCCGGGGACTCTGACCGTCTGGCCCTCCGCGGGCTCCTCCTCTCAGATCCTGTGCATGCACAGCTGCACCGACAAGATCTCCTGCTTCTCGATCTGGATCTCCTTCTGGATCTGTGGGTGCAAGAAGAACAGTCACAAGCTCTCCGCGACCTGCATGCCCGTGCCCATACCGCCCGCTCCTCCTCTGAGGAATGGTCCTGGTCACCTAAGCCTGCACGGCTGGAGTAAGCTAGTTCTGCCTCCGCCGCCCCCGCGTAGGGGTTCCCTTGAGACTTCCTCGGGCGTTGGAACATCTGCCTGTTGGTCGGTCTTAGACCCCTTTTGCTGTGGCCTAACCGTCTCGCCCTCAGTCTCTACTCTGCTACGTCTTAGTGGCGTGTGCGTAAATAGTAGCGGACTGTACCTGCTCGTAGCCTTCTTAGCTCGAGTGGGGCGTCCTAGCCTCGCCACTGCCGCTGTTACTGGCACGTCATCGATCATGACCATGCTGTCCTGGCTATTCATTTCCCTGATCACTCCGTCTCTTCTTTCTCTCCTCGTCGCCATGTTCCTCTCACCGCCTATTGGGCGTCCCTGTAAAGTACCAGAAGCACTGTTATTGAGGGAAACCCCAGGGACCGTCTGGTTGGCACCGTGCGGGTCTGTAGGAGCCTTTTTAGGGCTCCCGTTTTTTTTCTTACCCCCTGCACCCCCTCTACGGGGTGTTAGAGGGGTGTTTCTCAACCTTTGTCGCGGCCTAGGACCTTTAGGCAAAATGACTGGTGGTGGCCGGAGTTCTAGGCCCTCAACCCCACCGCCCGTGGTCCTGGCGCTCACCTGCCTGAGGGGTATGGGGTCCCGGCCGCCCTGACCCGTAACCCCCCCATCTCTTGTGTCTCTGCTACCTGATGGACGGGGGCCTGTTCAATGTGCTGAGGCCCAAGCGCAGAAAGCATGGGAGGTCCCAGCCTGTCCTGCACCCACCTGACCCCTTGGCTTAGGGCACGGGTCCTAACTTCAGCCAGTAAAGCCTCTAAGCCTTCTGGATCCATAATAAGCTAAAGAGGGAACACACAGGGGGAAAACACCCAGGCAGCAACACCAGGCACCCACAGCAACAAGCACACACACAGACACAGACAAGACACACACACAAAAACGGAGGAAGAAAATATAAACAATTAAGAGTAGCCTCAACATATACAGCCCCTTATGTGCTGGTAAGCTGGGGTAACAGTCTCAGTATTAAACCTTCCTACTGTGTTTAATGCTGCAGGACCTCAGACCTCCGTCCGTTTCAGTCGGGAGACTGAGCTGTACTGGAAACGGCGCGAAACGGGCTTCCCGACACGCCCCTGACGCACCTGATTGGTTGACGGCCTCACAGGCTCCGCTGGGTCACGTGACGATACGGGCTGACCCAGGGAGCCTGTGCAGCCTCCGCGTATATCTCTATATATGCCAAGCATTATCTACAAATGCATATTAATCAATTATAAGCATCAGTTCCAGATAATTGTGTATTACAATAGAAACTGAGAGTTAACATTGTTTTACTTTTTGAGATCTATTATAATAGAAATCACAGGCAAATAACAAATGTAAATACTACACAATTGCACATAATATTATTATAACAGGAAATGATTATACAGAGCTATTGTTAGATATAATTATGGGGAATACTCACGTAACATGTATATACATACATATAGATAGAATAAGTAGAAACAAGTAAAAAAAACATGATTCCAAATCCTATACCTGATGGAATAGGGCAGATCAAGAGACTTCAGGGCCCCTTTAATTAAAACTAGAGTTTATAGCTGTACTTTTTTTTGCAATAGTTAAGTCTGTTTTTGAGCGGAGCTATGCTTGCACTCCACTGTTTATTATACATGCACTCCTCTCTGTTCCTTGTATTGATTAATTGTCTTGCTGACAGACAACGGTATGGTAAGATAGGGGCAGCTGAAGAATATGATCAGAGAAGGGTAAGGATTACCCCAGTGAAATTGTGTTCATTTATGTATTTCCTGTCCTATTAACTAACAACACACAAGTCCAAAATTCCAAAATCCCCAAAAAAGTTTTTGTGCAGACCACATCAATCCCATCCTCCATCTGGTATTTGCTTAGCTTTCATTTGGAATATCAGTCATGACAGGGGTACTTGCTAAGGGCCAACTTAAACATTAGCTAGTAATGTTCACATCATTTACTTTCAATCATAAAGATATTTCCAAAGTCTCTAGTGCAATATCACGTCCGTAAACCCCAAACTTAATATGACAGAGGCTGAAGAAGTTGTTTTTATTCCCCTGGTCTCTCACTTACATCACAGTCTGTAAAATACAGATTTGTTTTTCCATTGCTTTATCTAGTTGTAGAAGTGCCTGTGATGAGTGAGACTTGTTATACAGAATGCCTTGGGTGGTTTTAGGTCTGGACCTAAAATTGCTGAACAGATTGGGTATTGTTATTAAAGGGCCCATAAAAGTACAGCTTATGAATACGTTTTTGTGATCTGCGACCTTTATTTGAAATACCTTCTTCCTGATGCAACAAAGAAAACAAATCTTTCCACAACCCATGAAATAACTTTTAAATTCCTTGAGATAATTTTTTTTATCTTTTAAAAAATTAAATTGAAAACTGCTTTTCCCCCCGTGATTTTAAGTTGGAGCTCCTCCCATCTTTTTCAGACTATTCAGGTACATCAGTGTAGCACATTGTCCCAGGCTGTACCAGTAAAGTTGCAGGGTATCCATATGCAGGCCATGCCACAGTCTGAAACGGTAGCTGGAGCGCCAACTCAAAGTTGGTTCGGAAACTTGACAACTTTAATGTCACTGTGCCAACAAGACATGCTTTTAATCACAATAAAGTTATTTATACATATCTTTGCAATTTAAAAGTTATGAAAGCTGAACTATGACTGTGGGCTTTCTTTGTTGGAAGTCTGTAGTGAGCAGCTTGAGAGAGGAGACTAGTTCTGAATATCCTTTTATCCCAATGACTACTTAAGAATTGCTTGGGTCTTTGCAAACCACCTTGAGGACCCCCTAGTGTTTAACAACTGTTTTATTCTGGAATATATTCTGCATATTTATAATCAATAATATCTAGTAACTATGCACTTCTTTAAGCTATTTTTTAATAATTGTATTAATTTTCTTTCATAGTTGTCTTCAAATCCCAGCTATTCCATGGACCACCTCAGTGATGCTCACCAACCACTCGTGGTCCATGGAACGACAAATCCAGGAGAATGGGAGCCAGCCTATCTATCTATCTATCTATCTATCTATCTATCTATCTATCTATCTATCATGTACCCCTTCCCAAGCACATGCTCAAAAGCAGGCCATCTCAAGCATAACTGGAAGCCCTCAAGCATAACTGCAAGCCCTGCCACTGCAGAAAAGTATTTGCTCCTCTCATACATGAAGTTTTCATCAAATTATAATGGATGCCTCCGGGTTCCAGCAAAAGCATCAACATTTATTATTTTGATTAAAACTAGCTTCATGATATTTATCTGCCTAAAGATAAACCTATGTTCAGGTATTTTTTTTCAAAAAAATATATTTTTTCATTATATTGTGTCTTTTAAGGTGACTGTCTGTGGATGAACAAAACAAGTTATCCTAATGCATTTTTTAATTTAAATACAGAGTCAGTATGTAAGGAAAAACTATTAATTGTAGTCTTAGAAACAGGTAAAACAGCATTAGACAATATCTTGTTTATAAAGAAAACAGCAAGCGTTGTCGTACATGTGAAGGGAGGCACCTCGCATTCATACGATTATTAGTAACATTTTACATCTCACAAGCTTCAATTACAAATCCCTTTTTTCTAACTCTTGACAAGTTGTTTTTTCTTCAAGTGAACATGTAAAGACGGCTATTAAAATGGAGATGACTAAATCGTTAGGCAAGAATGAAGCCTCCGTGCATTGTCTTCATGACACAATTACTAATACACAGTAGTGTAGGCACAGATTGAGACATCAGAAACTTGTTCCACATCTTTATTATAGATAATCGCAATGACATAACGCCTCCAAAACTTTTATTTCACAAGTGAGTGAGAGACATCTCTGTGTTAAATATTTGCAGGCAGATTTAGTAGTGATATTTAAAGGGCCACTGTGGTCACATTTTTTCTATATGGCCTTTTGAATAATAAACATAGATAATGAGCAAAATGTTTTTACAAAGTATATTCAAAGTATATTCAATTATTAATTACTGGAAGGTTTAATTTTCTTTTCCTGTGCCTTCTGACTCACTATAATGTGTCTAATGAGCTTTGCAATAGACCTAATGAGAGCACTGTTTGTTATAGATGCCATGTTCCCACTATGTAGATGTAGGACCCCCAGGCACAGCGTCTTTATTTAGCAGTGGGGCAGACTAAGAAGTAATTATATTTATCACTTTGTTGAATGTAGACTTCTGATAGTATGATTCTTGGATATGAGGGTCCCCTGAAGCTGTCCTTTATTTTTGTAATTGCGTTTAATAAATTTGTTTGAAAAAAAAGCATGTCTATTGAACCTCTAGGAGGTGGCAGTATTGAGTTGTTCAGCAGGGAATGCATATATCAGAACTGATTGGGAAGAGGTGAAAGAGCAAGGGTTAAATGGCAGCAAAGTACAGGAGGATGGTCTCTGCGAGAGGGGGAACAAAGGAGACAGGAATGGGTGCTAAATGGGCATTGGGTGCCATGTTAGGTGGGTGCTAAGAGGGAATAGAGACCTAAAGCTGATGTATTCTGAAGGAGGCTGAATGCTATGTAGGGATGGATGCTGTGTGAGGGACTGGGTGCTGTGTAGGAATGGGTGCTGTGTGAGGGCCGGGGTGCTGTGTGGGGATGGATGTTGAGTTAAGCTGGGTGCTGTGTGGCAATGGATGCTGTGAGAGGGACTGGGTGCTGTGTAGGAATGGATGCTCTGAGAGGGACTGAGTGCTGTGTAGGAATGGATGCTGTGCGAGGGACGGGGTGCTGTGTAGGAATGGATGCTGTGCGAGGGACGGGGTGCTGTGTGGGATGGATGTTGAGTTAAGCTGGGTGCTGTGAGGCGATGGATGCTGTGAGACGGACTGGATGCTGTGTAGGAATGGATGCTGTGTGAGGGCCGGGGTGCTGTGTGGGAATGGATGTTGAGTTAAGCTGGGTGCTGTGTGGCAATGGATGCTGTGAGAGGGACTGGGTGCTGTGTAGGAATGGATGCTCTGAGAGGGACTGGGTGCTGTGTAGGAATGGATGCTGTGCGAGGGCCGGGGTGCTGTGTGGGATGGATGTTGAGTTAAGCTGGGTGCTGTGTGGCAATGGATGCTGTGAGAGGGACTGGGTGCTGTGTAGGAATGGATGCTCTGAGAGGGACTGGGTGCTGTGTAGGAATGGATGCTGTGCGAGGTCCGGGGTGCTGTGTGGGATGGATCTTGAGTTAAGCTGGGTGCTGTGTGGCGATGGATGCTGTGAAAAGGGACTGGGTGCTGTTTAGGAATGGATGCTCTGAGAGGGACTGGGTGCTGTGTAGGAATGGATGCTGTGCGAGGTCCGGGGTGCTGTGTGGGATGGATCTTGAGTTAAGGTGGGTGCTGTGTGGCGATGGATGCTGTGAGACGGACTGGGTGCTGTGTAGGAATGGATGCTCTGAGAGGGACTGGGTGCTGTGTAGGAATGGATGCTGTGCGAGGTCCGGGGTGCTGTGTGGGATGGATGTTGAGTTAAGCTGGGTGCTGTGTGGCGATGGATGCTGTGAAAAGGGACTGGGTGCTGTTTAGGAATGAGTGCTCTGAGAGGGACTGGGTGCTGTGTAGGAATTAATGCTCTGAGAAGGACTGGGTGCTGTTTACGAATGATGCTGTGAGAGGGACTAGATGCTGTGTAGGGATGGATGTTGAGTTAAGCTGGGTGCTGTGTGGCGATGGATGCTGTGAGACGGACTGGATGCTGAGTAGGAATGGATGTTGTGTGAGGGCCGGGGTGCTGTGTGGGGATGGATGTTGAGTTAAGCTGGGTGCTGTGTAGGAATGGATGGTGTGAGAAGGACTGGGTACTGTGCGGGGATGAATGTTGACGGAGGCTGGGTGCTGTGTGGGGATTGATGTTGTGAGAGGGACTGGATGCTGTGTGGGAATGGATGTTGAGGCAGGCTGTGTGCTGTGTGGGGATGGATGTTGTGAGAGGGACTGGATGCTGTGTGGGAATGGATGTTGAGGCAGGCTGTGTGCTGTGTGGGGATGGATGTTGTGAGAGGCTGGGTGCTGTGTGGGAATGCATATTGTGAGAGGCTGGGTGTTGTGTAGGGATGGATGTTGAGGGAGGCTGGTTGCTTTATGGTGATGGATGATAAGAGAGGCCGAGTGATGTGTGGGGATGGATTTTGAGGGAGGCTTGGTGTTGTGTGGGAATGGAAATTGAGAAGGTCTGGGTGCTGTGTAGGGATGGATGCTGTGAGGGTCTGGGTGCTGTGTAAGGATGGATGTTTAGAGGGGATGGATACTGAGGGGGGTTTATGATGAAAGGGACTGGGTGCTATGAAGAGCAAAGGAAGAAGAGAAATGGTTACAGTCAGAGAACAAACAAGCGAACATTATCTGTATAAATACAGTGTGGTGCGCTTGTTATCAGTGTAAATATATTCTGCATGATTTCACTGTGCTCCTTTTTCATTAGCAGAATTTAGATACTCAGTATCATTATACAGTGCAGCATAGCCATTATCAACATATCTGCCTCATTATATATGCATGTTCCTTTTCAATCTCTAGATGTCCATCATCATTGCACAGTCTAGTACAATCAGTATCAGTGTATAGGTAAGGAATTTAGTACAGTTCTAGTATTCTGAGATAAACATATGAGGGTGTTAAAGGACCACTGTGAGCAATTTTTTAAGCATGTTTTTTTGAATAAGTAAGCTTTGTTAATGGGCAAGATGGTTTTTGATAGCAAAAAACACAAGCACAACAATAACACTTTTATCTTATACCCAATTATTATGCTATGTGTAGTTTTTCAAAATAGTTTATTTTGGATTTATGACCACAATTGACCTTGAAGGAGATATAATGCACATATATCTCAATATCATTGTACAGTGCAACGTGTTCATTGTCAGCGTGTGGATACCACTCAGTATCATAGGCGAGAGATGGATGAGATCCTCAGCTGAAAGGGTAGAAGCAAGACCTTTAAAAGAAAGATGGTGGTAGCAGGGGCTTAAGACAGGCCCCTATATTACAACACCCACAAGGGCCCCAGCTTTAAAATTAAATTTAATTCTGGTTTCTTAAAGGGCCATTTCAGTGGTAAAGCAATTCATGGCCCTGTATAAGTATACAATGCATCTAGTATAAATAAATCATTATATACCAAACTGTATAGCATTTTTAAATATTACTAATCTGTATTTTTTGTATCTGGAGGGTTGCCATGTTGCCTTCCCTCCTTATAAATAGTAAGCAGCAAATATCCATACTGCAGCTTGCAATACAGGAGCATGATTGCAATAGTGAGCCACAAGCTATGTTATGTGTACGGAAAACCTCTGGTGGATGGGAGGTGGATGGGAGGAAGAAGATAGGCCAACATGGCAACCACCTGGAGGGAAGCAGAGGGCAATTCAAAATTAGTAATAGTTCATAACTCTAGCTGGATGATTGAACTGAAAAGTATTTTATTAAGCTGGATGCAAATAATGCAATACAGCTGTGCAGGACAAATATCTTCTCTCTAGCCTATATAAATATAGAAGGGGTCCATGCAGCTGGTGGTAGAATATCATAGTGTCAGTCCTAAACAATAAATAAATACAGAAAGTCCCCAGGTTACAGACGACCTGACTTACAGATGATCCTTACTTAAGAATGGGCTCTTAAGGCTTTTTGTATAACTTTTTTATTCTGTATGTTTGAATTAAAATACAGAGCACAATAGTTTCTGCTGATTAATATTACAGTACATTTGTATTATTTTTATTATTACAGTATTACATTATATTAATATTACTATTATTATTATTATTATTATTCAGGGATCTGAGTTACATTCAAATCCAGTTTAAAGATGTTCCCAGGAACGTATCTCATCCTTAACAACCTGTATGCTCAATTTATTGACCTAATAATATAAAGCATAATTAATCCTTAAACAGTTAAAGGCTTAATCACATTCCAGACATTCATCAATTATACTGTACACACAAAAAGCAGAAATATGCCAGAGGAGTGAATTATGTGTACCATAAAGCTGAAATAAATTATAATTTCTCTACACACACACAGATATACATTTGTATTATTTATCATACCACAACATGTTAACCTTATTTTATTATGTTTAATCACTTTTCATTGTTTTCAGTTTAAGACAAGTAAATATGCTACTAATAATAATGTATAGCCATCATGGCCGGATTACCTATTAGGCCAACTAGGCAGCCGTCTAGGGACGCTTCAATGCGAGGGGTGCCACTTTAAAAAAAAAAATATATGGTTGCTGGCTTAAAAAACTTTGGGGTATCCACTTAGAACAAGAGAGTTACAACAGAGAAAATAACTTACATGCATAGAAAAGGCAAAAATGGGTCCTTGCATACCTTGCATACCTTCACTTCACTGCCTAGGGGCTCCAAAAAGGTGGATCCTGCACTGATACCCATGCAGCAAATATCCTAGGCCCACCCATGTGGACTCCACATCTACATAACTGCATAAAAAGAATACATTAATGGCTGTATTGTTGTTTTTCTACATTTTAAAAACCTGTCGTCCATCTTCAAGTGTAGTTCTTTAAAAGAGGATATTTTAAACTTGTGACCACAGTGGTCCTTTAATGCTGAATAACTGGGCAGGGAGATGCCTTATTTTCAGAGTTGAAAAAGCTTATTTGCTTGAAAGATAGTACTGAAAAGGTTTTATAAATATTTTCATATGATATAAATGAAGTTTTGCAATAATGTCAGGTCCCTCTGACAAGCGTGTTGTACCAGGATAATGAATTCTCTGAGTTTGGAAACTATGTGATTGTAAAAGCTGGTGTGACTGTTTATAATGATACAGGTGGAAAATAAGAATGCTATATTTTAATTATATTTTTGGATTACCTATTTTATTGATCTAACTTTCAATTTAGAGTGATGATGAGCTTTCAAGAGATGTCACCCTCTTTGCCTTACAAATGTAAAGTTATACTTTGTAAAGTCTAATTAGTATTGATTTCGACTTAAAAAAGATAGTTGCATTTCCAAGACACTTGTCACTTTAAATATCATCTGATAAAAAAGAAATCACTACATTCTGAAATACCATTATTTTTCACTTGAGTTCAATGATGAAACGGATTTCTCCAATTACACTTATTGGCTGCACCTGACACTTCCAAATCAGAATTTCTCAGAAGGTCATGGTTCTGCATTCCCATATACTTACAGGTATATTTGTAACCATCCACTACATGACTTCACACAATGAAAGTTTTAGAATATTTAAAACATTTTCTTTTAAAAACATGCTAGACAATCTTTTTGTAAAATATATAAAACAAAACAAAATATTCTTACAGGGAAGCACCTAACAGTTCTTCTTTAAAGTAATGATGGCTTCCCAGGGACCCAGCCAATCACAGCTCATATTGTGTGAACACACACGCACACCATACACGCACACACACGCACACACAGACCTTTGTTCCTTTACAAAATATATTAGCTAGTAACAAATAATGTTGTGAA
Source organism: Discoglossus pictus (assembly GCA_027410445.1). Classification (NCBI taxonomy): domain Eukaryota; kingdom Metazoa; phylum Chordata; class Amphibia; order Anura; family Alytidae; genus Discoglossus; species Discoglossus pictus. The sequence continues at coordinate 149,376,033 of CM050169.1, forward strand.
CATGGATAATGTAGCAGGATTGGGTGGGGATTCTCTGGGGAGTTGTAAAAGCTGACATCTATTTAAATGACTTATTGATATATGTTTATTAAAAATAGCAAACTGATGACATACAAGGAGGATCTCACTAGCATAGATGAACTTTAAATAGTACATACTTTAGGTGTATCACATTTGGTCATTATTATTCTTGGTACTTTTTTAATTTCAGTTTTCCTCAGTCTTGAACTATTTGTGCTTTCCGTAATCGTTGGTTTCTGGGCAAAGAGTCATCTATGATTTCACCTTCTGTAGCAGATCTCAAATTAAAACTTAATGTATTTTATCAGTCCACCCAATGTCTGTTCTCCTGCTTTTACAGTACAAATATGAGGGTGGCACTTGGGACTAGGAAGGAATTAGAGGGAGGATATTACAGAATGCTTTGAAATGTGCAATATAGGTTTAGAGGCCTATGGAAAGCTGAAATTTTGATTTGCCAAGAATGTCAAATTTTCCAAAATGGTGCATATCCAAGCATGGATTAAATGCATTAGAATATATTCTCCAGCTCCCTAGAGTTCCCACATGTAGGGAAACATTCTTTACTGATTCTAATTTTTACGGTCGTAAAACAGTAAAGCTTATTAAACATTTTCATTTTCCATGGAAAATAAATGCAAAATCCAGCCTAATCTAGTCAGTGGGAAAAACCAACAAAACACTTCAAAGACTAGGTAAACAGAGAATCACCTATACTCACAACATGATGCAAGAATTTACAGTCAATGTAAGATAAGAGAGTGATTTTCCATTGCTCTAAAATTTCAAAAGAAGGTACATATGAGACTATTTCACCATTATTCATCCAAGTTTCAGAAAAAAGTGGGACAGATAATAGGTAAATTGTGGATATTGTGCAGAGAGATTATTGTTTGGGGAGGGTGGAGGTAATGGGGCAATACGAATGGAGTAAAAGGAGTGATTGGGGGTAATGGGAAGATAAGAATGGAGTAAAAGAGGGATTGTGATAATGGGGAGATAAGAATAGAGTTAAAGGGGGATTGGGGTAATGGGGAGATAAGAATAGAATAAAAGGGGGATTGGGATAATGGGGAGAAAAGGTTGGAGTAAAAGGGGGGTTGGGTTGATGGGAGATAAGAATTGAGTAAAAGGGAGGATTGGGGTAATGGGGAGATAAGAATAGAATAAAAGGGAGGATTTGGGTAATGGGGAGATAAGAATTGAGTAAAAAGGGGAGATAAAAATTTAGTAAAAGGGGGATTTGGGTAATGGGGAGATAAGAATAGAGTAAAAGGGGGATTGGGGTAATGAGGAGATAAGAATAGAGTAAATGGGGGATTGGGGTAATGGGGAGATAAGAATAGAGTTAAAGGGGGGTTGGGGTAATGGGGAGATAAGAATAGAGTTAAAGGGGGGTTGGGGTAATGGGGAGAAAAGAATAGATTAAAAATGGGATTGGGATAATGGGAAGATAAGAATAGAGTTAAAGGGGGTTTGGGGTAATGGGGAGAAAAGAATAGATTAAAACTGGGATTGGGATAATGGGGAGATAAGAATAGAGTTAAAGGGGTATTGGGATAATGGGGAGATAAGGATAGAGTTAAAGGGCGATTGGGATAGTGGGGAGATAAGGATAGAGTTAAAGGGGTGGGGGTAATGGGGAGGTAAGAATAGAATAAAAAGGGGAATTGGGTTAATGAGGAGATAAGAATGGAGTAAAAAGGAGGATTGGGGTAATGGAGAGATAAGAATGGATTAAAACAGGGTATTTGGGGTTTGCTAAAAATGAGAGCTCCGGCGATCAAACATAGATAGCTGTTTTTACAAATGATTTAAATTAATAAGTCATAGGAAGCTGAAACTGCCCAAGGCAAATGCTTCAGCAATATGGGTATTTTTCATTCATGTTATTTCTAATGAGTAATCCATACAGGAATCTTCCATGTGCTTATTTAAATATATGTATTTATTCCGTTTGTATTAACAAAATACATGGAATTTTTGATGTTTCTCAAAGAACGTGTTTTAAACATTACAATGATTTTTTTATGCAAAAATGTTAAGTAAAACATATTTCAGCTTCCTTGAAACTAACTAAATACACAGAGCATACTACTGTATGCATATCTAGTTGACAGACAAGAAGCTATATTACTGTTCATTGGCTGATAGAGGCAAGCCACCTAGAGAAGTAAAAAAAAATATGAAACAGCTTATTATGATCTGAGATGATCATTTGATAAAAGAACACATACTGTGACACATTAACCACTACACGATTTCAGATGCCATTAAGAAAAGCATGACATGTCTTTTAAATATAACATATATTTATAATGTATTTATATTATTGTGTATATGTTTATTTTATATGGAGGTCCCACAGTGTCACATTGAGCTCAGGTTGCCTTATCTTGTGATATCTAATCTTATGTTTCAAACAGGTCAGGGATTGTAACCCTGAAAGCAGCAACACGTTTAAGTTAACTGTAGTATGATAGGTATTAGTGATGCAGAGAGCAGATACACCTGAGCTAATATGCTCAGATATTTGTGTTAGTTGCACCAGATGTGGATATCCACTATAATAGTTTTCCGTTATGAGTAATGCCTGCGAAATGCGCTCCGCACAGGCGTTACTCACAAGCTGCTGATCTTAAATTCCAGGGAATCGCACAACGGGGACGGAGGCAGAGATAGAGGCAGAGAGAGAGAGAGAGAAGTGGGGCGGGGAGGAAGGGAGGCAGAGAGAGAAAGTAGGCAGAGAGAGGGGGGATGAGGAGAGAAGGAGGGGAAGAGAGGGAGGAGGAGTGAGAGGAATGGAAGAGAGTGGGGAGAAAGAGAGGGGGAGAGAGGGGTGGCGAGAATAAGAGAGGGAGGCAGAGAGAGCGAAAGAGAGAGATGAGGCAGAGAGAGAAGGACGGAGGCAGAGAGAGAGAGGGAGAGAGAGACGAGGTAGAGAGAGAGAGAAATGGAGGGGATGAGAGAAAAGGAGAGAGGGAAGGAAGAGAGAGGGGAGTTAGAAAGGCAGAGAGGAATGGACGCCGAGATAGAGGGATGGAGAGAGAGAGAGAGAGAGAGAGGGAGGCAGAGAAGGAGGAAGGGAGGCAGAGAGGGAAAGAGGCATAGAGGGAGAGAGAGGGACAGAAAGATAGACAGAGGGAGGCAGAGAAAGAGGGAGGGGAGAGAGAGAGGGGAGACAGAGAAGGAGGAAGATAGGCAGAGAGAGGAAGGGAAGAAGAGAGAGGGAGAAAGAGGAAGGGGTGGGAGAGAGACAGACAGCACACAGAGCACAAAGAGAGAGATAGAAGAGGGAGAGAGAGGGAGTGGGGTGGTAGAGAGACAGATGGCACAGAGAGATAAATAGAGAGGGCGCACACACAAAGCGAGGGTGCACAGAGGGAGAGCGAAAGGAGGCACAGAGATTAATCAGATTAATCAGACATAACCTCCCCTCTAAGACTCCTACCAATCACACTTGGATAAAAATAAAAGTACTTGTGTCATACACACTTGCTCCCATATGCTCTCTGCTACACACTACTACTAACTGCAGTGACAGAAGCTAATAACTCAAAAATCTAATAATAATACTGTGAAACTATATGAAGATGATTTTGCAAAATGCATTTAACTCAGTCTCTAATGGCTTAATGTTTCAATATTCACCAGGCACATTAGTAGGTCTCAGTGGTGGAACTAGCGAGTGCAGGGCACCAGTGCAAAATTCTTGATCTACCTCTTCGGGTCAATAAAAATGGCAAAAATATATGCAGATTATCAGATCACTTATATGGTAATAATGTCCCCTTTCCATGAAGCAATTATCTAATAAAGATACCTTATTTACTGCCAGTAGCACCGGGCTCCTACTCTGTCGTTGTGGGCCCTGGTGCTTTGCACATGCTGCGCCAGCAGTAACTCCACCACTGGTAGGTTTCCTTTTGGCCAATATGAAAACCTTACTAGCATAAAGTGCAGTTCCCTTTCAGTATTTTCTTTTGGCTTCCAATAGCCATGTGATCTCTTGGTAAATAACAGTCTGTCAGCTCCTGTTTACAAGGTAGTTGAGAAGTTATAGGATGAAATGTGATACATTTTTACTTTGAGAAATATTAACATACATAATTATATTAGAGTCAAGGAATGTTTTATCCTGCTTTAAAACTTGTAGTTGGGAATTATAAAATCTCATTGGAGAAACATCCATGCATGATCTCATGAAAACAAAATTATTAAGTTGGGTCTATGATTCTTGGAAGAATTAAGTACTTTTGTGCTATTTCCTCCTCAAATTTCTCTGCAGTTTGGAAGCTTTAATCAAAGCAGAAATATCTTCCTAACAACCTCCAGCATAATACTTTAGAAGCTTGCAGTGATGAGCCAATTAACGTTCATTGTCTTGCACCATTTAAAGTGCAAATGAGCTGTTAACAGCAAAGTACTAGTCAGTCATTCCTCAGCGCTTGGCCCAGATGTGGCTGTGCAAGGAATTGGCTGTGAGATATAAGTGTTAAGTAAAGAGAATAATCATTTAAAACCTGCTTAACTGTTGTTTTCGTGACAAGCAAAAGTGTTATTAAACTGTGAAAATATGCTGTGTGCAGGCACGTGTGTAACAGTGGCTCACAGAGATAAGGAGTTTGGAGCACAGAGCACTAAACTTTTTTGTATGTATGTATATATAAGCTATTTTACGGCCTGTGTACACAATGAGCTGTACCCCAACTGTCGTTTCACACGCATGCTCTAGCTGCAGGGAGGATCACCCATTGGCTAGATGCAACAGAAGGAGGTGGCGAGGGTAATCCAAAAGGGCAGGGCTCCGGTCCTGCTTTACGCAATGCTACCATGACTAAAATGCTACGGTAGAGTGAAGGGTAAGGATGGAGCGGCTGGAATACTGGCCGATGGATTCTGGTACGGTTTCAGGATTCCATGCCCTGGAACCTGAAGTCCATCGCAGAATTCCCTGATGTGGTGTGTGAGAAGCTAAACAAAGAGGTACAGCTGGGTAGAATGGCCAGCCCCTTTGCCGGATGTCCCTTAAGACACCTTAGGATCTCACCGTTGGGTATGGTGCCCAAGAAGGAAGCCGGCAAATTCAGATTGATACACCATTTATCATACCCAGCAGGGGGTTCGGTCAATGATGGAATTGACAAAAGTCTGTCTTCTGTGTCTTACGCCTCGTTTGATTCGACAACTGGTATTGTACAGTCATTGGGGCCGGGTACACTGATGGCCATAGAAAACCGTTTTTCGCCTGTTACCAGTGCATCCAGACAGTCATCACTTGTTGAGTTGTTGCTTTGAAGGGAGCTGCTTTGTGGACCTCTGTCGATGGGGTGTTTTTTATATCAGTTTTTTTTTTAAGCTTTCAGCACATTTTTAGAACGGGTTACAAAGAAGGAATCTAGCTACAACTGTGTCACGCACTACTTGGAGGATTTTCTGTTTGTGGGTCCAGCAGGAGTGGAAACCTGTGCACACATCCTGGATACTTTTACGTGGCTAGCTGGAGAATTTGGGGTCCCATTGGCTCGGGACAAGACAGAAGGTCCTGTGACTCAGATTTCCTTCTTTGGAATACAGATAGATTCCCAGCGCATGGAGTGCAGTTTGCCCATGGATAAAGTGGTCAACCTAATGGAGGAGCTGGAAGCGATCTGTGGAGTCAGAAGAATCACGATGAGGCGTCTACAGTCGGTGCTGGGGAAATTGAACTTCGCCTGGAGGATAATCCCCATGAGGAGGATATTCAGTCGATGGTTGGCTTTGGCAACAGTTGGTTTAAGACAATAACATCACTTAATCAGCATCACAACGACAATGAAGGACGAAGTTAGGATCTGGCTTAATTTCCTTAGTATGTTTAATGGGAAGACACTGATCCACCAGGAACGGTCGTCCAACAAGGAGTTGGAATTATACACGAACGCTGCAGGTGGAATGGACATGGGAGAGTACTTTGGTAGACAGTGGTGTGCGAGCTCTTGCCCGGAGTTGTGGACAGTAGCTGGATTGCAGAAGAATCTCACCTTCTTGGAGTTACTCCCGATAGTAGTAGCACTACACGTCTGGGGAAGTAACTTGGCGGACATGCAGATTATCTTCCATATGGATAATATGTTGGTGGTCAACGCCATCAACAATACCACAGCATCATCAGCACCGGTGATTCGCCTGATACGGCATCTGGTTTTGCGTTGCTTATGGCTGAACGTATGGTTGAGACCGAAACACGTGCCTGGATATTCCAACAGGATTGCTGATGCCCTTATGGTGCAATTGCTGGTTTACTTGGGTCTGTATTACACTCCTATCTCGGTGCAATAATGCAATGTTCAGGTTACGATAAACATACAGGGAAGTTGTCAATCTCCCAACAAGTGAATCAAAGCTTATATCTGAGAAGCCAATACTGGATATCAATGGAGTTAGAGCAGAGAGATAGCATCACTGGACAGGAGATTATTGGCAACGTCCACATGAAGCGGTTACAAGAAGGTGTGGGATTAATGGCAAGAGTTGGTAAGGTTGGCAGGCGGGGCTGCCACAGAGGAGAGGATGGAAGCATACTGTTGTGGTACCTGCTCAGATGCAAGGATGCCGGGGACCCGGCGGCATCTGTCAGGCATCAGGCGGCGGCCCTAGCTTTTATGTTCAAGCTAGCTGGGCTAAGGGACTTGACAAAGGAGTTTGTGATAAGGTGTGTCGTACGAGGTATGTTCCGTGGTGAGCGTCAGGAGACACCCTATTACCTTCTCAGAGTTCTAGAGGTTATGCTCAGTGCTTTGTGGAGTTTGTACTATGGCCTACGAATCCTTGCTTTTCAAGACGGCTTTCGCGCTAGCCTTTTTTGAGCATTTTGAATTGGTGAACTGGTTGAGGCACAGAAGCAAGGCATACTGCTGGTGGATATCTGTCTTCAAGGTGACAGGGTAAAAGTGTTGTTACGTAGGTCTAAGACGGACCAGGTTGCAAGAGGTAAAGAGGTCAACCTGTGTAGAGTGAGGACTGACTGTTGCCCCTTTGAGTATGTGCGATGCTACCTGCAGTTACGCCCAGACGTACTGGGTTCCCTATTGGTACGAGGACGGCACAGCACTCTCTTGTTTTTAATTCTCAAGAGTGCTGAAACTCAGCGTTTGGATTTTAACCAATCTGTTTTGGTACCCATTTGTTCTAGATAGGGGCAGCATCGGAGGCAGCATGCTTAGGCTTATAAGAAGAGGCTATTAAGGGAATTGGGAGATGGGAATCCAGACATTACCTGACTTAAGTGCGACCAGCAGATGTTTAGAGCCAAATGCGATGGACAGTGGCTAACTCTGTCATTGTTGTTGACAGGTTGCGATAAACATATGTGGGTTGTTGGGCACTCGTATGTGCATTGGGCTCACCAGAGTCCGAGGATTGCTGTGGTCGCAGGTCCCACCCATCACATTTTGTCTACTATGTTATGTTATATTGGTGGTATGTATATATGCTGTTGTAAAAAAAAAAAAAAAAAAAGAAAGAAGAAAAGTTAAGTAAGTTTCTGTATTTCTTTGTTGTCTTTTTTGGCCTGTTTGTACCCAAACCTGGTGTCCAGATTTTTTTTTTTATTATTTATTTAGTTTATTCAAGTAATGGTTTATTTTTATGTTTTCCCTGGGTCAAGTAAAGCTCATATTTGTTTGCTGGGCATAGACTGTATTCAGTTTAAAATAAATATTTTTTATTAACTTTAAACTTTAAAATATGTATTTTCTCCTCAAGCTGCTTAAACCTCCTACCCGTGTCTATCAGTGCCATGGCCAGTTCTACCTCTTTGACTAAAAATAAAGTGTGACCAGCCTAAATTCTGCTTCAGACTGAGCATGATCAGTAAAAGGGATGAGGCTATGATTTCTCATGCACTGTGACTGGGTGGGGCCTGTGGGACAGTAGCAAACATGTTATGATAGAGCTGTTACCTCTGTGTAGGAAGAGGATGGAGCTAATGATGTTATGGACCTCAGCCCACCCTGCTTCCAAGCTCCATGGTAGTCAATCCCACAGACAGAACTACCCATAACCCTGAACGCATTGGTAGATGGAGATATGCTGCTCTGCTGGAGGAGAAAACAGGAAAATACTGGTTTAATAACCTCTGCCCAACAAACAAACATATGAACTCTACTTGTAATTGCACTACTGTGCGCTTTTAAATATACAATACATTTTGATGCCTCTGCTTGTCTTTGGAGGCATCCATGATACTTAGGTGAGGGTGGCATGTATGAGAGAGTCATTTACATTACTTTTTGTGCAGGGCTTGTAATTAACCTAGCAACTGCCACTCTCAGAACATGTGCAGGGGAATAGTATATGTGTCAAATACTATAAGATCCAATGAAATAACAGATCTTCCTCCCATTTCCCTTCTTCCAAATCCCATCTTCCACTATTCAGTAGATGAGTGCATAACCTCAGAAAGCCAAACGAGAATTATATATTCTATACAGAAAATTAGTATTTTCACAAAAAATGTTTTTTTGCTCGTGTTTGACACAGCTAGTAATATTGTTAATTTGTTACATACTTACACACAACAGAGAATATGAACTAACAACCACAACTTTTTTTTACCGTAGTTAGGCTCCTTTTTAAAAGAGATGAATAAAGCGCATAACTTCCAAAGGTGAAATGAAATAAAGTTGTAATCAAATGAGCACAGAAATATAAAAAACTAGCGACTTGCCCGTCAAAAAATGACGGCAATGAAATTGTAAGGTAGCTAATGCTGTTTGGTGTCTAATAATGAAAGATGTAATACATTAATAAATGAATATGTAATGCTGTTTGTTGTGTAATAATGAAATATATTATACATTAATAAATGAATATACTTTACCTATTTTGAAGCAATGTGTTGAAGAGCTGGCAATCTGTTTTGAGGTTGCTGCAGCATTAGTGGTGTGGAGCTGCTGTGTAAGCGTGCTGAATGTGTGCAGTGTAATACTGTGCGTGCGCGAGACGAAACCGTTAGCGTAGTGGTGTACTTCAGCATTGGCGTAAAATGGCGGGTTATCTGTGGTATGCGTCTTTGCGGATTATCCGTCGGTGCTTCGTGGTATTTTTCGAGTTTCGTGTGGTGTTTAGCGAGTGTGGTGTGGTGTTTTACGTGTTGAGAGTGCTGTAGCCTCGTTTTCGTTTTGTTCGTCGGCCATTTTTTCTCTCGCTTAGTGATTTTATTAGTGTCTAAAGTGTTTTATTTTTATTTAAATGAAGGTGTAACTTGTTTTTTTGAGGTGCTGGATGGTTCCTCTTGCTGTAGGTAAGCTTTTTATGTGTGTGTTGTGTGTATTTATTGTGTTTTAAATGTTTGTATGTCGGCGTGTTGCGTCCGATGTTTGCGAGGTAGTAATGTGTGGTAACGAATCTCGTATGGTGTTTGCGTGTGTAGCCTCGTTTTCGTTTTGTTCGTCGGCCATTTTTTGTGTCGCTTAGCAAATTGTTTACTGTCTAAACTCTTTTATTTTGAGTAAAATGAAGGTGTAAGTTGAATTTTTGAGGTCCTGGATGCTTCCTGTTGCTGTAGGTAAGGTTTTTATGTATGTGCTGTGTGTATATATTGTGTTTTTAATTTTGTAATGTTCGCGAGTTGCGTCCGAGTGTTGCGAGGTCGTAATGTGTGTGAACGTGTGTTGTATGTTGTTTGCGAGTGTCGTAATGTGTGTGTCGTGCTCTTTGGGTTGCGACGTGAAGTTTGCAAGGGTCGCATTTGCTGGCATGGAGCGCCTTCGGCGCTCCTTGCCAGCTACTGCGGCCCTTGTTTTGGAGGTCCTCAGGTGCTGACATGAAGCGCCTTCGGCGCTCCATGCCAGCAACTGAGACCCTCGCCCAGTGCCCTCGCTTCGCGAGGGCCTTGGTTCGCTACGCGAGCCCGCAGCGTTAGCAACAACTCGTACGCTCAAAACTATATATGTGATGACATTTATTTATATATATATATATATATATATATATATATATATATATATATATATATATATATTAGCTCAACTCTGCCAATCCTGGATTGAGCATGGCAGATAAGGTGGTTTGAAATACTGTATTGCACAATGAATCTTGTTTCTGTTCTGCTTCTTTGAGGAGTAAAAGCCAAGGACAAGGAAAGTAACCAATTGCCAGTGAGTAGCAACATATTTTTTTCTATGTTTGAAAAACCCTATGCATTGGAAAAACTTGCTCTTATGTATCTCTGTGATAATAAAAAAAATGTTTTTTTCAGCATGGCTGCAGACTTGGGCCATAGAAACTAAGCAAATTGTTTCTGACGAGATCTAAGCCAACACATGGTTGCATAAAATGCTTGGATTAATCACCGGCACCTTGTGTCATAATACCCCTCCTTACTGTATTATTGTTGTGTCTCCCTGTCAACTTAGTTCTACTACATTTCTTGTCATCCATTGTTTAACCTCTTTCCTTCATTGCTTTACTCTCTTCTTCATTTTTTATGTGGCACACACTCCTATACTTGGAAATTACCTTTTTTTTTGTGAGATGGCATGCAGCTATTGGTAAGGAGAGGTGCTTATCTCTCCTCCTCTCATCCCTTCTTTTCTTGCCCCTCTTACTTTCCTCGCTTCCACCTTTTCTCTCATTTACATCCCCTCGCTTCCTTCTCTTCCTTCTCCTAAAATATATAAAAAAAAGAAAATATTAAATTCATTTATTTAAAGGACCATATTTATAGTATTCACTTTTGAATAACTTGTATATATATTTGCTGAATGTTTTTTTTTTCAGCCTTTACATATTAAATAGTCTATAAAGTTTTGTTTTAATAATGACAGCCATTTTGTCTCTGTTCCTAAAAGGATTAGATACCTGGGAGGAGTGTGAGGAAAACAGTGGATTCAGATCAGATCTCTGTTGAGTTCTGTTGAAAACTTGTTTCTAAACAGCACAATGGACAGTAGAAATCTATGTAAGATAGCATAACCCTCATAAGCAAGCTACAATCAGACGGTCTATGATGGAATCTTCCATGACACAATAAGAGTTAAATATATGATTGTCTCTAAAAAATCTTTTATGTTCCTGTCATGTGTACCTGCTAATGTTGCTAGTTTTTACTAGTGATCCTTTTCCCATCACATATATAGTTGTGAGCGTATGGGTCGTTGCTCACGCTTGCGGGCTCGCGAAGCGAGCCGCGGCCCTCGCGTAGCGAGCCGCGGCCCTCGCGTAGCGAGGTCACTGGGCAAGGGCCTCAGTTGCTGGCGAGGTCACTGGGCACGGGCCTAAGTTGCTGGCATGGAGCGCCGAAGGCGCTCCATGTCAGCAACTGAGGCCCCTCGCGAAGCGAGGGCCTCAGTTGCTGGCGAGGTCACTGGGCAAGGGCCTCAGTTGCTGGCATGGAGCGCCGAAGGCGCTCCATGCCAGCAACTGAGGCCCCTCGCGAAGCGAGGGACTCAGTTGCTGGCGAGGTCACTGGGCAAGGGCCTCAAACCCTCGCAAACTTCACGTCGCTACTCAAAAAACACGACACACAAATTACGACACTCGCTAAATTTTACGAGGAACGCAAACAACCTACGAAACACGTTACCACACATTACGACCTCGCAAACATCGGACGCAACACGCCGACATACAAACATTTAAAACACAATACATACACACAGCACATACATAAAAACCTTACCTACACCAAGAGGGAGCACCCAGGACCTCAAAAATGCAACTTACACCTCGATTTTACTCGAAATAAAAGACTTTTGAGACTAAAAAAAAATCTAAGCGACAGAAAAAATGGCTGCCGAACAAAACGAAAACGAGGCTACAGCACTCTAAACTCGCAAAACACCACAACAAACTCGCAAAACACCACAAGAAACTCGCAAAACGCCACAAACCACCTACGGATATTCATACCACACAGTGCACACATTCAGCATGCTTACACAGCAGCTCCACACCACTAATGCTGCAGCAACATCAACACAGATTGCCAGCTCTTCATCACAATGCTTCAAAATAGGTACAGTATATTCATTTAGTAATTTAGCTACCTTACAATTTCATTGCCGTCATTTTTTGACGGGCAATTCGCTAGTCACATATATAGTTGTGAGCAGGCGAGCCAGCCAGAGCCGTTGCTCACGCTTGCGGGCTCGCGTAGCGAGGGCCGCTGGCAAGGGCCTCAGTTGCTGTAATGGAGGACTGAAGGCGCTCCTTGCCAGCAACTGCGACCCTTGCAAACTTTACGTTGCAACGCAAACAGCACGACACACCAACTGCGACCCTCGCAAACTTTACCTCGCAACGCAAAATACATACAAGACACGTTATCACACATTACGACCTCGCAAAAATCATCCGCAACTCCCGAACATGACAAAATTAAAAACACAATAAATACACACAGTACATACATAAAAAGCTTACCTACAGCAAGAGGCAGCATCCAGGACCTCAAAAAACAACTCCCACCTTCATTTAACTAAAAATAAAAGAGTTTAGACACTAAAAAATGCGCTAAGCGAGAGAAAAAATGGCCGCAAAACAAAACGAAAATGAGGCTACAGCACTCTAAACACGCAAAACACCACAAGAAACTCGCAAAACACCACAAACGACCTACGGATATTCCGCTAAGACGCATACCACACATTACCCGCCATTTTACTCCAATGTGGAAGTACACGACTACGCTAACGGTTTGGTCTTGCACACGCACAGTATTACACTGCACACATTCACCACGCTTACACAGCAGCTCCACACCACTAATGCTGCAGCAACATCAAAACAGATTGCCAGCTCTTCAACACAATGCTTCAAAATAGGTAAAGTATATTAATTTCTTAATGTATTATATATTTCATTAGTATACACCAAACAGCATAGCTACCTTACAATTTCATTGCCGTCATTTTTTGACGGGCAATGCTCTAGTAATATATAATTATTAAAATATACCCATAAGGGTTGTGAGCAATGCAAAGAAAAGTATTTTACGTTGAGCTGTGCTCATTAGGCAAGTAACTGGGAAATAAATCACAAAGTGGCACATCATGGGAAATAGTTGAACATGCCTGTTATATAGCCTTGGAATGGTTCTGGATTATTTCGAAACGCTCTACACTGTTGGACTGATTTGGATATATTTATCAATCTGGGTAAAAAGTGGGGATAACAGGTTACAAAACTTGTTTTCCCATTCCTCATATTTTCAATAGGGTTGCCTGTTTATTAAATTAGCTAAACAGGCTTTAGAGAAAACACAGGAATTGAGGCTGTTTTATATTTAAACCAATTTATGCCCACTTTTTGATCAATATTTTCCCATCATGTGACTCATGGATAGTTGTGAAGAATATTATTCACATACATTCACATAGAGTTTACACACCATACACATTAATCTTTGCTGGGGTTAAAGCTATGACAGATTTTAAGGGACCACTAGAGTTCAGGAAAAATGTATGAAGTATGTACTGTAACTAACTATCAATATTAGAAACTGTGAAAGGCATAAGCATAAACACAGTTTAGAGAAAATCTTATTTTTTAAAGACTGTATAGAGAAAGCTCCATCTTGTCTGGCTTTATCACTTTTTTGATAACTTTGAGTTTAAAGGCCTGTAGCAATCTTATACTGGTGGAAATAGTGGGGGAGTTAGAGGGTAATGGGATCTGACATCTAGTCCCATGCTCCGAATCAGGCATCTCACAAGGATATCTGCAAGTGCTACTCCAGTACATATATAACGTACATTGTAGCCTTTACCAACCCCTTCTTGATATCTTGTTGTGGTGCAGGGGCTTGTGTACTTCCATGAAGCTGTGAGATATACCATGTAGGGTCACCCATGTCATAGGAGAGAGGTCAGACAAATTGCGGTCCATTGGAGAAGAAGTTGGCAACCCACTTCAGTATCTGCCAACAAAACCTTATGGATAAGCACAACCAGATACAAGATGTGCCTGCTGTGCTGCTGTCCATAGGGTCATGGAGAATCGAACATGACTGAACGACTATTAAACAACAACCTTTTCCAAAGTATCAAACAAATTTAAATTAAAACTAGGTGTATAATATTTTTCCTGCATACATTTGCTATTAGGTATTTATTACACGCACCTCACTAATTTTTAAAGTGTTAAATTCACATGTTAAAATGAACTGAGCAATCACATTTTTAGTAGAGCTAGCTCCATGTAAGTCCCTGATGATTTATGTATAGAGCTGCATGCAGTTCTACTACAGATCTGCGACCATTTATTGTGACCCAGAAAATAACGGGTATTTTGATCACTGTTCAGAGCTTCTCTCTGTGTGCACTTTGATGTATTTATGGCCACATTTTGAAAGTGTCTACAAGCGTTTTTACAACTTCCCTCCAAATTTTACATCTTTTCTTACCATTCAAGTATGTTGCAATCTTGCCTTAAAAGTCTTCCAAAAAAGACTGACCTTTTCCTAATGGCAGGGGCCTCACTAGTATATGTTCTTAATAAATATTTCTTACTAAGTAATCTGAAACACTTGGAATATTCCATTAAAACCTACATGCTTTTACTTTTTTCTTCAAAAGGAAAAGCAATTCTGGCCAGTTAAAAAAGCAAGTTACAAAAATCACATTTTCATATTATGCACTTTGGAGGAACTTGACTTGATAATAGATTGTTTTAAAAATAATTAAAGCCAGTAAGATACTTGGTTGTACTGGAAGAGGGATTAGCAGCAGAAAATTAGTCTGATAAAGGCACTATATATATATATATGTAGGGATATCATTATATGGTCGACAGACTGACATTATGAACAAACGTGATTGATATGTGATGCTGATGTTATAATTTTGCTGGCTTTGTTGTTATTATATTCAATAATTACATCCTCCCATATGGAAACATCTTCAACTTCTTACATCTTCCTGGTCCTTGCAAATTATTATCTGTGTTTCTTGCAGAGGTTCCTGCCTCTTCCACTCCCTTTCGATTGTACGTCTGTAAGTTTTCAGTCTTGTAAGCTGCTTTGGAAAAAGCACTTTGTATGTAAGATTTTAAACTCAAAGAAAGGGCCCTCCATTTTTTGCCATGTTCAATATTGTATTTTTGTTGTACTTAAGCCCTGTATAGCGCTACAGAATTTGTTGGCGCAATACAAATAAAAAGATAATCACATGTATAGTTGTGAGCATGCAGGTTGTTGCCAATGTTGCGGGCTCGCGCAGCGCGCAGTTGCTGGCATGGAGCGACAAATGCGCTCCTTGCCAGCAACTGCTGATCTCGCCAAATTTACGGACTTACGAAACAAAAATACAAGACGCGTTACGACCCATTACGACCTCGCAAAATCCGCCCGAAACCCGCGCACATGAAAACATGAAAAACACAATAAATACACACAACAAATACATAAAAAGCTTACCTACAGGAAGGGATCTTCGAAAACTGAAGTTACACCTCAATTTAACTCGAAATAAAAGAGTTTAGACACCCGAAAATCCCCTAAGTAAGAGAAAAAATGGCCGCCGAACAAAATGAAAACGAGGCTAAAGGACCCTAAACACGCAAAACACCACCAAACACAAACAGATTTTCCGAAAAAGACAGACGACATCCCAAAACAAGGACGCAAAATCAGCCACAACCGCATACCACACATTAGGCACCATTTTAGAACACTAACTTACACAATCCGGAAGTACACAGCTACCCTAACGGATTTGCCTCGCGCACGCAGCCTATTTACACTACACACTGCACACATTCATGACACTTACACAGCAGCTCCACAGCACTAATGCTGCAGCAACATGAAAACAGATTGCCAGCTCTTCAACACAATGCTTCCTGCATATATTACTTCACAATAGGTAAAGTATATTCATTTCTTATTTTATGAATTATTCCTTGCCATACCAAAAAAAAAACACCAACGCTGCTCATAGCACACAAACAACCAAGAGCCTTGCAATGAGCGCCGAAGGATTTTAAAACATCAACAAAGTTAATTTCGCACACAAGCAACATAACCTGCCTTACAATCTTATTGCCGTCATTTTTTGACTGGCAAGTTGCTAGCAGCTAATAATAATAATCATGCCAACGATTGCATCTTTGCCAACCACTACTGAGCCTTATGATTTTGCATGCGCAGAATCTAATCACATCTGATTAAATGATTGTATTGTTTTCATGCACTTGCGCCGAAGGAGTGGTTAAACTATGCATGCTTGACCCCTATCGCATGCATTCGCTACTCTACGCAATGTGTAAAGTGATAGATGGGGTTGATATATAATGCTACACTGGATATCATCTAATTGGAAACCTATTTATAATATCTGTGTTGTAGTAAATTAAATATAGACCTGGATAGCGTTAATGCGCAATGTGGTAGATTGCGGCTTAACGAGCATTCTCCTCCCAATGTAGCACGTGTGGTGCAAACACTTTTACTGTAAAGTTTATAAAATGTCATATTTTTTAAAAACTAGCCCATCTCCGATTGTGTGGTGTTTAAAATATGTTTTTTTTTTAATGCATGCTACGAATTTGGCACTTCTTTGTCTTTTAAACCCATAATTGCTTTACAGAGGCAAGCAAAACATCTCTAAGAAATGTAATATTGACTTCCTTTAGCAAAAGATATGCTGTAGGAATTGGATAAAAAAGACTCACAATTACCCTTGAGACATTACCTTGTTCCTAATTGTAATCTATCTAACATGCAACCAAATGAGTAGTAAGTGGTATAAAAAAGGCAATAAGCAAGCACCAATTAGCAACATAATTTGACTCATGCTGGGCTAGTCAATAATATTGCATTGATGAGCTCACTCTGTCTTCATTGAAATAGAAGGATAGGAGGAATTACTGGAATAGAGTCTGCTTAGAAGAAAGGGTGGGAGCATTAAAGGGATTCTTCAGACCACTAAAATACGTAGCGTATTACTGCAAGCTTACATTGTCATGCTCAGCCTTTTAAGAGCTTGTCTTGTTTCATGTTTTATGTCCATTAATTCAGAGAAATGCAAAAAGAAAACAATCATCACATATTATAATTGTCTAACTGCGATTCGTCGTCACGCTTCAGACGAATCGCAATTATAAAGTGCTGCGCATTGCGCAGAGCGCGGCGCGAGCCGCGCATGTGCAGAGCGCGGCACAAGCCGCGCTCTGCGCCCGAGCCGCGCTTGCGCGCAGCGCGGGCCGAGAGCAGGTAAAAGAGTGGGGAAGAGGGGGGGTAGAGGCACAGAGGGAGAGTGGGGAAGAGGGGAGGGAGAGTGGGGAAGAGGGGGGGGAGAGTGGGGAAGAGGGGGGGGGAGAGTCACAGAGGAAGAGGGGGGGAGAGTCACAGAGGGAGAGTGGGGAAGAGGGAGAGTGGGGAAGAGGGGGGGAGAGGCACGGCACAGAGGGAGAGTGGGGAAGAGGCACAGAGGGAGAGTGGGGAAGAGACACAGAGGGAGGGGGGAGAGACACAGAGGGATAGGTGGGAATGAGACACAGGGGAGGTAGAGGAGGGGGAAAAGACACACGGGAGGGAGAATATGGGGAAGATACACATGGGAGGGAAATGGGGGGGGGAGAGGGGAACAGACACAGGGGGAAGGGGGAAAGAGACACAGGCCAGGGGGGAACAGGCAGCGCGGGCCGAGAGCAGGTAAAAGAGTGGGGAAGAGGGGGGGTAGAGGCACAGAGGGAGAGTGGGGAAGAGGGGAGGGAGAGTGGGGAAGAGGGGGGGGGAGAGTGGGGAAGAGGGGGGGGAGAGTCACAGAGGAAGAGGGGGGGAGAGTCACAGAGGGAGAGTGGGGAAGAGGGAGAGTGGGGAAGAGGGGGGGAGAGGCACGGCACAGAGGGAGAGTGGGGAAGAGGCACAGAGGGAGAGTGGGGAAGAGACACAGAGGGAGGGGGGAGAGACACAGAGGGATAGGTGGGAATGAGACACAGGGGAGGTAGAGGAGGGGGAAAAGACACACGGGAGGGAGAATATGGGGAAGATACACATGGGAGGGAAATGGGGGGGGGGAGAGGGGAACAGACACAGGGGGAAGGGGGAAAGAGACACAGGCCAGGGGGGAACAGGCACAGAGGGAGAGGGGGGAAGAGGCACAGAGGGAGAGGGGGAAGGAGACACAGGGGGGAGAGATACAGAGGGTGAGGGAGGAAGAGACACAGAGGGAAGGGGGGGAAGAGGTACAGAGAGAGGGGGAAAGAGGCACAGAGGGGGGGGGAACAGAGGAAGGGGTGAAGAGACACAGTGGCGAGACACACAGAGAGAGGCGGGGGAAGAGGCACAGAGAGAGAGGGTGGAAGACACAGAGTGGGGAGAGACACAGAGGGTGAGGGGGAAGAGACAGGGAGGAAGAGGCACAGAAAGAGGAGGGGGAAGAGACACAGGGGAGTGAGAGGAGGGGGAAGAGACACAGGGAGAGAGTGCAGGGGGGAAGATACACAAGGGAGGGAAATGGAGACACGAGGAAGGCCGTAACAGACACAGGGCTGAGGGGGAAAGAGACACAGGCCAGGGGGGAACAGGCACAGGGGAGGGTTGGGGGAGACACAGGGGAGGGTTGGGGGAGACACGGGGGGGGGGAGAGATGCATAGGAGGGAGAAGGGGGAAAGAGACACAGGGGAGGGGTTTAGAGACACGGGAGGGAGAGGGAGGTAAAAACACAGGGGGGCAGGAGATACAAAGGAGGTAGACGAGGTGGAAGGAGAAATAAGACACGAGGGAGGAAGTAGACAGAGGGAGAGACTCGCAATGAGCCAAAGGCGCTCATCACAAGGCCAGTAAAGTAGAGGGGGAGAGGCTTACATTGTGTGGCAAACAGCATTGCCAGGCTTCAGTTTTTATTGCCGTCATTTTTGACGGGCAAGTCGCTAGTTGAAATATATTTATTCTATTTTAAAATTGACCCGTTTAACACTGTTTAGCACTTGGTCTTTAGAGATAAAATGGGTATGTCAGTATTTATACAGTATACAGGTATACCCTGCTTAACGCTACCCCTTTATCACTGTTTTGCAATAACGCTATTTTGACCCGCTATAACGCTGTTTTTGCTGCCAAACCCCTTTTAATGCTCTGATTCTCAAAAAAACAGAATACAGGATGACCCAGAAGCTTCAACATCACAAATTTAAAGTTTATATTTCTGGTAATGTTCAGTTTGTGTTAGTGTTATGTTTGCTGTTTCTTTGAAGTTCATATAAAACAAAAAAAGTAAATTTTAAATTGCAATTGTGTATTTTTTTTTTTATGAGTTCCCCTATCTACCCTACTTAAAATGACCCCATTTAGCGTTGTCTCACTTAACACTCCTATTGCTCGGAACCTATCTACAGCATTAAACGAGGCATAGTTGTACTTCTATGCTCTTATTATTAAAAATAAACAGCACGTTAATAAAGTTATCTACTGAACCTCCTTGATGGCAAGTTCCAGAATCTGACTGCTCTTACTGTGATGAACCTAATTGTTAAAGGTGAAATGTCTGTTATTCTGCATTCAGTGGTAATTATTTGACCATTGTAAGTTTTTTGGCAGAAATAAAGTTCAACCAACAAAATATTATATTGTCCTTTATGTACCTGTATAATGTAATCATATTTTTTAGCCTTACTCACAGCTCAGTTCTTCTACCTCCATTATTAATGCTATTGCCTTATGTGGACCGTTCTTCTCTATACAATGTAATTTATCAGACAAATCAGATGGTTGTTTCTGTCAACCAATCAGAAGATGTTGGTTTTGGCTTAATCAGTTGTGGCTTGAAGCTATTTGGCATTGAATGGATATGTAGCAATTATTCTGCTGTGTGAACGGTAAGCTTATTTGGTAACTATATAATGGTCAACCGATATAGTTTTGCTTGTTTGTTTATTTAAAACATTAATTAATAATAATACCAGTATGTAAAGAAAAAATCAATGTAGCTTTCAAAACTTACTTTTGAATTTTAGCATTGCAACCTCAGACAGGTCTGCTTATTTCCATTTCTCATTAGGTGTCCAGGCATGGGAAAGGATCCCTTCATGAGTCCCAAGTGGCCATTGCAGGTAGAGAGATCTATTTGCCTGCACACAACGTGAAGATCTACTTGAGATTGACTTAATCAGTTGTTAAGTAAACAAACTAATATATATTGTATGAACACTACAGTGGTCCTTTAATGACACACTATCAATTTATGAAGCCAATCTAGAAGTATGAAGGATCCATTTAAAGGACCACTGGTCAATCTAGAAGTATGAAGGATCCATTTAAAGGACCACTGGTCAATCTAGAAGTATGAATGGTCCATTTAAAGGACCACTGCAGTCTATCTACATTGAAGAAATAAAATAAGGCACATTTTATTAGAATTTACATAAAAAAAGAAAGAAATACAGCCTTTAATTTATTACCCTTTACTGCAATGATGCTGTAGTGAAATCTACCATTTTAGTTTTTTGCTGATCAACTTATTGAGGTAAGAGGATGATTTTAATGCAGCGGAATGAAAAAGTGGCCTCTAAAACAGGACTAAATATTGTGAAGTTAAAAAGACGCAAGAATTTGGAAATACCCATTAAAGAATAATTAAATATAAACTCTTATTCCCTTTAGATTGTAAGTAGCAAGTTTCCATTCTTGTGGGGTGCTTTCAAAACAGGGTCCTTGTTAACACTGTATTTTGTCTTGTTCTTATCCCCTGTTCGGCGCTACCCAATATGTTGGACGCCTTACAAATAAAAGTTAATAATAATAATAATTTGTGCAATTACAAGTTTAGTTATTTACAAGACCATAAAGAAAATATTTGACAACAGTGGTACTATAACCAAAGTACTTATTTGGCTTAATTATGAACAGGGTTCATGATGGCTGCAATTATTGAACTGACTGGATGTTGATGTCAGAAAGATCTTGAGAAAGGAATGTTCTAAATAACAAAACCCCGGGGACTGAATTTCTGATGAGTCCAAGAAATTGCAAGAGTTGGACGGCTGATTTAGAGATGAACAGCAGGCTTGGTAATTTAAGCAAGTACTTAAGCAAATGTTATATTACCAAAGTCATGAAACAATATCTTTGCCAGAGTTTAAGATGCTGATTATAAGATCTGGTAAATTATATATCAAAAGTAAATGTAATGTTGTTTTTTAAGGAAGCGAAATTACAGGGGTTAGGCACCCTTTAGCTTAAAAAAAAAAATTGATATAAAACGTATACATGACAACCCATCTGCAACTGAGCTTAGACAAAATACATCCCTCGATACTCAAAATCAGTTAATGTTTTTGTAGCAAATGTAATGATGTTGTTAGATATACCAGGTTGCTGTCAAACTAATTGCCAAGTATGTGCTGAAAACATGTTTTATTAAACTCTGCTACAGGTTATTTGAACAAGCTCTGGAACAGCTGTATCCGTCAACTTAAATAATGCGAGCTCTTTGGGACTGCATATTTGTGACATTGAAATAGAAATAACTTTTTCCGTATCAATTACATTATAAATTACTCAGTTGATCTGGAGACAGAGGAGGTAATGTTTCTAGGAAACGGTAACACTTTTGATTTATTTGACGTCCTTGTCCTATTTATTTTTTATTTATAGATATGGTTGCCCTATTAAATTAAACCTATAAAATAATGTACCGCTCTATCATTGCACCATAAAATATGCTGTTACTTTTTTGGACACTTTATGGAATCTGAAGCTTAATGAGATTAAACATTGCTAAATGTGGATCTTGTAAACCCCCCAGAGATATCAGTTACGTCACATTGCTGTGGATACATTACATTATTTTTTACATGGAAAGTCCACATGCACACAGATATTTTGTGTGGAAAAGTGTTGAAAATGTATCTAATGCAATATCACCTATCCTACAGCCCAATTAAATACGAAGCCCGTAGTGGCATCGGCACACCCGCAAAGGCTGGAGGCTTGAAATTCGGCTGTGTTACAGAGCTATTAAATGGAACCATGCTGCGAGTTATGGGCCACAGACGCAATCCCGTAAACCATTTTTTTGCATGTTGGATGTGCGGCGTGAACATGATTCTTTAGTCAAACCCATAGTTACGGGTTTAGATGGAGCCAATGGCAAATGAGATAGTCATCATTACGTCACTGAAAAATGGAGGTTAGCTTTCAAAACCTTACGGGTTTCAATTACAAGTTGCGATCGGACCCGCATTCCAGAAATAATGCAATATTGATAAATCAGTAAATATGATATTCTATTACATGCGAGTTCCGTTATATGAATTAACACATTGATTGTCGGGATCGATATAACACGAAAATTACACATGAAGTAAAGTATTTTATATTGCAGATTTGCGAGCTTTTGAATGTTTTGCTATTAATTTTAAAACCTAATATCACATTCCCTTTAATAAAAAAACAGTAGTATGTGTATATTTGCATTTACAGTTCTACGGATAGAACTTTAACCCCCTTGTGGGTCCTCTCTAGTACCCGTTGGCTTTTTGGTGTTATGGGTTTGAACGCCAGTGGATTCATAGCAATTTAATAGCAATTTTTAAACGTAGCAGTTACTGGCTTGACAGATCAAAGGATTTGCAGCCGCGGAGTTCAAATTTCGACGTCCCATAGAGTTTTTCCGCCTGTAACCCGCAGATCGTTAGCGGGTTGCTGTATGGGGCCAATTTAATAGCCGTAAGTCTTGCGTGCTACGTTACAGCCAAGGGTTTTACACGTAGAGGGAATTTAATAGGGCTGCTAGTGTTTCCCAATAGCTGGCCCATCCTATGACCAGTGATGGTCCCTGAGATATTACCTGCTGGTTCGCAGGGGTGGTTAAAGCCTAATACTTGAAATGTATCACTACCATTAGGAATAGTTATAGACGGATTAAGCGACTTATCTGCAATTAAATTGCACTCTATTGAAATCAGTGTAAAACTAGATGAAACTGTAGTTAGTATGTCACATATCACATATAATAGTTGTAGTTTGTCGGTAACGCAATGTTAAAAGTTACGGGTTGCGCATGTGCAATGTGCGCCAAAGGCGCTTATCGCGAGGCCCGAGAGATACTGGTTTGACGGGGGCTGCAATGAGCAAGACTTTGAAAAAGGTTGGCAATGAGCGTCAAAGGCGCTCATTGCCAGGCCCACGATGAGCGCTCATCGCAAGGTCCGCAAGACTTTGAAAAAGGCTGGCAACGAGCTCCATGTTTGCCAGGCCGAAGATGAGCACCGAAAGCTGTAGGACTTTGGCGCGAGGCATGCAAGACTTTGAAAAAATTACGGCTTTAACGGCCACCATTTTTTTCAAGCCTGTTACTTCGAAACCGTTCACCAAAATTACCTTACCACCTCATACACCACAGGGGGAGAGGCAGGGAGCCTGTAAGTGAGGTTGTAAGCTAATTTGCTATTCAATTGCCGTTTTTATAACACAAACGGCTATGCGAGAAAGAAAATGGCGGCCGTAAAGATGTAATGTTTTTTCAAGCCCGTAAATCCAAAGCACATTTCAGGCTTGGGGAAACTGATCAATTTCCCAAGCCCGCAAATGGTTTCAGACACATATAGCACAGAGGAGGGAGAGGGAGGAGAAAGACACAGGAGAGGGAGAGGGGGGAGAGACACAGGGAGGGAGTGGGGTGGAAAGAGACACAGGGGAGGGAGTGGGGAGGAAAGAGACACAGGGTGAGAGGGGGGAAGAGACACAGGGTAAGGAAATAAGGGGATAAAACATGGAAGGGAGAGGGGCAAAACAGACATGGGGGTCAGAGAGTGGTGAGAGGCTCGCAATGAGAGTGGTGAGAGGCGCTTATCGCGAGGCCCGAGAGTTACTGGTTTGACGGGGGCTGCAATGAGCAAGACTTTAAAAAATGTTGGCAATGAGCGTCAAAGGCGCTCATTGCCAGGCCCACGATGAACGCTAAAGGCCGTAGGCCTTTGGCTCTCATCGCAAGGTCCGCAAGACTTTGAAAAAGGCTGGCAACGAGCTCCATGTTTGCCAGGCCGAAGATGAGCACCGAAAGCTGTAGGACTTTGGCGCGAGGCATGCAAGACACAAAACCTTCAGGCTTCTGCTAGAAAGCTGAACATGAAGAGGAACTTCATCTTTCAGCATGACAATGACCCAAAGCATACATCCAAATCAACAAAGGAATGGCTTCACCAGAAGAAGATTAAAGTTTTGGAATGGCCCAGCCAGAGCCCAGGCCTGAATCCGATTGAAAATCTGTGGGGTGATCTGAAGAGGGCTGTGCACAGGAGGATACCCGCGCAATCTGACAGATTTGGAGTATTTTTGCAAAGAAGAGTGGGCAAATCTTGCCAAGTCAAAATGTGCCATGCTGATAGACTCATACCCAAAAAGACTGAGTGCTGTAATAAAATCAAAAGGTGCTTCAACAAAGTATTAGTTTAAGGGTGTGCATACTTATGCAACCATATTATTTTATTTTTATATTTTTTCTTCCCTCTACCTAAAAGATTTCAGTTTGTTTTGCAATTGAGTTGTACAGTTTATAGGTCACATTAAAGGTGGACAAAGTTCTGAAATGATTTATCTTTGTCTCTTTTTTTTACAGCACAGAAACCTGACATTTTAACAGGGGTGTGTAGACATTTTTTATCCACTGTATAGCTCTACAGAATTTATGGGGCTTTCCGTGCAGACGCATGCAGCGTTATTGTGCTTTGGGGGATATCGCTGGAACTCTGCATGCCTGACTACGTAAAAACTGCACATGCATTCATGCGCATTTCAGCAATTCTCAAGAGAGAGTGCGCACGCCGGTTACCATGTTGATTCGCAAGGAGAAAGATCGCACAAACAGAAGGAGAGAGGAGGGAGAGAGAGAAGGAGGGAGAGAGGGAGGGAGGCAGAGAGAGGGAGGGAGAGATAATGAGTTAGAGAGAAAGGAAAGGAGAGAGACGGTGGGAGGGAGGGAGGTAGAGAGAGAAAGAGGGAAGGAGAGAAAGAGAGGGAGGAAGAGAGGGAGGGAGAGAGAGAGGAAGGGAAAGACAGGAAGAGAAAGAGAGATGTTTTTAACGTAACAATCAAAATGTTCATAATATTAGAACCCACAAATTACAATACTTATAAGCAAATGCAAAATTAGCTTATATAAAAAATATTGTCTTATGATAATACCCTGCCCCTATTGGTATTTATCAGTAACCTTAATTATTAAGTTGCCCTCATTTAGTCTTGTTCTTCCTGATCGGTCAGTTGGTGGGATGCTTTTTTTCCCAACAATCCATCTGATTTGATGAGAAGTTAACATGGATTTCTAATATTAAAGGAGAAGTGTCAGGGATGGAGAAAGGATTTGGGCTTGACTTTCATGGGAGAAGCTTTGTTTGAAAGATTTTTTGAATTTTTGAAAAAAAAAACTATCTTTCTATTACAGTACAACAAATTGTGATGCTATCAATTCTCACACATTTGAAGTAAAATATGGACTACATTTTTTTACAAATAGACTCCATTATACATCATTTTTTACATATTATGGTTTCCTACGTAGTATTGCTAATATTACTTTTTTGCACATTTATTAGGGATAAGTACAAGTGCATTAACAGTATTTGATTTAACGAGCTCAGGAAGGCTGATCATTTAAGTTGTTTGTTCCATTGCCATGAGGAATGTTCCGAATGCTAATTTAATCAATGAATTAATCAAAATATGCTTGTTCTGTCAATGCAGTTGTATATGCTGTTGAAATCAGCTGATTGAGAGCAAAGTTCCTTCTCCTTGTTTGATACACAATTTAAAGGTAGGCTTGTTTATTTACTTTTATAGTTTATGAGTGTCCTTGTGATACGAAACGTGTCATTCTCTTATGACTTTTCATGTTTTTCAGTGTATTGTATAACTGGATTCATTTTCACCTGGGCCTGGAGACGTCATGGAGTGCTAGTTTGCTTGCTGATATCTTAGTTGCCACATAATAAGACACATGTAAATCTTTTTTTATTTGTATTTTTTTCATCAAAAACAGGGTATTTTTTTTTCAAATAAATGTCTCAGAGCACAAAAATGTATTGACTAGCACTCTGCAAGACTACGAGATCTACAGATTTAAGAATGCTCTCTGCATTTTCCGAAGTTTAAACTGTTTTTTACGTAATATGTTTTCATGCAAAGAACACAATGCTCTTAAAAATGAAAAAATGTTTAAATGATTTTGGGTCTTGCCCCTGTCAGCCAATGAGCAGTCAAATAGAATTATGAGTCATATTGCCAAAAGAAACATAGATTTAATGGCAGGTAAGAATCAAAATGGCCCATCTACTCTGCCAATTTTAGCTACCCACAGATTGACTTTTAATCCTTAGGATAGTCTTCTGCAGGGGTTCAGCCAGTGACACTGGGCCTCATACCATCCACCTGAACAGAAGCACCAACCAACTGCCATATTCCCCTGTTCTATTCACCATCAGGACTATGAGGTCCCTTTCGCCAAGCCCCCGCCATTGACACTAAGCCTCATACCATGCAACTGAAGAGAAGCATTGACCAACTGCCATCTTCCCCAGTTCTATTCACCATCAGGACTATGGGGACCAATAACCCTCAGGGAAACTCAAGAAGCTATTTCAGGCTTAAAAATTGGTAAGACACCAGGCCCAGATGGGTTTGTTAGGCATTATTATAAACTGTTTAGTAACATCTTAGCCCCCTGACTGCAAGGAGTGTTTAATGAAATAAAAGAAAAAGGTCAGATGCCAGCAGAAATGAAGTAGCCATAACATCTATTCTTAAACAAAATAAAGATCCTACTAATATTCTGCATTATAGGCCAATATCACTTATGAACATTGATATGAAGTTATATTCCGAAATTTTGGCAACAAGGTTAAAAGATTGAATCGAGGGCAGCAGTTCGGGTCGCAAATCCTGCATTTGCGGATTTGGAGGCTCCAACGTCAGCTACAATGAGCCGAAGGCAGAGGTGGAGGATCTATGTTGCCTCACAAGCGGTTACAAACAGCCACAGATGTGGCACTTTGCAAAAAAACATCTAAAATGCAATTTCTAAATATGGACTTACACAAAAAAATACAAGCCGTGGGACTTATAAAAAACACATTACAAACTCTCAAAAATGCAACCTTAACGGTTGAACTGCGCGAAAACATAAAAAAAACAATAAATACACTCAAAAATTACATAAAAACCCTTTACCCACAGCAAGGAGGGACACTCAGGACCTCTGGAAGTGAAGTTACAACTCAATTTAAGTCCAATTTACCGAGTTTAGACACTCGAAAGTCCCCTAAGCGAGAGAAAAAATAGCCACCGAACAAAACGAAATCGAGGCTGTTACATTTTGGGAAATATGCCTGTTAAAAATCAAAGACATTACAAATATAGATGTATTAAAAATTCCCTAAGCAGTGTTATTACACATCTTTCCCACAGAAATTAAATATACGACTAAGAAACTGTTAGTTCATATCTTAATGGTTTGTAAAACCACACTGGTTAAAAAGCGGAAGTCTGATCAAATACCTAGATGGTCAGAGATACAATATATTCTTGAGAGAAATAGAGATTTAGAAGTAAATAACTACGAAATTGGAACTCCGATAAAAGTAAGAAATAAGACATGGTAACTATGGGATAGATACTATGAAAATAATTAGTTATGTTTAAATATTTTCTAGTATCCACCAACATTTCTCTTTTTTTATTGTATTTCTTTTGTACTAAACCTTTTTTTATGAAATACAAGAATGTATGTTGAATGTATTCTAAATGTTTTTATGTTTTGTAATTGTTTGGTCAAATAAAAATAAAATAAAAAAAAGACTATGGGGACCTTTCTACCAATCCACTGGCACTGTTAACCAAGGCACTTTGTATAAAAATGTCCTGTGTATGATGGTTAGCTCAAGGACAGGGACCTTTTGTATAACTCTGTCAAATTAACTATTGTCATACCAATGTGTTTGTGTTTGCATCATTCAGTCATGTCTGACTCCCATGACCTCATGGACCATAACACACCATGGTGATCCACTTGGTTTTCATGGCAGAGATACTGAATTGGGTTGCTAGTTCCTTCTCCAGTGGACCACAGCATACAGCCCCTTTGTATTCCTAGGTGGTCTTCCATCCAAGTACTGATCAGACCCAACTCTGCATTGCTTCATGGTGGTGTGACCTCTTGGTTCCCTGACCCAGGTTGCAGTTATGAAAGCACAGAATCCTAACCACTGGACCACCAGGGAACCGTGACATGTAGGGTACACCCTTGTTTTTAACCATACTAGGGGCATAGCAGAAAAATGCTAATATTAGTTTTCTTGTATGGTATGTACAATATATGGGTTGCTTCTTAACACTATCTCTGACAGTGCAAACAGCAAAACAGCTTTTACTCCTTCAATACTAAAAAGCTGCAGGCACTTCAGGTTTCCAAGGGACTTGTAAGTACTATCTCTGCACTCATTGCTACTAATTTCAGTAACCAAGGCAGTGTAGTGGTGGCTAATATACAGCCTTATTAAATTGTGATTCGGACAATTGAATAGGGCTCTTAATAAGCACGGAGCATATTTTTTTACAGAAGTTTTTACTTAGTGAACTTCTATCCAAAAGCAAGGTCTTCACTAACTAAACACTTCTGTAAAAAATATGCTATGTGCTTATATAGAGCCCTATTCAATTCAATTAATAATGTGCAGAGAAGGTAGAAATTATCATGAACCTCCCCTTCAAGCTCAAGTCTGCCATTTACATCACAAAAGAGGCATTACCTTCGCCCGCACATATCACCCAAACAAGTGCTGGGAAAGTGCCGCAGACACGATCTGATCATTTACATTTGCAGCTTATATCTTCAGAACAAAAGGCATTTGAAACTTAGTGTAATGGGGCAAATATAGACACTTAGGCAATGTCTGTGTTGATTGAAGAGAAGTGGGTATGCCCATGATTGAGTAGCTTTAAAACTTTGCCAGCCACCAGAGACAAATCCTCTGCAAAAGTTATGGTTAGCTTATATCATATCATTCTAGATATATTCCCATTGTGTTGATGCAATGGGAATCTGGCATAGTGCTCCAAGCAGCACTAAAGGGAAACTCATTTGTTTACAAAGACATATCCTCCATAGAAAGTAACAGGCAGCAGCAAGCAATAAAAAAATGGATCCCTGCTGTAAAGAATAATCACATATTATAACTGTCCAACTGCGATTCGTTGTCACGCTTTGCGACGAATCGCAGTTTGACAACGTTCTGATTGCAAAGCCAATCGTATTGCGCGCATGCTCAATGCGCAAAGAGTTGTAAAAGCTGCGCATGCGCAAACAGCAACTTCAGCCACGCATGCACAGAGCGAGTCATCATTGCACATGTGCGGCGTGTAGCGTAAGGGGAGGGGGAAGAGACAAATAGGGAGAGGGGGGGAAAGAGACACGGGGGGAGGGGGGGGGAGAGACAAAGGGGGGAGGGGGGAAGTGACATGGGGAAAGAGACACAGGGGAGGTGGAAAAAGACACGGGAGGGAGAGGTGGGGAAGAGACGCAGGAGGAAAAGAGACACGGGGAGGTAGAGGAGGGGGGTAAGAGACACAGTGGAGGGAGAGGAGGGGGGAGAGACACAGGGGAGTGAGAGGAGGGGGAAGAGACAGGGGAGTGAGAGGAGGGGGAAGAGACACAGGGGAGGGAGAGGAGGGGGGAAGATACAAAGAGGAGGGAAATGGGGGGAAGAGACACAAGGGAGAGGGGAACAGACACAGGGGGAGGGCTCATCGCGAGGCCAGTAAATAGACGGTGGGAAAGGTGGGGGGAAAGGCTTGAAATGAGTGACAAAGGCGCTCATCGCAAGGCCAGTAAAGTAGAGGGGGAGAGGTGGGAAACAGCATTGCCAAGCTTCACATTTTATTGCCGTCATCTTTTACGGGCAAGTCTCTAGTTGCATATAAATGTCCAAAATCTAAAATAAATATTTATTTCATTCATTTTGCTTTTGAAAATATTTTGCCCACTATTAAGTTTACTTATTCAAAAGGCCATGTAGAAAACATTTCACGACAGCTGTCATTAAACTTAAAAGGTTTCCAAAAACTCTTGAAGACATCACACTTTATTTAATATGCCCTATAGTATAAGAGGTTCCCCAAGTGTTTTCCTGATCACTTATACACATACCCAGAATAAAAGAAGGATTCTAACACATATGTAGAGAAATCAGGGTACTGTGTTAGCCAAAATACATGGTAGAGGGGGGGGGGGGGAAACAACCTTTCCCTGTGTATTAGATAAAATAAGGTTTTTCTCATTCACCCCTACATATAAAAAAAAAAACATACCCTAGAATCATAACGGTAAAGCAGAAATAACATAAAAATATGAAAAAAATGCTTGCTACAATACAAGGGTACCTGGATGCCTGTCAATCATTGTCACTTAGCTCATATAATCAATAAAAATGGATACAAAGTAATGGCTCCAGGCCAGTCATGAATAAAAACCCAGCTTTCCTGCTAATATGCTGCCTGAGGTTACTACTTATTCAACTATGTCTACACATTGGATTAAGTGCAAAAAACATTGACTGGTATATTACTCTTGCAACATTGGAAGCTTTTAAGAATAGCTTAGAAACGTTAGAGATAACTTATTCCACTAATTATAGTAATTATAGTGACACTGAGTATCCCAAAACTAATCACAACTGTTTTTTTTCAGATGTGTACATAGTTTTTTACTATGTAACCTGTTATGACTTGATGACATTTAAAAATATTTTTTGTCTAATACTTAAAAAAAAAAAACTTATACACTGATATAGTGTATTATTGGAGGAAAAATATTGAGAAATTATTGAGGTATCTTATGTTTTATTACCCACAATAAACCTGATTGGAACTGGCCTACTTTTTTCTCTGTAAGTTGTAGTTCAGGCTTTTGCAATTCACATTGTATATGTGACAACAGAGATTTAGAAATTACTTTGGTTGCATGACCATTGTATGAAATTGTTTCTAAAGTGAAATGGCAAGTTTGACACATAGGCCCCCATTTAATTGAGGTTTCAGGAGATCCGGTAGCCCATAAGTGAGGTTGCAAGCTACTTTTCTATTCAATTGGCATCTTTTTGTGGGCTCCGAGCTTCCGAGTTACGAGCTTGAAAACTCTGCGATTGTTAAACTCGTAACTTACAGCCTCCAGAAGCCTTTGATCTTTCACAGCCGCAAGGCTAAAATAGCAAATCGATATTCAATTGCGTGATTTCCCCAAGCCCGCAAATGTTTTCACACCCGTAAACGACAAATTAAGGATAAAATCCAACGAGTGCTAGAGAGGACCCGCAAGGGGTTAGACTCCTGTTTGTAGCACTGTAAGTGCAAATAAAAATCACTACTGCACTGTAAATAACGGGGAAAGTGATGAAAGACATTAGAATTAATTGCACAACAGTCTCAAGCCCGCAAGTTGGCAAGAAATAAAATGTATTTTTATGTTTAGTTTCGGGTTTAAATTGATCTCATGTATCAATGACTTAATAGCTATCAGGCCACCCACATGAACTAGAACAGTATTGGCATTAATTTTCATAGTTCTGTATTTTTCAGAGTCTGATCGCATATCGGATGCCCAAAGCTAATTGATTGACATGTAACCTCCATGTTTTACTGTCGTGATAATGACTACTTTTCTACTGGCTGTTTTCAAATGGGAGGTTACGGCTTGCTTGATTGATCATGTTGCCGCCCTGAACTGCTCCGAACCAGTGCATGGTTTACGGTTTCGGCTTTGAGACACTAACTTGAGGAATTGAATAGCATCGCAATCGGAGCCGAACAGCAGCCTGCAACTCCCTCACAGACATTCGGCTGTCTGCGATCGAATTGCAGGCTTTGAATTGAATATGGCCCATAGTTTCAAGATCTATGTTGTCAGAACTGAGATTTGAGACTGTGTGCAAGGAGAAACATGGCAGCCTGCATCACAGCTTAAGGAGAAACAAATAGGGTATGTCCCAGGTAGCCTGATAAAATGTAAACTACAGCTATACCTCGTTTAATGCTGTAGATAGGTTCCAAGCAATAGGAGTGTTAAGTGAAACAGCGCTAAACTGGGTCATTTTAACATAGGGTAGATAGGGATAGGAGAACTCATAAAAAAAATTAAAAAAAAGATACACAATTGCAATTGAAATTTAAACTTTTTGGTTTTATATGCACTTCAAACAAACTGCAAACATAACACTAACACAAACTGAACATTAGCAGAAATATAAACTTTACCTTTGTGCTGTTGAAGCTTCTGGGTCATCCTGGATTCTGTTTTTTTGTGAATCAGAGCATTAAAAGGGATTTGGCAGCAAAAAACAGCATTATAGCAAGGTAGTGTGTTATACTGGGAATTATGGGTCAAAATAGGGTAATAGCGAGGCAGTGCATTAAACAGGGAATTATGGATCAAAATAGCATTATAGCGAAACAGTGCTAAAAGGGGTAGCGTTGATGGGATATCTAAGTTTCCTGAATTATGAATGCATGTGATGGAGGAGAATCAGAAGTGTATGAAAAAAATATGTTTGCATGAAAAAATACCAAAATAAACATTTAAACACTTACCTTGAAGTTAGCAAAATCTATTGTAATTTCTAACAGTTTAAAATGAAGGTTAAAACCCCCTCCAATTTGTTTCGGCCAATCCTGTTAGAGAAAGATTTCAGACATAGCACTGTTAGCTGCTATGGCTACACCACACAGCATAGCCAGGAAGCAGGGATGAGTCATATACCAACAGTGACAACACTGCTCTCCTATTGGCTGTGGAGCAAATCAGTATGGGATATGTAGGCAAAGGAGCCTGGGAAATGCAGCACCTCTCTGTCAGGCACTCCACTGGCTTCCCATAGCCTCTAGAATACAATTCAAAATCATGACCCTAACATATAAAGCTCTTCACAATAGTGCACCCTCCTACATCTCTGCTCTCATCACAAAATACACTCCCACCCGCCCTCTTCGCTCTGCTAATGACCTTCTTCTTTTCTCCTCTCTCATCACCTCCTCTCACTCCTGTCTTCAAGACTTTTCACGTGCTGCCCCTATTCTTTGGAACTCTTTACCTCGCACCACCAGACTATCTTCCTGCCTCAGATCCTTCAAAATCTCTTTAAAAACACATCTATTCAAAAAAGCCTATCATCTTCATCTATGCATCTCTCACTCTCTTGTACCTCACCCATACCCTTTAGAATGTAAGTTTGCGAGTTTTAATCTTGTGAGGTGCTTTAGGGAAAGCACAGTGTATATCAGATTGAAAGCTCAATAACATTGTGGGGTATTGTTTATACTTGTACCTAACCCCTGTATTGCGCTGCGGAATATGTTGGCGCGTTATAAATAAAGGATGATAATAATAATACAAAATGCTTTTAGAAAATAAAATAAAATACTGAAACCTGTAATATATTACCTTTTATATGCAATTGGGCTACTGCGGCATCTACTGCTTTGGTATCTGGTTATCGA
Organism: Discoglossus pictus; assembly: GCA_027410445.1. Classification (NCBI taxonomy): domain Eukaryota; kingdom Metazoa; phylum Chordata; class Amphibia; order Anura; family Alytidae; genus Discoglossus; species Discoglossus pictus. The sequence continues at coordinate 149,409,521 of CM050169.1, forward strand.
GTTCATGAAATTTGATTGCACAGGAAGTTCTATCTACACAATGTGAGTGTGTTGTGTATTTGTGCCAGAGCTTTCAGTAGCAATAATGGAGAGCTCATTAGTCTACAAGGACATACCCTCTTAAGAAAGTAAAAGACAAGATCAGCTGACAAAAGAAAACAATGCCTGCAGTAAAGAATCATTTGGTATAAAAGCTAAAAGGCTGTTTTTTACTTTCTAAAAACATTTTGTCCATTATCAGGTTTAGTTATTGGAAACGCCGCATAGAAACATTTTGACCACAGGGCTCTTCAACTGTGTCTTCCAAGTAACCCAAGGAATATTTTACTCCATTGTATGAGCAACCTGAGGTTGAGATCAATAATCTCCCCACTTATCACATATAATAGTTGTCAATCTGCGAGTTGTCGTCATGATTGTGATTGGTAGGCGAGGGGAGCCATTGAGGAACGCTGCAGAACTTAGGCTGCAATGAGTTAATGCACGCGGCTAACCAAGAAAAAAAATGACAGACAAAAAAATTGAAAACGAGGTTAAAGGAGACCGAGGCGCGCGAATCCCCGCCAGGCACGTGCGAGTTAGCCAGGAACGTAGGCGATACAAAATATGCCATTACAATGGACGGAAAATGCTCGCGAGCAAATGATAACCTTAAGAATCTAAAATGGTACTTTACACGCCTACACAACGGTTTGGCCTCGCGCACGCAGCCTGTTTACACTGCACACTTGGCACATTGCTGACACTTTCTCCTCAGGTGATCAACAGTCCAACTGTACATTTTCAGATGCAGGAAAATCCAAAGAGATTGTTAGCTCTTCAGGATATTGATTGCTGCATATTACATATAAATAGGTAAAGTATATTCATTTATTAATTCATAGTAATTTATTAATTCACTGTACTAAAGTTTTTTATTTCTTACACTGTACTTATATAATTGTCTTCCTCATGAGCGCCGAAGGTGATCGTTGCAAAGCAGGAAACTTGAAGTGCACAAGGGGAGAGGCTCACAATGAGCTTCTTAATAGTTGGAACTCTTAGAATGTGGGCATAGCAAGTGGGATTAGATGTGGCAACTGAGGTGTGGGTGGGCATAAAAATGAATAGGCCTAGGGCAGCATAGAACATTATATGCACTTGATTAGAGTTACTTTGCCTAGTGGGAGAGATAGAGGATGCTTTACCCCAAAGGAATGATATATTATTTACATGCTATTTATACATAAAATAAGAACCAATGATCTGTTATCAACATTACCCTCTACGTAATCTGGGAAAATTGTTTCCATAAAAATATATAAAAATCTGTGTTTAATTTACATTATGTTGAGGCCTCATCACCTGTATTTGTTACTAGTCACAGAAGTCTCATCACTTTGAACATGGTTACGGTTTACTTTTTCTGTTGATGTGTTGCTATTTGATAACTAATGATTCAGCTACTAATAGTGAAAATTCAAACCACTGAATGCATTTTTTACAAGAATTTTTTTATTTTATTTAATGGTTCATGGTGCCTCTATACAAATAATTATTTTGATGCCTCTCCATCCTACCTTCAACAGAGAGAAGAACACGACCTTTATAATAAACTTTACCCTTATGTAATTGGTACTGAAAACATATGTAAAATAACTGAAGCTCCACACAGATTATATTGTTGTCCTAGTGCTAAGTTTCGAAAAAAACAAAGGGAAATATTACCACTAGAATCACATTGTCGTAATTGGGAGTTTGTAGGTAACGCAATGTTAAAAGTTAGGGGCTTGCGCATGGGCAATGAGCTCAGAAGGTGCTCATCGCGAGTCTCACTAGGTAGAGGGGGGGGGGGGGGCTCCGAACAACTGCTGAGTTACGGGCTTGAAAAAAAAATGGCTGCCATTTTTTTTAAGCCCGTGACTCGGATTTAACCACAGACATTTTTTTTTCAAGCCTGTAACTCGGAAGCCATTGGTAGGCCGCCAAAAGATGCCAATTGAATAGCAAATTAGCCTGCCAACCTGAGGCAGGGAGCACTTAAGTGAAGTTACAAGCTAATTTGCTATTAAATTGGCGTCTTTTGGCAGCCTCCCAACGGCTTTCGAGTTACGGGCTTAAAAAAAAAGTGGTGACGGTTAAACCTGCAACTTTTTTTTCAAGCAATTTAAGATTTAAGCCTTGCGGGATTAACGGCCGCTAAAGCCCGCAAATGTATGCAAACCCATAAACGGCAAATGAGAGACAGAGGGAGAGGGGGCCAAAGAGACGGGGGGGGGGGGGGGGAGCGGAGAGACACAGGGAAGGGAGAGAGAGGAAAGAGCACTGAATGCTCATCGTGAGCCCCGCAAGTTAAAGGTGGGGGGAGAGCCTTGCATTGTGTGGAAAACAACAGCATTGCAAGGCTACAAATTTTTATGCAGTCATTTTTGACAGGCAAGTCACTAGTACTAAAATAAAGGACAGTGAACGAAAATAATATTTATGTAATGCTAGATGGTAAACTTATCAAACTAAGTAGTAAAAATGTAATATAATACAGTAGATTCTCAGTTATCTGGCACCCACTGGGAATGGTAAATGCTGGATAAATGCAGTTTCTGGTTGCTTGAGAGTTACTATTAAAAGAAACTTAGATTAGCTGCACATGATGCTCTGCTAAGTATATTTGTCGGTGAGGGCTGTTCAAGCAGCAGCAGCTTTCACTCCTCACACACTGGTACATTTGGCTGGAGGGTGCGGTGCTGAACACAGGGAAGGCCAACACTGCGCTGGCTCAGTCACTCATGCCTGTCTTCTTCCAGGTAAAATTCAATTTCAGAGACATACAGTGGATGACATCTAGGTGCTTGTATGCATTTTGTGGCATGACGACCTGGCTCTTGCCATTTGCTGAGCCCTGTAAAATAAAATTTGTAATTAAAGTACAGTATTCATTTTTTCTGGTTGCTTGAGAGTTCTGGTTGTCTAAAGTTCTGGTTAACTGAGAGTCTACTGTACAATGTACCTGTGACGATAATTTGTTTATATCATACCTGATATAAAAGGCATAACTTAAAGAGCTCAGCAGATGCTATCATTTTCAACCATATGTAATAACAATAACACATTCTTTTTCCATTTAATTCTATTTAAAAATTCATTTTCATACAGTAAAAACATTTGAGTTTGCTGTTTTTACCTGCCAGTAAACCATTCTAATCCACCTACCAAGGATAGGCTCAAATATATTTATAATAGGATCATTGTTAACAATAATTACTGATCACCTATGAAATGCCAAATCTATTATTTTGCTGCGTAAAGCCATATGATGATTAGCATGCCTAGTAATTAAAAAGTTTTAGCACTAAAGATAATTCAGTCTATCTTTGATGGGTGGATCAGAATAGCTGATTGACAGAAGTCAATGTAAGTTGCTTTTAAAAAAAATAATTTTTAATAGCATGCAATTGAGAAAGTAATTGTTTTTACATATTGCTTTATATTATACTATTTTTGTACTGACTATTTTTTTTTCCACTTTAATATGTGTGTTTAAATTTCTCTTAAAATGTGTTGCTATATGTGAGAGCTAAGTTATTCTACGTGCCATAGCCAGCACTGTACAATAACGTGAAATCCCTGGTGCATGTATCACATTTTGGCATCAACTGTGATATACTGTAGATAACTAAATAAAGAATCATGGATGCCTCCAGGAACCAAAAGAGGTACCAACAATGTTTTTTTTCTCTAATTACAGGCCAGATGACCTTCTTCAGGCCTAATTAGTCAGACACAAAATTTCAAATTCCAATGCTATGATAGTAACATTTTTGCAGTATATTTGATCCTACAGAATCATGCAAAATATGCCTCAAATTACAAGTCCAACAATACGGGTAAAAATGCTCACTAGCCTAACTAGTAGCAATGCTAAATATCACACAAGCCCGCTAAATTGAAGTGTTACAAATTATATGCTGGCCAGTTTCCCATTGGTTTCCTTGATTTAATATCAGCACACATCTATCTTTCACTATCCCCTTATTACTAATAATGCAATGTGAAGCACTTTTAAATTTATATAAAGTAGCATTCACTGTTTAATACAAACTTGACTCCCACTGATACCAATCACAAGGAACCCATTTTGGGGGATTATGCAGTAGATTTCCTTTTTTCTTGTATCCAACAATAGAAAAACACAATGTTAAACTCCATACTTAGAGCAGCATGATCATAATGTCACAGCTGTAAGCCTCCAACCTATGTAACCTTAATTGCAATTTTATCAGTCTCCAGTAGAGTTTAGAGTTTAGATTAAACACTAGAGTTTGGTTTGAACATGTATGAGATGTAAGGAATAAAATCATATAATGATATTGTGTTCTGCACAACTAATGCTGCAACATCAAGAGGTTCAGTGCAAGGATTAGAGGTGGAATGTGCGCTGAAATCTATGGTCATTCCAATGTACCCTGAAATATATGGCCATTCCAATGTACCCTGAAATCTATGGTCATTCCAATGTACCCTGAAATATATGGCCATTCCAATGTACCCTGAAATCTATGGTCATTCCAATGTACCCTGAAATCTATGTTCATTTCAACGTACCCTGAAATATATGGTCATTCCAATGTACCCTGAAATATATGGTCATTCCAATGTACCCTGAAATATATAATCATTCCAATGTAAACTGAAATATATGGTCATTCCAATGTACCCTGAAATCTATGGTCGTTCCAAGGTACCCTGAAATCTATGGTCATTCCAATGTACCCTGAAATATATGGTCATTCCAATGTACCCTGAAATATATGGTCATTCCAATGTACCCTGAAATATATGGTCATTCCAATGTACCCTGAAATATATAATCATTCCAATGTAAACTGAAATATATGGTCATTCCAATGTACCCTGAAATATATGGTCATTCCAATGTACCCTGCAATATATGGTCATTCCAATGTGCACTGAAATCTATGGTCATTCCAATGTACCCTGAAATATACAGTCATTCCAATGTACCCTGAAATATATGGTCATTCCAATGTGCACTGAAATCTACGGTCATTCCAATGTACCCTGAAATATACAGTCATTCCAATGTACCCTGAAATATATGGTCATTCCAATGTGCACTGAAATCTATGGTCATTCCAATGTAGCCTGAAATATAGGGTCATTCCAATGTACCCTGAAATCTATGGTCATTCCAACGTACCCTGAAATGTATGGTCATTCCAATGTAAACTGAAATATATGGTCATTCCAATGTGCACTGAAATCTATGGTCGTTCCAATGTACCCTGGAATCTATGGTCATTCCAATGTACCCTGAAATATATGGTCATTCCAATGTGCACTGAAATATATGGTCATTCCAATGTACCCTGAAATATATGGTCATTCCAATGTTCCCTGAAATATATAATCATTCCAGTGTAAACTGAAATATATGGTCATTCCAATGTACCCTGAAATATATGGTCATTCCAATGTACCCTGAAATATATGGTCATTCCAATGTGCACTGAAATCTATGGTCATTCCAATGTACCCTGAAATATACAGTGATTCCAATGTACCCTGAAATATATGGTCATTCCAATGTGCACTGAAATATATGGTCATTCTAATGTACCCTGAAATATACAGTTATTCCAATGTACCCTGAAATATATGGTCATTCCAATGTACCCTGAAATATATGGTCATTCCAATGTACCCTGAAATATATGGTCATTCCAATGTGCACTGAAATCTATGGTCATTCCAATGTACCCTGAAATATACAGTCATTTCAATGTACCCTGAAATATATGGTCATTCCAATGTGCACTGAAATCTATGGTCATTCCAATGTACCCTGAAATATACAGTCATTCCAATGTACCCTGAAATATATGGTCATTCCAATGTGCACTGAAATATATGGTCATTCCAATGTACCCTGAAATATAGGGTCATTCCAATGTACCCTGAAATATATGGTCATTCCAATGTACACTGAAATCTGTGGTCATTCCAATGTAGCCTGAAATATAGGGTCATTCCAATGTACCCTGAAATATATGGTCATTCCAATGTACCCTGAAAACAATGGCCATTCCATTTAGGTAAACCTGGCAAAACAAGTTGTGGCTCTTTAAAAGTTTAAAGGGACAGTGAAAGCATTATTTTCTTTGCTGCATCTGCAAGAGTGTATTTGATAATGTTTCATTGTATGTTGTCTTAATGCTCTTAAAGCAGAAAAAAAACTGGGGCGTGTCCCTGTCACCTAGTATTGATAGCACCATAAGGTCCATGACGAGTTGAGGTTCCATTTGCACAATATCTGCATACAGTGACTATAGAGCTTGTATTATGGTAGATGCAACTTAAAGGGGCATGGAACAAAATTATTTTTGTTATGTGTTTAAAAAAAAATACTTTAAATATTGACAAAAATTATTTTATTTTGTGCTCCTTTAACTTGCATCTATCATAATACAAGCTCTATAGTCACTACATGAAGATATTGTGCATATGGAATTGCGCAGGGAGCTTGACAGTCTGCTGCCCTATGGACCTTAACTCAGCCTGGATCTTATGGTGCTATCTGTCTGTCTGTCTGTCTATCTATCTATCTATCTATCTATCTATCTATCTATCTATCTGTTAAATTCTAAATACTCCTATAACATAACCTCTTCCTTTCTCCTCCCTCCCATTATAAATTATATAACCAAAGCCTCTCAGTCTGCAATCAGTCAAGATGTACTGAATCCAGACACAATAGAACCTTCTTTGCACACTATATTAAATATAATTAAGATTCTCTAAGAATGTTTTTATGCTCACACCTTACACAGCAGCTAATGTAGTTAGCTGCTTATATATTTACAAATGTGAATATTTGCCTGAACTACTGTGATCCTTTAATAGCTGGTTAGACATACACAAGTAATGCCAACACTGCAAGGTGAATTCCAAAAAAGGCAATTAATTAATCATATAATCTTCACACCTTGCACAGAAGGTGACAGTTAAATACAAAAACATTTTGGGGCATTCAGGACCTATTTATCATGCACTGCATTCACCTGTCACCTTCCTTGCTGATACAGAATATATGCAAGTTATGTAGATTATTTGATTGATTGCCGTATGTGCCTTTCTAGGAAATTAATCCTACCTAGTACAGATCTGTCATATCGTAACACTGTGTACTTCTATGAAATGGGCTGGGGATTTCTAACATTACCTGCACCGGCTAGAAGTGGATTGGCAGTGTCTTCATTTGTACTGGTAGGTTGTATGAAAGTGTACCATGATCACCTATTAATATTTACCTATATTATATGCATCCATGACAACCAGTCATATCTTATCGTTGATAATAATTAACTATAAAATTTGCATTTATATTTAAGATTACATTTTTATATAATTCTGTGAAATAACTAAATGTCAAATAAACAAATTACTTTTAGAATACATTACATTTTTCACTTTTATATGCATTTAGCTGCGTTACATTTTCTTTACTGTGTTGCTTCTTGTAGCTTCTTTCTTTGGAGGGTATGTTCTTGTAAACTAATGAGCTTTCTAATGGTTCAAATGAAAGCACTGGTATTTTCCAATTAGAAGCTTTCTGTGTATTCAAAGTCTCCTTTCAAATCAAGAAATGGAATCAAAATACAGCATAATTCCAATACAGCATAATTTCATGTAACAAATGTAACTAATTAAAGGTTGTATTATTTTTCTACAGTCTTAAACATTTTTCTAGGTTTTCAAGTACAGTAATACCCCAGTTTGCACTACCTCTCTGAGAGCTGATTCGCGATACCGCTCTTTCTGGTCCCTGTCCCCGGAAAGTGCTAAATCTACTGTGGGTTTCCACAATTTCCATACATACACACAGTGGGCTATGTGTACTAAGGTAGAGGTTCCCAACCTTTTTGAGCGAGTGATTACCTTCCAATGCTCACATGATCTTCCTTTGCGATCCACAATATTTTGAACATGGTGGTACCATGTGTGACACTACATTTTCAAATATTATTCAACTGATTTGAAGAAAATACATTTTAATTGCAGGTACATTCATCGATAAATTATCTCAATAAATATTTATTTATTAACAGTTACTAATGGTAGTGATAGTAAAATGTTATACTCTTGTGTTCTTTATTTCTGAGGAGCGATATATATATATATATATATAAATATATATATATATATATATATATATATATATAAATATATATGTTATATGTTCAGGAAGCATCATTAAAAATTCTTTATCTCTATTTATAGCCCAATTTTAAGGTTTATATAATTGTCTCCAAGGGACAGTGTTCCTTCTGCCACTAGTTCTACTTAACAAGTCCCTATTGTAAATGGAGCTTAATAAATCCAAATGTCAAAAGCCCTGTTTTTTCTACCATTGGATATGTAGTGGAAGCAATCCTAAAACATTTTTAGATTGTTGTCAAATTTATGCGGTACAGGAAGATCCACAAATACAAATAGCACCTGGAACTGAATATGGTTGACTATGCCGTTTTTAGTGTGACAAGCCAATTCCTTAGACTTCAAACCAATGTCTAGGTTGCACCTCTGTACTTCTTGTTTTTAGTTATGTATGTGGAGCCTTAACCAGGTATCATTCACGTAGGAGCAGCCTATGAGAAGAACAAAGAATATACATTTTAATACTACAGTTATTTGCAAACTTTTTTCTCAGGAACAGTTTTTGATCTTCTCACTGTGGGTCCAAGATTCATATCAGAGACGTTGTAGGTGTTTGTGTTCATGTCTGAATAATGCCTACTCTTTTGTTTTAAATTTGAGTTGGCCTGGCGTTTTCAGGAAGGAATTTATTTTGACCTAAAAGAGACAATAAGCAATGTTTTAATTTATTTTTTAGTTTGCCTCAAGATGTGCAATAAAAATAACATATTTTAAATATTTTGAAATATTTTCTATTTTTCAGACATGTGCTGCAAGTATTAATAACATTATTAAGGAAAAGTAGGAGTATAGGTGATCACATTGTCAGAAGTTTCTTCAAATCAAAAGAAGAGGACAAGAGAAAGACCACTTGGGTTGAACCCACAAGAGGCCTTTTTAGATGTGGAGCATGTAATGCTTGTCCATATGTACAGCCGGGTCAGCACTTTACACATCCAATCACACTTAATAAATATCCTCTAAGAAACTTCATCACGTGTAAAAGTACACATGTGATTTATGTTCTCGTCTGCCTGTGCCCAAAGCTATATGTAGGCAAAACGATAAGGCAATTACGCCAACGTATACTTGAACACACCTATACAGCCAAATATCAAAGGAACACCCCTGTCTCAAGACACTTTCATCGAGTACATGCTAATAAACTTTCAACAATGAAATTCTATGTCATTGACCACCTTTGTAGAAAACCTAGAGGAGGAGATTTAAACAAACAACTTTTGCAGCTTGAAAGCAAATGGATATTCACTTTGAATTCACAATATCCAAATGGCATCAATGAGGGTTTCTCATACTCAGCATTTCTTTAAATCTGTCCTTATATTATACTACAGAAGATCTTAACAACTTTATAACATATATGTCTGAATTATTTTGCTATTTATTAAATCAATACCTATGATGATTATGATTTAAGGACAATGGAAATATATTAGGCATATATTGTATTATGTATGCTATATTTATGGTCTATTTGCCTTTTATGGGTTGTAATATAGCGGTTTGAGTTAGTTTGAGACACTCCCTCACCCCCACTTAAAACTTTAAAAGTTCCCTTTATCTCATATTTAAATTTGATTTCATGATATATATATTCTTTTTTTTTTTTTTTATAAAAAAGGGGGGAGGTATTTAGGGGGGTTTAGGTGGAGGAGGACGGTTGAGGGGGGTTTAGGTTAAGGAGGGGGGAGGGAAAGAGACACGGGGGTAGAGAGACACACGGGGGCTATAGACACACGGGCGGGCTATAGACACACGGGGGGGCTATAGACACACGGGGGTTAGAGACACGGGGGGGATAGAGAGACACGGGGGGGAGTTAGAAAGACACGGGGGGGAGTGACTCGAGTATAACCCGAGGGGGCCCTTTTCTGCCTTAAAAAAAGGGCTGAAAAACTTGGCTTATACTCGAGTATATACGGTAATATTATCATATATGTACACAGTAAAATTCAGGGTATGTCATTTCTAATGTAGAACCTGTTGTTTGTTCCACTTTATAAATAAAGCTGGTCAGATTCAATAGACGCGATGACGTCATACGCAAACGCGCATCACGTGATCTACGTGACTCGCACACCAGGAAGAGAGACCCAGAAGTGCTCAGGCCTTAAATAGGCCACAATCTTTATTATTCCCTAGCCCATGAGGAAGCCCAATACAGGGGCGAAACGGACCATCGGGAGGAACGGAAGGATGGTGCATTTAACCTAAGTCTATGTGAGGTGTACTAGTAGAGATTTTCTCTCCATACAAAACGCAAGTACTTAGGCATATTTAATGCCAGTAAGGGATTTAAGTGATGCTTCTTTTCTCTTTTTTCTGCACTTTTTTTTAATGATGTTAAAGGTGACATGTATGCATCCTTCGAGATATATACATTTTTCTCCCTTGTATACTCCAGTACAGCGTATTCATATGCACCATTCCTTTCCCTTTTTTTGTCTTTTTGTTTTTAATTATTTTTGTATTTAGTGACCTATTTTAAAAAAAAGTGTGTCTCATTCCTATATACAATAATACATTTCTTCTGTTGCATACCGATGATTAGCAAATATTTTGCATAAGAGGCCTGCATAAATGTATCATAAATACTTCTTATACTATTGCTATATTAATAATAGGCCCAACCATTATAACAACATCAATTTATTATATTTACTTGTCAAATTAGGTTGTCACTAATTATATCCCAGAATATTGTGGGACAGTGACACCCTTTGACATTTATTGAAAACTTTAGGAATGAAACACCCCCTCTTTTTAATATATTACCGGCGTTTTTAATTTCCTCATTAAAACTTTATCCATTAACATTATTAATGTCATTTTTTTCATAGAGCTCCATAACTCAACCGGTGCAGTGCCCTGGCACACCCCTAATTAGAGCTAGTGAAAAGAAGGTCCTGACTTTGTTCCAAAATCAGCACACATTTGTCATGCAAAAGAGCGTATTCTTTTAAATGCAATCTAACAATTGTTGTTGTGACATCACTATCTTTTCCTACATTAATCACTATTTAACCACTATGTAACTATGAAGCTTGAAAACACAGAATATAATGCTCCCAGCAAAGCAGGTATATGTACTAGAATGTAATTTATATGGCATTTGTCTATCTATCTATCTATCTATCTATCTATCTATCTATATGTCAAATTCTATATACTCCTATAACATAACCAATGCCCACTCTTCCTTTCTCCTCCCTAATCCCATTATAAATTAAATAACCAAAGCCTCTCGGTCTGCAAGCAGTCAAGAAGTACTGAATCCAGACAAGATGGAACATTTTTTGCACACTATATTAAATAATATTAAATAATGAAAATGTTCTAAGAATCTATCTATCCATCTATTTATATTTAAATATGTGTATGTGTAAGTGTCATTATATTAAAATAATAATTATATTAAAAAAATTAATTACATAAAGTCACTTATCAAAAGGTGGTCAAAAATGAAAACTCAAATGTAATAAGCAGGTAGTGTTTTAGACAAAGTGAATGAGTTGTTTTTTTAAGCTCACCTTTAGTAACATAACGACGGGGGTGTATGTAAGGTCATCTTAGATGTCAATAAGTACTGTGTGAGTGAGTTCACATTACACAATGCTAACATATGCGTATTGTGTGAACATTAGACAGGGTAAATAGGTATGGTATTTCCAGACATTTGAACAAAATAATTGAGGCCAAATGTGCGATATATGCCATTACTTTCTCAATATGTGTGCTAGGAGATATCCTGATTCTTGACTTTGTTTCTGATCATAATTCTTGCCTTCTACCTGAGCTTACCCTCTGCTTTTCTTCTTGTTAATGAACTGTTGCCATTGACTATAGATAGTATGACTACACCTTATGTCTCTGGCCCTTCTGGTTTTGTTTACTTTTGGTACTTGGCTTCTGCCATTTGTTATTACCAAATGTATGGCACAACATCATTTTGACCTTGTAAGCAACAACAGTTGTTTTAGTAAATTTTGCTTGTAAGGCCATCTCCTCACGTAGTATAGAACCAATCCTCTGTATCTAACCAACATATTGTTTCTTGAATGTTAATGGTGGAATATTTTAGTCATCTATTTTAGTAATGGTCTAAGAATATATAGGTATTTCAAAGTAGTATTATTATTATCCCCATCTGGATCGCTACCTTGTTGTGGTGAAGGGGCTTTTGTATCTCAATGAAGCTGTGAGCTAAACAATGTAGGGTCACCCACGGTCGACAGGTCACACCGGAGAAGGAGTTTGCAATTCCTTCCAGTATATTTGCCAAGAATACTTTATGGATAAACACATCAAGAGACATAACAATATGACATCAGAAAATGAGCCCTCAGGTTAGAAAATGCCTACCACATTACTTGGGAAGAGCAGAGAGTGAGTAGCACCAGATGAGAATGAAGTGGTTGGTCCAAAGTTGAGAGGATGCCCTGCTACGGATATGTCTGGAGGATAAATTAAAGTCCTCAGCTGCAAAGAACAATTAAACATAGCAACCTGGAGTGTTAGATTTGATGAGAACTGGACATGATCAAAATGAGATTAGTGAACTCAAATGGACTGGAATGAGACAATTCATATCAGACAACCACCAGATCTTCTATTGTTTGGCCTTGGAGTACAAAATGAAGCAGGTCAGAGATTAGCAGTTCTGTCAAAATAATTCTCTGGTCATAGAAAACAACGCTCTCCTCCAACAGCCTCAGAGAAGACACATAGACATCACCAGAAGTACAAAATAGAAATCAGATAGACTATTAGCCCTATTAAATTGCAGCCCCGTATCTGCAACGTGAGCCCCGCAATGGCTGCAGGCTTGTAAATCCTCTGTGTTACAGGGCTAATAAATTAGAAGGGGCTGCGAGCTACGGGCTTGAGACGCAAATCGTAGCTTGTCGTAGAACGTTGGATTCGTGGCCTTGCGGACGATCAATTAGTCTAGACCCTATTTACTGGTTTAGACGGAGCCAATGGAAAAAGCGATTGTTAGCTTTACGCCACTGAAAAAGGGGAGATTAGATTTCAAAGTCCTACGGGCTACAATTCCAAGTTGCGATCGGACCCACATTCCACAATAATGCAATATTAATAAAGCCGTAAATATGATATTCTTTTACATGCGAGTTACAGTATATGTATTAACACATTGATTGCTGGGATAAGAAATTAAACATGATATAAAGTATTTTTTCAGGCCGATTTGCGAGCTTTAGAATGTTGTGCTATTAATTCTAAGACCTAACATCACTTTTACTTTTATATAAAGTACAGTAGTGTGTTTTTATTTGCATTTACGGGGCTACGTATTGGTCTTTACTCCCATTGTGAGTCATCTCCAGCACAAATTGGGCTCCATTTGAGTGTTACGGGCTAGCTTGCAGGTGACTTTGTTGCAATTTAATAGCATGATTAGATTAGTAGCGGTTACGTGCTTGACAGATCAAAGGATTTGTGGGCTGCGAAGTACCATGTTCATGTCTCGTTGCCATTTTTCGTCCGTCCGGCGTCTTAACCCGCAAGTCTTCGGCGGCCTGTTTTACAGGGCTAGTTTAATAGCCGGAAGTCCTAATATGAATATTACGGGCTGCATTTTAAAACGTACCCCCAACTTAATGAGGCTGTATATGCTTTGTAGCCAATGATGGTGGCTATCTATACAAAAACAAGTTCCGTTCATGAGCTTTTTATTGCAAAGTTCAGAAATAAACTGAGGAAAAGAGGGAAAATGATCAGACTATGCAAATACAAAATAAATAATATCTCATGTGAATATGCAGTGGATTTAAAGAATGGGTTTAAGGGACTAGATATGTTAGATAGAATGCCTGAAGAACTTTGGATAGAAGTTTGTGATATTATCCAGAAAACACTAACAAAGAATATCCCCAAAAGAAATAAATTTAAGAAGCCAAACTGGCTATCTGATGATGGTTTAAAAGGTCAGGCTACATCCCCAAAAAGCCAGTGCCAAAGAGTGTTCCAATTATAGAAAACTTGCAATCATTTCACATGGCAGCAAGGTAATGCTTAAAATACTGCAAGCTCGGCTCCAACAATATATGGGCCAAGAACTACCAGATGTGCAAGGCAGGTTTCACAGAGGCACAAAAGATCAAATTGCCAATCTTCATTGGATAATAAAGCATGCAGAGAATTCCAGAAAGACATTTATCTTTGCTTCATAGAATATTCTAAAGTCTTTGACTGTGTGGATCATAACAAAATGTTGCAAGTTCCTAAAGAGACGGGGGTACCAGACTATCTTAATCCGCCTCTAGAGGAATTTGTATGTGGACCAACAAGCCACTGTAAGAATTGAACATGGAACAACCAAATCGGGTAATGGGTGCGACAAATATATTGTCACCTTATTTATTCAATTTACAGGAAGGCTACATCATGCATAAGGCCAGGCTGATTTAAAAATGTAAGCCTGTTTTCTTGTGCATGTACAGTACTTAGGTTTATCCACCATAGACTGGACAAAACCAAAGCCGAAATGAATATTGCTGAGAGAAATATCCACAACCACAGATTTGCGGATGATACTAATCTGGAAGCCGAAAGTAAGGAGGAACTAAAAGGCATACTGAGTAGTGTGAAAGAAGAGAGTACAAAGACTGGTCTGCTGCTCAAAAACAAAAAACAAAGCTCATGGCCAACAGCCATCTCATTTCCTGGCAAAAAGATGGGAAAGAAGTGGAGGCAGTGGCAGATTGCATTTTCCCTGGCTCCAAGATCACTGCAGATGGTGACTACAGCCATGAAATTGAAAGAAGTTTGCTTTTGGGGAGGAAAGTTATGGCAAGTCTGGCAAGTAAAAGGTCTGGATAGTTAGATCTATTGTATTCACTGTAGTAACATACCGGTGTGAGAGCTGGGCCATAAAGAAAGCTGAGCACCGTAAAATTGATGCCTTTCAGTTGTGGTGGTGGAGAAAATTGATTAGAGTTCCTTAGCCTGCAATAATATAAAATAATTTAATACTACAGAAAGTCAGGCTAAAGTGTTTACTGGAAGATTTGATCATGAGGCTAAAACTCACATATTTTGTGTATTTAAACACTCCTCTCACATATACAATTTTCACCAAAGCATCATGGATGCATCAAAATGTAATTATTTTCTAAATAAAAACTAGCTTTATGAAATCCTGCATAAATGTGTTTTCTGTCAGACAGACAGATAGCTATTTATATATTAGAATTAATGCTATAAAGAGGGAGATCGTTTGTAAACATGGATTTATAGTTTCTCTTTGCATTATTATTGTTTATTTTAGTTAAAAAAATACCTAATCTCAGAGCTTTTCTGCTGAACATTACAGATTATTTTTTAAACATTTCCAATGATTTTATGGTCTTTCATCACAGCAGACTTACTTTATAGCCATAATACTCATAATGCTTACTGCTTATATTAATAGTGCCTGATACTGCAGAAGTGTGGCTGCTGAAAAAAATATGTGAAGTTGTGAATTGGGTGAAAAGCAAACCATCTGGCCAAATTGTAAACATAAGCCAGAGACAACACAAACAAGTTAATATGCAGTGTCTCTCCTGTGTAGCTGGAAATAGCCACCAAAAAGGAACATATTATGGAACAGTTTATCTCTGATAGTATGTGGAGTTCTGTAACTAATTAACACATCACAAACTATTGTGTTGAATTCACAGTTTAACCGTATTGGGCGGAAATATCTCTGAAGATGAGTTTTCTGACAGTTCTAGTAATAGTTCATAATATTCATTAGATGGTTTATGTACTGAATATTAGCCCAGATGTGTAACAGTACTTAATTGATTAAAAAGAAGCTATATGGACAATTAAGTTCCATATTTAGAGTATGCTTTCCCCCCCAAAGAACTAGAATCGATAATGGACAAAGTATTTCAATACATCATTTTATATGCCATTATTGGAAGCTTCACTACTATTTGTAAGATTTCTACTGAGACTTCCCCGTTAGCACTGAGTACATCCTGTCTCCTCCCCTGCTAGTTCTCACAATTGTGAAGCATGGGAATTGTAGGAAGAATTTAATAGACAACGGCCAAAGACTGGTTAAGATGCCAATTTGGGATTTTTATTATAAAGGAAAAGTGTCAGAAGTAGGCGGCAGCAGGTATTCAGTGATTCATTTGGGCTGGTTTCAGTTAAGGTGTAAGACACATAAAAAATATTTGATATAAAAATATATGCTATTGTTGATTTAACATGTTGTGGATGAATATAGAATAAACAAATGCATAACCATGTCTCATTGAGTTAGTTATAGTGGTCACTTCTAGGTGAGTACAAACTCAGGGTGGCTTCAAAAAAAGGAGTCTATAGAGGGTTTTAGATGGTTTCTCCACATACCCATCCTGACAGTAGACCGTTTGTGAATTAAAGTAGGGAGAGACCTTATTCTACCACTAGATACCCACACTTTGAAGGTGCAGTCATCTACTATAAAACATAGAAGAAAGAGAGTGCATCATATCTCAAATGACAACACTTTGATAATTTAGGGTACAAATAATAGAAATGAACTTACATCCTAGGTCGCAGAGCAACCTGTATAAAACTTGTGAAGAAGCCCTTTCAAGGACAGTCTGGCATTTGCTCCAACTGTAGCTGCAGAAGTGGTGCAAAATCTTTCTTCTATTTGTATTAAATTATGTTTATCTTCTATCATTGCCTGAACAGGCCTATCTTTTCTTCCCTTACAGACTCTTACAGACAGTTTGACAAACTTTTTTTTCCCTATTAACTTTACCAATATCCATCTTTCTCTGGAGCAGATCTGCTCTAATTCAATGGACCCACTGACCTTGTGCCTTCTTGTCTATTAGCATTTACAGCTACAAATACAAAACTGTCATCCTCCATGTAGCAAAGGTAATCAAACCCTATAATCTCAATTTCAATATACTTGCAAGAAGAGATCTTCCTGATCCTCTTATCCAGGGTAGTATCCTTCTCTGCACAATGGCTCCATGGAGAGTTAGGAGGGCAATGCAATGTTAGTGCTGAATCCAAAGGAAAATAAAATATTTTCAATGGAAAATATTTAACACAATAAATGTAATGTGTTTCATCCTAAAATGATTACTGAGAAAGTAATTGAATATTCTAGTCTTGTCCATGACAGTAAAACAGAGAAGCCCTTTTACACCGAAATATAACAACTAGATCCTATAACTTTTTACATACACTTCCAAATAATACCAGCTTGTTTGTCATAATTACATAGGGGCTCATTCAAATGCGGGCCGTAACTCGATTGCAAATCATCAAATTTGCTGCGATAGGGTTACGTCCTCACGTTGCCCTACGTTCTAATCTGCTATTCAATTGTCCAAGCACACAAGTTATCCCTACTTCCCACTGATAGCAAACCATGCTATTGGCAGTAAGTAATTCGCGAGCTTGAACATGATCGCGGCCGCAACTCCTGTTACAAGCCCGCAAACTCGGAGCACTGTAAATGCCAAAATAAATTCAAGACAGCAGTGTAAATGATGGGGAACACAATGGGTGACTTTAGGAATAAAAGCACAACATTCTCAAGCTCGCATATCGCCCAAATCAAATACTTTATTTCATGTTTAATTTCCGTCCAAAGTCCTATGGGTTTGAATAACCTCCAAGCACGTAACTCGTTATTCAAGCCCGTAGGACTTCAGTGGAATATGGGGGTTTGATTCCAAAGCTTACGGGCCTGGAGGTTGAAGCCCATAGGATTACTGATGGAAAATAAACATGAAATAAAATATTATATTTTGGCGATGTCCGAGCTTGATAATGATGTGCTTTAAATTCTAATGTCAACCATTGTATTCCCTATCATTTACAGATTACTGGATTAATTTTATATTTGCATTTCAAGTGCTACGATTAGTATGTAAGCCCTTTGCCACACCACCTTGGTACAAGTAACCTGTGGTTCACGTTTAGCCATTTACAGGCTTGATGGAAGGGTAATCGGCAGGGGCGGCCCGTCCATTGGGGCGTCAGGGCAAACGCCCCCCCCAAATATTTTCTTCACCCTGCAATAAAAAAAACACAACAATGTATTAGTATAACCCAAAAACAAATAAATATAAGGTGTACATCATCATTTCAAGTCTAAATAGTATTAAAATGAAGTAAAGTTAGAAAAGGGACACTGTCACTTTAAAATAACCCTTGCGCTACATTAACTAATGCTGTGTATCTATCGCCCCCTGCCTGCACCCTGTGTGATCAAATTACAATAGTTACTGTTACACTGTGTACACTAACCTTTAGACTCTTCTCTCTCTTCAATGAGTCCTGGCCTGGCCCACTGACCGTTAATGCATGCCGCCCACCATCACAGTGACGATATGCATGGGCGGTCATAAATGTATCAATTAATAAATGACAGTCTTCCATCATTGACCAATCAATGATGGAAGGCTGTCCAGTTACTAAGTGATCAATCTAAACCCACCCAGACCGTTAGCCCTGAGCGCCCGCCAGCAAATAGGGCCTCGAGTTTGATTTTGATTGACTGATACAGTCAATAAAACCACCAGTTCCCTGTCCCTTCCCCCTTTCTGTTTCCTGACCCTGGTCACGCTGAGACTGAGAGACCTCCCTGGCTGAATCTACTCATCTGCTCTGCCTGCCTAACACAGTAAGTCTACACCTGCCTCTGCCTGGCACCTGCCCTGCCCCTGGCCAAACCAAAACCCCTAGTAGCCCCTAATAAAAGTTAGGGGTGACCAGTTACCCCCAGTCCCCCACTATGCCTGCCTAGCCTGCCAGTGCCACCTACCCAGCCACCCACTACCACCGACGACCCCAGCCATCACCCCCATGTGGCCTGTGCCACCCCCGATCAGGCCTGCCCTATGCTAGCCTAGCTATGCCATCATGCCACCACCGGATTACACCGATCACGGGATCGGGGTAGTCGGGTGGTGAGCGGGGTGGCACAGGCCCACATGGGGGTGATCGGATCACCCCCTTGATGAGGCCTGTGCCACCCCTGATGACCTCCATGTTGCCGCCCTATGCCACCCCCGAGGCCCGATCACCACCGGGCCCCCGGCACCACCCCGATGCGGCCTATGCTACCCCGGGTATTCGGGCAGTGAGCGGGGTTGACCAGGCCACATGGGGGTGGATGTTCACCCCCATGAGGCCTGTGCCACCCCTGATCGTGGCCTATGGGCGACCGATGGGCGCCTGACCGTGACCGACCCCACCCTGGATGAACCAACTACCTACCCCCCCCCCCTATTTTTATTCCATTTTTAGAAGTAACAGGCATGTATATGTGCATGTCACTTCTAAAGATAAAATAAAAATAAGGGAAGGGAAAAAAAAAATACAGTAACAACATTATTACAATTAAACACACAGTAAGCAAACACATTGTTAGTACAGTTAGTAACACAACACATTGTATACAAAAATAAACAGCTTTAAACAAACATTAATAAAAAATAAAATAAACAGCACATACACACATTGTTAGTACAGTTAGTAACACAACACATTGTATACAAAAATAAACAGCTTTAAACAAACATTAATAAAAAATAAAATAAACAACAGCACATACTTACCTGTAAAATTGACCCCTCCAGCGTTGGCCTTCTGTCCTCTCTGGATATAGTCATGATGAAAAATAAATAATCCATGTTGATTGAAGCCAATGATCAAAAATTAAATAATCCATGTTGATTGAAGCCAATGATCAAAAATAATCCAATCTTGATTGAAGCCATTGTCCATCCATCCATTCTGGCCCATTGAAAGTTGCCTCCACAAAAAAAACCGACGCTCTAAAAAAAAAAAACAACACACTAAAAAGAGCTCCTCCTACAAGGAGCCCCTCCCGCGATTAATTGTTTTTTTCCCACGGTCTGCTATATATACTAATTTTTGAAGGACTCTGATTGGCTGAAATTTTTGATTGACATCGATTTCAACCAATGAGAGTCTTTAAAAAATTAGCAAATCAGCAAGCAGGTATGGAAGCCTGTAAGGGTAAAAAAGGTTAGCGTGAACTTGTTTGACCCTGTATGTATTATACATATTACAGTGCTATTTTATGTGATATACATGTTACAGGATAATATCCTGTAACATGTATAGCCAAAAAATAGCACTTTAATATGTATAACAAATAAAGTGTAATAGAAATGCATGAACAATATAATATACCATGTAATAAAGAACATCAATTAATCAAATAATAAATATCAATTAATATATATTGTTGTATGTATATGTTTATGTATATTTATGTGTAATTTTTTATATATATATATATATATATATATATATATAAAAATTAATATCAAAATATCACAATAAATAAATATATATATATATATATATATATATATATATATATATATAACAATTTGATATATATATATTTATTTATTGTGATATATTGATATCAATTTTTATATATATATATATATATATATATATATATATATATATATATATATATATATATATATATATATATATTTTTTTTTTTTGGGCCTATATGTTATTTAAGGTTTTTAAGGTACGGTTGGGGCCTATATGGTCCCAATTTGTTATTTAGGGTTTTTAAGGTACGGTTGGGGCCTATATGGTCCCAATTTGTTATTTAAGGTTTTTAAGGTGCGGTTGGGGCCTATATGGTCCCAATTTGTTATTTAGGGTTTTTAAGGTGCGGTTGGGGCCTATATGGTCCCAATTTGTTATTTAGGGTTTTTAAGGTACGGTTGGGGCCTATATGGTCCCAATTTGTTATTTAGGGTTTTTAAGGTGCGGTTGGGGCCTATATGGTCCCAATTTGTTATTTAGGGTTTTTAAGGTACGGTTGGGGCCTATATGGTCCCAATTTGTTATTTAGGGTTTTTAAGGTACGGTTGGGGCCTATATGGTCCCAATTTGTTATTTAGGGTTTTTAAGGTACGGTTGGGGCCTATATGGTCCCAATTTGTTATTTAGGGTTTTTAAGGTGCGGTTGGGGCCTATATGGTCCCAATTTGTTATTTAGGGTTTTTAAGGTACGGTTGGGGCCTATATGGTCCCAATTTGTTATTTAGGGTTTTTAAGGTGCGGTTGGGGCCTATATGGTCCCAATTTGTTATTTAGGGTTTTTAAGGTACGGTTGGGGCCTATATGGTCCCAATTTGTTATTTAAGGTTTTTAAGGTGCGGTTGGGGCCTATATGGTCCCAATTTGTTATTTAGGGTTTTTAAGGTGCGGTTGGGGCCTATATGGTCCCAATTTGTTATTTAGGGTTTTTAAGGTACGGTTGGGGCCTATATGGTCCCAATTTGTTATTTAAGGTTTTTAAGGTGCGGTTGGGGCCTATATGGTCCCAATTTGTTATTTAGGGTTTTTAAGGTGCGGTTGGGGCCTATATGGTCACACTTGCTCTTTTAAGGTTTTAAACGTTACGGTTTGGGTCTTAAACGTTCTAATGTTTTTTTTTTTGTTTTCTATAACTTCCCAGGTGCAAACTATCTGTGGAATCAGATTTCTTTGGACTCGTTGGTTGACTTACTGGACGTGAATACCCCGAGAAGGAGCGTCAACTGTTGGTGAGTATATGGTCACACTTGGACTTTTAAGGTTTTAAAAGTTACGGTTTGGGTCTTGAGATTTCTAATGTTTTTTTTGTTGTTTTCTATCACCCCCCAGGTGCAAACTATCTGTGAAAGCAGATTTGTTTGGACTCGTTGGTTGACTTACTGGACGTGAATACCCCGAGAAGGAGCGTCAACTGTTGGTGAGTATCATTGCCTTTAATTTTCTGTCCATGTGTATAGGTGCAAATTTGATGGTGATGTAGTCTTGTCACATGAGGGTTTGCAATCTGTAATGTATACCAATGAAATCAACACACTGTTATTTTTAAGTAATTTTGTGACATAATATAAATTAATATACCGTGATCTCTTTCTTTTATTGGTATCAATATCAGAAATGAATACTATTGACTCTCTACTTGTGAAGCCTTTCGCCACCCTAACCTATGAGGAGAAGGTGGAAGTAAAACGGTTAGGAGCTGACCAACCAGAGATAAATCTGCAGCAAATCGCAAGAGATAGAGGGAAGCAATATGTCCGTAATTTCAATACTGAATGGTACAAGAAGAACGACTGGCTTTCTGGAAGCGTTTCTAGGAAGTCCTTATATTGTTTCCCATGCATCCTATTTGGTGGTGACGCTGCTTGGACCAAAACTGGAGTGACTGACGTCAAACATCTAGCTGACAAATTGGCAAAACACAAAAGTTCTAAAGCTCACTTGGATAACAGGATCAAGTTTGAGATGCTTGGACAGGCGAACATTGCTGTTCAACTGGACCAAGGATACCAAGTCAGCATTCAAAAACACAACGAAGAAGTGGCTAAGAACCGGTACATCCTTTCGAAGATAATTGATTGTGTTCGCTTTTGTGGCGCCTTTGAACTGGCATTAAGAGGACACGACGAGAGTGAAACATCGCTAAATCCAGGAGTGTTTAGAGGCCTGGTGGATTTGGTTGGCAGTATCGATAGTGCAATGGAACAGCATTTGAAGACTGCAACTGTGTTTAAGGGCACTTCCAAAACCGTGCAGAATGAGCTACTGGACTGCATGCATGAAGTTATAAAGGAAGTGATTCACCAAGAGCTTAAGGAAGCCCAGTTTGTGGCAATCCAAGCGGATGAAACAACCGATATTTCCGCTAGGACACAGTGCGTTGTAGTCTATCGCTACATTGACAAGAAGCATCAAGTGGTGGAAAGATTTGATGGCTTCACGGAAATGAAATCAACGGATGCAGACTCCATTGCTGCTGTTGTGCTGGAAACACTGAATACTGTTCTCCCAGAGCCAGAAGACAAGAAGAAACTCATAGCTCAAAGCTATGATGGTGCCAGTGTGATGCGTGGAGATCAAGGAGGAGTTCAAAGAAAAATAAAAGACGTGTACCCGAACGCACACTACGTCCATTGCTATGCTCACCAACTGAACCTAATAATGGAGAAAGCAGTTTCAAGGATTGGAAGAGTTAGAGTTTTTTTTTCAAACATAGGCGGCATACCATCTTTTTTTTCACGCTCTCCAAAAAGGACTGGAGTTCTGGATGAGGTAGTTGGTAGAAGACTTCCAAGAGGTGCACCGACACGATGGAACTTCAACGTTAGGACCGTGAACGTGATCTACGAGAACAGAGATGCGCTACTTGAGTGTTTCCAGACAATTGAAGCATGTCTAAACTTTGATCCAACATCTATACGGGAAGCCGCAGGTTTCATTGGAATGCTGGAAGACAGGGAGTTCCTTTACTTCCTTAAATTATTTCATTTAATAATGCCACATGTAGACATCCTCTATAGTCAGCTTCAGAAGCGAGACACGGATACTGTTTATATCAAAAAAGTCACAGAAGACTTTGTCGCCAGCATCCAGAAAATCCGGAATTCTGTGGAAGAGATAGAAGCAAGTTTGCCAAGCGATCTAACAGTTAACAGACGGAGTGCGGAGATCTCAACCTTGAGACAACTTTCAAGAGAGGTATGTGACATAGTGGTGGTTCATGCAAAAGAACGATTTTCATTTTCAAATCACCTAGTCAGTGCCAAACTTGTTCAAAGTGACTTGTATAAAACCCATGGCACTTGCTTTCCAACCCAAGCTCTGGAAGACACCGTGCAAGCATATCCAATACTGAAGAAGGAACAATTACGCACTGAGCTGTCACTTCTGTATGGGAAGACAGAGTTTCATACTTGTACAAGTGCTGTTGCTCTGCACAAACTTTTCCATCAATTTAATCTGCAGAATGATTTCACAGAGACAGTAAAATTATTAAGAATCCTGATTACAACACCAATGACTACTGCAGAATCAGAAAGATGCTTCTCAACATTGAAGAGGATAAAAACCTTTTTAAGAAGCACCATGTCCCTGGAGCGGTTGAATGCATTGGCGATGCTCTCAATGGAAAAGCAACTGATTTCCGAGATCCCACACTTCAATGAAAAAACCATTGAGAAGTTTTGTTCTTTGAAAGATCGCCGTGCAAAATTAAAATACAAGTGATTGAAGCAAAGAAGAATGCATACCCCCAAGGTGTGCAAAGATAAACTGCGTTAAGCAGCACCACCTCACACTACCAAACATAACTAGTGGTAAGTAAAGTATGAACGGTGTGTGGGTGTGCATATGGAAGGAGCTATGAAAGGTGTGTGCATGGTCAGTAACAATTGTTGAAGCCTTGGCGTGGTTTGAAGGAATTGGAGGCACTTCCAAGGGTAGCTGTCACTTGTGTACAGGAAGCAAGAATTCCATGTCTGTACAAGTGCTGTTGCTCTGCAGCAACTTTAGCATCAATTTAATCTACATAATTTAACAGAGTGAGTGAAGCTATAAGGAATCCTGCTTACAACAACGAAGACTACTAAAGAACCAGAAAGATGCTTCTCCACATTGAAGAGGATCAAAAAAGTAATTAAAAAGCACCATGGCCCTGTAGCGGTTAAATGCATTGGTTTGAAGGAATTGGAGGCACCTTCAAGGGTACGTAAAGTTCTCAGAAATGGCACCACCTCACTACCAAAAATAACTAGTGGTAAGTAAAGTATGAATGGTGTGTGGGTGTGCATATTGAAGGAGCTATGAAAGGTGTGTGAATGGTCAGTAACAATTGTTGAAGCCTTGGCGTGGCGTTACTGCTCATATGGTTATCCATATGCTAATTCAACGTGTTTGTTTGACATTGATTATTGTGTGGTCTAAACAGAAGTGAAATGTTGTTGTTTTCTTGAATCCCAAGATCCACTGGTTTGGGCCTATGCAGTGCTGATTGGTCTTCTAAGGTATGTTTGAGGCCTATTTGGTCCCACTTGGTCTTCTAAGGTATGTTTGGGGCCTATGGTCACACTTGGTCTTCTAAGGTATGTTTGGGGCCTATGGTCACACTTGGTCTTCTAAGGTATGTTTGAGGCCTATATGGTCCCACTTGGTCTTCTAAGGTATGTTTGGGGCCTATGGTCACACTTGGTCTTCTAAGGTATGTTTGGGGCTTATATAGTCACACTTGGTCTTCTAAGGTATGTTTGGGGCCTATATAGTCACACTTGGTCTTCTAAGGTATGTTTGGGGCCTATAGTCACACTTGGTCTTCTAAGGTATGTTTGGGGCCTATATAGTCACACTTGGTCTTCTAAGGTATGTTTGGGGCCTATATAGTCACACTTGGTCTTCTAAGGTATGTTTGGGGCCTATATAGTCACACTTGGTCTTCTAAGGTATGTTTGGGGCCTATATGGTTCCCCTTGGTCGTTTAATGTTTTTTAAGTATGGTTTTGTTCTTGAATGGTATGATTGATTTGCTTGTTTTCTTTCAACCCCAGGTGCAAACCCTATGTGGCTGCAGATTTGTTTCTACTCATTGGTCAACTTAATGAACGTGAATACCCTGAGAAGAAGAGCCGACTAAAGGTAGGTGTCACTCCTTTAATTTTTCTGTTAATACGTATAGGTGCAATTATGATATTGCTGTAGTCTTGTCACATGAGTTTTTTCAATCTATATTGTATACCAATGAATTTAACACATTGTTACTTTACTTCTTGACATTTCTGCATTGCAGATCATGTATTTCAATGGGCTTTACAAGCATAAGGTCATTGGGCGGGGCTTATAAAGGTCATTATGACGTCAGGGGGAGGAGTTATAAAAATGGGTGTGGTTTGAAAAAGGGGGAGTGGCTATGTTTCGCCCTGTCGCCCCTCCAACTTGAAAAGTCACCAGCCGCCACTGGTAATCGGAGCAATTGAATAGCTATTAGTGATATTTTGCGGCCGCAACTCTTACAAGCGTGAAAGATCAAAGGCTTTGAGGGAAGTTAGCTGCAATTGACAACATGGCAAGGAATCGTAGCTAGCAGCACGTAACTCAATGGGAGCCCGCAAATGGAAGGCAATTGAATAGCAACGTAGCTAGCGATCAGCATTTGCGAGCCCAGATCCCTAAAACGTAGCAATTGAATGAGGCCCATAGTGATCATACCTTGTAATTTGACTCTCATCCACAAAAAGCAGTTCCATTACCTTTTGTCTCTACTGTTTTAAAACAATCTCCTATATACTGAACTCCCATATGCAGGACCATCAGCTCCTTCTGTACCAATATGTATATTTTGTTATTCTCTTTTATTTATTTGTCTCCAACTTTAGAGCTCAGCAGAATATATTGATACTCATAAAATGTTATACTTTTTAAAATAATGATTTCTTTGTCCATATCATCTACAGTATTAATATATCACGATTAATTATTATAACTTTTTTATCAACTTATTATCAGCAACATCTTACACTAACTGAACTTTTACGTATTTAAGATGGATATATTAAGATACAAACAAACAAAAAAATAATCACGTGGTAGATTTTAGATTTTAGTATTGTTGCTTGTGGTATGTGTTGCCGTTAGGCATGTACCATGTAAACCTGTTATAAAGTTAAAGTTTAAAAACAAAACTAACAAAATACCAATTTATCTTTTCACAAATTTGATATTTGGTCTCTGTGAGGGGGAAATGGCAGCTCCTATAGTGAGCAATTTTAGTGGCAACAATTAGCAAGTAAGCTAAAAATATTTCATATTTTTCAATAAAATGTTTCTAAAAAGTATAAACGAGATTAATTTTGATCTAATGTGAAACAATATACTCCAGAGTTCAGTTTTCTTTTTAATGTATAACAAGAGCATGATTATTATGCAATTATTAAAAGCCTAGTCATCAAACAAACCACTTTCCATTTAGCACATACCTTCCATTCTCACATACCTGCAAATCTTTGAAAGAAAACCACAAATATTCATGCTTTGTTGAATTATAGAAACATAATTTAGAGACTCATTGAGCCTCATTCAATTCGAAGGCCCGCAATTTGCGGTATACTGTACATGCCTTATGTCTGCGAGCCTGTTGCGGGCTTGTGGTCGTTTCCTATTCCGGCACTATTCAATTGAGTAAGGGAGCAAGTTACGGGCCGAGGCCTCAAGCCCGTAAACCCCTCCCGCGGCTGCAAACTGTTAATGGGCTGGCCGAGATGTGGTCCGCGGTTATGATCCAATCACGGTATAATGGAGTGCGACATACGGCTCTTAGCAAATAGAAAGCGGTTTACCCGAAGACGATTGACAGAGAGAAATGATAAAGTTGCGTTCCATGTGCCCATGCGTTGACTGTGTTGTAGATTCTGATGAAGTATCACGCAGGTCCACCCTGGAGGCCTCCCCCGCCCACCCGCAGTCCGGCTGCTCCTCTCCTTCCCCCATGCCTCTGCTGAGGCCACTGCCATCAGCAGCACCACCACTGCTATTGCAGCTACCTCCTGGGGGGATGCCTCCCCTGCCTGCCCCCCATTACCAACAAGAAGACGGCGGCCAGCCACAGGGGATTGGGGCCCTGATGCTAGGCAGAGGAGGATGTAGGGGCTGCACACATGTTTTGTGCCTTCTCAACAGCACTCCTCAGTGACAATCTATTGGTCCAAATGTTAACTAGCATGGCTATAGTGTCTTGGATATTGGCCTATGTGATGTTATATTTTGTACGCAGATGTCTACCTCCCAACACATGGTCCATGACCCCTTTCTCTGTGGACACGTGGGGTTCTGTTGAACATGTCACCAATTGATTGTCACTGAGAAATGCTGTTGAGAAGAGATGCTGCAGTCCCTATTTTTTTTAACGCCTTATTTTGTAGGTGTTATGTTTTTGTTTTGATTTGTTTTAGGTACAATTCAGGTCCATTAAGGCATCTTCTGCATCTGCAAGCATTGTGAGGGAAATGTAGGAGGTTTAAGGTTTTTACAGTGTCTCTCAGGTAGACATTCCTTCAATGACAGCCCCACCCCCCTTAACATGTAGCTCCCACAATATTAAAACTATCATAAAGCCAAATACTGTATCTAAGACATGATTGTTGTTAGATTAAATGTAGACTAATACCGCTATGGCGGTGAACTTGCAAAGTCTCACAATGGCCTGTTAATGACAGCCAAATTAATATATTCACTAGTGAAGCATGTGATCCTGACCTCAATATCAGCATGAGAACAGATCCTTGGGTCTGATGTAAGTAATATTGAATCTGGCTGTTGACCTTTGTGTCCTCTCCGCATTGATGGGTATTTCCCCCTATTGCTGATATCATGCCTATCCTTTAACATGTGCTAACAGCTAACAGAACAATATCATATGGAGAAGGTGATATTACACCTTGACCACTGACGCTGGTCACAGCTAAGCATTTATAGTGGGATGACACATCATTATCAATGGTCATGGCCGGTAAGTTATCCTGAGAACTAGCTAATGGTTAGTAATCCTTGCAGATGGGAATCAGGTGAGTTGGTATATTGTTACAGTATTTAGTCTGTACTGTAGATGCATGTTTTTTTGTTTTTTATCCTCCTCCACCTTTTTTCTTTTGACCACTTTTTCAGATTTTTGTTTTGCAAACACACTGTGTGTGTAAAACCTTATTGGATTACACAGTCCAGAGGTTTAGGCATCTGTTTAATTGAGCAGATCTAGAAACGTTGTAAGTGCTATGGACATTAATTAATCTTCAATTAAATGGAGTGATTTCTGATGATCCTTTTTTTATCAGATTCCAGTTGCAGTGGTGTAGTGACCACATGTGACCCTGGTCTGTGCTATGCATCATGCTTATTCTAGACTATGACATTACCCCCTTCAGTTATCCCCTTTTTCCCAAGAGCCTCTTGCCTTCCCGGGATCCGCCCACACCACACCCATGATATTAATGCACAGTCTGATTGTGCTCTGTGTATGAAATAAAGCTTTGTTATACCATTCCCACCATGTCAGTGTGTTTCAATGCTTGATGTTTTGGGACATCCACATACATCCTGTTTGTGTCACATTCCTATATCAGTAAACTAATGAGCACTAGTTACTATGCAATTGTTTAATACATATAACAATAATAACAATAATGATAGTAATATCATCATATACAGTATCATATAATAATATATATCATATATAATAATAAAGGGTTAATACACATGCAAAGTCCAATTAGTGATACTGTGGAGTACCAACATTCCCTGATAACAATATGACAGGGGATAATGTCTATTGATAGTAAAGCACTTAATGGGAGGAGATCACCAAATGATAATGGGTATACATCTTGGAACATGGCCACCAGCCATGGAGTGGGACTTTCCTTGATTGACGTAGCAGAGATTATCCCTGATGGAGGTGAGTTGGCTGTTGCTCCACGTGCCTCTGCACAACCTTCATGTCTTTTTGCGGCCCTTCCTGATGGGTTAGAGTAACTTAATGTGGTATATGTTAACCTGGTCCCCTTCAGGATTGCTAAGTGGTGGTGGTGACGGGGCTTGTGTACCTCAATGAAGCTGTGAGCTATACCATGTAGAGCCAATGTAGGTGGGATGGTCATAGCAGAAAGGTCACACAAATCACAGTCCACTAGAGAAGGAACTGGCAGTATCTTATGAATAAACACAGAGACATAATTAAGTGTGCTGCAGTCAAATAATATCGTTAAACCATGAGATCTTGTTCTTTTTCAGATTTTCAATTCTATCCTTATAAGTCTTGTCTTTTAGACCTTGCCCTGTGTCACTCTCCATCCTTTGTATCCTTTGAATTCATTCTAATCTGTTAATATCCAGTTTTCTCAAATAAGCTTTTTTTTTTAGCAATTATGAGCCTGTGAGCTCTTTTTGTGTTCTAGTGAGCTCTTCTTGTGTTCATTATGATACAAGAGTTAAAATTATAGGGTCCAACAAAGAATTAGGCCCCTGAAGGTTTATATTAGCATTGATTACATATTACAATTTACAGTAACATAGGTAAAACATATTGAAAGTTTGTGCTGACATAATAAAACTTTATATTACTACAGTGTGCCATTAATTGTTGATACACCATCCAATGTATTGTAAGGTCCTTTCCTATTGCTGAAACAGACCAGACTACCCAGAATTCACAAGGCTAAAATCCTCATCTACAGTCCTCTCTGCACAATTCTAAATTCGGCCTCGGACCAAAGTATGTGTATTTGCAATTTGCATGAAAGGGAATTAGAGAATATTATGTGGTCAGTATTTATTTTTCAGTATTGCATAGTAATATTAACTTCTAAAGATGCATTAATTTTTTTATGCAAAAATCTTCATTATGGAAGAATATAAAAGGGATCTGTTTCCTAATTTCCTTTCACTGAATACTTACTTGTGACATAATACATTTTCTCCATTACTCTTGTACCCTAAGCATTTTTTAATAAAATTTCAAATTTAATCAAAAAGGGAAGGGCAGAGTTATTGTAATTGTAGTAGTGTTCACCTAAACATAATTAACTGATACTTAACTTTTTATTGGTCTCAGTCATTCAGTACGATTATTATATGATACGTTATATGTTGTAATCATGGTTGAGGTCATACAAATGTGGGTATTTCATGAGCATAAGCTAAATGGTTCAATCATGTGAGTTTTGCACACAGAGAAATGAGCTCCACCCAACTGCCAGTAGTAAAATCATTATTAGTTCTGAGAAAAAGATTGAATATTTGATCTTAAAAAGTAACCTTGTTTTTTTTAAAGTTGATCTGAACTGCCATGGATATTTTATATACTAAGGTAGATTGTAAAATTATTTTGGATGTTTTAGTAAGCAACAATAAAAATAGAGTTGCTCAACCAGAGAATTAACTAAGTTTAAGAGGTTAGTTCTATGGGCATGATAACCTACTCTGAGAGCAGCCTCGTTTAGATTACTTGTTCCCTTCACAGGGAGAAATATCCTGTTGTATATCACACTGGTCTCCCTCAATAGAGTGATCCAGCGCCAAAATACCAGATCAGAAGTAACTGCAAACCCTTGGGGCTTAGCCCCCCTAAGGGTGATAGGGACTCCAGATGGGGCCCCCTTGCTCACTAATCCTTAGGGAGTGTAGCTACACTTCACTGGTGAGGCCCAAGAGAGGCCGAAATGTACATCTGGGGTTTGCTGTTTCTCCTTTTCAGGTAGAATTGAGCTGGTATTTTGGGGCCAGGGTCACTGATTTACTACAGGATATTTCTCCAACTGAAGGGCACACATGAGCTAAAAGAGGTTGCTCTCTGAGTAGGCAACCAGATCTATAGAGCAAACCTACTTAGGTGTTGTTCATTCACAGATTGAGTGCCTCCAATTTTCTTTTGGATGTTTTAGTAGACCTAAAATCTTTAACTCTGAATTGACTGGACAGAACTTTAATAATGTGTGATATTGAAGACTGTACACATTTATAGTATAGAAATCATGGTCTTTTAAATGCATGTTAAAAAAATAATTTAAAGAAACACAATAGTGATACATCATAGACCAAATTACATCTAGCATAACAAAAGGCCTGTTAGCCTATTTATATAGATTTATGAAATAGGACTATCTTAAAAAAAAACAAAAAACTTTCTCTGCTATGCTCTGTGACATCGCCATGTTGATCTCCCTCCTATCATACCTTTAGTGCAGGTGTTAGGTTGCATCACTTTGTTAGTTGGTGGGCATCAAATTGTGAAACTTCACATCGTAGTTTGTTGTGCACACAGTACTGCTATCAGCTCTCTACTTGTCCAGTCAGTCACAAGAGGGTGGGCAGACCTGGTTTTACTGACTAGTGCATTAGGAACTGAAACGTTTTTTTTTGTAATAATCATGTAGAGGTACAGTAGAATTGTTTGTAATGATACTAACTAAAGCAGAATAATACATTACAGTTATTGTCGTTATGTTAGGTTGTTGTGGCTGTACAAGACAGAAAATGGCTGGGAATATGCAGCTAAGTAATTGCCCGCTATTAGTTATTACCATAAAATATAATAGCTGTTACTCTGAATGTCAATGTATAACCAGTAAGGATCATTGCAATGTTATGAAAAGACCTCTTAGGCTTGAGACTTCCTTTCAGCTGTATTTATCATAATCTTGATGCACTGATTGATCATTGTGTATTATCATTGTTTACTGTCTACTTGTTTGATTGTAAGCTATTTTGTGCAATACATTATCCCTTTTTTCCTACAATTCACTTATTGAAAGCTCTGCATATTATTTAATATAGATATTATTCCTGTAATAATGTTGTAGATTTCAATGAATATGAATTACAGCTACTGTATTGCTCAGAATATTTTAACTCTCAGAATGATGGGAAACTTAGACAAAGGTAATTTTAAAAATGTGCAAAGCCTATTGTCCAGAAAACATTTATAATTATGTTTCTCATTATGACATAAAATATTGTCTTCTTTTTATTTTCTTCAATTTTAAATTTATTGTTATTTTAATTTTTATAGTATTTTGTTCTTTTGTTTGCATTGGCTACCTATTTTTACTATTTATTCTCTGGCTTTCCTTCTCCTATTTTATTATGTCATTAATCTTTACAAATAAGTGATATACGTATATGCATATATTAAGAATAGTATTAGAATCTATAGGTCATTAAGAAATAATACTGTGATTACCAAGGGCCTCATTCTATTAGCGGCCGCAGCCGCTGCGGGGCCGCAAGGACCGGCCGCAAGCTATTCTGCTATTCTATTCCCTTACGGCCGGGGATTCCGGCAGGCTTGCGGCCGGTGCCTTGCTATCTCTTGCGGCCGCTCGCGCCGAAGGAAAGCCTTTGATCTAAAACGGCCGCAAGAGATTTGCAATTCAATTGCTCCGGGAAACCTCTCTGCAAGGCTAAAAGCGAGCCGCAGCTTACTTGCAGGAAAGAGGTCTCGCTAGCACCAATTAAGCACATAAAATAGCTCAAATAAAGCCATCCTGCACTTTTAGAAGACTATAAAGGGATTTTAGGTGTTAGAAAAAATAGCACATAATTATCCTGTACTCAAATCCGTAAAATATTTTATTTTTAATATCCGTAAAATATCCATGTAAAAAGTCCAGAGTGCTTGGAGCACCTCAGACACACCCACGCCGCAGCCGGAAAATAAACAGTTAATTTGAACTCGGGTTTGGGCAGATGTGCAAGCTTGAGAGTGGGTTTCTTTTAATCCTCATGTCCCCCAATATGATCCCTAGCATTTACAGAGCTGTACAGTGCAGGCTTGAATTTATTTTTGAGTTTTTATATTTCAGAGCTTACGGCCGGTTCCAAGATATGCGGCCGGCCGTAAGAGGAGATCCCTGCGGGGCCGTATAATAGAATCGCGAGTTAACTGAACCCCCGCAAGGAATCGCAGCCTTACGGCCGATTTACGGCCAATAATAGAATGAGGCCCCAAGTACGTATTTATTCAAAATGTAAATATTATACTGAAATGCCGCAAAAACTGTAAATTACGTCACAGCCTCAGAATTGCAAGTGACCAGTTAGCTAAGAAAAGGATGGCAAAGGATGGGTTGCATCTCACATTTGCTACTTTGGTAGTCAGTTAGGTAGTCAGTTCTTATACCGACTCTTGTTTATCTGTAGTGGGTGAGTTTAAGGCTTGTTCGTGGCTTTTCTCCATTTATATAGCAAGGTTGCACATAATAAATAGTTACCACAGTATGCTAATCTATTTATGGCTGATCTGGAACAGAGATTCCTATCCATATATATCCAAAACCTTACAGATACTACCGTTACATAGATAATATGTTCATCATAGGAACTAAAGGAGAAAAAACCTCAGAGAATTCATTCAGTACCTTCCACCCATCTATTAAACTTAAAATGGATTACTCTGCAGAACAGATTAACTTTCTGGACACCGTAATTTCCGTCACAAATGGCAAACTCCCCTCGTCTATATATAGGAGAACTAAAGATGCAGCTACTGTTTGTGTGCCTTTAAAACTGGAACGGACGGACGACTGTTAAGACTTGTTGGGAGGGGAGTTGGTTACTAAACCACAACAGCTTATGCCAGAACTGCCCATTACTCCGACATGGATGACACCAGAGAATATCACTAGCCCATGTTGGAACTCCAGCATCCTAGTTCATTCAGGAGAAAGTTCAGGCCTGACAAAGGGAAACTTGTGATCCTCAATTGTACCCATGGGACTGAGTACTTCTCCAGAATCAGCAGAACAGGAGGTCTCCCTAGTCTGGAAGGTGAGGGCTTTGCTGGGGAAGGATCCTCCCAAGTTTTTGCTGGACCTATTAGCCTGGATGTACTTTTTCCCCTGGACTACCTTAAAGGGTCCTCCAGGGCAGTGGTCTTTAAGTCTCGTCAGTGGCTTGGGAAGGTCACTAGGCCACTGGGAAGGAGAGAATATTCAACCTGGAAGAGGGGGGGGGGGGCTGCCCAGAGAGCCACTGAGGCTATCACTTGGATGTACTGTCACACCAAGAGGACCGGTAACCACCCCTATAGATGGAATGTTATCCAACAGGTCCCAGCCAAACAGAATATTGTTCTTCCAAAGCGACCTCCTCACATACCAATTCTTCCAGCCATTCCATTAGCTTGCGACCTGGCCATAGTCCCAGGAAAGCCATCCATTTGTTTAGAAGGCCCATTCCTTGACAGTCCTTTCCAGTCACCACAAAATTATCTGTCTCTACAAGGGATAAGCATTTCCCCTCCACAGGAGCTGGACCATTGCTTACCCCTCTCCACTTCCCCTGTACCTCCTGTATGATCTGTGTCCAGAGGTCCCTCTGCTGATCCTTGGTTAAATCTGCAGGCATTACCTCTATCCATCTATGGTACAATCTGGACACTTCCTCCTCCTCTGTTGCAGACATCTCTTTATAATTTGCTATCTTTCTGTACTTTGTACACCACTGCCACCAATTGTCATGATCTGCTTCTTCAAGGGGGATTGATATGAACCTAGTTCAAACCTACCACAGCAAAATCATGTGGGTCTTGTTCTCTGTGGCACAAACGATGGCTTCTGAAGAGGACAAAGCCCAAAGGTACAGGTTGAGAATACTGGATACAGGTTACACTCCCCAATTCGATACAAACACAAAAACAACCTCACACTGTGGATAAGTAAAACTAGGACTGAACATTTTTTTTAATCATAGAACCAACATATTTATACTGTATTTCTCATACCACACTATTGTGTACTTTTGTGTATGTGTGTAATGTCAGCACTAAGTTATATCTGCCTTACAGCCTTGGTTGCTAGATAAGCTCTTGCCATAAAACTCACCAGGCTCTCTGATGTGCAGGCAGCTGTCTTGGCTGCTGTTTATCAAGGCCTGGATGTGTGAGGATGCAATGTTCTGCAGTTAAGCTTTTGTGCAGAGCATTTTTACCTTTTCCTTGTGTATTCTCCTGTTCTATATCACATTTTTCCTCCATAACATATTATAACTAGTATAGATGATAACGATGTACAGGCAACATATAACAACACAACTATAATACATAATCACAATGCAATAATGTCATGCGCACTTGGCCATATCCATAATTAATGGTAATATTACAGTCACAAAACAATGTAGTCATGACACGAACTATGTCAACACATCTGTAGAGAGGATACAGCTATGCATAACAACAAGACCAATAAAATCAGAGGGTCATATTCATGTACATCATCCAATGTGGTTTACATAATATATTGTACTGTATGTGAAGGTAACTGTTACACTGGTGAAACCAGCCAAAAACTGCATGGATGAATCTGCACACACTTTTAGACAGTTATTGTACACCAGTTGGAGACCATTTTACCCAGAATAATCACTCCATCCAAAACCTGAAAATCAAAATAAATGGGAAAATGTCAAAACCATTTTTAAATGAAAATAATTCCAGTTTTGAGTATAAAAGATACCTGACTTAATATTGACTGGGGATTTCAGTCTCACTAACAAATCTTCTTATGAGTCAGACACATTTCATATTCCTCACGATTTTTAATTGGTATTTGTTTAATCCTCAATATGTAAAGTTATTTACGGCCCTAAGTTATGGCATTGCTGTGTTCTTATCTAAAACTTATAGACTGACATACTTGACCTACCAGGACATTATTTATGATGCCTGTCTGTGTCCCACTCTAATCTCTGCTCAGTTACTTTGCTTTTTTGTGCATTTCTTTAATTCGGTATTCCTTTTGAATAAAGAGAGGTACATCTCTTTAAAGCTCGTTCTTCCAATGAATATGTCTGTCCAATAAAAAATGTATCACTTTATACTGCAATACTCAGATTATTTAACACAACTGGACACTGACGGCTACCTCACTCTTCATTAATAGTCAGGATATATGAAATACTCAGAATATAGTTATCAAATAGGGAATAAGTAGAATAGATATTTGAAATAATCGGACTGTATATATAGGGAATAGCAATGATGCAGAGGACAATTACTGCAGACATGGAGAAAATGAGAATTTAGGCCTCAAATTATTGCACCTGGGCCCTATATTCACTAGCTTCAATATTTCTAAAATATATAGAGAATAACAAGGATGTATATATATGTTAGGATTGCTAGATGTACATATGTAATAGGCTGGGTATATGTATAGGGAATAGTCAGGATGTCTATATAGGGAATAGCCAGGAGGTTTATTATAAAATAACACTACTTAGTAACTGTGTGCAGCTGTGTGAGGGACAGATTCAGACCGAGGACTTATTATAGAGACACATTTGAGAGAGAGAAAAATAGTTCAGGTTTATTTCAATTTATTTCCACTGAATGTGCCAAATCCAGCTGCCAAAGAAGCTTCTTCCCTGTATAACTTTTCACAAGGCCAGTGGTTGACTTTCAATAAGAAAACCTGGCAGCGTGGCTGTATGGTATGTTGAATTGCTAATGCTTTATCCTGCTTTATATGAACAGTTGGGTTGGGACCTAAAACACACAAAGCAAATTAAGGAAGTATCTACATTCTTGGCTTCATTCAGTCAAGCTTTTTTAACACTCCCAGCAAAGCTCAGCCTTGAATAGGCCTAATCCTCCTAAAATGACAATATTTTGCTAGTTGCCACAGAGATACCTCCAGGTACGATCCGAATCAACAGCTGCGGGCTTCCCCGCCATCACAGACTAATTTAACAAGCAGACTGCAGCTTTCACCACCTGGGATTTTCCACTGCTAATGCAATTTGTGCTAAGTGAGGCCCACAAGTAAATATAAATATATATATATATATATATATATATATATATATATATATATATATATCATGCCATATACCTATATGGCAATAAATCAGACTTGCAACCATATTACCATATTACTATACTAACTATTATGGCCAGAGATAGACTGTTGTTAGATGGCAGAGATTTTAATTTATGAGCAATATATGCACAATGGACAGACAGCTGCCATACTGACAAGCCCACCCCCCAAATTAAACGTGATGTCTAAAATATCCTTGCTAAAAGTAATCTCCACATGCCCTGTGATCAAAGATTTACAGCAGGCTACATACCAGAATATGTTTAGAAGAAGAAAAAAATACCCAAAATAGAAAGTTATGTACTATATTTTTTTAAATCATTTTACCCCATAGTGAGTGATGCTGGCATTTTATTTTAATCAGAATAAAAACACAAATGTGTCACTGGAAGATAAAGTCCTTCATATGACTCGAGAATATATCTTTCATTACAGGAGTGGAGTGGTCTTTCAGCAACCTATTCACTTGTCAGTGTTTTGAGACTTGAGAAGTGCCTGAACGAAATGCTGATCATACCTTAATTACTAAATGAAATGAAAGTGTTAGAGGTTAGCCAAAGATAAATGGTCACTGTTTCACTTACTCTTCGTTGCTTGACCCTGATTAGTTGAAACTTTTTTAACCTATTAACTGCTCTATATAAGACTGAATGATTGCATTGAAAAAAAAATAAACAAATAGCCAACAACAAGCACACAAAAAACAAACAAAAATATATCTATATAGAAAAAAATACTAATTTTACCTATATTTTTAATTAAAAATTTTTTTTTCAGCATTAGTACCTTTACTTGTACTGGAAGTAATCACGCATACTCTCTGTTGAATGTTTTTTAAATTAGTGGAGCATGATGCAACTATGATACACTATTGCTTACATTGCCAAGCTTTTTAGACTGTTGGAATTATTTTAGATGTCATATTTTGAACACATTAATATTTGGTAAATTTCTGGTCAGATAATACAGTTTGTTATTCGATAAAAGGAAGATTGATGTTGTAAAGTTTTCTTATTTAATTTACAATTATGCCACTGTGATTTTCGACTCAAAACCATCATCTTCTAAACCCCAAAAAGCTGTAATTTATCGGAAACAATACAAAAATGTGTTAATGAAAATAGCCTTCAAAGAAGATTAATAATTCCATTACTTCAATATGGTGAATATCAATCCATTCATGGTGTACTCAGAGTTCCACGCAATGTGAGTTCAATTCCCAAGCCTGGCCAGTCTCTATTTACGATTGTTTTTATTTTATGTCTTGGAAGGTTTCTGAAAGGGACTTTATACTTACCTGTCAACCAAATGTGCCACGTTCAGAATCCATTTGGAAAGTCATGTTTGAGTATCTTCAATGTACTAAATGTGTCTGCGGAAAAGTGAACTGCATTGTCCCCGTAGAACTCGCCATACCAGGGATGGAAGAAAAGAAGCCGGATGTTTACGAAATTTGTGTCAATCTTCATGACCAAGTATCTGTGTGTCATGGGTGTGATACTGCTCCTGGGTTGCTATGGGTTTTCTGGATTTGACCTTGGAGTGTAACCCTGTCTATTCTCTTGACTATGACTTCCTGTCTTGACCTTCAGCATGTCTTCCTGATTATCTTGTGCTGCCGGCCTTGATACTTGGCACCAGCCCTTGAGTTCAGATTATTCTCCTGCTAACTCGTGAAGGATAATCTTTTCTCTTGACTTGTTTGTCATGGGTTCTACTCCTGTTCAGGAAATATATTCAGCTGTTTAGCCTATTCTCTGTCAGCAATGAACGTGTTAAAACAATTGCAGTGTGAAAAAATATCTTAAAAATCTCAGTTGTAAGCAGTTGTGGGGCTTTCTCCTGTCAAACAGGATGTACATTTTACGTAACAAGTTACAATTACATTCTTTACCCAGCCTGAAAAATAACTACACTAATAATACAGAAACCCAAGAACCCGCCTCAGACGAACACAAGTTGTAATTAATTGTATTCCTGCGTGAAACAACCATGGCGACGGCTGCCAGGAAAAACTGAATAGCTTGCTGGCATAAATATTCTAGACTAAGAACAATTGCACTGAAATAATGAGAGAAATATATTTCCGTGGAGAGTGGTTTTATATATATATATATATATATATATATATATATAAATATATATATATATATATATATATGTATATAGATTTATTTATATATATCTATATATCTATATATCTATCTATATATATATATATATATATATATATGTTTGTATATGTTTATATAAATAACAAAAAAATATATATATATATGAGTGTAACCCTGACTATTCTCTTTACTATCGCGACCTTCAGCTAGTCTTACTGATTATCTTGTGTACCACCAGCATGTTTGAGTATAATCTGTAGAACTATATGTAAGAACGGCACTTGCAAATAAGTAAAATTAATGGAAAATAACATTTTCAATCTGTAAAATGTGCAGAATGTGGCATATACAACTAAGAGTGCATTTATTAGGTCTAATGGGTTGTTCATTCATTTACAACAACACACCCTCTTGAGAAACTACAGACAGGATCAA
Source organism: Discoglossus pictus (assembly GCA_027410445.1). NCBI lineage: Eukaryota > Metazoa > Chordata > Amphibia > Anura > Alytidae > Discoglossus > Discoglossus pictus. The sequence goes on from CM050169.1 coordinate 149,449,488, forward strand.
TTGATAAAACCGATCACTGCAGTAAGGAGTAATTGGGTAAACAATTTAAAAATGTAAAGGCTGTGTCTGTTTTTTTTAATTTTGATAAACATTTTATCATTTATCAAGTTTAGTTATCAAAAGAACCATATAGTATTTTTTTATATAACTAAAAAACAAAAACAAAAACACCACATGAAAAATAATTTATCTTCAAAGTAACTAAATCACAATTGCAAATGCAGCTGCAAAGGTGAGTCATAATGGGTTAATTGCATTTAGCACTTTCATATGTGAGTTTTCAAAGCAACATGAGGCCAAAGAGGCCAGATAGTCTGTGCCCAAATTGCAGCACTGGCAGCCATCGCCATGGTTGTTTCACACAAGAATACAATTAAAAATGCCAAATTATTTAATGTGTCAAAGGGAACAGTCTCAAAAATAATAACAGCGGTCTCAAGTTGATGCTCACTGACATGGGTAGACGGACACTTTACAGGATAGTTGCTAAATGCCACAAAATAACTGCCTCAAATAGTACAACAGAATTGTACTATTTGAATTGGAATTCATAGCAGGGATGCCATTTGGAAACTGCTTGTAGCCAAGGCCAATACATAAAGACGCACAACCTGATGCAAGGAGCACAAAACACGGGACACTGAGCAATGGATAAAGTAATAAATATATATATATATTTCTTTTCTATGGCAATATTGTGACAAAACACTTTTCAAGTAAGATGGTATCATTTATTAATTGCACTTTATATGTGCATGCACTTTATTTGTATGATCTGTTCTACATTGATGTTCCCATTTAATGGACCACTGTCAACCTCTTTTTTAAAGAATATTCTTTTCAATAAGTACATTTCAAAATAGGCATCATGATTTTACATAGTAAAATAAAAAAACAATACAGCCTCTTATTTATCACCTTTTATATGCAATTAAATTGCTATAGTTTCAACTATTTTGGTTTCTGCTGATGAATTCCCTGAGAAAAAACTCTGAATGCAATGGAAGCTTCCATTTGAGTAATATGGATGTAGCAGCTAAAAAAAGAAAATGGAACTCTGCAATAAAGAACATGTTGAATAAAAATGTAAAAAATGTAGGGCCTCATTCGATTGCTACGTTTTTAAGCTGCGGGGACGCAAGGGGAGGCCACAAGCTACTTGGCTTACGTCTGCGGCCGCCAATCGGGCTACGAGCCCCTAGCTGTGTCAAAGCCTTTGATCTTTCACAGCTGTGAGAGATGCGGCCACAAGAAATCCCTATTTGCTGGTCAATTGCTACGATTTACCCTCCATCAAGCTTACTTACACCAAAGAGGACCCGCAACGGTCTCATTTACAAAACGTTTCACTAATTAAGCAAATAAAAATGACATCCTGTACTTTTTTTAGAAGTGAAGGTGATTTTAGGTCTTAGAATTAATAGTACAACATTCCCAAACTCTCAAATCGGCATAAATATATAATATTTTTCATGTTCAATTTTCATTTCTATCCATCATGCAAGTCCTACTGGCTTGGAGCTTGAAGTGCAACGTCAGATCCGCAACGACTGCTGGATTAGCCTCCGTCAAGTCCGTAAATGGCTAAAATTGAACCACAGGTTACTTGGTCCACGGATGTAACGCAAAGGGCTTACTTACAAATCATAGCACTAATTAAGCAAATAAAAAAGCCATCCTGTAATTTTATTAAAAGTGAAAGTGATGTTTGGTCTTAGAATTAATAGCACAACATTCTCAAGGTCGCAAATTGGCCAAAACAAATACTTTATTTCATGTTCAATTTCGTGTCACAACCATCATGTAAAGTCCTACGGGCTTGGAGGTCATTCACCCTCCAAATCCGTATGGGCTTAAATAGTGAGTTATGGGCTTGGAGGTAATTCAAGCCCATAGATCTGTGAACGGAAATTAAACATAAAATAAAGTGTTTGATTTTGGCGATGTGCAAGCTTGAGAATGTTGTCCCTTTAATCCTCACGTCACCCATTGTGTTCACCATCATTTACAGTGCTTTACAGTGCTGGATTGAATATATATATGCATTTACAATGCTTCGACCTCCAAGCCCGTATAGGTTTGAATAACGATTTCATGTCTTGGAGGTCACTCAAGCCCGGAGGACTTTGGACAGAAATTAAACCTGAAATGAAGTATTGGATTTAGGAGATGTGCAAGCTTGAGAGTGTTGTACTTTTATTGCTAATGTCACCCATTGTGCTCCCCATCATTTACAGTGCTTTACACTGCTGGATTGAATTTATATTTGCATTTACAGAAACACAATTTATGGGCTTGCGGCAAATGCCTACTGCCGATATCATGGTTTGCGATTAGCGGGAAAGGGAACGTCTTTGCGGCGCCGGCCAATTGAATTCCAACGTAGATGTAGCACTACGCTGGGCTGTAACCCGATCGCAAGGAATCACTGACTTGCGGCCGAGTTATGGCCCAAATAGAATGAAAAAAAATTACCACATTGCTCCTTTAAGACACTGCCTTTATATGTCGAGTTGTATATATTCAAAATGCTTGTGAAAAGGGCAAATTCTGGACTTTTGCAAAGATTTGTTTCCAGTGTCCTTTATAATTTTCCAAGCAGCCCCACACAAAAATGCACAATTAATTCAAGTGAACAGAAAGCACTTTTCAACAAATAGTCTTGAATTTATTATTGTAAATAACATAAATATGGAACAATCACATACAATAAGCCATTAGCCTACTGGAGAGAGCCTTGTATAGTGAATGATACAGTGGGTTGGTGTTGTTAGTGGCTGGGAATTCAAGTCTACCGTGCTGCCTAAGGCATGCTGTATGCAGGCGGCTAGCGCTGAGCATCAATTATCCACAGCGTGACTGTCTATATGTCTTTAACCACATACTGTTAAAGAACTGAAGGGAGTGCACAAATGAGTGATGAGATTATAACAGTGCGGAGCCCTCATCTCCAAAATCAGATGTATCTAGTTAACCACATATGACTGTAGTTCAAGAAATGTGTATTTATTAATGTAACAAATTAATTTTAATATGAATGTTATCTGCCTGGTATGGTGGGTCTGCCTCTACCTTCATCTTGCCACATGGCTCAACATTGTTTTTATGGTAGCCATTGAAGTAATATGGCACCTGTTTAATTATTCCTCCTCCTGAGGAATCTCTATCGGCACCAAGAAGTCAAGGTCAGAACTAAACAGGGAATGATTCAAAATCGTGAAAGAAGTGGGTCAAATTTGTATATTGTCGCCTTATTTATCCACTTATATATGGAATACACCTACAACCTCTCCTTCTTAGACTTCTTTACTTCTGAGAGTTTCTTGGATTTTAAGAAGATCCAATAAATCAATACCATAGAAAACAAGCACATCTGTTTACTGGAAGGTGTGATCACGATGCTAAAGCTCAAATATTTTGGCCATATTATTAGAAGACAGAATTCCTTAGAGAAGACTTTGATGTTGGGAAAACTTGAAGACACATGAAGAAGAGAGTGGCAGAGGCAGAGATGGAAGATACAGTCATTGAAGTAATAATAATGAGCTTGCTGGAACTCAGAGGGGGGAGCAGCTGATAGATGCTGCAGCCCAGAGAGTCAAACACGACTGAACGACAACAAAAGTTATCACTTATCTTCCTCCATCAATGTGCTGTGCGCATGTGTGACAATTTTCTTTCTTGTCTAATTTTCCAAATAATGGATAATTTCTATGGGCCTCATTCTATTATCGGCCGTAAATCGTCCGTAAGGCTGCGATTCCTTGCGGGGGTTCAGTTAACTCGCGATTCTATTATACGGCCCGCAAGGATCTCCTTTTACGGCCGGCCGCATATCTTGGAACCGGCCGTAATCTGTGAAATATAAAAACTCAAAAATAAATTCAAGCCTGCACTGTACAGCTCTGTAAATGCTAGGGATCATATTGGGGGACATGAGGATTAAAAGGAACCCACTCTCAAGCTTGCACATCTGCCCAAACCCGAGTTCAAATTAACTCTTTATTTTCCGGCTGCGGCGTGGGTGTGTCTGAGGTGCTCCAAGCACTCTGGACTTTTTACATGGATATTTTACGGATATTAAAAATAAAATATTTTACGGATTTGAGTACAGGATAATTATGTGCTATTTTTTCTAACACCTAAAATCCCTTTATAGTCTTCTAAAAGTGCAGGATGGCTTTATTTGAGCTATTTTATGTGCTTAATTGGTGCTAGCGAGACCTCTTTCCTGCAAGTAAGCAGCGGCTCGCTTTTAGCCTTGCAGAGAGATTTCCCGGAGCAATTGAATTGCAAATCTCTTGCGGCCGTTTTAGATCAAAGGCTTTCCTCCGGCGCGAGCGGCCGCAAGAGATAGCAAGGCACCGGCCGCAAGCCTGCCGGAATCCCCGGCCGTAAGGGAATAGAATAGCAGAATAGCTTGCGGCCGGTCCTTGCGGCCCCGCAACGGCTGCGGCCGCTAATAGAACGAGGCCCTATGAGATTACAGGGATACTTAAGTCAGAACTCCTAAATAATTAAACAGCTATCAGATGACTTCAATGACAGAAACAATCTGAGCCATATGACAGGAGGGAGGTGGAGCAGCTCAGACAGGTTGACGTTTTTAAACGATTTCATTTACAGATTACTTTATTGTTGAATTATAAATACACATTTATTGGACTAACTAGATAGTCACAGACCTACCTGGTGCTTATGCTGACCCCTTAATGGAAGTTTCATTAGTTTACAAGACACATCTTTCTGAGAAAGGATAAGACAGAATCACGTCAGAAATTACCATGGGACCCTGCAGTAAAATAATAATTGTGTGTAAAAGATATACATGTATCTTGCTTTCTAAAATTATTTCCCTGTTATCAAGTTTAGCTATTAAAAAACATTAAAAATAATGATCAAACCAACAATATTAGTTTTTGTGTAAGCCATCTGCTTAAATGCTAGAGAATTCTAGGATATTGCTTGTGTCCAGGGGTTACCCTGTTTTCTATGCCTTGTGATGTGCTTTTGCAACTGTATTATTTATTCATCAGTGAGAGGGGTCATTTTTGGTTTTATGTATGAGTTCACCTTTAAAGAGCCATTTAATTCAACACAATTTGGACCACTGTAAAGATCTCCTAAAAGCATGTTGAAATACATTTAGAATTTTTGAAATCTGTTCATTTTCACTGAGAATTCTGTGTCTGCCTTCTCCCAGACCTGAAGCTTCAGCTCTGTGTAATGAGCAAAAGAAAAAAAAAGAGTTAACCCCCCAACAAATCAATCTGTGCAGAGCATGGAATGCTGGAATCACCTAAACAGGGGAAACGTTTGAGTGCATTCCTGAGTTCAGGGAAAAAACTGCTATCAATCAGTGTCCTCACAGCACTCCCCGGCTGTCTGTATTGAATCATGAATCAGCCAGTAGGCAGGACAGCCAGTAGGCAGGACAGACTGTATTTGTAAACAGATTTAAAACTTTAGATGTTTTAGCTGTTACTATAATTAAACATATAGATCATTTTAAGAAACATCTTGTGCTTTTTCACACCATGAAGAGCACTTGCAGTGAGGTAAATGACCCTTTAAGTAGTTGATATATCCACCTCAGTGATTGCACTACAAACTGCAAATTCCTCTTTCTAAGCCCTTTCATTCACAAACCTGTGATGTTTTTCCTATACTACAATCTATACATTTGTAGTGCAATCTGATTGTTTATACTTGGTGGTCAGGTTTTCAGCATACGTAATATAAGACACAGGGAGCAGAATGCAAAACTGTAAGACATTTTCAGCCAGGCAGGTGTCTCTGTAAGAAAAGCCCCCTAGCCAGCTGCCTAAATTGATCTCGTGATACATCTGGCCCTGACTGAGGCCGGATCATGGCTATCCTCAGTTAGTTCTCTAAGGTCCATTAGACTAGAGAGGGAATACTAAACAGCCCTAGATGTGTGCAGCTGTACTGCTAAAGGCTTAGTACTATGATTCCTAAAGTGTTTTTTTTTTTGTTTTTTTTTAATGGCATAGGAAGGTTTTATTCCATCATAGGCCTATACAAGTTTGTGTTCCCACCACAACTCAATTTCTACTCCTTTCGCCTTGCTATAGTCCAGTCATAACATTACCACGTACCTATATACAACATTATAACTCTATGTATGCTTATTGTATATACAGTAGTATGTCCCCTCCCATAGACATTTATGTATATATGCCCATGCTATTCGATGGCATTGCATTAGGAACTTCAAGCATTCTGCTGCCCACTGAAAGTGTGCTACACTAGGCCTTGACAAAAAAAACATGACTTGTGAAAAGAATGGGAAAAATAAAACTTACAGACAGAATGCAATTATCATTTCATGTAAATGCTTGTATCCAATTATTTGTATTATCTCTTTAACATATTTGTAATATATACAACATCTTATAAAAAAATGAATAGCACTCTCCTGTACCTCACCCACACCCTTTAGAATGTAAGGTTGCAAGTTTCAATCTTGTGAGGTGCTTTAGGGAAAGCACTGTGTATATCTGATTGAAAGCTAAATAACAGAGTCTTCCATTATTTGTCATTATCGGGTTATTGTTTATACTTGTACCTAACCCCTGTATTGCGCTGCGGAATATGTTGGCACATTATAAATAAAGGATAATAATAATAAAAAGTTAGGAATATAAAGGAATTTGTGTGTTAGGTTATAAATAAGATAATACATTATTCAGAGAGAAGGAAGCTGTCTGTACGAATAACTGAACAGCAGTGATAATTGTGCTGGTGGGGCTCCAGAGCAATTTTGTCCCCTATACAGGTACATTGTATGTATATCGCATATATTTAAAAGATAATGTGACGTGAAAAGAAATAATGCATGTAATAGTTACAGCATGCTACTATGATGGTCATCATAGAAGCAGAACTAATTGTCATCTGTTTTCTAAGTCCTCTTAAATAAGCTCTTGCACCATTTTCTCTGTTTTCCACACACACACATACATATACACACACACACATATATATATAACTCTGAGCTGGAAGCAGGTTTTTTAACTTGCTTTAGACATTCAGATGTGAACACAGATGTACATTTTATTTACTGTACTACTGTACGGTGGAGGGCTTCTATCGCTCTTTTGCCCACCATATTATAAATGATTGTTGTGGTGAACTACCTACTCATAATTTCCACAACACAGGCTGAGATCCCGCTCCATGCTGATGATAGCCAGTAAGCTTGAAACAGCTGTACATGGATTGGATACTCAGCCTGTGTTTATTCCAACCTTGGCTTTGCATTAAAGCTGTGTAATGCAGCATGCATAAGCTTAAAGGAAGCCATATTTGATGATGGCTACGGAATTAAGAGCGAGGCATTTGTGGGCATATTTGTGTGTCCCAGCTCAACTTCCCAGAATGCAGTGTAATAACTGTTTTTCTCGGAACTCTGAGCTGGAAGCAGGTTTTTTAACTTGCTTTAGACATTCAGATGTGAACGCAGACGTACTTTTTATTTACTGTACTACTGTACGGTGGAGGGCTTCTATCGCTCTTTTGCCCACCATATTATAAATGATTGTTGTGGTGAACTACCTACTCATAATTTCCACAACACAGGCTGAGATCCCGCTCCATGCTGATGATAGCCAGTAAGCTTGAAACAGCTGTACATGGATTGGATACTCAGCCTGTGTTTATTCCAACCTTGGCTTTGCATTAAAGCTGTGTAATGCAGCATGCATAAGCTTAAAGGAAGCCATATTTGATGATGGCTACGGAATGAAGAGCGAGGCATTTGTGGGCATATTTGTGTGTCCCAGCTCAACTTCCCAGAATGCAGTGTAATAACTGTTTTTCTCGGAACTCTGAGCTGGAAGCAGGTTTTTTAACTTGCTTTAGACATTCAGATGTGAACGCAGATGTACTTTTTATTTACTGTACTACTGTACGGTGGAGGGCTTCTATCGCTCTTTTGCCCACCATATTATAAATGATTGTTGTGGTGAACTACCTACTCATAATTTCCACAACACAGGCTGAGATCCCGCTCCATGCTGATGATAGCCAGTAAGCTTGAAACAGCTGTACATGGATTGGATACTCAGCCTGTGTTTATTCCAACCTTGGCTTTGCATTAAAGCTGTGTAATGCAGCATGCATAAGCTAAAAGGAAGCCATATTTGATGATGGCTACGGAATGAAGAGCGAGGCATTTGTGGGCATATTTGTGTGTCCCAGCTCAACTTCCCAGAATGCAGTGTAATAACTGTTTTTCTCGGAACTCTGAGCTGGAAGCAGGTTTTTTAACTTGCTTTAGACATTCAGATGTGAACGCAGATGTACTTTTTATTTACTGTACTACTGTACGGTGGAGGGCTTCTATCACTCTTTTGCCCACCATATTATAAATGATTGTTGTGGTGAACTACCTACTCATAATTTCCACAACACAGGCTGAGATCCCGCTCCATGCTGATGATAGCCAGTAAGCTTGAAACAGCTGTACATGGATTGGATACTCAGCCTGTGTTTATTCCAACCTTGGCTTTGCATTAAAGCTGTGTAATGCAGCATGCATAAGCTAAAAGGAAGCCATATTTGATGATGGCTACGGAATGAAGAGCGAGGCATTTGTGGGCATATTTGTGTGTCCCAGCTCAACTTCCCAGAATGCAGTGTAATAACTGTTTTTCTCGGAACTCTGAGCTGGAAGCAGGTTTTTTAACTTGCTTTAGACATTCAGATGTGAACGCAGATGTACTTTTTATTTACTGTACTACTGTACGGTGGAGGGCTTCTATCGCTCTTTTGCCCACCATATTATAAATGATTGTTGTGGTGAACTACCTACTCATAATTTCCACAACACAGGCTGAGATCCCGCTCCATGCTGATGATAGCCAGTAAGCTTGAAACAGCTGTACATGGATTGGATACTCAGCCTGTGTTTATTCCAACCTTGGCTTTGCATTAAAGCTGTGTAATGCAGCATGCATAAGCTTAAAGGAAGCCATATTTGATGATGGCTACGGAATGAAGAGCGGGGCATTTGTGGGCATATTTGTGTGTCCCAGCTCAACTTCCCAGAATGCAGTGTAATAACTGTTTTTCTCGGAACTCTGAGCTGGAAGCAGGTTTTTTAACTTGCTTTAGACATTCAGATGTGAACGCAGATGTACTTTTTATTTACTGTACTACTGTACGGTGGAGGGCTTCTATCGCTCTTTTGCCCACCATATTATAAATGATTGTTGTGGTGAACTACCTACTCATAATTTCCACAACACAGGCTGAGATCCCGCTCCATGCTGATGATAGCCAGTAAGCTTGAAACAGCTGTACATGGATTGGATACTCAGCCTGTGTTTATTCCAACCTTGGCTTTGCATTAAAGCTGTGTAATGCAGCATGCATAAGCTTAAAGGAAGCCATATTTGATGATGGCTACGGAATGAAGAGCGAGGCATTTGTGGGCATATTTGTGTGTCCCAGCTCAAATTCCCAGAATGCAGTGTAATAACTGTTTTTCTCGTAACTCTGAGCTGGAAGCAGGTTTTTTAACTTGCTTTAGACATTCAGATGTGAACGCAGATGTACTTTTTATTTACTATATATATATATATATATATATATATATATATATATATATATATATACATGTATGTTTGTCTAAAGTGCCTACAGTGCTAAACACCATCATTGTGAATATTTCCATCGACGGTCACTGACTGAAATCATCAGGAGCTACGGCTTTTTAAATCCTATTATAATGTAGTGCCTTCTACAGTAGCCAGGCTTCAATGAGCCAGATAATGGTGAAGACAGTAAAAACTGTGATTCAGCTCTCCAAATGAAATTCCATTTATTGTCTTTATGTGCCTCTTCTCCCCCAATATCTTTCTAATATTTCATGGGCAGTATATCTAATTCTGTTTCTCTAAGGAGGCTAGTACAAGTTTCCTCATTGCTGATATATATATTTCTTGCACTCTTTACAGTAATTTAGAAGATGGACCAAAATTGAGGCATAATGTTGGTTTCTGATTTCCATGTTAGTTGTACAAATGTAGCAGCATGCACTAGGATTTTTATGGTATCCCCCTCTGTGTCACCAAAAGTTAACCCCTATCCCATGGGGTCCTTCAAAGACCCTCATGGCACCAAAAGTTAACGTCTATACCATGGGGTACCTCATTGATCCCCATGTGGATCCTTAAGGACCCTGGGGACCTTAACTGCCATGGAGGTCCAAGACCCCCATAGCTCCTAACTCTAAAGACATAAAAAATAATAATATACTACATAAAATAAAAATTAAAAATTAAATCTGTAAGGGGGAAATATACTTTACCTATCCATTTTACGCCTTACAGTGATTATCATTGAAGCCCTTATCCTTGCTATTCAGCACTGTGCACCATACGGGTCCATGAGGACGTCCGGAATCCCCTGTCTAAAAGGGGATAGCGGGTAAAAGGTGGAGAGTTCCTAAAACCCTGCATTAGTTTTTATTATTATTTAATATCTTCCCTGCCATGGAAAGAGGTTTATATAGATAGAAATAAGGAAGCATGTTAGGGCTAGTCATGTGCTGAATGAAGTTAGTGGGTACCATTCTGTAGCAATGCTATGGAGACTACTGAGATTCAGACTCTGAGTCTCTTGCGAGCAGGCTGTGAGCACACATTAGAGAGGTCCGGGCAAACCTCCCTGGGTGCGAGTCAGTAAGTTTTATAGAATAGCTCTGATAATTAACTTTTTAAAGCTCCCGATGCTGCGAGTCAGCCTTGCCAGAATTTTTACAGGAGCCATGGATTTGAGTAATTGGGCCCATTCCTGCAAGTACTAAACTATTCCAGCAAAGCTTTTAGACATCCTTTATTTTTGATATTCTTTTCTTGTTTATGTTTATTTTATCCTCCTATTTTTATTTTATTTTTTCACTTTTTATTGGATTTTTTTAACAATGTTAAAAATTTTGAAGCAAAGATTATAAAAAATATACAGTATCAAAAATCAGTTCTGTACCATAGCATATAACAACAAATAAACAGTTAATCATACAATGAAGGTCAAGAATTAAAATATGAAAGAAATATATAATGAGGAAATAAATATATATAATACAAGTTTCTGTAAGGATGTACTAGTTAGAATATTTATTTCAGAATGTATATGTATAATTAAACCAAAAGATCAACAAATTCCAAATCATGTTCTCAAAATAACACCATATTAATGAAAATCCTCAGTAATATTTCCACATCTTGCATTTTATAGGTAACAATTACAACACAACGCTGTGAACAAATTACTTTATGGTATAATTGAAAAATATGTATCACAATAGTGCACAATATTTTTTTCACCTAATTTATTTATATATTTATGTATATATAATATATTTAATATTTTTATATATTTATATTTAAATATATTTATCTAGGAGTGTACATAATATATATATATATATATATATATATATATATATATATATATATATATATATGAGTGAAAACACAGTGAGGGCATAAATTAATCCGGATAGATAAGAGAAATTATCCACTGCTTTCACAGAGTAAGAATCCTTATGTTTTTGGAGTCTGGGTTTTGTGTCAAGTGGTTTGAAGAGGATTACAGTTGAATAAGCACTTCTGCAGATGGTAATGATATGTCTCTATGAAGCATGTATGATTTCAAAGAATATCCTGAGACGCTTCTCAGTGACAGCACTCCAGAAATGCGAGCGGCGCACCTGAGTTAGTGAAGCGCAGCAGACAGTGTTTTGGCGCCTGATACGCATAACAGGTTCCACATATAAAAATGTTGTCATTAATTTTCGTATCCATTGTTATTCGTTTTCTTACATGGGAAATACTTCACAGAATATGTATAGATCTTTTGGGGAATTAACCTTGAAGTGTCTGCCACATAGGGGAATATTTTTTTTAGATATGTTCACAAGCAATCAGGAGTAGATGTCTTCTAGTATACAGTGTATTCTTTCCAGACCCAATTAAAGGGATACTGTAGGCTCACATCTGTTGTTTTCTATTTTGAAGAAGTGGACTCATGGGCATATTGTTTTATGACTAAGATGTTTTGCACACTTATTAAAGGTACATTGATAATATGACTGGAGATCATTGATGTAGAGATCATAATTATAAATACATACATGTTGCAAGAGATGGTAATGAAACAGAAAAATGTATGATAGAGAAAAAGTGAGAAAATACATTCTGTGTAGTGGAGGGATCCATTGTGACAGGGAGTAGCAGGATGAATTTTGTAATATGTTTGATTGATGTGGCTTGTCAAGTGGTGGCATTGGTAGCTGTTCGATCAGTCTTTGATCCATACTTCCTTACCCCGGTAATGTAAAAGATCAGACAAAGTGAATGTGGTATATAGGTGGTCTTCAAGTTACAGACAACTCGGCTTACAAACGACTTATACTTAAGAAAGGTTTCCCAAGGCTTTTTTTAAGAGTTTGTTTTTATGTTCTGTTTGTTTGAATTAAAAGAAAGAGCACAATAGTTTCTGTAACTTAGTATTATAGTACAGAGGTATTATTAATATTATTACAGTATTAAACGTTATTATTATTTGTACTAACACATTATAGTATTGTTAATATTATTCACCCAAGATCCGAGTTACATACAAATCCAGTTTAAAGACGTTCTGAGGAATGTATCTTGTCCTTAACACAGGAACCGCCTGTATTTTAGCCTAGACCAGTGGTAGTCAACATGGTCCCTACCGCCCAATAGTGGGTGATTCAAGCTTTCATGGAGGGGTAATCACTAGGTGGTTCTGCAGGTCACATGCTGTAGACCCGCAGCACCACACTTGGTTGGAGAGCTGGTGAGAGCGCCTAGGGACAGCAGTCAGGACCTGATCACTATCTAGTAAGTACATGGTGATACATAGCTAGGGTCATATGATTTATGTAACCAGAAATGAGACAGGGTAAATTACATAGTTACATAGTAATTGAGGTTGAACAAAGACTTTTTTTGTCCATCAAGTTCAACTTTTTTAGATCTTCTCTGATCTGCAATATGCAGATTAATTGTTAATTGTTAATTGATCCAGATGAAGGTAAACATAAAAACCCCAAGTGAAACTTTGCATATTGAAAAATATATATAAAATTCCTTCCTGACCCCAGATACTGGCAATTGGATTCCTCCCTGGATCACTACTCCCTCTCTAATTATCCAGGATATCCCTGAATGCCCCTTTACTTCAAAATATATCCAATCCCTTTTTAAAGTTATCTACTGAATCCGCTGTCACCACCTCCTCTGGTAGAGAATTCCACAGATTAACCACCATTACTGTGAAGAAAACTTTTCTTTCTTTAAGGTGAAATCTTTTTACTTCTAATCTCAAAGGATGTCCCCTTGTCAGTTGATAACCTCATAGCACAACAAGTTCACTTGACAAAGCCTTGTATTGACCCTGGATATATTTATATAAGGTAATCATATGCCATCTTTGCCTTTTTTCTAGAAACAATATGTTTAATTTGGCTAGTCTTTCTTCATAACTTAGGCACTCCATTCCCCTTATTAGTTTAGTTGCCCTTCTCTGTACTTTTTCCAGCTCTAAAATGTCATTTTTATGTAGTGGCCAAAATTGTACTCCATATTCCAAATGAGGGTGTTCTATGGATTTGTATAGTTGCAGAATTATATTTGCTTCCCTTACTTCTATATCCTTCTTAATACATGCTAATATTTTACTTGCCTTTGCAGATGCTGGTTGGCATTGAGCCATGTGACCTAGGTGGGTGTCCACAACCCTCCCAAATCCCTTTCAATATATGATACCCCTGGATTTGCTGTATTAAGATTATAAATTACATTTTTATTTTTCCTTCCTAGATGCATTTATTCGTATTAAATCTCATCTGCCATTTAGTCACCCATTTTTCTAATTTATGCAAATCCCTTTGGAGGGAAAGTACATAATTATCTGTTTTAATTACCTTGCACAACTTAGTACCATCAGCAAAAATTGAGACAATACTTTTCAATCCTACTTCTAAGTCATTAAAAAATATGTTAAAAAGGAGAGAACCTAATACTGAACCCTGAGGAACCCCACTTACCACATTAGTCCAATCCGAGTATGTTCCATTTACCACAACCCTTCGCTTCCTGTCTTTTAGCCATCTCTCAATCCATGAGCAAATATTTACTGCAATTCCTGTATCCCTTAGTTGCTCAATAGTCTCCCATGTGGCACTGTATCAAAAGCCTTTGCAAAATCCAAAAAGACTACATCCACTGAGTTGCCTTGATCCAAGTTCCTACTAACCTCTTCATAGAAACTAATTCGGTTTGTTTGACATGACCTATCCTTCATAAATCCATGTTGTCTCCTATGTATAATCTTGTTTAAATAGACATGTTCTTGTATACTATCCCTTATTAACCCTTCTAAAAGCTTTCCCACTACAGAAGTGAGGCTTACAGGTCCATCATTTCCTGGATTTGTTCTTGATCCTTCTTAAATATAGGTATCACCTCTGCCTTTCTCCAGTCATCTGATAGAGACCCTGTGTTGAGTTACTGCAGCACCAGGTTGAGGACCCCTAGCCTAGGCCAATGAGGCCCAGTTCAACACATTCTCAGAGCCAGTAGTCTGTATCATGTTACCAGCGCATATCCTTGAAATAGTGCATACATATTCACAGAAATGTCTGTATGCAGCTCCATTACTGTCTATAAGTATAATTGACATTTTATGACATATTGGTTATAAAAATAAACATATATGTTTGTTTGTTTCAACCTTAGAATTGGGACATGGGAATGGTGTGGGGGTGCATAAATCTGAAGAGGCCGTAGGGCAATATAAAACTGAAATACCACACTGATAAGGCATGTTATGTAGCATCCCACCATTTATTGCCTGTAGGGAAATTTTAATGACTGATTAATAAAAGAGATTTACCGGCAAAAACTTTTCTTCGCTCATTTATTATTAAAAGGTCGTTATTGTGCCATGCTACAATATACTATTTTAAAGCAATTGACAATGGGTAAAATGTTTTAACAAAAGAAAGAAAAAAGGAAAAATACAGTCTTTATTACCGATTGTATATAGTCACTTTTTATTGGATCAGTCATTGCTAACTATTTGATTAACTGATTCTCCGGAGTGACCACCATGCAGAATGATATAAGCAATTCTCTGTAGTTTATGGGCTCCCCCTGGGGCCCCATCCCAACCCAACCGGCCATGGCCCCCTGGGACCCTGCTGTGCCTCCTTGGCCGGAACCCCTCCTCCCAGGCTGAAATGGGTATTTGGAGCATTTCTACTAAACCTTCAGGTGGTGGATAAATGCGAGAGGGGATGCTGACAAGAACTGTGGCTGCTGTTTGGGGGTGATGTTTATATATATAGATGTGTGTGTGTGTAGAGGATGTAGCAGGAAGGTGGAGGGTGGAGCGCATGTGTCCTGGAGCTATGCTGCAGACAGTGGAGCTTCCCACTGGCAGGAGGTAAGGGTAAGAGAGCAGCTATGGAGAGAGGTCTTGGGGGCAGAGCAGCAATGAGTAAGGATCTTTGGAAGGTTTGCTGTTATTAGAAGGGATCTTCGGGAGGGGAGCAGTTTTAGTAAGAGGTTCAGGTGGAGGAGCACAGAGTGATTTGATGAAACTTTTTATTTGCACCAGGGTCCTCCATTCTCTACTGCACCACTGGATTCTGCTACAGCCCAATTGCATACAGTATTTAATAAATTGAATTCTGAATGTATTTTTTTCCAAAATTAGATTTTGCCTAGTAACAAATGTTATGCTTAAAAACAACATACTGTAAATATGGAACTACATTAAAGCTTCATATGCAAAGCTTATGGTTCTCTAACACATTGCCCTTTAGAATCTGCCCCACTTGTGTCATTTGAAAAAATCTGCAGCCTTAATCATGCCTGAATTAATGTAAAGTTGTATTCAGAATTCAATGTATTTACTGCGTGAGCATTGCTGGTTTAATGTCTTAAACTGAGCATCTGAGTATCAATTCAAATTGGCAGAGCTCTTGCTGGACACATTTGATTATAGATTGTCTCTGAAAATAGACACTATTAGGTCTCAATGCATATACAATGAGACTGCTGTGTACTTGTGAACAGAGCATATTCTTGCAACTGCAGTAACCCTTTAGCAAACACATGTATAGTGTTGCAGAAATATATAAGTATTTAGTCATCTAACTACCTCCAGTTCCCTGAATAGTGTTTATCTATAATAGCCCTGACAGTTTTCTCAGTGATTCGAGCCTGACAATTTAGTCCTGAACAATCTCAAATACTGAACTGTGCATTAATCCTGCAAGTAACATATGGTTTGTATGTTTCCAGAATGTATTTTTTTTGTTCGCACAAATATAGTTAAATTTTTCTATTTCCAAATAAAACTACTGAAAAACATTTTTTTTAAGCCAACCTGCAATCTATCACCAAACATTTCCAGTATATATATATATATATATATATTTATATTTATATATATATATATATATATATATATATATATATATAAAACAGAAGCAAAATTAGGATTATTATTATTATTATTAAAGTGTAATTTACCTCACTGTAAGTGTTCTTCATGGTGTGAAAGAGCACAATATTGCATGTTAAAATTATCTATTTTGTTAATTACACTAATAACAGCTAAAAATCTAAAGTTTTAAGTATGTTTACAAATACAGTCTGTCCTGCCTACTGACTGTTGCATGATTAATAACACGATGAGTACAGTTATTTATAGCAGTTTTTCCCTGACCTCAGGACTGCAGTAAAAAATGTTGACCCATAACTGACCTGTTTAGATGATTCCAGTATTATCATGCACTGCACAAATAGATTGGATAAGAGTTAACTCTTTTTCTTTTGCTCACTGCACAGAGCTGTAGCTGGTAGAGGGCATGTCAGTGACACATGTAAAAACAGATTTTATTTTGTTAATATCTCAGTGAAAATGCATGTATTTAAAAAATTCTAAATGTATTTTCAACTTGCTTTTAGGAGAGATGTACAGTGATGTGGTCCAAATTGTGCTGAATTAACAGCTTCATTAAATTCCAGCCTCTTTAATCCAACATGTAGCACGTAAGGGCGCGTGCTTGAAATTTGGCTGTGTTACGTCGCTATTAAATTAGAATGGACTGCGAACTACGATCAAGCGACGCTATTTCGTAAACCAGTTCTCGGCCGTCAGAGTTGCGTGTTTGAACGCAAACAATTAAGCAATCATGTAGTTACGGGTTGAGATGGAGCCAATGGAAAAAGAGATTGTTAGCGTTACGTCACTGAAAAAGGGGAGGGTAGATTTCGAAGTCCTACGTGCTTCAAATCCAGTTTGCAATCGGACCCACAGGACAGATATCATGCAATATTAATAAAGCCGTAAATATGATATTCTATTATATGCGAGTTAGAGTATATGTCGTAACACATTGATTGCAGGGATCGATATAACACAAAATATAAACATTAAAAAAAGTATTTTTTCGTGGCCGATTTGCGGGCTTGAGATTGTTGTGCTATTAATTCTAACATCACTTTCCCTTATAATAAATGTACAGTAGAGTTTTGTTATTTGCATTACAAGTGCTACGTATTGGACTTCACCCCCCCCCCCCCCCTTGCGGGTGCTCACGAGCACACGTTGGCCTTTGGGCTCCATTTGCGTGTTACGTGCTTGCTCTCGAGTGAACACGTGGCAATTTAATAGCTGAATTGGACAAGTAGCGGTTATGGGCTCGTCGGATCAAAGGATTTACGTGCACGAAGTTCAACGTTGCTCGCCACGTAGCCTATTCTCGCCCGTCCTGCTTGTTACCACGCAAAGCCCGCTGCGAGCAACGTTACAGGGCTAACTTAATACTCGTAACACGTAAATCTGAAGTTACGGGCTATGTTTCACAACGTAGCCCCAATTTAATCAGGCTGTAAGAGGGCCTTTAAATAATGATGGTGGCAAGTTGTGCAAGTCTTATGAGTTATACATGCTTATTTTTTTTTTCATTGCTCTAAAAACACAGGACACTGGATTTCCTGTAAAGCTTCAAAGAAAAAAAGAAAGAAACCAGAAAAAGAATGAATGATATAGGATCCAACTCCATATCTTTTCAGATACTTAACAGTAATTACATTAACTATAGTTGTTATGGTGCCGCATTGCTGCTCTAAATCATCGTAGATCAGAATAACAGAATCACCCTGAAATAGTGGGATGTGTACTTACACACAGCATTAACTCTTCAAGTATATGGGGTTGGGAGAGACAGGGAGTCCTATCAGAGCGATTGCCCCTGCAAAAGAGGGAGAATTGGGAGCTATACAGCACTATGAAATTGTTATAGGAATTGTTATTCATGGATCCTGGACCAGTTCTTGAGAATCACTGATACAGTGCACAAGAGCTTGCATATATACTGTGTATTAATGGCCAGAACATATGTTGCTACCATATTAAATTCTGAGATGGGACCATATAAGACTTTCTGCAACACAAAAGCTATTTTACTAAGTGAAACACTACAAGCTTTTCAATAAAAGCAAATACACGGTATTAGAGAGTATGTAACAACACTGTTAATATTGCCAACAGACACTGAGTGCTTTTCATAGGATGGTGCTATAAATCATGTAGAGTGGTATGATTTGCAGTGTGTATGACACGCTAAGCCTCCATGGGAATAGTGGCATCCCATGTCACTGATTGATGGTCATTGGTGAAGTGCACTGCAGTTATTCTGATCATTGATGATTTAGAGCAGCTTTGTGGCACCATATAGTTAGTTTAACTATTGTTAAGTATCTGAAAAAGTTGGATCCCAAGTTAGAATGGTACAGACCTGAAATAATGTTATGGTCCTATAAGCCATTGAAAATGAATGGACTTATGTGATTGTAACATACATAGATAAAGGAGAAACAAGGAACTTGACTAGCTCTATGCACCCGTGTAAGTGCTTATATCACCTAAACTGTGGTACTTTTGCAATTGATTTGAGCTAAGCCATGTAGGGTCACCCAAGATGGGCAGGTCATAGCAGAGAGGTCAGACAAATCACAATCTACTGGAGAAGGAACAGGCAAATCCACTCCTTCTCTTTGCAAAGAAAACCGTATGGATAAGCACAACCAGATATAAGATGTGCCTGGCATGCTGCAGTCCATGTGGTCATGCAGAGTCAGACACGATTGAACAACTAAACAACAACAAATATATGTGTATAGTAACTGTTTTATAGTTTGTGTATACAATGAGTTGTATCCCCCAGGATTATTTTTGGCTCCTATACCAAGGTATAGGGTTTCCATGTCAGTTTACAGAAGTCTGTTCAGTAGATTGAATATTTTGAAGCTGTCTATTTGTTACTTGTTGTTTCCATGGTGATGTAACAATGGGATGAAGCATTAAAGAGCAGGTTTAATTATAAAGAGGCACAGAATGAAAAACAACTGCACATACCTGACTATTAATAAACCCACATAGATAGATATACACACAGGCAGATATTTATATAGATCAATAGATAGATAGATAGATAGATAGTTAGATGGACAGATAGATAGATGGATGGATAGATAGATAGATCAAGAGATATAGATAGATTTAGATAGATAGATAGATAGATAGACAGATAGATATAGATAGATAGATAGACAGACAGACAAATAGATAGATAGATAGATAGATAGATAGATAGATAGTTAGATGGACAGATAGATAGATGGATGGATAGATAGATAGATCAAGAGATATAGATAGATTTAGATAGATAGATAGATAGATAGATAGATAGATAGATAGATAGATAGATAGATGGATGGATAGATAGATAGACAGACAGACAAATAGATAGATAGATAGATAGATAGATAGATAGATAGATAGATAGATAGATAGATAGATGGACAGATAGATAGAGATAGATCAAGAGATATAGATAGATTTAGATAGATAGATAGACAGACAGATAGATAGATAGATAGATAGATAGATAGATAGATAGATAGATAGATAGATAGATAGACAGATAGAATAGATAGATACGAGAACAGGAAGAATAGACAGTTATTTCTTTTTATCTTCCGTATAATTCTGTTTTGTAAATATTTGTATTGTAAATTATCAGCTGTAGTGCTTGAAACATCAATTTTGGTTACTATTTAACTATGAACACTTTTTAGTATTGTTGCAGATTATATTTTGCTGTTAATATATATATCACATATAATAGTTGTCAAACTGCGAGTCGTCAAGCTTGCAAGAACTGCATCCCTAGCAAAGCGGATTTAGACAAAAAAAAATTGCGACCCACAGGACTTAGAAAACTAAAAAATACAAGTCGCAAAAATACGAAGTTAACGAGCAAAACGCTTACATCAAAACACAACAAAAACACTGAAAAATACAAACAAAACATTAAAAAACACATCACCAACAGCAGGGGGGGAGAGTCAGGACGTCTTCGGGTGCGGTTGCACGCAAAATGAAGTCAAATTTGAGGAGTTTTGCCACATAAAAATCGGCTAAGCGTAAGAAAAACTGGCGGCCGAAAACAATGAAAACGAGGCTACACGAAGAGTGGAAAACACAGACAAGGAAAACAACTTTTAGAAACAACAATTATGACCTGCAGAACTTACACAAAAAGAATACGAGGTTGCAAAAATGCAAAGTTAATGGCCGAATCGCGCACCTCCACAAACACGAAAACCACAACAACCAAAAAATACAATAAAAAACAAACATCACTTGTAGCACAGGGGGACAGCCTGGACGTCTAGGAGTGAGGTTGCACGCAAATTTAAGTTGCATTTAAGAAGTTCTGGAATAAGAAAATTGGCTACGCAAGAAGAAAAATGGCAGGCGAAAAAAATGAAAACGAGGCTAAAGGACACAAAGCCGCAAAAATCACCGCCAGGCACTTACAAGTTAGCCAGGAACGTAGCAGATACAAAATATACCATTACAATGGACGGAAAATGCTCGCGAGCCAAGTAACACATAGAAAAAAAAACGCCATTTTACAAAACTAACTTACAACTCATAACATTAGGAACTAAAATACCATTTCTCACCCACCGAAGCAAACGGTTTGCCCTCGCGCACGCAGCCAATTTACCCTGCACACTTGCCACATTGCTGACACTTTCTCCTCAGGTGATCAACAGTCCAACTGTACATTTTAAGATGCAGCAAAATCCAAATAGATGGTTAGCTCTTCAGGATATTGATTGCTGCCTATTCAATATAAATAGGTAAAGTATATTCATTTATTAATATATATTACTTTATTACTTCACTGTAGTCACATTTCTTTACCATTTTACACTGTACTTATAGATTGGTCTTCACGATGAGCGCCAAAGGTGATTGTTGCAAAGCCGGACAATTGAAGTACACGAGAGGATAGGCTCACAATGAGCGCCGAAGCTCCACACAGGAGCAAAAGCCTTACATTGTATGACAAACAGCATTCCCATGGCTTAAAATTTTATTGGCCCATCAAGTCGCGTTCATTGCAAGCCTCTCCCACATGTACTTCAAATTTCCTGCTTTGCACTGATCACCTTCAGGGCTCATCGCGAGCCTCTCTCGCACGCGTTACTCATTGTAAGCCCCGCGATGAGCGCCTTTGGCGCTCATTGCGAGCCTTTCCTCCCGCCTACTGTACGGGTCGCTCATTGCAGGTTTTGTTAACCTGCAAGTTTTGTGCTTGGGAATGCCATGTGTCTCTTTCCACCATCTCGCCCTGTCCCTTCCCTGTGTGTTTCTCCTGTGTGTCTGCTGAAGGGCGTTAGTTTTATTTTCAAGTCCTGCGTGCCTGGCTTTGCTCAGCCTCATTTTCATCCAGTTTCAGATTCTTTAAAAATTTTGTCCACCATGTTTTTCCCCGCTTAGCCGAATTTGGATTGACGGAAAAACCCAAATATGGCTCAAAATTGCTTGCAAGCTCACTCCTAGGCTTCTTGGCTCCCTCCCCCCTGTGCTGTGTGTGAGTGTGTTATTATATTTGTGAATTTTGTTGTTGTTGTTTTTCTGATTTTTAGAGTTACGCACTTGGCTTGCAGTTCCGACTCTCTTTACGCATTTGTACTATGAGCCTGCGCCCTACACGACTCACCTCGCTTTGCAAGGCTTCTCAGATGAGCGCTCATCCAGCCTAAGTCCTGCGCCTTAGACGGTTCACCTCGCTTTGCCGTACACAGCTCGCAGTCCACAACTATATATGTTATATATATATATATATATATATATATATATATACTGTATATATTTATATATATATATATATATATATATATATATGTGTATAAAGATTGAGGTAGCCGTGAATGTCCAGTAATCCAGATGAATAATCAGAGTATTGCAATATATAGTGAAACCTTTTTTATTGGACAAACATATTCATAGGTTTCATGACGAGGTTTCGAGAGCGTTCCTCTCTTTGTCGAGTCAGAGTCAACTTGACTCTGACTCAACAAAGAAAGGAACGCTCTCAAAAGCTCATCACGAAACCTATAAATATGTTTGTCCAATAAAAAAGTTTTCACTATATATTGCAATACTCTGATTATATATATATATATATTTATATATATATATATATATATATATATATATATATATACAGTATATATATATATATATATATATATATATATATATATATATATATATATATATATATATATACCATATTTATCGGCATATAACATGCACCGGCGTATAACACGCAACCTCATTTTAAGAAGGAAATTTCAGGAAAAAAAAAATTCAAATAAAGAACTTTGAAGCAAAATCCTCAACCTCCCTCCTCAACCCCCTCCTCAAACCCCCCATCTTCAACCCCCTCCTCCACCCCCCATCCTCATCCACCTTCCTCAACCCCCCTCCTCAACCTCAACCCCCCTCCTCA
The DNA here is from genome assembly GCA_027410445.1 of Discoglossus pictus. Classification (NCBI taxonomy): domain Eukaryota; kingdom Metazoa; phylum Chordata; class Amphibia; order Anura; family Alytidae; genus Discoglossus; species Discoglossus pictus. Next base: position 149,472,439 of record CM050169.1, read on the forward strand.
ACCCCCCTCCTCATCCTCAACCCCCCTCCTCAACCCCCTCCTCAACCCCCTCCTCAACCTCCCTCCTCATCCTCCCTCCTCAACCCCCTCCTCAACCTCCCTCCTCAACCCCCCCATCCTCAAACCCCCTCCTCAACCCCCCATCCTCAAACACCCTCAACCCCCCTCATCCTCCTTCCTCAACTCCCCTATCCTCAACCCCCTCCTCAAACCCCCTCCTCAACCCCCCATCCTCAAACCCCCTCCTCAAACCCCCTCCTCAACCCCCCTCATCCTCCTTCCTCAACCCCCCTATCCTCAACCCCCCTCATCCTCCTTCCTCAACACCCCTATCCTCAACCCCCTCCTCAAACCCCCATCCTCAAACCCACTCCTCAACCTCCCTCCTCAAACCCCCCTCCTTAACCCCCCTCATCCTCCTTCCTCAACCCCCCTATCCTCAACCCCCCTCATCCTCCTTCCTCAACCCCCCTATCCTCAACCCCCTCCTCAAACCCCCATCCTCAAACCCATTACTCAACCTCCCTCCTCAAACCCCCTCCTCAAACCCCCCTCCTTAACCCCCCTCATCCTCCTTCCTCAACCCCCCTATCCTCAACCCCCCTCATCCTCCTTCCTCAACCCCCCTCATCCTCCTTCCTCAACCCCCCTATCCTCAACCCCCCTTTCTCAAACCCCCTCCTCAGCCCCCCCATCCTCAAACCCACTCCTCAACCTCCCTCCTCAAACCCCCTCCTCAAGCCCCCCTCATCCTCCTTCCTCAACCCCCCTATCCTCAACCCCCCTCATCCTCCTTCCTCAACCCCCCTATCCTCAACCCCCCTTTCTCAAACCCCCTCCTCAACCCCCCCATCCTCAAACCCCCCATCCTCATCCTCCTCAACCCCCTCCTTAACCCCCCATCCTCAAACCCCCTCAACCCCCCCATCCTCATCCTCATCCTCCTTCCTCCTCAACCCCCCTCCTCAACCTCAACCCACCTCCTCCTAACCCCCCCTCCCCCTCACTTACCTGCTTCCGGTAAATGCTAATAATGTGTTGCACATGTGACGTCACATGAGCACCGGGTCAGGGAGCGGAGCGGAGGCTGGAACAGAAGCAGGTAAGTGAGGGGGAGTTATTTAGGGGGGTTTAGGTTGAGGAGGGGGGTTTAGGTTGAGAAGGGGGGTTTAGGTTGAGGAGGGGGGTTAGAATGAGGACGGAGGTTGAGGATGAGGAGGGGGAGGGAATATCGGTGTATAACACGCACCTATAATTTGCTCCCTATTTTCAGGGAGAAAAAGTGCGTGTTATACGCCGATAAATACGGTATATATATATATATATATATATATATATATATATATATATATTTTTTTTTTAAAACAAAAGCACAATTAAGAAAATATTATTTATATCACTATATTTTTTTTAATTAAATATGTATGGTGGGAGCTTGTGGAAGATGTGCAGATTTGTAAGATGCTGTATATATGCTTAATGTTTGTAGACTGCTCAGTTGAGATTTTTTTTATTTATTTATTTAGGATGATAGGGACAAAAGGTGAGGGGATTAATTGATTTATAGTGTGGTTTGATCAGATGATAGGATCAGTCAAAAATTATAATAAAATATTTTAATATTTACTAATCTTAGGCACAGAACATATGTAATATTTATACATATAACTGAGATGCTGTGGGCTGGATGCACTACTGGGGGCATTCACTAAGCATTGCAGTGCCAGTGATGTGCTCTATTTCCTACTGGAAAAATTACTATTGCAACCCCTACAATAGCTTATTGAATGACTTAAGGTCATAGAAAAATGTATATTTATATTTAAACATACACAAATATTTCCCTTTGTGCTATAAATGTACATATACATATATAACATGATATATGCTGGCACTTTAAAAAAAATTACATTTTAATTCTATAGACCTGATCAGTAACAGTCCCCAGCACTCAGTCCGATGGTATACAAATAATTCTCGATTGATTTAAGACTTGCATAATCCTCAAAAGATTCAATATATACTAAAACTGGAAAAAGAAATGGAAAAAGGGCCAGGTAGGAACAGGGAAAGGAGAGCAAGAACACAAACTAGTATCGTAAAGTCACAAAAAATAACTATTTCAAAATTAAGCATGTAGATGCATGCCTCCACACAGAATAGTACAATGCTGAGGTTCAGGAATTTGTTCTGAATATTTATATTATTACCATTACACACACGTGATTACATTTGTATGTCTAAAAACAAGTCAGAAAACCTGTTTGTCACTCAATAATATTATTATTATTATCGTTTATTTGTAACGTGGCAAGAAATTCCGTAGCGCTATACAAGCAGTGTGATCAAGGCAAAACAATGTTGACACATTAATAAAAGATGGAGGGCCCTGTCTTTGAGCCTTGAATCCAGTGTCCATAGAGCTTTCCCCAAAGCACCTTGCAAGATTGAAAACTCGCAGACTTTAATTCTGGGAAATTTGGTAGAGACTTGCAAATGAGGCAATAACATTTCATACTCATTAATCCAAAAAAATGTAGGCCCTTTTATAGCATATGTCTGCCGTTATAACACAGCTGCTGTCCTTAGCACATAATGGATATTAATGAATTAGATAACATACATACAGGGATGGCACTGTTTCATTCCTTTGGATATCATCAGTGGGGCTGGTTTCTAACAAATGCCATGAATTTGGTTAAAAGGTTATGGACCACCGATTCATTAAGCGTATGGTGCTCAAAACAATAATAGAAGCCCTCCACTGTACAAGGTACATTAAATAAAATCAAGTCTATGCATATAGATTGCAAGTTTATGAGTTTTCAATCTTGCATGGTGCTTTGGGGAAAGCACTATGGACACTGGATTATAATCTCTATCCTTTGCAACGTGTTAATACTGCTATTGTTTTTTTTGCCTTGAACTTAACCCATGTATAGCGCTACGGAATATGTCAGCGCATTACAAATAAATGATAATAATAATAATGCTACAAGCTACTCATAAAACCATAAGAACATTGTTAATTTGTTATTACGGGGCATATGGGAAAATGATTGGAGCTGTGTTCAGCTCCAGAGGAAGATACCAGAGAGTTGTGTCATGGAACTACAATGTTTCATGCAGTGTTTGACAAGCAGAAGGGCCTATCCTTACACAAATATCTATCAGGTTGATGGATAGTATGCTGCTATGCACTGCCTCAGTGTTGTGGACTCCTGTCGTTTAACACATCACATTCAGGTCAACATTTGACAGAAGTACTTGCTGAGAACTCATCGTCTCTGTGACCCCTGGTGGGAATTGCTTTTTCATAACAGGTATAAGCAAATAGACACTTGTGCTGTAAGCAGGCTGCGGAGGAGGGAGATATCAATGATATGCTGTGGCTCATAAATTACTTTTCTTATGCACCAGCATTTTTTTCTCACTGAAGGTTATTTGCAACTCTGTCTGCAGCTCCCATCTGTCTACTTCCTTTAGAACAATTATTTTTGTAGCACACAGAAAAAAATCAGTTTATATTAAAATATAGATGGAGAGTGACATTGATTTAATGAGCAAGTGACAGACTGCAAGTATTCCTCTTTTATCCAATCAACTTTGCTTTACTCCTACAAACTACACAAGGTTGGCTAGTCTAAGATCATCAGCCAAAAGCAAAGTGATCTATAGGATGACATTTCAATACATAACACTGTAGTTTGTGGCATCCTAGAAGTGATACATGATTTATTTTCTATTTATCTTAATTCAAAACTCTTAGTTCACCTTGAAGCAAATATGAATTCTGCTCTTTAGATGCCAAGTAGTGCACCTGGCCATCTGGCTATATAGCTTTATTAGGCTCGGCCCATAGGACAGTGTTCTCATTGATGTGACCATCTTGATGCTATGAGTAAAGTCTATGTGATGCACTGTGCTGTGTATATAAGTCTAGGATATTAGAAAAGCCTAAAGATAGCCCTACATTTTCAAGAAAATATGAAGATAAATATTAATTTGTCTTTTTCATTTGGTACACTGATATATTAATCAAAATGAGTCTATGAAAAACATTCAAATACAAAATGTGTTTTAAATGTTTGGAAAATATCATTATTCTTTTGGGAAATTGAGGATTCTGAGAACAAAAATGATTTATTTCTGTTCTGTACTTTTTGTGCAATTTAGTTATGATGCAACCACACAATGGCATTCGATTAATATGAACAGCTGGTATATTTTATCTGAGGTTTCATAGTCTGTGAGAAATCTCACCTAAAATGTTATTTAATGTCTTCCTATATTTAAACAGTGGTCCTTTAAACAACATTTGAGATGGGATTTCTCACAGACTATTCTTTAAAACCTGCAATTGATGTGTTATTATTATTATTATTATAATTATTATCTTTATTTATATCGCGCCAACATATTCCGTAGCGCTGTACAGGGGTTGAGTACATAGCAGAAAACAAATTAAACACCTTGTAAAGAATGGAGGGCCCTGTTTTTGAGCATAAAATCAAATGTACATAGAGCTTGTTTCCAAGGCACTGACACAAGATTGAAAACTCGCAAACTTACAATCTAAGGGGTGTATGCAAAGATCTCTCCAAAAGCCTTTTACAAAGAACCACACTGGATAAAAGTCATAATGATTTTAGAAAGTGAAAAAACTGTTTCTCAGTTAAAAATATTACAAACAATTATTCTTTACTGGGGGCAGCCATTGTATTTTAGCTGTTTTTTAAACATGGAAGGGACTTGTAGACTGTTATTTCCATGAATTCATTTAAAATCACTGGAATGAAGGAATGCAACATTTCAATAAAAATAGCTGGATTATTCAGCTATTTCTACTGAAGTGTCTCCTTTCACATGTAGAACCAAATAAGCATAAATAAAATGGTGGTTCCCATTACACTTTTATAGTAGTGTTGATAAAGAAAGGCTATATTTATTCTTTTTTATTTCTAAAACATTTTGACTACTATCAAGTGAAGGTTATAACCTGTTCATTACATCAATCATTTTCAATTCTGCTGAGAAATCAACAGACTATGTTAAACTTGAATTTAGATCCACAAAACCTTCCCAAAATATTTAAATTATTTTAGCACTATTCGTCTGCAATTTATATTTCAGACTCCTCTATTAACCACACTTCATGATTGATAGCAAATTAAATGTAATGATAGAAGACCTTATGGGTTGCTTACACATACATATAGGAAGATGATGCAATAAATAGAGAGTTACTGCCTTATTTCAGGGGGTGGAGAAAAAGAGTATATTATATAAAACATTTATCTGGCTGAAGATCTGGATCCCACCACTTAGGCTACAATGTGGCCAATACTGTTTGGATTGAAGTCGACATATCTGGCTGACAAAAAAGGAAATCTTATACAAATAAAGCTCACTCAAAGGTAGGCAGGCTTAAATTACATTGACCCTTGCTCTTCAATGTTTTCCCATGTCTCTCGCATGTTTGTGGCATGCATTTAATTTGTCTTGAAGCAAGGTCTTTGGAGACAAGGCTATGCGTTCCTTCCATTGCAAGGATAGTAGATCCATTCAAATTACTTCTCCTATGTGCATACAAATCCTCTCCAGTCTTCTAACATCACCCTGCATAAGTGGAAGCTATATAATTCTAGGGCAGCCATGTTTGCAACCCACAATATGAAAAAAATATGAGCTGCTTAAAAAGCTGCAAATTCTAGTCAGGAATACAGAGCTTTAGTAAAGTGCCAATATGCAGCGGACTGGTCTGCTGAACAATAAATCTGGCTGTGGCGTCAACACCATAATATTGACTGAGACCAGTGATTCAAATCCCAAATATCATTTATAATATATCAGTACGGGCATAAAACTGCTAACATTACTTCTTGTGCTAAAAACTTAACTATATAAGGGGCATGCATACTCTCATAGTTTAATCCATGTCAAATGTTGTTATTAACAGAATAAAATCACTATTTTGTTGGAGACAAATATTGATTTACACTGAACAGTGAATGATCATTGTTCCCATGAAATATGGGGTTTAGCTCAGTGATCTCAATATCAACACTTAATTTTGTGCAGTTACATTAAGATGTTGTATAAATCAGGAGTTGTTCATGTATTATATAGAGGACATCTAGATAATAATTATCTCTCTAAGGATCATCTTGCCAGGTAATATGAAACCAGCAGTGCAGACTTAGGTTTTACATGACACGGCACAGTCTATCAGTGTCTTCCCAAAAATAAAGACCCCCCCCTATCTAAAATAAAGACAAATGACACCTGAGTGGAGATACAACTGGCAACAGCCCATTTATTGATGAACATATTAGTCTTGTAAACACCCGGGAAGGAGGAGGAGCCCGGACCAAGGAGGTAAAACCCTAACTACCCTAAACACGCGCTTAGGGGCCCAACTCCTCAATCGGCACACCCTCCTAGGGAAGGGACGCACACTTTTTCACCACTAGATTGGGCAACTCTCCCCCACCTGCCAACCGCATTGACAATATACAAAAACATTATAGTATACTTTACCATATAAAACTTTCATCAAATATAATTTATATATATATTAATTTTCCTACTATTTATTATATATTTTTTTTTTTACTTCTTATTCACCTTGTAAAATATACATATTAACCATTCCACAAAATGGATAACAAACCTTTTTATTTATTTATTTATTTTTTACACAAGGATGAAGAAAAACAAACACCATCCACCACAAGGATGAATACCATTGCACATTTCTTTAATTCAGGAAGTGAGGGAGGGAGTCTCCACGCTGTCCGGCTGCCTTGTGCTCAATATGGCGCCAACCTGAGCGGGCGCCGGCCAACCGGCAGCGAATCCTGGCCATGTCAAGGCCCCTCCTCTGTTAAGGACCTGCAGGTCTTGTCTATGGGGGGCATCATGACACGGCAAGGTCTATCAGTGCTTTCCCCAAAATAAAGACCCCTATCTAAAATAAAGACACATGACACCTGACTGGAGGTACAATTGGCCACAGCCCATTTATTGATAAACATATCAATCTTGTAAACACTCGGGACGGAGGAGGAGCCGGGACCAAGGCAGTAAAACCCTAACTACCCTAAGCACGTGCTAAGGGGCCCAATTCCTCAATGGGCACACCCTCCTAGTGTAGGGATGCCCCCTTTTTCACCACTGGGCCGGGCAACTCCCCGCCACGGCATCACTGGACGACTACTTTACGGGGACGCTCCGCCCCATCCAAAGCTATGGCCTGCTGTACCCCCAGCTTGAACTGAAGCATTAACAATTTCAGCCCTATCTCAGTGAGATCTGCATCTTTGCCCTCCATCTTTTGCCTAAGCGCTACCCAACCCAACTTCCTAACAAAACTAGACATTCACTAGTTAACTTTTTGCCTATGCTTGCAGGATCCCTGGCATTCCTCCACGACCTCCTCTTCACCATCTCAGACCAAACCATTTTAATGCCAGGAAACCTACCCCTCCAAACTTCTATATCTCACGTCGTGACTTTTACTAGCTGCTTGATGGACGTGCTCCCCAAATAATTTCCCCCAACATGAATCAGCAGCATATCCGGGCTTCCAAAGCGATGGGTGAGTGCTTCATGCGCCCGAACGCAACACCAGTTTACGCTCCACTCCTCTGCGGACATGCCCATTGCAAACCATCTCTGGACACTGCAGCGAATCTCTCTGCCCATTAGATATAAGAATGGCTGATCACCCACAGCAGCTTCCGGCAGCCTGCAAAGGCATGGTACCATCAGTACGCAACCGCATACAGCCCCACGTATGATTTAAAATGAGACAATTCCCATCTACCAATTTTCTCAAGCATGTCAATCGGGAGGCCCAGACTCACCACCTCCGTAGCAGCTCCTATCGAAAAGGAATGCGTCCCGAACACCGCCTGGTTCAGACCTAACGTTCCAAACATATCTTCAACACTCTGGAGAATTGAAAGCGAGACAAAGCCTTTCCATCCTCATGCACTAAAAATGGTCCATGGACCCCCGTCCAAGCAACATTTGGGCACAAGCCACCGGACAACAATCCGTTCCCACCTTGCACAACTGAATTTCCTTTCCTTTTCCCACTTGATCTCACTAAGATTTCCTTAACCAGATCACAATTCCATCGCCCTGCAGGTGCACGTCCTCCACCTGTATGCCACCGCTCCCCTGCCTATTGACGGACACCAGTTTGCCAATCCGAAGGGACCAAAGAAGGCTAGGAAAAAAGCTGTACGGACTAGCAAAACCTTGTATCCTGTGTAACCAACTTCTTTCACCACCATCACCAAGCATACCAACAGCGAAAACGTGATAGGTCACGTCCTGTCCTTCACACTATGGTCCCGGGTTAACACCAGAAGCACACGTCATACTAGGAAATCCTTGGTCAGGTCCTCTTGCCCGGCTAACTTAAACATAAAGGCCAGGGCCGTGATCTGCCTTCCCAACGACGCGGCCGATATGCCCTCATCCAAGTCTCTGCTGCTCCAAATCTTCGCCCCCAGCCATGGCCACCATATCCGACCACTTGTACCACACTTTCTTGTAGGCCGCCCACGTTGCTGGGGCCAATGATCTCCATATCAGGGCTACTACCTCTTCGCCTGAGCTCCCAGAGCTCCTGCAAGAACTGCTCTGCTTCCGCATTCGCCCAGGGGGCCAGCTGTCTGAACCTCTCCCACTGAAAGCGAGACAGAGCGCTAGCGATGGAAATTTGAAAACCGGGTACATGCTGAGCTCTGAACCATACATTCAGCTGCATACAGTGTAGTACTAAATGCCAAAGTAGCCTGATGACCAGCACAGAAGAAGAAGTGATGGTATTAATGGCCTGCACCACCGACATGTTATTCGTGAAGAATACTACGTGCTTATCCCTGATCTTCTGCCCCCAGAGCAACGCTAAGTTTGTGGTGAGTCCCCCTGCTGACCACTTTACCACTCCACCCGCACCATTTCTTGACACCCTCTGTACTACGTCCCTAACCTTCTCGGCTGCGGTGGGTCTCGGCTCTCTCATCTCACTTTCAATTGCATTCCTCTTTCTCCTGACTAAGGGCACTCGGGCAGTAGCCCCACTCTTCTTGCTGGTAGCTCCGCCCTCATTGAGGGCTTCAGGGGAAAGCTGGCGAGCAATTGTCCAAGTTCGGTCAGAGGCCCTTGCTTTACTCTCCCCCTGTCGGTTCCTAGGAACCCTAAGCTCACCTGGTTAGTGGGCCACAGGTTTTTTTTCTGCCTGGAACCTGAACCCCTGCCGCCAGCTAGACTGAGAATGGGCTGTCTGGGCCTTCCTGGCTGGTTGCCAGCTGCATCCTTACTCTGACTGGCAACTTCAGTGGACTGGTCAAACCTGCTGCCCCCATGGGTAGCAGCCAAAACAGACTGGCCCCTGGGGCTCAGGGACGGCTCCCCTACGTCTAAATGACTACCTCCCAAATGGTCCTCTAGCCATGTGACACCGTGGCTGAGGGCCCTGACCCCAACCTGGGCTAATATCTTGTCAAGGGCAGCCTCCTCAGTAGCACCCATGCTAACAAAAACAAGTAGGGGCACGACCAGGATGAAGAAAAACAGCCCCAAGACAAGACAATACAGCCTAACAAAAAAACAGGCACGTTGCAGAATAAAAACAAACACACACTATAAAACAGCAGGATCCTAATAGAAAATGACTTCCCCAGTGCTGGAAACACAATATACTTTACAGACAGGAGCACCATCCAAGCGATGCAGTCTCCACGCTGTCTGGCTGCCTTGTGCTCAAGATGGCTCCCGCACGAGCAGGACGCACCAGCAGCGAATCACGGCCGTGTCAAGGCCCCTCCTCTGTTAAGGAACTGCAGGTCCTGCCTACGGGGGGCTTCAGCAAGTTCTCACTGTTTAAACTTCTTATTTGTAAAGTATGTAACAAATTAACAAAGTTAGCAGGTGTTTAAACTATGTAATTATATTCTTTTTAGAGAACATCTTAATTTTTGAAGACTCTATGACCAACAATTGCTGGTATTTTGCACATGATCTGAAGCAGGCCACCACAAGGGTAACCGCAAGTCCTGCTTCTGCATATACAGTATATCCTTCTCATTCATACAACCTTCTGCAAAGTATCATAGGGGCCTCAAGGAATCAGCAGAGGCATCAAGTTTCGTTTATCTAAATTTCTAACAGCCCTATTAAATTTCCTCATCGTGTAAAACCGTAGTCTGTAACGTAGCCCGTAAGACTTGATGTTATGAAATTGGCCCCATAAAGAAACCGGCCAACAACTTGCAGGGTAAAGGCGAGAAAAAAAAATACGGGATGTCGAAAAGTGAACGGCTGCAAATCCTTTGTTCTGTCAAGCCTGTAACTGTTACGTTCCAATCACGCTTTTAAATTGCAACAAATTAACTGGCGGTCAAGCCGGAAACGCGCAAATGGAGCCAAAAAGCCAACGGTACTAGAGAGGACTCACTAGAGGTAAAGTCCTATCCATATCACTGTAAATGCAAATATAAACACATTACTGTACTTATAAGTAAAGGGAAAGTGATGTTAGGTATTAAATTAATAGCACAACATTCTTAAGCTCACAAATCTACAATATAAAATACTTTTTTTCAATGTTTAATTTCTGTGTTATATCGATCCCGGCAATCAATGTGTTAATACATATAATGGAACTTGCATGGACTTATGGAATATCATATTTACTGATTTATTATTATTGCATTATTTCTGCAATGCGGGTCCGATCGAAACTCGTTATTGATACCCGTAAGGCTTTGAAATCTAACCTCCATTTTTCAGTGATGTAATGATGTCGATCTCATTTGCCATTGGCTCCGTCTAAAGCCGTAACTACAGGTTTGACTAATTGATCATGTTCACAGCCGCACATCCACCGTGCAAAACATGGTTTAGTAGCTTGCATCTCTGGCCCGTAACTCGCGGCATGGTGGAATTTAATCGCTCTGTAACGCCGCCGAATTTTAAGCCTATATATATATATATATATATATATATGTATTTATATTTTTTTCATATGACGATCCTTTAAGAAACTTGATGCACAAATGTTTCACATAAGTCACATGTATACAATGCTCATTTTTTTTCTGCACACTGAAATATTATTCTCTAAACTGCTAATTATCCTATTTTTTAATACCTGTGTTGTTCCCTTTCAGTTTTCATAGACTGCATTTTTCTTCACAAATGAGGTGAAAACTTAACACATTTATTGTAAATGATCAAGGCATGTGTGAGCCAGTGACTAATGCAAATCCCCTCATGTTAGCAAAGTCATTTAGACATATTTGAAAGTTTAGCACACTTTGCTCAGACAACCACGGCAGGATTTTACACGTGAAAGAAGAAGATGACTCATCTGCATCTGCAAAATAGAATAAAGGAATTTCAGTATCTGTGTAAACTCTATTCTCTGTAGCACAGGTGTTGTGGTGTTTTTCTTGTATGAAATATTGTACTTTGGTTAAACTGACCCCCTATAAAGTACATTTCTTATTAAATGTAATGGATTATCTATTATCTATTATCTAACTAGCAATATTAGCAACTTTTTAGTTGCATAACATTTTTAGAGAAAAACAGAATACGCATAAACTTGGCAAAATGGATTCCTCTAATCATTAACATTTTCAATTTACCTTTACTAGAGCTGGGTCATGAGTGGTGGGAGGGGTGGGGGAGAAGGGAAAAGGAAAGGTTGGGAGACAATGTTAGATAATTGAGTCTGATTTGAATTGACTTCACACCTTTCCTCCTCACAGGCCTACGAGAATGCTGGTTGAATCAAGAGATGCAATTATTGCTCTCAAAAACTCTGAACACCTTTCTCAGACAAAAACAAAATTCTAAGAAAAAACATGGTTTATTACTTTTTCACCACTTAATTTTGATTTTAGTCAAACACAAAGTGTTAGGATGTGAGTCAAACTAACCCACCATCCATGGATGTAGGACTCTAGGAATCACTCAAGATAAATTGTTCAGTTCATATTGATTCTTTATTTAATGTAATATCTATATGAATATGTACATGAACTGTAATGTGCATGTCTTTCTATCTGTGCTGTCTATCTTTATACCTATTGTAATGCGTGTGTTTATATGAGCTATATACTAATTCCACCACTGTATAAGGAGAAACGCCAGTGACAACTAATGTTAGGTGGTCTCTCTATACCTGAGTATAGAGGGAGATGCAAAGATGATGCCGCTGAGTGGTGCAGTTCTATGTGAATGGTAATAAAACCCATATGCGGACTGTTGTCTGTCATTACATACTGGCTATAGATGAACAGCTTAGTGTTGCCTGTAAAACACAAAAGCGAGATTGTTTCTTTATAAAATAAAAATCCCACCTCCAACCCTATGTTGAAACAAAATAAAACTGCTGGAGAGAAGCCAGAAAAGAACTGCTCTAACATGCAGGAGATATTCTTTAGAGGATGATTGAGCTTACTGTCTTTAAGTGTATACATATCTACCTTTGAATGAACCTCATGTCTATGCATGTAAATGAGAAAGACTTTATATCTGAGTTGAGTATTTTTGAATGTGTTTATACATATGCACACACACTATATGTATATACAGTATATATATCACATATATAGTCACATATATAGCTCTCAGCAGCGCGGGCTTGCCAAAAAACGTTGATATCGCAATGTTAAAACTGTGGGCTCGCGAAGCAAGCCCGCTGCAACTACGGACCTCGCAAAATGAGGGCCGCAGTTGCTGCCAGGCAAGGACTGACCCCTCACGACTCAAGCATCATATCTACGACCCTCAGGACTACAGATCTACAAAAAACTCAAATATACAATTCACAGTGCGAGACCAGTAGCACTGTGACAAAATCGCCTGCAAAAATTACGGCCCATAACACTTTGAAAAGGAACCCGCCACTTACAGAAGAAAAATACGACCCACAAAAAATACGAAGGTAACGGCCGAACTGCGCACATCGAAAAACATGAAAAACACAAAAAATACAAAAAAAAAACATACAAAAACATCACACACAGCACGGGGAGACAGCCCGGACATCTGGGAGGGAGGTTGCACACAAATTTAAGTCACATTTGTAGAGTTTCGCCACTAGAAAATCACCTAAGCAAGAGAAAAAATGTCCGCCGAAAAAAAACAAAACGAGGCTACACGCCCACGAAGCACGCAAAACACTGCCATGGAAAGTACAAGGTACAAAACACTATTAGGAAGGACAGAAAATGCTTGCGATACGCTTAACAGATTTTACAACACTAACTTAGAACTAATAAAATGCTGCTTTACTCAACGGTTTAACCTCGCGCACGCAGCCTATTTACACTACACACTTGCCACATTGCTGACACTTTCTCCTCATGTCACCAACAGTCCAAATGTACATTGTATGCTAAAGGAAAACAACAGAGATTATTAGCTCTTCAGCATATTGATTGCTGCATATATTAATCACAAATAGGAAAAGTATATTGATTTATTATTTAATTAATTAATTAATTATTATAAAATATATTTATATATAAAAATTACAGGGGAGAGCCACGCACAATGAGCGCTGAGAGTGCTCAGAGGAGCAAAAGTACATGAGGGGTGAGGCTTGCAATGAGCGCCGAAGGAGCTCATTGCAAGCCTTGTGATGAGCTAAAACGGCGCTCAGCGCAGGGCTTGCAATGAGTGCCAAGGCTGCTCAGACGACCAAAAGTACATGAGGAGAGAGGCTCGCAATGAGCGCCGAAGGTACTCAGAGGACTAAAAGCCTTACATTGTGTGGCAAACAGCATTACCTGCCTTACAATTTTATTGCCATATTTTTTTAAACGGGCAAGTCGCTAGTATATATATATATATATATATATATATATACATATACGCACAAATATATATATATATATATATCTATATCTATATACATATATAAATATTTGTTGTTTAGTCGTTCAGTTGTGTCAGACTCTCCTTGACCCTATGGACCACAGCACGTGAGGTACATCACAGCCTCTCTGAGCTTGATTAAGTTCATGTTCATCTTTTCAATGATCACATCTATCCATCTGCGCCTCGGTTGTCCCCTTCTTCTTGTCCCTTCAATCTTTCCCAGCATTAAAGTATTTTCTAGGGAATCCTGTCTTCTCATGATATGGCCAAAATATTAGTGCTTCAGCCTTATGACCATAGCTTCCAGTGAACAGTATGGCTTGATTTCCTGAAGTACTGATTTATTGGATCTTCTTGCAGTCCAAGGGATGCTAAGCAGTTTTCGCACACCACAATTCAAAGGCATCAATTCTATGGTGCTCCGCCTTCTTTATGGTCCAGCTCTCACATCCGTATGTTACGATTGGTCATATCATAGTTCTAACTATGCAGACCTTTGTTGATAGTGTAATGTCTTTACGTTTTACTAGCTTGTCCAGACTTGCCATAGCTTTCCTCTCCAGAAGCAAATGTCTTTTAATTTCTTGCCTACAGTCTCCATCTTAAGAGATCTTGGATCCCAGGAAAAGAAAATTTGTCACTGCCTCCACTTCTTCCCCATCTATTTTCCAGGAGCTGATATTGCCTATTGCCATGATCTTTTGTCTTTTTAACATTGAGCAGCAGGCGAGCTTTTGCACTTTCTTCTTTTACCTGCATTAATAGGTCCTTTAGTTCCTCCTCACTTTCAGCCATCAGAGTAGTATCATCGACGTATCTGAGATTGTTGATGTTTCTTACAGTAACAATTATTCTGGCTTTGGACTCATCCAATCCTACTTAACACATGATGTACTCTGTGTTGAATAAATAAGGTGATAATATACAACCTTGTCACACACCTTTTCCTATATTGAACCATTCTGTTGCCTTATGTTCGGTTCTGACGCTGACTTCTTGGTCCAGATACAAATTCCTCAGGAGGTGGTTGAGATTATCTGGTACACCCATCTCCTTAAGAACTTGCCACATTTTGTTGTGATCCACACAGTCAAATGCTTTATAATAGTCTATGAAGCAGAAGTATATGCTTTTCTGGAACTCTCTTGCTTTCTCTATTATCCATCAGACATTGGCAATGGGATCTCTTGTGCCTCTTCCTCTCCGGAACCCGGCTGGCACATCTGGTAGTTCCCCGGTCCATATATTGTTGGAGCCTGGCTTGTAGGATCTTAAGCCTTACCTTGCTGGCATGTGAAATTAGTGCAATTGTTCTATAATTGGAGCACTCTTTGGCACTGCCTTTTTTGGGGATTGGGATGTAGACTGACCTTTTCCAGTCTATTGGCCACTGTTGAGTTTTCCAACTTTGTTGGCATAAGGCAAGCAGCACTTTCACAGTATCTTCCTATAAAATTGTAATAGTTAAATTGGGATTCCATCAACTCCTGCATCCTTGTTATTAGCAAGGCATCCTAGGGCCCATCTCACTTCACTCTCCAATATGTCTGGCTCCAGCTCATTGGACAAACTAATGAGGTCATCACTGCTGTAAATTTCCTTCTTGTATAGCTCTTCAGTGTAGTCCTGTCACCTCTTTTTTTATCTGATCTGCTTCTGTTGAGTACCTACAATTTTGGTCTTTTATCACACCCACTTTGGCATGAAAGGTTCCTTTAAAATCCCCAATTTTCTTGAAGTGATCTTTCGACTTTCCTACTCCGTTATCTTCTTCTATCTCTTTACACTGCTCAATGTAGAATGTCTCGTCTCTGGAATTCTGCATTCAGTTGGAGAAATATTTTCCTATCACCACCACCTTTCACTTTCCTTAATTCCTTGGCTACTTTCAGAGCCTCATCATATAACCAGTTTTCCTTCTTAGTTTTCTTTATTTTGGGGATATTCTTTGTTGCTTTCTCCTGGATAATGTTGCAAACTTCGGTCCAAAGTTCTTCAGGCATTCTATCTCCCATGTCTAGTCCCTTAAATCTATTCTTTACTTCTACTACATATTCACAAGGGATATTATTTATTTTGTATCTGCTTGGTTTGATTATTTTCACTTTTTTCACCAGTTTAATTCTGAACTTTGCAATAAGAAGTTCATGGTCTGACCTGCAGTCAGCACACAGTTTTTGCTGACTGTATAGAGCTGCAAAGTATATAGTCAATCTGATTTCTATATTGTCCATCTGGTGATGTTCATGTGTAGAGTCGACTTAGAGGCTGCTGGATCACTGTGATGTTAAATGGCTTGCCTTGAATTCAAATTGAAATCATTCTGTCATTTATTGGGTTGTAACCGATCACCGATTTGGGCACCCTTTGATTGACTGTAAGGGCTACTCCATTTCTTCTGTGGGATTTTTGATCACAGTAGAAGGTTTGGGGGTTGTCTGATGTGAAATGTCCCATTCCAGTCCATTTAAGTTCACCAATTCCCAGGATATTGATGTTTAGCCTTGTCATCTCATGTTTGACCACGTCCAGTTTGCCTTGGTTCGTAATTCTAACGTTTCAGATTCCCATGCTGAATTGTTCTTTACAGCATTAGACTTTCCTTTCGCCTCCAGACACATCCGCAGCTGGGTGTATATATATGTATATATATAAATAAATGACCAGACTACTGAAGTTTTCTATATATAGGAACTATATTGCCTCCTATAGGTTATTAACAAAACCACTCTCTATCCTACTGCTTAACGCCTATGCTCTATACTTGTTCCCAAAGCAAATACTGCATGTATTTCAAACTCGGCCTTCTGACATATAAATATGATCAGGGGCCAAGCTACATGTTTTATGGTCTGTCTCTGCGACCTGAAGGCAAAGAGGTACCAACACACAAACACACACATACTATTAATGTATTGTGAATTTCCCAAAAATGTGTGTATTTATATATATATATATATATAGAGAGAGAGAGATGCATATGTTCACACAATCACAATCCACACATATTGAAGCAGGTATCTATTCCATGGATCCTGTAGTGAGCCCTCTATTTTATTTACAGTCTGTTATTTGCTACAATTAGATTTGTGCCAGGATGATATAATTGCTCTGTCAAGCTACAAAAAAAGACAGCTGCAATATTTTACCAATTTTGTATTTAAATAAGAGCTATTTTTGCTCCCCTCCCCGTGGTTTTTGAGAAAAGAAGAAACAATCCAAGAAATATGCCAAAAAAACTATTTATGTTAAATATTATTAAGAATAAGTTAAATGAATTTTTTGCAAGAACTAGTACAGACGCTCAGTAAATGAGGCTAAAAATAGAACAGTAGCAATAATCACTATTTGCTGACAGCTGTTTGATCTAAAATTAGGTTTTGTTCTATCTTCAATTCTTACTAGACAAGTGTGCATATTAGCAAACCACAATTATAGTGGATCCCTAAGGAGTCAGGCTCAGCAGTCCACAGACTGTGGTGGCAAGTTTTCAGGAAAGCACTGAGATGCCCCCGCTGTTCTCTATGTTAAGAACTGTTTTGTAGGTATATTTTAGACATTGCTTTTCCAAATCACATGTTGGAACCATAACCAACATATTGAAATGTTACTAAAAACAAGAGTTGGGAAATAGTGTTCATATAGCGATAGAAATAATAGCACCTACAAGCTTGCTTAAAAATAGAAACTGTACAGCATATACTCACAACAGGATTGTAAAGCACAATCTGTACATCTAGATGAATATTCATGGGGAAGTTTATTTCTCTTGCAATGGAAAACCCTATGATATTATATGGATCATTAAAAAAATAAATATTTGAGACACATACAAGAATAGATTTGTTTAAAAAAACTAAAAATGGTCTTTTCTCATGAGAAATAAATAAAATAATTGATGGAATATGTTTTATTTATGTCAACAAAGAAGCAAGCATGAAGTGTTTTAAATATCATGAAAAACATTGTGTAGTTGGCCTCTCTAGGAAAGAAAAGGCTTAAAATCGTTGTCTGGTGAAATTTTTAAATATTGAAGCTTATAAACAAGTATAATAGCATTAGAATTTTCTCTGAAAATGCATATTCATTTAGCTTACACAGCTGTAAATGTTAGCAGTTTGTTACAAACATGTGAAGGTTTTCCTAAAGTATAGTGGTCCTTTAGGATGCAGATTTTGTGCACAAATAGCCACACAACTTGACCTATCCCTCATAGCCCCTCAAATGTCTTTATTTTGAAGGGTCATTCCTACATTAAGAACATATTTCTTTATTTGATTACTGCATGATTTCAGTATATATACTGTATGTGTACAGGAAGCCATGCACACATACTCTGTTTCTAAAATTGACATTAGCAAATAGTAAGTATGTATTCAGGAATGTGAGTCCCTCTTTTCGCCTAAAAAAAGTGCTATTATCTGTTTTCACCAACCAAAAACAAAAATGTAATGTTTTATATTGAAGGAAATATTAGCCCATTATAACACTGAAATAATGTAGTCTCCCATCTCCTCTCACTCTCACTCATTCTTCTAGCTGCATGAGACGTATCCCCTAACCCATGCTCCTCAGTCATTTGCAATAACATCACTTCCTATTTATTAATTCCCTTCATTTGTTTCCTATCACAGAAACTTGACACACTCCATTAGATTGCTGCCCCCTCTCATATGGTGACTTTCACTGAAAATTACACTATCCACCTCTTCTCCCCCATCTCTCTGTACGTTGCTGTGATTTATCAACTGCCTGGCTGTTCTCTCAATTTCTTTATCATTTTGCAGCCTGGCCCCCTTATTTTCTCTCCTCCAATGTACAGTACCTTCACTCGTTCTTGGCAATTTCAAAATTGCCTCTGACAGACCCATCTTCCCTGCAGTCACAGCCACCTCCTAGCCTGAAACTTCACCACATCTTCCACTGCCCTTGCTCAATCCCCGGGACCAGAACCCACAGAAACCTCCAGTAACTTGACCGACAACAACTTTTCAAATTTCGAAACTTTTTCAGCCCCCTCACTAACCTCACCTGCCCTGACATTGCCACCTCATAGTACAACCAGATTCTAATTTACACACTTCACCCTCTTGCCCCCACAACCACAAGCCGACCCCCTTGCTCTCATACACAAACATGGCATGCTATGCAAACACGCTACATTCATACGTGCTCCCTCGCTACTGTATGACTGTGGAGGAAATATTGCACTCCAGCAGATTTCCTCCATTACAAGTTTATATTGCGCTCCTCCTTCTCTGCCCTCAATCTTGTCAAACACTACTTTTCATCATTAATATAAATTCTGTCCTACATCCTCAAACGTTTGCTTGCTACATTCCGAACTCTCCTTTAACCACCACCTCCGGTAGCTTCCATTCTCACAGTGGAAGAGTTTGCCATCAATTTTATAAATAAAATGAATAACTCTCTTCTCAAAGAGGGTCAACCACACCCGCCTCTCAACAAATGGGCATCATCGAGGCTTTGTTCTTCCCCAATGCCAGATCTACTATGGATTCATTTGACACTGTAACATAGGATGAAGTCTCTAGTCTCCTATCAACCTCTCACCTTACAACCTACCCACTTAATCCTATTACATCACAGCTAATCCCTCCCCTCTCTATCACATTGATCACAGCTCTCACACATCTATTCAACCTGTCCCGAAACACTGACAAGTTTCCATCATCTTTAAAACACACCACAATTACACCCATTCTTAAAAAAAAAAAAAAAAAACTTATCTGACTCAAGTTCTGTTTTTAACCATCACCCTACCTATCTACTTCCACTGGCTTCAAAACTGCTTGAGCAGCTCGTTTTCAAGGGCCTAACCCTATTCCTTTCCTCCAACTCACTTGTTGTAGATGCCCACCAATCTGGATTCCACAGAGACATAAAGGTCACTAATGACTTGCTCACCTCAAATTCAAAGGGTCACTTCTGTATTATACAGCCTCCATTGGTACCCTAAGAAATGGTTTTAGATTTCAGTATCAACTATATGCAGACAACTCTTAAATCTGCCTCTCAGCACCAGATCTATCCCCTCTCTAGTACATGTAAGCCAACTACTTCTCAAGCATATTCTCCTGGATTTATGCCGATCAACTCAAACTGAACATGCCAAAGTTTAATCGACTAATTTTTCCACGCTCTACTACAGCTTCCACTCCTCAGCAATGCCATCGTCATTCCCATCTAGATTAATCTATCATACTCAATGCTCTAGTCTGCAGCACCTCGCTGTCACTCTCTCTACTGGCTTCCCATAGGCTCCAGAATACAATTTTAAATCATGACTGTAACATATAAAGCTTTTAACAACAGTGCACCACCGTATATCTCTGCCCTTGTCTCAAAATACTCCCCTATCCATCTTCTTCGCTCTGCTAAAGACCTTGTCCTTTCCTCCTCTCTTGTTACTTTCTCATTCCCATCTGCAGGACTGTTCTCAGGCTTACCCTACTCTATGTAACTCCTTTCCTCCTGCCTCCAGAATGCTCTAAAAAACGCATCTGTTTAAAGAACCTTATCACCTTCAGCCTTAATATTTACAACTACATACTCTAATTCTCATACACACAATATACAGTGCAACACCTCCACTTGCACCAGCCTACTGCCATGTTGCATATATCACTCTCCCTTATCCTACCCTTTAACCTTTAGATTGTAAGCTGTTCAGAGTAAGTACCTCTCTTCTGTTGGACCAAGCTATCTATGGACCCATTTGATTCTTATTTCCATTGCGCTTTACATGTACTTGTATTTCTACTTATATCTTTGTAATTTGCTAAATGTACCCACTGTATTATATTTTGTGAATATTGCTAAAGAAACATGTTTTTGCTTTATAAATAAAGAGTAATGATAATAATTATAATAGTCTGAGGTCTTTCCTCTCTTAATTGTGGCAGGATATATATAACCTTTCCCAAGGAGCAAGGCAGAGGTAACTTGAGGAGCTGGGCATGTAAACAGACATTCCCTGCTAGAAATAGAACGTACTTACAATAATGAGAACATAGGCTGAAAGAGAGGTCTGAACAACTGGTTTCCTAAGTCAGACATTTATTTGAGAAATTAATCTAAAATGTGTTTCTGATGAAGACAACAGGGGGAGCTGGTGAGAAACACAGGGTTGGGATGATTAAGACTTTGTAATGACCTTCCTATTTCACTTAAATTCAGTTTGATATGTATGCAAAATGAGTATGATGCCCCCTTTATATTAGTTGCCCATCAGTACTGTAGAGGTATAATGGCTAATTGCTGTGTTCCTCTTGCCTTGTTCAATAACCTTAACCTCAATCTTATATTAGTACCAAACCCCTTTCTAAACACCATGCATACCGACCAACATTTCCAAAATATTCCCAGCAATAGTTTTCCATTAAGCAGTTTAAGGACGGTACTCTTTAGGCCATATACCTTGGAGGCCCTATTTTGATTTATCAGTTATTTTATTACTTGTTTAACATTTTGTGGTTAAATATAGGAGATCCCCAGGTTCCAGATGACCAGATTTACAGGAGACCATACTTAAGAATGGCTCCCAAGGCTTTTAGTATGAGTTTATCTTTATATTCTGCATGTGTGCATTGAAAGAAAGAGCCCAGTAGTTATTATTACAGTACAGGGGTATTGCTATTATTATAATAATATTACACTGTATTGTTATTACCACAGATGGGCCATTATAATATTGCTATTATTATTATTATCATTATTATTATTCATCAGGGATCTGCGTTACATACATATCTGACCTATAGACGTTCTCAAGAACATATCTCGACCATAACCCGGGGACCGCCTGTAACTTTATTAAACCATTACAAATATATAACGTTAAACTTCTGCTATGAAAGCGGGACATTTTCAAGGGGGAAAAAACATAAAAAAATTTGACTGTATCTGGAAAGAAAGATACCAATGCTACATATGTCATTAACTTCCTAATATCTAAATAGTGAAAAAAAGAAAAATAGCATGTTTACGATGGACCATTGATTGTGTCGTTTACATAGCTAACCCTTCAGCCCGGCCTCTGAGATTTGATACTCCATAGTGAATTGGAAGCAGAAATACCTTAGTTATTATATACTTTCAGGAGCTTCCTTGTAACTTCTCTAAGGGCAGAGCTTTTCTCTAAATGTATAAAACAGCCCTCTCTTCAACCTACAAACCATACATCATTTTCAATTAACATGAGTAGCGTCATGGGAGTTGAGAGCAAAAAGAGAAGGCTGTGAGAGTCTGAGTTTTTATGAAATAAGTTACAGTGGGAGGTGAGGTGATTATGAAGAGCCCTAGAGGGATCTATAACTGTTATTTATTATTTTTATATTGCTTGAGGAAAAATGAATACAGTGCACCTGGGCAAGCTCAAACTTGGAGTTTAATGCTGGGTTTAGTCCCAGTAGAAACATGTCTGAGCCCACATTACCCTCTTAACACTGAAATCTCTCTTTCCCCACCCCAAATATGATCTGTTTAGTGTTCTCCTTAATCCTCAGAGACAGTTTGCTTGAGCTATATGAATGAAGACAAAAAAGGACAAGCTTTAATTCTCAGGAGTCAGCAGTAAAATACAATTGAGCTTAGGAGTTTAGTGCTGGAGGGGCCAGCAAACACTGAGCTGCAATTATTTGCAAGTACTTTTAGCACTGAAGAGATCATATCAGCTGCCAACTCACCCATTTTATTACAAGTGTCAGTGTAATTATTAGCACTATATGTGGTCAAATTATTTACAGTACCAAAAGGCTGCAAAGCTAATTTAGTATGATGATCTCTGAGCCTGACATCTTATTAGCTTTCAATTAATATGGAAAATACTTTTATAAATAAGATAATAAAGAAGTATGCCTTTGTAAGACTGTATACAAAAATGCATCGCACCATAAGCTGTTTCTGTGCTTCGAAACAGGAACACTGTAGTCCTGTGTAAATATACTGTTTCAAAGAACTAGTAATGAAATATAGAATTGAAATAGAAATAAATATGCAATAATTCTGCAGTATAAGCATTCTGTTTATATGCTTCTATAGGTGGTGTAATATTTTCTCTCGACTTTAATATGGTGTTTCTAGAAGATTCCTCAACAATGAAAACACAACCCTGGACATTTTTTTTTGTATGTTCTTTTGAATATCCAAACTTCGTAATGCACTACATAAATAGAAAGAAAAAAAAACAACCTTATAAATATAAAACCCTTACATTTTAATGTTTATATGCACTTATTTTATACTGCGGCATTCTATTTTCTTCAATGAACTAATTGTGTACACTACTTTCTCAAGACGGTATGCCCTTGTAAACTAATGGGCTCTAGGTTAATTCTGTTGAATGCACTCGCAGTTTTAGCTGCCACATTACCAGTGTACAAATAGAAATTTCTATATCAGCTTTTTTATACTGATTTGCATGAATGACCAATTCTCTGTGAGATAGCCACACAATGTTCAGTGACAGACACATATTATTTATGCTAATCTTTTCATTAGGATTCAATTAGATTCAGATAACAACCTATAATGGTTTGCAAAACTACCGTCAGAAGGAATTCCATAGGGTGAGGCGGATGCTAATTTTATTTGCCAGACAATGTATAATGGGATGTCCTGAAAGAGACATCACTATCCACTGAAGCACTCTTATTATAACAGTCATTGCTTCCCGCCGCGCACAGTAAGAGCCGTCTACGTATAAGAGTCTGCAGATGTACTGAAGGTTACCTTAGGAAGGCATTTTCCCTAATTATTTGCTATCCTCAGTAACTGTCTCCAGGGAGCAAGATCATAAGGCTGTTGGTCTTCAATGGAATCAATTATTTAACCCATCCACCAGCTTCCCCCTAGCAACATCCTCCTCCCTTCTGGCAATGGTCCTCATTATAAAGAACCCCAAGCCCAAGTATTCCCCAGAGTATTCAGGAATAACAGCATCTTGTCTTCATGCCAGCAGACCAAGATATGCTTCTTCTTTAAATAATTAGATTTTCCTAAATAACGCCACGTGATATAACAGGCATGCACAGCACCAGGCTAATTGCTGCACGTTTGCTCATGAGTAGGTGTCACTCATCCTGTATCTCTCTAATATGCTGGCAACTTGCAAGCAGCTGTTATGTATTACCTCGCTCATCATAAATACTCATTGCCTCCCTTGTCTTCTAGTGTCCTCTCGCCCCCATCGCTATGAAACTCTAACTGGAGAAGAATAACTGGGGATGTCTTTTAGATGATTTTATGTGGAAAAATGAAAGCTGTTAAATGTTTCCTGCACTAAGAGTCTCTTAATATCCAGGAACTTTCAACAGCGATAAGTAGTACATTTTCAATGAGCCATCCAAACTTATTTGTTGGTAATGTAGGAGTAGTTTGACAAAAGAGAACTTGTACTTTATAGAGATAAAATATATTATTTTTGACTGGTGAATTCATAATATATATATATATATATATATATATATATATATATATATATATATATATTATTTTTATTTTTTTTATTTTTATTTTTTTATTTTTTTATTTTAGTCTTGAAACGGATAAAATTACTTGAATTACTAAGGTGCCAAGGAGATGATATCTAGGCCCAAAAAGCCTTGTTTTATCTAATAATTTCTCTTGTGGTCTCAAAACCATCTCCCTACATTTGCACATTGCTCCTAATGTAATACTTTAATACTTTGGAGACATATTGTTTGCTTGTGTTCATGTTTCATTCCACAAGCAATGTGCCTCATGGTAATCAGTAAGCAGATAGTTTACAGTGAGGTTTGCAGTTTATGTAGGAGAGGTACTTATTAGCATAATGGTTAGGATTTTAGATCCAAATATAGATAACATTACAATCAAGTTAACAGAATAATATTTTGAAATTCAAAAACCCTATTATATTCCCTATTGCAAAGTTACAGTGACAAAAAGTGCCATGTAACTTTCCCTAGCTATTCTATTCCCCCCTCTCACTATGATTGCGAGAGGACTACCCCTGACGACTATGGCAAGACAGTGATGAAAAAGATTTCACATTAATTTTCCCACATCAGGAATATTAGAAGTTGCTTGAGCTCCAAGAAGATATTCTATTCCAAATGACCGTGCTCAAAATTACTTGGAACACGAAACTCCTAATAGTCCTGATTTTTTCTAAAAATATTGCAAGTACTCCAGAGCACTCGCAAAGGCATAAAAATGCTTCTCCATCCCCGCTCACTACTGATTGCCCCCTTCCCCATTCAAGGACCCCCACAGCACCTAATAAATAAACACCATACCATGGGCGTTTATACAGACCCTATGGCACTCCTATTAACGTCTTGGATGCTATAGAGTCTATACAGACCCCCATGGTACCTCAACTTTACCTACCTACCTACGTTTACCTAAACTTAACACATAAAGTGCCATGGGGTCCACTGCTGTATTACTCTCACCTCTCTCGTTGTCCTAAACAGTACTGAAATTAACTGGAATTTTTCAAATGAGATTAATTATGTTGTTTTAGTAAGTATTGAATAAAGTTATCTCACTTGAAATCTTCCACTTCCTTTCAGTAGTGCTTAGGACAATAAAAGAGGTGAGAAGGTGTACAGCAGTGGCCCTAAATGGGGTGAAATATGTTTTTCAATATTTTTTTCTGCCTAAAGATTTGATTTGCTTTAGTTTGCTCATGTATTTTAATGTTATCTAATGTTGAACTAAAAAACAGATTTAACATTAAAATCTCTGGCCTTATTGCACATGATAACTGCCATGATGAGGAACACAAGCCTGGCACTGTTGCTTCAACCCTCCAAGACTAGCAGAAACTCAGTTTCAGGATGGACTGGATTGAAGCATCAATATATAGGGAATTAAAAGTATTAGGATTCAGGTGCAAATATACATATGCATAGACACTCAACATATTGAGTAATATAAAAAAATGCTGCTCAGAATGTGGTACACTACCAAGCTACTAAAGAACATACACCAACTGTTAAAACGCCCAAATACTAAAGAGCATAAACCGACTCCATCTTGGTTGACAACTATACAGTTTTGTCCAGGTTGAGCTGGAAAAAAGAGCAGCAAGCTGTAGTCATGGTGGTAAATTAGACAAAATAGAAAATAGATAGACAAAATGATATGGGAAATTCTAGGTAAAGGGTGAGAGACTAAATATAGACAGAATAACAGCTAAAATAATATGTAACAATGAATGATGTTTGAAGGGTTAATCTGATATGTAACCTTACTGGAAAATGCCTGGATATATATTCAGTTTAAGCATTCCATAAAGCTTTGAAAAAATATTCATCTGTGCTCACAAAGTACAATACACAATAAAATAAATATATATAAACACATTTTTTTCATAAGACCACCCAAATAGATAAAGATAGGGAAATTAAATCAAAATACATGTTTAATAGTTGAAGTATTCTTCCAAGTCTGTCAGTTTGGGATTTTTATTTTGTAAAAACTATTTTGAAAAAAAAAAATAATCTAAATTTACAACAACAATAATTTTGATGGTTTTAACAGGAAACAAATAAAACATATACTGAAATGGTAATATATACTTCATGGAATATATATCTTCTGGAGTGGGTGTAATCTGAAGGCAGCCAAATAACCATATAATATAACGAAGTAAAGATGTTCTCTTATGTTGTTGTTTTTTAGTAAACATGAATAAGAGGTTGACTCACTGGACGACTCATCCATACATGTAATACACAAAGACTGAAGCAGCCTTGAAACAGGTGTAATGAGCTAACATTGCGCTGTGACCTCTACAGTGGTTGATGTATACAACCTTTTGTCTACCCACTATATCTTACATGGAAAGCAAGCTATTAAAGGTAGCAAAACAACTACACACTTGTGTACTGCAGGAGACTCATTAGATGAGAGGAAATCTCCAAAAGCTTTCTGAGTAATGTTATTGAAAAATAAGAGAAATTCCAAGGCACTCTGATCAGTTATAATTTTAAGTTCATAAACTAATGGTTTTGAAAATTGTTTTTCATATGTGAACCCTTTAAAATGCTGGATATTGCACTAAACAAGAACAGGGAGATAGCAAGATACGTATTATACATGGAATCATATATAATAAAGAGTGAAAATTTGTAGAACACTTGGAGACATCAAACCATATTGCATATAATTCATAAAAGGATCACTAGCACTTTTCCATTTTGTATTTATGGTCCATGGAGACTTTTACACATATACAAATCATAGTATGGACATAGTAAATTAAATTAGTAGTGCTTACTGTATGTGCAACCATTATTTTTTTATCTCGGAAACCAAAGATTCACAATTTTCAGTTCATTGTAGATGTGTATCAAATACAGAAGATATAAACACTTTGAGGTATAAATTAAACGAAAGTGTTATGTTTTATTATTGAATGCCATTGATCTCATTTACAACTTTTTGTCCAACTGCATTATCATTTTCCATAGGAGAGAAAGAAACTTATGGATCTTAGAATTTCTATATCAATTGTATATCAATTACTTGACCAAAATAATGCTTGAAAACCACGGGTTTATTCCAACTGTTTTCAATTCATATTTTGAATATTACTTTTACTAAATACTGTATATTATATTTTGAAAGTATCGGTTTAACACATTTCCTATTTCACTGTTAGGCCTTATAAATTCTATATAAAATGAAAAGGCAATATTCCATACAGTTTTTCATTTTAATGTATGATCCAAGAGAATAGATGAAATATAGTAATTTCTGTTTTAGATAGTGAGGATACATGGTTATACGCAAATACAATTCATTCTTGTTTTGCCATATGTAATAATTACTTATCTAAATTTGACATATCTTCTCTAAGTGTGAAAATGGATGAAAAGATAAGCTTTTTTCTCTCTCTATTCCCATTTACATTTTGCTTATAAACATTTACTGTATTAGTTAAAGAAAACATCCTGTGAACGTACTATCTTTTCAGGCTCCAACTTGTAATAAGTGTGTAAACGGTAAATCGAGCAAAAAAGGCATTCAATTTGTCAGAAAAATCACACAATCGGAATGTTTGCCATTTACAATTTTTTTTTACACCAGTCTTCCTTTTCCACACTTTATACTGGTTTTGTCTAAAAGCAGCATAACATTAATTAATTATGCATTGATTAAAATAAGTAAGTATTGGTTGAAAGAATATGATGTGGTAACCAATCAATCAAGAATTGGTGACAGCATTCCATCCTGTCAAGTTCTGAAATTAGCTAGCAAAATGGGAAAAAAGAGTGTATAGATTATAGACATAAGGTAGAAAAATGGAGTGTACCATATTATTATCAACTGTATCAAGGGTGCATATTTCATTATTCCATAAAAGGAGGTGAGACATGGAGGTGTAATGTTTCCAGAGGCTCTGTGAATTAGGACAAAGATTTTATATTTCATTATGGAGGAAGCCAATTTAAGGACTGTCAAGTGAAGAAACAGATAATGAATAGTGAGTCAAATAGACGAGTATGTCTGATTTACTTGTTAGGATTTGGAGCAAGGACAGTCATCTGATGGGAAGGCCAATTAAGTGTGGGTTGAATTAGTTCAGATGGGATATACTGAGAGATTCAATCCAACAGCCCCAAATGGGACATGTTACTTTCCAATGCATTTATTTATATATTTTTCCTTCAGATAATTTCTTTGGGGGCTTGTACAATCTGGAATTCTTTGTCATTTGGTCCAATGGTGCTACATTGTGGCTCCATGTGTGGGGATGAAAAACATGGATCACGCACCTCAATGCAAGTTTTTACCTATCAACGACATACTGTGTCTTATTTTACCCATACTTGTTTTATTCTGCATACCAGTTATGTGGTTATGGACCTACTAGTTTTGTTTGGTTCAAGAGTCTCCTAATATCATGTTGTTATTATATATGTTAATTCAAGAGAGCATTGCAATGTGTTTGAGGATACTAGTGGATATTATGATATATACTGAATTAAATGTATAAGACAGATGTAGAAGGTTCATAAATGTTCAAAATTGTTGTGTTCAGTAAAAATCATTAGCAATAACATATTTCAGAAAACAGAGCTACATATGCCATATTTAATAAAGGTTAAGCTTTTTCCTAGAATTATTTGCAGACCTAGGGACATATTAAGTTCCAGCCTCGTAAGTCCAACGTGTAGCAAATAAGGGTTGCGTGCTTCAAATTTGCCCTACTTACTGTTGCCAACATTACGTTGCTAGTAAATTAGAAAGTGCTGTGAGCTACGAGCGAGAGAGGCTATCTCGTAAATCAGTTCTCAGCTGTCAGGGTTGCGTGCTCGAACGCAAACAATTAAGCAATCACGTAGCTACGGGTTCAGATGCAGCCAATGGAAAAAGAGATCATAAGCGTTAAGTAATTGAAAAAGGGAGGGTAGATTTCGAAGTCCAATGTGTTTCAATTATTGATTGCACAGACAGTCCAGATATAATGCAATATTAATAAAGCAGTAAATATGATATTCTATTACATGTGAGTTACAGGATATGTCGTAACACATTGATTGCAGGAATCGAAAATAATCATGAAATAAAGTATTTTCTTGGCCGATTTGGGGCTTTGAAAATGTTGTGCTATTAATTCTAAGACCTAACATCACTTTCCCTTATAATAAATGTACAGTATAGTGAATTTATTTACAAGTGCTACGTATTGTACTTTATCCCCCTTGTGGGTGCTCTAGAGCACAAGTTGGCCCTTGGGCTCCATGTTGCAATTTAATAGCTGAATTAAACAATTAGCAGTAACGGGCATGACAGATCAAAGGATTTATGTGCACAAAGTTCAATGTTGCTCTCCACGTAGCCTATTCTGGGCCGTCCTGCTTGTTACCACGCAAAGTCCGCTGCAAGCAACGTTAAGAGGCATCTTAGCACGCAAATAGCCCTAAGGTGACGGGCTACATTTTAACACGTTAAATATTTAATAGGGCTACTAATTTGTAAGGACAAACTTGTTTTTGCATGATAGATGAGTAATCTAAAGTCTAGGACTTGTTACTCGGTGTCATTACTGGAATTTTACTAAGAATTGCTATGGCAATTTTTCATATAGGAAACAGCCATTATAGCCTTCAACACTGCTAAATGAAGTCCTTGTTATACTTTGTATCGTCCTAAATTTAAATTAATGGTCAAAATACTACTGACTAAGCCCTGATTGAATGAAACAATTAACTGTTTTGTTAATTGAAAGTGAATAAAGATATGATTCCATGAACTGTATTGATTGAAATCACTTTCAATCCAATCAATTTCCATACCAGATAATAAATGTTTAGTTCTTCTAATACATACTTTTGTGTGAATCTCTTTTAGGTTTGACAATGCTGCAGTTGCGTATATATTCTGAAATAAGCACCTATAGATCTAACTTCATGCTCTCTGCTGATAAGTAAAGATTAGCTGCAGATCCTTTAATGTGCTGCCAAGTGCAGCTTCCACTGCAATAACCCATTACTGTGAAGGACAGGCTTTCATGCAGTTACCTTCTGTGTCTAATTAGCGGTTACTATGTTCAGTAGGTGCACTTGGGCTCTCCTTCAGCAACATCATCTTTCTCTGCCTGCTTTCTTATGCCAATGGTGTTTTAACATGTCTGTCGTGTCTCAGCTGTCTCTGGTGCTGACTGAGAATAGGATCTCTCTCTGCTACTTCAAGCTTGTGAGTGCCTTGATTTATCTATTTCTGAGCCAGTCAGGCGGTCTCAGGGACCCATTAACAAGAATCCTTGCAAGGGATGAACTTCAATTATGAGGAGCACGATAGCATTCGCAGAGCAGAGACCCAGCATTTTTATAGTCTGTCATTACTAAAGCTGTCTGAAGACTAATAAATATAATTGAATTAAAAAAGTGAGAAGCTGTGAGGCTCCATTCTCTTTCCCAGCATCATAAATTCACTAGCATATCTGCACTCCTTACAGGACTTTGTTTTAAGGTGCTCCTGAAATTCAGCACCTTTCAAGCCCACAATTGCATACGTTTTATTTCCCAGAAAATAATCTCTTCCTTGAAATTACAGCAGCATTATTCTATTTAAAGCTCGAAAATGCCTCTAACCCGTCATTTTTGCTGCTGGTGTTTTTTTCTCTAAATGTCTATATGTATTCTATTTACTCAAGACGGCAATTATCCCCCTTAAGGCTAAACACGTAAACCCTGCCTTTTTAAGCAGGATTTCAGGGGGCGTGATCACATGATCTGATAATATTTAAGCAAGCGCATAATTTACTTCTTAGACACAGCCAATAGTAAATTAGACAGTCATGACATCAGTAAAATATGGAAGTTAGACGTAATCTGCAGTCGGAGGCTACTAATTAATTAGTGCCAATAAGTAAAATTTCAAGCAATCTAGCTCTCTATATAATGCATTAGATCATCTATTTTAGTCTATGTGGGTTTCATGATACTATTAACCCCTTGAGTCCCGGGATCATCATTACTCAGAAATAACATTGAAAAATAATATTCTTTAATTGCATATTTGTGGATTTGAGACAGTTCTGCTATTAATTTTAATGTGTTTCCATGCCTTATTTTAACCCTTTCCAGCGGGATAAAAAGGTCTGCTATGGCATGTTTCCCCGTAGGGAAATTGCATCTATGTGTGAACCACTTTACTGTTATGAAGGTTAGTGAATATGGGGAATTGCTTGACTTGCTTCTTAGTATCAATGACTGAGGAATTATACATTACCTTACTGATTTTAAATAGTTTTTATGTCAATTACATTTTACACCAGCTTGCAGGACCACCCTCTACAGCTTAATACATTTTGTTGGTGTGATCATCTCCACCAAAATCTTGTTCAACCACATGCATTGTTTGTAACTAGTTTGTAAGTTCCCATCTAGTGACTTGTTAGCTCTATTCACCTACAGGACAAAAGCAACCACCAGTAACAAGGGGCCACAAACATGCAACTAAACAGAGGCATCCAGCTTCATTCAGCCATGCAGACCCTTTCATATTTTATCTCTAATTTGTACCAGTTGTTTATATATCATGTGCTTTTATTTATTGTCCAGGCTTTTTCCCCAAACTAATATTTTACCTCCTCGTAATAATGCTAAACTCCTGTGTGAGCCTCCGCTTCTCTCCACACTCTTAAACACTAAACCAGTTAAATCTATGACCTGGGCATTGATGCAAATTTGCTTTGGTTGATAGGGCCACAGCTTCTTTATTGGCCATAAATTAAATTACTACTTTTCAAAACAATATTTCATGAAACCACAAGCAGTGTCGACCCATGAAACTAAAACCCAAGGTAACCCGTGCCCCTAGAGGACTGACACCATCAAGATCGTAACTTACTGCTCATAGCACATACTGTACATGGCCTAATCAGCTGTGACGATGATGACCCCCTTTGTTTTATTGTCACAAAGATCCCTTCAATTGCTGTTTTATATAAACCCACTAGGGAGGTTGGCAGGGAGACTTGTACAACCCATTTCCATTTGCTTATAGCCAATCACTTTAAATAACCTTTCTCCTAACGTCAAGCAAAGGTTAAACACCCACTATCCTTAGGTTTGTAAGCCATGGGCTTTCTTTCTCTTCCCACACATAGGCACTGACTTCCCAGCTCCATTCACCTCCAGGACACATGTTCTACTTGACTACTTGGTGAAGAAAATAAACTACAAACAAGTGGCAATCTCTTCACAGTGTCTTCCTATCAGATTTCTACTCTCTCCTACTAAAGATAAAACTTCTTCCCAACTTCGCACATTTTCTAACCAGGTAAACTTTACACCTGTTTTTCCGCAACATAACTGTCTTTTCTTCTATTTCATCCTCTATCTCTCTCAACTTTCACTCCCTTCTGGGTCTATCCAAATCTCTATTGATTACTCTTGCCTAGGTTTCTGTCTTTCCTACTCCCTTTAGATTGTATGTTTGAGCATTTTCAGTCTTGTAAGGTACTTGGGGGAAAAATACCCTGTACTTGAAATTTTAAGCTCATATACAGGGCCCCCATTATTTTACTATGTGATAATACTGTTTCTTTTTCCTTATTACTTAACCCCTACAGAATCTGTTTGCACATTACAAGTAAATGATAATATTAATATTATGTAGTCTTGTTCTCAATATCAAATCAATATCAAACTATTAACTGACAACGTAAAGCTTCCACATAATACTCACAAGTCAAGGGTTTGGAGCTTCTAGTAATGAGGTCAGACAACAGTTACACACTAAGTAAGAATCTTAGCAATCTATTATAAATATGTATGACACTTAGAAGTGAAATCATTCCTGATGTGACATGCTCAAACATAATTGACTGCCTTTAGCACCTCATCTTCCCCCTTAGGCTCTGTCTCACTATCAGCCTCCAGTTGTTTTGCTAATTTTTCTTGAGCATTGTGTCTGACAGCTATGTTAAGCAAGAATGCACACTGCCACAATGCTGCACATTTATTTCAGGGTTATATTGGTAAAATATTTTTAGGCCAGTGATTTTAGTGGTAACCTGAGGTTGTGATTTTAGTGGAAACCGGGGGTCACTACCAGCCTGAATACTTGAACTGTGACAGCTACATTCGTATTGT
This sequence comes from Discoglossus pictus, assembly GCA_027410445.1. NCBI lineage: Eukaryota > Metazoa > Chordata > Amphibia > Anura > Alytidae > Discoglossus > Discoglossus pictus. The sequence goes on from CM050169.1 coordinate 149,505,972, forward strand.
GTTCCCTATGGAATCGTGGTGCCATGTTCTTCATGGAGAGGGCCACAGCATAGAGGTGATGAGAATTAATGTATTATTGTGTACATTTATTGATGTAATGGTGGCACCCAGGCATGTTTAGTACTGAAATGCTGCAGATAGTTTATTAAAAAGTATTACCAGGGTCACTGGGGCAGAGGGGTCACCAGATAAGATGTGCTTGGTTGTAGGGGATCCATTACAATGGAGGGAGAGCTGACAGGCACCAGGGGACAGTGGACACTTAGGTGTTAATGGGGAAGCAAGCTGGATGTATGGAGGGTCCTGCACATCACAGACTGAGTGTCTGCACTCCTGATCTGATCAGATACCCTCCTGTGAAGCCAGGATCAAAGGGCCAATTAGCCTGTATAGTAAATTACCCGCCCCTCCCAAATGGGATGAGTAGGGGGGGGGGGGGGGGTGACATCACTGATGGACAGGTCTCCCCACATGTACATGTCCCCACCAATACTGGACCACATCAATAAAGGCTGTTGTCAGTATAAATATACATAACTGAGGTGTGCGTTTCATCAACAGAGAAAAATAATCCTTATCACTGGGATTATTGCTGCGGAACCTGCATTGGACTCTGTTACAGTTGGTAACATTTGCTGGGTGGCTATTGATTCCTGTGGTTTGCTGAGTGTTTTGGTGGCTGTAAGCTGGGTTGGTTCTGTTCAGGGATATACAAAGAACCAGATGGGCCTGGTTTGAACTAGATTCTAATCAGGCCCAACAGAAGCCATAGAGTGCATCATTCCAGATTAATCCACTTATGTCCTCCCACTGAGGTAATGCTAAAAGGGTTTCCTTTTGAGCTAGTCTTGCCTGATCAATTGGATGTGCATTTGCTTTTTTTCTATATTTAACCTTGACATGTAATTCTATAATATTGACTTTGTCCTGTCTAACTCCAAATGCAACCAATACCTTGACACCTACCCTTAATCACCGATCTTGGATCTTCAATTCTCCTGATAATAGGACCTCTGTGCAATGTATGGTCACATTTTTCTACATCTGTCTTGTAGGGCTTGATGTAGGATTTGGTGATGAGAAGAGGATTTCCATAGAGCATTATTGAAGATCTTTTTTCCTGTATGTACAAAGTATAATTTTGGGAAAATAATGCTCTGAAGGGGTGGTTTCTAAACTTCTCAGAGAAAGCCAAACAACCCAGTATATGGAGCTATCACAGTGTGGGTACAGGAAATGCAATTAATCTCCAATATATACTAATTACTAATTGTCTCACCTGTATTCACACAGTGTTATCCCTACATCCTGGTTTGTCCGGGGTATCATGATGAGAGGTTTGAGAGCTAGTCCTGTGTGTGCCAATCTCCTAAACTGGCTGTAATTTTTCTCAGTTATCCTCTCAATCATGCACCAGTGCGTTGCATATTGAAACAGTAAAAACTGCTTGTACGAGAAGTTAAAAACTGTGCGTACAAATGTGCAAACAGTGATACAATTAGTTGGAACAATTGACTTTAATAAAATTTGAAAAATCTGTATACATTCTATTACTGTATATGGGTCCCATGTTTAAAAACCATTGGGCAAAACATTTTATATTGACTTGTAGTTTTATCTCTTACACTTTCAAGCCTGCCTGTTATTTTTTTATCACTTAATGGGGTAAGAGAAGGGTGAATGGTTGTGCCAGATCACCAGGAGATGACCATTTTAAACCCAGTTATCAGTTTAGATTATTTAGCACCTTATAAAACAGAATTCCATGACAGGGATATTAAATGGCTGATTGCAAATGCAAGATTTGTGTCAGGTAAAATGGTGGAGCAAGAATTTATAGCAATCATATAATAGGCGTTAGTGAAACAGGGTGGAATGATTCAGATGAATGGACAGTTAATTTGGATGGTTACTGCTTTTTTGAACAGTAAGTTTTGTTTATAGGCTTGGCAAACCAGCATTGTAGTAAAGAGAAAGATATTTATGAAGGCATTGGAAATTATGTAGAGGCCTTGTAAACTGCAATTCAGAATGGAGGTAAAAGTGGAAATTGAGTTGTGGGTATGATCAGATTTACATATTTTTTTGTGCAAGTAAAACATTTTCTACAAAATACTTAAATTTTTTTCTGTATTTTGACTCACTATCAGGCAGTTTGTATTAATTACCTTGTGTCATAGAAAAAGTAGAAACATATAGTAGTACATCAGACTGATCTTGCCTATAAGGCAGTTAAGCCATGAAATGCCAAGCATCTCCTCTGCAAGATCTGAATATCCTTAAACACACAGAAATCACTCTCACAAAAATTGTAAGACTGATATACTAGTAGCGATGGGCACATGCAGCACCTAAGCCATCAAAAGGGCTGTACAATAGATTTAAACCTTTTGATGGATGCAAAGAAAAAACTAAAATTCATGGTTATAAGATAAAAAAATATATAGTACACTTTTATGCCTCAAGCAGACAATGTTTTCCACAAAATTTCTCAGTGAACATAATTTCCACTGTCACTAAGGATTTGGGGTAGTAACGTGCAAATGAGGCTCAAATTGTAACACTTTTTTTTTATTTCTGTCCCAATCAAAATGGGATCCATGGCATTATGTGCACTGCTGTGCCCTAAAGACAGCACGTAGTCCTATATGGATACCATATTAAGTGGGTTAGAGGCAAAAAGGGACATTTTGAATCTCATTTGTAGGACTTCTTGCCTGCTTGAGACATGTGAGTGAACCAAGAATGTTTTTTCTTCCTTTGTGTATATACAGTGTAGGGCATTTCAAAAACCTTTCTGCTAATCATACCTAAAATTTAATGTGAAAAATATGGATTATCCTTAAAGGGACATGCAAGGTTTCTGGATTCCGCAAGGAAAATAATACACCTATATATCTATTTACTTTTATGTACTTTATTTTATTAAGAAGTGCTAAAAGTTCTGTTTATCTGCCTAAAATCTTACAAATAGTTCCTATCTGGTTTCTCAATTCTGCAGCTCATGACAACAGTTTGTACCTGTTTGGATCTGCCTTCATGCAACTCATGAATACACAGACTGTGAAGTGCAAATTAGGCTGTCAGTAACAACTCTCAAGTAGCTTGTTGCAGAATGTTGCCACTGATTGGCTACTAGTGCAACCGCTGTACTTAGAAGTGCACTGCCTCCATAAGCGGGACAGGGGAGAAACTAGTCAGGAACTACTTGTAAGATTTTAGGCAGATAAATAGAGCTTTTAGCACGTATCAATAAAAAGAAGTACATAAAAGTAAATACATATATAGGTATATTAAATTCCTAGTGGAATCCAGAAACATTTTATTTTCCTATAAGGATAATCCATATTTGCCAACTAACATTGCCACTAAAATAAAGCACACAAAATGTAATGAAAACCATACATCTTCCATGTCCATTTAAAGGGACACTGTAATCATTTATTCATTTCATTCATTTTACATGCAATATGCTTGTGCATGTAGCAGTAAATTAACATACCAGAAGGACCATTAGAAAGTGTTTTAGAACATTTATATATCTTATCTTATATTGCCCATACTGGAAGCATGGGTAGTTTAGGGTATACGTCAGAAATATGATTACTGTTATATGCATTAAAAGAGTCCCTTTAACAACTACAAAGTAATCCTAATGGATACAATTTCTAACTGATAGATATGCTAAATTAATCTTTGAGCTGCTCAATGGCTTTTGGTCAATGTCAAATTGTTGTACAAAACATGTCAACATATAAGAAAGAGGGTACTCATGGATGGAAAAATAGTTGTTATCCAAAAAAATATTTTTAATGCCAATTTAAAGATAGAAGGTGGCTGCTCTATGTGCTTGATTATAGGAAAATGATTTCAGAAAATGTAAATCCTGGAAAAGGTAACCCAACCTATAATAGGATTACAATATTATTATTCATACAAAAATAAACCCAAAGCCCTATTAAATTCCGTCAACGAGGGAAAACCCTACAGGACGTCGAAATTTGATTTGTCAAGCCCCGTAACTGTTACGTTCAAAAATCGCTATTAAAATTGCTGCGAATCCACTGGCGTTCAAACACGTAATGGAGCCAAAAAGCCAACGGGTACTAGAGAAGACCCTCAAGGGGGTTAAAGTCCTATCCGTAGCACTGTAAATGCAAATATCAGCACACTAATGTACTCATAATTAAAAGAAAAGTGATGTTAGGTATTAAAAAATTAATAGCACAACATTCTCAAGTTCGCAAATCTATAATATAAAATACTTTATTTTCTGTTTAATTTCCGTTTTATATTGAACCCGGCAATCAATGTGTTAATACATATAATGGAACTCGCATGGACTAGAATATAATATTTACTGATTTGTCATTACTGCATTATTTCTGGAATGCAGGTAGGATCGAAACTCGTAATTGAAACCCATTTGGCTTTGAAATCTTACCTCCATTTTTCAGTGACGTAATGATGACGATCTATTTTGCCATTGGCTCCGTCTAAACCAGTAACTATGGGTTTGACTAACTGATCATGTTCACATGCAACAAGAATGGTTTATGGGCTTGCGTCTATGGCCCGTAACTTGCAGTATGGTTGAATTTAATAGCTTTGTAATGCAGCTGTATTTCAAGTCAGCTGCCTTTGCTGGGGTGCCGATGCCGCTACGGGACACAAAATTAATACAGATGCCAGTGACCCAGTCTAGTCTTCCCATTTCTCACTGTCAACGAGAATTTTTCAACTGTTAATTAGTGTAATCAGATAAACGATGAGCAAGAGTAGTAGGCAAAATATTTTAAAGAGTAATTCAAAACAAAGTAAACCATTATAAAACACATTCAGTAGGGGGAATACAATTATATAAATGTAAAAAGTACCTTTAAATGGTCCTTTAAAGAATAAATATAAATCAAATCTATATGTGCCCAATTGAAAATAAAAACCATAATAGCTGTATATGTCAGCAACCTCTGTTGAGTAAAAACAGTTAAGGCTCAATTTCCACTTGAAATATTAATAATAATGCTGATTCTAAAATAGTAGCTGATGTTAATATAATGCTGGTTGCTGAAACTGATGTCTTTCAGACATTGGTAAGAGCTCAGAAAGAGTGCAAAGTTTGGGTTTTCAGAATAGGCAGGAAACCCTGGCTCATTACCTTACTTCTTAAAGTTCAGACACTGTTTTTTTTTACTCAACATGCAATTTATTATAGCCCCTTCTCCCGTGTTATACCCCCATGACAAACAGCAATAACCTGTTATCATGTGGTTCCCATGGGGGTTCTTATGGACCCGCATGGCACTTAATATTAACACCTAAATCTACAGTTCCCCATGGTTTTCTATTCTGTAACCATGGCACTCTAATAACTAATAAAGAGGACCTTACGGTCCCTCATTGACCGAAGATGAGGAGCCAATGGTCTTCCAACAAGATATAATAGGACCAACTTCTCCAGTCAACATGGTTGTGTCCATTTATTGAGGGATGAAGTTTGAGGTCAAGGGCATCTCGGAAGGGAGGATAAGTATACCCCTTAGCAGCATTACATTTTTAAATATTTCTATATTTTATTTTTTATTTTATTTTTATTATAGTCATTTTTATATTTAAGTAGTCTACTTTGCTTTTGTATGTAATTAATTTAATTCTGGGGAGTATTAGCACTATGGGGTCCTTGTGGACCCCCAGGGAGGAAAGGGTCCATGAGGCCCTTAAATAACCCCTATGGTAGTTTGGGTGTCATATGTGCCATAGGGACCCCATGGTTATAGGGTAATATACTAGTTGTTAGATGCTATGGGTGTTCACACAGATTAGCATACATGAGGGTCCATAGGGTCCCCATAGTATGGGGTTAATGTCAGGTGCAATAGATGGACCCCCATGATAAAGGTTTATTGGTAGGTGCCAAAAAGGTTCATAAGAACCCCCATGGCTATACTTTGGGGGACCCCGATGGGGTTAACGTGTCCTCCATCTTTTGACTTTAGATAAAATATTTTCATTGGATATTTTTGTTTGATTTCCTCTATATCTATATAGGATGAATATGATCAATATTCATTAGAACTGGGTAACCACTGTTTCTACCAATGTACCACCTGTCCACAAGCAAGCTTGGTTTTCTTTACAGCATGTTGAGGGCAAATTTGCTGAGCATCTGAAGTGCATATTATGTCATCTCTTGATTTACAATAAACTATTGTAAAAACAGCACTTCTCACCTTATCTCAGCTCTGGTCACTTTATCTCATGTGAGAAGGTGCTTAGCAAATCCCCTCCCCCATTTTGTAAAGTCAATAATTTGTCCCAACATCATTCCTTAGTTACTCATTAACTATGTTATGTTTCTCACTGGTGGTTAGAGTGACCTCATTTGCTCTTGTATTTCCGTCTGCCTGTTTACTACTACAGTTATTATCTTCATGACTGATTTAATACGAGTAATTATTTGTACTATATGAGATATTATGGTTGATTGCAAACACTTGTAAAATTACTTTATTGTTGACACTGGGCAGTTCAGAAAGTCAAAAATTCAACTGCAAGTGGCAGTTCCATATAGATAATGCCATACAAAGGCATCAATGTGAATCATTGAATCAAGGAAACAAACATTTCTTATGGAGCAATGTACACCGCAATGTATTACAATACAAACAAAGAATGAGTACACTATAGATAGACACACATAAGTAAATATGTAGGTACCAGACACAAGCATACAGTTACTTACAGCAAGGTACTCTAGCATGATACATGCATTCCATGGCAATGACAAACAGTGGTAGACTATCCATGTACCTGAGGGAATTGGGTACATCTTATCAACTGTGCACTCTATTTGTGGATCAACTTCAATGAGTATATGCACATTGTGTTCACAACTTGAACAAAGGAAATTCATTTATATTATAAAAGTACTAGGGAATGAAAGTTAATTCCTGCTCAAAATACTAAGCAGGAAATGTAATCCAGTAAACGTGTTAATAGAATGTTCTTTGAGTGTTGTGGATAATTCGGAATTGACCATAAAGCTCATAATTTGCTGGCAAACATGAACACATTTGGACAATGAAAGTTATAGTGAAAGTCCTATGGTGTTATAGTGAAAGTCCAATTCTGTAAGAGCTAAAGTCATAGGCCTCTATTCAATTGCAAGCCCACAGTTTACATTATACAGGCCGTAAGTCTGCAGGCTTGAAATTTGCTACAGTTACAGAGCGATTCAATTGAACAAGCCCGCAATTTAAGAGCCAAATGCCGAAACCATAAACCATGCAATCGTAAGTAGCATTTCAGCGCGTGATCATTAAGCAAGGCCGTAACTACCAATTTAGAAACAGCCAATAGTAAATGAGACCATCATTATGACATCATTAAAACATGGAGGTTAAACGTCAATCAATTAGCATTTAGAAGTCCGATATGTGAGACTCGCAATCCGGCAATGTAAAAAATAATAAAAATGAATGAAGGAAATGCTCTAGTCCATGTGGGTGGCCTGATATGTATTAACTTCTTGATTCCTGGGATCAATATAACATGAAAATAAAACGTAATATTTTTTTAAATTATTATTACAGATTTGCAAGCTTGAGTCTTTCATCGCTTTCCCCGTATTTTAAGGTGCAGTATTGATTTTTTATTTGTATTTACAGTGCTACGATTAGGTGTTTAACCCCCTTGTGAGTCGTATCTGGTAGTCGTAGGATTTTCTTCTACATTTGCCATTTACTGGTATGAAAACATTTGCGGGCTTGAGGAATTGTAGCAATTAGCGATTTGTGATTGTAACATTTAGGGGCTTGAAAGATCAAAGGCTTAGATGGGTTGGAGTTACGATTTTAACAACCGCATGAATGCTACATTACGGTCTCTAGTAATCAACAATTGCTCAATTGAATAGGGGCCATAGTTTGCAAAAAAAACATAGGGCCCTATTCTATTGCCCAATTCATAAATTTATACACACTTAAAATCTTAATATTGCTACACATTAAGCAAATATTACTTATTTTGCCCCCTCTCTCCCTCCCCTGTCTCTCTTTGGCCCCTCTCTCCCTCCCCAGTCTTTTTGCCCCCTCTCTCCCTCCCCAATCTCTCTTTGCCCCCTTTCTCATCCCTCCCCTGTCTCTTTTTGCTCTTTCTCTCTAAATTTGCCCCCTCTCTCCCTCACCTGTCTCTATTTGCCCCTTCCACTCTATTTGCCCCCACTCTCCCTCCCCTGTCTCTCTCTCTCTTTGCCCCCTCTCTCCCTCCGCTGTCTCTCTTTGCCTCCTCTCTCCCTCCTCTGTCTCTCTTTGCCCCTCTCCCCTCCTGTCTCTCTTTGCCCCCTCTCTCCCTCCCAAGTCTCTCTTTGCCCCCTTTCTCCCTCCCAAGTCTCTCTTTGCCCCCACTCTCCCTCCCCAGTCTATCTTTGCCCCCTCTCTCCCTGCCCAGTCTCTCTTTGCCCCCTCTCTCCCTCCCAAGTCTCTCTTTGCCCCCTATCTCTTTCTCCCCTGTCTCTCTTGGACCCCTCTCTCCCTCCCCTGTCTCTCTTGGACCCCTCTCTCCCTCCCACCGTCTCTCTTTTGCCCCCTATCTCCTCCACACTCTCTCTTTTCCCCCTTTCTCCCTCCCCAGTCTCTATTTACCCCTCACTCCCTCTCTCCCTCCCCTGTCTCTTTTTGCTCTCTCTCTCTAAATGTCCCTCTGATCTCCCTCCCCTGTCTCTGTTTGCCCCATCCCTCTCTATTTGCCCCATCTCTCCCTCCCCTGTCTCTCTTTGACCCTTCTCTCCCTCTCCTGTCTCTCTTTGCCCCCTCTCTCCCTCCATTGTCTCTCTTTGCCGCCTCTCTCCCTCTCATGCCTCTCTCCACCCCTTCTGTGTTTCTCTTACCTCCCCCCTGCTCCACTGATGCTCCCTCTGTCCACCGGCAGGGGTGGGACTCCATTGGTCCGCTGAACCACCAATGGCTGAGCAGGTAGGCGGGCAAAGGGGGGACAGAGAGAGCATCAGGGGGGCAGGTAAGGGGAACACCCATTTCCAGCTGTAGTGTCGTGCGGGCATCGTGATGAGCGCCTATGGACCTCATTGCAGTCAGGGGCACATAGGGAGCATCAGTAAGGCAGGGGGGAAGTAAGTATTGCGCTCATTGCAGCCGAGGGGACAGAGGGAGCATCAAGGGGTAGTTGCTGTGTATGTCTCCCCATCGCTTCCGCACACTGGCTGCATGATGTGTACTGGCAGGTCTGGTGCCCTCCACCCTCACACAGCGCAGCCCAGAGGCATACAGCGGATCTCCCGCTCCCTCCCAGCAGCTCTCCCCCCGCCCCCGTAGTTGTGCAACCCTCGCGATGAGCGCCTGTGGCCGCAGGCGCTCATTGCAGCCCTGCAACTGCGAGTTGCAGGCTGCAACTGCATCCCACAGCGAGGCCCGTAAAGTGTGATGAAAGCTCGCAGTACGACAACTATATATATGATTGGCACTAATGAATTCTGAAGCCAATAGAATACATATAAACATTTATAAAGAAAACACCTGAAGCCAAATTTATGAGTTCAAAGCATTTGCAAGTAGCGAATAGAATAAGGCAAATAGTCACTATTATTACAGAACTAGCGACTTGCCCGTCAAAAAGTGACGGCAATAAGATTGTAAGGCAGGTAATGTTGTTTGTGTGCGACATTAATTTTGTTGGTGTTCCAAGATCCTTCGGCGCTCATTGCGAGGCTCTTGGTTGTTTGTGTGCTATGAGCAGCGTTGTGCTTTTTTTTTGAATGCCAATGAATAATTAATTAAATAATAAATGAATATACTTTACCTATTGTGAAGTAATATATGCAGGAAGCATTGTGTTGAAGAGCTGGCAATCTGTTTTCATGTTGCTGCAGCATCAGTGCTGTGGAGCTGCTGTGTAAGTGTGAGCAATGTGTGCAGTGTGTAGTGTAAATAGGGTGCGTGCGCGAGGAAAAGGCGTTAGGGTAGCTGTGTACTTCCGGATTGTGTAAGTTAGTATTCTAAAATGGCGCCTATTGTGTGGTACGCGGCTGTGGCTGATTTTGCGTCCTTGTTTTCGGATCTCGTCCGGCTTTTTCGGGAAAATCTGTATGTGTTTGGTGGTGTTTTGCGTGTTTAGGGTCCTTTAGCCTCGTTTTCGTTTTGTTCGGCAGCCATTTTTTCTGTCGCTTAGGTGATTTTCGGGTGTCTAAACTCTGTAATTTGGGCTTAAATGGAGGTGTAACTTCACTTGCAGAGGTCCTAGGTGCCTCTTCTTGCTGTGGGTAATCTTTTTATGTGTTTGTTGTGTGTATTTATTGTGTTTCTAATGTTTTTAGTGTCACGCGGGCTGCGTCCTTGTTTTCGGATTTCGTACGTCTTTTTCGGAAAATCCGTAGGTGTTTGGTGGTGTTTTGCGTCTTTAGACTGCTGTAGCCTCGTTTTCGTTTTTTCGGCGGCCATTTTTTCTCTTGCTTAGGGGATTTTCGGGTGTGTAAACTCTTTTATTTCGAGTGAAATTCAGGTGTAACTTGAGTTTTCAAGGTCTTGAGTGCCTCCCCTTGCTGTAGGTAAGATTTTTATGTAGTTGTTGTGTGTATTTATTGTGTTTTTAATGTTTTAAATGTTTTTAAATTGCGAGCTTCTCCCCTATACTTTATGGTGCTCGCGATGAGTGCGTTTGGCGCTCATCTCGGGCCACACAATAAGCAGCTGTGCAGCTCACTGCAGGCCACAGCATGCGCTGCTTATATACGCAAGCCCATAACTTTGCCACTCATAGGGTGCCACCATCCGCACTCATCCCAGGCCACCCCTGTGTCTCTTTCCCTCTTCTCCCCTGTGTCTCTTTCCCCCTCTCTCCCTCCCCTGTGTCTCTTTTGCCCCTCTCTCCCTCCCCTGTCCCATTTGCGGGCATGGCGGCAATTGAACCTGTAACTTGAAGCTTAAATTGGTATTGCTCCAAGCCTTCGGGCTTGAAAAAAGGTACGGGTTTAACGCTGCCTTTTTTTCAAGGCCATAACTCGGCAGCCGTTGGGAGGCCACCAAAAGACTTCAATTGAATAGCAAATTAGCTTTCAACCTCACTTATGGAATCCCTGCCTCAGGAGGAGGCAGGGAGCCCATAAGTGAGATTAGTAGCTCATTGCCGGCTGCGGCATGAGCTGTGCGCATGCACAAGCCCATAACTTTGCCACTCATCACAGGCCACCTTTGGCGCTCATCGCGGCCCACCCCAGTTTCTCTTTCCCTGTGTTTCTTTTTCAAACCCGTAACTCGGAAACCGGTCGGAGCCTCTTTTGCAAGCCTCGCAATGAGCCCTTCTAGTTTACGGGCCTTCCGCGCTCATTGCAGACCTCTGTAAACCCGTAACTTTCTGGCCTTCAACGCTCATTGCGCATTCGGATGCCCGTAATTTTTAACATAACGTGACAGACAAACTCACAATTAATACAACTATATATGTGATAAGAAAAAGATGCACAAACACCAAGCAATAGAGCAAACAAATAGAGATGGTTGGGGCAATATAGAGCATCAGTGTACTCCCATACTTTGGCAAACTAAGGTGTGTCAATGATAGGTGCACTGTCTGACTGATTCTCAGTTGTTGACCTTTGTTTAACCCTTTGATTCATCTTCTATTCTGCCATGTTACCCTGACCACTGTTGTCTGCTGACTGCCTTATTATTGCACGGTTACCTTGGCGATGAATCTTGCTGCTTCCTGGGCCTATAGAAACGTGACCAAACCAAAAAAACAAGACATAATTGTGAAGAGCACTCTCAGAATCGGCACATATATATATATATATATATATATATATATATATATATATATATATATGTAGAGTACAGAAAATGAATAGTACATTTGTGTTCCCATTTGAATGTCTATATCATAATCTATATCAATAATAAACGGAGGAAAGGGAAAACTAAAATGTATTTTTTTAATATAATATATTAATTTTTTGTAATAATAAAAATACTAATAAAAATGATCCATTGTGTAACCATAGGAATTGATTGATTATCAATACTTATTTATCTGGCTGAGATTTATCATGAAACAAATATACTGTGTATCCTAATGAATGATCTACAGTTCAAAAAGTAAAAAGGAAAGGACTCAGAGGCAATGCCCATGGAAAAAACAAGGGTTTAAATACCCAAACAACTCTTGCTGAGAAACCTTCCATATTATGCGTAAAATAAAAGCGATGGTGGTGCAACATTAAATTCATGGATTTAAGGGGCTTTTTATGTTTTCTTACTTGTTCAGAGTATCAGTCAGCACCCTGTAACTGCCTAGTTACAGGAGCATTTTGACCGGGCTGGGTGCTGGGTAGCCATTGGATAGGTTAAATTTGGGGGAGGGGTTTGTCAGTTTATATAGGGGGGGTAATTTCCCGCCTGGGAGCACTTAACCGTTAATCAGAGCAGAGCTTGCATCTGATTAACTATGGCAACACCAAGTGTGGACTCTTTCATAGCCCAACTTAGGAGCCAAGCAGAAGAAAATGGCCAGGGATGGTTGGAGGAGCTGATGGCCAGGCTAGATGAGAGTGGCCCCGCCAGTGGCCCAGAAATCAGTGCAGCATTGGACACCAGGAGTCCAGGTGGCAGGGGAGGGCGCCCAACAAGATCAGCAAGGCCTCCCATGAGGCTCAGCCCTGACATGGCGACCCCCAGGAAGAGGGGGAGAAATGGAGCAAAGAAGAAGATGGTCGCAAGGACAAGAGGGGCGCAGCCTGCAGTGAAAACCCCAAGACAGAAGCAGAAGGGAAGAGGTACTTACCAGAGTCCTGCCGGCGCGTCAACAGGTTCCTGTAAGCAGTTGCAGCACCAGGAGGCATCCAGAAGAGCTGCGTCGGCGGAAGAACACGCTGCAGGGAGAGAAGAAGCAGCGGAGATCACTGCGCCGACGAGGAACCGCCGTGACGTCATCGGGAGGAGGCGGCCAGCGGGTAAGGAGCTGGCGCAGGCGTCTGACGGGAGGTCTGAACAAGGAGCAGCTGCAGGGACAAGGTCCGCGTCGCTGAGGTCTGCAGGGCGTTTTATAAGCCCAGGCAGGAGAAAGCCAGGTGAGGAGGACATAAGCCCAGACAGGGGACAGCCAGGGGGGGATGAGTGGCACACAGGGGATAGTTCAGAGGAGCCAGTGGTTGGGAAGAGTAGAGCTGGCTGTAGAAGCACAAAAAGAAAGATTCAGACAGGCAGTAGGCAGACAGCTTAGCAGGGGAAGGAGCAGTCTAGTGCTCAGGACAGTGTGAGTAGAGAGGGGCTCCCTGCTAATAAAGACTTGCCAGCTAGGGAATTTATGGAGGTTGCAGGTGGCGCAGAGTTGTGGGATTCCAGCAAAACAGGGGTTGATGGATGTAGTTTTTCTGGCAGCTTAGAATTAGCCTATAGTATGGAGGAAGTGTCAAGTGAGAGCGAAGAGGAAGAGGTTTTTCAGCGGGAAGTTAGGTTTGTGTCTACGGCTGCTGTTCCTGCTTTGTTGTGTCCTGTTTCCACATATGCTGATCCGGAGGAAGGGACATCCGCCAGGAGCAAGTCACAAACGGGCGTGCAGAGCAGATGGCATCAGGATTTCGTAAGGTCTTCACTGGCACCTGACCGGTCCCTGTCGTCAGTCCCGAGGAGGCGGGTAGAAGCAACAGGAGGCAGAGTGGAAAAAGAAAGGAGTGCAAGTAGACCATCTGACAGCAGAGATAGGAGGTCGCCGGCGGGTACATATTGGCAGAGGAGAGGATATATTTCACCAACTCGCAGGAACAGAGGAACGCCCTCCCCCAGGCGGAGGTCAAGGTCAAGACAGCGGTCGCCACTGCACGCTCGAGGTGGAGGTGAGCATGAAAGGGATGAAAGAGGGAGGAGATCTGTTTATCCTCGTTCCAGGTGCAATAAGGATACAAGAGAACGAAAGGACCAGAGACTGCCTTCCGGGGAGGACCGGAGGGTAAAAAAGAGCACAAGAAAGGAGGCGACGCCAAACAGGAGCAAGCAACTTCCCTTCTCCAGACAAACAGGAGAAAGGAATGAGACGAACACTTCAGCGGTCCCGGCAACCTCTGTGTCAGCAATTGACAACACACGTACCACAGGTGAATTGATAGATACGCTATACACACATTCTGACAACACACAAGTTAGCTTAGTAAAGGTGGTAGATCAATTACAGAATTTATTGTCGCAGTTGGGAAAGGAGAAAAACTGGGGACCCGAGTTAGCATGGGTAGGTCCTGAGTTGGCTATCAATACAGGGATAAGGGCGGCTCCATCAATAGGTATTACTGAAACGGGTACAGGTGTGGGGCCAGAGGTTACTGGAGGTGAGGGAGTGCAGGAAAAAGGTATTTCTACAGCAGGCATTAGGGTAGCTGACACAGTAATGAACAAATCAGCACTGTGTTCAATTGGTCCTATTGGTGAGCATGTAGCTAAAGAATTGAAGGAAAGGATTTGGAAGCGGGAGTTTATAGAGATATTCTCGCTTCTCCCGCTGGATAATTTCATAGAAGTCAAGGCAGATGATAAGAAGGATGAGGGAAAGAAAGAGGAGGATGAGCGTAAGCGCAGATACAGGAAGATTCCCAAGACTTTTAGTAATTGGTTGCAGGCCTATGTTATATTTGCCAGTATAGTGGGGGAGCGTAATCCGGAATGTTGTTCAGCATTGTTTTGTTACCTGGATGAAATTGAAGGCATCCATAGGACTTACGGCGGCTTAGCTTGGTGGGCGTATGATGAAAAATTCCGTCAGAAGTTGGCTGTTAGGCCATCCATGCAGTGGGATGATAGGGATATGGGTAGTTGGTTAAAAATAGTAACACCTTTGCGGCCGGCGGTTGGGGCGGCCCCAAAACCGGCGGTAGCTGCTAGTGGTAAAAAAGGGTATTGTTTCGCTTATAATGAAGGATCTTGCAGTTGGGGTGGTTCTTGTAAGTTTAGACATGAGTGTTCTGAATGTGGCACGGGTCATCCTCTTTTTCGCTGCTTTAAGAGATCAAAAGGTCAAAAGGCGGGTGAGTTTGGACAAAAAGGGGGAGAGCCCGGTCCGGTTAGAAAGGATGGAGTGGTGGTTAAGGCGCTACGCCAGTAGGGTTTCTTCATCAGAGGACGCTAGGTTGTTGCTTAGGGGTTTTTCGGTAGGTTTTTCTATCCCATCGTTGTTTTCGGCCCCGTTGGGGTGGCCTAGGAATTTAAGATCTGCTAGGGAGAATCCTTCGTTGGTTTGGAGCAAGTTAATCAGTGAAGTTGAAAAAGGTAGAATGGCAGGTCCTTTTGATGAGGTTCCGATAAAAGATTTGAGGATATCACCGTTGGGCCTGGTTCCTAAAAAGGAGCCGGGTTCCTTTCGGCTTATTCATCATTTATCATACCCCAGGGGCCTATCAGTTAACGATGGGATTGACAGGGAGTTATCCTCGGTTTCGTACGCTTCAGTTAAACAGGCGGTTCAGTTAATTAGGAGGGCTAGTAGAGGGGCTTGGTTAGCAAAGGTTGACATAAAGTCGGCCTTTCGGTTACTCCCGGTCAACCCGGATTCCTTTCATTTGTTGGGATGCCAGATTTGGGGTAAGATTTTTGTGGACCAGTGCCTTCCGATGGGCTGTTGTATATCCTGCTCATATTTTGAGAAATTTAGTTCGTTCTTACATTGGGTCATCTGCGTTAAGACGGGTTTGTCTTCGGTCGTGCATTATTTGGACGATTTTCTTTTTATCGGTTCTGCTGAGTCCCGGGATTGCATCCGGTTAATGCAAGGTTTTCAAGAGTTGGCGGGGGACTTTGGCATTCCATTGGCAGAGGATAAGTCTGTAGGTCCGTCTCACATTTTGTGTTTCCTTGGTATCCAGCTGGACACTGTCAAACTAGAGTGTAGTCTTCCGGGAGATAAAATAGCAGATTTAAAGTTAAGTGTTTCAGTGGTGTTGGGAGCTAAGAAAGTTACGTTGAAGTCTTTGCAGTCCCTGCTCGGAAAACTTAATTTTGCCTGTAGGATTATTCCAATAGGGAGGATATTTTCCAGGAGATTATCATTGGCTACGGCGGGTGTGAATCAGTCACATCATCACATTAGGATTTCAGCAGATCATAAAGCAGACCTACGCATTTGGCTCGAGTTTTTGGAGCATTTTAATGGGCGTAATATGATTATGAAGGAACCAGTTGCCAATGAAGTGTTGAAGTTGTTTACCGACGCGTCAGGATCTCTGGGTTTTGGGGCTTACTTTAGGGGTTGTTGGTGTGCGCAGGCGTGGCCCGCTAGCTGGAGGGAGAGTGGTTTGACAAGGAATTTGACGTTACTGGAGTTGTTTCCTATTCTGGTATCAATATTGTTGTGGGGTGATGAGTTAAAAAATCATCATGTTATCTTTAATTGCGATAACATGAGCGTGGTACAGGCAATTAATTCTATTACTGCCTCTTCGCCTCCAGTAGTGAGGCTACTGAGGCAATTGGTATTGAAGTGTCTTCAGTTAAATATATTAGTTAGAGCATCGCACATACCAGGGGTTAAAAATGTGATTGCAGATTCCTTATCAAGGTTTGAATGGCAGCGGTTTAGGAAAGAAGCACCGTTAGCTAAGGTGGAGCAAACACCATTTCAAATGGAGTGGTGGAATTTGATCCTATGAGCAGGACCTGGCAGAAAAAGGGGTACGGGTCAGCTGCCCGAACAGAAAAAGTTACAGTGCTGGGGCACTGGGTAATAGGACTGCCCAGATGTCAACAAAAAGCTGTAGTGGGTATAGAGGACTGCCCCTACGGCGGTGAGTGGTATGAGTATTGTGGATGAGTTGAAGAGATCTGCCGGCAAACAAAGTTAGAAATTATATTTAAAGTATGGGCACGGAGTAGGAACTGCTTCAGTGTCCCTAACATGTTGGTTATTGTGAAAATCAAAGTTTGTGATATGTATATTATGTGTTTTATTGCAGGAAACCCCATACAGTTATGGATCGTAGGCCATTCATTCATTTATTGGGCCAGAAGGGCAGCAGGAATAACTGATCAGGGCCGTCAGCTGGGTTTCCCAGAGGAAGCAGTAGTAATTAAGTGGTTTGGGGTTAGGGGGTTGAGATGGGAGCAGGTGTTATTAACGGTATCTAGTCTAGCTAGGTCATCTCCTCCGCCGGAGATACTGCTGATCCATGCAGGGGGTAATGATTTAGGTTCCATGCCCATGCGGGAGCTTATTCGGATAATGAAGAGGGATGTCCTCAGGCTTCGGGAATTGTTCCCAGATTTATTGGTTATTTGGTCCCACATAACTCCAAGGTTACGCTGGCGGGGGGCATTTGATCATGCCAGGTTGGACAAGGCCAGGAAAAGAATAAATAAGATCATGGCATCTTTTGTTAGGCGTTTGGGGGGGTTTTCCATTAGACACAAGGACCTAGAGACCCCGGAGGCTCACACGTTTTTTGGGGAAGATGGGGTTCACCTAAATGAAATTGGCCTTCAGTTATTTAATTACACTTTGAAGGAGGGTATTATACAGGCCATGGTTTCGTTTGGCGGTGCTTAGCCCGTAGGGCTTGCGGGTGGCGAGGGTGCTGCGTCACCTTAGGGCGGAGCTCATTAGCTGGGAAGGTATCCGGTATGGGCCAATGCCAGAGGTCTCTTGGGCACGGGGTTCCATAGAGCCTCTGGCTGGGTATGAGCTCTGTCCTGGGGAAGGTATGCAGCCCCAGGTTTTGGGCAGGTTATGGTACCTGCAGGTTATCTTAATAAAAGCTGTGGCCTGTATTTTACCCATACATCTGGTGTTGTGTGTTTATTGGGTTCTGGGATTTTAGTTTAGGCGGATCAAGTCACACATGCAGAGGTCAAGTCAGCACCCTGTAACTGCCTAGTTACAGGAGCATTTTGACCGGGCTGGGTGCTGGGTAGCCATTGGATAGGTTAAATTTGGGGGAGGGGTTTGTCAGTTTATATAGGGGGGGTAATTTCCCGCCTGGGAGCACTTAACCGTTAATCAGAGCAGAGCTTCCCTCCCTCCCTCCCTATATTTATATGGTTTATGTATATGTTTACATATGTGTAATGTTATATTGTCACAGCTTGGCGGGGGTGCTGCGTCACCTTAGGGCGGAGCTCATTAGCTGGGAAGGTATCCGGTATGGGCCAATGCCAGAGGTCTCTTGGGCACGGGGTTCCATAGAGCCTCTGGCTGGGTATGAGCTCTGTCCTGGGGAAGGTATGCAGCCCCAGGTTTTGGGCAGGTTATGGTACCTGCAGGTTATGTTAATAAAAGCTGTGGCCTGTATTTTACCCATACATCTGGTGTTGTGTGTTTATTGGGTTCTGGGATTTTAGTTTAGGCGGATCAAGTCACACATGCAGAGGTCAAGTTATTACAACAGATATATCCTAATAGTGTCACATGATCTATTACAAGATGTGCAAGCAACCGTGCACAATCTTTGATGGTGTATTACCTAAGGAATGAGAATATATAGTTGTCCTAATTGCAAGTTTGTTGGTAATGCTATGCTAAAAGTTACTAGCTTGTGCATGCGCAATGAGCACCAAAGGCCAAAGGCGCTCATTGCTGTGCTCGTGATGAGCTCCAAAGGCACTCATCATGAGTTCCCCAAGTTGCAGGATTGCCAAGGTCTGCAATAAGCGCTAAAGGCGCTCATTGCGGGGCTCGCGATTAGCGCCGAAGCCGCTCATCATGAGGCTTGTGAAGTAGAGAGGGGGAGAGGCTCACAACAGCATTGTGAGGCTTCACATTTTTTTGCCATCATTTTTGATGGGCAAGTCGCTAGTATATATATATATATATGTATATATATATATATATATATATATATATATATATATATATATATATATATGGAATTACACTGTCACATTATTTTTTATCTCATTTATTTGGAGTAGTGATTATGTTTTCAACATATTGAATCCTGAAAACAATGAAAAATGTACTGTAAATCATTCATTATATTACAAGATATATTTGTTTCATAAATTTACCTCTGCCACATTAGGCTTAATTTGCAATATACTGTCTGAATATTGATAATACATTGATGTCACCTTACTCAATGGACCATTGTTAATTAGCGTTTTTATTATTGTTTTCAATTGAAGTTAAACTTAAAGTTTCTCCTGTCCTTCTTTTATTATTTCCACTATATATATATATATATATATATATATATATATATATATATATATATATATACGGTATATCCTGATTATGAGAGTGCTCATTCAATAATGCATGTTTTGGTTTAGTTAAATTATTATTATTTTCATACATGAGCACCTCTTGACAAATATATCATAATTAAGACATGGTTCATGTGGTTGTACATTTGTTTTTTTCTTGAAATTAATCCCATAGAAACGTGAGCTAGACAATATTTCAATGCTTCATGACTTGACTTCAGTGAGTGACAAATTAAATTTGATCTGGGACAAGGGCTGAGGTTATTCTGCAGATGACAAACTTAATAATTTTATTAAGTGAGAAATAGTATAACAGTGAATCAATTATATACAGGATCCTCATGCCTCCCATACCAAGCAGACCTATGGTATATACATCATGCATGACCCTTCTGATACCAGTCAGCCAATTGATTATTATCAGTTGGGCATATCAGCAAAAATAAAAAAAGAGAAACAGAGAGTAGAAAGGATACCAAATAGTGAAATATGTTAAAACTAATTTATTGTGACAAAAAAATTGCACTTTCATGATATAGGTTTTTTTGTTGCACTCAGATTATCTTAAATCTGTTGTGCTGTCTTTCAAATAATATAGTATGAACCACCCACAAACCTGTTTAAAGAGAGTATTCTGTAAGTGTATTTCACTGATTGTAACTCCTCCTGTCCTTCTTAGACTACAGTCTAATTCAGGCAGAAATATATTCTCTAAAATTAACACCAGCATGGAGTCTAAAAAAAGCTTATAATAAAAAAGAGTGAATTTTTTTTTTCTTATGGTAGGGCGGACATGCCAGATATAACCACTTCCTCTCTACTCTTGAGCTTTCACCTACACTGCTGCAGGACAGTGGTACTTTATATACACTATTAATTAGACTATAGTGTGCTTTTATATAACCTTTAATTCCAATCATGTAATAATTATCATAGTATTTTTCTCTTTTCTTTAACTTTACTTATTTATAGTATTTCCATCACACACCTAAGCTTTTAATTATATGTAAAAAAGAGAAAAAAAGAAATCTACATTGTAAGATCTCATTAGTGTCAGTGTCAGATCCACAACTTAAAGTGGGAGACCCAAAAAGCTGCCCCCCCCCCCCCCAATTCTACAAAAAAAGGGTAAAAAGCCCATTGTGTTTTCTTGGCGTCATGTCGGCCACCTCGGTCCTGACCTTTGTGTTTAATGAACATCACAAATGACAATTGTAGTATTAAATTATGGAGTACATGCAGCTTTTAAGGTAATGGTGAGTTGTTTCTTTGAGTGCTTTCATCTCTACCAAATAACCAGGTATGTTCAATAAAAGAGCAGAAGAACCAATAACTTACTGCTAAACAATTTCCTAAAGCACTCATCTGATGATAACAATTTATCCCAATCAAGTGCTACTTGCAATAGACCTGTAATAAAAAAAATACAGCTAAATGGCTCCAACACGCTGCAATATGCTGTGTGTACAAAATTCAAGTTTAGTTATTTATTTCTTTAATGCAGCTTTCTTAGCCAAATCTTGCTTGTAAAAGAAATGCTTCCCCGGAATATTAGCTTATCTCAGAATTTATTATTGTCATAACATCTGGGACTAAATGGATATATTATCAACAGTATTGCATTAAAATGTATTATAAAAATGTAATTAAAAACTCACCTAGAGAAGATTAACTATGCCTGGAAAATGTAAAGATATTGACTCATTTGTTAGTTGTTGGTCCATGTTGGACTGAAAAAAAGTTTGACTAAATGAAAAGATCAAAATACAATATATATATATATATATATATATATATATATATATATATATATATATATAGAGAGAGAGAGAGAGAGAGAGAGAGAGGTACCTTGGTACTCATCAGAAGGAACAAAGAGTAACAAATATGACAAGTATCAAGTTTCTATAAGGAGTAATGTAATTTTTTTTTATACATAATACAGCAAGCGCGATGAATACAGAGAGAGCGTCGAATGTCAAAAGAATTTTGGCTCATCAAAGAAAACAGCAAGTGCGCTGAATACCAAATTTTATGAGTTCCAAGGCAGAGGAGTACCACAATGGTACCACTTTATCTATCTATCTATCTATATATATATATATATATATATATATATATATATATATATATATATATAGTGCACTCTTTCTTATAGGAGCAATTTGTCTTTAGGTGGAACTTTCCCTGTAGGCAAAACATTTACCTCAATGTATCAGGAGTACCTGATTTGGTAGGCCTTGGAGTAGGACAAGCAAGGCCCCAATGTTTGCTCCTGTCAATCCATTGTATGTAGTGACTCACAGTCTGAGTAGGCCATGAGGGAGACCAGGAAAGATGGGTCTTGTCCTATGTGTCACAACTAGTCACTGACAGGTGTTGTGGCTCAGACGGTCAATTTAGTCTTAAGTGCCAGTTGTAAGACTATTGGGTAGTCCTGTTGTGAGTCTTTGTTCTGCTGGTTTCACTGTTGCAGCTGCTGTGTCCTACACTGCTATTGGCTGCACTTCATGACAGCCAATACCTGCATCAACTGCTCTGCTCAGTTGCAGTATTCACAACTACCTGTTGCTCCTTCCTTCTTTCCCTGTTTACAGTGTATTTAGCAGCAATAGTTGTCTGCTGCATTATCGGTCTGATTCTAAAACTGCCTGTTAATTACCTGTCTGCTATACTGATACGAGCACTGGACTTATCATTTAAATGTATAATTATCAAGCCTTGCCTGTCATGCTTTTTGTTATTATGTAATACAATCTTAAAGATATGTCACCCGGAAGAGTCCAAATTTCAACACCCTGTTCCTGACAGTGTACTTATACAAACCATTTGAATTAACATTAAATTATATTATAGGTTATTTTGCACAGTGGGAGAGGGATCTTGGGGTGGAGTGGGACTGGGGTAAATGGTCAGAATCCTGCTCCAATCTCTCTAGAGGTTCTCTTAATTCGGCCTTACTGGAGACGTCCATCAAAATTTTGCATAGAGTCTACTGTACACCTGACAAACTACAGAAATTTAAACCGTCAGAAAGCAGTAAATGCTTTAGGGGGTGCCAAAATATAGGGGATCATATACACACATGGTGGTCATGTCCATTCGCTCAGAAAATTTGGGGGCAATTAGCCCAATTAGCCTCCGCACTTTTCCACAAGGCAGTTACGCCCTCAATAGAATCTTGTCTGCTAGGGATTCGTGTTACGGATTTCTCTAAGACGCAGAATAAACTATACCAATTAATGGCGTTAGCTACTAAGACACACATAGCCAGGAGTTGGAAGAAAGAGACTCTTAACTTTACGGAGTTGATTAGTAAGATCAATCACTTACTTATAAATGAGCGATTAACTTATATCATACTAGACGACACTACCCAATTCCAAGCAATTTGGGATCCCTGGTTGGCTTCTTCATTCAGTATTTCCTTAGTATGACAACATATCATATCATACAATCTCTACACTTTGGCAAAGGAGACCTGGTGGAGGAGCTGGAGGCGAGGGGGGGGTCCGGAAATCTACTGACGGAGCGGTGGAGGTGGGTGTCAGTTGTACTGGGATGTCTTTAACGAGGTATGTGTTGAGTGCTCTTAGGGGTGGATCTGGATTAGCTCTGTACTTTATGTGAAGATAGGAGTGTAATGGTCTAGCTAATTAATTTGATATTTATAGCATTCTCTTTTTAATTTGTGCTCATTGGACGTTTTATCAGGGGGAGAGGCAGGGAGCCTGGGAATCAGGTTGCAAGCTAATTTAAGCTTTAATTGCCGATTTTCGGACATCAAAAATCAGCTAAGCAAGGGGAAAAATGGCGTCAGGAAAAGAGTAAATCTTAAAAAAAAAGGCTCAAAACAAGGCAGTAACACTTAGACACAGAGAGAGAGAGGAGAAAGACACAGGGGAGGGAGAAGGGGAAACTGCGAACCACGAAAGTTGCGGGTTTCAAAGGCCTGCAATGAGTGGCAAAGCCGCTCATCGCGAGGCCCGTAAAGTAGATGGGGGTGAGGCACGCAATGAGCGCTGAAGGTGCTCACATTGTGTGGCAAACAGCATTGACAGCCTTTACATTTTAATGCTGTCATATTGTTGGGTAACTGATCTATAACAGCATCATGTGTTTCATTTTGAAATGTATTGTTGGAGAGTATAGATATGAATGATGGGGGAATGCAAATACCGGCGGCAAAGTAAAAATGTAAAATACTTCCACTTCCTATGTTATCTATTTATCAAGCGGATATAAACTTTAGCTCTGTTTGATAAATAACTCCTATAGAAAATCTAGGAAGAGGGATATTTAGCTCTAATTTTAATTTGCAATTTTATAAATATACCCCTATGGTTGTGTCTAGTAGAGAAAATGTTAAGTAAAGAATCAGTGGGGTGATGCTCATTGTGAGGGATAGTAATGCCCAACACATTTATAACAGCACTATATTGTTTGCTTAGTTGTTCAATCGTGTCTGACTCTCCGTGACCCTATGGTCCGCAGCATGCCCATGCACATCTTGTGTCTGGTTATGCTAATCCATAGGGTTTTCATGGCAAAGATACTGGAGTGGATTGCCAGGCCCCTTTCCAGTGGATCACAATTTGACTGACTTCTCTTCTATGACCTTCCTATCTTGGCTGACCTTACATGGTATAGCTTACAACTTCATTGAGGTACACAAGCTCCTTCACCACAACAAGGTAGCAATCTAGAAGGGGAGCACTATATTACAGAGCTATATATATATTTATTAGCAGTTTATCCCAAGCAAATTTCCATTGACTTCTGTTAAGTTATATTATGGGAAAACTGTTGGTAATTCTATCCATACCAACGTGATCAAACCCAAAGGAATTACTGACACTTTCCTAAAGAAAATGGTCCTAGCAACACAGAGGGATCTATTCTTTCTCTTAACAGCTAAAGGTGGTACCAGTAGAGCCTACCATTGAATTTATATATGGTAAATCCAACCAAGGAGAAACTCATGTCATAATCAGAATATAGCTTCTTAATCTGTAATGAGCATGATCTAAACTAAATAGGTCATAGATGGGAAAAATCTAAATTTTCATGTATAAAGTAGCATCTGATTAAGGAGTCAACATGCATTGTGGACTCATTTGCATGTCCCTGTCTAGTTTCTCTGAGTGAAGTGCAACAGCTGTATCTCTTTCGATTCTGAGAAGGAAATACGTTTTTAACATATTTTTAGAATACAAATGTGCTATTTTTCTTTTAGTGTTTATTCCAGGAACCATACAATTTTAAAATACCATGCCCTCCAAGAACTATACGACAGATCAATGTGAAACACAACATTAATATTTGACTACACAGTAGCACAAAAACAACCATTATCACGTCACTATATTTTTCTCCTGCCTAAACTAATAAAAATATAATGATATTCAGTTATAAAAATATAAACATATTAAGCATGCCATGAGCATAAAAGCGTATAAAGTGTAGCATTATACCCAAAGATAACAGGCTATATTCCTCTTATCAGTAAGTATCGTATAAACACAGTGGCAGATTGCCACAATCTATAATATACTTTACAACAATATACCATAAATAGTCGTTATAAACAAAACATTCCTATACAGGAAATACAAGTTGTTATAAAAAAAGGTATTCAATCTATCAAAAAAATTACAAAAAAGAACATGTGCTTACCATATTATGTCATTTATCACCATTATGCTGTAAATTTTGGTTTGGACAAAAAAAGATAACTTGAGTTTATTTTACAATAAATAGCATGATCTGATAATTCTCTTGTTATATTATTAACTTAATAGCATATACAAAGCATTTTAATGTATATTTGTAAAAAAAAAAAAAAATCTAAGAAAAAATCTATATGTCTATATATTAAAAAAAACAAACAGTTTTTAAGAACTGAACTTGAAAATGTGCTAATTGGTTTTAGAATAAAATAGAAAATAATCCTGCAACATATTATCTGTTATAGTGGCACGACTTTTGGGCGCACAAGATGTGTGCGCCGTCATCTATGCGCCCTTAAATGCGCACACCAACAACATCGCGCCTGACAAATGGTAGCAGTGTCACCAGTGAGTCCCACGTCAAACACCGCCCGAGTCACAGACGTCTACATTCACTGACAGGTAAAGAACTTGTGTGGGGATGTGTGAATGGGTTTGTGGATTGGCAGGGGATGGATGTGGGGTTAGTTATGGGATGGATTTGTATGTTCTTTCAATATAGTTACATAGTTACATAGGGCCTCATTCTATTACCGGCCGTAAAACGGCCGCAAGGCTGCGATTCCTTGCGGGGGTTCAGTTAACTCGCGATTCTATTATACGGCCCCGCAAGGATCTCCTTTTACGGCCGGCCTCATATCTTGCAACCGGCCGTAAGCTCTGAAATATAAAAACGCAAAAATAAATTCAAGCCTGCACTGTACAGCTCTGTAAATGCTAGGGATCATATTGGGGGACATGAGGATTAAAAGTAACCCCCTCTCAAGCTGGCACATCAGCCCAAACCCAAGTTCAAATTAACTGTTTATTTTCCGGCTGCGGCGTGGGCGGGTCTGAAGTGCTCCAAGCACTCTGGACTTTTTACATGTATATTTTACGTATATTAAAAATAAAATATTTTACGGATTTGAGTATAGGATAATTATGTGCTATTTTTTCTAACACCTAAAATCCCTTTATAGTCTTCTCAAAGTGCAGGATGGCTTTATTTGAGCTATTTTATGTGCTTAATTGGTGCTAGCGAGACCTGTTTGCTGCAAGTAAGCTGCGGCTCGCTTTTAGCCTTGCAGACAGGGTTCCCAGAGCAATAGAATTGCAACCAGTCTTTTCTTACGGCCGATTTCCTTGCGGCCGTTTTAGATCAAAGGCTTTCCTCTGGCGCGATCGGCCGCAAGGGATAGCAAGGCGCCGGCCGCAAGCCTGCCGGAGTCCCCGGCCGGAGGGGAATAGAATAGCCGTAAAGCTTGCGGCCGGTCCTTGCGGCCCTGCAGCGGCTGCGGCCGTAATCGAATGTGGCCCATAGTAATTAAGGTTAAAAAAAAAAATACTTTCAGTTTATCAAGTTCAACCTTTTAAGATCTCCTCTGGCCTGCAATATGAGGATAAGTTATTAATTAATTAGTTGTTAATTGTTAATTATTTATTAATAAACTATTTATTTATTTATTTTAATTAGTAATTAATCCAGAGGAAGGCAAACAGAAAAAAACCCAAGTTAAACTTTGCCAATCGTCTCAAAGAAAAAAAAAAAATTCCTTCCTGACCCCAGATACTGGCCGATTGGATTTCTCCCTGGATCAATACACTCTCTCTAATTATCCAGGATAACCCTGAATTCCCTTCTAAATTAGAAATAAATCCAGTCCCCTTTTAAAGTTATCTATTGAATCCGCTGTCACCACCTTCCTTGGTAGAGAATTCAACAGATTAACCACCCTTACTGTGAAGAACTCTTTTCTTTCTTTAAGGTGGAATGTTTTACTTCTACCCTCAAGGGGTGTCCTCTTGTCAGTTGAAAACCTCTTGGTACAAAAAGCTCCCTTGAAAATTCTTCATACTGACCCTGGATGTATTTATATAATGTAGTCATATCTCCTCTTAGACGCCTTTTTTCTATAGAAAATAAGCTTATTTGGTTAGTCTTTCTTCATAACTTATCCCCTTTATTCCCCTAATTAATTTTGTTGCCCTCCTGATGATCAAAGTAGAGATGGAGAAAAGGAGGGGACCTATAATTTAATATTGGGTTACGAGGAGGGTACGAGGGCGAGGAGAAGAGCAAGAGCCAGAGAAGGAGTCACAAAATTTTCGATTTTCTAGATACGATGTGACCTAAAAAAGAGCAGTGTCACGGATGCCAAGAGAATGGAGAATTTGCATAAGAAAAGGATGGTCAACTGTGTCAAAGGTAGCAGAGAGATCCAGGAGAATTAGAATTGAGAAATGACTCTTTTACTTGGCGTAGAGCAACTCATTAGTGACTAGTTTTCTGTCTCTGTGTTGGTGCGTTGGGGCTCGAAGCCAGATTGCAAGGGTCAAGAAGGGAGTTGGAGGAAATATATTGTTAAGGACTATCATAAACAATATGCTCAAGAAGTTTAAAAACCAGGGGAAGTTGTGAGATAGGACAGTAGTTAGATGCAGTAGTTGGATCCGATGAGGCTTTCTTCAAGAATGAGTATAATTATGGCATGTTTTAAAGATAATGGAAACCATGAATTCAGGTAAGATTTGTGTTCAGCTCTGTTGGAAGTCTAACATTTTGATTAGCTTTGACAATAAAATGATACTAAAGAGTTTGCCCCAGTAGGTTGACTCACAAACCCAAGCTACAGGCACTCTGGCAGTCCAATATGAATCCACTTTGACACAAGCAGAGACAGATACATTGAAGATTTTCTTGAAAAATGATTTATGGCTTATATAGCTGCCAATGATGCTATTTTTTTAACCCAAGCGTGATTTTCCAAACTTCAGTGATCGTTTAACATTATTCCTCTGTTTGGAATAGACATCCCCCATTTAATTTTACTTTTTTAATAGTTAAAACTGATTGTGATGCTTCAGATACATAATCTGATGCTAATAGGTGCATTTGTCAGTATTTAAAGAGATTCCAACACCTGCCATTGTGTGCAGAGAGTCTTCTATAAACGCTGTATTGATTTTTTTGAGAGTGTTTAACAAGAATCAATCAAAATGAATCAATAGGTCTATTTGTCCAAATCATGGCTGGGTCACTGACTACATTACTACAAAGAAACCGGCTGGAAAAAATTTGCTGATGGGAAAAAATAGCACTCAGCAAGTAGAGATCAGTAATTAAATTGCACAGAATTAGTACGACAGAAAGTAGAATAGGAATCACCAATTCAGTTCTAAAGGGCCACTAATTTTAACTGGATTTATGTACATGTCTTTTGAAGATGAACAGATTTGTTAAGGAATATTTAGGTGTTCCTTTAATCTTACGAGATCTCTGATTATCTTAAGTAAAATATCAGGACATGAGTCACTTTTAGTATAATCTGATTTTCTTCCTATATGTGACTTATTGAGGTTTAAAGGTAAAACTTCGATATTCCCCTCTGTATTAAAATTATATAATGGTAAAAAACTTCACATATCTATCTATCTATCTATCTATCTATCTATCTATCTATCTATCTATCTATCTATCTATCTCTGAATGTATATACATTGAATAATTAATATTGATGTTAATCTATGAACTTTACTTTAAAGTGTTAAATTATGTATTTTGTCATAAGGAAAATATATAACACTAGCCATGTGCCCGTCAAAAATGATGGGAATAAAATGTTAACCCTGGCAATGCTGTTTGCAACCCAATGTGAGCACCTTCAGCGCTCCTCCTCTCCCTCGTGTCTCCTTTCCTCCCTCCTCTCCCTCCCTTGTGTACCTGTTCCTTTCCCCCTCCTCTCACTCCCTTGTGTCTCCTTTCCCCTCCTCTCCCTCCCTTGTGTCTCATTTTCCTCCTCCTCTTCATCACTTGTGTCTCCTTCCCCCCTCCTCTCCCTCCCTTGTGTCTACTTTTCCCCTCCTCTCACTCCCTTATGTACCTGTTCCTTTCCCCCTCCTCTCCCTCCCTTGTGTCTCCTTCCCTCCTCCTCTCCTTCCCTTGTGTACCCTTTTCCTTTCCCCCTCCTCTCCCTCCCTTGAGTCTCCTTTCCCCCTCCTCTCCCTCCCTTGTGTCTCCTTTCCTGCCTCCTCTCACTCCCTTGTGTCTTCTTCCCCCTTCCTCTCCCTCCCTTGTGTCTTCTTTCCCCCTCCTCTCCCTTCCTTGTGTCTTCTTCCCCCTTCCTCTTCCTCTCCTGTACCTCCTTTTCCCCTCTCCCTTTCCCCCTCTCCCTCCCCTATGTCTCCTTTCCCCCATCTCCCTCCCCTGTCTCTCCTTTCCCCCTTCTCTCCCTCTCCTGTTCCTCCTTTCCCCCTCTCCCTTTCCCCCCTCGTGTCTCCTTTCCCATTCTCCCTCCCCTGTGTCTCCTTCTCCCTCTCCCGCCCTTGTGTCTCTGTTCCCACCTCCTCTCCCACCCTTGTCTCCTTTCCCCCTTCTCTCCCTCCCTTGTCCCCTTGACTCCTTTCCCCCTTGTCTCCTTTCCCCCCTCCTCTCCCTCACTTGTGTCTTCTTTGGCCCTCCTCTCCCACCCTTGTGTCTCCTTTACGTCTCCATCCCTTGTGACTCATTTCCCCCATCCTCTCCCTCCCCTGTGTCTCGGACCTGGATGCAACCCTGCCAGCAGCGCCGCACTCACCGTCTTCTCCTCCTCTGCAGCTCCCGTCGTTCGGCCGGAACGACTTTCTAGATCAAGCCGCGCATTGCTCAGGCACTTCCAGCATGCGTGATGCGCGACTTGATCCAGAAAATAGTTTGGGAGCCGCAGAGGAGAAGATGGTGAGTACGGGCCGCAAACTACTGGCAGGGTTTGTAACCAGGTACGGCCACGGCGGGGGTGATGCGAGGCAAGTTCCGGGCACTGGGGGAGGCAGAGGGGGAGATGAGAGAGAGGCAGAGGGGGAGATGAGAGAGAGAGAGGCAGAGGGGGAGATGAGAGAGGCAGAGGGGGAGATGAGAGAGAGAGAGAGGCAGAGGGGGAGATGAGAGAGAGAGAGAAAGGCAGAGGGGGAGATGAGAGAGAGAGAAAGGCAGAGGGGGAGATGAGAGAGAGTGAGGCAGAGGGGGAGATGAGAGAGAGAGAAAGGCAGAGGGGGAGATGAGAGAGAGAGAGGCAGAGGGGAGATGAGAGAGAGAGAGGCAGAGGGGAGATGAGAGAGAGGCAGAGGGGAGATGAGAGAGAGATAGAGGCAGAGGTGAGATGGGTGAGGCAGAGGGGAGATGAGAGAGAGAGAGGCAGAGGGGAGATGAGAGAGAGAGAGGCAGAGGGGAGATGAGAGGGGCAGAGGGGAGTATAAGTCCTCCGTTGCTGGCAATGAACGCCTGCGTTGCTCATCACGAGGCCTGCAATAAAGGTCTTTTGCGCTCATTGCAGTCTAAGTACTACGGGACTCGCAGTCGCATGGCTCAACTGCTTGCCTCGCTTCGCGGCTCCCAGTCAACTGACCGCAAAGCGTGACCAACACCGCAATCGCTTCCAACATTCGTAGATCCACAACTATTATTGTGATGCTCAAATATATTATTAACGTAGATTTTAAAGGGAATTAGGCTAATGTCCGAATGTATCTTTCTTCATAGCTACATTATATGGTTTGTGTATTTAGAAATTCTCCTTTTGTAATGTACTGGAACACAATATCTACACATGCATTTCTTTTTTTTTTCTTTTATATTTTTTTCTTTTCAAATTTTCTACAATACAAAATGACGAACATTAAAGGACATCAACAATACAAAATATACATTTTTACATTTCTGCTTGTATATTGTTTAAAGTTTACAGTCTTTAATACATGCTTTTTTTTTATTTTTTATCAGTGAGCGAATTATTTAAAAACCCAAAACTTGGGTTTTAGGCATAGTAGTAAACGAGAGAGAGACATAACTTAAAGAGGTGAGGAGAGAGAGCCCAGACTGTCTGAACCCATGCACTCGTATTTATAAGACCTTAATCCCAGAGGGACCATTTGCTAGTAATCTTCTTGTGTCTCTTAGGTTCCGACCACAAATGGTCTAATTCTATTTGTTTATTTCTATCTATGAAGATTTTAATTTCTGACCAAGCTGGAACTTTAGAGTTATTCCATTTTAAAGTAACAACATACTTGGCTGTTGCTAATACATTAATAATAATGCCAATTGTCTTATTCTCAATAGATTCTAGTTCTGGTACCAATTGTAATTTATATTTTGTAGCTAAGGATAAATGTTGGATGCATTCTTCCCACAGTTTTTTAGACAACTCTACCACATATGTTCAAGGCTCCCTTTTTCTTTACATCCTCTCCAGAATTCACCAGAATTTTGGAGGGGGGCTACTCTTGACAGTTTTTTAGAGGATATGTGCCATCTATGCATCAGTTTAAAATATGTTTCTCTTAAAGGGACATATATTATATTTGTGTTCATCTTTCAAAAGCTTTGAACCAAACCTAGTCCAAGTACTTTTTCCCATATTACGATCTTATTTGTCATATTATTATGTTTATAGTGTTTTAAGATTTTGATACACTTAGTTATCGACTTTTTACTTTCCTCGTCGAGAATCAAGTTATCAAAATGCGATGTGGGTTTATCAATAGTTTCAGAAATTTTTTATGTAAGATGTTCTTGAAGGTTTTGAGCGTGAATTCTTGATATTAGTCGCAAATAACCCTAAGGTCCCAATGGTCCCAAACTAATTTATTTGTTGACATTATTGTATATAATACTTTTAAGGGTGTGTTCGGCAAGGGAAAAGTCACGAGATTCAGTTGAGAGTTTATTCTGTACCATTGTGTACAGAATTGTCTACACATGCATTTCAAAGAGCGTGTTTTAAGTATCATTAAAGTTGCTTTAGCATGAAACAAGTTTTAAATAAAAACTATGTAAATTTCCTTGAAGCAAACAGGAAATGCATAGAGCTTATTTTAGTATGTAGGTTCCATGCAGTTATGGTTTATATACCATTAATGCTCACTGGCTGACAGGGGCAAGCCTCCACAGAGCAGTTGAATATTTTAAAATAGAAAACATGCTGACACATTTACACCTAATATCCTCTTACATATACAATGAAGTAAAACAAAATATTCCATATACCTTTAAATTGTAGAAAAATAATCAAGGGCTTTCTATGAGCGTAATAATTACAAAATATTTAACCATTCTTTCATTATAAACATCACTATAGTGGGTGGTCATCTGTTCCTAGTCCAGAGAACCCCGCCTCACTATTAATGCAAAGATTGGAGGATTCTACATTTAACATTAGTCTAATCACTTTGCGTAAGCTCCTGTCCACAACAAATGAATGATCCATCATCTGGGTTGTGGCCGACTGTGACGTTTCCACTGCAGTGTTTATTAAACATTTTTGCAAGATTGTTTCATGTCAGTTTAATACTATTTTGTTGATATAACTTTGAGGATACCAATATTATCATGGAATGTATTGCAACATTATATCAGCCCTTTAGCAAAGCAGATGATTTTATGGCGGATCAAAATGTACAAAGACATTGTTCACTCAGTACTCTCCTGTATAAAAAATACTGATATTAAGATATCCAGCTTCTGGCAACATGCTGCTTTATTAAGTCCGTAGCGGCATTGGCAAGCCCGCAAGGGCTGCGGACTTGAAATGTGGCTGCGTTACATAGCTATTAAATTTGAACATGCCGCAAGTTACGGGCTTAAGACGCAAACCCGTAAACCATTTTTCGAACGTTGGATGATCGGCCGTGAACATGATCAATTAGTCAAACCCATAGTTACAGGTTTAGATGGAGCCAATGGCAACCGAGATTGTCATCATTGCATCACTGAAAAACGGATGTTGGATTTCAAAGTCTTATGGGCTTCAATTATGAGTTGAGATTGGACCCACATTCCAGAAATAATGCAATATTGATAAAGCTGTAAATATGATATTCTAGTCCATGCGAGTTCCTTTAAATGTATTAGCATATTGCCAGGATCGATATAACATACAATTTAAACATTAAATAAATTATTTTATATTGCTGATTTCCAAGCTTCAGAATGTTGTGCCATTTATTTTAATACCTAACATCACTTTCCTTTTTAATATAAGTACAGTAGTGTGTGTATATTTGCATCTAAAGTGCTACGGATTGGACTTTACCTCTAGCAGGTCCTCTCTAGTACCCGTTGGCTTCTTGGCTCCATTTGCGGGATACGGCTTGAATGCCAGTGCATTCATTGCAATTTAATAGCTTGATTGGAACGTAACAGTTACAGGCTTGGCAAATCAAAGGACTTGCGGGCGCTTAGTTCAAATTTCCATGTCCTGTAGCCTTTTCTCGCCCTTACCCCGCAAGTCGTTGACAGGTTGCTTTACGGGTCTAATTTAATAGCAGTAAGTCTTGCGGGCTACGTTACAGGCTACGGTTTTGAACCTTGAGCTAATTTAATATGGCTGATGGAATGCCCATACTTTACAAGTAAGTATAACATCATCACTTAAGGTTCATCAATTTCTTCTTGAATTTTTTCTTTCTTTCTCCACCCTTTCCCATTGTCATTTTACCAATTTTCGCTATGTCTACATCAAGGGGATTAAACATATTGTGCAGCCCATAAGAAAATATTTATAGACAGTGTCGCGACCTGCTACTTCAATTGGACTTGGTAAGAACCTGGTTCAAGCCTATCCAGCAGAATTGCATGGTCCTTGTACATCTCTGATAGCAGAAGATGGCCAAAACACAGGATCCATGCCCAGGAGCTTGCTTCCACAGACCAGGATCTCAGAAACACCAATCCCTTAGAATTAGTATTAATTCACAGACTGACACTTACACCTTGTTTATGTAAGTACAGACACAACTGCCATACCTTTATTAATTGTCACATTTTATACAATTTTCTGACACACAGGCTGGCCATTCACAGTAAGCCTCATCCCTTAAAAATAGGCTACCCCCATGCTTACTGGGAAACCATGTACATCTCATGAGCTCATAATTTTAATCTCATCCTGGTGATTATATTTAGGTGGGGCTGAGTGAGTTATCACCAGATAACAACACTGTAACATAATAGGCTGTCACTGATTACTGGGAAACCCTGTACATCTGATGAGCTCAGGCTCTTAATCTCATCCTGGTGATTTTATTAACGATAACCATTTGCTGTAATATTGAAGTGTGTGTACAAAGATTATCTATGAGAATACGGTTTTGGGCATTTGGCCAATGCAATAGCCTGCAGAATATCTAATATGTTTTTTACAACAATTCCTATAACATGAAACATAATAACTAAACCAACATACATACAGTATAACAGTGAAATCATATTTTAATCATACGCACTAAGAAATACATAACTATAATAATAAAAGCAGGGTAACTCTGGCCAGTCAGGCCCAGGCCATAGTGTAAAACAGTTCAGTCAGGCCCTGGGCATGACAGACAGGAAATACAAGTATCACATATAATAGTTGTCAAACTGCGAATCGTTGTCACGCAAAGCAAAAGCATTTGCGGAAGTTGGAGGCTCCAACATCGGCAGCAATGAACCGAAGGCTCATTGCAGGCCGCAAATGCGGACCCTCACAAAGTGAGGGGCCGCATTTGCGGAGTTGGAGGCTCTATGGCGCCTCACTCGCGGTTACAAACAGCCACAGAAACGGACTTTGAAAAAAAATTATATAACACGCAATGACTAAATACGGACTTACACAAAAAATACGAGTAACGGGACTTAGAAAAAAAAAATTACGAACTCGCAAAAATAGCCGAACCGCGCACAGCGAAAAACATTAAAAAAGCACAAAATACACACACAAATAGAAAAAAAAACATCACACACAGCAATAGGGGACAGCCAGGAGTCAGGCTGCATGCAAATTACAGAGTTTAGACACTCGAAAATCCCCTAAGCGCCAAAAGAAATG
The DNA here is from genome assembly GCA_027410445.1 of Discoglossus pictus. Lineage (NCBI taxonomy): Eukaryota > Metazoa > Chordata > Amphibia > Anura > Alytidae > Discoglossus > Discoglossus pictus. The sequence continues at coordinate 149,540,709 of CM050169.1, forward strand.
GCAGCTGAAACAAACGAAAACAAGGCTACACGACCCTAAACCCGCAAAACACCGCAAGGCACATACGACTTTTACACAAACCCATACAAGGTAATAAAATACACTATTAGCAAGGACGCAAAATCACCCACACCCGCGTACCACATACACAATCGCCGCCATTTTACAACACTAACTTACAGAATGCGGAACTACACAGCTACACAAACGGTTTCCCCTCGCGCACGCAGCCTCTGTACACTACACACTGCACACATTGCTGACACTTACACCTCAGCTCAACAACAATGCAAATCTATATTGTATGCTGCAGGACCAAACAAAACAGATTGTTAGTTCTTCAGCACATTGCTTGCTGCATATATTAATTACAAATAGGTAAAGTATGTGAATTTATGATATCATGAATTAATTAATTATAATGAAAAAATACATATACAGAAAAAAAAAACACAGTATCGCAATAAATGGCAAAGGCCATCACCGCGTGCCTCACAAGGAGCGCCAACGGTGCTCATAGGACACGAAGTACACCAGGGGAGAGGCTTGCAATAAGCCCCAAAAGGAGATCAGCGCAGACCTTACAATGAGCGCAAAAGCGCCTCTGATAACAAAAAGTACACCAACCGAGAGCAACGCGATGAGCGCCAAAGGCGCTCAGTGCAAGGCTCGCAATGAGCGCTGAAGGATCTCAGTCTATCAAAACACTTACTGTCTGTGGCAAACAGCATTAACTGCCTTACAATTTTATTGCCCCTTCATTTTCGATGGGCAAGTCGCTAGTAAGTTATATTACAAAAAAGGATTCAATCTATCCAAAACAAATACTAAAAATAACATGTGGTTATCATATTATATGTCATATATTTATATATCACCATTATATTGTACGTTTTTGATCAGACAAGAAAAGATAACTTGTGTTAATTCAGTTGGTATTATCTTAAGAATAATATGCAAAGTTTTCAATGTATATTTGTAAATATTACTATTCAAGGTCATATATTTAAAATATACTATGTTTAAGAAATACACTAGAATAAAAAAATTTTTTTAATACAGCATTAAATAAATTACCCTTTATATGCATTTAAGCTCAACTTCCTTAAGTGGGAGGAGACTTTGATTTAACAGGAAGTTGCTTTCTACACAATGGGAATGTGGCAACTATGAGCGCCAGAGTTTCAGGGGCAATCATGCAAAGCTCATTAGCTTACAATAACACACCATCCTGAGACAGTAACCGGTATATTCAACTATCCAAGTGAAATAAGTTACCTAACACTTGTGTACGAAAAACAAGATTAAGCTTTCAGAGTTAGACAGTTGACTAGCATCCTGGAAAATATATCTAGAAGAAAAGGTAGAAATGACAAAGCTAAGGAATAAAATGGATTTAACAAGGAGTTGGTTAATGTCATCATGGAATTGGCATTGGAAACCAACTTAACTCATTTGCATGACAAGAGTAAGGAGTTATGGTAATAACTTAAAGGGACATGGACACAACTTTTTTTCATAGATTTAAAAGCTCATGCTTTAAACACTGCAACATTTGCTTTTAGCATGGAAAAATATTAAGCAAAACCTGTTTAAACTTAATTGAAACTATCAGGAAATAAAGAGAGCATACTTTAGTTTGCAGGTCTCATTGGCTGGCAGAGGACAAGCCCCAATGAGCAGTTATGTTTATGAATAAATCTGTGTGCTCTGAGACCTTTATTTCATAAAGAAAATAGACTGTGTCACATTATGAAACACCCTATATCTGATGCCACATGTCCCTTTAAGATGATATAGAAGGGTATACATGTAGGGAGAGAGGTAGATATATAGATACTAATTGATGCACAACTTTTTCAATGCTGCCCGTCTATTTCTGAAGGCCTAGAAGCCACGAAACAGGAATAAGATGCACATGTGCATAATCCGTATTGAGGAACAGGTTCAGACGAAGCCTGATAGGGACACTGAAGTATCATATTTATAGTATGTTATTTTGAATAACTTGACAAGGTACAAAATGTTTTTACACAGTCTAAAATAAATAATTACAGTCTTTAAGTGTTAAATTTTTTTGCTTTAATGATGATGGAGATTTTGCATTTTTCCTTAATGGATTATAAAGGAGTGTGAGAAACCATGGATTCAGATGCAATCTGTTTACACTTCTGTTGAAACCTTTCTCTCCAAATAACACTCTTGGAACTCTGGATTCAATTCGAAGCCGGCATCTCACGGTATACAGGCCGTAAGTTAGGAGCCGAAAGCCGACACCGTAAACCATGCACTCCTATGTAGCATTTCAGGGCAGGAACATGATTAATTAAGCAAAGCCCTTACTACCCATTTAATAACAGCCAATAGAAAAAGAGACCGTCATCATTACGGCAGTAAAACATGGAGGTTACATGTCAATCAATTATCGTTTAGGGGTCCGATAAGCGGTTGAACATGCAACACTGCAAAACACAAAATAATAAATATGAATGCCAATACTGTTCTAGTCCATATGGGTGGCCTGCTATGCATTAACTCATTAATTCCCGAGCTCAATATAACCCTGAAATTAAACACAAAATAAAATTATTTTTATTGCCGATTTTCGACCTTGAGACTGCAATTAATTATGTCTTTCATCACTTTCCCCATCATTTACAGTGCAGTATTGAGTTTTTGTTTGCTTTTACAGTGCTATGGATATGTCTATAACCCCTTTGCGGGTGCTCTCTAGTACTAGTAGGTTTTTCTTCTACATTTTCCATTTATGGGTGTGAAAACATTTGCGGGCTTGAGGTATTTTTGCAATTGAATAGCGATTTGCAATTTTAGCGATCAGACGTGCATGATCAAAGGCTTCGGGAGGCTGTAAGTTCCAGGTTTAACAACGGCAAAGTTTTTGAACCCTTAACAGCATTTTTTAGCTAGCAAACCCCCCCCAATTAAATAACAAATTAGCTTACGGGCTCCATTACGGGCTCCAGTAACTTACAATTTCTCAATTGAATCAGGCTCTATCTGTCTAAGGTGGAATCCCCAATGATTTTCTCTAAAAATGCTTTTATGTCCTTTTTTTTGAATAGCTGCCAATTATGTAATTTTGTTACATATGTCATGAGCACGTGAAGATGTTGCCAACCTACTACAAACTACTTTAAGGAGTATAAAAAGCAGGTGCAATAAAAATGCTCTATTGAGATTTGCACCCCAGTGGCAAGCTAAAGTTGTGTAGCATGTTTCCTGTGCAAAGATACCTCAACATATTGGAACATTGTAGATAAAAACATATCTTTCAATGTTTGAGGGTCAAAATCAGATTACAAATAAATTTCTACAGTTCCGTATGTTGACCACTAAGGGCCCCATTACAATCTTTTACGCAGGCACTTAAAGTGCAAGTTGCACTGTGAGTTAGTTACCAATCTATCTCAATCACTCAAATTTTCAGCACTGTGAAAATCCATTGCAAAATAGGCTGAAAGGACCTGTGTTATCAAGTAACAGTCTGCGGTTCCATTGATTTTGTCATCATGGGCAGCCTGCAGCTGGTTGACACTGATTGTGGCTAAATGTGGGACGGTAATCCATGCTGGAAATGAACCTCAACAGGCAAATTACTATATAGCACAGGCCATGTATAGGATTATGTTAGGGAGCATGTGAGGGACAGGGTTTTGTAGGCACAGGGACATATAGGGCCAAATGCTGACAAAGGGGATCACATTGATGTGGATGTAGCTGTTGAGGAAGGCCAGCAAGAACACAAGAAAGCTGTGAAGAGGCGGAAGGAGGAGCCCCAGGAAATTTACCTCCATCAACAGGAATCCAGTGTACACCTGTCCTATTACATACCCACCATTGCTGTTATGCATGTGAGAATATTAATACATATAATACAAATGTTAAATCCTATCTATTGTTTGTGTATGAATTAATTATGAACATTACATGTGATTTTTTAAAAGCACTTTCAGTGGAATGGTGAACTTGAACAGTGTTATAAAGTAAAGTTATAGTTGTATTACCTCCACATATATGTATTACTGTTGTTCATACATAATGTATAAATCTGCACTAACAATGTATAAAATACTTCATGAACACACTTTGGTCACATTAATTCTGGCTGTATCTTAACAGCCATACCTGTATCATTATTATGGCCTGTACTGTTCATATGTACATGTTTTTGAGCGTAAATAAAGATAAATATTTGATTATGAGGTCACTGTTCAGGTGTTGTGTGTATCAATATGTGATATGATGTTAAGTTATGATGATTTTAACATCATATTAAACATAGAAAGTGTAATAATTTGGTCATAAAAACATGATTTGTTAATTAAGGAAACATTATTAACAAGGAAACATAAAATTACAGTAATCAAATGCATGAAGACATAGACGGGTCCAAAAATATTTTACCTTCATCCATATTTGATATTTAAATATGATTATGCTGTTATCCATATATTATTAATCTTGTCATGCAGATGACTTCTGAATATATGATATATACACATCCACTATACCTTAACACAGGTATACTGAAATATTAAATGCATACACATATCAGACCATTAACTAATTCTAAATATGTTTATGTTAGAAATCAGTAGCCAATGGAAACATATGGACATGGATTAGGATATAATTAGAATAAAAATGTATTATATAGACAGAGCACCGTTTTAAATGTAGAATACCATGCATTAATATCAGGTGTGATGCAGTTGAAATCCAAGAGGATAGGAGGCTGTTTAAAATGTGATAATTTGATGGCTTAAAGGTAATAGTGTATAATAACAATAATAATAATGCATAGCATCTACTAGAGTCACATGTGGTCCTTACACCACAATAATGATAACTAGATGAATATAAATCTCATCATTCATAACTTCATATAATATAGTAACCAGTAATGTGCATAGAACTCACATTTTGTCTTCACCTGCTCACTAAAGCAGATACAATCATGTAATACAAATTAAGTACACACATATAGTGTGATTTAAAAATATTGGAAATAGTATGACAGAGCTCTGAAATGATCAGTGTATGGTAATATTCTAAAAAAAACACATGAGGAGGAGAAAAATCTAGCAAGATCTGTATGTACAGTACAGTGCTTTATATTGTTACCGCAACAATAAACCAACTTAATTAATGTTCATCTACAAGTAGTACAAACCATACTGTATCTGTCATGAGATATTTAGCAATGATGTGTGATCGCATAGGAAATGCTTAGCTATGAAAGCAATAAGAAGGCCAGGAGTATTATTACTATCTCTATATGATATTGTTTAGCCACATTGATATCACATGTTAAAAGTATACAGGTGTTATCATATGATAATTGTTTGTTATGATATCATGACATCTAAACACATAGCCACTATTATTGCTGACAAATAAAGGCCATCAGCTAAAGCCTAGCTGATCTCATGTTGTTAAGAAGGATGACATGCTTAGCATGTATAACTGCTCGGTTTGATTAACATAGTATTGTAGGACTATGCCATTCCAATGCCATATGTGTATTGGTACATATTAAACGTAGCCACAATCATGGTGCTTAATACATGACATATGTGTTTATTTATGGAGTGTGAGATCATTCTGCTGGGGATATCATTAATAGAACAGCTATATGAAAGCCACTGGATATAGTGTACTTACATTATTTGGTAGCACTGCTTGCAGATGAAAAAACTGCCCAAATAGATGTGAAATTTGCCTAAAAAAAAAAATAGGTTTTTCAATAAAAAAATTGACATCCTAAATAGGGACCACGTCATCTCTTCTCAATTACATTCCTCAGAGACCAACAATTGGTAAAATGTTAACCATAAACAAATGTGTCCACAGATGGGCTTAAGATGGACTATGTGATGTGATATATAGTAAACATGTGGCTAGCCACATAGGTCATGTTCATCGGGGGACAGGCATGGGTAAGTTAACATTTTGACCAATAGATTTTCGCTGAGTGTTGTATTTGAGAAGGATTAAAAGAGATGCAGCCCCTATATCCTTTTCTCTGACCACAAGTCCCCCTTTGTCTCTAGACCCTCTCCTATGTGGGGGTCTCAGTGGAGATGCAAGTTGAGGCATAGCTGATGGAGGTGAAGGCATCAAAGCAGATGGGACTGGTCAGACTGTTGGTGACTCAAGGACTGCTCTGTTGTTGCAGAGCCCATTGTTACAGATACATGTTAAGCCATGTAAGATTGCTCTGGTTGTTCACAGCTTTCAACGGCCTGGCCAGGAAGTTCTCCACTTGCAAATTGTGCTTCCTCATCTCCCTAAACATGCGTCATTTTGTGCATGCCACATTTATTTGATGAGAAAACATGCCTGTGAAGAGGCTAATCTTCATCACCTCCTGTTGCCACTGAAGGTAGTACAGTTCACCTATGCTGTCCTCCAAAAATGACCTTGGGGGTGAGGGACTTTGGACTGCCGGTAAAGGGCTGCAGAGGTGGTTGTGATGGTGGTGACATGGTGGGTAGGTGCTGAGCTGGGGGTTGGTATGGTGGGGAATCGCTGGGGTGATGGCCATGATGGTCGTGGACAGTAGAGTGGAGGTGGCATCCATTGTGCTGGAGGAGGAGTTGGTGGTGGAGAAGCAGTCTGGGGCGATAGAGGTCTGATCAGTAGGAAGTCCCAAGTGGTGATACTTTCTGAAAGAAGAAGGGGCCAGTAAGATCAAACTCCACACAGGTGGCTGTGTGCTCTGCTGGTTCCCCCGCATGAACACATATAGCTGCCATCCTCCTCCTCATTTTCTGGGTCCTCCTCTGGTGGTTGGTCCTGCTGCTGTTCCTGATGTCTGATGACCTTTGCCCTGAAATGAGGTATCAATAGTGTATCAGAAAACAACACTGGATGATCATATGATCTCTGTGTGTTACTATATAACTGATTTCATGATGTGTTGATCCTGGATGGTTTAATTCATTGCCACTGTTAGGAGTATGTATTGGCCAGGAGTTATCAGTGATTTATTGATGTGTTTAATGAGCTCTGTTTCTTCTGGCTCATATCAAACCGATATCCCCTACTGCGGTCTACCCTCTGCACCTCATGAAAAAACAAACTTTGTTGTACTTGCTGTGCTGTGTCTCAATTTTTTTTTCTACTCACAGATTCAAAAAACCTCAGTACATATGACTTCTTGTATGATCAACAAAAAACAAAGTGTGTAATTTAATTATGATCTTTATTATAATAGTGAATTAAAAACATGTGAATAAAAAGGCAAAATAAAAACAATATGCTTGTGTTTTTGGCCTTAGTAGAAGTATGCAAAAGAATAAGTAAAATATTTGTATGATTGAATCAGGTCATCTCTATTAGTTTTCACTTAAATTTTCCAAGGCCATGTAGAGTAGGGAGCAGTATAACAAAATGTGAAATATTGTTTGTGTATAGTATACCCTTAACTGTGCATACACAAAGGCTGGCTATAATTGAAATACAAAGACTCAAAATGATGTTTCTTGTTTGCTACCTTGAAGATACCATTTTTTTTATCTACCATTTCACATTCCACGCATTGTTTGTGCCTTCATATAAAACACATGATTGCAAAGGCATTGGTTACTTTTTATTATTTTTAATTAGGAGAGACAATCCCACATATAATTCTGTTTTTATTTGTTTATTCATATTCAATTGCAATTTCTCCTTTCCTGATACTTCACCTGTTGCTTATTGTATACACGTTCATATTAGGCGACTTTCAGGATTACAAAGCACTGGTTGCTATTTGTTACTTTGGTTAAGTGAGAAATCCCACTTTCCGTTTAGTTTTATATGTTTGTTTAGATATCAAACCAATATCCCCTGCTGGGGTCTGCCCTCTGCAGCTCACGAAGATTAGTCAGCGATTTTGAGTTCCATAGTACGTAAAGGAGCCCGCAAAAGTCACGGCTATTAAATTGGCCTCTTTTAGCTAATGATCTGCTGATTACAGGCGAAAAAATCCTATGGGCCATAAAAATCTGAACTCCGTCCAGTAATGCTTTGATCGGTCAAGCCCGTAAATGTTACTATCGCAAGTCGCTATTAATTTGTAATAACCCACAAAGACGCACTGTCGTTCAAACCCGTAAACGGCAAATGGAGCCAAAAAACCTAGGGATACTAGAGAGGACCCGCAAGGGGGTTAAACTCCTGTCCGTAGCACTGTAAAAGCAAATATAAACACAAAACTGTATTTTTAATCAAAGGGATTGATGTAAGGAATTAATATTAATAGCACAATATTCTCAAGGCTGCAAATTGGCAATAAAAAATTGTTTATTTTATGTTTAATTTACGTGCTATATCGATCCCGGCAATCAATGTGTTTATACATATAATGGGCATGGGCTAGAATATTATGTTTATTGATTTTTTCATATTGCATTATTTCTGGAGTGCAGGGTCCGATCGCAACTCATACTTCAAACCCGTAAGTGATTGAAATCTAACCTCCTTTTCTTTAGTGACGTAATGATGACGACCTCTTTTACTATTGGCTCCATCTAAACCCGTAACAACGGGTTTGACTGATTGATCATGTTCACGGCTGCAAATGGAACGTGCGGAAGCATAGTTTATGGATTTGGATGTTGGCCACATATGTTGTGGGCTTGTCTAATTTAAACGCTCTGTAACTGACAATTTTCAAGCCCGCAGGCTTTGCGGCTGTACCAGGGCCGCCGCGGCGTTGAATTTAATAGGGCTCTCAGACTCTGTTGTACTTGCTGTGCTGTGTCTCATACTAAGAAATCAATGGCCATTACTCAGCAATATTTAGCAACATGCTGCTGAGAAGTGGATCCTGATAGGCTAGTACACTACACTGCACATCCAGCCCTACAGAGTCTCTGCATACTCAGCAGTGGGCACAGTGGGTACTTAGACACACAGGTATATTATATATATATAGTTTTATCCAGGAAAATCGGAGCAACTTGATTTGGAAAAAGCGCTTGGCTGGAACCCCAAGATCCCACCATTTAATTTTTGTAATATTCCTTTAATTGAAGGGTAGTATTACATTGGATGTGTGTTATCTATATGTGTAGTGTACATGTAATGGGTGTTCTAATAAAGAATAATTGCATTTAATAGGCCAAAAATGTAATGTATTCTTTATAATAACATTTTGTTCATAATCAAATTTACTTCTTCAAAAAGAGTACCCTGTAAATATGGTATCAAATGTCTATTTAAATTATCACTATGTTCTCTTCTTTATATATGGTCTTTTGAATAGTTAGACAAGATGTTAGGAAAAATGTTTTTAGAAGGTCAAAAATAAATTATAAACACAACTTTTTAATATATTACTTTTACTGTGTAATTCTATTTAGTCTTTAGAGCTGATTCTTACTGCTACTACCTTAAGCATAATTGCTTATAAAAAAAAAAATAAGAATTTCCTGCTGGGGAGGCCTCTTCAGACATTATCCAAATCACAAAACAGATTACTTTTATTTATTACGCTCGCAACTAAAAGCCTTATCGCAAAACAATGGAAATCAGAAGGGCTAGACTTTTCCGCTGTGAAGTCCAAAATTAATTACATTGCAATAAATGAGCGTATGAAGCACTCCCTGGCAGATACAATGGCCAAATATATTGAGACATGGGGCCCATGGGTGGAATACACAGGCGTTGCATTGGTACACTGATCAGTTAGGCCGGAGGAATGGAAGGAGATATGAAGACTGGACTCCGGCAGCCGGGGGGGAGAATACTCTGAGACGCGGAGGAGGATGGAGAAAATAGGAGGTTAGTAGTTAGTATAAAAATCAATATATAAGATGGACGAAATTAGAAAGAAAATAATTAGGATTATGATTCTTCACACAACTAGCTATGGTATATAAGTTAGAGAGCTATAAGGTAAAATAGGAGGAAAATAGCAGAAAAGGGTGATGGCGGATGGAAGATAGGCAGTATTTATCTTGCTACTTTGCTAATACATTGATGTAATAGATTGAGTGAAAAATACCACAAAATGCATGTAACCATGGTTTTATGAAACTTGAAGTATGCCTATGTATGTATTTTGTTATCCGCCTTGAATAAAGACGAATAAAAAAAAATAAAAAATAAGAATTTAAAGGCTATATTTTTTACATTCTTTTTTCAGATTTAATTCTTCAAAAGCGAATATTCTAAATACATCACTACAGTGGTACTTTAAGCATTAGAAAACAAAACACTGAAAACATTTAAGATGGTAATAGTACAATGTTTAAACCAATTGAGTTTGTTCTTATTTTATATTTAGTACATAAGAATGCAATACCAGAATGTGATGTGTTACACTTCCTTGCTGGAAAAAAACTATAGCAGTGATCCATAACACATCATTAGCTATTGAATACTAGATCCTCATTTTGGCCCTTCTATCCTATTATGTCAGCCATTCTGTGTGTCTGTTTAACATGTCCTCCTACCTGCTAAATGAATCTAACGTGCAAATAAATATATTCCCAGGCATTCGCTTACACACACAGGATAAAGCAGTAATTTGAATTGGAACGGGGAGCTCTATCAGTGAGAAATTGCAGGTTCGATCTTTCAGTCTAGTCAGACGGCAGGCTGGATAATTTGTCTCTCAGCTTAGAAAGAAGTGATGGAAGTCAATTTGACAGCTGCAAAGTTCCCTGAGGATTTCAGACCCGTAGTGCACCAGGCAGTGACAGACACGTTAGTTGCTGTGAATACAAATGGAGCTGCAGGCTCGGAATATTGCTGAGGCAATACAAATGGCACATACTCTGGCATTTTATTACATGAAAAGACTAAAATAGCAGTTCCCGTGGCAGAATGGAATATCCATTTCTAACACATTCAGCCCACTGATACTGGGTATTAGCCAGCGAGAACTGGTCACAATGCCTGATGCAGAGGCAATTAACCCTGTGAGATCTGTATACCTTAGAGTCACATTTTAGGTTAATTGGTAAAACCTTGTCAGATTTTACAGGGAAGACCACAAATCAGAGGAAAGTGAAAGGAGGTCTTCACTCCATTAAGTAATCTATTAAGGTATTTTTCTATGGTCAATAGGTTCAACCTGGTGTCTGCTGAAAAAAGCAGAGTCTATTTCTGCAGTGCATATTGTACAACAAAAGCCCCCATTTTGGCTTGAATGAAAGATTCACAGTATGTAGGTTCAGAGCTAGTAAACAGCTAAATGGGAAGAGTACTTTCCAACGTCAGTGAAACTGCACTTAGGTCCATTAAAGGCACTCAGTAATGTCTTACCCCCTATGGAATCAGCAGATACAAAAAGAAATCTCAGCACTGGTTAAATATAGAAAAATATTTTTTTAAGATGTTGTAAAATCACCCTAAAGCTGCCCCATAGTGCAGTCATGAACATATGTTGCCAGTTCCCATTAGAATCCGGCTTCGCTTCCGGGTTAGAAGGGCTGCAAAGAACCCCGGGATATGATATTAGATTGACTGAGAAGCTAATATGCTGTCAAAGCTTATGGGATGGTTTTAGAGTGAATTTGTAATGTTTTATTTTGCTAAAATAACCACTATAGTCTACAAAACCTGCTGTTATCATAAATGTGCTTGCATAAGTATACTTGATTTATAATGTTTAATTGTAATACATTGTAATACTAGTAGTTATACTTTTAAGGTCTTACTTCTGTAGGTTTCTGCCCGTTGCTCTGTAGTGCTTACCTCCACCCCTTTTGTATAATTAGAGGTGGGCATCTCTAGCATACTTCCTGCTGTGTGTTCTGGAGTCTCATTAAAGTAAATCTGGCCTGATCGACACAAGAGCAAACAGCAGGAAGTCAGCTAGCGCTGCCCGCCCCTAACCAAAAGAGACATGGCTAAGCACCACAGAGCAAGGGACAGAAACATTTGAAAATAAGAGCTTTAAAGTATAACTACTAGTATTACAATGTTTAAACCTTATAAATCAAGTATACTCATGTATGTACTTTCATTTTAACACTGTTTATTTTTAGAGTTTTACTGCAACTTTCTCCTTCCTGGCCTCCCCATTACCCGTCTCTCTCCACTCCAATCCTTAATGAACTCCTCCACTAAACTCATCTACCAAACTCAACGATAACATCTGCAGCACCTCTTTGTCAGTCACTCTACTGGCTTCCCATAGCCTTCAGAATAAAATTATAAATAATAAGCTTAACATATAAAGCCCTCAACAATAGTGCACCCACTCTGTATCCTCGCCTCTAAATACTCCCCCAACCGGCCTCTGCTAAAGACCTTCTTTTTTCCTTCTCTCTTATCACCACCTGTCACTCCTGCCTTCAGGACTTTTCTCATGGTGCCCCTGGTCTTTGGAAATCATTGCCTCTCTCACTAGACCATTCTCCTTGCCTCACCCCACTAGACTATCCTATCGCATCTGTATAAAGAGTTTTCTATCTTACTTTTCTTTAAGGGAAAAACCTGTGTGAGTTTGATTTTAACTTCAAAGACAGGGCCCTCCATTGTTTTCCATTGTGTTAATATTGTTTTTGACTTGAACTTACCCTGTATAGCACTATGGAATAACAATAATAATAATAGTCCACTGCAAATATATTACCTGAGGTCAATGTCATGGACCCCTTTCCATGGGCCTGGATCCTGGTGCATTAAGCCATCATAGAGGACATACTGCCCCATTGGAAGATGGGTAGGGGAATTATATTGCAACATGGGAAATGTGGGCAGGTGGGTGGCGGGGTGAATAGCCCCAAAACATATGGCCATAGTGTATATTGTTTGACTTTCCAAAAATAAAGCAGTTCACTGCTGAGACATATAGAAATGGTATGTTATCTTATTTGCTCCTGGTGGCTGCCATACTGATCCTATCGTCACCCTGCAAGTAACTTGTCCTAGTCACTACCACAGGAAGGGTACTGAGACTCCTGAAAGTGCTGATTCCTGATGGAGAGACTCTGACTGATACAGAAGCCAGATATCAGGGTGCTGGTGCCGCGATTTCAGAGAACCCAACGGTCCCTGTGGCTAGTTTACCTGTAGTCTATAGCAGGTGGCCCTGGGCAGTAATAGCCCCTACCCCTGGATCATCACAGTCCATATCCATATCAACTTTGTTCTAAAGTTGTTTTATAATATGGGAATTACCAACTATCTTAGAGTACAAAATGCAAGAATGATTCTCCAGTTGTTAAATACATATGTAAATTTTAATAAAATGTATAGTGTAAGTTTCTCTAACAATACTTGTTTGTAGACATATGTTTGTATTAGTGGACAAGGTGTGTGTGTATGATAACAAACATCTTCTCTTCCTAATGCCAAATGTCAACTTTTTGTTCATATAAGAATACTTAGTAACCTTTGCATCATAATGTTACCCTTGAACTATTCCCCATAGCACATTTCCTATAAATTATTTTTTTTCACTGACTTGTACAGGTTCAATTCTCCCACAAACTCGAGGCATTTCTCTTGAGAATATCTGTCATATTTGTTGTAAACAAACTATTTTTTTACTTGGCAGTAAAAGGAGTATCATGAGCACAAATAGAGAAGTCCTAACATAATATATAATCCAAATTATGGTATATCACTAGTACCATTTTGTTTTCACAAAATAGGGAATAATATTTGGGTCATAGTAAAAATAGAGCTTCATAACCGGTAGAGTCTTCAATGATTTTTATATATCATATCAAATATTTTATCAATATATTTCATATATTGCTCCAATCAAAATACATCTATGTATTAAATGTCTGAAGTTGTGCATGTATTTGTTTTATATAGTGTTATGTACTGATATTAAGACATTGCTGTCAAGATTAGGGATGAAGAAAAGTACAAATGGGAAAGACCAGAGATTTTCCTGAAAATTAGCTTTGTATCTAAGGCATTCACATTTCTGTATGTTTTTTTTACAGAGCATTGTGATGAAGGGAATATATAGGAATTTGTAAAATGTTTGATGAAAAGAGCAATAAGGCTGAAACCATGATCATTGTAATTAATTTTTATTCACATAATAAAGGAGGCAAAGCATGGAACTGTGAAGTCAGAGGAGACATGTAGTGCGATATACACATTTCCAATGAAAGAGAGTAGAATAGAAAGAGGAGGCAAACCAAAGGTGTAAATAACCTGTTTACAATGCTATTCATCAAGTTTTCATTACATTTTTCAATAAAAGGATAGCAAATGTGCAGAAAATGGCTATAATAAATATTGTTTGTCTATGTTACTCTAGTATTATTTTATAAAACACACAAAAGCCCTGAAGAGTACAAACACATTATTAGGGTCATAGACAGGTGTAAACACACGCAAAAATATGGCATTATATATTAAATCACACTACTAAAGGAGTGAAACCTGACAAATAATGGGAGCTCAAGTTAATAGGGAAAAACAATTATTTTGCTTGATACTAGATGTGATACAAGTAATTTGAATTGTGCAGTTAAATGAGAAGCCCTTGCAGATGAATATAACGCCGTGCCCCAGCTCCATTTTGTCTGCAGTATTCTATGGTATATTGTGACTCATAGCTACACAATGCAGGCAGTCACAATGTCAGATATTATTTTCTAGTGAATAACAAACATAGCTAACAACAAGTCTTCTACAATGTACACTAAAACATAGCTAACAACATGTCTTCCACAATGTACACTGAACAAATATATAAAATCTACAGTGTAAACAAATGCATGTACATGTACACATGTACAATTGTACGATTGTATGAAACGATTTTTGGCAACAGTTAAACCTGCAGTCATCTTAGGCATACCCTGTGAACCAAACAGGAATGCATAGAATCAGATTTGAATGATGATGAATCCCAAAAGAACCATCTACTCTGACCATATCTACCTACAACTAGGTTTCATTAAGTCTCAGAATGGCCTTATCTTTATCCCAGGCATATTTAAATTCCTTTACTGTGTTTGCCCCTACCTCACCAATTGGGAGACTGTCTCAACTCCCCTTTCTGTAAAATAGTACCTTCACACATTACACCTATATTTTCCAACTTCGAATTGTCTTTCTTTTTACTGCATTTCTCTTCTTCTATAGTTTGTTTCCTTTGTGAACGTTAATAATTCCTTTGATATTTTTTAAGATTTGTCATCCACTCATAACGTCTGAACTGAACTCCTTATCTTTCCACCCTCTACTACAGCTTTATCTCCTCAAATATCTCTCACTGTTGACAATGTCATCATCACTCCCACCTCCCAGATCTGTTGTCTTGGAGTTCTACTAAACCCTTTCTTCTCTTTTATTCCTCACATTCAATAAATAAAAATTATTTGTCAGTTTCACCTAAAAAACATCTCCAAAACTCGTCAATATCTTGCAGAAGATGCAGCTAAAATTGTAATACACTCTCTTGACTACTGCAATTTGCTCCTTGCTGGTCTCCTCATCTCTTGTCTGTCTCCACTCCAATCCATAATGAACCTCTCCACTAGACTCATCTTGCATACTAAACACTCAGTGTCAGCATCACCTCTCTGTCTATCACTCCGCTGGCTTCCCTTAGCCTCCAGAATCAAGTTTAGAATTATGACCCTAAAATATAAGGCCCTCAACAACAGTGCACCCCCTTAAATCTCTGCTCTTGAATCAAAAATGCTCTCCCAACTGTCCCCTTCGTTCTGTTAATGACCTTCTTCTTTCGTCCTCTCTTATCACCTCCTCTCAGTCCCACCTTCAAGACTTTTCTTGTGCTGCCCCTACTATCTTGAACTCCTTGCCTTGCTCCATTAAATTATCTTCCCGTCTCAAAACTTTAAAACAATCACTAAAAACACACCTGTTTAAAAAAAAACTATCACCTTCAGCCTTAATATGCACAATCTCACACTCCACAGCTTAATAACACCAACACCCACAATCTACAGTACAACACACAGACACCTCCAATTGACTAAACAAATTGCCATCACTGGCATCTTGCATCCATCACCCTCTTGTATCACACCTAAACTCTTTAGATTGTAAGCTTGCAGATTTTCAATATTGTGTCAGTGCCTTGGAAACAAGCTCTATGCACATTTGACTTAAGCTCAAAAACAGGGCCCTCCATTCTTTATAAGGTGTTAATTTAGTATTTGCCATGTGCTCAACCTCTGTACAGCGCTACGGAATATGTTGGCGCGTTACAAATAAAGATAATAATAATAATAATACAACAACACTTTTCTGTCTGCTAAGCTGTTTATCTTAGAGTCATATTTTTGCCTTTTACATAATATGTTATTTACATAATACACAACATACGGAATATGTTGGTGTTTAACAAAAAACTATAATAAAACTGTAATAATATTTTAATAACATACCACTCACTCTTACCTCACAACTCACTTCCCTCGCCATTTGTTCCTCTACTCAGTGTACTGTCAGTATCTTTTATTAAATTTGACCATTTTAACAATGTGTTAAACAAGATGATTAATTGCATTGTGTCATTATTCAATGCTTAAGTGAAACATGTTGACTTTTGGAAATGATATAGGCCCTCATTCAATTGCGATTTGGCCAATTGAATAGGGCTCTAAATAAGTACATAGCATATATTTTTTTAAAGAAGTTTTTAGTTAGTGAAAACCTTGCTTTTGGATAGATGATTACTAACTAAAAAATTATTTAAAAAAAATATGTTATGTGCTTATTTAGAGCCCTATTCAATTGGCAAAATTGCAATTGAATGAGGGCCATAGTGATTAATAAATGAGGTTTACACAAATATTATGCAATTAGCAAAAATTAATATAGAGAATTGTAAAGACTCAAGTTTAGAGATGGGTATCCGTTTTGCCTGATGGTCCAGGTATGGCTAGAGGAGTAAATAAGTGGGAAGTGTTGGGGGAATGTAAACTGTGTGCTGTTGAAGAAGGATATGCTCTCAATCTATAAAGCAAGTTGGGTCATCAGGTGTTGTGGTGTGTAGTGCCCTTCATTGCTCTAATTCAAAAAAAAGAGATAGTGCTAGATAGTCACCATATCACCAGCATACATATACAGTACAAGAAGCTTTGAAACAATCCTTTAAATAAAGTGGCTAGGTTTAGACATCAAAAGTAAGTTATACATTGTCACCTTATTCCCTCTTTTACTCTGTGTCAAATGTGTACAGTATGTCTCCACTACAGTGGTTTTTTTTTCACAGAAAGCTTCAATGGAGGTGCTAGTAATTCATAGCCATTTTGCTAATTATAAGTTCATCAAAATTGAATTCTATAAAAATAGCCAAGTAACAGATTTCTGGGCCATCTGGAAAGGTTTGCAAGTGTCACATTTGCCCAGGCATACCTCAGCACACATATATAAATATAAAATGTTTCCATGGGATGTGTCCTATTTCTCTTTATTTTGTTACGCCCCTCCATTCTGTTCTATCTAACCGTGTGATCTCTCTCTTTTCCATCTAATCTTCCCCCATCCCTTCTGGTCACCATGTTCCTTCTGACCTCCCTCTTTGCAATCCAAACATTTCTCATCTTATGATATTATATATCACTTTTACTCCCTCGCCTCTTTGACCTTGGTATTGTTCAATTAAGGATATTTTTCCCATTAAAAACTCAAACAACATAAAACACATCTCCTTTATTAAAATGAATACATTTTAAACAATATGGACAAAAAACAGCAGTGCTTGCCAACAAATGACAGTACTAACACAAAGGGACTTTGGGCCCCCAAGAGAACTGTCATTAATACTAAATACTAACACTAACCTCTCTTAGTATTGCTACCAAATATCATTTTATTGTAAGGACTTTGCTCATATATTACAGCTACAAGGAGCCCCTCCCTTACTTATTCACAGATGTGCAGTATATGACAATCACATAGGATCACTCCATTGGTGCAGTTATGTAGAGAGATGAAATACACACACATAATCAGCAAAACGTACAGTTACATCCAAAGTGAGACAGTTTGTAAAGTAAGAATATATTTCTCTTAAACAGCAGGAAGATGAACCAAAGGTCTGCCCTTCTGACCTCAGTTGTACTGAGCATGTCAAAAGCCACTGAGACATTTACATTGTTGTATCTGTCTCTGATTGGCTACAACTAAATATTAATTGTATACTTATTTAGCTTGGATTTTCAGGGGCGTTCATTCAAAAGGGAAAGAACAAATTTGATGCAAAATTGTAATATATTTCTTTAATAATGAAAGTGAAATGGATCTCCTGACATCTTTCTTAACCTGCCCGTCTTACGTTTCTTAACAGCCTGAGTAACAATACATTCTTTAGTAAAAACCTTGAAAAAGAAATGCTAGAGCAGCTAAATACCGTCCCACCACAGAAGTAGATGAACCCATCTCCTGGAAAAGTAAAATAAAATAAATTAATGCCTCAAATTCAGAAACTTTTAAACTAAGATGGATTCTCTAAAATTCTTCCATACTAGCCAAACTTTTGAGTAAGCGTTCCATGTGGATGGGCTAGAGAAGCTTTAATAAGCAGATCTAGACTAATGCCCCTGACTTCCATAACTGGTTCAGACAAAGAATTCCCATAGACCTGGCTTGAGAAGCAGGCTCCCGAAAATGCTGCCACTGAAACCAAGAGAGAGCATCAGCAATTACATTTTGATAAACCAGGACATGCACTGTTCTACATAATATTTTCTTCTGAACATAAAGGGAAACAAGATACGTCAATAATTTAACCACGCATAGAGAAATTGCACTTATTTTATTAATAGCTGTAACCATGCTCAGTTTTTTGCAATGGAAAACATACTGATCTCCCAAATGGTCACCCCAAATGAACACTGCTACTACAATTGGAAATAATTCCAAAAATGCTCGATTTTTTTAATAAACCCTAGACGTCCTATTTTAAGGCCAACTATTGTCCCTTAAAATACACTCCAAAGCCACAAATATCCACATACTGATCCAAATCTACATTAGAGGATCTTTCTGCTTGAAATTCTCTTAAAAAAGATTGCCAAATTGCAAGATCATACCTCAGAGGCTTAGTAATTCTTACAAAATAATGAGGTTGGTTAGCTCCTACGTTTTAAGAGAGAGACACCTAGAAAAAGTCTTACAAAGGGAATAATTTTAACTGCGAAATTAACCTTGCCCAATAATGATTGAAGCTCACAATAGCAAAGCTGATCCATTGGAAGATGGCATTCAAAACTATTTGAATTAATTATTATTCCCTAAAAGCCTTGGGCATACAGGTTAATTAGCAGCTAGAGGGATTCCAAATTCCTTGGCCATTTTAAGAAAAGTCTCAATCAAGATTTGGCATGTTTTTGGAGCAGATGGTCCCACAAATAAAAAATAATTCAAGTAATGCACTAAAGGTTTATATCCAGATCTAACCTCCAGAATCCATTGTAAAAGCTTCAAAGTAACTGCATAAGATAGAACAACCTATGGGAAGACAAAGATCAACAAAATATCCTCCTTGGAAGCGGCAACCGAATAAGTTATGGCATCCACTTTCACCATAAGAGCCCCAGGGCCAGCTAAATTAACAATTTCAACTGAATGATCAAAATAAGATTAACTGATGATACATTTGTGTCAATACTATCATTAACTCAATGGCCTTTTGGGTATGATAAAGGATGGATCAGTCAGAATTTACCTTGTTCTTTTTTCTTATTTCCCTCCAAAAGGTGAAATACATAAATTATAAATTGGAGGATAACTAAATGGGCCAATAATTCTACCCAAGGAACTTCTTTTATAAGTTTATGCAGAACTAAAGAAGGAAGTTGTTTAGTTAATAAAAGACTTCCTTAAAAATGGTGTTGAAAATAGTTTTCAAAAGCTATTGATAAACCAGAACTACAATCACATATTAATAACTTAGCTTTTTTATCCAAACCACGCTTCTTACAATACCAATTTAAACAAGGCACCATGTTTTTTATTTTAATTAAAGTCACCACCCTTAGCAGAAGAATCTGAAGCTGATCTAATTATTTTAAAACAACAGAACATTGTGTGTTGACTTCCACATTCTGACCATTCATGCTTAAATCTACATGATGATCCCCAGTGAAATAATAGTTGTATAAGAAATAATAGTATTTTTGAGTAAATCCTGTTTGACTAACTCCTGATGATTTTCTTGATCCACAAAACGATCCAACATATCTAAGTGGCGTAGCTATTTTTAAGCAATTCCCCACATCCCTATCATCCCATCTCATTTATTCAGATAATGCCATCTTTTGCCTCAAATGCTCATCATAAGACCGCCATTCCATTCCTCCACAAATTCTATGAATGCTGTTAATTTCGTCTAGGTTGCAAAAAAAGTGAAGAGCAATTTCTCACTAATGATGCTAGCCATGAAAACAAATGCTTGTAGCCAATTAGAGATTTTTCTATATCTCTTTTTCCTTTCACCAATCTCCTTTTTTGACTCATCCTTCTTTCCATCCATTTTTATTTCAAAATAATCATTATCATAAGGAAGAAGGGAAAATAATTCTATAAACTCACGTTTCCATATTTTTTATTTTATTTCTATAGGACCTAATTGGCATAATGATGGCCACATTACCAGATGAAGATATAGTAATAGGCATATTACCTAATGTTAGCTTTAGTCTAGGCAAACCTACCCAAGCATTTTCTTAACTATAACCTACCACCTGAGTATTGTCAAATTGTGAAACTATTGATTTTAATGCCTTAATAAATGATTGTATAGGAACAGTATCAATCATAAAATGACTTCAACAACTATATCAGAACTGGTCAAAGACTCACTCATAGGCCCCAAAGGAGGTGCTGGAAAAGCAGTCTCCACTCCTGTTGCTGCTGGCACTACAGGTAGTGGTACCATGTCCTATTGCTTGGATGTCATACGTCGTTGAGAAGATCTTTGAGATTCCCTAGCATAAGACACATCGCACCCTATTCTCCCAACATTAATTCTACCTTAGAAAACCATCTATTTTTATGAAAATATTTATGATCAAGTTAGTGATGATCCATATCAGGCTCATATGTGGAACAACTGCTCCTATTTTGTTGTTTGGAATCTCTCCAATGGTCTCTGGAATTAGCCATATGCTCACTAAACCTAGATCGATGTTCTCTGTATCTATATCTGAAATTAAAATGAAATCATTTATAGAGAAAATCTTAATTTTTGAAGATTCTGCTTGTCTGACAAGAGTACACCCTGAGGGCAGTTTGTATCTACTGGACAATGGTAGAAAATGATATAAAATAGACATATAACGTGTCAGATTTTCTCTCTCCCAGTATTAAATGTGTGAAATAGTTGCAACACCTCTTATAGAAAAGTCTGTATCATTTCATGATTTTAGCCACAAGGACTAAAGGCTCAGTCACAGAGGAAACAGCTACACTCTCCAAAACCAAAGAGAAAGCAAGAAAATCCCCTTTCAGTTCCTTAAGCTTTCAAAGCAAACAGACTGTTTCATCTTTCCGCTCAGTCAGCCACAGAACTGACAGGCTGGTCAAAAAGCCTAATTAGTTCAAATGGGAACTTGGCTCATGGAAAATGTATAAAAGCTATGAAAAAAAGGGCCCAGATGGTGCTATGATATGTTCTATGTATCAATTTCTTTTACATCAAGTACGTTAGATTAAGTTGGATTCCAAGTCCTTCTAAGTGTTTTTGTCACATCATTTTCATTCTGTTTTATGTTTTGTAGCGCTCAATATGAATGAGCAAATTAACAATT
Source organism: Discoglossus pictus (assembly GCA_027410445.1). NCBI lineage: Eukaryota > Metazoa > Chordata > Amphibia > Anura > Alytidae > Discoglossus > Discoglossus pictus. Next base: position 149,562,428 of record CM050169.1, read on the forward strand.
GTATGACAAAGTAGATCCCATGTCTCAAGTAAGTTGACACATTGATGGAGGGTCCTAGAAGTAGCTCAGTATTATTAGATGGCTTGCAAAAAAAAGGAACAATGCCATGACTATTTATAGGATTTATACCAAATACAAGACCAGATGGTCACAACTTTTTGGTTAATGGACAACTGTATAAACGTTTTTTTAAAGGCATACTGCCCTTGTAGGCAGTATGCCAAAGAATGAAAACTGAGCATATAATTAAAAAACAAATTACTTATTTGTAAAACATTTTATTTGTATTCCATGTGTCTCAATTTGTTTTAATCAAACAATATGTACCCTCATTTGCTACTTTATCACTCTAGAAGTCTTCAGTGTAAATTAGGGGTGTGTCCATGGCTGTGCATAGCGTTTATTCTGGGCAAACTTGCCCTCATAATTTACATAGAAGAATTCTAGTGTGACACAGCAACAAAGGAGGACATTTAGTGCTTTATCAAAGCTGTAAAAATAGTCAAATGAAATAAAACTTTTTTTTTAAACATTTGTTTTATACCTACCCATGTAGACATTGGCATACTGTCTACATGGGTAGGTATGCCTTTAAAAAACAATCATACAGTGATCCTTTACAAGGTTATGAGACTTAAATATTTTTCTAGTATCATAAATATTTTACTTGCACAGCAAAGCTTCATGGATTATGAATGCATATGAAAGATGAAAACATTTTTGTGTTTGAAAATATCCCAAAATAAACATTAATAAACTTACCCTGAAGTTAACAAAATTACTTCTGTTTTCTGGCTGTTGATTTTGACTGAAAGCTCTGAAAACCCTAAATTAGCATAAAATTCATAATTAGTTTGGGCCAATCAGAGGCAGCTGCAACAATGTAGCAAAGTATGGGGATTCTGTCTCTGAGACGAAGAATTATGGGTTTTGTAGTTTGGCACATATCCATGTAAAAAGGTGTTATGTATTTTCATATAAGAGTCTATTTCTCCCTGCGACACATTCCACATTTCACAATGTCTGCAGCACATTCCACATTAAGTCTCTGCAGCTCATTTTAACTCTCACTTTCACTATACAGTTCTTCCACTTCAGTATCTGCAGCACATTCCCACAGTCCCTGCCGCACATTTCCACCCAAGTCCCGGGAGCAAAGAATAACATAAAGTTTACATATAAAATACAATCATACTGCTATATCAAACACTGGGTTTCAGTATCAGGGCTAAACTTTGGTTATTTCTCTGCACCTTCTGCCCCTCTTGATGGAAGTCAATTCTATGTATAAACTACTGCTGCAGGTTTTTTTTCATTTGAAATGCTGATGTTGGGAAGGACTGATTGTGTTTGGCAGAGCTAGCAAACCCAACTGAGCACAATTAGCTGTTAGCTCTCAGCTCTGAAGACTATCTCTCTCTCCTTACTGCAAAGAATAACATAGAGTTTACATATAAAATACAATCATCACTGCTATACCAAACACTGGCTGTTCTCTCTCCTCTATCTCTCTCTCTCCCTCCTCTCTCTCTCTCTCTCTCTCTTTCTCCTCTATCTCTCTCCTCTCTCTATCTGTCTCTCTCTTCTTTCAGAGCAGCATCCATTCTATGACGCTGCACAAACATTTCATTGGATACAACAGGCAAATAGCACTTCGCAGGCATTTGGTAAGTATCAAATGGGTTAAAATCCGTGCTTGAATGCTGTCTTTCTATAGGATAGTACAGGCTGTGAAGTAGACAGCTATGGGGGTGTAAAAATCTGGATTTCAGTTTACTGCTAATAAATCTGTAAGTATATTGAACTTTACAATCTAATACATATTTTTCTGTCAAGCAATGTCTTTTTCATAAGAAACATTTAAAAACAGGGAAACTTCAATACACGATTAATAAATTGACATGGTTGTATTTCTGACAATGTCAGGACTGGCTTCTGAGAAGCTATATTTAAAGGCACTGCACCAGCTGACTTATGGAGCACTATGGGCAGCTGTCTAAATGATTGGCCAATTCTGATTTGGATGTATCAGCTATTACCAGTGGAAGGTCCTGGCGGTGTTCCAGAAGTTTATAGCACTCTTTTTAATGCTAATAAAGCAATTGGTGATGTTTAAAGTCCACATTATGCTGGATAACCTAGTGACCAGGAAGCATTTGATTTAAATACCATACATGTCTTAATGCAAATGTAATGCATATGGATACATACAATTTATAGTAACATAGGCCTACATTCAATTACATGGTTTTCGGCCATTTAGTTGTGGGCTTGTTCAATTGAAACTGCAACAGTTACAGAGTGATTCAATTGAACAAGCCCACAGCTACCTAGCCGAAATCCACGTAACTGAATGGAGGCTTATGTTACTATAAATTGTATGTATCCTTATGCATGGCCGACTACATGGCGGAAAGCCAAAACTGTAAAGCATGCACTCGTAAGTAGGATTTCAGGGCAGGAACATGATCAATTAAACAAGGCCATAACTACCGATTTATAAACAGCCAATAGTAAATGAGATCGTCATCATGACGTCAGTAAAACATAACATTTAAACATCAATCAACTAGGGTTTAGAAGTTCAATATGCAATTAGACAGTGTACAGCAGTGTACAAAATAATAAAAATTAATGACGATACTGTTCTAGTTCATGTGGGTGACCTGATATGTATATTAACTCCTTGATTACCGAGATTGATATAACACGGAAATAAAACGTAAAATATTTTTGTTATTGCTAATTTGCTAGCTTGAGACTCCTGTGCAATTAATTATAATGTCTTCATCGCTTTCCATGACTTTAAATGGCAGTATTGGTTTTTGATTTGCTTTTACAGTGTTACGAAAAGGTATTTAACCCCCTTGCGAGTCCTTTCTGGTACTCGTAGGATTTCCTTCTACCTTTTTTCTTCTATCCTTCCCCTGTGGCACATATAATAGTTGTCAAACTGTTAGACCTTGTCACGCTTTGCAGAGTTGGAGGCTCTACGGCGCCTCACTTTGTAAAAAAAACCCCCACAAAACTGTTAACTCGCAGCACTTTGTCCTCTCCTTCCCCTGTGTCTCTCTTCCCTTCCTCCTTCTTCCCCTGTGTCTCTCTTCTCCTCCTCCTCTCCTTACCCTGTATCTCTCTTCCCCTCCTCTCTCCTTACCCTGTGTCTCTCTTCCCCTCCTCCACTCCCTCCCCTGTGTCTTTCTTGCCCTCCTCCTCTCCCTCATTGCCTGCGAGCCAACATTACGAGCTGCGGGACTTAGAAAAAAAATACCTGAGGCCGCAAAACAGCGCACTAACCCCCCGAACCGCGAAATCCCCAATACAAGAAATACACACTTATAATAAAAAAAATACTCACCTACAGCAGGGGGGACAGCCAGGACATCGGGAAGTGATGTTACAAGTGAATTTAACCTGTAATTCTCCAGTTTCGTCACTCGAAAATCGGCTAAGCAAGAAAAAAAATGGCGGACGAAAAAAATGAAAATGAGGCTCCACGACCCTGGACCATGCAAAACACTGCCAGCCACGTACAACTTTGCCAACCCGCCACATAAGAGATCCGAGATAAGCTCGGAACCCCACATTAACCCCTTGCTACGGGGGTCCGATCAGACCCCTGATGTGTGCCCACATTAACCCCATGCTGGGCGTCCTCCCCACACATTAACCCCATGCTGGGGGTCCCGACATTAACCCTTGCAGTGGTGGTCTGTCAAGTCCCTGCTGAGGGTCCTTAAAGGCCCCCCGGCACACAAAAAGTCAAAGTCGGCAGCGGGGGTACTTTAAGTACCCCCACCAGCAACTAAAATTAACACCCCAATGCTGGGGGTCCCCATATTAACCCTCACAGTGGGAGGGCACCCTCTGCAATCAAAATTTGAATTTCCCACCTTGAAAGTCCTTAAAGGACTGTAAAGATCCTTAAAGGACCTGTGATAACAACAAAATTAACCCTATCACTCATGGGGCTCTAGACAGAGCCCCATGAGCCCCTAAATAACCCTGAAACTCATGGGGGTCAATACAGTACCTCATCAGCCGTTAATTAACCCTGTCACTTATGGGGGTCAATACAGACCCCCATAATCCATTAATTAACACTGTCACACATGGGGGTCAATACAGACCCCCATAAGCCCTTAATTAACCCTGACACTCATGGTGGTCAATACAGACCCCCATAATCCATTAATTAACCCTGTCACTCATAGGGGTCAATACCGACCCCCATAAGCCCTTTATTTACCCTGTCACTCATAGGGGTCAATACAGACCCCCCCAAAAAAAACCTTAATTAACCCTTTCACTCATGGGGTTCAAAACAAATCCCCATAATCCCTTAATTAACCCTGACACTCATGGGGGTCAATGCAGACCACCATCAGCCCTTAATTTACCCTGTCCCTCATGGGGGTCTTCCAGGGCCCAGCCGGGGCAGAAGGGAAGGAGCACGGGGACATCACGTCAAGGTAAGGTCAATGTATATTATGTTAATTTTATTTTATTTTGTATGTTTGCATTCATGTGTAGTAATATAATGTTTATATTTAACAGGGGCCGCGTCGGAGAAGAAAATAAGAAGGATTAGAACATGCTGGAAAGGTGAGTAGGATATTTAGAATATTTAGAATGTTTATTTTTAGTATGTACTGTGTTGTACTAATTTGTTTTTTTTCCCTAGGGGTGCGATCTGAAGGAACATCTGTAAAGGTAAGTGGTCATAATTATTTTATTTTAGGTTAGATTTAGGGTTTGTGGATGTAGATAGGATTTATTGTATGTTAGATAGGTGGTATGTATGTATTTTAGATAGAGGGGTATCCATGTATTTAAGATATTATTTAATGTATTTAGATAGAGGGGTATGTGTGTATTTTAAATAGAATTTAATGTATTTTAGATAGAGGGGTATGTATGTATTTTAGATAGGATTTAATGTATTTTAGATAGGGGGTATGTGTGTATTTTAGGTAGGATTTAATGTATTTTAGATTGGGGGTATGTATGTGTTTTAGATAGGATTTAATATATTTTATATAGAGGGGTATGTATGTATTTTAGATAGGATTTAATGTATTTTAGATAAAGGGGTATGTATGTATGTTACATAGGATTTAATGTATTTTAGATAGGGGTATTGTATTTGATTTGTATTGTATTGTAATGTATATATTTTGTATGTATTTCCTTTTCTGGTGTGTAATTTTTATTTTATTTTCTGTAGTATCTTTTTTTTCTCGGTTGTAATGTAGGTTTTTTATTTTCTGTAATGTTGATTTTTTATTTTTTGTGACTTAAGTTTTTTTTATTTTCTGTAATGTTGATTTTTTCATTTTTTGTGACTATTAGCGAGTAGGTAGTTAGTGTATTTGTTAATTTTTACATTTATTTGGGGGGGACATAGTGCAGTGTAGTGTTTGTACTTAGTGTCATGAGGGTCCTGGAGAACACTCATAGCACTTATGGGGTAATGTTAGGCTGCTAACTGGCCCATGAGGGTCTTTATATAGCCTAATGGGACAAATGGTGTTAAATAGAGGCTTATGAGGGTCTGTATAGACAACCATAAGAGACCGGGTAAAAATAGTGTAGTGCTTACATTTGTGTCATGAGGGTCCTGGATGAGTGTTATTACATGGGTTCATTAGTGTGCTATAGGGGTATATATAGTTGAGGCACCCAGTACACTCAGATTGTGTGACAAACAGCATTTCAACACTTTTTTATTGCCCCATCATTTTTGACCATCAAGTCTGTACTATATTTATAGTTTAAAATGATAATACATTTAGAACCTCCACTGTGTTACTTACATTTGGAACCTCCACTGTGTCACTTTAGGCTAAAAAAGAAAAAACTATTCAAAATAACTTTTCTTTTACAAAATAATAGGTTATGTTGAATAAAAGAAGAGGCATTGGCATAAGCATACATAATAATCTTGACCTGAAGCATGTGCATAACATATGATATATTTATTCATAGCGATTGAAAACTTAAGTAATAATGCACTTCAGCATCACATTTTACCATCTAAAGTGCAACTTCATAAATGTATTTCCTTTATATTTAGTGAAAGAAAGCTAGCTATCACAATGAGCACTAGAAAGGTAGTATTCACATTTTGCTCCCATAGGCAACCATGCAATTAACATTTAAGTATAACCATGTATACTGCAGAAGTTAATAGTAAATTACACCCCATGGCTTAAATTAATATCCCACCAGAGCATGATTTCTTTACATCTGCTGTGTACAAGTGAAAAATTCACCTGGAATGCACCATCAATTCTATGCTAAGATGTTGAAATAATTGTACTTCAGAAATGCAAAAAAGAGATTGCCTTTATATAAAATTGAAGCAGAAACCAACTTTGGTTTAAAGCTATTTGTTTAAAATATGAATACGTTTCTCTTTCAGTTGTTTTTGTCAAGATCTCAGTTGTCATTGTTAATCAGTTTCAACTTTCTGAGCGTAATATTTGTGTAAAAAATATGCCTTTTTGGCCATGGGTGTTATAGATTAGGAATTGTGCCAGTATCCGTTATTTAATTGAGATGAGACTAATTTCCTCTAACAAATGCAATATGTATTGAATGTTTGTGGCCATATGAAGATGTCTGGTCTAATGTAATAATGTATTTCACTGCTGCTAAAGGGGCCTCTGAAGTCTGAACACAAATGAATCACAAAGTATTGGTAAGCCATGTTTTCTGTCCCCTCCAGGGGCAACAAGATTAACATATTTTAAATATATTAAAATTATAAACATATAGGTTGAAAGCAGATAAAAAACTCAGTCATCATCTTTTCCTCTTGTTTAAAGGAACAGTGAAAAAAACATTGAAATATAATAACATATAATTAATTGCACTAAGTATTTGTATTCAAAATTATATAATTTTACCATTACTTTTATTAATGATTTAATTGGCACCATTTTCACTTTTGAGTTTCATACAAGTCTGCTTTTCTTACCCCTCTCCGTGCATGCTTCCAATTTCTTGAGCACTTTGCAGACTGGCTCTTGTACCTGCCCACCTGAACTAATTGTCTCACAGTCCAAAAACTCTCTCAACAGCATAGTCCAATTATAACAAAGGACCATAAATGTCCAAGCCTGGCCTTCACCTACCACAAAACCACATTTAATTCCTCCCACATCACATCTGGCTCGTTTGATCCCATCACATTAATGTCATCCATCCCCTCTCAGTTCAACAATCTAAGATAACAAGCACCAAAGTAGCAATCAACCTGCTCAACATCTTCTTCTCTCAACCTGCTCAATATCTTTTTCATTCCCCAGTTCTTTGGCATGACTCAACACTCTCTTAGTTCCACATCCTATCTTTCTGACTGCAATTTCAGAGTTTCCTTCTTGGGTAATACTTCTCTCCCATTTACATTTTTCCAGCATTTTTATACGTATACTTGTTTGATGATACCTACATCTACATCTCTACACAAGATTTGTCATCTTCTCTATTACGTTAATGTACATAAACATCTAAATCTATTCCTGGAGGTTCTCTTGTTATCCAAAGTTCAACATCTCATAAAATGAGCTCTTACTGGTCTCTCCTTTTTTATACATTACATCTCCTTTACTGATGAAAAATGTATCATCAACCATACTAATAACTCATTCTCATTGCACCTTTCTGTCAGATCCTCCGTTGGTTCCACATAGCCTACAGAATAAATTGTAATCTTAATAATAAAATACAAAGCTCAAATACATTTGAGTCCGCTTGCATCTCCAAGTATACCCTGAACTAATTTGTTCTGGTTAAGACCTGCTTCATTACTCTTCTCTAAATTCCCATTCCCACAATCCTTAAAAACTCATGTTTTCAAAGAAGCCTATCACCTATAGCCCTAACAGCTACAACCCATACAAATTAGAGCTGATGATTGTCTTCTTTACAATATAAGCATGGGAAGGGAACCCTACATATTCCATTTCTATATGTTTAAACTGTACTGTTATGTATCATGTACTTACATTATTAGTTATATTCTATGCTGTCTAAAGTGTAGATGTTGTATAGGTTACTAATAATAATAATTATAAGCTTTTCATTTTTTAGATCCTTGGCCACAGGCATGGCGGGATTGCCCATTAGGCCAACTAGGCAGCCACCAAGAGGCACTTTCCTGTGAGGGACGCCACTTCTTACAAAAAAATGGGTCCGGGCTTAAAAAAAATGAAATGTTGCAGTTCATAGACTAGCTACTAGGGGGTAACCACCTAGAACAAGACAGTTACAACAGGAATGGGAACTTACACATACAGAAAAGGCACAACATGGGTCTGTGGAGGGGCTGCTACATTTCACTGCCTAAGGGCTCCAAAAAGGTCCTGGCCACGGGCATTTATGAAGAACCAGGGATATGTCCCAGGTTTGATTAGGAAGATAACTATTGTGATACTGTTGAGATGTCTACAATAAGAACATAGTGTGTCTCACCCATTAACCTAGGTGTCATGAAACTAGTCAGTCAGCCATCTGTTAGTTGTGTTTTGGCAATGATCCTCCTTAAAATTCTTGACTTTAAGCTCAACACATAGAATGCTGTACTTCCTCAGTTTAATAACCTTGAGAGTCAAACAAAGTAGATCACTGTTATACAATACGGTACTCAGTCATTGCAGACATACAGTATCTAAAGCCAATTAAGAATGGCATGCAACATCATTCTATCATACACAGTACAGAAAATGTAATTCCAAGAACTTAAGCCAATGAATGGATACTTGGTGTTGACATAGTCAAGTGGTGAATTAAATAACAATAGTTCAAAGTGCATAACTGGGTCAGAATGAAATATCATCACAGTTTCATAGCTGAGTAATATCACATAATGTTTGTGTCTTACAGATGCAATGAACTAAAGTATGGTGGTGATTTTGTGTTTTTTTCCTCTTGGGGTTATTTACGATAGCATCACTAGAGTCCCAAACTTTATGTTACGACATTAAAAGAATATGTTTTATGCATTACAAAAGTTGTAAATGTTACTAATTCAAAAAAATTAACACTAGAGCCACACTTAATAGTAAACATTAGATTTCGTTAGTTTCGCCTTGGCGGTGAGTTGAAAATTACTTAAAGGGCCACTGTAATCCAAAACATGCATTTAAAATAGCATGTTTTACACATTATCACAATATTTTTCCCCTATTGAAAATTAATTATATTAAATGAAAAAATGAACACTAAAACAACAGACAGACATAAAAAAATGCATTTGATCTGCCATTATCTCTTCAGTGAGTTAAGAAGATGGGCAAACAATGAGTCATGGAGACCCCAGTATCTGTGTTTTCTTATTTGATTTACATTAAAACCAATGAGAACAAAAGCACAAAAAGTTACAGTTTAGACATCCATAAAGATCAGTGCTTAACTAATTCCTGAAAAATAGAATGATAAAAAAGGGAAGAATACAATCCACTGTCTATATATAATTGATCTACACATTAGATTAATTATTTTTCATTCAAATCAAGCTTTTTGATTGGATCCCTATGCCCCTTTAGGAGGAAGTGTAAACAAGGACTCAGTAATTGATCATATTTTATATTCAAGAGAACGAGAACAAAAGTACATAGTTGTTCTAGTTCAGAAATGAACACAGCACATTTCCCCTCTGTCTACTCTGACGTCAGGACAGAAGAGGAGAAAACAATACTTTCCTGTCTCAATTTAAAGTGATTTTTATATACTATAAGCAAGCTATCTGTCACATAGATTAACATGATTTTTTAAATTAGTGATATAAAATTCTGGACTACAATTGCATGTGAAACTTATGGTAGACCAATAAGGGAAATAAGTCCTCCACCATACAAAGTACAGCAAACACATAATACACATATGTTTACATATGCACCGTTAATACACATTAGCAAAGTGCCTTTAGTACAGAATCCCTAGAAAAATAATATTGCACTCTCTCTCTGACCAAAGACAGCTTTTATAAGATGTCTTTACACTTTGCCCCTGCTGTTATCACAGTTTTAGAAGGTCACCAGCTGTTTCTGCACAATCAGATAAAGGGTTACTATGTCACTATTTGTGCTGTACACAGTCAGATAGAGAATGTGCATTTGCAAAGTGGTTTCCTTAACAAATTCCTGCTAACTAGATGGCATTAAGGACATTTTAGTTTGCTGCAGAAATGTTTGAATCTCTCCCTGAATCTGCTGTGCTGTGTGAGTGATAATTTCTTACTTTATAAAGTTTTACACTCAGTCTGAGTCATGTGGACATTGTTGCAGAACATTTGCTGTCTCTGAAACATTTCCTTCTTCGAAACTAGGGCCCTCATTCAATTGCAATTTGGCCAATCGAATAAGACTCTAAATAAGCACATAGCATATTTTTTTTAAAGAAGTTTTTAGTTAGTAAGCATCTATCTAAAAGCAAGGTTTTAACTAACTAAAAAAATCTTTAAAAAAAATATACTATGTGCTTATATAGAGCCCTATTCCATTGGCCGAATCGCAATTGAATGAGGGCCCTAAGGAGTTTAGTGGACATAGCAATCCAATTGGAGAACATCATGCAATGTAAGAATGATTATGAAACTACTATGGATGTTGCAGTGCATTGACAGTCATAGTCTCACATTCCATTGCTGAATATCTTCAGAGAATCTGGCACAGGATAACTAATTGTTTAATAACAAGGATGCATATCACTAGGATATTAATGAGCAATTGCAACTGAAGGAACACCATTGCACATCCCCCATTTTTTTTGTTTTATGCATATAATAACATGGTTAACAATGAATTTGTTGTAAGGAAGATTGCTCTTTGGTACAAGAGAGAGTGGTGGTTGCAGAGAATGAAAAAGGGACAGTGTGTGGAGGAAGGTAATCCTCTCCCATTCTGGAAAACCAACATGGAGCCACTTGAGAAACTTCCACAATCCGTCCTGGGCAGCAGCTTTTCAATCACTGCTGGGTATAGTTTTAAAGTGGCACTTTATTTTCAATTTATACTGTATATATTTAGGACAATGTTGCAGTCTGATCATATATAGCACTCATGCCTAATACACTGGCACAGAGTTGCATTTATTTAAAAAAGTAATAAATGTGGACATGCACTTCCATTTTTGTACATTGGTTCATAAATAATTAAATATAAATTCTAGATGGCTATATAATGAAAGAGAGCATAGCTCTAGTTTCAATACTTGTTTTGATACCACTATTAATATTAACATCTTTAAGAAGGCACATTGTCTATATCTGCTGGTAAACATTTACAGAAGAAGAATGAGGAAGGGTGGTGTAGGACTGCAATATACTGTAACACAGTGGTATAGTTCTTAAGAAAAAAAGTCAAAGGTACTTCCCCGGATGAGTCAACAGTGTCAAATTTAAAAAAAGACAGACACTTTATAATAAAACTCTCATTTAAAAGACATATAAAACAGTATATTTCTTCAAAGTTCTCCCCTTTTGTTTATATCTCAACTTTGTTAATATTACCATTTTAAAATACTTTGTTACATTAGTTTTTTATATTCAGCTATCAGTTCTAGCTATGTACCATGCTAGGGGCAGGATAAGTAAAAATAACTTGCTGTAGTTCGTTGAAAGCACTGTGGCTAGTATACTTGGTTGTGAGAATATAGTTTCCTGCATTAATGATACAGAAACTTCTTGTGACCACATGCTGTTCTTAAAGGGACATTTACGTTATCAATACTGTTTTACATCATCTAAAAGAACACTATTAAATAACTGGAAAAAAAATTCTGAATTTTTAAAATTGATTTTTTTAATTATAATAAAATTTATTATAATAATGTACTGTTTTATAAGTGCTTACTAATGCCTGTGTGGTGGCATAGTTTGTAAAAGGACCAAATATTACAAGCACACTCAAATGGCACCATAGTCTGTTTGCTGCAATCAACACAAATCGTATTCCTTTGAGGGGGCGTTTATTCCAGCCAGAAAGGGAAAAATGTGAAATGTATTATTGCATTGAAGACGTATTTAAGCATTTAGAAGGTTTTTAAAGTTATGGCCTCTTCAAAGCCTGTGAGTGGTCCCCATAACACTCAAGCAAATAGCATGCTGTAACACTGCAGCATTAAAAACAATTATGCCACTTAAAATATTTTACATTTCTTCTTCTTGATTTTGATTGCTCTACATGATTATCCAGAGCAGTCCTAGCTTATATTTGACCTGAACTTTTTATTGCTTTAAAGTCTGTTGTATGCCCAGTTTGTGGTCCATCTATCTAGTTCTGGCCATTAGAGACTTCTCACCTCACTTAAGTATTTTCATCATCATATTACTGATTACAGGAATGTGAGCTCTTGGGAACTCTACTACCTATTCTAAAGAATATATTTTTATTATTATTAGTAGTACTATGTATTTATGCTATATACAAAGTAGAATAGAGTGTGTACAATCAGCAAATTTTAAAGATATATGCAAATTCTAAAGTAAGTAGAAATAGAAGTACAGGTACAGTGCAATACAAATATAAAAACAAACAGGTCCACAGACAGCTAACTCTGATGGGCTTACAATCAAGAAGATAAGATAAGCTTCTTTAGGAAGATGCATTTTTTAAATGAGTTTTTGAAGATTTTGAGGCAGGAAAATTATCTGGAGTGAGGCAAGGTGTTCCACGGAGTAGGTGCAGTTCGAAAAAAGTTCTGGTGGGGCGAGGGTGAGAAGAGGTAACAAGAAAGGAGAACAAAAGAAGGTCATTAGCAGAGCGAAGAGAGCAGTTGGGGTATAGATGTGGTCAGAGCAAAGGGGGTACAAAGCAAAGGTGGTACAATGTTGATAAGGGCTTATATGTTAGAGATATGATGAGAGAATGGGGTAGAGAATAGATAAGAATTGTATTTGTTTCTTGTGTAAGATAATGATATATTGTGGAGATATTTTTTAGGTGAAAATGCCATGACATGGTTATTGATTGTATGTGAGGAATGAAAAAGAGTGCAGGGTTCAAATATATTCAATATTCAATAGAACCCCACAACAACAGGCCAGAGAGGTCGAAGTGATAATAACATTGAGGGATATTTGAGGAGTGGAAGCTGAAGAGGGTGGTAAGAATAGGAGCTCAGTCTTTGACAGATCTAGTTCTGAGAGGTAGATTTGAGTGTTCTCTGCATATAGATGATACTGAAATCCAAAATATTTTATTAGTGTAACAAAGAAGGATGTTGAGATGGAGAAGTGGAGGGTACCTAGGACTAAATCTTGGGGTACGCCAATAGTTAGAGCAGAAGAGGTGCCAGACAGAGAGACATTAAATGTTAGGTTTTCTAGACAAGATATGAACCATGAGATAACTGTATCAGAGATGCCAAGGGAGTGGAGAATTTGTGAACGAAGAGGGTGGTCTACTGTATCACAGTAAGCAAAGAGATTCAGGAGAATTAGTATAGAGAAATGACCCTTTGACTTTGTGGTGACCAAGTTATTAGTGACATTTGTGAGAGATCTCTCTGCAGTTCTGCACTACCCTTCCTCATTCTTCTTTTATAAAAGTTTACAAGCAGATAGAGGACTAGGCAGCATCCTGATTAGAACTGTCAAGAAGGCAGTTAAAGTTAAGAAATTGGGTTAGGCGGTTGCAGATGAGCTGCTCAAGCAGTTTTGAAGCCAAAGAAGTAGAACGATAGGGCAATAGATGCAAAAGCTAACTCAGATGAGGGTTTCTTAAGAATGGGTGTAATCAGTAGCGTAGGAAGGGGGTGCAGGGGGGTGGGGAGGAGGGCAAAAATGCCCCCACCTGCCTTCCACCGCCCGTGGCTCCTGCTCCTGCTCCCTGCTCTGCCTTCTGCTTGTGTCTGCTGGCAGGGGGAGGCACTATCAGAGGGAAGAGCCAGCAGACCTGCAGCACGGAGCAGGAGCAGGAGGTAAGAGATGAGGGAGAGGGGGAGAAGGAGACATGGTGAGATTGGGAGGCATAGAGGGGGAGAGGGAGGCATGGTGGGAGAGGGGGGGAGATAGAGAGGGGGAGAGATAGAGAGGGAGGCATGGGGGAGAGGGGGAGACATAGAGGGGAAGAGAAGGAGACATGGATGGAGGAAGAGGCATGGGGAAAAGAGGCATGGGGGAGAGAAGGAGACATGGAGAGAGGGAGAAGCATGGGGGAGAGGAGACATGGAGGGAGGGAGAGGCATGAGGAAGAGAGGCAAAGGGGGAAAAGGGAGACACATGGAGGGAGAGAAAGGGAAGGATGAAACATGGAGGGAGAGGGGGAAGCATGGGGGAAGAGGGGCACAGGGAGGCATGGAGGGAGAGGGGGAGACATGAGGGAGAGGGAGGCATGGAGGGAGAGGGGGAGACATGGAGGGAGACGGAGGCATGGGGGGAGAGATGGACACATAGAGGGAGAAGCATTGGGGAGAGAAGGAGACATGGAGGGAAGGAGAGGCATGGGGAAGAGAGGCAAATGGGAAAAGGGAGACACATGGAGGGAGAGAAAGGAAAGGGGGAGACATGGAGGGAGAGGGGGGAACATGGGGGAAGAGGGGGAGAGGGAGGCATGGAGGGAGAGACATGGAGGGACAGGGGAGAGGGAGGCATGGAGGGAGAGGGAGGCATGGGGGAATGAAGGAGACATGGAGGAATGGAAAAATATGGGGGAGAGAAGGAGACATAGAGGTAGGGAGAGGCATGGGGCAGAGAAGGAGACATGAAGGGAGGGAGAGGCATGGGGAAAGAGAAGGAGACATGGAGGGAGGTAGAGGCATGGGGAAAAAGGAAGACACATGGAGGGAGAAAGGGAAGAGGGAAACATGGGGGATAGGGGGAAGCATGGGGGAAGAGGGAAGCATGGGGGAGAGGGGGAGACATGGGGGAGATGGAGACATGGATGTAAATAGAGAGGCATGGGGGAGAGAGGCAGGGGGAAAGAGGGAGACCCATGGAGGGAGAAAGGGAAGAGGGAAACATGGGGGGAGAGGGAGACATGGGGGGAGAGGGGGAGACATGGATGTAAAGGGAGAGGCAAGGGGAAAGAGGGAGACACATGGAGAGAGAAAGAGAAGGAGGAAACATAGGGGAGAGGGGAGCATGTTGGAGACATGGGGGAGAGGGAGAAACATGGGGGAAGAGGGGGAGAGGGACACATGGAGGGAGAGACATGGAGAGGGGGAGAGGGAGGCATGAGGGAGAGGGGGGACATGGAGGGAGAGGATTGCATGGGGGAGAGAAGGAGACATGGAGGGAGGGAGAGGCATGGGGGAGAGACGGAGACTTGGAGGGACGGAGAGGCATTAGGAAGAGAGGCAAAGGGGAAAAAGGGAGACACATGGAGGGAGAGAAAGGGAAGGGGGAAACATGAAGGGAGAGGGGGAAACATGGGAGAAGAGGGGCAGAGGGAGGCATGGAGCGAGAGACATGGAGGAACAGGGGGAGAGGGAGGCATGAAGGGAGAGGGGGAAACATGGGGGAGAGGGGGGGACATGGGAGGAGAGGGAGACATGGGGGGAGAGGGTAAAACATGGGTGTAAAGGAAGAGGCATGGGGGAGAGAGGCAAGGGGAAAGAGGGAGATCCATGGATGGAGAAATGGAAGGGGGGAACATGGGGGGAGAGGGAGATATGGGGGGAGAGGGAGCCATGGATGTAAAGAGAGAGGCATGAGGGAGAGAGGCAAAGGGAAAGAGGGAGACACATGGAGGGAGAGAGAGGTAAGGGGGAGACATGGAGGGAGAGGGGAGACATTGGGGGAGATGGGGAGATATGGGGAGAGGGAGAAAGGCAAGGGGAGAGGGGGAGACATGTAGGGATAGTGGGAAACATGGAGGAGAGGGAGGCATGGGGGAGAAAGGGAGACATGGGGGAGAGGGAGAGGCATGGGGAAGGGGGAGACATAGAGGGAGAGGGGGAAACATGGAAGAGAGGGAGGCATGGGGAGAAAGAGAGACACATGGAGGGAGGGAGAGACAAGGGGAGACATGGAAGGAGAGTAGGAGACATGGGAGAGAGGGATGTATGGGGGAGAGAGGCAAGGGGAAAGAGGGAGACACGTGGAAGGAGAGGCATGAGGGGAGAGGGGGATACATAGGGCAAGGGGGATAGCGAGATGAAGACAGAGGGAGAGAAAGAGGGTGAGCCAAAGAAAGAGAGAGGGATAGAATGTGAGGGGGAGGGAGAGAGACAGGAGAGAAAGAAAGGGGAAGAGAGAGGAATGGAAGAGAGAGAGTGGGGGATAGGGAGAGAAACAGAAAACAGAGAGAGATTGAGGGTAGAGAGAGAGGGGGAGTGAGAGAGAGGGGAGAGAAAGTGGGGGGAGAGGAGAGAGAGAGGGATAGAATAAGAGGGGGTTGGCAGAGAGAGGGTGAGGATAGAAAGGGAAGAGGAGAGAAAGAAAGGGGGAGAGAGAAAGAGAGAGAGGGCAATAGGGAGAGAAAGGTAAAGAAAGAAGGGGAAGGGGGAGGAAGAGAGAGAAGGAGAGGGGAGATAGAGAGAAGGGGGAGTGTGAGAGAGAAGGTGATATATATATATATATATATATATATATATATATATATATATACTTGCTTTTCTTCTTTCTTTCTTTTTAAATTATTTCAAGTAATTGTTTACAAATTCACTTTAAACAGTGTAATTATAAAATATAAAAAAATAAGCTTTAAAAGGACAAAATAAAATAATTCAACTAAAAGAAAAGAGAAACACCAATAACAAACTTGTTACTAAAATAACACAAATTATTTTTTTCTCCATTATAATTTCTCTTCTCAGGTTGTAAACTTTATCTGAGATAGAAATTATTTTTTTATGGTTTGAATCTCCTTATATCTCAAGGGCTGTTACCAAGGGAGGGACCACAGGCTCCCAATTCTATCCAGTAGTGGAGTTATAGATAGGTATTCAATCCTCCAATGATATCCATCTAGTCTCTTGTATAATTAAATTATTTCTATAATATGTTTTTTTAATTATTATTATTATTTTATCTTTTTATAAAATATTAGTAGTGGATGACATTTTCTTCATAGTTGGTCAGCTGTGGGGAGCACCTCTGGATGTAGTGTGCTTGCATAGTGTGCTATGGTTGTGGATGAGAGCGAGGGGGTCAGCCTTTGGTTTTGTGGGTTGAAGTTAGAGTGCTTATGAATGCTTCATGATTTTTATATTAGTTGTTACAGCTTCAGTCTAACTGATATTTGTCATCTTTTACTAAAACACTTGTTTCCCTATGATTGTCTTCAGTTTAAAGCACCAAGGTAGATTTGTACAATCTTAATATGTTTGTAAACAAATTAACATTAGCAGCCGTGGATGTTAAAGTATTTTAGTCAAAATCTTTATTTCAGTGCACACTGTTCGTGCTTGAATAATGAAATGTTTGTGTCTGCAACACATCCTGCTAGCTTGGAGACTGAGTGGTCTGCTATTTTTTTTTTTCAATTCAAGGGTGGAAGGAGGAGGAGGATTTGTTGCATCATTGGTGGATTCTGATATGATTTCAGCCCTGGACACTTCCCCCTACCTGCAATAGGCTCATTAGAAGCAGCTTACTAGTATGCTTACATGCTTTGCTTGCCATGTTTTATAACCACCCCTTTGTGCTTTGAAAATGAAGAATGTGTATTATGGATGCTTCCATGCAATAACAGAAGAGTCTGCAAAAAAATAAGATTTTCTTTGAAAATTCCTTTACATCTATTGCTTAAACAGTTGCCAATGTTGTTAACTTTAATCTGTTGTGGTTTATTCAGTGGTGTTCTTGCGTGGTGGCCAATCCACCTGCTGTGATCCAGTTCTCTTAGGTATTGTAGAATCAGTAATGATTATATGGACAAAACATTTCGATTTCTGTTTATAATTCATTGTGCCACTAATAATTTTCAGAGATTTGTAATTAAATTGTTTTTTAAATATTGTATTAGTCTTACTTTAGTGACCGTGATAATTATATTAATTTCTGACAAGATTTTAAAATTATTCTTGTCAAGGCTAATTTTGTATACACTATTTTGTACAGTATTAATTACCAATACCCCTGTGTTTTGGTTTATTCTTGGGATATTTTCATTAATTTCTTAATTCTCTGTTATGAACAGGGACAAGCAAAAATAGAAAGTATTAGTTTCATTATTTTTTTCGTAATTAATGTGTGAAGCAGAAGAACCCTGTTATAAAGAACTGTGGTACCGACTTATGTTTCTTCCACAAAGGAACCTAGTCCAGTCTTTCCCAAGGGAATCCCTTCCCTGGACTTTCACAATATGGGCATGACATCCCTGGGCTTTATTGTTTCTAGCCCAGGGCTATTCCTGTAATTACCATGGTTTCCCCTGGTTGCACTGTCAGGGTCTGGAGACCCTCATATCAAGTGAATACCCCATGGGTCTCTGTTTTTTGGACATTGTGTGGTTAACCATTTGTTGTGCTGATAATGTCCATGTACATTTTTTATGTGTAGCTTTGTAATTCATATACTGTGATCCAGTTGTTGTTTGCAGGTCTGGGAGGTCCATTGTGAATCTGACACAAATAGGGCGTCCAGCACTGAAGACCTCCTGCTGAATAATTAGCTTAGCTGACTTTCCTGACAAAAAACAAAGCCAGAGACACCCTGAGAACAAATTATTTTAACTCATGTTAGTACTGTCTATTTAAGACAAGGGCAGAGCTACTGTAATAATGAGTCACATAATGATTTACACTGGGGTTCACTACATTCTAGGGAGCCACTGCTGGAAGTAGCCCATTGAGGAATAGGGGGTGGGCTGTACACATTTTTATGTAATGATTATCTGATGACCCATAGTACAGATAATTATTATGTATGTATTGTTATAGGGTGCCACAAGGGGTTGTGGGAGCCACAGACTTTCCAAAGCTAATGTTCCCTACAAGGTCTGAATGAGTTAAATTCCTGAAGCATTTGATTAGCATCAACTGAGGAGAGCTGATTAAAGGCTGAAGCTGAACAATGGATGAGGCTGTTTGGACTGCAACTCTGAGGCCGTTATGGGCTGTATATGTGACCTGCAGAAAGTGTCATGCTGCTGGATGGACTGAGTTCTCAGGTGGTCTGAGCTGAAGAGACACACACTCACATTTGCTGAGTTTCTTTAAGGAGAAGAAAAGAGAAACACACAAAGTGAAGTGTTTTGTATGAAGCTGAAAAAAAAACACAGACAGTGAGAATGCAGCGCAGAGCTAATGATGATTCTGCAGCAGAGTGAAGACAAGCATAATGATTTTGAAAAAAACTATTGGACTGTTTGTTTTTGTTTTTTCTTTACCCAGGTTTAGCTGGGTGGGGGCAAATATAGTGAGTAAACAGTTTAAGTAAAAGATGCTCTGGTGGGAGCTAGGCCTTTTTTTAATTTGTTTTGTTTTATTATTGTTGTATCCCTGTATTGCTCCATCAAAGTGCCAGTAGCACAGGCACAAATCCAAAGGGAGACTGTCAACTTGTCACAGTATATATATATATATATATATATATATATATATATATATATATATATATATATATGCAATACACTGTATCTGGCCCTTGCTAGTGGCTCACAAAATAATCCTAAACATGGTTATGCTCCCTAGTTTATCAACTGTGTACTTTAATACAAACCCATCTGGAACTGCTTGCTTCCCCAGAGAGTGGCAATTGGAAGCCAGAGAACCTTAGGGATGAACTACCCAGAAAGTGGGGACCCAGTGAGAACTGTAATACATTTTCGTTGTAGAATTTATGACATTTTACAACAGTGTAGTCTGTGCCATATTAGCTAGTACACATTGATTCCCGTTGTCCCTAATAGTATGAATGTTCTTTATGCCCCCCTTGTTGTTGTCATCTGAGTTTTGTTTTTATTCCTTTGTTTCAGGGAATCTAGTTTCAGAAGGCTCAATGAGTTCCTGCGTTGGGCTCTATAGGATTTGTACTATTATTATTAATCAGCCTCACTGTGTATGGGAGAGACTATTCCTTACAGTGAATTGTATGGAACTACAGGGAGGGATATGTCCACATGTCCATGTCATTAAATTGTCATGCACCTGCTGAGCAAGGGGCTTCCTAAGGTTTGCAGTGAGGCTCCAACAGCTACTGCCAAATGGAGCTTTCTTGTGAGCATCCTGATTTGCAGAATTACTTGTGTGATATGGGAATGTTTTCTTGTGTTCTTCATGTATGTGTCATTCAATACAGAAGAGTGGTTGAGCAGTGTTACTGGTTACTTCTTGATTTCTAAGGTTTGTCTACCAAGTGTTTTTGCCCACTGGCTAAGGATCTATATTTTCGTGGCTCCTAAGGATACTGAGATCTACTGGCAGCTCCAATCAAGTAGTGCAAGAAGAAACCAGTGGCAGTTCACAGATTCCAACAAGGAGTGCTCCAACTCTAGTCTGCCTCTTCGTGTCCTATGTGTGTGTGTGTGTAGATTATAATAGTCTGTATACAGTATCTGTAAAAATATTTAATCAATGATATCATCTGTAAAGAGTTTTGTTTTTCCCATTGCTGGTATTATCAATGTGGGAGACAGTACTCAACCTTGGTACACAACAGATGCTATCTGAAAAGTCTTTGAGGTAAACAATTCCATCCTCTGTGTGCAACTGCTGTCCTTGTACAGTATCATTGACATTTTTTGGTTATCTCCTCCATGACTCAATATGCTGCTTTGTTTGACTGTAGCATTGTCCTATTTGTTCAGTTGAAGGCCTTCTCTATGTTTACAAAGACCATTTTCAAGCTTGTGCTTTACTAATATTTTACTATGAATCTTTTATGTGTTAATGTTTCTCAGTAAATGCATTTCCTTTTATTAGGTTTGCTTTCAGACTAAAATAACTCTTGCAATCTGATGGTATTTTTGGTTCATGCTGTTGTAAAAAAATCTGCTTGAAATGATGTATGAAATAATTTTCTGCTGCTTTCCCCAATGGCATAATTGTTTGTAATTGTACAGATCCTTCATTGGGGTATGCCATTTCAGTTCTCAAGCACTGCTAGGAGGACAGGGTATAAGGATTTCCATCCTTAAGCTCTAAACATACTCTTTAAAATATTAATATTTTATTAGTTTTAACATTTAACTTTAATTAAAAAGAGTAGGTTTAATACTCATATGTAGAAGAAGTTACCAGACTGGAAGGTTGTTGGCTTCAAGCTCCACACTAGGCTCAGTTGGTGGGTTCTTGTGGGTTTGTATATCATTACATATCCCACTGGAATAATCTTCATTCAGGTTTTCTTTAGCCTTGAATGGTGCAGAAAATGTTGGTATAGCAGCATGTCCATAAGTATGATTATAATATGCTCAGCATTTCTTAGTTGTAGATTTGACCTTCTCTTAAGATTTTGAACATTAATTACATATAGCCACATTAAATTCGAAGCTCGAATGTGCAACTTGAGACCTGCAATGGCTGCAAGCCTGAAATTTTGCAGATTTACAGGGCTATTAAATTAGAACATACTACGAGTTACAGGCTTGAGAGGCAAACCCGTAATCCATTTTTTGCTCTTTGGATGTGCGGCCGTGAATGTGATCAATTCGTCGAACTCTGAGTTACGAGTTTAGATAGAGCCAATAGAAACAGAGATCGTCAGAATTACGTCACTGAAAAATGGAGGTGGGATTTCAAAATCTTACGGGGTTCAATTACGAGTTACGATCGGACCCAAATTTCAGATGTGATGCAATATTGTTGAAGCTGTAAATATGATATTCTATTACATGCGAGTTCCATTATATGTGTTAACACATTGATTGCTGGGATCGATATAACAAATCAAACATAAAATAAAGTATTTTTTTTGGCCGATTTGCGGGCTTGCGAATGTTGTGCTAATAATTCTAAGACCTAACATCACTTTCCCTGTTCACAAATGTACAGTAGTGTTTGTATATGTGCATTTAAAGTTCTACAGGTTTGACTTTACCCCTCTACCTGTCCTCTCTAGCGCTCGTTGGCTTCTTGGCTCCATTTTGAAAGTTACAGGTTTGAACGCCGGTGATTCAGAGGCAATTTAATAGCGCAATTGGAATGTAGCGCTTGACAGATCAAAGGATTTGCGAGCTCGCAAGATGAATTCTCACGTTCAGTAGTGTTATCTCGCTCCTACCCCAAAAGTCGTCTGAGGTCTGGTTTAAGAGGCCAATTTAATAGTCTTAAGTCTTGCAAGCTACGTTACGAGCTACAATTTTACATGTTAGGGAAATTTTATGTGGCTGTTAATTATAGGGACATGGAAGATTCTCTGTTTTTAATATTAAAATAAACTGCTTGTTTTCATATTTATTAACCAGTTCTTAAACATCTGTATTTACTGACTGAAACCTTCCAAACACTTCCTCTAATGCTCCGTCCCCTGTAGCTCATGCATACAGTGTTTATATAATGCTAGATGTACTCATTCACAATTCAGGATTTTCTTTTTTATGGGGCTTTTAACAATAATACAATTATTGGAATTCCAATATATGGAATTGTTGATAGTACTGTACATTAATTAGATATTCTCTCGGAATTTACTCTAAAAATGCAATTGTGCAGGGTATCCTATTTCAGATTACATGGGAGTATTATAAATATGTGAGAAGAAGCTACATTTTGCATCAAATGACGTAAGAAATAACGTGGAAGCTTTAACGGGAAGTGCACTATTCATATCACTTGATGTTCTATAAAAATGTGCATGGCACTCTAACATATAAAAAAGAAATAACTGTGAGTATGAATTAGATCACAAGATGACTTCTATTCCCAGTGGGTATGTAATTATTTAATGGACACCTACATGATGTTAAAACAGAATACTGGTGTGTGAACATGTACAGCCTTATTAAATTGCTATTCGGCCAATTGGATAGGGCTCTATATAAGCACATAGCATCATTTTTTTACAGAAGTTTTTAGTTAGTGATCTATCCAAAAGCAAGGTCTTCACTAACTAAAAAACTTCTGTAAAAAAATGATGCTATGTGCTTATATAGAGCCCTATTCAATTGGCCGAATCACAATTTAATAAGGCTGGTAGAGTTTAAAGTGATGCAATAATACAGAAAACTTAAGTGTGATCTAAAAAGCTATTTCAAAGGGTGTGTTCCTCCCCGATAAGTCAAGTCTTATGGATATAAAAGGGTGTGGTATTATAATTAATGATATAGTAATGTTAAAGGACCACTGCAGTTCAAGAAAAAAAGACACTTGTTTATTAAGTACTAGAATATTGCCCGTCAAAAAATGACCGCAATGAAATTGTTAGTGAGCTAATGCTGTTTGGTGTATGGTAATCAAATAAATAATACATTAATAAAGTAATATACTTTACCTATTTTGAAGTAATATATGCAGGAAGCATTGTGTTGAAGAGCTGGCAATCTGTTTTGATGTTGCTGCAGCATTAGTGGTGTGAAGCTGCTGTGTAAGTGTGAGCAATGTGTGCAGTGTGTAGTGTAAATAGTGTGCGTGAGCGAGCAAAATGCGTTAGGGTAGCTGTGTACTTCCGGATTGTGTAAGTTTGTGTTGTAAAATGGCGCCTAATGTGTGGTACGCGGCTGTGGCTGATTTTTCGTCCTTGTTCTTGGATCTCGTCTGGCTTTTTTGGAAAATCCGTATGTGTTTGGTGGTGTTTTGCGTCTTTAGGGTCCTGTAGCCTCGTTTTCGGTTTTTTCGGCTGCCATTTTTTCTTTTGCTTAGGTGATTTTCGGGTATCTAAACTCTGTAATTTTGACTTAAATGGAGGTGTAACTTCACTTGCAGAGGTCATGGGTGCCCCCACTTGCTGTGGGTAAGCTTTGTATGTGTTTGTTGTGTATATTTATTGTGTTTCGAATGTTTTCAGGTTCGAGGGGGTCGGCCGTTAAAGTCGTATCTTTGCGAGGTTGTCTCATATTTGTTTGTCGTAAGTCTGTAAATGTTGCGAGGTCCGCAGTTGCTGGCAAGGAGCACCTTCGCGCTCCATGCCAGCAACTGAGGCCCTTGCTTTGCGAGGGCTGCAGTCTCGCTACTCAAGCCTGCAGCGTTAGCGACAACCCGCTTGCTCACATCTATTATATGTGATGTACCAAGCTACCAATATTAGCAGCTGTGTAAGCCACAAGAAAACATTTTTTTTAGGAAAATCTGAATTTGGGAAGGCTGTGTTTATGAGCATAGCAATCCATTTTGTGTTTGTTAAACATATCCTTAGAGCTGAGGGATGAGGATGTGTGTTTGTAGTTATCAGTGGAGGAAACAGGCAGATGCCCAGAACCTTTTAACATAATAGATTAAAATGTAAATTAATTGACACCACACCCTAACACCATTGCTGGTCCAGTAGCAGACAGCTTGCGTCATTCAATGTAACCATAGCTCTCCAGAAATGTAAACGCATCTCACACACAACTTTTACCAATGTATCATGGATCCCTCCAGGGTGCTGCAATGGCATCAACATGACGTTTTAATTACAATTTTGCGGTATGACTTTTTTCCTCTTTAATTCTGCTTTTATTCAGACTTAAAGTTTTTAAATATGTATTTTTTGTAATTGTGCAGTGGTCCTTTAAAGGGCCTTTAAAGTGAATGCATTGTTTAACTAACATACCCTCAGTGCATTGATAATACTGACTTTGTGGAAGATTCAACTAAGATTTTAATTATACATTGAGAACATTTTTTTCTAATGATACCAAAAGAAATTTTCGAATGTATTACTCCACTGGTTTTGCTATTTCTGATGATTACTGTGGAAGGATTTGTCTGTATATACGGTATGTTTAATTATATGTTCATGTGCAGCATTTAAAACTTTTTTTCTGCTGCATCTGAAAGAGAGTATCTGTTAATTTGTCACAGTGTGTTTTTGTTTTCTGACTGAGGGTCTTAGAGGAGAATAAAACCAATTAAGATTTTTTATATTGGGGCATATTCCTCTCAGCCAATAACACTAATATAACTGTATGTGTCATACATGTATGCCAATGAGAACTACTTGCTACAGTATGCACTGTGCAGCAGTTTCAAATAGTTTAAACAGACTTTAATAGTATTTGAAACATTCTTTTAAATGCTTGAAAAATTATAACCTCTGGTCTATGAGTAAATTCAAATAACTGAAAGGCTGTTGTCAGAGTCTGTCTGGGATTGAATTATTGTTTATAACTGTAAATCATGTTAACGTACTATTGTGGATCCCTTTACTAGATTGCATTTCTTGAGGTCCCGATAGGTGATTTTACCTTTTCTGCCTTTAGAATTAAAATGTATAATTTGCAAAAAATTTCTCATTTAATTCTTATTAGCAAAAGGCACAAATTACACTGTACAAGAGCACTGTGCATTAAAACAAAAGGAGAGTGCAGTGGTACCTTGGTGCTCGTCTGCCTCAGAACTCGTCGAATTTGGTATTCAACGCGTATTGATGAGCAGAAATTGCTGTGACACTCAATGCTTTTTCGGTACTCGTCTCGCTTGCGGTAGCTTGTATGAGTCAACTTACATTACTCCTTATGGAAACTTGGTACTCATAGTGTTTGCCGCTCTGGAGACAATTAACGTCAAGTACCAAAGAACCCCTGTATGACAATCGAAGATATAGTACATTGAGTTCTACGTATAACTTGGGTTGAACACAACAATCTCTATCTATTAGAGTTAAACATTTACACTTCTGTTGCATTTCCCTTTTACTTTTTTTTTCTTTCATATCATCACCCACACACCTTTACAGAATAAAATAGCTTTGGTATGTGACATTGTCCCAACATTAATGATACAGAAGATATATCAGCTGCAAATTCTAAATATTGGATATAATTTGATAGGTCTACTTAAATCTCTTTGACAAATAAACCATAAAAGATTTTAATACCAAGGACCATCACTAAGATAGCAGTGACTATTTATGATCCAGTGTGGTAGGGAAGCACCAAGAAAAATTATTAAAAGAAACAAACAAATTTGATGTCCCTTATAACCAAAAGATTAAAACATCCGTAATTAATTAATAAAAAAGGGGAGGGGGGCAAGTTTTTGCATACTTCACAAATATATTACCTTTTTCCTAATGTACAGTGTTAATTGAAATTAGGTTGTGTGCTATCATAGTTTTTACATAATCCCATTTGAAAGCACTGGAATCGGTACTGTTTCTTGTAGTATTATTTTTCTGCTCTTCTGTAACTGGTTCCAGGTTTATAGATATATGTGAAGAAGTCCCATCATGTCCCATCATGTATTTCCATTAGTTTTCGCAGTTATGAATCTAAAGCTTTTTCCACTCATCCTAAGTGAAGCCAAATTTTACACCAAAGATTTCCTTTCATTACAGCTTGCTTCACTTCCTAAATTTCAATATGTTTTTTCCCTCCCAATGTATATAATAATATTATGCTATGAATAACAGGCATGTAAAAATAACACTACTGACCATATTAATTAAGGTTCACTGCTATTTCAAAGGAAACTTAATGATTTAATGAGGCTATACATTTACTCATATTATTTACAAAATAAATGGTGTTTGTAGGACATACGCAGTTGATGATTAATAAAATAATTAGAGTTTTCCTATTTTACGGAAAGGATGATAGATGAGCAGGGCAGGATCTACCGTTTTGGAGCCCCTAGGCAGTGAAGTGGGTCTGCAAGGTATGTATGGACCAATGTTTGCCTTTTCTTTGCGTGTAAGTTCCTTTTCCTGTTTTAACTCTCTTGTTCTAGGTGGTTACCCCATAGTAGCCAGTCTATAAACTGCAGCATTTCGTGTTTTTTAAGCCAGGAACCATTTTTTTTTTAAATGGCTCCCCTCACAGGAAAGCACCCATAGGCGGCTGCCTAGTTGGCCTAATAGGTAATCCGGTGAGGGGAACATCATCCTTGCAGAAGTGGTAGGGACAGTAAAATAATTCAAGCAAACCTTGCATATGAATAAAATATCTTAACATTTTTTTTTAGTCAAGTTATTTATTGATTGGTAGAATTAGTAGAATTAGTAGAATTAGTAGAATTAGTAGAATATATGTGCATATTGTCTTTTCTGCTGTGTTTGCCTAAAGGTATATCTAAGTGTCCCTGTTTTTCCCTTTTTCTTATCTAACACATGCTGCTTATACCAGAAACACACATTACATTGAGTCATTATATACACATACAGATTTATTTTATTTAAACCTCCCAATAGAAACACTGCATTTGGGTATGGATTTTAACCCTTTATTAACCTTCTAGGCAACAGCAGCACAATGCAGCGATCATCAGAGCAGTTTCTGGCTGCTCCTGCTTCCTTGTGCAGGGGATTACACATCCCATGATTCCTTGCTGCACAAACTGCCATCATGATTGATACAAGATATTAGCTGCCTGCCAAGTTAATTATAAATGTTATACTAATTTTAGCAGGGATTTCTAGGGTTGTTAACTATGAAAATCAACTGATTGCTTACTCAAAAGATTTAGCAAACTTTATGGTAAGTGTAATAATGTTAATTTGCGCGATTTTTCATGCAAAAATGTTTTCTTACACTACTGCTCCTCCTCCATTAGATGCAGTAAAAATCCATGAAACATAAATATGCCTTGAATCATTGCTGTCCAACTGGTGGCCCGTTGCTGCTTTCTGGGGCCCACTTACTGCCAAGTGAGTGTCCTCACAAACCTAATATGCTTAAAATAAAATTCTTGGGGCATCATATATATATATTTTTAAATGATATTAGTTATTTAATATAAAAAATATATATAAATATATGTATTGATATTTTTAGATATAAATATGTTAAATAATTTTAAATCTGACTCACCAGCTGCCTAGAAAATAGAAATCTAATTTTTATGGACATAATATAAAAAATGTAGCTGAATTACTATGCATGTTATCAAATTCTCTGAACTGCCTGATTTTAGAACATATACATTGTTGATTAATTGTTATTCTTTTTATTCTTTTTAAACCAGTCAACCATAGAAGTGATGATTTACAATCTTTAGCAAACTGTATATATCAGTATTTAGGGGTGTGTGGTCATTTTATAATATAAAGATTGATTGACTGTAGTTTATGCTGACACCATTTGCTCCTGTACATGGATCATGGAGGCGACTGTACACTCAGCTGTATCTATAATACAGTAACACTCTGACAAAAGTGCTGAGACTGACCACATGGACTGTCAGAATCAACTAATCCTTGTCAATGCAATATCGATTGTTTTATTTTATTAATAAATGACCTACTTTGGGGAGCATTGCACTTTTCCCTTACTTTTCTTATGACTTTACAAAGTCACTACAAGGTCGTTGAGCTCTTCGAATACTTTTTGAAAATTTCAATAGCTGTTGTTTCATTTGGGAACACCAAGAAAACAGTACTAATATCCACTACTTTAGGGAAACTGGGCCATCCAGTAGCCTGTAAGTGAGGTCGCAAGTTAAATTACTTCAATTGGCATCTTTTAGCGGGCTCCAAACGGCTTCCAAGTTACGGCCTTGAAAAAATGGCGATGGTTAAACTCATAACTTACAGCCTCCAGAAGCCTTTGATCTTTCACTTTCGCAAAGGCTAAAATCGCAAATCGCTATTCAATTGCTCAATTTCCCCAAGCCCGCAAATGTTTTCACACCCGTAAATGGCAAATGTAGGAGAAAATCCTTTGAGTGCTAGAAAGGACCCGCAAGGGGGTTAAACACCTATTCGTAGCACAGTAAATACAAATTAAAAATCAATACTGCACTGTAAATAACGGGGAAAATGATTTAAGACATTAATTGCCCAACAGTCTCAAGCTCGCAAATCGGCAGGAAATTATATGTATTTTTATGTTTCATTTCAGGGTTAAATCGATCTCGGGTATCTATGACTTAATACATATCAGGCCACCCATATGGACTAGAACAGTATTGGCATTCATTTTCATAATTCTTTATTTTGCAGGTTTGCGAGTCTGATCCCATATCGGACCCCCGAACCTAATTGATTGACATGTAACCTCCATGTTTTACTGCCGTAATAATGAAAGTCTAATTTTCTATTGGCTGATTCGAAATGGCCGGTTACAGGCTTGATGTATTGATCATGTTCCCGCAACGAACCAGTGCATGGTTTACGGTGTGGGACAGCAACTTGCAGGCTTGAGCAATTTAATAGCATCGCAATCGGAGATGAACAGGAGCCCGCAACACACCCGCAGACATACGGCCGTCTGTGATCGAGTTCGGGGCTTCGAATTAAATATGGCCCATTGTATTTATATTGCATATTAAATGAAAATTGTACTGTCAGGGGTTGAGTTGTATAAATGCAAGTGGATATGTTGTTCTAGAATTTACTGTGCATATGGAATCATAGCTCATATACCTCTTCATCCATTTAATATCACTAAAAGAAATGACAACTATGTAGAGTAATGATTGGAAGATTCTGGATTGATTTGTATACAAATACATACATACAGTGCCAAAAGTATACATTCACTCAGTCATAGATTTATCAAATTATTTAATTTTACATCATACAAGAATATGTAACTATGTATTATTATTCCAAATTGTTGGTTTATCAGATCTAGCTTTCATGGATTTTTTCCATTATGTGACTGTTTGAACATGTATAGCTCAATATTACTGACCTACAGATATACAATATAAAGAAACTAAGAGCACTCACAACATAGCAGTTTAAGAAATCAATAGCCGGCCAGTGATGCTTTCCAGGACTGATCTGCTATGTCCAGTCTAGAGAAGGAATCTTACAACATACATTATCGAAACAGAAGCGTATTTGTTCTGCTAATCAATAATATATTTTGTCTGTTATGAAAATCCAGACATTGTATTGATATTGAAATAATATATTTATTTATGTTTGGAAACTCATGTTACAGATATACTTTTGTGCATTCAGTTACTAATTAAAGGGACATTGTCACAAAAATTTAGCAAATACTATAACATATACTAAACATAGTAGTTGAAAGAAAAAAATAATAATATATATACAGTATATATATATATATATATATATATATATATATATATATATATATATACATATATTGTCACAATCTGCTTCTTCAAGGAGGCTTGATATGAACCAAGTTTAGACCTACCCCAGCAGAATCGTGTTCCTGATCTCTGTGGCACAAAAGATGGCTTCTGAAGAGGGCAAGGCACCTTTACCAAAGGCACATTAAAAAGGTATCTTTCTATCTATCTATCTATATATCTATTTATCTATCTATATATCTATATTCATTCATCTGTACTCTGGAGTGTAGGTTATGACAGTTGGAAGAACAGGCAAAATAGGTGGTTCATAAAGTGATGCCTGCAAAGGCTTTCCATAGGGAAGAATGTAGCCATTATCATGACAGTTTAAGGTGTGGGAAGCAGAAATGTAAGATAAGTCAAGGATGTAGAGACATTGGTCCACATTCAATTTGAGCCTTGTAACTCGATCGCAGACAGCCGATTGTCTGCGAGTGAGTTGCGGGCTCCCGTTCCTCCACTTTTGCGATGCTATTCAATTGCTCACAGCCCGCAAGTTGCGGGCTTGAAGCATAAACCGTAAACCATGTACTGTTTCCAAGCAGTTGAGGGTGGGAACAGGAGCAATTAAGCAAGCCCGTAACCTCCCATTTTGAATCAGCCAAAGGAAAGTGAGACTGTCATACTTATGGCAGTAAAACATGGAGGTCGCATGTCATTCAATTTGATTCGGGGTCCGAGTTACGATCAAACTAGAAAAAAATGCAAATTAAAGATTTATTAAAATGAATGCCAATACTGTTCTAGTCCATATTGGCGGCCTGATATGTATTAACTCATTGATACCCAAGATCGTTTTAACCCTGAAATGACACATAAAAATAACATTTATTTCCTGCTGATTTGCGGGCTTGAGACTGTTATGCAATTAATTCTAATGTCTATCATCTCTTTCCCCGTTATTTACAGTGCGGTATTGATCTTATATTTGCATTTACAGTGCTACGAATTGGTGTTTAACCCCCTTGCGTGTTCTCTCTAGCACATGTAGGATTGTCTCCTCCATTTGCGGTTTACAAGTGTGAATACGCTTGCGAGTTTGGGGAAATTGAGCAATTGAATAGAGATTTGCGATTTTAGCCTTGTGAAAGTGAAAGATCAAAAGCTTCTGAAGGCTGTAATTTACGAGTTTGACGGACGCAATTTTTTCAAGCCTGTAATTTGTAACCCAGTCAGAGCCCGCAAAAAGACGCCAATTGAATAGCAAAGTAGCTTGCAACCTCACTTACGGGCACCCGGATCTCAAATTCGCACAACTGATTGGGGCTTATTGTCTATATATCTGAAGAGGCAGCAGTTAGTTGGGCTTGGAGAATGGAAGCATGGGCTGTACAGCGAAGAATGTTGAGTATATTTTGTGGCAATAGCAAAATCTTGTTTACTAATTATTAATTGTATTTTCATTGCTAAAGGTCTTGAAATTGCATGTGCCAAGGTCCATTTTATCGTGACTTATTTGTCAGTCAAATTAATTTGGCTCCATATAGAATAAGACTAACTGGGCATATTTTTAACATTGAGTGGGAGACCATGTTGTTTACTGTTGCCAGACTAGTCACCACAGGTATTAGTACAGATTTGCTAAAGAAAACACATTTGAAATAGTGAATGTATAAATAGGACTAGTTAGACTTGTCACTGATTATCTGAAGCCATCTGTTTTCCCTGCACTTGTCCCCAGTCCAAATATCATAATATTCTAAAGCTTGAATGGAACAGAGCTTTTCCTCAACTGCAATAACTTATTCTCTCTCTTTTTCTAGCTCTGCAGCCAATGTTTTCAAAATTCTGGAAACATATTGCAATGATTTTTCCCTCCATCAGAGCATAATCCTTTCTCCTTCCTCCAAATTCTAATTTGAGAAGAAAAAAAAAATTAATTTAACATTTTTTTTTCATTTTCTGAATGCTGAGAACCATCTGCATAGCAATTTGTATTTCCTTCCAGTCGTCTCTGCCCCCCTGTGATTTGATATATACAGCGACAGGAAAAACACTGCATCCAAGAAATCTGCAGCTGCACTGCTCTTGTCTTTGGATCAGCCAGCCTTTCCTTCATCAAAACTATAGGCTTTTTTCAGCCAACAACAAATCTATTTTACTGACAACATATCTTGACAGTGCTGAAAATACTGTGTTGGTTTAGCGAGAACACAACATAAATTAACCTATTCTGTACTATGTTATATACAGCTTCCTCAAGGTAAAACTGCCTTAAAGGGCCACTGTAATGCCATAGCATGGAACTATTTATTTCATTATGCATTGACCGTTAATACAATTCCTATTTAATGATTTGTTCAGTCTTTCAGTCTGGTCACGCGCTTCTATATGTTTTCTTGGTAAAGATACTGGAGTGGCTTGCCAGTTCTTTCTCCAGTGGACCACGATTTGTCTGACCACTCTGCTATGACCTGCCCATCTTGGGTGATCCTACATGGTATAGCTCAAAGCTTCATTAAGTACACAAGCCCCTACAACAACGTAGCGATATTAATATTAAATATTAAATTCACTTTAATATTTAGTATTGTTTTTGTGTTCACCATGATAAAGTCATCAATTTGGGAAGGGGGTTAACAACAATGTGATAAGATAACAGGCCAAACAATGATTCACAGGCTGTCCCACATCGGGGTCAAGGAAAGTCATTGTAACCCAATGGCAATTTTTGTGTTGGGATCCCACAATGGGGGGTACTGCAGTATCATCCTAAGCCAGCTACAGTGCCTTGCAAAAGTATTCACTCCCTTGACTTTTTACCTTTTTTGTTACATTACAGCCTTAAGTTCAATGTTTTATCAATCTGAATTGTATGTGATGGATCAGAACACAATAGTCTAAGTTGGTGAAATTAAATGAGAAAAATATATACATAAAACTATTTTTTAGAAATAGAAAACAGAAAATTGGAATGTGCGTATGTATTCACCCCCTTTGTTATGAAGCCTATAAAAAGCTCTGGTGCAACCAATTACCTTCAGAAGTCACATAATTAGTGAAAGGATGTCCACCTGTGTGCAATCTAAATGTCACATGATCTGTCATTACATATACACACCTTTTTTGAAAGGCCCCAGAGGCTGCAACACCTTAGGAAGAGGTACCACTAACCAAGCACTGCCATGAAGACCAAGGAACTCTCCAACAAGTAAGGGACAATGTTGTTGAGAAGTACAGGTCAAGGTTAGGTTATAAAAAAATATCCAAATCTTTGATGATCCCCAGGAGCACCATCAAATCTATCATAACCAAATGGAAAGAACAGGGCACAACAGCAAACCTGCCAAGAGACGGCTGCCCACCAAAACTCACGGACCGGGCAAGGAGGGCATTAATCAGAGAGGCAGCACAAAGACCTAAGGTAACCCTGGAGGAGCTGCAGAGTTTCACAGCAGAGACTGGAGTATCTGTACATAGGACGACAATAAGGCGTACGCTCCATAGAGTTGGGCTTTATGGCAGATAGCCATTACTTTCAGCAAAAAACTAAATGGCACATTTTGAGTTTGCGAAAAGGCATGTGGGAGACTCCCAAAATGTATGGAGGAAGGTGCTCTGGTCTGATGAGACCACAATTGAACTTTTCGGCCACCAAAGAAAACGCTATGCCTGGCGCAAACCCAACACATCACATCACCCAAAGAACACTTCCCCCACAGTGAAACATGGTGGTGGCAGCATCATGCTGTGGGGATGTTTTTCAGCAGCCAGGACTGGGAAACTGGTCAGAGTTGAAGAAAAGATGGATGGATGGTGCTAAATACAGGGATATTCTTGAGCAAAACCTGTACCACTCTGTGCGTGATTTGAGGCTAGGATGGAGTTTCACCTTCCAGCAGGACAATGACCCCAAACACACTTCTAAAGCAACATTTGAGTGTTTAAGGGGAACCATGTAAATGTGTTGGAATAACCTAGTCAAAGCCCAGACCTCAAACCATTTGAAAATCTGTGGTCCGACTTAAAGATTGCTGTTCACAAGCGCAAACCATCCAACTTGAAGGAGCTGGAGCAGTTTTGCAAGGAGGAATGGGCAAAAATCCCAGTGGTAAGATGTGGCAAGCTCATGGAGACTTATCCAAAGGGGGGTGAATAGTAATGCACATTGACTTTTTCTGTTATTTTGTCCTATTTATTGTCCTATTTATTGTGGGCATGTTCTGTAAATTAAATGATTCAAATCCTCAAACAATCCATGTTAATTCCAGGATGTGAGGGAACAAAACACGAAAAATGCCAAAAGGGGTGAATATTTTTGCAAGGCACTATAAATACCAGTTGTTATAAGAAGCTTAATCTAATGAAATACACATCATTACCTCAGCAATCTCCACTTACTGTGGGTATACCTCACAATATCTAACAAGGGTTAGAATGAAAAGACAGTAATAAATGGTTTGAATATGGTATAACGCTTCCTGTCCTTTAAACCCAAGTCTTTTTGCCTGAAGCGCCACAATAGGAAGTATAAGGAACTGTGTCTATCTCTTAGTCTCATCGCCTGGAGACCTACAGGGAAGCATGCAAGCTATATAAGACACTTGCTAACTAGCAGAGCCCTCTCCTGTCTATTCCAATTGGATTGGAGGTAAGTGAAAATCCACGGAGGTGGAATAATGCGCTGCTAACTAAGAAGTTCCATCCATGAGGGAGCGGAGTTAAATTGGGAGGATCTGCTGGGCAAATTGGGATAGGACTGGTAAGGGTAAGAACATGGTTTTGCGCTAGCTGGGTAGGGTGAAGCAGGACGCTAGATGCACGCTTTACTGGCGGACGTGCATTGCGTCTTGAGTAGCCGACACGTTTCTACTTCACAGCAGACATTTTTTGTCAAGGCAAGTGGGAGGGCACTTTGAGGCACTTGTTAGATATTGTGAGGTATACCCACAGTAAGTGGAGATTGCTGAGGTAATGATGTGTATTTGACTAGATTAAGTTTCTTACACCGACTGTTATTTAGCTGGCTTAGGGTGATACTGCAGCACCTCCCCATTGTGGGATTCATGGTCTCTAATTAAAGGACAAAAAAAATCAGGTTATTATCAGTTTCTCAGTCAGACCCTTTTTTAACTCATCTTCTAATCCGGAAATTGTAACCGATTTTATTCAGCGTTGTGACCTAGTGAATTCATTAAGATATTTTTGAAAATTATCTTTTGATACTGTATTAAGTGTGTCATAGCAAAAGGATACATACTATCAGATATCTACATTTTTAGTGAATAATCACTTTATTAAAGGGCCAGTTAATTCAGCACAATTTAGAGCACACCACTGTAAACTTGTTGAAATACTTTTTTGAATTTTTCACAGAAAAAAAATCATAAATTATATTGCCTGTTTACATGAGGGACTGGCAGTGCCCCCAGACAAAAATGTATTATTTTTAATTTTTCTGTGTTATATCAATCTCGGTAATCAAGGAGTTAATACATATCAGGCTACCCACATGGGCTAGAATATTATCATCAATCATTTTTTTTTATTTTGTACATTGGCGGATTGCGAGTCAGATCACATATTGGACTTCTAAGCGCTAATTGATTGTGGTTTAACCTCCATGTTTTACTGACGTCATGATGACAGCGTCATTTACTATTGGATGTTTCTAAATCGGTAATTACGGCCTTGCTTAATTGATCATGATCACGCCCTGAAATGCTACATACGATTGCTTGGTTTATGGTTTAGGCTGTCGGCCAGGTAGCTGCAGGCTTGTTCAATTGAATCGCTCTGTAATTGTTGCAAATTTCAGGACCACAGACTTAACGCCGCTATGAAGGCAGCTGCGGGCTTGCAATTGAATGGAGGCCTAGATCTCTGTAAGGATCACTTTTTGGAATTAAGATATTTGTAAATAGCAAGTAATCTAAATTCACTCAGCAACCTAAGAAATAAAATATTTGAAATTCTCAAGTAGCATTAAACAATTTAGGTAAATAGGTAGAGAGAGCAACCACATCTTAAAAACTGAGAAAAAACACCACAATGTACCCAGGTTTTGGTCATAGACTTGAGTTTTAGGAGTCCATCTAGAGTGTCTAGATTAACAAATGTGCACTTTGACAGAAATGGGTATTTTGGTAAAGTGAACCGTCTTTTTCTTAAAGAAACGTTTGTTATATACTAACTAAATACAATTAATAAATATTATATTTTATTGGAATATAATTGATGCATGATAAAAACATTTTCTAATCC
Organism: Discoglossus pictus; assembly: GCA_027410445.1. NCBI lineage: Eukaryota > Metazoa > Chordata > Amphibia > Anura > Alytidae > Discoglossus > Discoglossus pictus. The sequence continues at coordinate 149,598,653 of CM050169.1, forward strand.
GGAAATTGTGGGCAACAGGAAGTGAACTTAAAAAATTAGGATCACATCTTGGACTGATTGTCTATGTGCATTTTTTCTGTTTAAATCTTAAACCTTTTCTTTCTTTTTCTTATTTATTTTGATTAGCCATAAAGATTAAATTTTACACAAAAGCAATACAATAATAATATATGAAGAAAAAAAGGGGAAAAAGGGGGAACCACTGGTCTAGAGGCTATTTCAAGATGATGTTCTAACAGAAGTGATTACAGATCTCATCTGCTTCTATTTTTCCTCCCACTACTTCCAGATTTCTAATCCATTTACAAAACAAAGACCATGGGGCCTCAGTCAATTGTGATTTGGCCAATTGAATAGGGCTCTATGTAAGCACAGAGCATATCGTTTTTACAGAAGTTTTTAGTTATTGAACTTCTATCTAAAAGCAAGGTCTTCACTAACTAAAAACTTCTGTAAAAAATATGCTATTTGCTTATATAGAGCCCTATTTAATTGGCCAAATCCCAATTGAATGATGCCCAAATTGTCCACCATCATTAGAGCAAAATTGAATATAATACAGTAGTTAAAAATGAAAGGCTTTATTCATTTTAAATTGTGTAAAACATGTTGCCCATTGTCAAATAAGTTCACAATAGCATACAATAAATATGACACTTTAGTAATCCTTTAATACAAATAATTTATACTCACATATTAACATTTTTCTTATTTATGGAACTGAGCAATTTTTTATATATTATTTTTCTTTTTACTTTGTATTCCTTTGTTTAGCCATTATTGGCTAAATAGTTTCTTTTGTGACAATAGTACTTCAGAAAAAGTACAAAACTAGGAAAATATTTAGTAACCTCAAAATAGCTAGTAAATGTATATATTTTTTTAAATCTCACAGATAGATTATGACATTAATTTTTAATATAGAAAAACTGAACATTTGATTTTTGGTAACAGTATATTTCTGAAATCTTACATATATTCCAATAATATTCCAGTAGAGGGTTAAATATAACCAGTAATATATATATATAGTATAATTTTGCTGTATTTCTCCATAGTTTCCACTTTTTTCCCCAGAAACTTGTTATGGAAATTTATATAAGCCTTAAAAATAAAGCCATCAAAAGAAGGAATATATATAAATATGTGTTGGAGCCAAACACAAAAAATAGAGAATAATTCAGATCTCAATTTCCAGTCTGTGTAATGAATAGCAGACATAAAATGGCTTCTCTGGCTGAAAACCATTATTCTTACTTGAAAGGTACTTTTTCCATGTTCCAATGGAAGTAGATGACAGATATATAAATAACCGCAGTACATGATAGAGAGTGCATTGGAACAAACTGCTTATCCAAAGGCAGTGACAGGATAATATAGAAATATTATTTAAGACCTTCCATGACCCCAGGAGGAAACCTGAACAATAGAGATACCATTTTTTCCTGTAAAAGATTCTTCAGGATAAAGCTTATTTTTTTGCATATTATAAGAAAAAAAAAGATTAAAATATAAATGTGCATCTGTTCATGTAGAATAATATATATATGACTCAATTGCCTGCAGAGCATTGTGTGAGTAGATTCCTTGCTGGTTGCTCATAAACACTAATGATTCATTCCTGATGTTTTTACCTTCTGGCGCAGTCCATACCTGGAGGAGGTATCGGAGACTCATAGAAAAGGAGAGGAGGGAAAATCAACGATAGAGACAAAAGATATGGGGAGTGGGGAGATATTTAACAGCAGTGACCTTGATTGCCCATTTAGCACTGCTGTCTTATGGATATTGTAATACAAAAGGAAACTATTGTAAATTAGAAAAAAACTTATTAAAGCTACAAGGATCTATTTAACGCAAATAGGTTAAAGGACCCTATATTCTCACTACAATATTACACTTGAAAATGTGTTTACAATAAAAAAATACAGTATATAAAACACGTAATATGCTATTCAGCTGTGTTTGCATCTGCAATTTTTTGTTCCTCTTTATCTGCTTCTGCAAATGGCCCTGCATATTGAGAATAAATGATTTAGTTTCTTCTGTTTAAGCAGGGCAATCCTTAGTGACATTGTTTTTTTTTTTTTTTTCATACATATATTGTAATATTTCCAATTAATTGTTCCTTTAAAAATTGGAAATAATCATATTGTCGCAAACCTCCATGTGCCAGTCGGGTTGTATGAAGTGTTCTCTCTGCACTGGGAGCGTCACTGTGCTGCTGGTACCATGTTCAGCTCTGGATGCATTCACTGTACTATAGAGGTGGTTATGTCACTGTACTGGGTGCATTATATTTGTGTGTAATGGATTATTATAGTGATTATACTCATGGTAAACATGCACAATTTGTATGTATTGTTTTTAAAAAAAAAAAATATGGTAATTCAGGTGAACTGTATGATAAATTATTATTTGCAAAGGCAGATATAAGAGCTTTTTTGCAGAACTGACAGAATGCTTTAAATTGCACAATTTACCATTAAATACCTCCTGTGGAAAGAGGCAAACATCACATAAATAGTTCTCAGCAGTGCGGGCTTGCCAAAAAACGTTAGTAACGTAACTTTAAAATTGCAGGCTCGCATAGCGAGCCCGCAACAACTGCTGCCCTTGCAAAACAAGGGCACCGGTTGCAGCCAGGCAAGGAGCTCCGAAGGCGCTAATTGAGCTGGTGGAGATGAGCGCCATAAGTTCTCATCCGTACGACCCCGTACGACTTAGACCAGGGAGCGCCGAAGGTGCTCACTGCACTTGTGCAGATGAGCGCCATAGGCGCTCATCCCTACAATCCTGTACGACTTAGGCAGGGAGTGCCGAAGGTGCTCACTGCACTGGTGGAGATGAGCGCCCTAGGCACTCATCCCTACGACCTGCAGAACTACACATCAACAGAAATCTCACTTACACCATTCACAATGCTAGACTCGTAGCAGTTTGAAAAAAAACGAGTGAAAAAATTACGGCCCGTAACACTTGCAAAAAGGAAAGCGGCACTTACCAAAAAAATAATACAACCCGCGGCAATTAGAAACAAAAAATTACAATGTTAACGGACGAACCGTTCACATACAAAAAGAACAATAACAACACCAAAATTAACAAAGATACAAAACAAACACAACTCACAGCATGGGGGAAAGGCACGATGTCTGGGAGTCAGGTTGCACGCCAATTTAACCACAATTTGCTGAGTTTCCAGACACGAAAATCGCCTAAGCGAGAAAAAAAATGGCGTCCGAAAAAAACCAAAAACGAGGCTACACGACCCCTAAACACGCATAACACCACCAAGCACATAAGACTTTTAGGAAGGACGGAAAATGCTCAAGACCACATACACACTCGCCGCCATTTTACAATACTACCTTAAAACTAATAACATTACCATTCTGAAATAACGCATTACACAACTAAACATACCTCTGTATGAGCAGAAAGTGTGCATGACAATAGATCTAATTGGCAGACATGTATACAGCTTTATTGCTGCACATTGTCAGGGACAACCCCCATAACATAGTTATACATTCAAAGCAGTATATTCTGTTCCAGGAGCAAAGTTTTCAAAAGAAACACACACACTTTTATCAAACAAATGCAACAAATAAAACAATGCTTTCAATGGCCCTTTATGATTATTACAGTGTCCCTTTACCATAACACCAGGTATGGTTTTGACTGTTGGAGCTGACTCTTTTTAACCTTCTGCTACAGCAATTCCAGGATTTCACTGTATAATTGCCAGATGAACTAACAACATTAATCTATTCCTCATTTACTAATTATCCACTGATGAGTATTTTTGTGTTTCTTGCAGACAGGTCTTAAATATCATTTGATTGCTAATTTGAGTTGAATTTTAAAAGTTAGACATAATTTATCTTGTGAATCAGGATTTTTTATGTCACTGTACACTATATCCATTGTCTTCCTATATATTTTTTTCTAATATGAGAAATAGCAAATGATCCTCATTTGAAGTCTTCTGGATGTAATACAGAAATATGTGGGAAGGTGTGTAATTACAAATCATCTTGCATAGATAGGGGAAGTAACAGATAACAGCAAGGTTATGACAAGGTCATCCATTCCCTTTTTTATCCTTTATGACCTCTTTGATGCTAGTGGTTGCATTGCTCTCCAGTCACATTCTAGACACTATTTCTATCCATCAATAGAAGAACTTTCACTGAGTGTTATCATAGTGTTATAGCGGTGTCATCTTTAAATAGCATCTGCAATTAGATTATAAATACTTTCTTCCCAAAGTTAACTTTTCTTTTCAAATGATTTATAAAAGGAACATACAGCAAAGTTTAACAGGAATATATGACATTTAATATAAAATTAAAAAAAGTGTGTAAGAAATGGATTTAGGTTTTATACTCTCCCAGGCTTACCCATATATGGCCACCTCTCTTTCACTTTAATTTACTTCTAATACTCTACTTCACTTCCTTAGCCTTCACTTGCTTTCTTACTTCTATTAATACGCAGAACTGGTTAAATTAATTATGATTCCTTGCAGCCCACTGATATTTGACTCCCTAGGCCTGGACTTGGGTGATCTATATTTCAGTACTTAATTAAAGCCTCCAAATTACCAAGCTGACTTGAGGGATCAAAAGGGAAGGTCTTAGATATTGAGCCCCATGTTAGTTACAAGTACAAGTTAATGGAACTCATACATGGTTGCTTGGGAGGAAAAATATGTAGAATTTCAGTATGGCTGAAGTCATTGTCAAGTTATATCTTTACATTTCAAAATACAGATATGCTATAATCATAAGATAGTAGTAATAATACTCTAAATATCAGTAACAACTGACAACAAAATACTGTAGGAGGGCTGGAAAAAATAAATAAAAGCAGAACCGATTCAGTACGTGCATGTTTGCTATAGGGCAGGGTGCTTAGTTTCGACCAAAGGTAAATGCTCACATATTCAGGGATTAGCAGGCTGTCTCAACTTGCTTATGACCAGAACTCTATGTATACAGGGAAACTGGTATACTGTATGCGTATGTAATTTGCATGTATTTTTATTTGTATAGCACCATCAACCTGCACATACGGTATATACCTACAGTACATACAGTTAATATACACCCTGAGAAGTGACCTTTGCAGAGATGTGTCCTGGTATTTTTAGCACCTGTCTATGGTTATAAACCTTAATATACTACAATATATTGGTAGCAATTATTTTTCTGTACTTTAATATTTAATATCACATTTATCAGAATCATCATATTCACATTCATATAACATAAAGGGACAAGCAAAAAGGTTCAGGCTTAAGAAGCAAAATTTATGGTGGCAGACAAAAGAAGTAAAAAATAACATAACATTTTATATATTATCTATTACATTCAATTATGCTGCAGTGGGCAGCACCATTTTCGTTTCTGCTGATCTTCTTCGTTGAGAGAACATTACATGCATTGAAGCATTCAGTTGCTGCAATTAAAATCTGTTCCAGTTAAAACTGATGGAAGTCCCATTATTTTACAGTATTGCTTCCTAAAGAGAAAACAACTCTGACAAGTGGCTTAAACAATGCAATGGCTGACTAAAGTACTGAGTAGACGCACATACCAGTTAATAAATTCAGTATTATTTTTATTGATTTTGTAAATTTTAAATAATGCTTTATCATATTGTAAGTATATAATTGTATTTTAACAATATGGAGCAAACAATTATTTAGAGAGAAAGAAGATAATTATCTGGATAGATAGAACTGCCTGATTTCCAAGATAAACAAGTAAAAAGAACACTGTTACGATGGACAGTTTTGGGCTCTACAAATTGATATTGGTTTATGTCTATAAAACTTTGTTTTCTTTAAAAAGGCAGTTATAAGAGCTTTAAGCAGGGGCGGCCCGTCCATTGGGGCGTCAGGGCAAACGCCCCCCCAAATATTTTCTTCACCCTGCAATAAAAAAAACACAACAATGTATTAGTATAACCCAAAAACAAATAAATATAAGGTGTACATCATCATTTCAAGTCTAAATAGTCTAAATAGTATTAAAAATGAAGTAAAGTTAGTAAAATAACCCTTGCGCTACATTAACTAATGCTGTGTATCTATATAGCCCCCTGCCTGCACCCTGTGTGATCAAATTACAATAGTTATACACTGTGTACACTAACCTTAGAGTCTTCTCTCTCTTCAATGAGTCCTGGCCTGGCCTCCTGACCGTTAATCTGTCCTCTGGATATAGTCATGAAAAATAAATAATCCAATGTTGATTGAAGCCAATGGTCAAATAAAATAATCCATGTTGATTGAAGCCAATGGTCAAATAAAATAATCCATGTTGATTGAAGCCAATGGTCAAAATAAAATAATCCATGTTGATTGAAGCCAATGGTCAAAATAAAATAATCCAATGTTGATTGAAGCCAATGGTCAAAATAATCCAATCTTGATTGAAGCCATTGTCCATCCATCCATTCTGGCCCATTGAAAGAGGCCTCCACAAAAAAAAAACGACGCTCTAAAAAAAAAAAACAGCACACTAAAAGAGCTCCTCCTACAAGGAGCCCCTCCCGCGATTAATTGTTTTTTTCCCACGGTCTGCTATATATACTAATTTTTGAAGGACTCTGATTGGCTGAAATTTTTGATTGACATCGATTTCAACCAATGAGAGTCCTTAAAAAATTAGCAAATCAGCAAGCAGGTATGGAAGCCTGTAAGGGTAAAAAAGGTTAGTGTGAACTTGTTTGACCCTGTATGTATTATACATATTACAGGGCTATTTTATGTGATATACATGTTACAGGATAATATCCTGTAACATGTATAGCCAAAAAATAGCACTGTAATATGTATAACAAATAATGTGTAATAGAAATGCATGAACAATATAATATAACAAGTAATAAAGAACATCAATTAATCAAATAATAAATATCAATTAATATATATTGTTGTATGTATATGTTTATGTATATTTATGTGTATTTTTTATGCGTATATATATATATATATTTGGATATATATATATATATAAAAATTGATATCAATATATCACAATAAATAAATATATATATATATATATATATATATATATATATCAATTTGATATATATATATATATATATATATAAAAATTGATATCAATATATCACAATAAATAAATATATATATATATATATATATATATCAATTTGATATATATATATATATATATATATATATATATATATATATATATTTATTTATTGTGATATATTGATATCAATTTGATATATATATATATATATATATTTATTTATTGTGATATATTGATATCAATTTGATATATATATATATATATATATATTTATTTATTGTGATATATTGATATCAATTTTTATATATATCTATCAATATATATATATATATATCTATCAATATATATATATATATATATATATATATATATATATATATATTTATATATTATTTTTTTTATTATTTTTTTTGGGCCTATATGTTATTTAAGGTTTTTAAGGTGCGGTTGGGGCCTATATGGTCAAAATTGGTTATTTAAGGTTTTTAAGGTGCGGTTGGGGCCTATATGGTCCCAATTTGTTATTTAAGGTTTTTAAGGTGCGGTTGGGGCCTATATGGTCAAAATTGGTTATTTAAGGTTTTTAAGGTGCGGTTGGGGCCTATATGGTCCCAATTTGTTATTTAAGGTTTTTAAGGTGCGGTTGGGGCCTATATGGTCCCAATTTGTTATTTAAGGTTTTTAAGGTGCGGTTGGGGCCTATATGGTCCCAATTTGTTATTTAAGGTTTTTAAGGTGCGGTTGGGGCCTATATGGTCAAAATTGGTTATTTAAGGTTTTTAAGGTGCAGTTGGGGCCTATATGGTCCCAATTTGTTATTTAAGGTTTTTAAGGTGCGGTTGGGGCCTATATGGTCCCAATTTGTTATTTAAGGTTTTTAAGGTGCGGTTGGGGCCTATATAGTCACACTTGGTCTTCTAAGGTATGTTTGGGGCCTATATAGTTCCACTTGGTCTTCTAATGTATGTTTGGGGCCTATATAGTCACACTTGGTCTTCTAAGGTATGTTTGGGGCCTATATGGTTCCACTTGGTCGTTTAATGTTTTTTAAGTATGGTTTTGTTCTTGAATGGTATGATTGATTTGCTTGTTTTCTTTCAACCCCAGGTGCAAACCCTATGTGGCTGCAGATTTGTTTCTACTCATTGGTCAACTTAATGAACGTGAATACCCTGAGAAGAAGAGCCGACTAATGGTAGGTGTCACTCCTTTAATTTTTCTGTTAATACGTATAGGTGCAATTATGATATTGCTGTAGTCTTGTCACATGAGTTTTTTCAATCTATATTGTATACCAATGAATTTAACACATTGTTACTTTACTTCTTGACATTTCTGCATTGCAGATCATGTATTTCAATGGGCTTTACAAGCATAAGGTCATTGGGCGGGGCTTATAAAGGTCATTATGACGTCAGAGGGAGGAGTTATAAAAATGGGTGTGGTTTGAAAAAGGGGGAGTGGCTATGTTTCGCCCTGTCGCCCCTCCAACTTGAAAAGTCACCAGCCGCCACTGGCTTTAAGTAGATGAAAAGAAAAACTATGTGGACCCAGTGTCTGTGACTAGTGTCCACCTCAAATAACTACATAAATATATAATTAATGGTGTGCAGGTACACACAAATCTTGAATCAATAAATTATAAAAGCAAGCAAAAGACATTACCTAAGAAACATAAAGCTCGCTTTTTGCTAGAAGAATTTTTCACATTTAAAAAAAAGAATAAGTTGTTAAATACCAGCCAGATTTCTATAGACTGGCTAATGTTAATTCTGCTGTACGGGACTGATAACAACTCTTCATATTGTGAGTGTAGGAAAAAGCATTTGATTAGGTCCCATTATGAATGCAATAGTTTATCTTTCATACTGTGCATTTTAATTTATTTTTGAATTTCGGGTAATCTATTTATAGATTAGAAATCAAAATAAATTACCATAGTTATTGATTAATTATCCGTGATCTATGTTTATCACTCTGTGCCAGTAGCACAAACAGTTTCAAACTGCCCTCATAAGTACCAACCAAAGGGTGAAAACATTCATTCTATGAGGCAATGTCAAAATGTATAACAATGTGTTCCTTTAAATGACAGTCATTGAATAGGAATGTTATTAATGGTCAATACCTAATTCCTTACAACCTAACTCCTGTTGTAAGAGCATTACAATGGTCCTTTAACAGCCCACAAACCATGAAAACTCTGGATAAGGAATGTAATAATAATAATTATTATTGTACTACAAATTGTTACTCCTAGAACTAGCACTACCACTATAACAATACCACTACTTCACTTAGGCCCTCATTCAATTGGGATTTGGCCAATTGAATAGGGCTCTAAATAAGCACATACCATATATTTTTAAAGAAGTTTTTAGTTAGTAAACATCTATCCAAAAGCAAGGTTTCACTAACTAAAAACTTCTTTTAAAAAAATATGCTATGTGCTTATTTAGAGCCCTATTCAATTGACCAAATCGCAATTGAATGAGGCCCTTAGACTTTCACATTTCCTTGCCCTAGTTCACTGAAGTGAATTTTAATAGGATAATAAACAATGGCGGAGCTAATGAATGTAGGGCCACAATGCAAAAAAAAGTTTTGCCCCCCCATTTTTGTTGTTGTGCTTGTGCACATGCCATTGGCAGCCTGCTCCATTACAGACAAGGAGGGGGGGGGGGGGTAGATTTTGTTTCGAGTGGCCAGGGGAGCAGTTGTGGGGGCTCTGGGGGATGACAGGGTTGAACATAGTGGGCAGGGTGCAGGGGGCCCCAACACTTAGAAAAAGAAAGTCAATCAAAAAAAAAAAGATAGCACTACATGCAGGAGCATTGTGTGAATCAGCGCTGAACCAGGCATTTTATTGCTATAGCGCTGAGAGAGTCCTATGGTGAATCTGAGAGTGATAAGCAGGGATTTAAAGGGCTTTAAACGTGTTTTGGCGCTAGAACCTCCTGATTGCGAGATTTCGTGCTGTGCAAAGAATTAGAAGGGAAAAGATCGGTTTTGCGACTCAGTGCTCATCGAGGTAGTGTTAAGTGGGGTTTACCTGTATAAGATTTCCTGTATAAATGCTTTTAAGTTCTTGTCATGCATATCTGCTAATAGTATCATTTTTACACACTACAAAAGCATGTGAAGATTTTTACAAAATTACAGTTGTCCCTGTCTATTTTAATGTTTTAAACAGTGACACTACATTAATAACAACTATTTTTTTTAACTATCATGAACATAACAAATGCAAATGTTTCATAATGTATTTCCATTTTAAATGTATTATTTCTTACCAATTACATGATTTAAAATTATTTATGTTTTTATTTTAAAAATCTATTAATACCTGTTTAGAGTTTTTCCTCTTTTCTCATTATAATCTATTTAATAGCACATTTTGTTGTTATCCTTAATTTTACTATTAATTTGCAGTTGATTTAAGTTTCCAGTGGCTTACATTTACATGCCCAATATCATATAGAGGACTCTGTTGAGAAAAGCTGCAAGTTTTAGAATATTTTATTATTAACTATTGTTTAACATATATTTTTCTTATTTACTAATTTATTAATAAGTTGTTCACTTTTCATCCCTTTTCAGTTTAGTTAAAGGACCACAAAAGTCCCCATACGTGCTCTGCACCATTAGACAGAGGATGAAAAAGAATGTGGAAACAGCGTTTTAGTTTTTAAAATTCACGCTGAATTCATGGAGTTATGATTAATTAAAGTCAGGCTATTTCACTATGTTGCCTCTGCCTGAATGAGTAATACGTTCTGGACTGTGCGGAACATAATACATTTTAATAAGAATTGTTTTTAAATAGTTTTAATTGTTTTTAATAGGTGACAACCTCCATCACCCCCTTAAAGACATAGGCCCTTATTAAATTAGCCCTAAAATTAGCACCTTGACAACAGCCAATCAGAAGGCGCAGATGCCTTCAGCCAATCACTGTGGGGGTGTATCCCATTGTGATTGGCTGAAAGCAATAATGCCTTCTGATTGGTTTAAAATAGATTAATAGCTCCTTCAGCCAATCAGAATGGGAGATAGGGGTGTATCCCATCCTGATTGGCTCACACATTGGTGCCTTCTGAATGGCTGAGATTTGATAGATGACGTTTTCAGCCAATCAGAAGGCACCATTGCCTATTTCCTTCCGAAAGAGCGTTGGGGAGGTTTGCAAGTGCGGACCTCCTTTTTTTTTTTTTAAATAGAACGCAGATTCAGCAAGGTCCCAGCTGGAGCAGAAGAGAAGAAGGCCGGGGACATCGGGAACAGGTACGTTTTCAATGTGTAATGTTAATATTTATTTTCTTTTGTGTTTGATGTTGTGTATGTTTTATACTAATGGTATGTATCTTTCATCCAGGGGCCGAGCCGGAGAACAGGTGAAGATGGACGTGGGACATGCTGGAAAGGAAAGTTTAATACTGTATTTGTAATATCTTTTTATTATATGTAATGTTTATTGTTGGAATAATCTGATGTTTCAGAAGGGACATCTGCAAAGGTAAGTGGATTTATTTATTCTTTTTTAGCTTACATTTAGGGGGTTAGGTATAGATAGGGGGGATGTTTAGATTGGGGGTTAGGTATAGACAGGGGGGGTGTTTAGATTGGGGGTTAGGTATAGATAGGGGGGTGTTTAGATTGGGGGTTAGGTATAGATAGGGGGAAATATATTGTAATTATGTGTATAGTGGGGCGGGGGTTGTGTTTTTTTTAAATGTTATGTACCTTAGGTTTTTTATTTTATGTAGTGGGGGTGTGATGTTTTAATTTTTTATGTACCTTAGGTTTTTTATTTTATGTAATTAGTAGGGTGGGGGGTTTATTGGGGGTTGAGTAATTAGGGTGGGGGGTTTATTAGGGGGTTAGGTAGGTACGTAGGGGTTAATAGGTAAGGGTAGAGGGGGGTTAGTTTAGATTTAGTGGCTTATTGGGGGAGGGGGGAAGTGTAGTGTAGTGTTTGTCCTCCAGGACCCTCATGGCGCTTATGGGGTTAATAATAGGCTTCTAATTGTCCTATAAGGTTCTTCATAGACCCTTATGGGACTGATTGGGTTTACTAGAGGCATATGGGGGGTCTGTATTGACCCCCATGAGTGACAGGGTTAATTAAGGGCTTATGGGGGTCTGTATTGACCCCCATGAGTGACAGGGTTAATGAAGGGCTTATGGGGGTCTGTACTGACCCCCATGAGTAACAGGGTTAATTAAGGCTTATGGGGGTCTGTATTGACCCCCATGAGTGACAGGGTTAATTAAGGCTTATGGGGATCTGTATTGACCCCCATTAGTGACAGGGTTAATTAAGGGCTTATGGGGGTCTGTATTGACCCCCATGAGTAACAGGGTTAATTAAGGCTTATGGGGGGTCTGTATTGACCCCCATGAGTGACAGGGTTAATTAAGGCTTATTGGGGTCTGTATTGACTGCCATGAATTATAGGGTTAATTAAGGCTTATGGAGGTCTCTATTGACCCCCATGAGGGAAAGGGTTAATTAAGGATTATGGTGGTCTGTATTGACCCCCATGAGTTATAGGGTTAATTAAGGCTTATGGGGGTCTGTATTGACCCCCCTGAATTACAGGGTTAATTAAGGCTTATAAGGGTCTGTATTGACCCCCATGAGTTATAGGGCTACTTAAGGCCTTATGGGGGTCTGTATTGACCCCCATAAGTGACAGGGAGTCATTAAGGTTTATGGGGGTCTGTTTAGAGCCCCATGAGTTATGGGGTTCATTTTAGTTGCCTGGGGGTTAATATTTTTTAGCGCAAGTGCTTTCAGGACCTTTACTGTCCTTTAAGGACCTGCAAGGTGGGAAATTTAAAATTTTAAATGCAGCAGGGTCACGATTGGTGCCGATCGGGGACCCCTGCAGCAAGGGGTTAATGTAAGGACACTTCGGGGGTCCCGATGGGTCGTTAAGTTTACCTTCCCCGGCCGGGATTGTCTAATAGTGTGCCACGGGCCCTTTAAGGAGCCGTGGTGGGGAATTTAAACGTTTTAAATGCAGCAGGGTTACGATCAGTGCCGATCGGGAACACCCCCTGCAAGGGGTTAATGTGGGGGGGGGCTCGGAAGGTCCCTATGGACCCCTGCCGCAAGGGGTTAATGTGGGGACACTTCGGGGTCCCGGTTGGGACCCCCAGCATAGAGGGGGGTTAATTTTAGGTGCCGGGGGGTAGTTGGAGTACCCCCTATGGCAGGGCTTATGTGTGGGACTGCCTCGGAGGTCCCTTTTAGGACCCCCGCAGCAATTGATGAGGTGTGGGAGCCTGCGAGATCATCTCGCAGGCTGTCACTCCTCATGTACATTATTGCAGTGTTGATACGGACGGCCCTGCTGCGTAGCTCACACGTTGCTCGCAGCAGGGCTAATTTTATAGCGTTGTATGATGGCTGGAACTAAATAGGGCTAATAATCTTTAATATTGCTATTATAAATTATTAAATAAGAATTTTATTAATGATATATTAAAATAACTAGCTCCCATTGCCAGAACATTAAAGTGGCATTTTAAAGTAACACTTAATGAAGTTTCATATTCAATGTATGGTCTGATTCAGAATTTGATAAAATGCAATTTTTTTTTTAGAAAGATTAAAAATAAATTTAACATTATCTTTAAAAAAGGTTAATGGCTGACATTGTTAATTTGTTACATACTTCACAAACATGACGTTTTTCTCAAACAGCCATCCTTTAAATTTGAAGATGATGAGGTTTTCTTTAACTCCAACCATACATTTTCAGTCTGACATACTTTGTTACTAGTAAGTATCTGAGGATCTTTACATATTGTCCATGCCATGTATATGTTCCCATGACATAGGATTCCATGTGTATATTATTTTATGAAATTTGTGTATTTTTATGAAAATGGGTTTCAGTAAAGAGAATGAAGTGCCGGTGACCCATATAGAAGAAAACTATGAAATGCTGTTTGGAAAATTGCTTCAAAAATATCACCATTTTAAACAACATCTGGGGAAATATATCACAACTGTGAGTAGAGTAACTGTGATGAGCTGCAAATAAAGATAAACAGATGTATAAAAGTAATTGGGATGAGTGTGGAATGAAAAAACCCATGTTAGTTTTAGAACACATATTGAAAAATATTCTCTATGATGAGTAATCTCCAGTGGGAGAAACCTACACAATGCCTATATTATACGAGTCCTGTTGGATAAGGTATATTGCAACAAAGTTAGTTAATGTAGGATTTGTTCTTATATGGGAGGAGCCTTTGACTACATGGAAAGTCTGTGCCTGTCCAATGGGAAGGTGGCATGTACATCTGCTAGTGCTCTCTATAGCTCTTTCTAACAACATTTTGTTATTCAAAAGACCATATAGAAAAATGTTGACCGCAGTGGTGCTTTAGGTTTTTTTAGGACATGGTGATGTTTAATGATTTAGGGCCTCATTCTATTAACGGCCGCAGCCGCTGCGGGGCCGCAAGGACCGGCCGCAAGCTTTACGGCTATTCCCCACCGGCCGGGGACTTGCTATCTCTTGCGGCCGATCGCGCCAGAGGAAAGCCTTTGATCTAAAACGGCCGCAAGGAAATCGGCCGTAAGAAAAGCCTGGTTGCGATTCTATTGCTCCGGGAACCCTGTCTGCAAGGCTAAAAACGAGCCGCAGCTTAATTGCAGCAAACAGGTCCCGCTAGCACCAATTAAGCACATAAAATAGCTCAAATAAAGCCATCCTGCACTTTGCGGAGTCTATAAAGTGATATTCGGTGTGAAAAAATAGCACATAATTACCCTATACTCAAATCCGTAAAATATATATTTTTTAATATACCTAAAATATACATGTAAAAAGTCCATAGGGCTTGGAGCACCTCAGACACGCCCACGCCGCAGCCGGAAAATAAACAGTTAATTTGAACTCGGGTTTGGGCTGATGTGCAAGCTTGAGAGGGGGTTACTTTTAATCCTCATGTCCCCCAATATGATCCCTAGCATTTAGAGAGCTGTACAGTGCAGGCTTGAATTTATATTTGCGTTTTTATATTTCAGAGCTTACGGCCGGTTCCAAGATATGCGGCCGGCCGTAAGGGGAGATCCTTGCGGGGCCGTATAATAGAATCGCGAGTTAACTGAACCCCCGCAAGGAATCGCAGCCTTACGGCCGATTTACGGCCGGTAATAGAATGAGGCCCATAGTAAGCAAGCAAAATATACACTTCAAGTATTGCTGTATTTTGGGAAAAGTTCATATATTTCAGTAACAAATAAATTACTATGTAAACCATGAGCATAAAAGCATGTTTAGAGAAAATCTCAAATGTAAGAAACTGTCATGGGCACTTCCGTCTTGTACGTCTAGTTGGTCTGAGAACCACGATAATCCTACTAGGAGCTGTTTTGCTATTTAGTGTCTATGGCAAATCTTGTCTGAATCCAGTGTTCCTCCCATTCGTCTCAGGTATCCAGTCAGGAATAAAGACGATATGACTGAAGCCATTAGAGGAAAAGTGAATAAATAGTTAAAAATGAAAAACTATCAAGAGAGGTTCCTCATAATAGTATACTATAAATATGACATTTTAATGTTTAAAATTGTGTGTAAAACTTAGTTTTGCATCATAGAGTGAAACACCATGTACGATCATTTGCATAGAACCACCCAGATTATGTGCTGGAAATGGTCTTTCGTATTTACATTAGATATATCAAAATATCAAAATATCTATATTATTTGCTGGATGTTCTTTGTACAATGGTTAGCTATTTTCAAGGTTATATATATATACTAGAATATTGCCCGTCAAAAAATGACGGCAATGAAATTGTAAGTGAGCAAATGCTGTTTGGTGTATGGTAATCAAATAAATAATACATTAATAAAGTAATATACTTTACCTGTTTGGAAGTAATATATGCAGGAAGCATTGTGTTGAAGAGCTGGCAATCTGTTTTCATGTTGCTGCAGCATACAATGTGTGTTTTCACTGTTGTGGAGCTGTTGTGTAAGTGTGAGCAATGTGTGCAGTGTGTAGTGTAAATAGTGTGCGTGCGCGAGGAAAATCCGTTAGAGTAGCTGTGTACTTCCGGATTGTGTAAATTAGTGTTGTAAAATGGCGTCTAACGTGTGGTACGCGGCTGTGGCTGATTTTGCGTCCTTGTTCTTGGATCTCGTCTGGATTTTTCGAAAAATCCGTATGTGTTTGGTGGTGCTTTGAGTCTTTAGGGACCTGTTGTTTTTTTCGGCGGCCATTTTTTCTCTCGCTTAGGTGATTTTCGGGTGTCTAAACTCTGTAATTTGGACTTAAATGGAGGTGTACTTCACTTGCAGAGGTCCTGGGTCCTGTAGGTGAGCTTTTTATGTGTTTGTTGTGTGTATTTATTGTGTTTCTAATGTTTTCAGGCTCGCGCGGGTCGGCCGTTAAAGTTGTATCTTTGAGAGGTCGCATGCTCACAACTATATATGTGATATATATATATATATATATATATATATATATATATATATATATATATATATATATATATATATATATATATATATTTTAAACTTGGTGATTACAAGTTTCAAAAACATAAATTATATTAAATATAATTATAATTAATTACAATGTTTTATAATATTTTTCTTGTTGACCACTTGTTTTATTTCTATCAGTAAATATTATTAAAAAAACAATGATTTATTGTTTGATATAAAATGGACTTTTTAAATCTTCTGAACAACATTAAAGGACCATTTAACAATTAAATAAAATTGTTTGCAGGCTTTGAGTCTAATATCATGATTAAGCAGGAAAAAAAGTCAGACAGCTAGTTTTTAATTAGAAAAAAATAAATTGAGATTACTCTGCTATCTTGGTGGAATTTATTATTCATAGGCGGAAGTGGCTTGTGTGAAGAGAGATACAGTTGTGCTCAAAAGTTTGCATACCTTGGCTGAAATTGTAACTTTGGCATTTATTTTGAAAATATGGCTGACCATACACAAAAATGTCATTTATTGAAGAATATTGATCATATGAGCCATTTATTATCACAAAGTTGTTTGGCTCCTTTTTAAATCATAATGATAACAGAAATCTCCCAAATGGCCCTGACCAAAAGTTTACATACCCTTGAATGTTTGGCCTTTTACAGACACATGAGGTGACACACAGGCTAAAATGGCAATTAAAGGTTAATTTCCCACACCTTGCTTTTTAAATTGCTTAGTGTCTGTGTATGAGTGTGAGTTTGTTATCTCTCATATTGATGCACTTACCAGGTTAGATAATGAGCCATGGGGAGCAGAAAAGAACTGTCAAAAGAACTGTGTAACAAGGTAATGGAATTTCATAAAGATCGAAAAGGATATAAAAAGATATCCAAAGTCTTGAAAATGCCAGTCAGTGCTGTTCAATCACTTATTAAGAAGTGGAAAATTCGGGAATCTCTTGATACCAAGCCAAGGTCAGGTATACCAAGAAAGATTTCAGCCACAACTGCCAGAAGATTTGTTCGGAATATAAGAAAAACCCACAGGTAACCTCGGGAGAAATACAGGCTGCTCTGGAAAAAGACGGTGTGGTTGTTTCAAGGAGCACAATACGGCAATACTTGAACAAAAATGAGCTGCATGGTCGAGATGCCAGAAAGAAGCCTTTACTGTGCCAATACCACAAAAAAAGCCTGGTTACTATATGCCCAACAACACCTTGGCACGCCTCACAACCATAAGCGCTATGTTTGGAAAGGGGTCAACAAGGCCTATAGTGAAAAGAATACCATCCCCGCTGTGAAGCAAGGTGTTGGCTCACTGATGGGTTTTTTTTTGGGGGGGGGGGGGGGTGAGCTCTTAAGGCACAGGGAATCTTGTGAAAATTCATAAATGCAGCATATTATCAGAAAATACTGGCACACAATTTGCATTCTTCTGCATGAAAGCTGCGTATGGGACTCTCTTGGACTTTCCAGCATGACAATGTCCCTCAGCACAAGGCCAAGATGACCCTCCAGTGGTTACAGCAGAAAAAGGTGAAGGTTGTGGAGTGGCCATTATAGTCTCCTGACCTTAATATCATCGAGCCACTCTGGGGAGATCTCAAACGTGTGGTTCATGCAAGACGACCAAAAACGTTGCATGACCTGGAGGCATTTTGCCAAGAGGAATGGGCAGCTATACCACCTGCAAGAATTAGGGACCTCATAGACAACTATTACAAAAGACTGCATGCTGTCATTGATGCTAAAGGGGGCAATACACAGTATTAAGAACTAAGGGTGTGCAAACTTTTGTACAGGGTAATTTCGTTTTTTTCTTTGTTACCATGTTTTGTTTTATGATTGTGCTATTCTGTTAAAACCTCCAGTTGAATATAAATCCCAAAAGAAATAAAATAAATGTATTTTGCCTGCTCACTCATGTAATATTTAACAATGGTAAATATATTAACAAATCTCCAAGGGTATGCAAACTTTTGAGCACAACTGTATGGTTGCATTTCCTGAAGCAAGGAGTCTGCTTCTGGGCCACAAAGGGAAATGGGTGTAATGTCAATTTCAGTCTTATCTAATTATCTTTACAATGGCTGTTTTTTTCTTCATTACCTCCCCTCTCCTCTGAAAATGCACACCCTCATGATCCAGCTCTCAGGGTGTGATGTAACAAAAACACTAATTGGATTCCCCGCTCATTAACAGAATCTTCAAAATTAGATTATGGCTCTTTTATACTAGTCCCTTTCACTGTTCTCTCTCTTATTTTCTTATTATAATGATCTTCTTTCGTGCTTAGTCACTGTACAGATCATAAAAGCACATTTGAAGTGAGTTACAATGAGGTAAACATTTACAAAATATTTTTTCGTAGAATTATAAAAGAAAATGCAAAAGAAAATGATCTGTCGACGAACCATAGAACAGCTATGAACTTTTGGTTGGGAGCTTCCAATATGTCCACATTTAAGAAGAACAACATATGGAGATATGTATCACAGCTGTGAGTAGAGTATTCACATATCCTAGAAATATGATGTGACACAGATAAAGGCACACATGTATAAATGGGACATTTGTTAGTCCATCACTAACTACTAACTAATCACTAACTCATATGACTACCAGATATCATCCACCAAATTCAGACTAAAACATAGAAAATTGGGATGTTGTTGTCTACTATTTGAAAAAAAGAAAACAATTGCATTCTGATAAGAAGTATAATTAATTCTTATAAAATGCAATTAAAATGTTATATTTATAGCTTACTAATACTGTATCTGTGGTCATACAGATGAAAAAATATGCTTCTTTAAATTTACTATATTATATCTACATCTTCTGTAACTAAATTAAATTTTGTAGGAGGGAAATGAAAAAGCTGTAAATATCAAGTGGAAAAAAGATTTTCAGCAAGAAAAATAAGTAATAATCTAGTACAATTTAGTTTTATAAGTGATTTCCTACCCTGTTCCTAAAGGCAAACCAACAGGATAGGATTTGAATATAACAATAAATCACTGAGTAGCACAAGTGTACAAGCAAGGATATCCACAAATCCTGGCCTGCTGAAGTGCTTTTTTGACCAATGTTGGAAACCACCAATTTACATATACACTGGAGCTTGTTTATCACAGTGAATTTGCATACGGATTGAAACCAAAAATATACTTTACTTTCTATATTATTCTTTGGAGCTATATTTCAAAGCAGGGGGGATTTAAAACTGCTAATAAATATGTCTAATACATAAAAATCTTACACAGAACCTTGAAAACATTAATATTTAGCAATGCTATACATTTATAAATGTACGCCTGGCATGAGATCATGTGAACTGCCTAAAAATTACCAGCAATAATTTTAATTGGCTAACTATATCTCCACACCAAATGGGTTCTGACTTTGAAAATAAAACTGTGAAGAAAATTCAAATTGTAACTGAAGCTTTCTTGCAGCATGGCATTGGAGACTTCCTTTTTGGAAGAGCCTGGTGCAGTTACTACCCTAAATGCTCCAGGCAGAAGGACTACCTACCTGGTCCCAGCAATGATTTGTAGTGTCTTCATAAAATGTGGTATCATTCAAGGATTCCTGTGATAGTCTGAAGACCACCATAACCAGAATCCATTTTGAGTTTGTTACATTATTTCCTGAGTCCTGGATGATGATGGTGGTGCGAATTTTCAGCTATCAGTGGGGAAGAAGGGAACACTGCAAAGTCACAAGGCTTTGTTAGATAATTGGATAAGAATAAAATTGACATCACATCCCATGCTCCCTGAAGCAGACAGGTTACATCAATACATGCAACCATAGCTCTACAGAAATGTAATAAACCCTCTCACACAAAAGATTTCCACATACATATCATGGATGCCTCCAGGCTGCTAAACCTGTTAGTTTGATACAGAATTTACAAGCATGACATATTTTCTATAGTAACATTGTATTTTAAGGCAAATAAGGATATACATTGGACAGCTTATTTGATTTTAGGATGTAGTTTATGCAGACAGCTATACAAAATACTATTGTAATATCAACCACAGTACATACATAGAGCCTCATTCAATTGTGATTTGGCAAATTGAATAGGGCTCTATATAAGCACAGAGCATATTTTTTAGATAATTTTTTAGTTAGTGAAGATCCTGCTTTTGGATAGAAGTTCACAAATGAAAAACTTCTGTAAAAAAAATATGCTATTTGCTTATATAGAGCCCTATTCAATTGGCCAAATCGCATTTGAATGAGGCCCTAAAAGAAAATAAGTTTTTGGAACATACTGTTAAAATCAAAAGGACTATTTGTTATTTGAATCTCAATTTTAGTGGTCACTTATGAATGAAATGCATTCATATTCATGTCCTAATGCTTATAAACAAGGTTTTTGTCTTTTCCTGGAACAAGCAGTACAAACAGCATAAACACAACAGTCATGACATTGCTTTTCCTACCACAGTAAAATGCCTAGCTTACATCGACTTAATGCGCATGAGCCACAAGCTTTGTACTTTAATATGATTAAATGACTTCACCAACATCCAGCCATGCACATAACTCATAGAGAGCCACTTGTGTGTCTTCTGAAAAATGGTATCATTCCTTGAGTGTTTTGGATAGGTCCATTGTGCCACTTGTACGTAGGCGGCAGATGTGAAGGAGGATTGTAAATCAATATTACAGGTATGTTATTACTCTGCAGCTTCACACCTCTATATTTCTTCAGACTCTGATTACTAACTGGAACATGTCCCTTTAAAATGAGCCTCTTTAGAGCACAGATGCTCAATGAATTCTGCAGACAGACTGTGTAATGGAATGTCAGCGTTCCAGTCTGCTGCCTCCAAGCTATGCCATTTTTTTTTTATTATTATTAATTTCTTGTCTTGGTTTCCAGGGCTGCCTCTGGGCTTTGGGCTTTAGATTTAGTGTCCATATTTGTCTCTCCACATTTGGATAGCAATTAAACATCAAAACATGAAAGTGAACATAAAAACAAGTTTTAACATAAATTCAAGGATTGTTATGGTCATTTTCTTTCCATATTGTTTTTTTTTTTTTGAATGATTAAAATTGATATTGGGCTAAATGGTTTTAGAAAGCAAAAAAATAAAAATAAAAGCAGTTGGATTTTTAGCTTTTATATGTCATTTTTATTTACTGTTTTTACTCTTTCCAGCTACTTTCTCGGGAGGGTGAGACCTTGTGAACTAATGAGCTTTCTATTATTATTATTGTTATGCTTTATTTTTAAAGCACCAACATTTTACTCAGCTCTATATGTATGCAAACATACATTATATACGCATTACAATACAATAACAAATATTAATACAAAAGGAGGCAACCCCCGCTCTTGAGCTTACATTTTAAAGGATAGTATTAGGAATGTGATACAAAGCAAGTAGGGAGATGGACTGGTAGGTATTGTGTGGCTAAGGAGATGGCTGTCTGTCAGATTGAAGAATGAACTAGCAGATTAGGTGGTGTCAATAAGTAGTAGGTGTCAGAGCTATAGGTGTCGGACTTCCTTGAAGATGTGGCTTTTTAAAGATAAGTCTTGCTGAAAGCACTGGCTTTTGCTGACACAATTCCATTGAGCAGACAGAAATCTCCCACACAAGGGCAGTAACGCTATCTACCATGGCGGTCACCATAGATCCTCATGCCCTGCCCATTATATATAATATTCCCCCAGTGGGGTTCTACCTATCTGCATGGGTGTCTTTATGCACTCTGATATTGTATTTTCCCCCCGTTTTCTTACCCTGTACAGCGCAACGGAATATGATGGTGCGTTACAAATAAAAGTTAATAAATAAATAATAATAGAATCTAAACTTAACCTCCTACCATGATGGTTCATAGGAATCCCTATTATACATTAACGTATCTCATTGGGTATCCCTATAGACTCCAATAGCAAATAAAATCACGCACAGTGGTAGAGATTTTGCTCAAGAATATCCCTGTATTATTACCAAAAACAGCCCAGTTTCTATCTAACCAGATATTTTTAGCAGCCAGAAACATAATTGCTAAGCATTGGAAATTAACTATTCCAACATATGAAGAGGTCTTACGTAAAATCAATTTCATCCACTCAATGAGTGTCTTATCTGCAGAAATTGATGTGAGATACTGAAGTTGGGCCTCATGTTGGGACATTTGGATCCTGAGAGCCGACAGGTGAGGTTGGTAAGATCCTATTTCGTTAAATGGGCTATTCTCCCCCCCCCCCCTTCTTTTTTTCCCCTCCTTTTCTTTCCCTCTCTCTCTCTGTACTTTTCTCTGTTTTATTTTATTTATTTAGTTATTTATTGATTTATTTTATTCTTTGGTTATTATTAAAACTATCTCGGATACACTTTAAGTGCACATAGACAACTTAACTATAATATAAAAAAAAATAATTGAGAAAGGTTTGAAGAAAAAATGTTTATGACAATTCATACCATATAACCGTAATATGTTTTGTCTTGTTTCTATGTTGGCTGTTTCGTTTTATTTGTTTGTTTTTTTCTTCAAAGTTTACCCTGCGATGGTATAATTCTCTTTTCTCACAATAAAAATTATAAAAAAAAAAAGAATATCCCGGTATTTAGCACTATCCATCTTTCCCTTCAACTCTGACCAGTTTCCAAGTCCCGGCTTCTGAAAAACATCGCCACAGCATGATGCTGCCACCACCATGTTTCACTGTGGGGATGGTGTTTTTTGGGTGATGTGATGTGTTGGGTTTGCGCCAGACATAGACTTTTGATGCCTGAAAAGTTCAATTTTATTCTCATCATATCAGAGCACCTTCCTCCATAAATTTTGCGAGTCTCCCACATGCCTTTTCGTAAACTGAAAATGTGCCTTTTTGTTTTTTTTTCTGAAAGTAATGGCTTTTTTCTGGCCACTCTGCCATAAAGGCTAACTATATGGAGCGTACGGCTTATTGTCGTCCTATGTACAGATACTCCAGTCTCTGCAATGGAGCTTCACAGATCCTTCAGAGTTACCTTAGGTCTCTGTGCTGCCTTTCTCATTAATGCCCTCCTTGCCAGGTCGGTGAGTTTTGGTGTGTGGCCGTCTCTTGGCAGGTTTGCTGTTGTGCCATGTTCTTTCCATTTGGTTATGATAGATTTGATGGTGCTCCTGGGGATCATCAAAGATTTGGATATTTTTTTTATAACCTAACCCTTTATAACCTAACCCTGACTTCTCAGCAACATTGTCCCTTACTTGTTTGGAGAGTTCCTTGGTCTTCATGGCAGTGTTTGGTTAGTGGTGATTCTTGCTTAGGTGTTGCAGCCTCTGGGGCCTTTCAAAAAAGGTGTGTATATGTAATGACAGATCATGTGACACTTAGAGTGCACACAGGTGGACATCCTTTCACTAATTATGTGTGATCTTCTGAAGGTAATTGGTTGCACCAGAGCTTTTTATGGGCTTCATAACAAAGGGGGTGAATACATACGCACATGCCAGTTTTCTATTTCTAAAAAATAGTTTTATGGAATATATTTTTCTCATTTCACTTCACCAACTTAGACTATTGTGTTCTGATCCATCACATGCAATTCAGATTAACAAAACATTGAACTTAAGGCTGTAATGTAACAAAAAAGGTAAAAAGTCAAGGGGGGTGAATACTTTTGCTAGGCACTGTGTATATATATATATATATATATATATATATATATGTACAAATAAATTTATATTTAATGCAATTTACCTGTAACTTCTAAATATGTATTATTAAGTAAAATATATATATATACTGTCAGTGGCCCTTTAAGAAACACATATAAAATTATTCTCACTATATTTCCACAGTCATATAATATTGGTTAAGAAAACTGTTATGTCTAGAGCCCCACATCAGTTTTCAAAAAAATGTTTAGATGAACTACATCTTAACATTTGAGGATTTCTTTGGCTCTGATATTTGATAAAACAGAAAATTACGTTCTTCAGACAAACTGTACAGAGTATGCCTACATTTCCAAAGTTCTTTCGTTTCATCACAACTCATATTAGGAGAAAGGGAGGAAAAAATGGTGGGAAAATAAACAATAAACCCAAGATAAAATATAGATTGTTCTTTAAAGAGTTCAAATAAATGTTTTGAATTCGAAAGTAATACGGTGTATTGTGTGTGAATAAACCACTCCCGAAAAATATTTTAACTATAGAATGAGCACTATATTATTATTATCATTTAGTTATTATCATCACCCTAACATTATCTAGAAAGCTATATATATATATTTATTTATATATATTTATATATATATGTATAGCCAATACATTACATTCATTTTTTTATTTTAAATACAAATAAACGGTAACAAGGATAGACTACCATTTTCTCCCGTTACATATAACAATATTAGTAATGGGTGGTTCGATTTGTCTAAGAAAACCTTAAGACTGTCCGATCTCGGACCTATTATCCAAACTAGAAACGCTCAGAGTTTAAAAGTAAAAACCAGAATTAATCGCCAAATAGTTCCTCCAAATGCCCTCTATTTCGGTTGAGGGATGAACCGTCAACATAAAATAAAAAATACATTACATTCATGAGACTTGCTAGAAATCAGATGTAATAAAATAATTCAAAATAACTTGGGGTCCCTTCTCCTGAGAGCAAGTACTTAAAAGACTACTGTAGTAAAAAAAGCCTCTTTTGCAGTACTTCACTTGAAAATAAGTAATATATTTTAGAATGTAAAAAAATGATTTAGCTTCTAATTTATTAATTTGTGTATGCAATAATGCTGCTGTGGAATCTACCATTTAAATTTTCAGTGAGCTACTTCCTGAAATGGTTGAAAATGCTGAACACACAGGAAGATTTCATCTGCCATGCTCTTATTAGCTGTAATGAAAAGATCACTATTTTACAATCACATGCCCTTTTAGACAGATACTCCAACAAGCAGGCTTAGTACATAAAATGGAAGCCTGACCTAAAGAATAATTGCTTATAAAAGTAAAAAATGTAAAGGTTTAGTTTATGAGTTTCATTTTGTACTTTCTAAAAACAATTTTCACATTATTATCACATTTATCCTTTAATAAGATATTATATTAAGGAAAGCCCTACTAGCCCAAATATATAAAGGTATGAATTATTACTATTATTTACATTTTCCTCTGTTCGCCTAGAGGGAGTTGGCGTGTTAGGTTCTCTCACGCCTACTTAGCAAGTTTCACTTTGTGAAGTGGCCAGGAAGTAATGAAACTCCATTTTGCAGTTTTAAGTGCAGCTAGCTACTAATCCACACTGTTATGTAGTACTGGCTCCTATGGACCAATAGGAAGCCACACTAGAAGCTGTTAGATGAAGATTCACGACTTGTTATCAGCCCACCTCACACAGTGATACACTGTGAAGATTAGGAGGAGGGAGGCAAACAGTGGAAACCTTAATATGTTAGAAGAGGGAAATTAAAAATAAATTATTATTATTATTATTATTAATAATAATAATAATAATAACAATACTCTAAATGGCAATAATAGTACTATAGTCATAAAAATGCCTATAAAACAATAGCATAACTTCCATCATTACCCTTTGGATGTGCATATGTATAACATTACATGTATTGAGCAGGTCCTGAACCTTTCAACTTGGCTTTCTCAAATTGAAAATGTATTTATAAATTAAAGCATAATACATAAATTAAAGGATAATAAATATCATGAACCTATTTATATCAAAAACACAAAAGAGAGTTGTAAATGTATTTATTTAATATGGCGGTTGAAGTAAAAGCTATCAAAAGGCCTCAAGTGAAGCTGCCATTGATTTTTATATTAATAATCAATAAAAGCACAAGCTAAGACATATTTTAGCTATAAAAGTATATTTGTTTTGGAGTTTGCCCAATAAGCCCATGTTTTGATAACTGAGGCATCCTGTTTAGATTTAAATCTATCGTTCCAATTAGCATTAAATCAAGTGGTGTCTCCAAACTGTGCTTAGACTGAACTGATCATCTCTATTTATTTCACACTTTACTACATATTTTTTCCGGTGATCTCACTTCCAGGCCTTTATTTTGGAAGTTTTGCTATTGACATTGTGTGAGTTATGACACATGATGACCTCAAGTAATATGGCCTATTTTCTTAAATATAATTTTTCAACGTTCCTGACGTGTTCTTTGGTGGTAAACTGCGGAGGTTGGTTTGATTTACTCCACTTTTACAGTAGACAGCTTAATTTCAAAAGCCAAGAAAAAAACAATCAATCTGTATTAATTAAATATTTGTTTATGAAAATACCTCACATATAGCGCAGGAACAAATAGGAAGCTGGGTGGCTTCTTCTATCCTAATTGACTACCATGAATATGTCCAGTTTATGAACTGGATATATTCTGTGATATAGTAAAGAAAATATGTTTTTCTTTGTGAATAATAGAAAATAAAGAGGTTTTCAAATGTTCTTACATCATGAAAACTTTATATGTCTAAGGACATTCGGAAATATATTTTTCTGATATAAAAAAAAAAAAGAGGTTACAGACAGAGGCATAGGGAGGAGTAACTCAAAACCCAGTTAAGCTAGACACCTTGATAAGCACCTTTATTTGAGTGGATCCTTAAGTGAGCAGGGCTTGGATAGCATTAAATGATAGTGTGTGTAAAAGTTTAGAGGATGTTAACGGGCATGGTTGTCAACTTGTATGAATAGCCTAGTTTTGAGAGACTGTTTGAAGCTGTAAAGAGTTGGTGAGAGTCCAACAGAGAAAGGTAGAAAGTCCTGTAGATGGAACTGGGATGAAGGGATGTTGGGCAAAGAGAGGCATACATTGTTGGAATAGCAGACTGGCCTCCAAACACTATGCATAAATATAATATGTCGATATAATACAAGTCTGGGTATAATTTAGTTTGTGTCTATATATAGTAGTGTGTTAGTGACTAGGTGAATGTGTGTAGGATCATGGAGGAAACATATCCTGATTGGCTTTTGGCCTTTGACACCCCTCATTACAAGACAGCATTTAAACTAAAGGTCAAGCATGACCTAGTGGCACTACCAAAACTTTAAAGATGTTTAAATGGGTATATATATTTATATTACTACCCTCTCTGCACACTGGACAGCTGACACCCGGCATGCACCCGTATGAAATGTGATGGAGTTAGTAAAAAATTATGTTGGATCACCTTTGCAATTTCTCAAACCACCTTGAAGGGGTCAATAACAAAGCCAAAAGTATATGCAAATACAGTGTAGTCAGCTCACCCCTATAATGATCAGATCATCTTTCTATAAAGTAATTACTTGCCATTCTATCGAATAAATGATTAGTCCTCCTTTACTGTTGTGGGTGCAGTGCTTTACAACTGCGGCACCAGCAGTAGCTTTATCACTTTTTATGTAAAAAGGGAACAAATGAGGTGCTATATAAGCTACTTATATCAAGCAATGTATACAGTGCAGATGCATATATTTCAAATAAACATGTGACGTAATGATGTGATATGTTAAATAAAACAATGATATCTTATTTATTAAAAGTCCCCTTAAATATAAAATTATGATATTTTGTGTACAGAGTACAAGTATTTTTATTTATAGCAGACTCTCTAAATTCTTCCACTTTTAAATAATTGGATTGATGGTCATAGTACGCTAATGTATAAAATATTTTTTATAAGTTTGATACAGTTCATTCACTAGTTGAATGTGCATATAGGCCAATTCAAATTTGTAGTCACCCTGTTTATCTTAACCTTTCTCCTTAAATGACCACGGTATTGGTCATATAACATTTCATTTGTTTATAACTACAACTCAGTAGCTGAACAAAAAACTCCAATGTAGCTTTGAAAACTTTATTTGAATTTTAGTGCTTCTGTAAATATGCTTTGCTCCATTCTATATGGGATGTACAGGGGATTGGAGGTATTTTGCCCAGGAGGCTGCCTTCATAGAAGCATTTGTTTCACTACAGATAAAGACTTCTATTGGAACACACTTTGTCACATTAGGTGGCCACTGCAAAAAAAGTACATCCTCCTGGGCAGATCCCCTCTCTCCTCCTAGACACCTAATTGGGGATAGAGAGAAGCAGCTATGCTAGTAATTAAACATTTTCAAATGTAAGTTTTAAAAGCTAGACTCAATATATTCTCTTTGAATTCTGATTTATTGCTAACCAGTTACTAAATAAATAATGCAACCTTATTGTGTGACCAACCTTGTTATGTTATTATATGGATCACTGCAGATTTGGGTTCATTGTCATATTCTAAATTCTGGTACACCAAATAAAGAAATATCCTCCTATTGTGTCGCCTTTTATTTATGTTCCATTTCAGAGTTAGAATTTAGTTACGGCCGTTGAGCGTACGATTGTGAAACAAACAGTAGAAGGGTGCTACATTATTTGCAATACATTTCAACAATAAATGCTGCAAAATGTGAAGGATTCTAAATGAAAGGGTTATATAAAATATGTTTTTGAATGTGTCACTAAGAAGTACAGGCAAGCATTTGCCTGAAGTTAACTCTACATAAAAATCATTGGATCCAAGCACTTGATAACCTGCCGACATCAATTTAACGAGAGAGAGAGAGGCAGGCAGCTTGCAAAAATATACTTTCTTCATAAGAGCTTTAGTTGGCTAAGTAACAACTACAAAGGATGGATCGTCATGGCGACTGCTACATGTAATTCCACATAGCTATATAGATGAATATTTCAGGGGTACAGTTTGTTCCGTTGAAATCATTGCTACTGACGATTTGAAAACGGCTTTTATTATAATTGTATATATGTTTTAGAAGTGACGCGTTTCGCCTTACAAAAATTGAAGCGATGTCTAAACTGACAAAAAATAACCAACGTGGCTAAAGGCTGTGAAATAGAAAAATAAGAAGTTGCAGTTGCCTGCACTTTACTTTTGTTGTATTTAGAACAAAAAGGGAATAAAAAAGGGAATAAAAACAGTTTTCAACTATGATAAAACAAGACTTGATATAGCCTTGAGACAGCAAGAATTCATGCTAAGGATATTTCTTATGCCTGATGGCTGTAGTGCATCAATAGCTTTGTTTTCCCATCAAATATATCCTCTGGTGACTTATTTTACACTCCTTGCTGCTTTGGGATGCACAGCAGATGCTAAACAAGGCACATGGGACATATCAAGCCCTGTGGCCTATAGATATTTTTTAATCAAATAGTAAAAGATGTTAAAAAAACAGTCTGTGAATGGAGCTTTTGAATTTTTAAGATAGAAATTTTCAACTATACATCTGTTTTTGTCAAATTCTCTACTTGTACCAAATTGATTAATGTTGTTATGTTATTATTACTCTGCATTATTACTTTGTATACATAAAGCACCAAAATGTTTTTTTGTTGCGGTAGTTTGGCGCTTAAATAAATAATCACTATTTTAAAAAAAAGATGAATAAAGACTTGAATGATAACTGCTTTATTTGGTCAACATTGCATATGATTTAAATTTGTTCGTGGTTGATATTCTTGATTATGTTGTGAGTAGTGGAGAGTTAATATGTTCAGTTTTCCTATAGTTCTCACTGAATTCTATCCAGGTCTTTGGATCTCTCTAGTAACAACCTATAGTGATATACATTTTAAGATGTGATGCTTATAAAGCATTACCAGCATAACATAATATGAATTTATTGACATAGTAAAAGCCTTTGTTGCACCATTTAACGAATAGCAATATTTGAATGGTTGCTGCCTTACTTCTTGGTGCACATTTGTTAAATTTATTAAATTGAAATATCATTGGGTTGACTTTTCTTATTTTGGCTGTTCTCCCAATTAGCACAATATGATCCTGTTATCATCTTCCCACCTACAACCTCAAAATTACCCCCTATCCCACATCATCAGAACGAACTGCCACCCATTGCGTCACAATAACTTACCTGCCCTATCACTGAATCAGAATGATCTATTGACCCACGTTATAATAATATCGTGCTGCGGTCCGTTGGGTCATGAAGAGTCCGTCACAACTGAATGACTAAACAACAGCAATAATAATAATAATAATAACAAACCACTTTCTCTCCCAACAATTAGAATCCGGTCATTTGAACATGGCAACAGAAAACCCTCTCCAGCCATATCCAAATATGATGCAAACCTATAAAATCACAACAACGTATTTGTAGTCTGAATCAGAATGATTTTTCCAACCATGGTATACCATTAAAACTCTGACACTGTCACATTCCCTATTAGAAGCAACTACCCTGTCTAATGCCCTGCCAGGACCAGCCAGCATACCAACACATAACACCAACCTGTTCTCCCTAGTCATTAGAGGCACTTGCCGCCATTCTGATGTCAAAACCACCAGTCCTGTGCTAAGATTTCTGCCAATTGAAACAGATTACACTCTGTTGAGCATCTTAGTTATAATGAATGTTAGTTATATCCATATCTATTGTGAATTCACTGCATCTGAATATGGCCACTCTGTTGTTTGACTATAGTCAGTTTTTTTGACCCAGAACTGTGATCACATTTAAAGTGGTGATTCCACATTTAAAGTGGTGATTCCAGATATAATGTAATTTAGAACTGTAGGTAACTATAGATAATTAAAAAGTACTTTAAACAAAGAATGTTTATAAATTGGTTCTGTTTACAGGACCTTTATATTGGAATTTGTTATTTTGGACCCACACACCATGCATTAGCTGTTATCCTTGCAATAACTGTTATAACTGATAATTGCTCAGCCTCACATCAACAGACTCCATCCTTTTCAGGTCCAACACTTTTCTGGGACTAAATAGTGTTGGATGGTTGACTGTGTATTACCAAGAAAATGAGTGAATGGTCTTATTCTTTTCCTTTACTTTTTTTTGCATTTAAACAAACTATGCAGTTTTCTCTATTTTTCTTTGTATCCTATATGTAATACTATATGGTGTAACATTTCATATGTTGTAAACAAAGAATAGTTGTTATTATTAGTTATTATTTATAGTATTTCTTTTGAAGAACTAGATCAAGGACAAAGCCTTTAATTCACTAACTTTATGGTTATAGTATAATTATACTAATATTATTATATTATAAATGGGTATACTTTTTGCAGGCACTGATATTCTCTTGTTTAAAGGGATCCAGTCATGAGCAGAACAGAAATCGGTATACCGTGCCCAAATGAATATATACTTGACCCGTTACACTATGTTCCAAACATCTTCCATTCTGAAGATATCGGTGACGTCATTCTGCAGCTCATTATGCAAATGTACATCACAGCTCCTACGGCACCTTTCCAGTGCTTGCTTGACATGTTCGGGCAAAGGTAATGCCTTTTGTGACGTAAATGGGCAGACTAGAGCTGAATGAGGCGTTTTATTATAAATGTATCTCTCTGAACAGCCCATGGAGGGAGGAGAGGATGGCCCACGTTCCAAGATGGCTGCCTCTATGCAGCATTTTTTAGCAATAAAATTCAGGTACAGCAAATATTTTTTTTAAATGTTTTCAGCACAGAATATTTTTTAGGCATACTCTATCAAGTTCGCTATGTTGTTGGACCCGTTTTTTAAATGACTAGGTCTGTTTAAGGTGTTTGTTTGAGATGCTTCCTAAACAGCTGTAAAGAATACACATTTTCAGTTGACAAAACCAAATGGTTGTTTCCTCCCATCTCTTGAAGTGGATTTACTGAAACATGAAAGATGTGTCCAGTTACACCATAACTGCAACTAAACGTTAATAAATTAAGCAATATATAGTATTTACATTCTAAAAACAATGTAGAAATTATCTTTAAAAGAGCCTATTGTAAATAATAGATTTTAGTGGCTGTTTAATTGCTAACCTTCTGTTAATTGAGATTTTTCACAAATATTTTTGAACATTTGTGTATTGGGACAATTGATATGTGAAGTTTTTAATACATGCAATAAGCTATCAATATACTCATATTGGCTCATTAAATTATAAGTTTGTACTAAAATGTTAGTACTCAATTTAAACAAAAACATACAATTTTGTGTCATCAAACTATACTGAAAGCATGTACATCTCAGACAACATGTGAAATAATGGGGAGACCTGTTTGCGTCCACATGCCAGTACTACAGTTGAAAAAGACGGATGTGCTCCCATGTTAAAACATAATAGAAGAAGTTGGCAACCTATACCTAATCTACCTCAATGCTACAGAGAGGATTTGGAAGGTACTACAAGGAATCTTTGGCACACTAGGCTAGAGGTCAGAAATCTCAATTTTGGGGGATGGTATTTGTTTAGTAGCCCTGATTACTGCACCGCTAGCGGAAGGTTTCTATTACAAAGCAAACTAACTTCGACAGCGGCAATCTTCGACAGAACATGTTTACCAGCTAGGGGACCTATTTTGTTTGCATATGTAGTTTTGCTATAGCTCCTAGGTAGGAGGTGTGTATTAAATGTGTAGTTTAGTTGTTTATTGGCAGAGCTACTGCAGGTGCAACAGGTACAACGTACTACTACAGAATAGGGAATGCTGAGCAGGCTGGGGTAAAAGAGGACTCTTAATTTAATATGGTAGGGTAGAGTGGTAGAAATTAGTTTTTATTGAGAATGATTGGCACCTCTCTTTCATTTGTATATAATGATAATTTATTTCCCTTGAAATCAATGTTTTTTTGATTTTTGTTTAACACCAAGCAAAAATGGTAAGCTTACTGTGGGAGTTAGAGGTGGACTACTTGGTAATAGAGGTGTAGATAATGAGGATATGTGTATTAGAGTGCAATTGAGAGTGAATTGAGAGATTATATCATTCTAGAGCACAGGCTTCAGGCCACAAGGGCTACCTGTTGCTTAACAGTGATATGGGGGGAAGTTGCATGCAGACTCCAAATGTATTTGCACCAGGGCCCTCCATTCACTAGCGCTGCCTCTTTACCCGTGTTTTACCCTATTTTCTATCTTTCCTTTGTTTGTGCAAATGTATGTGTGTTTTCTTAATGTCCCAAACAACTGTATAAAGATCATATCCCTTTCATTTTATTCTACATACTTCTACTATGTCATCGTTTGAGACTGTATTCATATATTTGTTTAAACCATCTTTGCAAATACAGTGTCTTTCTAATACACTTTTATATTCCTCCCACAATTGTTCCAACTGTAGGTTATATCTAGGTTTGCACTTTTTATGTTAAAATATTTTTTTCGTTTACTATTAATTAAAAATACATTTGCAAACAGAAAATATCCAAAAAATATTATTTAAAAAGTAAGTTACCACATTAAAGGCCTATACTGTATTCCTCCCCACCTCTCTCAATGTCTTGAAAACTACTGAAAGGAAGTATAAGATTTCAACTATGATAACTTGGTATGCCTTCTTGGTTAGTCTCAAAAAACTTCCTTTCAGCAGTGCTTAGAACAATGAGAGAGGTGGGGAGGGGTACAGCAAAAGAGATTAATGAGGCACACTAAGTTTTTAAATGATATTTTCTGGCTAAAAATTAGCTTTGCTGATGTTTGCCCATATATTTTTTAAGTTAATTAATGGTTAACTAAAAAATAAGTTTAACATGAAAAGGTACTTAAACCGGCCATTTAATAAGATTTGGAGAAAGCAAATATAGAGATCATCACCTTAATATGAGCTGAAAAGTTTTGTGATTCATTCAGAGAAGTATCCATTTTGTATATTTTATATATATATATATATATATATATATATATATATATATATATATATATATACACTGCTCAAAAAAATAAAGGGAACACTTAAACAACACAATGTAACTCCAAGTCAATAACACTTCTGTAAAATCAAACTGTCCACTTAGGAAGCAACACTGAGTGACAATCAATTTCACATGCTGTTGTGCAAATGGGATAGACAACAGGTGGAAATTATGGGCAATTAGCAAGACACCCCCAATAAAGGAGTGATTCTGCAGGTGGTGACCACAGACCACTTCTCAGTTCCTATGCTTTCTGGCTGATGTTTTGGTCACTTTTGAATGCTGGCGGTGCTTTCACTCTAGTGGTAGCATCAGACAGAGTCTACAACCCACACAAGTGGCTCAGGTAGTGCAGCTCATCCAGGATAGCACATCAATGCGAGCTGTGGCAAGAAGGTTTACTGTGTCTGTCAGCGTAGTGTCCAGAGCATGGAGGCGCTACCAGGAGACAGGCCAGTACATCAGGAGATGTGGAGGAGGCCGTATGAGGGTAACAACCCAGCATCAGGACCGTTACCTCCGCCTTTGTGCAAGGAGGAACAGGAAGAGCACTGCCAGAGCCCTGCAAAATGACCTCCAGTAGGTCACAAATGTGTATGTGTCTGCTCAAACGGTCAGAAACAGACTCCATGAGGGTGGTATGAGGGGCCGACATCCACCGGTGGGGGTTGTGCTTACAGCACAACACTGTGCAGTATGCTTGGCATTTGCCAGAGAACACCAAGATTGGCAAATTTGCCACTGGCGCCCTGTGCTCTTCACAGATGAAAGCAGGTTCACACTGAGCACATGTGACAGACGTGACAGGGTCTGGAGACGCTGTGGAGAACGTTCTGCTGCCTGCAACATCATCCAGCATGACTGGTTTGGCAGTGGATCAGTAATGGTGTGGGGTGGCATTTCTTTGGGGGGCCACACAGCCCTCCATGTGCTCGCCAGAGGTAGCCTGACTGCCAATAGGTACCGAGATGAGATCCTCAGACCCCTTGTGAGACCATATGCTAGTGTGGTTGGCCCTGGGTTCCTCCTAATGCAAGACAATGCTAGACCTCATGTGGCTGGAGTGTATCAGCAGTTCATGCAAGATCCCTCAGGAGACCATCCGCCACCACATCAGGAGCATGCCCAGGCATTGTAGGGAGGTCATACAGGCACGTTAAGGCCACACACACTACTGAGCCTCATGTTGACTTGTTTTAAGGACATTACATCAAAGTTGGATCAGCCTGTAGTGTGTTTTTCCACTTTCATAATGGGGGTGACTCCAAATCCAGACCTCCATGGGTTGAAAAATGTGATTTCCATTTTTTTATTTTTGTGTGATTTTGTTGTCAGCACATTCAACTATGTAAAGAACAAAGTATTTCTTACGAATATTTAATTCATTCAGATCTAGGATGTGTTATTTTAGTGTTCCCTTTATTTTTTTGAGCAGTGTATATATATATATTTAAAAAAATATATATATTTAAATATGTATATATTTATTTATATATATATATATATATATATATATATATGTATATCAGCTTGAATGCTTATCTTATCTCACTGCAAACTAAACAATCTCCAGATTCCATCTTTCAATATGTTTATATGTTTTGAGTATCAGTTATTCAGAGTTATACTATTTTATTTCTCCGTCTCAGGACCTAGGGATGTAAAAATGTCACCGGGCTCAGATATCGACTTGCAATTGCCATATTTCGAAAGAAAAAATATCTCAGGGTAAGCAATCCTAGAAGAAACAGCTGTGTTTTTACAGAGTTTAGCATCTCAAGAGGTGACCGGGTCTTTCCGTGGGCCTCCTGGACTATGACATTATAAAACTTTGTAATGAGTGTTACAGATCCCTTAATCCTCGTGGTTGCTAAAATGTATTCCCTTACTTTACCAGAGTGACCTCCAAAGTGTGTCAAAGTATTTTTAATCACTAGATCACCTAATACATAGAACTTAGGCCTGCAAAGTTTGGCCTTACTAGTAATTAATTTCAAGGGATTCTCATTAACACAGTTCTGAGCAAGTAGTGGTAATCTCTATAAAAACTTACATTTTGCTTTAGGAATTCAAAACACCACCAGTCATCTATAAAAATGGAAGTGTCTGAAATTAAATAGTATACATTAAAAATAGACTTTTACATAAATGAAAAGCCTCTGATCTCATGGATACTGTGATGTACCATTATGTAGAGTCAACATTAAGTGGGGAAGTTGTACAATATATTTCATTAAATGTTTTCACGGTTCTATAATTGTTTTGTTGTGGAGGCTGCATTTATCTTTTAAAGCCATTATTATTATTATCTTTTATTTGTAACAAGTTAACATATTTCTTAGCTCTATACAGGCTTTAAGAACAAAGCCATTCTTTTTTTTTTCTTTGGGTCCCCTGGTATTAACTGGCTCAGTGCCCTTCCCTAGGAACCCTTCCCATAACAGCTCCCCTCCATAAGACCCACTCCTGTGACAGCACCCCTCCCTCCCCAAGACCCTTTTTCGTCGCTTCTCCTCCCAAGACCCCTTTCCATGGCTGCTTCCCTTCACTTACATCCTGCCTGCACTCATTTTGTATGAAATGAGGATGTGGGATGGATTACTAAAGCAAATACATCTATTAATTGTTAATGGCTACCCAAAAGACATATATAATGTCCCCACAATATTATATATGTTAATATATGGCTGCACAACCAGAGAGAGAGAAAAAGAGAGCACCACTCAGTCTTTTGTGCAGGTCTGTGCAGCACAATCCAGCAATGCCTCAGGCAATGTCTATTCAAGGCAGTTAAAAATAGTATGTAGTAGTTGTGTGAATATGGAAAGCCATGTGTTAGAAGGAAGCGTCAATGTGTATGAGTGGGGGAAGGTAGAGTGGTGACAACATGCGATCATGGGCTGCTTGTCTGGCCTCATGTTCAGAATCATATTATTGTTATATTTTATAATAGCGCGCCAGCACATTCCATAGCGCTACCAATACAATTACCACATGGATAACATTTGCACATACATGTTGTAGTTTGGGCTTAAACATGTCAATATAGAAGAAGAACAGAAAATAATGAAAGATTTGGTTTTATACAGTAGGTCAATGGTAGGTAAGTATATTTTATTCCAATTCAGAAAGGATCAAATGTATCTGTGAAAATGAGGTCAAAGTTCAGTATTGATATATTTCTTTATGGATAGACAGCAAAAATGGCATTTACATGGAAAGGAAGAAAGCTTATAGAGTAATGAACAATAAAATACACATACTTCATTTAAAGGACCAGTTAATTCAGCATAACTTGGAGCACACCACTGTAATTTACTCCTGAAAACATGTTATATTTTTAGAATTTTTGAAATAGGTGCCTTTTTCACAGAAAAAAAATCATAAATTAAGTTCTGTTTACATGAGAATTAGGCATGCCTTCAGAGAGACTGACAGCAAGAGCTGTGTGTAAAGAGCAGATCAGAAAGAGGGTTAACCCTTTCCAAAATCATCTGTGCAGGGAAATGACTGCTAGAAACTCCAAAATATGTTACTTGTGGGTTACATTCCTGAAAGCAGGAAAGCCCTAAATCTTTCCGTTCACAGAGCTTGCAAAGGCCATTGTCGTCCGGCAGATGCTGTAAATCATGGAGTAGTCAGCAGTGTGTCTGTAAAGAAACCTAAGACTGCAAATTCGAACTGTTAAGTTTTTTTTAAAAGCAATAGATCAATTTAACACAGAATTGTGTTCTCTTTCACACAATGAAAAGCACTTATAGTGAGGTAAATGGCCATTTAATGATATACAAACTTCAACAATGATAAACAGTAAATGTAATGAAAAAGTAATGGTCCTGAAGAAAGGTGTTAAAGGTCCTGATTCAGACTCAGGTCTATCTACTGACTTCTCATGAGGACATTCCCAGTTGATAAAGACTTGACTTTAGACTTCAACACTTAAAATCCTCAAGGAGTATTCAGATTTATTCAACTGGGCACCCTCTTGTCTATCTACGAGAGATAATTAAGTGACATAAAGTCATTAGGAGAATTGAAGGATTTTAATGTAATTTATGTTCAAAATACTCCATTTTTAAGCTCAGTTATCTATCACTTTCAATTAAACCTTGTAATAACAATCAATAGCAGTGCATTTATTTATCTCTATACTTTCATTTTCTGCAATAAGTGAAACCTTTGCTGTTTCACCTTAAATCCATTTGACTTGTTGAAAACCTTTCTAATCTGCATTCTCAAAAAAAGAATTGTTGTGATAGGCTAACTTGAACATAATACCAATTAGTCATTAAATATATAAAATAATGCCACAATAAAATGTAATTAGGATCTAAATATGACTTATTAATTTTACCCCTTTGTTACCCTGTTGATAGTCATGATTTAAGCTCTCGGATACATCTGTCACATGGGAAATAGTCTGTATCAACAGGATTCTCAATACAAGACTAAACATGTGCCTTTAAGCCATTGGAAAGCCCATGTGACAACACTTCAATAGTTCTATGAATACGTGATACTAAAACAGGCATATTTAAATATCATCTTGAAAAACACGTGCCTAAACAAAAATGTGCATATTTTTCATACAAACTGAAATTCATTTGACTAGAAAGATTCTTAAAGGGCCACTTAATTCAGTACTATTTGGACCACATCAAAGTAAACATGTTTCACGTTTCACTTTTACACCAAAACCCTATTTTAATTAGACTTTACGGATCACTCGCAAAATAGGGCAGTGCTGTAATATCAAAAACCTTATGGATACTATAACGGGAAAATATTATGGGTACTAAATACCATTTGCAAATGGTTTTAAAACCATTGCTGAGTGCCGGAGCAGCAGATAAAAAGACAGTATCATGCCAACAAATAATAAAAAAGCATGGAAGTTCATCATAATATACACATACAAATATACACATATGTGGAATTAAAACATATTATATAACACATTGTCTAATTAATTCCTTCCTGACCCCAGATACTGGTAAGTTTAATTTGGTTAGTCTTTCTTCATAACTTAGCTCCTCCATTCCCCTTATTAGTTTTGTAGCCCTTCTATGTACCTTTCCAGCTCTAAAATGTCCTTTTTAGGAAGTGGTGTGCAAAATTGTACTCCATATTGCAAATGAGGGCGTACTAGAGATTTGTATAGTGGCAGAATTATATTTGCTTCCCTTGCTGCTATATCCTTCTTAATACATGCTAATATTTTATTTGCCTTTGCAGCTGCTGCATGGCATTAAGCACTGTTACCTAGGTGGTTGTGCACAAGTGCTCCCAAATCCCTTTCAATATCTGATACCCCTATATTTGCTCCATTAAGATTATAAATTGCATGTCTTTTTTTTCTTCCCAGGTGCATAACTTTTCATTTATTCGTACTAAATCTGTCATTTAGATACCCATTTCTCTAATTTATGTATGTATTTTATATATATATATATATATATATATATATATATATATATATATATATATATACACAGTGGATATAAAAAGTCTACACACCCGTTAAAATGTCAGGTTTCTGTGCTGTAAAAAAATGAGACAAAGATAAATAATTTCAGAACTTTTTTCCACCTTTAATGTGACCTATAAGCTGTACAACTCAATTGAAAAACAAACTGAAATCTTTTAGGTGAAGGGAAGAAAAAATATAAAAATAAAATAATATGGTTGCATAAGTATGCACACCCTTAAACTAATACTTTGTTAAAGCACCTTTTGATTTTATTACAGCACTCAGTCTTTTTGGGTATGAGTCTATCAGCATGGCACATTTTGCCTAGGCAAGATTTGCCCACTCTTCTTTGCAAAAACACTCTAAATCTGTCAGATTGCGAGGGCATCCTTTAGTGTCTCATAATAAGAAACTAATTAATCATCGTTACTACTCACTGTTGGTGTTCCACAATTCTCTGTTTTTGTCCCTTGTTTTTCTTTATCTATATTGCTCGATTGGCAAACTAATAAGCTGATTTGGATTCAGTTATCTTCTTTATGCTGATGATACCCAAATCTACATTTCCTCTCCTGACTTGCCGCTAACACATATCACCACCTGTCTATCCAACATCTCCTCCTTTATGGCAACTTAAAAACAAACCTATTTACAGACTGAGCTCTTAATAATACCACTCTTTATCACATATCCAGTACCTGACCACTGCTCCATCACAGCTCCACCTCAAGTCCTCTGCCTTGGATTACACTGGAAAGCACGTTCTTTCACTCTCCACGTTCAATCACTTAGTATAACATGCAAAACAACTCCAAAATAAGTCCTTTTCTCACACAAGAAACAACGAAAATTCTAATTCACTCACATATAGTTTCCCACATTGTTGTTTGGTTGTGCAGTCGTATCTAACTCCCATGACCTTATGGACTGCAGCACGCCAGGATCAACCAGTTCCCTCAAGCTCATGTTCCTTATTAATTTACCTCATCTATCCATCTCTGCTCCTGCCATTCCCTTCTTCATGTGCCTTCAATTTTCCCAGCATCAGAATTTTCTTTAGGGAGTCTTATGATTTCACCAAAATCTTTGAGCTTTAGCCTCATGATCATACTCAGTGAACATTTTGGTTTGATTTTCTGCAGCACTGATTTATTTAATTTTCCTGCAGTCCAAGGAACTTTAAGCAATTTTCTCCAATACCCCAATTCAAAGGCATCGATTCTACTGTGCTCCGCCTTCTTTATGGTCCAGCTCTCACATCCATATGTTACTATTGGGAATACCATCGTTCTAACTATGTGGACCTTAGTTAATAATTATATATCTTTCCTTTTTAATAGCTTATTCAAACTTACAATAACTTTCCTATGAAGCAAATGCCTTTTAATGTCATGGCTGCAGTCACCACTCGGAGCCCAGGAAAATAACATCTCTCATTGTCTTCCCCATCTATTTGCCAGGAACAGAAATTGCTGTTTGCCATGATCTGCATGATCTTAACAGCAGCTGGCAAGCTTTTGCACTCTCTTTTTTCACCCTCAACAATAGCAGGACCTTCTACTATTCTCTGACCTGCTTCATTTTGTACTCCAACATCAAATTTGCCAGTTATTCCACGTATCTTTTGGTTCCCAACTTTAGCATTCCAATCTCCTCTAATGAGAGAGTAAGATTTTTTTCCCACTCAGACTACTGCAATTCACTCCTAACCTTTACTA
Source organism: Discoglossus pictus (assembly GCA_027410445.1). NCBI lineage: Eukaryota > Metazoa > Chordata > Amphibia > Anura > Alytidae > Discoglossus > Discoglossus pictus. The sequence goes on from CM050169.1 coordinate 149,640,111, forward strand.
GACTCACCCATTACAGTCCATCTTAAATACCTCTGCTAGGCTCATATATCTCACCAAACATTTTTCATCTACTGCCCAACTCCTTCAATCCCTTTCCTGACTTCCAATACATTCTAAAATAACAAAACACACTGTTTCAAAATTATCAAATGCCCTCTTTTTGATGCAACAAAGAAACCAAATCCTTCAGTCCCTATTTTAGTTCAAAATAATAACATTCACATACAAAGTTCTCAAAATCACTGCACTCTTCTAATCTCTAGATACTCCCAACATCGCTGCTCTACTCTGCCCATGACATATGTCTCTCTTCACCTGAGATCACCTATTCACACTTATTTTCTTGAAGAATTTTCTCCTGCTCCCCCACTTCATGTAATTCTCTTTTCTGTTTTGGTAGACTCTCACCTAGTCTTCACAGTTTCAAACATTTTCTGAAAACTTGTCTATTCAAAGAAGTCTGCTAATTTAGGGCCATATTAAATTCCAGCCTCATAAGTAGCACATAAGGGCTGCCTGCTTGAAATTTGGCCGTTTTACGTCACTATTAAATTAGAATGGGCTGCGAGCTACAAGCGAGAGACGCTATTTCGTAAACCAGTTCTCGGTCGTCGAAGTTGCGTGCTCGAACTCAAACAATTAAGCAAGCACGTAGTTACGGGTTCAGATGGATCCAATGGAAAAATAAATTGTTAGCGTTACATCACTGAAAAAGGGGAGGGTAGATTTTGAAGTCCTACATGCTACAATTACAGTTGCGATCGGACCCACAGTCCAGATATAATGCAATATTAATAAAGCAGTAAATATGATATTCTATTACATGTGAGTTACAGTATATGTCGTAACACATTGATTGCAGGGATCGATATAACACAAAATATAAACATGAAATAAAGTATTTTTCGGGGCCGATTTGCGGGCTTGAGAATGTTGTGCTATTAATTCTAAGACCTAACATCACTTTCCCTTATAACAAATGTACAGTAGAGTTTTGTTATTTGCATTACAAGTGCAACGTATTGGACTTTACCCCCCCCCCCCCCCCCCCCACCTTGTGGGTGCTCTCTAGCACACGTTGGCCTTCGGGGTCCATTTGCGTGTTACTTGCTTGCTCGCGAGTGACCACATTGCAATTTAATAGCTGAATTGTAAAAGTAGCGGTTACAGGCTCGTTGGATCAAAGGATTTACGTGCGCAACGTTCAAAGTTGCTCAGCATGTAATCTATTCTCGGCGGTCCTGCTTGTTAACATGCAAAGTCCGCTGCAAGCAACGTTACAGGGCTAATTTGATAAATGTAACACGTAAATTCAGAGTTACGAGCTACGTTTTAAAACATAGCCCCAATTTAATGAGGCTTAGTCCCCAATATCAGCCATTCCTGTGCTTGATTCCTGTTGCTACACTGAACCACCACCAATAAATCCCCTCTCTTTTGTCTCTAATACTCTAAACACGCTCAGATTGTAAATTCTTATGTGAACAAGGGCCCTTTACATCTCCTGTACAAGTACGTAAACTTTTCTCATGTCTGTCTTATGTATTCACTGTATCCCTGTATTTAGCTCTACAGAATATATTAGCGCTTACTAATTAAATTACAGTAATATATATAAATAGATGAGCTAGTGAGCCTGTGATTGAATAAAAGTTCTTGTTTTCACCTTTTAGATTACTTCTACTTGCAATATAACCTTTATCTATTTGCATACTATTAATGTGATTTGCAAGTTGCCAGTATTATGTATTTTTTAAGAGGGCCCTATTGTCACAGTGTGACAGTGTGTGTGTATATATATATATATATATATATATATATATATATATATATATATATATAGCAATACCCCGTTTAGCGCTTCACATGCCTTCCTAAGGGGAGGAGTGTGAAAAGAGAGAGGGGATCTAAAGGGCTAAACTGTATTTGGTGCTCAAAAATAGTGTTATCGTGAGCTTTAGTGCTCTACCAAGCATTACAGGGACAAAGAGCGATATAGAGAATCAGCACTCAAAGTAATATCGTTAAGAGGGTTAAATATACATATTGTTTACTTCAGATTTTCTTAAATATTCTACTTTACTGGATAGTTGCTCCATGCATTAAAATCAGCATCTATAAGTGATGCTATGTATTCCTTTTAAAGAAATAGCTTGCCACATGGGGAGGCGTGTATGTATCTCTAGAGAATTTGGGTCTAGCAAGGAAAATTTGGCTGGACACATAATTATGGTCCATTGGCACAACACCCTGGGGTAATTACATGTATGTTGCTAAATGACAGCAGTGGAACAAAGTAAATAGATGTAAAAAGCTGAGAATTCATTGCCAATTTAAATATACCGTATCTTTCTTTAAATAATCGTCTTATAAAATCATATTAAAATGACTGAAACTGGACTCCAGTTGCACATGCCAATATAAATGCTGTAGTGCAGTGACAGTTGCAGGCACTATTCTGATACAACCATCTTGTTCAAGCTCCACACAAATGAAATGTGTCAGTAATAAATATGGCCACTGCACCCATGGCACTGCTAGAAACAATTATGGCCTCTGCAGACACACTACTCATTAAAGCAGGACTGGGTTGCTTCATAGAGAGATATAATAATCACAGGAGTTCAGGACAAAGATACGTTTTAATCTTGTTAAAATATGTATATAACATTTATTAAAAAAATACATGAACATTTAAAACAAAAATATAAAAAGCATTCTTAAATTATCACTTTTCCATTAAGCACTTAATATAAGAGGAAGTATGTATGACTGGAGGGGTCAGCAAAGCACAAGTAACTTCTGGCTACTGTGACCACTCCAGCCAGGCGCCAAGTAGGAACCGTTTGGACTTCAGCTATGTCCAAACTCCCACATTAGCCGATTCTGCGTCTGTCATGATTATTTTACTTGTGTTCCCCCCTCAACTGGCTTACCCAGTCAGTAGCAGCTTGGCATACCTCAGGAGCATAGGCACTAATTCACAGATTATTGTCTACCATGGCAAACTCTATCAAAAGCTGTTGATGCTTGTATAGGGTCTTTTGGTTTTCATCATGGGTGTCAATCTGTTAAAATGGCATTGATCCTGCTAAAATAGAGCTTTTCATGAGCAGATCATTGATGCCAAGTAGTGATGTGCCAGCGACAGGCTGGAAGGCATTGCAGCCACACAGCTGGCCACAGGGTCAGTAATGTGGGGCTGGGAACTGGCACCAGTTCAGCCATTTCCGAAAAAAAATAATCATGTCATGAGAATTTAAATCAAATGACTGACTGAATGCTGACAAAAGTAAAGCGCATGAATACTGATGATTTTCTGTTCACTGACAAATAAGTAATAAATGTATTGTTGCAGAATCTTAAAAAAACATGGATTGTCAGCTTCCTTGACAAATGCATTTGCATAACAAATTATATGTTTAAACAAAAAAAAGTCCTAAATATCAATATACACTATACTGGCTTTATGGTGTTACGAAAAATATAGGTGTAATGCTACATTAAGTCATCTTTTAAAAGCATTCTTCGTAATTTAAAATCACACACTGATGGGTTGTGGCTGTCTTCCTAAATCGCTACAATCTTCACTATTTCAGAGCAAGTTTACAATGTTGTGAGGCAGAAAGTGGGATAGTTTATTTTAATTTGTCCCCCCTCATCCTCATTTTGACTTGGTTTGAGAAATGTACTCAACTGTTATTAAAGCATCGCTGTAATAAAATATTTAAAACATACTATTTTAAAGAACAACACTTGAAAACATGTAAGAGTGGTAAATAAAATGATACAGCCTATTATATATTACATTTTATATGCAATTATACTGCTGTGAGAGCTACCATTTTGACTTGTATCTACACAGTGTTACTTTGGCATATACAGCTACAAGAGCAGTAACAGAAAGCTCATTCATATGCAAGGACAAACAATACTGAGACAGACATAGCTGATCAAAGATACCAACAGTAAAGAATAATTTGGTATAAAAGATAAAAATGCAAATGTGGTGTTTTTTTGTTACTTTCTGAAAGCATTATCAGGTATTATTCATATAGAAAAAATGTGACCGCAGTAGGTAAAGAACCATTGTAGTGGAAGACTGTAAATGAATAGAAGAATCTATACAATATTTATTTCATCACTCCCTGAGAACTCTAACAAGGACTGTGTGATATTCATCTATAAGTAAGGGAGGATGAAAGAGGGAGAGGTGGTGATAGATTGATGAATAATTGGATCTCATTGGAATTGGGCATCAACCCCTCTTCACATACATACATAGAAAAAGACAGCTTGCATCAAAGAATACAAGCCATGATCTCAAGAGATCTAAATATCGCTCTTACACTCTCCTTAATCAAAGTGTCATGGTTCAAAATATCCTTCTTCTCAGTAAAATATCAGAAAAAAATGACTTTATTACTTTTTCCTAATAATTAAACTCAAACTTTTCAAGTACACCCACACCCACCCATGTATATTTATATATATATATATATATATATATATATATATATATATATATGTGTGTGTGTGTATGTGTGTACCAGCCATTCTCTGTCACAAGTCAAAAGCAATACTGGTTAAATGCTATAACATATATATATATATATATATATATATATATATATATATATATATTTATACACACAATATAACCGTGACATTATATATCCTACCATTACAGTCTCAGCAAAGCCCAATGAAGCCCCTGCAATACTTCGAGAATCTACTCTGCTGTTTTTAACCCATACATTCTGTCAATAGAGTTGTCTCATTAGCAATTGGAGTAAATCAAACCTTGCTTTAATGTGATGAATTTAATTGACTATGCCAGTTAGAGAAGCCTTGGTATAGTAAGATCCTTGAAGGTTGCATTTTGTGCTCTGATTCCTGAAGGAAGGAGACAAAGAAGGAGATTCAGCAAGCGTCACAGAGGGTGCGATGTGCTTCACAGGCTTCAATGTTCTTTATTTCGCTATGGGAAAAATGCCATTACAGCACTTGCAATAGCTTAGTAAGTTCCCCCATAATCTTGGGGCAAAGAAAAAAACAATGTCACGTCTCTCTGAAGATAATTTTGTACACTATCGAAGTTCCTTAAATTTAAATATATCATAAGTCAAAACAATAAGGGCCATTTCATTACAAGTAAAAAAACAAAGCAAAAAAATAACATGCATCACAAATCCCTAATGACATCAAAGTGCCAGCGAGGAAGCCAGGAATGCTGGGTAAGAAGCTTGAGGAGTCTTATTCACATGAAGAGTATTCTGTGAAACATAAACATCTGTGCTGAGCCTCTTTTTTTTTTTACATATTCTTTATTGCAATTAAAAATCAGTTTTAAGGAATGTTTCTGATCTCAGATTATATTATTTGCTTGTGTATAGCGGAAAAAGCCAATGCTTCCAATGGAAAAGCTGTATTTTTTTGGTGAGTAGTTTCAATGAAGCACATTATAAATATTGGTGTATGAGTGGTTATTTGCTAAACTGCACCATCCAATTTATCATGGTTGGATATTTTTTGTTGTTATCACACTTACTAGGTGGGATCTTCCATATAACTACAGACTATACAGATAGACGCATTGTTCTAGTTTATTTAAGGATATCAGGTTTCCATGGAGCACATCCTGGTATAATCTCTCTTATTTTAATGTGTTGTATATTTGTTGTTGTTGTTTAATCATTCAGTTGTGTCCAACTCTCTGTGACCCTATGGACTGCATCATGCCAGGCACATCTGTCATCCACTGCTCCTCTGAGCTCCCTCAAGCTCAAGTTCATTACTTCAAATGACCTCATCTATCCATCTCCGCCTCTGCCGTCCTCTTTGTGTGACTTCAATCTTTTACAGCATCAGAGTCTTCTCTGAGGAAATTTAGTGGATATTAAAACCTTTTTCTTTTGGTGGGATATTATTATTATCTTTATATCGCTCCAACATATTCCGTAGCGCTGTACAGGGGTTTAGTACATGGCAAAAAACAAACTTAACACCTTAAAGAATGGAGGGCCCTGTTTTTGAGCATATAATCAAATGTACATAGAGCTTGTTTCCAAGACACAGACACACAATTGAAAACTCGCAAACTTACAATCTAAGGGATATTTAGTATATATTAAACAAATTAGACGTACACATATATTTTTTCCATTCGTCAGTTTTTTTCTCTTCCCACAGCATGAAAAAAAGTAACTGGGCAGAGTACATTAAGGGGTTTTTAATGAAAATTTCAGAAAGTGCATGTAGCTTTTCATTTATAAAGTCCAAATAAAAATCATGTGTTTCTAATTTAAGAATCAATTCACCTTACTATAGTGCCCACTTAACAGCTTAATTGAAAGAGGGTACACTTCCCTCTCAAATGAGTGGTCTTGTGCCTTTTTGGAAGGAGGGAAAGTGTGGGCTCTTTTAGGAGACCTTGATTCCCACATAATGGATAGCCATTGCCATGGGAGCCACCTGATTGTTGAAAGGGCATGGATCCCTTGATTTGAAAGAGGAGCCTCCCAGTAGCCCTGCCTGTGTGTTTCAGGCAGATATATCATGAAAAGCCTGCCTAATAGTAGCCTCTAAAGGTTGGAGCGGAACAATACTAATTTTATTAAACATATTCATATTGTATATATTTTTTATGTTTTTTTCTTTTCTTTAAGTGTTTACTACAGTAAAGATCAGGTACTATCCTATTTTATGTGCGCCGCTGTTTGCGATCCACAGCGTGAACTCACTCGCCCCGTTGCGTTTTGCCACGTCGGAATAGAGAATAGTTATTTTGCTATACTGCTGCAGCACGCTTGAACAGCAGCGCACATAAAACCGGATATATCCAAATATTGTATTCAATAAGTTATTTTAAGTGCAATATATAAAATATCTGATCTTCACTGTCTTTTTAGATAATGATTGAGCCATACATTGGACTGACCCCCCACCCATACATTATGTGATATTGACACACTGTCAATGTTAGGCTTCTTTTCCGTGGATGTGAATTGGCTTATTATAATTGTATTGTTTGGAACAAGTGTTTTTAGATACAGTACAAAGCAGCTTACCAACATGTTTATAGTTTTAAAAAGATGCAAATATAATAATTTAGGGTACTGAGTATACCAGAGAATACATATATAATACTGACCACAGAGCTTCATGCTAAATTTTATATTTTATATAGCACCGCAGCTTTAGTGTGCTTATATTTATATGTTATATTATACATTGTTTAATGGGAGACAGCAAATGCCTAGTTATTGTATGAATGAAAACAAATTTGTACGGTAATTCACTCATACTAAAAAAAATACAATTTGTGTTAGATACTTGGGATCTCGCTTGAAATTTGCCACCACTGAAGGCTGCAGTGCTGGCAAGTGGCTGCTAGATGGCACTGCAGTTATTTTGCAGCGCTGCCGATATTTCACCAAAGTTTCACAAAAGTTGTAACCTTAGAAGGTTACCCTAACCCTTAAACTAACCCTAACCCTCACCCTAACCCTCACAGTAACCCTAAAAGTTTACCTAGCCCTAACTCTATGGCAATTGGTGGGCGGTTTTGCTGCTGCCAAATCTTTTCAAAAGGGAAAGGATTGATACTTGAATATTTTTAGGCAGAAATTACAATTCAAGATTCTCCTGCCAGGTAGAATGTTTTTATAATTAACTAATTAACTCCTATGGGGTTGATCAGCAGGAAGATCATGCCCAGGTGGTATACATAAGAATAATGGCAGAGGGTATAATAACTGGGCATGTTTTCCTACTTATGATGATCTACTGTTAGAGTTTGTTAATCATCTAAAATAAAACACAAGCAAATTGATCTTGAATAGCAATTTCTGCCTAAAAATAGCAACATTCAAGGTCAATCATCTATCACAATTTTTTTTTAAATAAACAATTGCAAATATCTTTATTTATAAAATATGATTTTTACTTCTACTATTATCTGGACCATTAATATTTTTTTTCTGTTAGTGATAAATTAAATGCATGTATATCATTGTTTACATCAACTCCCCAGGGACCAATAACAGGTCAAATGAGGCTCAATGTACACCCCAAAGTAAGGTTCAATGTGTACACTCCGAATATCTGCAGGGAATGTAAATAGCTGTAAGTGTTATAGTAGATCGGTCTGTGTGAATGTGTGAGACTACTCTGGGAAGAGTCATACTTGATTTAAATGTATCAAGTTTAACAATGGTTTCCAGCCCGACTCATTATGGTCCCCAAGAGGACAGGATTGAAGGATATGCCACCTTGAGTTCAAATAATTATGTTTAATATACGTGCCAAATAGATATGCTGGTCTGGTATGGGTTACTGGGGATTACTGCATGCTTCCACTGTCTTTTAAAAATGATTTCACTCAAATATATTAGAATATAGAATATAACTATGTGCCTTAGATACTAAAATAATAAATAGAAGAATTAGTGCATGTCTCATTGTCTTTTAAATGGGTTAGTGTTTGGCAAAGTGTCAGCTAAGCTGGCATTGCCTGTCAGTGTAATTAGCACTTGCCAGTGGTATTAGTGTGGTTAATGGCTTCCCTTTTAGTATCTACTTGGACTTGAATATTGTTGTCCATATTGATATCCCAATAACTTGTGCGATGAGCTATTACAGAAGTAGCCCCTCGAAGGCTTGCAGGACAGTGACACCTTTGGTTAGTTGTGGTAATGCCAGTCTTTGCTGGTAATGGTCTATGGAGACTCAGGTAGCCGTGATTGTCCATCTAGATGAATAATCAGAGTATTATAGCATATAGTGATACATTTTTTATTGGACAAACATTTTGGTTAGAAGAATAAGCTTTCAGGAGTTGCACCTCTCTTTATCAAGTCAGAAGCAATAATGGTCTATAAATAGATCATTGTAAGTTTGCGAGTTTTTAATCATATGACGGTGCTTTGGAAACAATCACTATGTTTGATTTTAAGCTCAAAAACAGGGCCCTCCATTCTTTGAAAGGTGTTAATTTTTTGCCTTGTACTTAACCCTTGTATAGCACTATGGAATATGTGGGCGTGTTACAAATAAAAGATAATAATAATAATAATAATAATAATAATAATAACAAATGATCACCTCATCTGTTCCTTTTGTTAATCAATACTTTTGTTTCTTATAGTTTCTGCACCCTTCTGACTCCCAATCTCTATTCTCTGTATTGGCTAATATCTCTTAGTCCTTCCCACCCAACTTCTTGCTATGATCAGATTGCCACAGCTGATGCTTTGCCCCGACTCTGTTCTTTCTTAACAGAATCTATGTTCTCTAGAGAAGCTCAGATGGGTTACATAAATGTGCGGGTCTTGTATTCTACACCAGATTCACAATTCACTTTCTATTTACCTATTAGCCTCTCACGGATTGCTATCATACAATATGGATTATTTTAAATTATATATAAAATTATTTTTGTACATATGTTGTACCGAGACAATTTGGCTCAAGTGCAATTATAAGATATGTAATTACAACTTTTATTTTGTAAGGCTAACCTTTTAGCGTGTCTTATCATTTTATCTAACATACTTCACTCAGTATGGCATTTTGCTCTATCCATCTTTATTATTATAACTAGCGACTTGCTAGTCAAAAAATGACGGCAATAAAATTGTAAGCCAGGTAATGCTGTTTGCCAGACAATGTAAGGCTTTTGGTCATCTGAGTACCTTCGACGCTCATCGTGTGGCTTGCAATGAGTGCTGAAGGCGCTCATTGCGAGGCGCTCCCCTGGTGTCGTTTTGGTCTTGTGACCTCCTTCGGTGCTCATTGCGAGCTCCACGCTGAGCACCTTTGGCGCTAATTGCGAGGCTCACCCCTGGTGTATGTTTGGTTCTGTGAGCATCCTGTGTGTTCAGTGTGAGCCCCGCGGTGAGCGCCTTTGGCGCTCATTGTGAGCTTCTCCTCTGGTATTTTTATTTTTTTATATATATATATATTTATATATATATATATATATATATATATATATAATTTTTTTTTTTTAAATAATAATTAATTACTTAATTAATTAATAAATTAATGTACTTGACCTATTTGTAATTAATGTATCCAGCAATGAATATCCTGAAGAGCTCACAATCGCTTTTGAATTTCCTGCAGCATACAATGTACATTTGCACTGTTGCTGACCTGAGGAGAAAGTGTCAGCAATGTGGCAAGTGTGCAGTGTAAATAGGCTGCGTGCGCGAGGACAAACCATTTGTTTAGTTGTGTAAAGCAACATTTTAGAATGATAATGTTATTAGTTTCAAGTCAGTGTTGTAAAATGGCGGGCATTGTCTATGTGTTAGCGTAGTTTGTAATAGTGTATTTTGTACCTCGTACGTTCCTGGGTAAAAGTCGCATGTGCCTGGTGTTTTTTTGCGTGCTTAGGGGTCATGTAGCCTCGTTTTTTTTTTTTGGCAGCCATTTTTTTTCTCTCGTAGGCGGTTTTCGAGTGGCGAAACTCTGCAAATTCGACTTGTGATTTTCGTGTTTTTCAATAGGTGCGGTTCGTATTTTTTGCGGGTCTAATTTTCTTTTTTGTAAGTGCCGGTTTCCTTTTCAAAGTGTTACCGGCAGTAATATTTGCAGGCGATTTTTTCAAAGTGCTACGGGTCTCGCACTGTTGTGTATATTGTGTATTTGATTTGTCTGTTGATCTGTAGTCCCGCGGGTCATAGGTATGATGCTTAAGTTGTGCAGGGTCATAGGGTGAGCGCCTATGTTGCTCATCTCCACCAGCGCAAGGAGCGTCCACAGTTTTAACATTGCATTACCAAAGTTTTTTGGCAAGCCCGCGCTGCTGAGAACTATATATGTGATTCCACTGGTTATCTGATCAAGACATTATATTATGCATTGCTCTATTTTTAGATGTCTGCCTTGGCATTTATCTGCACTCTGACCAGTTCAGAAAATCTATCAATGTGGTTATTATAATATGCAATGGTAAGGGATGCAACACATAAAAATAAAATATATGCAAAACATTAGAGGGATGCAATGTAAAATTGATATAAATTGGAAAAGGTCCATATTCATCCACAAAAGATCCAGTGAAGCATGTGTGGGTAAAATAATACACAAGAAACACTTGCCTAACAGGTTCAGCTAGACCAAGTCATCATACATGGGGAAACTAATACAGTCTATCTATCTATCTATCTATCTATCTATCTATCTATCTATCTATCTATCTATATCCATGTCTATCTATCTATCTATCTCTGAAATGATCTGGTGGGGGGGGGGGGGGGTTATTAAGGAGTCAGAGATAAATCAAAGCATTACTGTACAATTCAAACAACACACACATATATATATATATATATATATATATATATATATATATATATATATATATATATATGTGTGTGAAAACGTATATAATTACTCATGAAAAAACTTTTACTAGAAAAACTGTTGGATCCTGGAAAGATTCATGATACTTTTGCGGGCATTGTGTGTGTGAATGGGCCATTTACTTTATCTGGAAAGAAGTGTTTGCTTCTACTGATGCAACTTCCATCATCTGGGGGAGAATGGGGGTGGTGTCAATTTCAGATCCAATTATCTAACGAATATTCTTGACCTCTTCATCTTCTCTCCTCCCCATCCACAGATAAAAAAACAAACCCTTATGGTCAAGCTATCAGGAAGTGATCCAAAAAAGATAACATAGAATACTGTATTCATTAACAGAGTCTTTAAAACGTCTAATTTTCTCTAAAAATATTTTTATGTTTATGGCTTATACTGCTGCTAATATTATTAGTTGTTGCACACTTCATAGAAAAGACTTGTTTTTGAAGGACTACATCAGTGTTGAAGTAGGATAATGTGCACTCATCCAAATGGTCCTAGGATATCAAAAGGACAAGGCCCATCACTGGTGGTCAGGCAAGAGCATTTCATCCAGGGCCAGATCTTTATTTTCCTGGGCTGGAAAAATTGCTTTTTTTTCTAAAACAAACATTGTAAAGTTTAATGTGATACAAATATGACATATGAAGATATTTTAAGGCCCATAATGCCATTTACTGGTAACTCAACAGAGCAGGGCCAGGTATAGTGCACCATGAGCACCTGTATAACACTGGCATCGATTTACCCCCTCACCAGGGGTAATACAAATAAAACAATAGGAAGAGTACCAGTTGGCCCAGAGTTACATACAAAGGAGCCAATTACCATTACCTAGGCAGTTTTTGGTCTAGAATCCAATAAAAAAAATGGGTCTAGAAGCTTACCTTATCTTGTCTACTACACATAAGTAACATTTTAATAAATCTATTATTATTTAAAATACATTTCTTCAATTTACCTATACCCTATAATGTGAATAAGCTGCTATATTTGCTAATATTTACTAGTCATCACAAGGTCTGCAATGTGTATCTCAGAAGGCTGCAATGGTTATTTTATACAGAGAAAAAGTCAAGGCATCCAACTGCATCCCATATAATAGGCTTAGTGAATTCCCCCCATTGTGTCCCTTCAATATTAATAGCAATATTTTAACAAACCTGTTAATTTGAAATCACTGAATATTTATTAAATATATTAAACTGAAGTCCACATGTATTACAGTCCTCAATAACACTGTGTTCTAGGTCACATTTTAATACAATTAATGCTGTGCGTCTATTTAAACGTTAATACAAGTTTAAGTAATTTGTATTGACATATGTAATGAAATGTACAGTGATATCTAGCAAAATATTATGTAATTAATTACTCATGTATAATACAAAAGCCTCATTTCTGTTACTTGACAATAATTGGATTGTTTAAAGCAGTTGATGGATTGCGTTGAATGGCAGTTACTGCCAGTACAAGATGGATCATCTTCATGGATTCTGCCTATTGTGTTTTCAGAGCTACCAAACATAGCTCATAGTCAGGGGACACCTTCTGTTTCACTGACCACCCGCTAGATGTATGCTAGGGGCATGGGTGTATTTAGGCTTTATGCTGCCCTAAGCCAAATGCAGATTTGTGTGCCTGCACCCCCTTTATCTTTCTATATCCCAAATCATAAATGTATTTGTGCTTAAGTATATATGTGTTGTTTGGAAATGTGCTGCCCTAGGCCTGGGCCTTGTGGGTCTAGACAGAAACATTTCCAAACAACAAGGCTATATTCTTTCCAATTAATATATCATTATGTGAAATCAGTGAACTAAATTGTGAAAATAACACTCCATATTGAGAAAACGTGAATGTTACAAAACTGCTGTATGATTATATATATATATATATATATATATATATATATATATATATATATATATATATAATGTGGAATCTACCATTTTGGCTTCTGCTGAACATATGGAAAAGCCCATTTGCTCATTAGTTTACAAGGATACACCCTCAGGAGAAAGTCTCCATACAAAATCAAATCAGAAAGGTCAATGGAACTAGACAGTAATTATTATTTTTTGCTTTCTAAATAATTTTGCTAATTATCAAGTTTAGTTGTTTGAAGTATCAAATAGAAAACAAAATTAACTACAGTTATTATTATTCTTCTTATTCTTCTTCTAATTATTATTATCTTTATTTATATCGCGCCAACATATTCCGTAGCGCTGTACAGGGGTTTAGTGCATGGCAAAAAAAAAAAAACTTAACACCTTATAAAGAATGGAGGGCCCTGTTTTTGAAATTATAATCAAATGTACATAGAGCTTGTTTCCAAGGCACTGACACATGATTGAAAACTCGCAAACTTACAACCCAAGGCCCTTATTCAATTGCGATTTGGCCAATTGAATAGTGCTCTAAATAAGCACATAACATATTTTTTTAAAGAAGTTTTTAGGTAGTAAAAACCTTGCTTTTGGATAGATGTTTACTAACTAAAAACTTCTTTAAAAAAATATGTTATGTGCTTATTTAGACCCCTATTCAATTGGCCAAATCGCAATTGAATGAGGGCCCAAGGGTTTAGGTGTGATACAAGAGGGTGACAAATGCAAAATGGCAACGTGAATGCAATACAGTTGCCCTTTAATATAGTCTTTTAAATAACTAAACTTGATAATGGGCACAATTTTTTTTTAAACACAGCCTTTTACATTTTAACTTTTTATATGTCATTTTATCTTTTATACTATATAATTATTTTCTATTGGCATCAATTTTCTGTAGTTATTCATACAAGAGAGTGCGTTCTTGTAGTCTAATGAGCTTTCTGTTACTGTTACTAAAAGCTCTGCCAGCAGTGGATGCCAAATTAACATTGTGTAGATAGAAACTTCCTGTTCATGCAATGGCTCCTCCCACCTCATGAAGATGATTAGCAGAAACGAAAATGGTAGATCCCAGAGCAGCATAACTAAATATAAAAGTTAATATATTAACGTCTGTAATATTTTATTTTTCATTCTGCATATTTTCTAGTGTTGTCCATTAAAATACTATAGTTTAAATATTTGATAATAGTAGCCCTTCACATCATTTCTTGTTAGCACAAGAAGCCTATAATCTTTATGCATGATAGAAAATTTGGGAATTCAATGCTTGCTTAATTCTTGCTCTTCAACACAAACATTGACTGGTCCTAGAGTCACTTATGGGAGAAAAAGAGCTTTATACATATATTATTATTATCATTATTATTAATAAGAAGAAGAAGAAGAACGAGAAGAAGAAGACGACGACGAAGAAAAGAATAAGAAAACAATCCAATGACGGAGGCTGCCTTGCACATTAGTCGATTCCTGTCTCATATATTTATATCTATTCTATAAGGAGCATTTCGACTCTCCTGGCTTCATGTACAAATGAGGAAATAAACCTATATAAAAATCCATCATGTTAGGGCAGGTCATACAGTCCATTCTTAGATTCCATTAGCAGAGTTAAACGTGCTTTAATTTTTCCATGACCCAACATGAAGAAATATCTACATTTTAAGACTTGTGCCTTAGCCAAACTCCTCCTAATCCATCTCATGCTTAACAGATATCAACACTTGTGCACAGAGATTTGTCTTGTATAAATATCCTCAAGAAATAAATAAACTGCAGAATGCTTAGGCACTTCCCTCTTATTCTCCTCTTAATGTCCCCAGCTGCTGCATGAATGAGTCGTAAATAGAAGCCTGTGTTTCATCCTGGCACACCAAGCTGCCTCAGGGACTTCATAGGACAAGAGACTCGCAGTCAATTGTGGACTGTAGTTCAATTACGATGACATTAATCTGTTTATTTATGAACGTCACATATTAAATAAAGCAAAACAATGTCCAACTCAAACAGTCTTACTGTATAATTCTGGCAATATTCTCAACGGATAGAGTACCTGTGGCTTTTCTTCTTTTCTTTGCTAATTAATCCTCATCAGGCTTGGTAGTGATGAGACCAGATATCCGATTTCTTGAATCAAGGAGATCAGGGAGAGGAAGAAGAATTTCCAGAGTTTTGGGTGGCTGCCAACTTTGTGCTGGAGTCCCCGTAGGCCCATTCAGATCACAAATAAGACTCTTATAGACAGGTGGTCATCTCACCATAGTATCAATGTTAAATACATATCCATACATTGTGCAAGCTGTGGCCTTAAACTAAGCCTAGAGGCTTTTAATCTAAAGTTACTTCAGATTGGCTGGCAGCCAGGAACTCGTCTGGAGTGTCTCACAATAAACTAAAATTGCACGTCCTGTAGGCAGAGACAAATGTATTATAGCAGCACTCCATCACCCGCCCTTCTTCTAGAGCATTAACCAGCAAAGTGGCAATGAAAAATGTTTCCTGTCATATATAATGCTCTCTTAAAGTTCTCTTAAAGCACCACTTTTATCCATTTTTTGTCTATAAGATTTTCTGAATAACTCAATTTGATTATGGGTAAGTGCAATAATAAATAAATAAATGAATGAATAAATAAATAAACCTGTCATTTAAATAATTAATGTGTATACCAGCTATTCTTTATAGCTAGGCTTCATTTCCTTCACATAGCTGCTTCTTTGTAATCTTACCTAAAACATTTTTTTTACCAGCTTGAAGGATTTTTTTTATATTTGTGAAGCTGAATTTCACCAGTTCATTTGGGATAAACCCACAGTGTAGCTCACTTCCCTTTTCTTGAACCTTATAGATAAGCAGAATGAGATACAATTGGCTGAGTGCGATGTATAGATTTCTTTTAAACTGGTAGGGAATAGGATATTTCAGAGTTGCCCACCAGAAAATCCCCAAAATACTCTGCTGCTAGATAAAAATTGTATATACATAATACAGTAAGCATATGCTTAAAAGGATCCATGTTTAAAATGGTTTGTATTGACAGAGTGAGGGTGCATTATGTGGTCTCATTTGCATGGCCCCGCCTAGTTTTCCCAGAGTGCAGTGCATAAACTGTATTTCTGCGTAATTTGAGCAGGAAATACATTTTTATTAACTTATTTTTTTAGACATACAAATATAATCACTAATGTACTATATATTGTTTGTACTACTGTACTTTGTATGGTGGAGGGCTTCTATCGCTCTTAGCCCACCATATGTGAAACGATTGCTCTCTCTCTCTCTATCTCTATATATATATACATATACAGTATATATATATATATATATATATATATATATATATATATATATATATATATATATATATATAAATAAATATAAGACTAGCTTTCGAGAGCTACCCCTCTTTCTCAAATCTGAAGCAACACTGATATAAGATTTCCCACATGAAACACAGGAATTACAGGCTTTTTTTGGAAAGAAAAAACAAACAAACAAAAGAATGTTCTATTTGGTTAGCTGTGAAGAAGACAGAGTCGTAAATATTATAACATCATAGGGTGTTAAGATACCATAAAGCTGTGAGGAGGACTAGAAGCAGGTCAGAGAGAAACCGGAGAGAAAAACAAGGAAAAGAGAAAAACATAATATAAGGAATATAGAAGGTTATAAGATAATGCAATAAAAAATCCATATTTACATTCAGTCCTGTATTTTTCATATTAAAGTGAATTATCATTTTGATTTAAAATGTCTTTCTTGTGTGTTTTTAAAATGACCTCTGAGTATTTTTATTTTCAGGTGAAAATAAAAATGCTTAGAGGTCATTTTAAAAACACACAAGAAAGAAAGACATTTGGAATCAAAATATGTTACTTCCTCATGAATATGTGTCCTTAAAAATGAATGAGGTTCCTCAGGAAGTTGAAGCCAAAATGTCAGATTTCAGAGAAGCATAATTGCACATATAAGGTATTAAATTAGAGGGTTTACTTCTTTTACTTTCTAAAACATTTCACTTATTATTAAGTATAGGTCTTCAAAAGGGTAAATTGTAAAAATATGACCACATTGGTCTTTTAAAGGATCACTGCAGCAACATATTTTCTATATGTTTTTTTGAATGACAAATATTGATAATGAGCAAACCTTTTTTACAAAAAGTAAAAAAGTTAATTAAAGGCAGCCGTTACATTTTTTTCTGTTACATGGGATTACACTGAAATGCAAGTTTCCATTTCATTTACACAGCTGCTCCTTGCTGCATCTCTGTAAGGATGGTGTGTCCTGTAAACGAATGAGCTTTCCATTAGTCCTAGGGAGAGCATTGACAGTTTAAGCTGACACATTTCCAATCGCCACTTGTGCATGCAAAGTCTACAATCACCTCAGAGATCAGTAGAAATGAAAATAACAGTTTCCTCTGTAGCATAAAAAGTTAATAAATTAAAGCCTTTATTATTAGTTTTTACATTCTAGACACATTTAAAATATATGACTACAGTAGTCATTTAATATCTGCAATTATGAGACTGAAAATGGCTCTGGAGAATTATAATGTGTTTATTATTCCTCTCTGTATCAAAGGGACAAAGAAGGTTTCTGTAATATACCTGTCTATTTACGTTTATGTACTTTATTTTATTAAGAAGTGCTTTCTTCCTAAAATCTTACAGTCTCTACCTGGCTGGGTATGTCCTCTATAGCTCATGCAGCTAATGAATACAATGTGAAGTGCAGTGTTTCAAACTAGCTAGTCAGTGATGTCTCTCAAGTAGCATGTTGCAGAATGTTGCCACAGCACTTAGAAGTTCACTGTCTTCATGAGCTGCAAAGAGGAGAAAACAATTAGGTATTATCTGTATGATATTAGGCACAAAAAACAGAACTTTTAAGCACTTATTAATGAAATTAAGAGTACACTAAAGTAAAGAGATACATAGATATATAATATTCCTAGTGAAATCCATATAGTCATATATCAAGTTCTTAAATTAGAAAAAAATAGATTTTGATACCTTTTCACCCAGATCCATGATACATTGGTGAAAGCTGTGTGGGCGAGAGGGCGGTTTACATTTCTGTAAAGCTGTAGCTGCAGTGAAAGATGCAAGGGGTCTGCTCCTGGGTCAGTGAGGGGGAATGGGAGTGTTCAATCTTGTGTGTTTGTATCGTTAAGTGGTGTCCGACTCTCCGTGACCTCATGGACAACACACCATGCTGATCCACTTGGTATTCATGGCACAGATTCTGGAGTGGGTTGCCAGTTCCTTCTCTAGTGGGCCACAGCTCCTGATATTCCTAGGTGGTTTCCCATCAAAGTATTGACCAGGCCTAATCCTGCATGGCTTCAGAGTGTGTGACCTCTTGACCACCTCTCTGAAACAGAACGCAGGTCACAGTGGTGAAAGCACCAAATCCTAATCACTGGACCACCATATAAATCCATTTACATTTTAACAATTATATTTACAATGGCTCTCACACCCCTCTCTTCACTGATACAAACACCCTCATGATTCAGCTCTGAGGAAGTGATATAACAAACACAAAATGGATTCCAGTACTTTTCCCAAAAATGTATTATGCCCATGGGTTACACAGCTGTAATATTGTTTTTTTGGTACATATGTGACAGACAAGTGCCTGTTTTTTTGCAGTGTTTTTTTAAACATATTGTTAAGTCACCTTCATATTAATAATATTGTCTGTCAATTTGCATGTTTGTTAAAATTTGTATTATTATTTACTACTTATTATAAAATATATGAAAATCTTTTACAACAAAAAAAACAACAACCTTTACCTATTGCCTAATATATAATGTAAGTGTTAGCTTGCTTGAAATCATAAAAAAGGTTTTCTTATTCCTTGAAGAATTCAGATGAGCAGTTGATGCATTTCAATGACAGATGCCATGTAATAATAATGTATGTTTCTATGTGATGTTACTCTGATGAAGGAAGGTGTACAGACATGAGATTCCAGAGAGGCAAGTTCCATTACATTATACATCTTCAGGACTCGGGAGCTGCAAGCTGTTGAAATGTTTCCTCTCTCCATTCCTCCTTAAGTAGTGTGTTTGTCCTGTGATATTGCACAGGAATAAGATGCTAAAGTTGTAAGAAGCTCAAAGCCAACCATGCTTTACAATCCCCTATCTCCCATACGTCTGTTGGGATCTATATCATGGTACTGAACCTTTATCCTTTTGATTTCTGATTTCTTATTCACGTACTCCCCCTGAGCTGGATTTTCTGTCAGCACAACTTGTTGAAAAATCTAAGTGAAATATCCTCCATTTTCCTTTTCCTGAACAGATTGGATATCATTATGTTCAGCTGAGCATAATATGAGCTCGGGGGGGGGAGGAACACTTTCAGTATAGATATTCAGAGGCCATCAGAGTAAAACAGCCTACAGGTTGCAGCCCCCTACAGATCTAATAATATGAGTCTTCTGGAATACTTCTCACCCAGCCTTTCTTAAGCCCCTATAATGAAGTGCTTAGTAATGTCTTTTTCTCCTTGCCATTTGAGGAAGAAAGCTAAAGCTGACATGTGCCACTCTACCACACAAGCGGATACACCCCTCTCCTGGCAACACAGAATTAGATAAACAAGAGCCTCAAAATCAGAGATTTTGGTCACATTCAAATCCTGGGAACATGTAAAGGATTTCCAGTTGTGCCATACTTTTGAGTAGACTGACAATGGTGGAGGGAGCCAAGGGAGCTTGTATTAAAGATGTTAGGTATTTATCACCCGGATCTAAAGACGAGCAGGACATAGGATCCAATGAAAATTGGCCTGTGGTGCTGACAACCAGGTAAATGTAATGCCTGAGAATTAATATTGCATTGCAGAGATGATAATCCACGTTAACGTTGTAGCAGCCTCACTACTGGCAACGATGGAGCATTCAGTTTATTAATTGCCAAGACAATACCTTGATTATCACAATGGAGAACCACCTGCTGATCCCTCAGTTGACCTCCCCTTCTGGATAGGGCTACAACAACAGGGAACAATTCTAGTCCTCACCAGACCTGTCAGGTCCTAAGCTTTAAAGGTATATGAAAGTGAGCTGGATTATGAATGCATCTGATAGAGGAGAATTTATAGTGTATGAAAAAAAATGTTTGCATGAAAAAGTTCCAAAGTAAACAGTTAAACCGTTAGCCTGAATTTTGCTGATTTTCTTGCATTTGCAAATAATTTTCTCTCAATGTTGACACCCCTGAAATTCCCTGGGGAAATTAGCATAACTTATACAATGTTTCTTTTTGGCCTGGGGATTGTGCAGACATGCTCAGTTAGCACCTGAAGTCTGCCCTACTGTGGGAAGTCACATGATTTGTGACACTTTCCTTTGTTTTCGCAAATCAGCATGCGCATGTGCTGCATATTGGCTATCTATAAAAAATTAGATATCCAATATGCAAATCTCA
Organism: Discoglossus pictus; assembly: GCA_027410445.1. Classification (NCBI taxonomy): domain Eukaryota; kingdom Metazoa; phylum Chordata; class Amphibia; order Anura; family Alytidae; genus Discoglossus; species Discoglossus pictus. Next base: position 149,660,829 of record CM050169.1, read on the forward strand.
GTTGCTGGGGGTGTCTACATCACCCCCAGCACATTTTTTTTCTTTTGTGCAAAAAATGTTTGCATTTTTTCATGCAAATATTTTTTGCTAGGTGTGTTATGATGCAATCATAACTCACCTCACTTTCATATACCTTTAATGAGGCTTGAGAATGCCAACCCTTTATGATCCTGCAGTTTGTTCTATCCCCTACGACAGGATCACACTTTCTATATGTGTTCCCCAAAGGAGCATGATCTTTATTTTCAGGTTCCAACATTTGCATTTTTGGAAACAGAGTTTGCGCAACTTTAGGAATTTCATATTTTCCCCTTCTGTCCCTGAGCTAGAAGCGCGACCGGTAGGCCATCATGAATGAAAGTAAGAGCAGCCGGAGAATGTATTTTCAACATGAGGTACTGGCTTGACAAAATAAAATGGGCATGAGGAATCTTTCATGTATTTCCTCCCCCACTCCCATATCCCATTTCCCCTCTCCTTGACCACACAAGAAATGTTTTTAAATCCTCTGCTCATAACAGGGTCAAAGCCCACTCTCACTTCTTTCGGGCCGTTGACTATCTATAGATAGATATTCATACAGAACCAAACAATACAGATTGCTATAAATAAGCTGACAGTCAGATAGACAGCCAAACAAATATAAGCCTCATTTCAATTCATACTGTTTGTCGCAACTGGCATTTTTAATACAAGTTACTTAAAATTTCCCACTTTATATTTAAACTAGCGATGTGCCCGTCAAAAATGATGGTGCAATAAAATTTGAAGCCATGGCAATGCTGTTTGCCACACAAAGTAGAGCTTTTTCTACTCTGAGGACCTTCGGCGTTCATTGCGAGCCTTGTGCTGAGCGCCTTCGGCGATCATTGCGAGCCTCTCCCCTCGTGAACTTTTGCTCTCTGAGCACCTTCGGCGCTCATCACAAAGACAGATATATATATCTATATTTTGTTAACTAATAATTAATTAATTAGTTCCTTAATAAATTAATATACTTTACCTACGGTATTTCTAATGAATATATCCAGCAATCAATAGCCGGAAGAGCTAACAATTTAAATAAAATCTGATTTTATTTTCCGGCAGCATACAGTGTACAGTTGGAGTGTTACTGGCCTGAGGAGAAAGTGTCATTAATGTCCCAACTGTGCATTAGAAATAGGCTCTGTGCGCGAGGGCAAACCGTTGGTTTAGTTGTGTAAAGCGCCATTTTCGATTTGGAATTTTATTATTTGCAAGTTAGTGTTGTATACTGGCGTCATTTGTCTATGTGTTACCCGTTTAAGAAGCATTTTCCATCCTTTGTAATAGTGTATTTTGTACCTCGTACGTTCCTGTGTGAAAGTGCTACGCGGTTGGCTGTGTTTTGCGTGGTCCGGGGTCGTGTAGCCTCATTTAAATTTTTTTTGGTGCTAATTTTTTATCTTGCTTAGGCAATTTTTGAGTGCCGAAACTCGGCCAAATCAACTTAAATTTGCGTTACACCTCACTCCCAGACATCCTGGCTGTTCCCCTGTGCTGTGTGATGTTTTTGTTGTATTTTTTATTTTTTTTGGTTGTGTTTTTTGGTTTGAGCATTTTGGCCGTTAAGTTCGTATTTTTCGTATCTCATATTTTTTTGTTTTCCTTTGTAATAGTGTATTTTGTACCTCGTACGTTCCTGTGTGAAAGTGCTACCCTTTTGGCAGTGTTTTGCATGTTCCGGGGTCGTGTAGCCTCTCTTTCATTTTTTGGGCGGCCATTTTTTTTCTTCCTTTAAGTGCCGAAACTCGGCCAAATCGACTTAAATTCGCGTTCCACTTAACTCCCAGATGTCCTGACTCTTCCCTTGTGCTGTGTGTGATATATTTTTGTTGTATTTTTATATTTTATGCTGCGAGTTTTAGTGCTTTAATGGCTTGGCTCGCTATGCGAGGCTCGCAGGTGAGGAGCGCCTTTGGCACTTATCGCCTATTTGCTCCGAGTTCATGGCTCGCGTCGCTATGCGAGGCTCGCAAGCGATGAGCGCGAAGCCTAAGTCGTACGCACCACGCAAAGCGTGATGACGTCTCATAGTTTGACAGCTATTGTATGTGATGTATTTACGTTTGTTCTTGTGCCATTGAGTATCACATATATAGTTGTCAGCAATACGGGTTGTTGCTAATGCTTGCGGGCTTGTGTAGCGAGCCCACTGCAACTGTAGGCGCTCATCCCTACGACCCAGTACGACTTAGGCAGGGAGAGCCGAAGGCGCTTACTGCGCTGGTGGAAATGAGCGCCATAGACGCTCATCCCTACGACCCGCGGAACTACACATCAACACAAAACTCAATTACACAATTCAGAATGTGAGACCCGTAGCAGTTTGAAAAAATCGTCTTAAAAAATTCTGACACGCACCACTTAGAAAAAAAAAATACACCTAAGCAACAAAAAAAATGGCGGACGAAAAAAACAAAACGAGGCTACACGACCAATAAAACCGCCAGACACATAAGACTTTTACACAAGCCTGTAGGAGGTATACAATACGCAATAAGGGAGAACGCTAAATTTTCCACACCCGCGTAACATACGCAATCGCCGCCATTTTACACCACTAACTTGCCACTAATAACATTACCATTATAAACTGCAGAATTACACACCTAAACAAACGGTTTGAGCTCGCACACGAAGCCTTCTTATACTACACACTTCACACATTGCTGACACACCTCAGCTCAGCAAGAGTGCAAATGTACATTGTATGCTGCAGGAAAATCAAAAAAGATTGTTAGCTCTTCAGGATATTGCTTGATGCATATATTAATTACAAATAGGTAAAGTATATTCAAAGGCGCTCATTGAAAGTGGCACGTAAAGTAGCCGGTGGGAGAGGCTCGCAATGAGCGCCGAAGGCCCACAAGTTAGAGGGGGGAGAGCCTTGCATTGTGTGGCAAACAGCATTGCCAGCCTTCAAATTTTATTACCGTCATTTTTGACAGGCAAGTCGCTAGTTTTTATATATTTTTCTGATGTCATATATAACAAGAGACTATAGCATGCTATTTACTTAGCAAGCCTCAAAATCTTTTTCATTTAAAATAAAAATATCCCTTGTAGTAATGCTATTTTGTTAAATGGACACAGAATGCACATTCTATAAAAAAATTGAGTCATGCAATCTGCATTTGCAACAATGTTAAGGCGTCTAACTCTTATTAGAGTGTGCCTGCATTATTTGTAGAGAAATAATTTACCCCTCAAGATTTACTGGCTACAGCTGACACTCCTAAATCAGAAATTATCATAGAGAGAGTACTTGACCCATGCATGATCCATTTAGGCTAGTTGATGGAATAACTGACACGACAACTTGAGTTGGGAGAAACAACGGGCCACAGCTTTATTTTGAAACAATGTAAACAACAACCATAACTTATTTAAATGACTAATTTAGTCATTTCCTTCCAGGGGAGGAGCCCGGCCACGAACAGTGACCTCACGCTTTGAGCCGTGCCCAAAGCCCCAATGCTTATCCTTAAGCACGCCCTGTGAGGTGGGGCCATCGCCCCCTTAGGCCAGTGGGCCGGGCAACTCACCTCCCGCCACGGAGCATGCGAGGGACGCCTCCCGAGGCTGCGATCCCCCCCTGTTGGACATTAAAGCCAAGGCCCGCAAAACACTCTCCCTAAACTCCAACATCATCAACTCGTACCCTATTTCCGTAAGATGAACCTTATCTTTTGCGAAAAAATCATCAGCGCCGACCGGTTCGAAATCTTTATACCGGATGGCAACGAAACCATGTTTTCTCACAAAACTCGCAATCTGCTGGTTAATCTTCTGTCTAGCCTTATCCAAACATACTGGGTCGCGCGCATTACGCCATGATCTTCTCTTAATCATCTCAGACCAGATAAGGAACGTCCCAGGGAACTTCTTCACCCATTTCTCGATGTCTCGTCTCATCACTTTTAGCATTCGTCTCATGGGAACTGTCCCCAAATCGTTCCTGCCGGCATGAAGTACTATCACGCTGGGCTGACCGTAACGCTGCGCGTAAGTTTCCAAGAGACCGTCGAGCTGCGCCCATCGCAGACCCCGAATGCCACACCACTGTACGCGTAAGTCCGTAACAGGAAAGCCCAGTTGTGCCTTTTCTTCGGTAACTGCGGCTAACCTATGGGCCCAGTACACGTATGAATGGCCCACAATCCATAGTTGCTTCTGTTCCCCTGAAAGTAGAAAGCAACACCATTAAACCACTGCATTTGGCCGTACATAGGATCGAAAACGGTCTGAGTCCCACCTCCCGATGCGCTTCACTGTCGCGTCGGGCAACCCCAACCTAGCCGCTTCAGTGGCAGCTCCAATCCGAAAGGAGTGTGTCCCGAAGTCAGACTGCTTGAAACCGAGCCGATGCAGTGCGCTTTTTAAAACTCTTTTAAATTGATACTTAGACAGTGCCGTTCCATCGGCGTGTACCAGCAGCGAACACCGTCCCGCCGGTCGCTGCTTAAGGTACTCCATTACACATGCATATGGGCAACACTCCGTGCCAACCTGATGCAGAACAACTTCTCTTCCTTTACCCACTTGGTCGGTTTTTGACCTCCGCAACCACAATACCACCATGCCTTCCCTGAGGCAGGTATCCACCACTTGCAGTCCCCCCGAACCGTGTCTACTGTTCGCGACTAACTCCCCTATCCTAAACGCTCCGAAGAACGCCAGGGAAAAAGCCGTTCGGAAAAGTAGGGATTCAAAGGGGTTCCTGCAAACCACCACCAACTCCTGAGCCAATCTCAGCAACAGCGCAAATGTTATTGGCCGCCTACTATCTGGCCTTTGCGCCCAGCTGAACATTCCGCGCACCACCTTGCGCACTAGAAACTCCTTTGTAAGGTCCCTCTGCCCAGCAAGCTTAAACATAAAAGCAAGAGCCGTGACCTGTCTCCCTACTACGGTTCTTGATTCGCCTTGCTCGGCGCACCGCAGCAGGTACCAAAGCAGGATCCCTACTCTCTTGTCCTCCGTCGTGGCACCACCTGCCAGTGCCACTAGACTATCCCATTTTGCCCACACACGTCTATAAGCGTTCCACGTCGCTGGGACAACAGACTGTCTCACGAGTCTCGTTACCTGACAGCTCCAAGCTCCCAAAGCTCCTCGGGGATGTGCTCCCCCAGAGCGTTCGCACAAGGAGCCAGCGCCCTGAAGCGATCCTCCTGAAACCGAGAGAGGGCGTAAGCAATTCCGTTTTGCACTATTGTCACATGTCTTGCCTGAAACCATATGTTCAAGCGAAGGCAACATAGCACAAGATGCCGGAGCAATCTAATCACCGGTACGGATGCTGCCGTGATGTTGTTCACGGCTTCAACCAACCCCTTATTACCCGAATGGAAAATGACTCGCCTGAAACAGGCACCCCATAAGTGCACTGCTACCACCATAGGAAACAGCTCAAGGAATGTAGGGTTCTGCAGTAAACCCGCCTCTTCCCATTCCTCCGGCCACGCCGCAGCGCACCATCTCCCTTGGAGATAAGCCCCACAACCAATCGGTCCGGACCCATCGGTGTGGAGATCTAGCTCTGCGCTGGTGGCGCCCTCCTTTTGAAGGAGCACCCGCCCATTAAAATCTGCAAGGAACATCGCCCATACCCATGCATCATCACGCATGGCCCTAGAGACTGTTAGGAAATGATGCGGCTTCGCAATCCCTACCGTAGCCAGCGACATCCATCTACAGAATATCCGCCCCATGGGGATAATTCTGCATGCGAAATTCAACTTCCCCAATATTGATTGAAGCCGCCGCAGGGTTACCCTCCGTGCGCCCAGTAGCGCCTTAATCTCCGCTTGCATGTCTGCCACCTTCTCTAAGGGAAGACTGCACTCCATTTTGCAGGAGTCGATCCGAATCCCTAGAAAAGTCAATTGCTCCGCAGGGCCCTCCGTCTTGTCATGGGCCAGTGGTACCCCGAATTCTGTACAGATTTCGGTGAACACCTCCAGCATGAAACGGCAAGCGTCGTTTCCCGCTGGGCCAACGAAAAGGAAATCATCCAGGTAATGGGTAACACTCTTGTACCCCGCCTGGATGCTCACAACCCATTGTAAAAATTTGCTGAAGGCCTCGAAGTAAGCACAGGATATCGAGCATCCCATGGGTAAACATAAGTCGACGAAGTAACTTCCGTCTACGAAGCACCCCAGCAACCGATGGCTTGACAGGTGTACGGGGAGCAATCTGAATGCTGCCTCGATGTCCACTTTCGCCATAAGGGCCCCCTGGCCCTCCCTCCTCACCAGGTCGACCGCCCGGTCAAATGACTCATAAGACACAGTAGCCTGGTCTTTTGATATGCCATCGTTTACCGAACGACCTCTGGGGTAGGAGAGATGCTGGATCAATCTAAATTTACCCTTCTCCTTCTTGGGGACCACCCCGAGTGGAGACACGACTAATCCCTGGATGGGCGGGGCCGCAAATGGCCCTGCCATCCTCCCCAATTTTACCTCATTAAGCACCTTAGCTTTAGCTACCCCTGGGAAATCCCTAGCCGACTTCAGGTTTGGGACAAGAAAACCTTGAATGTCGACCCCGCATGGAATCCGGAATCCTTCTCGGAACCCGTCCTCCAACAGGCGCGCCGCTTCGGCGGTGCCTGCCAATTTACCGTAGCGTTTTAGCCACGGCAGCATGGCGGGGAGGCGTATAGGCGTCCTGCCCCTTTGCAAGAGGTTCGCCCCTGCCTCCCTCTTTTGGTCTACCGCATCTAGACAGGGGGTGTTCACCTCCACAATTTGAGCATGCATGCTTAAATCTGCAGTTAGGTGCCCATCTACAGACCCCCTCGTTATACGCAAAACAGGTCTTAAGGCCTGCTCCTGAGGCTTGGGTGGGGCCCTTGGCTCCACCGGCCCCGCTCCGAAAGGGCGTTGTGACTCTCATGGGTGTCATGATGTTTAGCCAGTACGCCACCGCTTTGTCACTCCAAGCCATGCTTGGCCTTGAGGCCAAGTATTGACGGAATTCCTCGTCGTACCGCCACCAGGCCGTACCCCCATAGACCTTGTGAGCATTCCGAATTTCATCTATGTAAACAAATAATCCCGAACTCTGTTCGGGGTGCCGCTCACACAGTACGCAAGCCCAGATAGAAAATGCTTGCAGCCAGGTATCAAACGTCCTGGGTAGCCTAGCAAAAGATTTCCCCTCCCTGGGGCCCCTCTCGGCCAAATCTGTTTGCCTAGACATAGGGAGAAGGGAAAACAACTCTATAAATTCCCTCCTCCAGATCTTTTCCTTGACATCCTGTGTAAGGTGTGCACTTAAGTTATCCAACAAACATAGGACTATAGGTCTCATGGCTGCGTCAGTAACTCCCACATTGGTATTCCCTATTGCTGCAAACGCATTGCCTACCGGCTCGGGCGCGCGCAAGCTAGCTAACGCCTCGCTCGCGCTCGCTGGCGCCACTACTGCTGCTGGCTGGGACCATGCACCCTTTGCTAGCCCCCCTTTCCAAGCTCCCATTTCGTGTTCGCTAACCGCAATGTTGTGCGCAGCTAGTGTCTTTAATGACCCGATAAAACCTCCCTTGTCTGCTGCGCAGCTCAACTCTGAGCGCTCACCTGCTTCTGGAAGCTTTGGAGTAGATACGGCCAACGGAGTATCCCCGCGTCTCTCCTGACGCTCCGGGGACTCTGACCGTCTGGCCCTCCGCGGGCTCCTCCTCTCAGATCCAGTGCAAGCACAGCTGCACCGACAAGATCTTCTGCTTCTCGACCTGGATCTCCTTCTGGATCTGTGGGTACAAGAAGAACAGTCACTAGCTCTCCGCGACCTGCATGCCCGTGCCCATACCGCCCTTTCCTCGTCTGAGGAACGGTCCTGGTCACCTAAGCTTGCGCGGCTGGAGTAGGCTAGCACTGCCTCCGCCGCCCCCCTGTAGGGGTTCCCCTGAGACTTCCTCGGGCGTTGGAATATCCAGATGTTGGTCAGTCTTAGACCCTTTGCGCTGTGGCCTAACCGTATCGCCCTCAGTCTCTACTCTGCTACGTCTTAGCGGTGTGTGCGTAAATAGTAGCGGACTGTACCTGCTCGTAGCCTTCTTAGCTCGAGTGGGGCGTCCTAGCCTCGCCACTGCCGCTGTTACAGGCATGTCATCAATCATGACCATGCTGTCTTGGCTATTCATCTCTCTGATCACCCCGTCTCTTCTCTTTCTCGTCGTCGCCATGCTCCTCTCACTGCCAGTTGGGCGTCCCTGTAAAGTACCAGAAGCACTGTTATTGAGGGAAACCCCAGGGACCGTCTGCTTGGCACCGTGAGGGCCTGTAGGAGCCTTTTTAGGACTCCCGGCTTTTCTCTTACCCCCTGCACCCCCCTTACGGGGTGTTAGAGGGGTGTTTCTCGACCTTTGTCGCGGCCTAGGACCTTTAGGCAAGTTGGCAGGTGGTAGCCGGAGTGCTAGGCCCTCACCCCCACCGCCCGTGATCCTGGCGCTCGCCTGCCTGGGGGGTATGGGGTCCCGGCCGCCCTGACCTGTAACCCCCCCATCTCTTGTGTCTCTGCTACCCGATGGACGGGGGTCTGGCAGCCCTACAGCGGTGGGATGGGAAAAAATTTCCCTGGAGGCATCAGAATTGGCTAGGACACCAGCCACCGCAGGCTGTTCCTGTACAATGTGCTGAGCTCCAAGCGCAGAAGGCATGGGAGGTCCCAGCCTGTCCTGCACCCACCTGACCCCTTGGCTTAAGGCACGGGTCCTAACCTCAGCCAGCAAAGCCTCTAAGCCTTCTGGATCCATATTAAATACTACCAGGGGGACAAACAAGGGGAACAACAGGCAGAAGCACAGGCACACACAGACACAGGAACACACACAGACACAGCACACTCACAGCGCAGACAAGGACACACACACCCACAAAACGGAGGAGGAAAAACACAAAACGAACAAGAATAGCCTCAACAGATATATCCCCTTATTTGCTGGTAAGCTGGGGTGAAATTCTCAGTATTTAAACCTTCCTACTGTGATTTTAGATGCAGGACCTCAGACCTCCGTCCATTCCAGTCGGGATACCGCGCTGCTGTGCTCAACGGCGCGAAACGGGCTTCCGACACGCCCCCCGACGCTCCTGATTGGCTGATAGCCTCTAAGGCTCCGCTGGGTCACGTGACGCTACAGGCTGACCCAGGGAGCCTGTGCAGCCTCCGCGTCGTTCAGCAAAGCTGCATTTCCGGGAATATTTTTTTAACATTTGCAGCACTCTATTTTATAGGAAAACATTCTAAAAGCCAGCTTTTTTAAATGCACACTAGACAAATATGTTTGTTCCATATCCCTTTAATTTAGAAAAATGTTATTGCCAATGTACTTACATAGACAAATTATAAATAGATCTAGTTTTGGGCACACAATGTTTTTTTCACAAAACAATTAGCTACTTTTGTCATTGCTCTTTTTACATCTGCCTTGTAGTTTTTTGCATAAAGTACTTACGTAATAGATAATAAGAATTTTACAGTTATATTCACTTAAGTTATATTAAAATGAACACAATAATTTTATTAACTGCTGTGGTGGACATTAAATGGTCTATATAGGAGCCAAACTCATAAAATCAGCTTATCATTTCTCAGTCTACCCTTCTATTAGTAAGGTGATCCACAGTATCTTAAAGGACCACTGGGTCCTATCCTGTTGTATGTGCGCCGCTGTTCAAGCGCCACCGCGTGCACGAGCTTGCCCCGTCGAGTTGCACCACTCTGGAGAAGAGAATAGTTATTTTGCTATACAGCGGGAGCACGCTTCAACAGCGGCGCACATAAAAACGGATAGGCCCGACCACTGTAATAATATTTTTTAAATGTATTATTTTGAAGAGTTACTCAAACACAAACTTCATGTCTGCACAATGGAAATGTGGCATATGGAATTGCCAGTGCTCTCAGCAGAGCTAAAACAAAGCTCAATAGTACAAGGACACACCCTCCAGAAAAGGAACAGATTGCAACCAAGCAAATGGTATATTTGTAGAAAAATTATTGCATATAATAGTAGCAAACATAGTAAAGTTTATGTTAATTTTTTGCACTATCTTAAAATGTTTTGATTATTACCTTGTTTAATTGTTCAAATGACCATATAAAAAACATACCACAGTGGACCTTTAAAGTGACACAGCAAAGCATACAATTAATGTAGAAATATCAGAATACACATAGAAATAAATATAAATTGCTTGTGTTAAGTGTTAAGGTTATCATCTATACCATCAGTGGCGGAGCTAGAGAATGGCAAGCCCATGTGAAAAAAAATGTTTTGGGCCCCCTCCCCCAACTCACTCAGTGCCCCTCCCCAAGACCACTTCCCATAATTGCATGCCTCCCCAAGACTCATTATGAATTCTACTCTCCCCCAAGACCCCTTTCCATAGCTGCAGCCTTTCCCTTACCTCCTGATTGTGTGAAGCACACATATATACACATATATAAATATACTATCTCTACACAGCAGCCAGTCCCTCTCAGCAACCATCTTCACATAGCACCCAGTCTCTCTCAACATCTACCTCCACATAGCACCCACCCCTATTAACATCCATTCCTACATAGCACCCAGTCCTTGTCAATAGCCATCCCCTCTCAGCATCCATCCCCACAAAGCACCCACCCTCTAAGCATCCACCTCACAGAACCCATTCCCCATGCAGCTCTTGAGCTTTCTTACCTCTTCCCTGATACACATCCCCAGTACAAGAAACTGCTCCACACTTCCACCACTTCGGGCTTTAGTAGAAATGTTCTACAGAAAAAAATTAAATGCGAAAAAAACTATTACACAGCACTACCCCTGTATACTACTCATGTGGAGTATCCCCCCCCCCCCCATGGGCAGTGATGCAAGGAGGATCTTTAGGTCTGAGCAAGAGTAAAAGCTGGAGTGACAAGTATATCATTTACATTAACCCTAGATTGTTCTAATGGTGGGATTATTTTTGCAGATATCCACTAAAGAAAGGTCTTAATTATAAAAGAAAATCTAGGGCAGAGCAAAATTTAACCAAATAAAGGAACTTAAGACAACTGTATTTCATTTTAAAGTAAAGCTCATGTATTTGTTTTTAGGCAGTATGCAATCACATATATAGTTGTGAGCATACGAGTTGTTGCTAACGCTTGTGGGCTCGCGCAGCGAGCCTGCGGCCCTCACGAACTTTACGTCGTAACGCAAACAAAATACGAGACACGCTACGACCCATTACGACCTCGCAAAAAACGGGCGCAACACGCGCACATCAAAACATGAAAAATACAACAAATACACACAACAAATACATAAAAAGCTTACTTACAGGAAGAGGGAGCATCCAGGACCTCAAAAACTAAAGTTACACCTCAATTTAACTCAAATTAAAAGAGTTTAGACACTAAAAAATTCTCTCAGCTATAGAAAAAATGGCCGCCAAAAAAAACGAAAACGAGGCTACAGCAGTCTAAAGACGCAAAACACCACCAAACACCTACGTATTTGCCGAAAAACACCTACGAGATTAGAAAACAAGGACGCAACCCACGCAACCCCAAAAACATTACAAACACAACAAATACAAACAACAAACACATAAAAAGGTTACTCACAGCAAGGGGGGGCACCGAGGACCTCTGCAAGTGAAGTTACACCTCCATTTAACCACAAATTTCGGAGTTTAGAGACCCGAAAATCACCTAAGCAAGAGAAAAAATGGCCGCCGAACAAAACGAAAACGAGGCTAAAGGTCCCTAAACACGCAAAACACTACCAAACAGCTACTGATATTCCGAAAAACTCGCACGACATAGAAAACGAATATTACGAAAACTTGCACGACATTGAAAACGAACTACGCTAATCAGCCACATTATATACACCAAACACCCTTAGCTCACTTACAATTTCATTACAGTCATTTTTTGACGGGCAATTCGCTAGTTTAAAATAAATAAAAGTCAATTGTTTTTAATACTTTTCAATTTGCCTGATTTCACCCTAAGCATATCTGGTTTTCTCCACCTCCATCCGGGAGATCATTAAAGGACCATCTCCCTGCCGTGACCAGCTTTGCCTACGGGGTAGAAGCAGGTAGTCCTATGATGTCAATGGCCTCATCTATTACTTTTTTTTTTTTTTAAATGTGGTCAAATAGGTGAATTTAAATTTGTGGCAAAGTTTTTACATTTTTTTAAATTTTTTATAAGCATTGTATAAATAGTGTGAAGCACTAGAAAAACTGTTGATTATAATAGGAATATAAAGATGTTCTGATCATGGCAGGGATAAATCGCTTCAGCCCTCATCCTAAAAAGATCCTGATTTGCAGAGCCACATAAGATTATGCAGAAGAAATTGGGCAACCATATCAGAGACCTAGGTTTAGCCTCCAGACAATAAAATAGAGTATGAAACTGTCAGTATGCTGGGACCACAAGAAGGACTTAACTCAGTTCTTTACTATGGAAAATTATCTTGTGCCATAGGATTAAGAGTTTAATTAAATCACTTAATATTGAGCACAAACCTGAAGAGCCGCAACTCTGTATTGACTCTTCAAAGCTCAATTAAAGAGCAGTGTTACTCGATGATGGGAATGTATCTGTAGGACATGCTGTTCACATGAAAGTGTCTTGCTTCAGCATGAAGCTTACCAGTGGTGGATCTGTGGGGATCTAAAAGTAATTCCCACCTTTCTGGGAATGTAACAGGGATACACCAATGTTTGCTGCTTTCTCTGTGAGTTGGATAACAGAGCATGGCCTTCCTACTATGAAAGAAAATGATGGCCTACACAGAAGTTTTCATCACCACGATTGCATATAAAGTTGGGACTTATGGAAATTTTGTAAAGGCAAACTAACAGAAGGTGATTTTGTTGATACTTCTCAAACATTTTGGGCAGGTCCTATATGTTCATGAAAACAGCTTGGAAAGTATTCCAACTTGTAGCTGGAAACCTTTTGGGAAACAACTGAACAGATAATTATAAAGAACTTGTGCGTAAACTTTTCTTAGCCTACCATAAATTAGGGTGCAACATGTCATTGAAGATCAAATTTCTTCAGTCTCATTTGGACTTCCTCCCAGATAACTGTGGTGCTGTTAGTGATGAACATGGTGAACGTTTCCACCAGGATATCTTGAAATAGTTTGAAAAAAAAATGTAATTTTGCTACAAGCCCTAGGTAAAGGGAAAATGTACTGTCTAATGTATTTTTTCAGCAAAGTAAATATTTTAGGTATCAGTTTTGAAAATTATTATACAATGCTGTTTGGTGTATAATAATGAAATATATAATACATTAATAAATGAATATACTTTACCTATTTTGAAGCATTGTGTTGAAGAGCTGGCAATCTTTTTTGATGTTGCTGCAGCATTAGTGGTGTGGAGCTGCTGTGTAAGCGTGCTGAATGTGTGCAGTGTAATAGTGTGCGTGCGCGAAACCAAACCGTTAGCGTAGTTGTATACTTCCGCATTGGGGTAAAATGGCGGCCAATGTGTGGTATGAATATCCGTAGGTCGTTTGTGGCGTTTTGAGAGTTTCTTGTGGTGTTTTGCGAGTTTAGAGTGCTGTAGCCTCGTTTTCGTTTTGTTCGGCGTCCATTTTTTCTGTCGCTTACAGTTTTTTTTAGTGTCTAAACTCTTTTATTTTGATTTAAATGAAGGTGTAAGTTGTTTTTTTGAGGTGCTGGATGCTTCCTCTTGCTGTAGGTAAGCTTTTTATGTATGTGCTGTGTGTATTTATTGTGTTTTAAATTTTGTAATGTTCGCGAGTTGCGTCCGAGTGTTGCGAGGTCGTAATGTGTGCTAACGTGTCTCGTATGGTGTTTGCGTGTGTAGCCTCATTTTCGTTTTGTATGTCAGCCATGTTTTATGTGTCTCTTAGCAAATTGTTTACTGTCTAAACTCTTTTATTTTGAGTAAAATGAAGGTGTAAGTTGCATTTTTGAGGTCCTGGATGCTTACTGTTTCTGTAGGTAAGGTTTTTATGTATGTGCTGTGTGTATGTATTGTGTTTTTAATTTTGTAATATTCGCGAGTTGCGTCCGAGTGTTGTGAGGCCGTAATGTGTGTGAACGCGTGTCGTATGTTGTTTGCGAGTGTCGTAATGTGTGTGTCGTGCTCTTTCGGTTGCGACGTGAAGTTTGCGAGGGTCGCAGTTGCTGGCTTCGGCGCTCCATGCCAGCCACTGAGACCCTCGCCCAGTGCCCTCGCTACGCGAGGCCCTCGGCTCGCTACGCGAGCCTGCAGCGTTAGCAACAATTCGTACGCTCACAACTATATATGTGATACTCACAATGAACAAGTTCTGCTTTAAAAGCTCCTTTGAACTATTTAACTTGCATAATATATTTTACAGACAACAGACCATCTACGTGTATCAGTTTGTATTCACAACAGCAGAGTGAAACCACAATAGAAGAACAGGACAGCTGGCAAGTCCCATGGGTGATGAAAATCTTGGAGCAGTGTCCTCACTGGACTCAACCACTATTTACGGCACCTCATCATCAGTCGCTTCCACAAGATGAAGCTTGTATTGTTGTTATTCAGTGTCGAGGAAGACCATGTACTAATGGTGGCAAAGATAGAGAAACGCACCAATCTGCCAACTAGTTTCATCCTGTTTGGACTTTATCAAGGTATGGTGGGTATTAGGAATACAACATCTATTTAAGACATGCCTCTCACAATCTCCTACATGTTAGTTTCAAAATCAATCACCTCACTCCTTGGTTAATCAGCTTGGATATATTCCTTCTGGATAGATTGTTCACATGGTACGCTACAAACTAATACAATCTAGGATCAAACAACCCCAATTATTTTGTATCAATGCCACCATCTCAAAGACGCAGCCAAAGTCTTCTACATGACCACCATACATATCCAACCAGAAATTGAATTGTATATCAATATAAACACATGAGGAAATGACACTTTTAGTAAAAACAACATTAATCTGGTCAAAATTATCTTTATTTAAAAATATGTACCAAAATATAAATATTTATAATATATATATCACATATATAGTTGTCGTACTGCGAGTTGTCGCCCCGTTGCGGGACGATAACTGGTGCTTGCGCATGCTGCAATGAGCGCTGTAGGCCGTGTCACCCTCGCCAAGAAGCACCTGGCCCTGGAGCTGTGCCTCACTGACCCGCCCTTTTACTTCCCACAGGACTCTGGCCTGGCAGGCTCCCCGCGAGGCCGGCACAGCTTCCCCTGCCCCACTGATGCTCGCTGTGCAGCGGGCCACATAACACATTGCGTGACGACTTCAGCACCACCCGCCCCCACCAAGAAGCACCTGGAGTGGAAGAGGGGGAAAGGAGACACATGGGAGGGGGGGGGGAGACATGGTAGAGGGGGGAAAGGAGACACAGGGGAGGGAGAGGAAGGGAAAACCACAGTGGAGGGGGGAGGAGATGGGAGGGGGAAAGAGATACAGGGGAGGGGGGGGGAAGAGACACAGGGGAGGGGGAGAGACAAAGGGGGGAGAGGAGGGAGAAGAGACACAGGGGAGGGAGAGGGGGGAGAGACACAATTTATAAAACACTATCATGCCATCATTTTTGATGGGCAAGTCGCTAGTATATATATAAAATATGAAAAATAATCACAATGGATTCATAAGTGTCATTACACAAACACAAAGCTCAATACAAAACAACTTTTATATATTCATATCCTATCCATGAAAACACCTACAAATAATCTAGAAAAAAAAAAACATTTATAAAAACATTGGTTATAAAAAATATTTCTATTTCAGTTTCAATCATTATTAAAATAAATGAGTTATTCAAATCTTTTTGTTCTAACATATCTAAATTGTAAATCCAATAAGTCTATCTCTGAAGGAACTTGCTGAATCCATTACCTCTTTTTCAATCGTCACTAGCTTATTCTATGCCAACAGATTTAATGTAATTTGGATTGCATTTTATTTCCAAAAAATATTTGGTTTAGTTTGGCCGACATATATTTTATAACAACTACAAGTTAATATACAGTAGAATCCCGGTAATCCGGCACCCAACTAACTCTCAAGCAACCGCTAAACCGGCATAACCAGCACTATCCGGCACTATCCAGAGTTCGAGACTGCAAAAAGAAATGCTTTTTTTCTAATTGTTTTTTTTGGGCCCTAAATGGCCCAGTTTAGCAGATAATGCCCTTTTAAAGGCATTTTGAGCGGTTTGGGTGGGGGGGTAAGGGTCTTTTAGACCTGTACATTTGGGGACTCTAGATTAACAGGCAACTACAGTTATCCGGGAATAGGGAGTCCCCGTGGGTGCCGGATAACGGTGGTTTTACTGTATATATTATATATAATCTTTGGTTCTTGAATGTGTAAATTTTTGTCACCATTCTTCTATAAGCCTTAAAATGATTTCTGTCTTAACTGTTTTGTTATTTGTGTTTATATTCTTATTAATGTGTGCTACTTTATCGCCAGTTGTTTCTGCTCTAGTAAACACAACCTTAAGGAATTCTTTTATATAACCATTTCATAATGGATATTCTCTGAAAATGTGCGGATATTTATTTAAAATATGTTTTACTACTTTATATCTAAAATTGTATTGAGTAATAAATGAAACTTGTTGATTTATTAAATTGTCTTGCTCTTTTTTATCATTTTTATATAAATGTTGTTCCTATCTATTAATATTGTTTTTTGTTCTTCTTTTTGTAATATCTTCACAGAGCATCCCTTTTCTCTAAATCTGTGTCTAATACATTTAATTTGTTTTTGTTTCCCCATTTAGGGTGCAACATGTCATACACTTTCTTCACTCTCATTTGGACTTCCCTGATAACTGATGCAGTCAGTGATGAACATGGTGAATGTTTCCCAAGGATATCTTGGCAATAGAAAGCAGGTTTCAAAGAATATGGAATTCTGCGACATGCACTAGTCAAAGAACAACCATTCTTTTTAATTGTTAACATCTGACATTCTTTGATATTCACCAGCCATGGTCCACAATGGCCTTTATTAGCAAGTATATAGTTGTTACAAAAGCCTTCTTTCGGTCACTATTCTACAATGTTGACCTTTACTTATAAATTGTTCATTTAATAAAAAAATAAGAGCCGCCATTTCTAGTAAGAAAAGTGTAGTTAAAGGGACATATGTTTCCTTTTTTCAAATAAATGTCTCAGAGCATAAAAACATATACAGAAGTTTTTATTTATTTTTATTTATTTAACTACTCTCCGGGTCTTGCCCTCTGGACTTCGAACATATCAAAGTAAATGTACAAACAATAAATGATTTTATTTAATTAAATTTAGTTTGATAATGTTATGCTTATTACATTTTTGTGATTTATATTTAAAAAAATGCTGTTTGTACTCTAATAGCATTCCTTCCAGAGCTTTATATAAATACTAGCGAATTGCCCGTCAAAAAATGACGGCAATGAAATTGTAAGGTAGCTAATGCTGTTTAGTGTGTAATAATGAAATATATAATACATTAATAAATGAATATACTTTACGTATTTTAAAGCATTGTGTGGAAGAGCTGTGAATGTGTTTTGATGTTGCTGCAGCATTAGTGGTGTGGATCTGCTGTGTAAGCGTGCTGAATGTGTGCAGTGTAACACTGTGCGTGCGCGAGACCAAACCGTTAGCGTAGTCGTGTACTTCCGCATTGGCGCGAAATGGCGAGTAATGTGTGTTATACGTTTGTATCGGAATATCCGTAGTTGTTTTGTGGTGTTTTGCGAGTTTCTTGTGGTGTTTTGCGAGTTTAGAGTGCTGTAGCCTCGTTTTCGTTTTGTTCGGCGGCCATTTTTTCTCTCGCTTCGTTTTTTTTTTAGTGTTTAAACTGTTTTATTTGAAGTAAAATCGAGGTGTAAGTTGTATTTTTGAGGTGCTGGGTGCTCCCTCTTGGTGTAGGTAAGTTTTTGTATGTATGTGGTGTGTGTATGTATTGTGTTTGACATTTTCTAATGTTCGCGAGTTGCGTCCGAGTGTTGCGAGTCCGTAATGTGTGTGAACGTGTGTCGTATGTTGTTTGCGAGTGTCGTAATGTGTGTGTCGTACTGTTTGGGTTGCGACGTGAAGTTTGCGAGGGTCGCAGTTGCTGGCAAGGAGCGCCTTCGGCGCTCCATGCCAGCAACTGCGGCCCTCGCTTTGCGAGGTCCTCAGGTGCTGGCATGGAGCGCCTACGGCGCTCCATGCCAGCAACTGAGGCCCTCGCTTCGCGAGGGTCCTCAGTTGCTGGCATGGAGCGCCTTCGGCGCTCCATGCCAGCAACTGAGACCCTCGGGCAGTGCCCTCGCTTCGCGAGGGCACTGCCCGAGGGTCTCAGTTGCTGGCAAGGAGCGCCTTCGGCGCTCCTTGCAGCAACTGAGACCCTCGGGCAGTGCCCTCGCTTCGCGAGGGCCTCGGCTCGCTGCGCGAGCCGCGGCCCTCGCTACGCGAGGGCCGCGGCTCGCTACGCGAGTCGCGGCCCTCGCTTCGCGAGGGCCGCGACTCGCGTAGCGAGCCCGCGGCCCTCGCTTCGCGAGGGCCGCGGGCTCGCTACGCGAGCCCGCAGCGTTAGCAACAACTCGTACGCTCACAACTATATATGTGATAGAATAATATAATATTACTTATGTCACTTTTGAGTGGGACCTGAAATATAACTAATTGACCTTCTTTTGACTATTATATGATTAGGTTAATTTTACACATTTGTTTACAACAAGGAAGGGATCCCTGTTGTGAGCCAAGGCTGTTGTTGTTTGGTCAATCAGTCGTGTCTGCCTCTCCGTGCCCCTCTGGACCACAGCACGTTTGTGGTTGTGCTAATCCATAAGGTTTTCATGGAATTATATTGGAGTGGGTTGCCAGTTCCTTCTCCAGTGGACAGTGATTTGTCTGACCTTTCTGTTATGATCTGCCCAGCTTGGCTGACCCTACGTGGGATAGCTCACACTTCAGTGAGGTACATAAGTCCCTTCACCACAACGCAGTAACAATCCAGAAGGGAATCCAAGGCATACATGTATCTAAAAGTATGCTATAATTGCTTTAATTGCAATTGTTGTTTGTTGCAGCCACACATTGTGATCTAAATCAATTGCATTTAGCCAAGCTATATAGCAGAGGCATTGTTCAGCCTATTAAAAGTCATTTTTATATAAGCATTACAAGCTTATACTACTGTACAGTTTGAGTTGCTGCCACTAGAAATTGGTTATTGTTCAAGCTGATGCTTTGCGTGATGCCTTTCGATATTATACGTACGTTGGTTGCTTGGATAAACTATCTAGAATTTTAGTACAGTTAAATTTAAAGTCAGGTTCAAGTTTTATTCTTATTAGTAAAACTACAGAGATACAATAATTATACAATAGTAGTACTCTGCAACTTTATATATCAGTAGATCATGGCAAAAGGCAACCTCAGTTCCTGGTAAATAGGTGGAGAAGAAGTGGAGGCAGTGACAGATTTTATTTTCCTGGGATCTAAGATCTCTTCAGATGGTGACTGTAATCATGACATTAAAAGATGTTTGCTTCTGGGGAGGAAAGCTGTGGCAAACTTAGACAAGCTAGTTAAAAGTAGAGATATTAAACTATCTACAAAGGTCCTCATAATTAGAACTATGGTATTCTCTGTAGTAACATATGGATGTGAGAGCTGGACTATAAAGAAGTCTGAGCGCCGTAGAATTGACACCTTTGAATTGTGGTGTTGGAGAAAACTGCTTAGAGTCTCTTGGACTGCAAGAAGATCCAATAGATGAGTACTTCAGGAAATCAAGACAAACTGTTCACTAGAAGGTATGATCATGAGATTGAAGATCAAATATTTTGGCCATATCATAGGATGACAGGATTCCCTAGAGAAGACTCTGCTGCTGGAAAAGATTGAAAGTACAAGAAGAAGGGAATGACAGAGGCGGAGATGGATAGATGAGGTCACTGAATCAATGAACATGAACCTGATGGAGCTCTGGTGCACTTAGTGAGTGACAGATGCACCTGGCGTGATGTGTTGCATAGAGTCACAGAGAATCAGACGTGACTGAACAACTAAACAACAACAACATAAGGAAAGAGATGTGAAGGTAAGCTTCAAAGTAAAAGCAGAATAGGAATACTTTCATTACACTAAAATGTTTTCATTTCAGCCTTCTTCTTTGCAAAATTAATATATTACTATATACAGTATAATTATTAATATATTACTATATTATTGCTGATGTTTAGTAATTCAGTTGTGTTCGACTCTCTGTGACCCTAGAGACCACAGCACATCAGGGACATCAATTGTTATGTCTCTGGTTGTGTTTATCCATAAGGTTATCTTGGCAAAGATACTGGAGTGGGTTGCCAGTTCCTTCTCCAGTGGACCACAATTTGTATAGCCTCTCTACTATGACCTACCCATTTTGGGTGACCCTACATGGTATAGCTTACAATTTTACTGAAGTACACAAGCCCCTTCACCACGACAAGGTAGCGATCCAGCAGGGGATTATTATACACCGTACTTGATACATAAAAATAGATACATTTATTTTCCAGAGGCTATTCAATGTGTATTTCTAGAACAAATAAATACCAATAATACAAAGAAAACTGACAAAGAAATACTACTCAAAGGCTGAAATGAAAATAGTATCTTTTACAACCAATGATGGGTTACTATAGGATACAGTGTTAATTTTTGACCCCATATGCAAGCTCTGTGCCAAATTTTATTCCATTCATTGTGTCCCTCATAAGCTGATGCCCTGGGGATAGTAAGCCCTGAGTGTCAATATATTTAATGTTTATGAAAAGCACACTTGTCCAGGGTCTTTTTACCCCTGTCAATATTCTGTAGCACTCTCTTAGTGGAAACAGGTAAATGTCTCTTGGAGGCAATATATAATTCTGTTGTGTCATACGGATGTGCTGCTTCTCTTGATAGGAACACAGTTCACCGGTGTGTCCAAATGCTAAATATAGAGAAAAGATGGGTATGGACAAGAGAAAGCACCAAATCCTGGTGCAGATAATACTGGTGTAAAACTCCCAGAACCCGTATCAAGGTACAAAATGACTCTCACCTTAGGAGCCCTCATATAGTGAGGGACGCAGTGCCGGATTAAACTCTCTGGAGCCCCTAAGCAGAGGATCCCAAGCCGCCCCAATATTGTGAACATACATTTGCTTCCATGCCGCTGACAACTCCAGTGGTCATTGCCACGAACAAGCTACTGTGCATAGTGCTATTCACCCTCCCAAAGACCTGAGAGTCAAGATAAAAGCGGCCATTATACACATCAGAGAGAGAGAGAGAGAGAGACAGCACAGAGGCAGGGGCAGAGAAAGCATGCAGACAGAGAGTGCACCAACATTGGCAGAAACAGGGAGCACACAGAGAGAGCACAGAAAGAGAGATAACGCACAGGGAGAGTGCGCAGGCAGAGCATACAGTGAGAGAGAGATAAAGAATGCACAGGGAGACTGCACAGGCAGAGCGTACAAGACACACCAAAGTACCATGGATATCTTTAGGGCCAAGCAGAGGTGGCAACATTATTTTTGATATATATATATATCTGCTTTCTCCTTTTTTAGAGTACAGTCTCCAGATCCACATGTGGTGGCTCCTTTACAAGCAGTATAACCTTGTCATTGTGCCAAGCATCCCTCACATCACACACTTTGGTGTGTCTTGTGGCGATCATTTGTTCATTGAGAAAGCCATAATATAGAATGGCGAAATGCGTCTGTAAATCATACCAACTACTTTGTGATTTTAGATTTTTAGGCAAACCTCGGTATGTAATATTGCTTTTACCTTTGCTGTCTACCGATAAACACACCTTTGATTTCAATAAGATCTCCATAATCTTTTTGACACGGATCAATATAAGCTGATGGATTCTATATAATACAACAGTAATAGTCACTACACCGACATAGTGCCCAAGATTCTACCTGGATTGCACCCCATAGTACACAAATACACATAAACCATCCCAGCGCTGAATCGTGGAACCTGACACGGAGCTAACAAAGAGTATCTACCGCACTGAAGGAACGGTTGGGGAAGCATCCACCATGCCTCATACTCTCATACCATACTCTCCTAAGGTAAGAGTCATTTTGTACCTACCTTGATATGGGTTCTGGGAGATTTACACCAGGATTATCTGCACTAGGATTTGGTGCGCTCTCTAGTCGCTACCCCTCTGTTCTCTTTAATGTGTATTAGGCATGGCATTTTCTAAGTCTATGCCAACTGTGTTCGTTATCTGGAATTGTTATTAGGCTAATATAAAATGAATTGTATGGCTGTATACCAAAAAACATAAGCACACGGAGCCAAGTACATAGTCTGGGGACAGAGTAAGATCTCTGATAAGATGTTCAAAACTCCAATTATACATACAAATTTTCACTAAGAATGTTGCACTTTTTGAAAACAAGTGTATTGCAATGTTGTTTGTGTTATTGTTGACTTGCATACTGTACAGTGTTGCCTGCTTGGCTATTTTTCTATATGGTCTTTGGCAATAACTAAAAATGATAATTTGTAAACTGTTTTAGAACAGCCCAAAAAATACAGTTTTTAAATATTAAACTTTTAATGCAATTATCCTTTACGGTATTGTCCATTTTCATTGTTAAATGACTGCAATGGTCCTTTATGCATAAATGCAGGTAACCTAAATATGGACATGGGTATCTTGACAGGTCGGCTGATTTTATTTTATAGTATTATAAATTAAGTATATAGTTTTGCCTAATGCAGAATAAATAAGCAGCCAGATTTATAATTGAATTCCTACTAATCCCCAAGGGAGGAATATAGAGGAGGTAGTGATAAAGGGACAAGTAAGATAGAGAGGAATGGCAGTTTAAATATGAGTAATTATAGCACACGCATCATTGACCATATTAATGATAATCCCTTTCTATGATGATTTTCATTTTAGTATATTTTTCTTTCTATACATTTCTGATTTTATTTCATCAAGGATTTTATATTGCTACTAGCGACTTTCCCGTCAAAAAGTGACGGTCAATAAAAGAAAGTGTTTGTCACACAATGTGAGTGTACTGTGTGCCTGAACTATATAGATCCCTCTAACACACTAATGAACGCATGTAATAACACTATAGGTGCCATGAGGGTTGTCCAGGACCCTCATGACCCAAAGTGTAAGCACTACACCAATTTAACCCGGTTGCTTATGGGGGTCTATCCAGACCCTCATAAGCCTCTATTTAACCCCATCAGTCCCATAAGGGTATATTATGAAATTATGGTCCTGTTACAATCCAACTTTAACCACCTAAGTGCCATGACAGTCCTCAAATACCATCATGACACTAAATATAAACACTACACTGTACTATACCCCCCAATAAAACATTAAATATCAACTAAACACCCTCTACACTAACCTATTAACACCTATACTAGCTACCTACACTACCTACCTACCCCCTAATAACCCCCTCCACAACACTGTAATTACAGAAATAAAAAAAAAACAGTCATCAAAAATCAAAAACCTACATTACATAAAATAAAAAAAAACTAAATCACAAAAAATTAAAAATGTACATTACAGAAAAAAAATAAACCTTAGTCACAAAAAATAAAAAAGGAGCATTACAGAAAATAAAAAAATACATTACAAGCCCCCCCCCCCCCACTACAGAAAAAAAAATTACACACCTGAAAAGGAAATACATATAATACATACAATACAATACATACAATACAATACAATCAAATACAATACAATACACCCCTAGCTAATATACATCCCCTATCTATCTAATATACAATACTATCTATCTAAAATACATCCTATCTATCTAATATACATCCCACTATCTATCTAATATACAATAATTAATATCTATGTACCATACATCCCCAATCTATCTAATATACAATACATGCTATCTCTATATAGCGTGGTGGGGGGTTATTAGCGGGTAGGTAGGTAGTGTAGGTAGGTAGTGTAGGTGTTAATAGCTTAGTGTAGAGGGTGTTTAGTTGATATTTCATATTTTATTGGGGGGTATAGTGCAGTGTAGTGTTTATACTTAGTGTCATGATGGTCCTTGAGGACTGTCATGGCACTTATGTGGTTAAAGTTGGGTAGTAACAGGACCATAATGGTCATAATATACCCTTATGGGATTGATGGGGTTAAATAGAGGCTTATGAGGGTCTTATGGACCCCCATGAGTGACAGGGTTAAGTAGGGGTTTATGGGGGTCTGTATTGACCCCCATGAGTGAGGGGGTTAATTAAGGGCTTATGGGGGTCTATATTGACCCCAATGAGTGAAAGTGTTAATTAAGTGCTTATGGGGGGCTGTATTGACCCTCCTGAGTGACGGGGTTAATAAAGGGCATATATGGCGGTCTGTATTGACCCCTATGAGTGCCAGGGTTATTTATAGGCGTATGTGGGTCTTTATTGACCCTCATGAGTGACAGGGTTAATTATATGTATTATGGGGGTCTGTATTGACCCCCATGAGTCACAGGGTTAATGAAGGGCTTATGGGGGTCTGTATTGACCCCCATGAGTGAGGGGTTTAATTAAGTGCTTATGGGGATCTGTATTTACCCCCATGAGTGACCGGGTTAATGAAGGGCTTATGTGGGTCTGTACTGACACCCATGAGTGACAGGGTTAATTAAGGGCTTATGGGGGTCTATATTGACCCTCATGAGTGACGGGGTTAATGAAGGGCTTAAGGGGGTCTGTATTGACCCCCATGAGTGATAGGGTTAATTAAAGGCTTATGGGGCTCTATATTGCCCCTCATGAGTGACGGGGTTAATGAAGGGCTTAAGGGGGTCTGTATTGACCCCCATGAGTGATAGGGTTAATTAAAGGTCTTATGGGGCTCTATATTGCCCCTCATGAGTGACGGGGTTAATGAAGGGCCTATGGGGGTCTGTATTGACCACCTTGAGTGCTAGGGTTAATTAGGGGTTTATGGGGTCTGTATTGACCCCCATGAGTGAGGGGTTTAAGTGCTTATGGGGGTCTGTATTGACCCCCATGAGTGACAGGGTTAATTAAGGGCTTATGGGGGTCTATATTGATCCCCATGAGTGAAGGGGTTATTGGAGTGCTTATGGGGGTCTGTATTGACCCCCATGAGTGACAGGGTTAATGAAGGTCTTATGGGGGTCTATATTGACCCCCATGAGTGAGGGGGTTAATGAAGTGCTTATGGGGGTCTGTATTGACCCCCATGAGTGAGGGGGTTAAATAAGTGCTTATGGGGGTCTGTATTGACCCCCATGAGTGACAGGGTTAATGAAGGGCTTATGGGGGTCTATGTTGGACTTAAATGGAAGTGTAACTTCACTTGCAGAGGCCCTGGGTGCCCCCCTTGCTGTGGGTAAGCTTTTTATGTGTTTTTAGTGGGTATTTATTATGTTTTGACTGTTTTTAGGTGCGCGCGGTTTGCAAGGTCGTAATGGTGCTGGGTGTTTGTAACCGTGTGTGAGGCGCCTTTGAGCCTTCACCTCTGCAAATGCGGCCCCTCGCTTCGTGAGGGTCCGCATTTGCGGCCTGCAATGAGCCTTCGGCTCATTGCAGCCGACATTGGAGCCTCCACCTTCCGCAAATGCGGCCCCTCGCTTTGCGAGGGACGCAGTTCTTGCGAGATAGCTTTGCATGCTCGCAAAGCGTGACAACGATTCGTAGTTTGACAACTATTATATGTGATGTACAGAACATACTGATTCAGAGGGAAACAAGAATAAGGTGAATAAGAGTAAAACTAAAGTTTATAGGAAGTAGAGAAAATTGATGGATAGGTGGTGGACGTATGAAGAAATTATGTGTTCAAGGTATTGATAAATATATTATACTAACGAATTGCCCGTCAAAAAATGACGACAATGAAATTGTAAGGTAGCTAATGCTGTTTGGTGTGTAATAATGAAATATGTAATACATTAATAAATGAATATACTTCACCTATTTTGAAGCATTGTGTTGAAGAGCTGGCAATCTGTTTTGATGTTGCTGCAGCATTAGTGGTGTGGAGCTGCTGTGTAAGCGAGATGAATGTGTGCAGTGTAATAGTGTGCGTGCGCGAGACCAAACCGTTAGCGTACTCGTGCACTTCCTGATTGTCGTAAAATGGCAGGTAATGTGTGGTATGCGTCTTATCAGAATATCTGTAGGTGTCTTGTGGTGTTTTGCGAGTTTCTTGTGGTGTTTTGCGTTTTTAGACTGCTGTAGCCTCGTTTTCATTTTGTTCGGCGGCCATTTTTTCTTTCGCTTAGAGAATTTTTTAGTGTCTAAACTCTTTTATTTTGAGTTAAATGAAGGTGTAAGTTGCTTTTTTGAGGTCCTGGATGCTCCCTCTTGCTGTAGGTAAGCTTTTTATGTATGTGTTGTGTGTATTTCTTGTGTTTTAAATTTTTTCATGTTCGCAGGTTGCGGACGATTTTTGCAAGGTCGTAATGTGTGCTAACGCGTCTCGTATGTTGTTTGCGTTTGTAGCCTCATTTTCGTTTTGTTCGGCGGCCATTTTTTCTCTCGCTTAGCGAATTTTTTAGTGTCTAAACTCTTTTATTTTGAGTTAAATGAAGATGGAAGTTGCTTTTTTGAGGTCCTGGATGCTCCCTGTTGCTGTAGGTAAGCTTTTTATGTATGTGCTGTGTGTATGTATTGTGTTTTGAATTTTTTCATGTTCGCGAGTTGCGTCTGATTGTTGCGAGGTCGTAATGTGTGTTAACGTGTCTCGTATGTTGTTTGCGTTGCGAGGTAAAGTTTGCGAGGGTTGTAGTTGGTGTGTCGTGTTGTTTGCTCCTTGCCAGCAACTGCGACCCTTGCCCGCAGCCCTCGCTGTGCGAGCCGCGGCCCTCACTACGCGAGCCCGCAAGCGTTAGCAACAACTCGTACGCTCACAACTATATATGTGATTAAAATAATTATGGGGTAAAGCTAGAGGAGGTAGGGTACAGAAGTAATATACTGCATGCCATATATATTGTGCAGAGTTACTACAAGCTAGGGTCCAGAAACCTGGCCTAAAGGGGGATTTATTAATAGAGGAGAGGAAACGAATCCCCACCTTTATTGTCATCCACCATGTATATATGTGTATATATATATATATATATATATATATATATATATATATATATATATATATATATATATATACAGTATCTCACCAAAGTGAGTACACTTTGTTGTATTTTTTGTAAATATTTTATATCTTTTCATGTGACAACACTGAAGAAATGACACTCTGCTATAGTGTAAATTTGCTGTCCCCTCAAAATAACTCAGCACACAGCCATTAATGTCTAAACCATTGGCAACAAAAGCCCTAAGTGGAAATGTCCAAATTGGGCCTAATTAGCCATTGTACCTCCCCTGTGACTCGTTAGTGTTACAAGGTCTCATGTGTGAATGGGGAGCAGGTGTGTTAAATTTGTGTTATCGCTCTCACACTCTCTCATACTGGTCACTCACTGGAAGTTCAACATGGCACCTCATGGCAAAGAAGTCTTTGCGGATCTGAAAATTGTTGCTCTACATAAAGATGGCCTAGGCTATAAGAAAATTGCCAAGACCCTGAAACTGAGCTGCAGCACGGTAGCCAAGACCATACAGCGGTTTCACAGGACAGGTTCCACTCAGAACAGGACTCTCCATGGTCTACCAAAGAAGTTGAGTGCTTGTGCTCAGAGTCAAATCCAGAGGTTGTCTTTGGGAAATAGACATATGAGTGCTGCCAGCATTGCTGCAGAG
Source organism: Discoglossus pictus (assembly GCA_027410445.1). Lineage (NCBI taxonomy): Eukaryota > Metazoa > Chordata > Amphibia > Anura > Alytidae > Discoglossus > Discoglossus pictus. The sequence goes on from CM050169.1 coordinate 149,688,623, forward strand.
TTGAAGGGGTGAGGGGTCAGCCTGTCAGTGCTCAGACCATACGCCACAGACAGCATCAAATTGGTGGTCCCAGAAGGAAGTGTCTTCTAAAGATGATGGACAAGAAAGCCAGCAAACAGTTTGCTGAAGATAAGCAGACTACGGACATTGATTACTGGAACCATGTCATGAGGTCCGATGAGACCAAGGCAAATTTATTTGGTTCAGATGGTGTCAAGCGTGTGTGGCGGCAACCACGTGAGGAGTACAAAGACACGTGTGTCTTGCCTACAGTCAAGCATGGTGGTGGGAGTGTCATGGTCTGGGCCTACATGAGTGCTGCCGGCACTAGGGAGCTGCAGTTCATTGAGGGAACCATGAATGCCAACATGTACTGTGATGTACTGAAACAGAGCATGATCCCCTCCCTTCGGAGACTGGGCCACAGCGCAGTATTCCAACATGATAACGACCCCAAACAAACCTACAAGCGCAGTATTCCAACATGATAACGACCCCAAACAAACCTACAAGGCGACCACTGCCTTGCTAAAGAAGCTGAAGGTAAAGGTGATGGACTGGCCAAGCATGTCTCCAGACCTAAACCTTATTGAGCATATGTGGGGCATCCTCAAATGGAAGGTGGGGGAGTGCAAGGTCTCTAACATCCACCAGCTCCATGATGTCATCATGGAGGAGTGGAAGAGGACTCCAGTGGCAACATGTGAAGCTCTGGTGATCTCCATGCCCATGAGGGTTAAGGCAATGCTGGAAAATAATGGTGGCCACACTATTGACACTTTGGGCCCAATTTGGATATTTCCACTTAGCAGTGTACTCACTTTTGTTGCAAACGGTTTAGACATTAATGGCTGTGTGTTGAGTTATTTTGAGGGGACAGCACATTTACACTGTTATACAGGCTGTACACTTACTACTTTACATTGTAGCAGAGTGTCATTTCTTCAGTGTTGTCACATGAAAAGATATAATAACATATTTACAAAAATGGGAGGGGTGTACTCACTTTTGTGAGATACTGTATATATATTACGAGAAGTTGTGAGGGGGCACCCAGATTACTTTGCATCTGGGCCACTCATTAACTAGCTTTGCCACAGCTCCAGACCGTTTCCAAAATTGTCAAATATACACCTAGAAGAGAGTCCCCCAGAGATTGTATTCTCCAATGTATCTCTTATCTACATACACCTAAGTAGCTGTATTGTAATGAGTAACAAAGTTGTGTGATTTTAGCAATTTTCCTAATTTTGTTTGTTTGCATCTTCTTAGTCTTCTGACACAACCTGAGACATGTTCTGCTGGCACTGAGATTGCTTCTTTGGAGGTTGTAGACCATGATATTAAGTTGTTTATTCTGTACATTCAATATTGTTCACATCCTGAATGTTACATAACATGTGTTTCACTATTACAATATGCTGCTGTAACAGGCTGTTTAGTACTCAAACAAATTGTTTTTTTACCCCATTGATTGATTTTTGTCTTTTCTTTATTGATTGTTGTATTTTCTTCATTGATTTTTGTGTTTGTTTTAATGATTCTTGCCTTTTATTTCATCATTTTTGTTTTTTCCTTTTATTTTTTCCAATATTTGTTTTTCTTTTTTTTTCCAATATGTGTATTTGTGTTTTGTCCTTTTATTTTTCCAATATCTATATTAGGAGGTTATCTGTACTTATTTTCCCTACTTATTCTTAGCTTTGACGAATGACAGACTTAGCAAACACGTCAATATGGACAGCACTTATTTTTTAATCAGTTATTTTCTGAGGAGGACCTCTGCTGCGTTGATTTTTTTCTAGTGTTTTTCAGCACCTGTGGATTATTTGATGTGTCGCACTTCAGTATGGCATCTATCTCTACATGGTGTTTTGTTCCTCAATGTCACTGTGTGTTCAGTGCCTCATTTTTATTGTTTCTTCCTTGTCACAGCTTTGGTTCTTGGTTTTAAACTGACATAGTGGAGGTTCCAAATATTGTATACGGTAATTAAAATCTACAGATAAATGGCAAGTACTTTATGAATTGAATCTTATAAAAAAAAATGCATTTTCATATAATAAACCCAAACTGAAGTTGACCATTTTTAGCTCTCAGTTGGCCTTTCTGATCCACACGATTCCAATCTTTTGTTAATGAGAGATCATTGCCTTAGCTACAGCAATTTCCAAAGTGCTATTTTACCATGTAGAATAAAGTACGGTGGGTACAAATGGTATGTTACAAATGTATAATTAAAATCTAATGTTAGTAAGAATATAACTAAAATACTACAGGGCAACAAAGCTAACCAGAGGGGTGTAGGAACCAAAATAATTTGGGGGGGAATACAGCTCACTTGATAATCAGAACACTTCTATACGCACAGATACGCACAATGAGAAATCTGGGGGGATTTGTCCCTCTCATCTCCCCCAGTTGCTACACACATGGTCCTAACTCTGAAAAACGTACAATCTAGAAGGTAAGGCTCGGGTGTGAGACAAGAGGGTGAATAGTGTAAGATGGCAGTGATCATGGTAATAGGCTACTGCAAGTGGAGGCGGCGCTGTGTTATGCTGTAGGCCCATGAGGCCCAACTCTAGGGAAATACATTTTGAGGGCTCAGCAGGGTGCCTGAGGATGCAGTAGCAGTAAACTAAATATATGTTTGTATAAGCCTAGAAACAGGTAGTGTTTAGAGATACACACTCTTTATATACAGACATATGTTCTATAGAATGACACTTAAGGCTTATAACAACAGATGAACTGGAGAAAGTAGGAAAGTGGTCAGGGGTAGAAAACAGGCTTTTGTTTTTAAATGTGGAACTTTACTTCAAAAGAGGGACATGTGGGGGAAGACATGGATTTCCACTGTAGAAATGGATTGTCCCTCCAAAAAAGGTGCAAAGCACTGGGAACAACAGCAGAGTAGGGGGCCCTATGCTATCTGCGCTCCTTTAAATTTATTAGAGGAGGGCAGATAATTATTTCAATTGAAAGCTGATCTGATCAACCTATGGTGACCAACTACATATTATATATATATATATTTTGTTTTCTTATTGATCCCTATGGGGTGTATAGAGAAGTGCAAGGGGCCCCTAAATTATTTTCCATATCGATCCCGAAAATCAAGGGGTTAATACATATCAAGCCACCTAAACAGATGCTTTAATGTACCCTATTGGTCCGAATATACCCGTAACGTTCAAGGGGAAAAAATAGAAAAAAGATAGTACTCAAATATAAGCCGCACCCGTAAAATTGGAGAGAAAAAGACTCTCCAAGTGATCAGCCATTGCAAGAAACAGGCTTTCTAATTAGCACTGTAGCTTTTTTTTGCAGGTTACAGGCTTTACAGGATGTTAGAATCACTAAAACCGTAAATCGCTATTCAATACCGCAGTCTCAAGCACGAAAATCGGCACCCTTAACTCGCAATTGCTCAAATCGGCAGTAATTTTGCGTTCACGAATAGAAGCCGCACACGTAACAAGCAAAGTTCGCAAATCGGCAATCGGTCGCAAATATAAGCCGCACCCGTAACTCGCAAGCTCAAAAATCGGATAAAAGGTGCGGCTTATATTCGGACCAATACGGTATTTTAAGATTGCTTGAGTGCAACCCGATCGGCAAACATGACTTATTATTTCTGTGGTATTATCGTCCCTCATTTCACCACTGGTTGGGAGGTATCTCATTAATTAAATGGTGTGCTTTATGTATTCACCTGGTGCTATATCAAACATTTCCATTGGTACTGATTGTCTAAAATGTGTCCTATAGATTTTAGGTTAGGATATATATATATCTCAAGTATTGACTCTATGCTCTTAAAGGGACAACATCATTAGTTTAGTAATAGCTTAGGTTAAAGAGTACATCACAATGAATATATTAAACATTTCTTTTAAATAATAATTTTAAAGAAATATGTCTCACACGCTTATAATTTAGTCTGATCACTGGACCAGCTTGCTTATCTTCTCTCTCTTTATAAACAAAAAAACTATATCAATGTAAGGCACTGTTGGGGCTGAATTAGGTTTTTCAGCACTTCCAAGCTGTTTGAAATTCTGCATTTGATCTAGAAAGAAACCTGTACTGGCTATGTGACCAGATGAAATGAAAGCCTGAAAATATCATTTTTTTTCCTTTGGTTTCAAGTATTCTCTTTATAGTACAAGACATAAACACGCTAATTTCATAAGCTATTGTTAAACCATGCTGACAGCATCCCATTAAGTACTCCAGAAATAAAAAAAAGATGCCTATAATTTATTCTGTGATCAAGACACCAATTTAGCCTGTGGGGGGCTCTTTATTATGACAATAATGGAGAGGGTGCATTGTGGACTAAACATAGTATGAATGCAATATATATCTGGAGTGATCTGAACCTTGTTTTACACCATTAGTATTCAAGCTGTGTTTGCCAATAGCCGTGGAGACTGCTTGTATATAGTTGGACACAGCCTGGCTCCAAGGTACTTTCCAGTAATGGTAAATCTGAAATCATAGAGATGCAAAACCCTGCAATCCTGGCAGAACGTAATTTATATAACCAGAGGACTGTGTGAGGTGAATTTGATTAGGTGAGAGGGGATGTAATGGGCCCAACAGCTAGTGGCGTGGGAGGGGGAAATCAGGAGGGACATATATATTTCTGTGGTATGAAACAGGCAGCCAAAAGAAACTGGAAGAACAAGTGACGTTCAGTATGAGATTTAGTGATAGATTGAGTCAACTTTGAACTTAGAATAGTCACCAAGCTGCATGATGAAAGCAAACATTAAGTAGATCTGAGAAAGAGTCAGATGCTTAATGATGGGAAAGAATTATTATTATTATATTATTTTGCTAGATACAGGTTTTAGCAAAAACATATAAAGCAAAAATAGCATATGCTTCATTAAAATTAAATTAATGCTAGGACTCATTTGGAGTGATTTTGTTTAAGATCAAGTCTGTAATTATTTGGGAAACATGTTTGTGTAATATGTAACAAACATACAACAGCTATGTAAGACATGATCATAAAATAAAATATTGAACTGCCAAATGGTGTAGGGCCTGAGAAGGAGGGCTTGCTCTTACATTTAGTCCTATTTATTCATGTTCATAGACTTTCATTAATAATAGAAATCTTACCTAAATTTAGAGTTTCTCCAGGTGTCTAATAATGTTAGAAATAAAAGTAAATGTCTGCTGTCATGAAAGTAACATTGAATATGATAGCTAAAAAGTAAAGGCTGCATTAATAGATTCTGAACTTTGCAACTTCAATAGTCCTTTGAGGTGAGAATTTTTATTATTTCACAATTCTAGATTGTATTACTTGACAAAATAATAATTTCAATGTTGTGTTACAATTTTAATTGTTGTTTATAATATAAACAAAGTTGGGGCTGCTTTAGTCATGAAAGCTTGACAGGATAAAGGGGAAACATGTATCTGCTGTATATTAGCGGTTGCTATTTACTTGCTAATGAAGTATATTTCACACTGACAGTGCTAAGCACCATCACAGAGTTGCAAAAGCCAAGTTGAGCAGAGAGAGGCAATGTTACATTTGTTATGAGGTTTGATTTTATGTTGGAAGCCTGTTGCATGCATCAAAATAAGTAAAAAAAAATGTTCAGCAGCTATATATCAGCATATAGTCTTACATTTAAGCTCTAGACAAATTGAACAAATGGTGTGTAGCTGTTAGCCCTCTCTACATTTAATGCATTGTCGGATTTTATGGTTTACAAACTTGATGGTTGATACATCAATGAATCTCTACAAAAGTGCTAGTCATGAACTTGAAAGCCATTAATGATCAATAATGGCTATCATACCTAAGTAAATAGGCCTCTATATAAGAGTTTGAAGTCTGCATCAGCTTGTATGACTCTATCTCTGTATCCTGGACTCCTGAATGCTTGAATTTGTGGTTTTAGATATTCTTCAGGTTTCTACACAGTAGCTATATTATTTCTTGCTAATGTTGCTTGTCTTGCACTTTTATAGCAAAAGTCTATTCCATCAATTGGTTCTGCTATTATTCTAGAATTGTAGCTGCTAATGCTTTTGTCTGTATGTTAACACATCAGTCCCCTGTGTATTTGCCCTTAGACAGACATATACATAGCATAGTTTGAGTATCTCTGTTTAAGCATGCATGGCAGTTATCCTGTGAACCACTGCCGGGATTAAGAATGAGACAGAAAAATCAAAGGCAGCCAAGTGCAAAATGTGTGAAATAAGCATTCTTTCAGACTCAGAGGTACACTTGAAAGCTTTGAGCTAGGAGGGTGATCATACCTACTGAAGACCTTTAATCCCCAGCCATAAAGGAAACTATAAGCAGCCTTCAAAGGCAAGACTGAGAAAATGGAATCTATAATAGAAGGTAATAAAGAACAGACAGAAACCACGCGCACGGTATAATTGAACAGACAAGTCCATTACAAATTTGGGGGTCAAGAAGCAGCTTGGATTTCATAAGAAATATTTTTATTGTGTTACATAAAGAAGTTCTTATGCTGTATTTGTAACACTGGACCCACTGTACTGAGGTAAAGACAATTCAGGGATGATAGTCATAAAGAATTAAAACATTTTGCAGGTGACAATCTTGGTAGCTCCAGTCAGCTTGAATAGTCAAGTGCCAAAGGGAGGGGCGTATTGAACCCCAAGGAGAACACTTATAGGAAACATGGGAGTCATTAGTGATCCTCCATAGGGATGCCCACAGGGAATAGGGACTATGGGGGACAATTGGGATGCCCATGGGCAGTTAATATTTTCTTAGGATGGGTAGGTAGGCGATGTAAGGAGTTTTAAGGGGCTAATGGGCCCCCGCCCTACCCAAAATCAAGAAGGGAACAAGGGGTAGGATGAAGGAGGGCAGTTTGCCCTGGAGTGTAGAGGGGTCTCAGGAGGTTCCAATGTTTGTTTAATTGATTAGGGGGAGAAAGCATAGGCGGGGGGGGGGGGGTCACAAACCCCACACTCATTTTTATTTGAATTAACAAAAGAACAAATCCAGTAACTGTGATGGCCTTTATGTGCACTCTAAAAAGACTTTGCTGGTGTTACATGTTAGATTTTAGACCCTAGCAAATGCTCACAAATCTTTACAAGCAGACACAATTTTCTTGCACAGGGAATTTAATAGCAATATAGTTTTTTTTTATACTTAGAGCATGAAGCATATCACATATAGCAAGCACTCAAAAAGGTTTACACATGATGGCCCCTATTCAATTGATCAAATTGTAGTTACAGGAGCCGGTAATGGAGCCTGTAAATTAATTTGCTATTCAATTGGCATCTTTTCGCTACCCGCAAATGATGTATGGGTTACGGACTGAAAATCGCTGTGGTTGTCAAAATCGTAAGTCTGACCCAGGTAAGCCTTTGATCTCTCAATGTTATGATTGCTGAAATCACTATTCAATTGCTACAATTGCTCAAGCCCGCAATTGTTCTCACACCTGTAAATGGCAAATGTAGAAGAATCAGACCTCTAAACGGTAATTGTTTGACGTTTATCCTACATGTTTTACTGACATCATGATGACGGTCTCATTTGTCTGTTGCTACATCAGTAGTTACGGCCTTGCTTATTTGATCATGATTATGCTCTGAAATAATACTTACGGGTGCAAGGTTTACGTTTTAGGCTTTCGGCCAGGAAGTTGCAGGCTTGTTGAATTGAATCGCTCTGTGACTGTTGTAAGTTCCAAGCCTGCAGACTTAGGCAACTGCAGGCTTGCAATTGAATGAGGCTCTATGTTTTTTATGTGTAGAATGGAATAGCAATGTCAGAATTTAGGTTTTTCATACATAAAAAGTTAGAGAGTGGGTTATAATTGAGCCCTTAGACTGTTAGGCCCTCATTCTATTACCGGCCGTAAATCGTCCGTAAGGCTGCGATTCCTTGCGGGGGTTCAGTTAACTCACGATTATACGGCCCCGCAAGGATCTCCCCTTACGGCCGGCCGCATATCTTGCAACCGGCCGTAAGCTCTGAAATCTTTAAACGGAAAAATAAATTCAAGCCTGCACTGTACAGCTCTGTAAATGCTAGGGATCATATTGGGGGACATGAGGATTAAAAGTAACACCCTCTCAAGCTTGCACATCAGCCAAAACCCGAGTTCAAATTAACTGTTTATTTTCCGGCTGCGGCGTGGGCGGGTCTGAGGTGCTCCAAGCACTCTGGACTTTTTACATGGATATTTTACGTATATTAAAAATAAAATATTTCACGGATTTGAGTATAGGGTAATTATGTGCTATTTTTGCTAACACCGAATATCACTTTATAGACTCCACAAAGTGCAGGATGGCTTTATTTGAGCTATTTTATGTGCTTAATTGGTGCTAGCGGGCCCTGTTTGCTGCAAGTAAGCTGCGGCTCGTTTTTAGCCTTGCAGACAGGGTTCCTGGTGCAATAGAATCGCAACCAGGCTTTTCTTACGGCCGATTTCCTTGCGGGCGTTTTAGATCAAAGGCTTTCCTCTCTCTTGCGATCGGCCGCAAGAGATAGCAAGGCGCCGGCCGCAAGCCTGCCGGAGTCCCCGGCCGGAGGGTAATAGAATAGCCGTAAAGCTTGCGGCCGGTCCTTGCGGCCCCGCAGCGGCTGCGGCCGGTAATAGAATGAGGCCCTTAGTCTTTTTCTCTCCACCATGCTTTGTCTTAAGTGAGGTTGTGTTTTGCAGTAACTGCAAATCTCAATAAAAAGTACTGAAAAAAAGACTGTTAGTTTGCCTGTAGTTTAAGCGAGAGGGTTATCCTACGGGGTCTTCCATAGAGTTCTGTTGTCAAGTGTGCAATTTAGAGTGCAGTTTTCTATAAAAAATTAATAGGATTCTTATCTGAATACATGGTTCATCCTTCCCCTTCCAAACATCTAAACCTATCAGTGACAAAGACAAAATGTGTATCATCATGAAAACAAAATTGAATATAATAACTAAACATTAAAGGCTGTGTAAAGAATACTATAAATGTGATACATCACTAGCCCTTTAACTTGGCTGTCAGTTATGTTTTCAGTTGTTCTTCCGCCATTTTGCTTCTTCTTATCTTGCCACTTTACTCATGTGCATTGTGGGCTTTTTGTAAATGTGTTTGCATTAAGGATTAGTGAAAGACAGTAAAATATATCTATCAAGCTCCGATCTTACCATTACATTTTGGGAAATATAGGAGTATTCCTGATATTTTCTGGCCTCTGTTGTAATTGAGAAATCTTGTGCAGCGCTATGTATTCAATTTGGAATCAGTTCCATTTATTTTAGATTGTTGGTTGTATCTTTGAATTGACACAGACAGAAGAAAATGTGAATGTTGCAGATATTTAGCACACTGATTTCCTTTTTGTAACCACATATATAAAAAAAATAAAAAAAATAGGGGGAGTGGGCACACTAATTTATTAAGAGTTGATTATTGTTTTGCTGTTAATTATTTTAGTATTATTAAATATTATCTTTAATGACTTGCACCAATTCGTTTTATTAGATAGGTACAGCAAATTGCGAATGCACTTTTTTGATCTGGTTTACTTTTTGTTTTCAATACACCAAGCTGCATTTTTTATGTTTATCCCTGTTGATTTGGTTATTTTTTGTTCAGTAATGATAACCAGTTACTCTACTCTCTAGTATGATATTTTAATTATAATATTTAAAATAAATAGTATTGATAACGGGCAAACACTTCTTAGTAGTGCAAGAAAAAAAGGATTTACATGTATTGCCTGTTTATGCAATTATATGCCATTCTGGCCATCTCCATTGTTGTCTTCCTATGCCTGTGAGTATATGTTTCTTGTCAAGTAGGTATTGCTTATGAAGGCAAAGACTAGCTCATTTTTCATACAGTGAATTACTATTTGCAATTTTATAACAAAGTTAGCTTTGTTGTTCAAGGAGAAAGAAGTCATGGATATAGAGACATAACATAGACACATAAGGGAGGGCAGTCTTTATAAGAATACATATGTGTGCATATAATGGTTGTAAACTAAAGGTTTCATAATAACATAGGTTGAAAAAATACTATTAACCCATTATGCTCCACCTTTTTAGATATCTTGTGATACTTGTAATATAGGAGTTAACTGTTGACTGAGTTAATTGTTAATTTATCCAGAGGTTGGCAAAAAAAAAACATTGAAGCAATGCCAGTTGTCTAATAATGGGAAAAAAATCCTCCCTGATCCTGGACTATTCTCTGGATGAAAACTCCTCCTTCTTTAGTTATTAAACATAACCCTGTATGTATGACCAACCCCTTTTAAAAGTTATCTATCGAATCTGCTATCACAACCTCCTTTGGTAGAGAGTTTCACTGCCTGCCCTAAATGTAAAGAACCCTTTTCTTTCCTTAAGGTAGACTCTTGTTTCTTCTAACCACAAGGGATGACCTCTTGTCGTTTTGTAAATCTCTTGGCTAAATTTATATAAGGTAATCATATTCCCTCTTAAATAACTTTTTTTTCTAGAGAAAATATGGTTACTTCTATTTTTACATTTTCTAAATCTTTTGCCCATTTTTAATTCTAGTTCTTTACAATGGAACACTGAAAATGTAAGACACGGTCCATTTAATTAACAGTGCTTCTATTATTAGTCATTGTAAGAATATATAGGGTACTACTTATTGATAGGTTCTCTTTTTATTATTTGTATGTAAAACCCCTCCAACCTAACCAGGACATTTAGTGTAATGCCTATTCAGGAAATAATCAGTTATCAGTAATCTAAATATGCATTGTGTTATGAGTATTTTATAACTCCATATATTTATTAAATATGTGATTTGTATTATAATATAAGCATTCAGTTAACTTTTATTTTTTTGAAAGATATAATATTAGCCATTTAGAAATTTTAAAGGACCATTATGGTCAATGTTTTTTCTATATAACATTTGAAATACCGAACTATGATAATGGACAAAAAAACACAACTTTTATATTTTGTAACTTTTACATACAACTATTCTTTACTGCATGACTCCGTTTTATTTTCTTTCCTACTGCTGCCTATTACTTTCTCTGGAGGATATGTCTTGGTAAACTAACAATCTTCCTTTTGATCCTGCTGGGAACACCGGCAGTTGTAATTGCCAAATTCCCATTGTGCAGAGCCAGTTGTAATTGCCAAATTCCCATTGTGCAGAGGGGTACTTCCTATGTATTCAAAGTCTCCTCCCACCCTTCTGTAACCAAAATGGTAGATTAGAGACTGTGTTAGTTATTTATGCATTATAAAAGCATATTGCATATTTCAAGTGTTGTTCATTAAAATAGTACATTTTAAAACATAGGAAATATGCATTAAACCTGCTATATGACCATTACCTCATTACTACCTAATTACACACCTTCTTAAAACAGGAATTCTTTGTGATTCCAGTGAATACAGCAAATGCTGAGCTCCTGTTAAGTATAAACCTTGACTCTAGACCTTTGTTTTATTTTAGCCAAACATCAATGAAAATGAAACTACTGTTAAAATGTATGGCACCCCTTTACAGCAATAATGCATACATTTAATTAACACACAATAAAACAATCCACCAAATGTAAAAAAGCAGAGAATTTTATACTAACCCAAGACATAAAAACTACATTCATTTATATTTCATTGTACCAAGGAAAAACACTCAAATAAATGTATTTCCTTTACAAAAATACCCTCAAGTATTGTATATTTGCCCAATCTGAAAAAAGGTAACCATTATAGAGGCGCCATTTTTCTATAAAGGCAAATAAAAATAGAAAAGAAAAATAAATGTGTTTAAGCTTTTTGTATTTTCAATGTATAGTTGGATTAAACGCAGCTATTTAAAAACGTTTTTTTTTTCTTAAAACGTTTTCAAAAGCTACCAATCACTCCATGTTAGTGTCCCAGAGGGTATTTTATTGGGTTTAAAAAAAACAAAGGAAAACTTTATAAATTCACTTTTGTATGTTTTTTCCTTCACAGCAATATTCATCTAATTAGCACACCCTTCTGCCCACATAATTAGTGCTTGACCCTTCTATGTCTAACCTCAGCTTGGGACCAATAACTGAGGCCACAGAAAATTATAGGGTGATGGAGCCTATAATCACAAGGGAGCTGTTAGCTGAGAAATTCTTTACCAACAAAAATGTGGCCATTATGCTGAGATACTGTATTCATGGCCATGTCATCATATGCAGAAATAATGTTGATTTTATGGGTCTCCAACTGATCCTCTGACATCATCAACACATTTCCCATGGAAGAAACTCATAGCTGGAAAAATGCTGAAATGTATTAAGAGGGTAATTTAGTTGGTTCTCAAACTAGTGCCTGTGGAAATTATTTTAGGTGGTTTCATGTGCGCTGGCAAATGGAAAAAAGCCATGATTTTAGAAAGGAAAATGCTGGTGGTGTTTTCAGTAAGATAATAATAGTGTGTCATTTCTTTTGCGCAGAGACCATTACATATTGCATTTTTGGAAGTTAGGATGCCATAGAAATAGATATGTAATAGGATGACTAAATAATACAAATTGGAAGTATCATGTTAGAGGGTTGCTCAATGCATTTATAACTAAAAAATCCAGAAGCAAGATTTACAGTGCCTTGCAAAAGTATTCACCCCCTTGACATTTTTACCTATTTTGTTACATTACAGCCTTAAGTTCAATGTTTTGTTAATCTGAATTTTATGTGATGGATCAGAACAAAATAGTCTAAGTTGGTGAAGTGAAATGAGAAAAATATATACCTCAAACTATTTTTTAGAAATAGAAAACAGAAAATTGGCATGTACATATTAGTGATGTCGCGAACATAAAATTTTCGGTTCACGAACAGCGGACGCGAATTTCATCAAATGTTCGTGAACGGGCGAACATCAGCGAACCACCATAGACTTCAATGGGCAGGTGAATTTCAAAACCCACAGGGACTCTTTCTGGCCACAATACTGATGGGAAAGTTGTTTCAAGAGGATTAACACCTGGACTGTGGCATGCCGGAGGGGGATCCCTGGCAAAACTCCCACAGAAAATTACATAGTTGATGCAGAGACTGGTTTTAAGCCATAAAGGTCATAAATCACCTAACATTCCTAAATTGCTTGGAATAACATGCTTTAAAACATCAGGTATGATGTTGTATCGATCAGGTAGTGTAAGGGTTACACCCGCTTCACAGTAACAGACCAATCTCCCCGTTTAATGCACCGCAAAAAAAACGCAAACAGTCCGTTTGCACAACCCCAAACTCCCCATTTGCACAAGGTTGGATACCAAGCTAGCCATGTCCCGTTCCTTGTCCTCACTGATGTCATTGAAGGTCTCTTCCTCCACCCAGCCACCAAGGGTCCCCGAAAGGTGACAACAAGCCCCCTGGGACTCCTGCTGTGTTTCGTCTTCTACCTCCTCAAAGCCACCTTCCTCCTCTGACTCCTCTTATTCAGACTCCTCTCTCTGCCTTGCCTCTGTCTGCGTTATTATAAGGTGTGTACTGTTAAGTAGTACTATTCCTATCGGTTTAATCCCTCTTACGTCCACTATTAGGGGACGTGTATATGGCATTGATTTTTGGAAGCGGGAGATGAAAAAAGATGCTTGGTCGGACCTCCTACTTCGAATTTGGGGCACTGCACGTGCAATGTAATGTGCCACCAGATAGGAGTGGTGTATTAAGTTGTACTATTTATTCCTACCAGTTTAATACCTGTTACGTCACCTATCAGGGGACGTGTATATGGCATGGATTTTTGGAACAGGGAGATGGAAACAGATGCTTGGTCGGACCTCCTACTTCGAATTTGGGGCACTGCACGTGCAATGTAATGTGCCACCAGATAGGAATAACATTCCTATCAGTTTAATACCTGTGACGTCACCTATCAGGGGACGTGTATATGGCATGGATTTTTGGAACAGGGAGATGGAAAAAGATGCTTGGTCGGACCTCCTACTTCGAATTTGGGGCACTGCGCGTGCAATCTAAGGTGCCACCAGATAGGAGTGGTGTATTAAGTTGTACTATTTATTCCTATCAGTTTAATACCTGTTACGTCACCTATCAGGGGACGTGTATATGGCATGGATTTTTGGAACAGGGAGATGGAAAAAGATGCTTGGTCGGACCTCCTACTTCGAATTTAGGGCACTGCGCCTGCAATCTAAGGTGCCACCAGATAGGAGTGGTGTGTTCAGTTGTACTATTTATTCCTATCAGTTTAATACCTGTTACGTCACCTATCTTTCCTCCCAATAGAACATTCTATATGTCATCAACCGGCCTGGGTGTATTTAGAGAACCACACTTTAAGGCCCTTAACCTGGGACAAGGTGGCTTGGCTATCTGAATTGCCTCAGAGCCTTAAAAACTTGCCAAACCCCCTAATCAGACACTCACTATCATACTGGAAATCGGCCAAGAAACACACGGATTTGTTCCCCGGATCCACCCAAATGACCCCAATTCTTGACCACCCTCAGGCCCCGAAACACATGAGCACAACATCACAACACTGGTGGAGGTCAAGGAAACTAGATAGACTGGTAGACTGGTTAGTAAAGGGCCAGATGCTCACCTACGAGGAACTGAGGGACAAGCATGAGCTACTGCTGTCAGAACATTACAATTACTGTAGGCTGAGGCATTTCACACACTCCCTGACCCAGAAACAGGGGACACCTGTCTTAAATTGGTTCTCCAAAATTTGTAAAGATAAACCTCTATCAAGGGGGATCATTGGGTCGCTTTACAAATATAAAACATTTGTTACTGGTTGAAGCGACACTGGGGGAAGGACCGGAGTGAGGGAGCCCTGGAGACCCTTCGGAAGCAACCAGCGGCAAAATCATTCCAGGAAAGGAGAGGTCGCTTACTGAAGCCTGCCCTAGGGTAACTCAAGGGTGGTTGCCCAGGTTAGATATTGTAAATAATAAGCTAATACTGCTGGAGGGATGATAGCTAATAGGACTTTGGTGTTTCCTGCAGATATACTCTTTACTATTGTCTGTTTTACCATGTTTTAGGTATCTCTTAAATTGCAATCACAGTAAAAAATAGGAAAAATGATTACCGTAACCTAAAAAGTAAAAATAAGAAGGAATAGCCAGCTAACTTTCACAAAATGTCTTTATTGTAAATATGTATTTTTGCACAACTGTTATGCAAGACTGTTCAAAAATGCTTTATTTTTCATTACATGCTGTACGCCTTCTAACAATAAAATAATTTAAATGCAAAAATTAGGTATTGTTGCAGCGACCAGAAAAATTGATGTTAGTTTGCCAGGCAGTAAGTGCCCTAAAACATTGCGTCTTGAACCCTAGTTGGTGGCGGATAAGTCACGCAAGTCATCCGGCATTCAGGAATAAAATACAGCAGCGTGTGGACCATTATTAGCTCAAGGCAGCTCATCTATCAGGCCTTTTTTAATCGAATGTATCGCCCACTGTCAGTCCCTTCGGGATCCATCCCTCATTCATCTTAATAAAGGTGAGGTAATCTAGACTTTTTTGACCTAGGCGACTTCTCTTATCAGTGACAAAACATCCTGCTGCACTGAAGGTCCTTTCTGACAGGACACTTGAAGCGGGGCAGGACAGAGATTCTATGGCAAATTGGGATAGCTCAGGCCACAGGGCAAGCGTGCACACCCAGTAGTCAAGGGGTTCATCGCTCCTCATAGTGTCGATATCTGTAGTTATGGCGAGGTAGTCTGTTACCTGACGGTCGAGTCGTTCTCTGAGGGTGGACCCCGAAGGGCTGTGGCGATGCATAGGACTTAAAAAGCTCTGCATGTCCTCCATCAACAACACGTCTGTAAAGCGTCCTCTCCTTGCCGGCGTGATCGTGGGAGGAGGAGGATTATGTTCACCTCTTCCGCTTTTAGATTGCCGTTGTGCTGTGACATCACCCTTAAACGCTGTGTAAAGCATACTTTTTAATTTATTTTGGAAGTGCTGCATCCTTTCCGACTTGTGGTAATTCGGTAACATTTCAGGCACTTCCTGCTTATACCGGGGGTCTAGTAGCGTGGACACCCAGTACAGGTCGTTCTCCTTCATCCTTTTTATACGAGGGTCCCTCAACAGGCACGACAGCATGAAAGACCCCATTTGCACAAGGTTGGATGCCGAGCTAGTCATGTACCGTTCCTCGTCCTCAGTGATCTCACTGAAGGTATGTTCTTCCCCCCAGCCATGTACAACACCACGGGTACCAGATAGGTGACAACGAGCACCCTGGGATGCCTGTTGTAGTTGTTCTTCCTCCTCCTCCTCAAAGCCACATTCCTCCTCTGACTCCTCTTCCTCACAATCCTCTTCCAGCGTTGCCGCAGGTCCAGCAAGCGATGCTGATAAGGCTGTTTCTGGTGGTGATGGTGACCACAACTCTTCCTCTTCCTCTTCACGCTCATCTACCGCCTGATCCAGCACTCTTCGCAGGGCACGCTCCAGGAAGAAAACTAATGGTATGATGTCGCTGATGGTGCCCTGGGTGCGACTGACCAGGTTTGTCACCTCCTCAAAAGGATGCATAAGCCTACAGGCATTGCGCACGAGCGTCCAGTAACGTGGCAAAAAAATCCCCAGCCCTGCAGAGGCTGTCCTAGCACCCCAGTCATACAAATACTCGTTAACGGCCTTTTCTTGTTGGAGCAGGCGGTCGAAGATTAGGAGTGTTGAATTCCAACATGTCGGGCTGTCTAAAATCAAGCGCCTCGCTGGCATGTTGTTTCGCCGCTGGATATCTGTAAAGTGCGCCATGGCCGTGTAGGAACGCCTGAAATGGCCACACACCTTCCTGGCCTGCTTCAGGACATCCTGTAAGCCTGGGTGCTTATGCACAAAGCGTTGTACAATCAGATTACACACATGTGCCATGCACGGCACATGTGTCAACTTGCCCAAATTCAATGCCGCCAACAAATTTCTTCCGTTGTCACAAACCACTTTGCCGATCTCCAGTTGGTGCAGAGTCAGCCACTGATCCACCTGTGCGTTCAGGGCAGACAGGAGTGCTGGTCCGGTGTGACTCTCTGCTTTCAGGGAAGTCAACCCCAAGACGGCGTGACACTGCCGTATCCAGGATGTGGAATAGTACCTTTGGAGCTGGGGGGGTGCTGTTGATGTGGAGCAAGACATAGCAGCAGCAGCAGAAGAGGGCTCAGTCGAGGAGGTTATGGAAGAGGATGGAGTAGGAGGAGTAGAGGAGGTGGCAGCAGGTCTGCCTACAAGTCGTGGCGGTGTCACCAACTCCTCTGCAGAGCCACGTATTCCATGCTTGGCAGCCGTCACCAGGTTTACCCAATGCGCAGTGTAGGTGATATACCTGCCCTGACTATGCTTTGCAGACCAGGTATCAGTGGTCAGATGGACCCTTGCCCCAACACTGTGTGCCAGAGATGCCATTACTTCTTTTTGCACAATCGAGTACAGGTTGGGGATTGCCTTTTGGGCAAATACATTTTGGCCGGGTACCTTCCACTGCGGTGTCCCAATAGCTACAATTTTTTTTAATCCTCAGACTCCACCAGCTTGTATGGTAAAAGCTGGCGGGCTAAGAGTTCAGACAAGCCAGCTGTCAGTTGCCGGGCAAGGGGGTGACTTTGTGACATTGACTTCTTACGCTCAAACATGTCCTTGACAGACACCTGACTGTGGGCAGATGAGCAGGGACTTCTCAGGGCGAGACACGGAGTGGCGGATGGTTGAGAGGGGGCAAGCAGGGCAGCAGTGATTGACGTGGCTGAAGATGCTGGACCAGGAGGAGGATGGCGGCTTTGACTTTGTGTGCTGCTTGTACTCATGTGTTGATCCCATAGGCGTTTGTGATGTGACATCATGTGCCTTCGCAAAGAAGTTGTACCTAGGTGGGTGTTGGACTTCCCACGACTCAGTTTCTTTTCGCACAGGTTGCAAATGGCATCACTGTTGTCACATGCAGACACACCAAAAAATTGCCACACTGCTGAGCTCTGCAATGACGGCTTTCTGGTGGTGGCAACAGCATGCGTTGACTGGCGTGCTGACTGGCTTACACCGAGTGCCGATGCATGCTGTCTGACTGTGCCACTAGCTACTTTCGACGACCTCCCTCTGCTTCCAACTCGTCTCCTCCTCCTCTCTGTCTCCCCATCTGAACTTTCCTCCTGTTCTTCTTCTCTTATAGCGGGCACCCACGTGACATCCACGGACGCATCGTCATCATCAACCGCTTCACTTGTATCTGACAACTCAACAAAGGAAGCAGCACCGGGTACAACATCATCATCATCATCAGACCGTACGTCCATGTGTGTAATGCTGCCTGACTGGGACATATCCCTGTTATCTACATCCTCTGGCACTAATGTTTGTGCATCACTCATTTCTTCCAACGGATGTGTAAATAACTCTGCTGACGGATCAAGTAAAGCAGCTGAGGTGCTAGTGTTGGTGGTGGCGGCAGGTGGGCGAGTGGTAACTGGAGAGGTGCCCGAAGCTAAGCTGGAGGAGGATGGTGCGTCTAGGTTCCGAGCGGAAGCTGTAGAAGATTGGGTGTCCTGTGTTAGCCAGTCAACCATGTCCTCAGAACTTTTCAAGTTCAGGGTACATTGCCTCTGAAAACTGGGCATTATTCTAGGGCCAAGGAAATCACAGCACCACGACCACGACGGCCCCTGCGGGGTGGCCTGCCTCTGCCTGTTATTTTTTTTTCGATTAGTGGTACTATGCGTGCAAGCTACTGTGACACCAGATATGAGAGTCACTGTGCACTGGCAAAAGTTGGCAGAGTAGGCGCTGTAGGCCTCACACACACGACTGTAGGCAGGCAACTGATATTCAATCGATTACAGTCAAAAAAGAGTTCTTAAATGTCACTGTACACTAGATTGCACCAGATATGAGTGTCACTGTGCACTGGCAAATGTTGGCAGAGTAGATGCAATAGGCTTCACACACACGCCTGTAGGCAGGCAACTGATATTCAATCGATTACAGTCAAAAAAGGGTTCTTAAATGTCACTGTACACTAGGTTGCACCAGATATGAGTGTCACTGTGCACTGACAAAAGTTGGCAGAGTAGGCGCTGTAGGCCTCACATACACGCCTGTAGGCAGGCAACTGATATTCAATCGATTACAGTCAAAAAAGGGTTGTTAAATGTCACTGTACGCTAGATTGCACCAGATGAGTGTCACTGTGCACTGGCAAAGGTTGGCAGAGTAGGCGCTGTAGGCCTCACACACACGCCTGTAGGCAGGCAACTGATAGATATTCAATCGATTACAGTCAAAAAAGGGTTCTTTTATTTCACTGTACACTAGGTTGCACCAGATATGAGTGTCACTGTGCACTGGCAAAAGTTGGCAGAGTAGATGCAATAGGCTTAACACACACGCCTGTAGGCAGGCAACTGATATTCAATCGATTACAGTCAAAAAAGGGTTCTTAAATGTCACTGTACACTAGGTTGCACCAGATATGAGTGTCACTGTGCACTGGCAAAAGTTGGCAGAGTAGATGCAATAGGCTTCCCACACGCCTGTAGGCAGGCAACTGATATTCAATCGATTACAGTCAAAAAAGGGTTCTTAAATGTCACTGTACACTAGGTTGCACCAGATATGAGTGTCACTGTGCACTGGCAAAAGTTGGCAGAGTAGATGCAATAGGCCTCACAAACACGCCTGTAGGCAGGCAACTGATATTTAATCGATTACAGTCAAAAAAGGGTTCTTAAATGTCACTGTACACTAGGTTGCAACAGATATGAGTGTCACTGTGCACTGGCAAAAGTTGGAAGAGTAGATGCAATAGGCTTCACACACACGCCTGTAGGCAGGCAACTGATATTCAATCGATTACAGTCAAAAAAGGGTTCTTAAATGTCACTGTATACTAGGTTGCACCAGATATGAGTGTCACTGTGCACTGGCAAAAGTTGGCAGAGTAGATGCAATAGGCCTCACACACACGCCTGTAGGCAGGCAACTAATATTCAATCGATTACAGTCAAAAAAGGGTGCTTAAATGTTACTGTACACTAGGTTGCACAAGATATGAGTGTCACTGTGCACTGGCAAAAGTTGGCAGAGTAGATGCAATAGGCTTGAACCACACGCCTGTAGGCAGGCAACTGATATTCAATCGATTACAGTCAAGAAAGGGTTCTTAAATATCACTGTACACTAAGTTGCACAAGATATGAGTGTCACTGTGCACTGGCAAAAGTTGGCAGAGTAGATGCAATAGGCTTGAACCACACGCCTGTAAGCAGGCAACTGATATTCAATCGATTACAGTCAAAAAAGGGTTCTTAAATGTCACTGTACACTAGGTTGCACCAGATATGAGTGTCACTGTGCACTGGCAAAAGTTGGCAGATTAGATGCAATAGGCCTCACACACACGCCTGTAGGCGAGCAACTAATATTCAATCGATTACAGTCAAAAAAGGTTTTTTTTATGTCACTGTACACTAGGTTGCACCAGATATGAGTGTCACTGTGCACTGGCAAAAGTTGACAGTGTAGATGCAATAGGCTTCACACACAGGCCTGTAGGCAGGCAACTGATATTCAATCGATTACAGTCAAAAAAGTTTTTTTTTTATGTCACTGTACACTAGGTTACACCAGATATGAGTGTCACTGTGCACTGGCAAAAGTTGGCAGAATAGATGCAATAGGCTTCACACACGCCTGTAGGCAGGCAACTGATATTCAATTGATTACAGTCAAAAAAGGGTTCTTAAATGTCACTGTACACTAGGTTGCACCAGATATGAGTGTCACTGTGCACTTGCAAACGTTGGCAGAGTAGATGCAATAGGCCTCACACACACGCCTTTAGGCAGGCAACTGATATTCAATCGTTTACAGTCAAAAAAGGGTTCTTAAATGTCACTGTACACTAGGTTGCAACAGATATGAGTGTCACTGTGCACTGGCAAAAGTTGGCAGAGTAGATGCAATAGGCTTCACACACACGCCTGTAGGCAGGCAACTGATATTCAATCGATTACAGTCAAAAAAGGGTTCTTAAATGTCACTGTACACTAGGTTGCACCAGATATGAGTGTCACTGTGCACTGGCAAAAGTTGGCAGAGTAGATGCAATAGGCTTCCCACACGCCTGTAGGCAGGCAACTGATATTCAATCGATTACAGTCAAAAAAGGGTTCTTAAATGTCACTGTACACTAGGTTGCACCAGATATGAGTGTCACTGTGCACTGGCAAAAGTTGGCAGAGTAGATGCAATAGGCCTCACAAACACACCTGTAGGCAGGCAACTGATATTTAATCGATTACAGTCAAAAAAGGGTTCTTAAATGTCACTGTACACTAGGTTGCAACAGATATGAGTGTCACTGTGCACTGGCAAAAGTTGGAAGAGTAGATGCAATAGGCTTCACACACACGCCTGTAGGCAGGCAACTGATATTCAATCGATTACAGTCAAAAAAGGGTTCTTAAATGTCACTGTATACTAGGTTGCACCAGATATGAGTGTCACTGTGCACTGGCAAAAGTTGGCAGAGTAGATGCAATAGGCCTCACACACACGCCTGTAGGCAGGCAACTAATATTCAATCGATTACAGTCAAAAAAGGGTGCTTAAATGTTACTGTACACTAGGTTGCACAAGATATGAGTGTCACTGTGCACTGGCAAAAGTTGGCAGAATAGATGCAATAGGCTTGAACCAAACGCCTGTAGGCAGGCAACTGATATTCAATCGATTACAGTCAAGAAAGGGTTCTTAAATATCACTGTACACTAAGTTGCACAAGATATGAGTGTCACTGTGCACTGGCAAAAGTTGGCAGAGTAGATGCAATAGGCTTGAACCACACGCCTGTAAGCAGGCAACTGATATTCAATCGATTACAGTCAAAAAAGGGTTCTTAAATGTCACTGTACACTAGGTTGCACCAGATATGAGTGTCACTGTGCACTGGCAAAAGTTGGCAGATTAGATGCAATAGGCCTCACACACACGCCTGTAGGCGAGCAACTAATATTCAATCGATTACAGTCAAAAAAGGTTTTTTTTTATGTCACTGTACACTAGGTTGCACCAGATATGAGTGTCACTGTGCACTGGCAAAAGTTGACAGTGTAGATGCAATAGGCTTCACACACAGGCCTGTAGGCAGGCAACTGATATTCAATCGATTACAGTCAAAAAAGTTTTTTTTTATGTCACTGTACACTAGGTTACACCAGATATGAGTGTCACTGTGCACTGGCAAAAGTTGGCAGAATAGATGCAATAGGCTTCACACATGCCTGTAGGCAGGCAACTGATATTCAATTGATTACAGTCAAAAAAGGGTTCTTAAATGTCACTGTACACTAGGTTGCACCAGATATGAGTGTCACTGTGCACTTGCAAACGTTGGCAGAGTAGATGCAATAGGCCTCACACACACGCCTTTAGGCAGGCAACTGATATTCAATCGTTTACAGTCAAAAAAGGGTTCTTAAATGTCACTGTACACTAGGTTGCAACAGATATGAGTGTCACTGTGCACTGGCAAAAGTTGGCAGAGTAGATGCAATAGGCTTCACACACACGCCTGTAGGCAGGCAACTGATATTCAATCGATTACAGTCAAAAAAGGGTTCTTAAATGTCACTGTATACTAGGTTGCACCAGATATGAGTGTCACTGTGCACTGGCAAAAGTTGGCAGAGTAAATGCAATAGGCCTCACACACACGCCTGTAGGCAGGCAACTGATATTCAATCGATTACAGTCAAGAAAGGGTTCTTAAATATCACTGTACACTAGGTTGCACCAGATATGAGTGTCACTGTGCACTGGCAAAAGTTGGCAGAGTAGATGCAATTGGCCTCACACACACGCCTGTAGGCAGGCAACTAATATTCAATCGATTACAGTCAAAAAAGGGTTCTTAAATGTCACTGTACACTAGGTTGCACAAGCTATGAGTGTCACTGTGCACTGGCAAAAGTTGGCAGAGTAGATGCAATAGGCTTGAACCACACGCCTGTAGGCAGGCAACTGATATTCAATCGATTACAGTCAAAAAAGGGTTTTTAAATGTCACTGTACACTAGGTTGCACCAGATATGAGTGTCACTGTGCGCTGGCAAAAGTTGGCAGATTAGATGCAATAGGCCTCACACACACGCCTGTAGGCGAGCAACTGATATTCAATCGATTACAGTCAAAAAAGGTTTTTTTTATGTCACTGTACACTAGGTTGCACCAGATATGAGTGTCACTGTGCACTGGCAAAAGTTGGCAGAGTTGATGCAATAGGCTTCACACACACGCCTGTAGGCAGGCAACTGATATTCAATCGATTACAGTCAAAAAAGGGTTCTTAAATGTCACTGTACACTAGGTTGCACCAGATATGAGTGTCACTGTGCACTGGCAAAAGTTGGCAGAGTAGATGCAATAGGCTTCCCACACGCCTGTAGGCAGGCAACTGATATTCAATCGATTACAGTCAAAAAAGGGTTCTTAAATGTCACTGTACACTAGGTTGCACCAGATATGAGTGTCACTGTGCACTGGCAAAAGTTGGCAGAGTAGATGCAATAGGCCTCACAAACACGCCTGTAGGCAGGCAACTGATATTTAATCGATTACAGTCAAAAAAGGGTTCTTAAATGTCACTGTACACTAGGTTGCAACAGATATGAGTGTCACTGTGCACTGGCAAAAGTTGGAAGAGTAGATGCAATAGGCTTCACACACACGCCTGTAGGCAGGCAACTGATATTCAATCGATTACAGTCAAAAAAGGGTTCTTAAATGTCACTGTATACTAGGTTGCACCAGATATGAGTGTCACTGTGCACTGGCAAAAGTTGGCAGAGTAGATGCAATAGGCCTCACACACATGCCTGTAGGCAGGCAACTGATATTCAATCGATTACAGTCAAAAAAGGGTGCTTAAATGTCACTGTACACTAGGTTGCACAAGATATGAGTGTCACTGTGCACTGGCAAAAGTTGGCAGAGTAGATGCAATAGGCTTGAACCACACGCCTGTAGGCAGGCAACTGATATTCAATCGATTACAGTCAAGAAAGGGTTCTTAAATGTCACTGTACACTAGGTTGCACAAGATATGAGTGTCACTGTGCACTGGCAAAAGTTGGCAGAGTAGATGCAATAGGCTTGAACCACACGCCTGTAGGCAGGCAACTGATATTCAATCGATTACAGTCAAAAAAGGGTTCTTAAATGTCACTGTACACTAGGTTGCATCAGATATGAGTGTCACTGTGCACTGGCAAAAGTTGGCAGATTAGATGCAATAGGCCTCACACACACGCCTGTAGGTGAGCAACTAATATTCAATCGATTACAATCAAAAAAGGTTTTTTTTATGTCACTGTACACTAGGTTGCACCAGATATGAGTGTCACTGTGCACTGGCAAAAGTTGACAGTGTAGATGCAATAGGCTTCACACACAGGCCTGTAGGCAGGCAACTGATATTCAATCGATTACAGTCAAAAAAGGTTTTTTTTATGTCACTGTACACTAGGTTACACCAGATATGAGTGTCACTGTGCACTGGCAAAAGTTGGCAGAATAGATGCAATAGGCTTCACACACGCCTGTAGGCAGGCAACTGATATTCAATTGATTACAGTCAAAAAAGGGTTCTTAAATGTCACTGTACACTAGGTTGCACCAGATATGAGTGTCACTGTGCACTTGCAAACGTTGGCAGAGTAGATGCAATAGGCCTCACACACACGCCTTTAGGCAGGCAACTGATATTCAATCGTTTACAGTCAAAAAAGGGTTCTTAAATGTCACTGTACACTAGGTTGCAACAGATATGAGTGTCACTGTGCACTGGCAAAAGTTGGCAGAGTAGATGCAATAGGCTTCACACACACGCCTGTAGGCAGGCAACTGATATTCAATCGATTACAGTCAAAAAAGGGTTCTTAAATGTCACTGTATACTAGGTTGCACCAGATATGAGTGTCACTGTGCACTGGCAAAAGTTGGCAGAGTAAATGCAATAGGCCTCACACACACGCCTGTAGGCAGGCAACTGATATTCAATCGATTACAGTCAAGAAAGGGTTCTTAAATGTCACTGTACACTAGGTTGCACCAGATATGAGTGTCACTGTGCACTGGCAAAAGTTGGCAGAGTAGATGCAATTGGCCTCACACACACGCCTGTAGGCAGGCAACTAATATTCAATCGATTACAGTCAAAAAAGGGTTCTTAAATGTCACTGTACACTAGGTTGCACAAGATATGAGTGTCACTGTGCACTGGCAAAAGTTGGCAGAGTAGATGCAATAAGCTTGAACCACACGCCTGTAGGCAGGCAACTGATATTCAATCGATTACAGTCAAAAAAGGGTTCTTAAATGTCACTGTACACTAGGTTGCACCAGATATGAGTGTCACTGTGCGCTGGCAAAAGTTGGCAGATTAGATGCAATAGGCTTCACACACACGCCTGTAGGCGAGCAACTGATATTCAATCGATTACAGTCAAAAAAGGGTTCTTAAATGTCACTGTACACTAGGTTGCACAAGATATGAGTGTCACTGTGCACTGGCACAAGTTGGCAGAGTAGATGCAATAGGCCTCACACACACGCCTGTAGGCAGGCAACTGATATTCAATCGATTACAGTCAAAAAAGGGTTCTTAAATGTTACTGTACACTAGGTTGCAACAGATATGAGTGTCACTGTGCACTGGCAAATGTTGGCAGAGTAGATGCAATAGGCTTCACACACACGCCTGTAGGCAGGCAACTGATATTCAATCGATTACAGTCAAAAAAGGGTTCTTAAATGTCACTGTATACTAGGTTGCACCAGATATGAGTGTCACTGTGCACTGGCAAAAGTTGGCATTGTAGATGCAATAGGCCTCACACACACGCCTGTAGGCAGGCAACTGATATTCAATCGATTACAGTCAAGAAAGGGTTCTTAAATGTCACTGTACACTAGGTTGCACCAGATATGAGTGTCACTGTGCACTGGCAAAAGTTGGCAGAGTAGATGCAATTGGCCTCACACACAAGCCTGTAGGCAGGCAACTGATATTCAATCGATTACAGTCAAAAAAGGGTTCTTAAATGTCACTGTACACTAGGTTGCACAAGTTATGAGTGTCACTGTGCACTGGCAAAAGTTGGCAGAGTAGATGCAATAGGCTTGAACCACACGCCTGTAGGCAGGCAACTGATATTCAATCGATTACAGTCAAAAAAGGGTTCTTAAATGTCACTGTATACTAGGTTGCACCAGATATGAGTGTCACTGTGCACTGGCACAAGTTGGCAGAGTAGATGCAATAGGCCTCACACACACGCCTGTAGGCAGGCAACTGATATTCAATCGATTGCAGTCAAAAAAGGGTTCTTAAATGTCACTGTACACTAGGTTGCAACAGATATGAGTGTCACTGTGCACTGGCAAATGTTGGCAGAGTAGATGCAATAGGCTTCACACACACGCCTGTAGGCAGGCAACTGATATTCAATCGATTACAGTCAAAAAAGGGTTCTTAAATGTCACTGTATACTAGGTTGCACCAGATATGAGTGTCACTGTGCACTGGCAAAAGTTGGCATTGTAGATGCAATAGGCCTCACACACACGCCTGTAGGCAGGCAACTGATATTCAATCGATTACAGTCAAGAAAGGGTTCTTAAATGTCACTGTACACTAGGTTGCACCAGATATGAGTGTCACTGTGCACTGGCAAAAGTTGGCAGAGTAGATGCAATTGGCCTCACACACAAGCCTGTAGGCAGGCAACTGATATTCAATCGATTACAGTCAAAAAAGGGTTCTTAAATGTCACTGTACACTAGGTTGCACAAGTTATGAGTGTCACTGTGCACTGGCAAAAGTTGGCAGAGTAGATGCAATAGGCTTCAACCACACGCCTGTAGGCAGGCAACTGATATTCAATCGATTACAGTCAAGAAAGGGTTCTTAAATGTGACTGTACACTAGGTTGCACCAGATATGAGTGTCACTGTGCACTGGCAAAAGTTGGCAGAGTAGATGCAATTGGCCTCACACACAAGCCTGTAGGCAGGCAACTGATATTCAATCGATTACAGTCAAAAAAGGGTTCTTAAATGTCACTGTACACTAGGTTGCACAAGTTATGAGTGTCACTGTGCACTGGCAAAAGTTGGCAGAGTAGATGCAATAGGCTTGAACCACACGCCTGTAGGCAGGCAACTGATATTCAATCGATTACAGTCAAAAAAGGGTTCTTAAATGTCACTGTATACTAGGTTGCACCAGATATGAGTGTCACTGTGCACTGGCACAAGTTGGCAGAGTAGATGCAATAGGCCTCACACACACGCCTGTAGGCAGGCAACTGATATTCAATCGATTGCAGTCAAAAAAGGGTTCTTAAATGTCACTGTACACTAGGTTGCAACAGATATGAGTGTCACTGTGCACTGGCAAATGTTGGCAGAGTAGATGCAATAGGCTTCACACACACGCCTGTAGGCAGGCAACTGATATTCAATCGATTACAGTCAAAAAAGGGTTCTTAAATGTCACTGTATACTAGGTTGCACCAGATATGAGTGTCACTGTGCACTGGCAAAAGTTGGCATTGTAGATGCAATAGGCCTCACACACACGCCTGTAGGCAGGCAACTGATATTCAATCGATTACAGTCAAGAAAGGGTTCTTAAATGTCACTGTACACTAGGTTGCACCAGATATGAGTGTCACTGTGCACTGGCAAAAGTTGGCAGAGTAGATGCAATTGGCCTCACACACAAGCCTGTAGGCAGGCAACTGATATTCAATCGATTACAGTCAAAAAAGGGTTCTTAAATGTCACTGTACACTAGGTTGCACAAGTTATGAGTGTCACTGTGCACTGGCAAAAGTTGGCAGAGTAGATGCAATAGGCTTCAACCACACGCCTGTAGGCAGGCAACTGATATTCAATCGATTACAGTCAAAAAAGGGTTCTTAAATGTCACTGTACACTAGGTTGCACCCGATATGAGTGTCACTGTGCACTGGCAAAAGTTGGCAGATTAGATGCAATAGGATCTCACACACACGCCTGTAGGCAGGCAACTGATATTCAATCGATTACAGTAAAAAAAGGGTTCTTAAATGTCACTGTACACTAGGTTGCACCAGATATGAGTGTCACTGTGCACTGGCAAAAGTTGGCAGAGTAGATGCAATAGGCCTAACACACACGCCTGTAGGCAGGCAATTGCTATTTAATCGATTACAGTCAAAAAAGTGTTGTTTTATTTCACTGAGCACAATAGAAGCTGTTAGGTGTTAGCCTGTCACACACACCCACGCTGGCAGGCAGGCATATGCAATTAGATTACACAGAAAAAAATAATAAAATAAAATAAATGATGTTTAAATGAGTCCTTCAGGTCTGTAGTGGAAGCTAAATACACAGCCTGGCTATCTATTTCCCTATTAAATCAGCAGCAGCTAGAATATATGTCCTCTCTCAATGAATGTAGCTTCAGTAGCTTTCAATGATTCTAAAATGGAGGCTGTCCTTCAGTTGGAAGGCTCTGGAAAGGAATGTATGCTGCTGATTGGCTGGAATGTGTCTGCTGACTGTAAGGTGCAGGGTCAAAGTTTCCTCAATGATAAAGAATAGCGGGCGGACCGAAAAGCGCATGTGTTAGCCGTTCGCTGAGAACGCGAACATGCCAAAATCGCCGCGAATAGTCCGCGGGCGAACTGTTCGGGACATCACTAGTGCTTATGTATTCATCCCCTTTGTTATGAAGTACATAAAAAGCACTGGTGCAACCGATTACCTTCAGAAGTCACATAATTAGTGAAATAATGTCCACTTGTGTGCAATCTAAGTATCACATGATCTGTCATTACATATACACAAACACCTAAGCAAGAGGCACCACTAACCAAAAGTGAAGACCAAGGAACTCTCCAAACAAGTAACGGACAATGTTGTTGAAAAGTCAGGGTTAGGTTATAAAAAATATCCAAATCTTTGATGATCCCCAGGAACTCCATCATAAACAAATGGAAAGAACATGGCACAACAGTAAACCTGCCAAGAGACGGCCGCCCACCAAAACTCACGGACTGGGCAAGGAGGGCATTAATCAGAGAGGCAGCACAGAGACCTAAGGTAACCCTGGAGGAGCTGCAGAGTTCCACAGCTGAGACTGTAGGATGACAATAAGCCATGCGCTCTATAGAGTTGCGCTTTATTTATGGCAGAGTGGCCAGAAGAAAGCCATTACTTTCAGCAAAAAACAAAACGGCAAATTTTGAGTTTGCGAAGAGGCTTATGGGAGACCCCCAAAATGTATGGAGGAACGTGCTCTGGTCTGATGAGACTAAAATTGAACTTTTCGGCCATCAAAGAAAACGCTTTGTCTGGTGCAAACCCAACACATCACATCACCCACAGAACACCATCCATGTTTTTAAGCAGCCGGGACTGGGAATCTGGTCGGAGTTCAGGGAAAGATGGATAGTGCTAAATACAGGGATATTCTTGAGCAAAACCTGTATCACTCTGTGCGTGATTTGAGGCTAGGACGGAGGTTCACCTTCCAGCAGGACAATGACCTTCGGCGCTCATTGCAGCCCCGTCAATCCAGTCATGCAAGGGCCTCTCAATGAGCGTCTTTGGCTCTCATTGTGAGCCCCGCACTCATTGTGGCCCCCCTCAAACTCGTACCTTCCGTCCTCGCAAGCTCATACTTTTTAACATTAGCGTTAGCAACAAACTCCCAATTACGACAACTATATTTGTAATTAAACATAAAATACAAGGGGTTTATGTTTTTTCACTTTTTTAAAAGCATCGGTTGTAATCCCCACAATTTGTTCTGTGCAAGAAGTGTATGCTGCCTAAGAGTTTCATGGGGAAAGAGGAATGAGTCATTTTAAGTATGTAATCCATGTAGGTATGCTCATGTAACCTTAACTCAACAATTAGGCCCTCATTCAATTGCAATTTGGCCAATTGAATAGGGCTCTAAATAAGCACATAGCATATATTTTTTAAAGAAGTTTTTAGTTAGTGAAAACCTTGCTTTTGGATAGATGCTTACTAACTAAAAAATTATTTAAAAAAATATGTTATGTCCTTATTTAGAGCCCTATTCAGTTGGCTAAATTGCAATTGAATGAGGACCTAAGACAGCAGGACACACTTTTTGAGGGGTCCCATGGAGTATTGCCAAATGTCCCCCCCCCCCCCCACACACACACACAAAGACACACTTATGACAGTCCTGTCCGTGCAGTACCTAATTTATGGACCTGTCTTTCTGCGCTACTCAAACTCTCTTCTAAATCAAGGTCGACTCCAACAATTAATGTAGATTAAAGGCAAGAGTCACTAAGATTTATTATGAAGAATGTGAGAAAATTAGTATAAGTGAGTGTGTAGCTGAATATGTCTGTGATTGAAAGTATGAGTGCACAGTGTGTGTGGGTGTGTCGGAGCCAAGCATGTACGAGTGCGTGTTTAAGAATGTGAGTTTGAGAACCAAGTATGATAGTATGTGCAGATGTAAGTCAGTATGTCTGAGTAAAAGTGAGAGTCCAGTACAGTTTCATAAATTAAAAAGACAAGTTTATACTTTGGTGTAATACTCTGAATACAGATGAAGTAATTATTATTTAAGTTATGGAGCCTATAATTGTCCAATCTATATTCATCCACTCCCAATCTATATTCATCCACTTATCCTGGTGATTCATGAGAATCATCATAACCCTTTATTTGAAGGAGTTTCTGTGAGAGGTTAAGAGACTGGCTCTGTGAGGAAAAGTGCAGAAAGAAGAAAGTAATTAATGCCAGAAACAGAACTTGGTGACTCTCCCTCCAACATCTAGAAAGTCATCTCACTTCAGGTGACATGCAACCTACACACAAAGCTCACCTGAAATTCAAAAATGGTGGCCTCACCGATTTAGGGGCAGCCAACGGTCATAAGAAAATTATTGAAATTATAATATGTTTAGATAAAATATTATCAAAAGGCATGTCATCACTGTAAAATGTACCTAATACATCTCTAAGGAAACATAAGATAAATATTTGGGGAGACAAAGTCAGGGAGGAACAAAAAGGTTAAGTTGGAGAGCGGGTGCTTTTGGGTAGATAAAATCAACAGGGTAGATGAATGTTTAGTTACTATCTGCCCTTATATTTATGTAGTTATGTTTTAAAGGTGAGGATTTAAAAAAAATTCAGAACACTGCCCTTCTCACAGCGATGATCTGCTGAATGGAGGGTTGAGGGGTGAGACAGAGTACCCTCCCAGCATGTCCCTGTTTAATGCAACACTCAAGGAAATGATATACATAAATACAAAGGTTACACATAAACGAGAATCAATTTAATACAATAGCTGAATTCTATAGCCAAGAAATCTTTACTTTCAATAGTATTTTCAACATCACATATATAGTTGTGAGCGTACGAGTCGTTGCTCACGCTTGCGGGCTCGCGTAGCGAGCCCGCGGCCCTCGCTTCGAAGCGAGCCGCGGCCCTCGCGTAGCGAGCCGCGGCCCTCGCGTAGCGAGGTCACTGGGCAAGGGCCTCAGTTGCTGGCATGGAGCGCCGAAGGCGCTCCATGCCAGCAACTGAGGCCCCTCGCGAAGCGAGGGCCTCAGTTGCTGGCGAGGTCACTGGGCACGGGTCTCAGTTGCTGGCATGGAGCGCCGAAGGCGCTCCATGTCAGCAACTGAGGCCCCTCGCGAAGCGAGGGCCTCAGTTGCTGGCGAGGTCACTGGGCAAGGGCCTCAGTTGCTGGCATGGAGCGCCGAAGGCGCTCCATGCCAGCAACTGAGGCCCCTCGCGAAGCGAGGGACTCAGTTGCTGGCGAGGTCACTGGGCAAGGGCCTCAAACACTCGCAAAATTCACGTCGCTACTCAAAAAACACGACACACAAATTACGACACTCGCTAAATTTTACGAGGCACGCAAACAACGTACGAAACACGTTACCACACATTACGACCTCGCAAACATCGGACGCAACACGCCGACATACAAACATTTAAAACACAATACATACACACAGCACATACATAAAAAACTT
This sequence comes from Discoglossus pictus, assembly GCA_027410445.1. Taxonomy (NCBI): domain Eukaryota; kingdom Metazoa; phylum Chordata; class Amphibia; order Anura; family Alytidae; genus Discoglossus; species Discoglossus pictus. The sequence continues at coordinate 149,720,705 of CM050169.1, forward strand.
ACCTACACCAAGAGGGAGCACCCAGGACCTCAAAAATGCAACTTACACCTCGATTTTACTCGAAATAAAACAGTTTAGAGACTAAAAAAAAATCTAAGCGACAGAAAAAATGGCCGCCGAACAAAACGAAAACGAGGCTACAGCACTCTAAACTCGCAAAACACCACAAAACACCTACGGATATTCCGATACAGACCTATACCACACATTACTCGCCATTTTACACCAATGCGGAAGTACACGACTACGCTAACGGTTTGGTCTCGCGCACGCACAGTGTTACACTGCACACATTCAGCATGCTTATACAGCAGCTCCACACCACTAATGCTGCAGCAACATCAACACAGATTGCCAGCTCTTCATCACAATGCTTCAAAATAGGTACACTATATTCATTTACTAATTTAGCTACCTTACAATTTCATTGCCGTCATTTTTTGACGGGCAATTCGCTAGTTTTTACATAGTGTCCAAGGGTTACAATGGAATTACTGTCAACATAATTCTGTTCACCTTGTGGTCCTCAAAATATTTTAAAACCCTCTTTCTTAACCTCTTGTCTTTCACTTGGAGTATACAAAAAGGTTAAAAGACATGCAAACATTATGATGCAAAAAAAATGGTTCCTACTCTGAAGACCTTACAGTCTAGAGGAGTTGATATTCCTGCTCCGAAGAGCTTACAGTGTAAGGGAATTGAGATCCCTGCTCAGAAAAGCTTAAAACCTAGGGTGGTTTGACGCCCCTCCTCTGGTGAGTTGTGGTCCCTATTCTTAAGAGCTTACAGTCTACAGAAAACTTAGTGAGTAACAAGAGGTTAAGAGAGGTAGGTACATGATGGATAGAGGTCCAGTCAGTTGATCCAAGAGAGGAGGAGTAGTTATCTGCATTTCATATTGAGACAATTAGACATTTGGTCTTAGGGTGTGCAAACCCTCATTCATAAGGGTAAGGTTGCCTCCACTGGGAAGGAGGCTGTGTGTCCTGGGGTCTGAGCCAACTGAACATTTGGGCCTTAACATTGAGCGTGAGTTGTTAGCTTCCTTAACTTCGCTATTTAAAATAGATGTGTGTCTCCTCTTTGCAATAAGAGGGACCAATTTGAGATCTCGTAAATCACCTCCTTCCTAAGTAATTACAGATGGAATTATTCCATATTTATATTCATGAAGTGTCCAAATTGTCTGCAGAGAAATACCAGGTTGTATTGTAAAATCATGTGAATTTGGGCAGAAGCAGATTTAAACATACACTTATTGAACTTGAAAGTTTGGTCAACCAACATGCCAGTGGGCTCATTTGTTATTTTATAGTTTTCCACTGTCAGGGGGAGAAAGAAGGAGACATTGTGGTTAAGTGTAGGTATACTAAGTAAAAAATCTGCCTCCCTCTCCACAACCACCTAACACACAATCTCTACAAGCAGCCAGTATAGGATACCCCAGTAGGTAAACTTACATTAATCTCTGCAATTATGAACAATCTCTGTGTACAAGTTAGTCTCCCATCCTGAAGATGTCCTAAAGCTCCTTTATATGGGACCCAGGCATTTAGCTATTATGTTGTTCAGCTGTTGATTTTCCTTCTCTGAGTGGCATTGCTCTCCCAATGCAGCCACTTAAATAGTGGCTGTGCTTTGTGACATCAGCCTTTATGATAAATCAGTGCCTTAATCAGTTGAGGGTTGCAGGGTATTTTGTTACCTGGAGGACTTAACTCCGCTCATGTACAATTTAAAACATTCTCTCCCTTAGGACTTCACAGGCAAACAGTTATTGAGTTTGTCATCTCTTCATCTTTCTGCTCTGAATGGCTTTGCTCTACCAGCACAGCTACTTATATAGGGCTTTTGCTTTGTGATATCATGTATTATGACACGTGTATGATGTAAGCAATTGTGCTTTTAAGGGTGCTTTGTTATATGGGGCATCTAACTCAGTTATTTACCGTGACAACTCATCAGACAGTGTTCTAAACCAGAGGTTCTCAATAGTTGGTCATAGAAGCCTATCACTGAGACCTTTTCTGCTGTTGATAAAAAAAGGAGGGATAAGGAGAACATAACTACCATTATTCATAGCTACATATTGAACATTGATGAGATAAGCATGTAATGTTTCACATGTACCATCGCCTGCTGAATATGGTCTGGGTCTACAAGATGTTCTCTGTGATTATTTGGAATGTAACCAATCAAAAATGTTTAGAGCCACTGATCAAAACATGACCTAAGCAAGGCCCAGTTGGTATGTGCATATAAGAATGTATACCCCATCACCCATTGAATATAAAATTAGACACAGACCACTTCTTGGGAGATAACTGGCCACAGCGTTTATTGTTAAACACAACATGATGTAATAACCATAACGATAAATAAATAAACATAACCCGAGGGGAGGAGCCTGGACAGAGACAGTACACCCTACGCCCAGAAGCCTCATCCAGGGCCTACCGTGTTGGAACATCCGTACCACCGTAGGGTAGGATCTCCCCCATTTTCCACTGTCCCGGCAACTCCCCTCAACACCCGCCGCTGTGACAAAATAAACAAACATTTGATACCATATAATAAATACTTAATGATACATCCACAACAATGAGTACTTCAGACAATAAACAACATAATCCACAACTTACTATTCATCTTTTATTTTTATTTTTTTATTAACAGTACAACATATACATCACTTTAACAACAATACTTTAGGGATGGGTGGGTGGGCATCTGCTCCCATGGCTAGCTGGGGGCAAACTGGTGGAAATTGGCGGCAAAAGCCTATAATGGCTCCACCTCCCCCAGCTAGCCACCTCCTGCCCCTCCCAGGTCCTGCCAGGTCAGGTGGTCCCTCCTTCCAACCCCAGGCAAGCCTGAGGTGGCCTACGGGCCCTTAATGACCTAAGCAAGGCCCAGTTGGTATGTGCATATAAGAATGTATACCCCATCACCCATTGAATATAAAATTAGACACAGACCACTTCTTGGGAGATAACTGGCCACAGCGTTTATTGTTAAACACAACATGATGTAATAACCATAACGATAAATAAATAAACATAACCCGAGGGGAGGAGCCTGGACAGAGACAGTACACCCTACGCCCTGAAGCCTCATCCAGGGCCTACCGTGTTGGAACATCCGTACCACCGTAGGGTAGGATCTCCCCCATTTTCCACTGTCCCGGCAACTCCCCTCACCACCCGCCACAGAGAAGATCGCATAATATCTTTGCGGATTCGACTCCCCCCACCAAAAAAAACACCATGGCCAGCCACATACCCTCCTAAAACAGCACTCCACTCTCCACCTCTGCTCATGATCCATCCGCGCCGGGGCCACACCCAGCTCTGGGCTAAGACTGACAACCAAGGCCACTCGCCCGCATGGTCTGCTTTACTAATAGCCCATGTTATTCCCGCCCGATACCTTCCAATTCTCAAGACCTCCTTCTCCAAAAGCCCATAGGGCTGTTACTGTAGCTGCTTCTGCACCAAGCGAGTGGGCAGCAAGTTCCATGCGGAATATGCCCAAATGCTGCTGGCAATCTCCAACGTTGTAGAATCACACATAGAGAACCAGTCCCATTTCATCAAGGGAAGGTGCAAACCAACTTCGTGATTGGCTGAACCAAGAGAGCCGTAATCCAGGAAGGGGGAGCAGTCAGCGTGCCCAACACACAGTAACTACCTCCTTTCCCCGCCTGCTCAACTTGGCTGTCGCTGCCACATGGTCACATGATCACCCTGGATGGCCAGACCAGTCACCTGAGGTCGACATACCTTGTCGTCTGTTTACCAACCAAACTCCTGCTACCATCCGACCAGCGGAAGGAGATGGCCGCACAGAACTGCAAGGATTTAGACTTGTCACAGACCTCTTTCCATAACCGCAGTAACCAGCCATATGGTCATATGATCACCCTTTGGATCCCTAGACCAGGCACCTAAGGTTGCCCCACCTTGCCTGTATATTAACCAAACTCTCACTACCGGCACACCAGCGAAAAAGAGAGATGGCTGCACAGCCCGCAAGGCTTCGCCCTTATCACAGACTTCCTTCCCGAACAGTGGTATCTCCGGCCCTTAGGAAAAGGCTACCAGTCGCCTGCTGTCCCTTTGCCATACCTCCTGTTCGCCTTTACGATCACCCTTTGGATCCAAAGACTAGGCACCTGAGGTCGCCCTCCCTGCCTGTATACTAACCAAACTCTCACTACCGGCACACCAGTGGGAAGGAGAGATGGCTGCACAGCCCACAAGGCTTCGCCCTTATCACAGGCCTCCTTCACGAACAGTGGTATCTCCGGCCCTTGGGAAAAGGCTACCAGTCTCCTGCTGTCCCTCTGCCATACCTCCTGTTCGCCTTTACGATCACCCTTTGGATCCCAAGACCAGGCATCTGAGGTCGCCCTCCCTGCCTGTATACTAACCAAACTCTCACTACCGGCACACCAGCGGGAAGGAGAGATGGCTGCACAGCCCGCAAGGCTTTGCCCTTATCACAGACCTCCTTCCCGAACAGTTGTATCTCCGGCCCTTGGGAAAAGGCTACACGTCGCCTGCTGTCCCTTTGCCATACCTCCTGTTCGCCTTTACCCCTTGCTTTCTCTATCCATTCCTTCATCAGGACCCATTAACCCAGCTTGATTTCCGATGTGCCACACTGCTACTTGCCCCCCTCCCACCTTTGGGGGACTCCTCCTCTGATCCTACGGATAGCGTACCCAGTGCCCACACTGTCCAACTTCCCACCCTGGCCTGCAGTCTGAGGCTCGCACCTGAGAAGGAACCGTCCTCCATCCTGTCTTTTTGACCTTGTATCTTCATAATACTATATGCTCCTCTATCCGTACTGAGCACAGGGTTTTCAACAACGTAGTTCTGAACAAGCAACTACATACTGAGAAATAGCCTGCACCACCACTGCAATCACTGCCTACTCTACTTACTGCCCTTCGATCCACTGCCAACCAGCCGTGTATAACTCTAGCAAGATCTACGAAGCCAAATATTTTACAGCACATACCTATCACAATAGCTTATGATACCACCTTGAATGATCAAAACCGGGTCCTCCATTTTTGGAATGTTGTTAATGCTGTATTTTCCCTTGTTTTTATCCCCTGTATTGCGCTACGGAATATGTTGGCGTGTTACAAATAAAAGTTAATAAAGTTAATAAATGATCAAAGCGTGATACAACCGCCGGGGATGACAGGAGTGACAGCCCTTGTTGCATAGAGACCAAAAAAACCCACCTCTGTAATAACCCATATATACTCCTCAGTCCGCACGTTGCCAATCCCGGTACAAAGAGTTAATAATATCCTGGAACTCACCTGGAAAAGCATATAATACCCTCTGCTTTATGACTACTGTATTACCGGATATCAAGCGTTAGCGTCCCGCCAGCACGACCCCTAAGACTCTTTTTTTTTTTTTATCCGAGACAAATTTGACAATCCCTTATACATATCTCCATTACCATACAAAATAAAAAATATATACATGTGATAGACCCACTGAACACGCACACCGCTACCCACCAAATGGCGCAATCATGGTTTACAATCTTGCATCTTGCTGCATAACCTACACTACCTCTAACCAGACAGACCAGGGGCCCGACGCAGGTCCCCAGATGCCATTACAGCCAGATTTGAAAAGAGCTAGGGCATAGCATCAATCTGGGCATGTCCTTGATGACCGCTCCTCTTACCATTCATAGGATGTATAATACCTGCTCACGACCGTTTGAGCGTCATACCATCGTGTCTTACAAACTACAGAGGATTATAAGACGAACCAGGACGAAAACCTTAAGATAGGATACCACTAAGCAGGACCCTCCACAGCAGGACAAAAGAGGACCACCCGAGCCAAACCACCTCTGTATATGAAAGAAAAACTGCTACCAGCGGATCTAATCCATCAGCTACCCTGCCAACACGATGGAAGAACATGCCTGTGCAGAAAACAACTGAGACAAAATTTACATATAAAAAACACTTGTCCACCTTTAACATTGGTAGCCTAGAGCACCTATGTCTATATTATCAGACGCAAACACCTCTACTATAACTTGGAATGGACCAAACACCTACCCTAGACCCACCTTCAGGAGTCAATATAACCACCCAAGATCATAGCGGATAAGGCATAAGAGTAAACCATGGAGGAGTATACGACATACCCAAAAAGGGATAATTCTGCTGGAATGCCACCCGGCCTCCTTCCAAATCCCACTACAAACCTGAAACTAGTGGTATGAGAACTGTCTACCTGATCAATTGAACCCACGACGAAAGAGATGAAGAACCGCGAATGAGTAACCTACGGCACAGAACGGTAATGCGATAAAATGGTAAAGCCTCCCAGCATACCGGGAGGCCTATACCCCTAACGTACCCTAGAACCACAAGCACAACCCTGCCAGGAACATGCAGGAATGACCCCGCAAGACGGCCAAGATGAAAATGATACCAAGGAGAACGAGTACAGGCAAATGGATTTACCCCATATAACTAACCTCCCGGGGACCGCCTATGAAGGGAACTCAGTCCATACACCGATCCCAAGCTGCGACCAACAGCACAATAACCTAACTATTATCAAACATACCTGGCAGGAACCTACACAACAAATACTTGCTATGCCCAAGCCATCAGACCCCAAATTCCCCACTATTGATATGGACCTCTATAAAGTAGACTGTTTATAAACAGCCCCAATACCCCGATGTCAAGGCGGTAAGTATAATAAGCGCGCAATGTCACTAAACAAGCTGGGCACCAACCCGTCTAAGGAGGACACTATGGGGAGGAATTGGCCCTATAACTTTCTAAGGCCTCTCTGCCCTGCTCCCCCCTTAAGACAGCCCCTGGTAACCTGATATATAGGCTTATGGCCCCAATATGCCAAGCAGTTCCATAAGGGTGGTCCACTGATAAGCGCTGTACCTATTGCAGTTGCAGCAAGAACAACCGCAAATCATATGATCATTCCAGACCGCAACTGCTACAGTCCAATCTCACTATAAATCGCCTGGTGTTCAACCCCTTAGACTGCAATTGGAGAAGCCAACTGCCAGCGCCAGAATTAAAAGTCCTATCTGTCCCCCGTAACTCCAGTTATGAACACACTTTTATACAAATAACGCAAGGGAAAAATGATGTAAGTATTAAATAATCACACAACGTCCTCAGACTCGTAGATAATAATATGAAATAGATTTATTGCGGATGAAAACCGCAGTATACAGAATATGTCAATATATATAACAGCAGTCCCCTAGACTTGACTATCATATTGACAGAGAATGCTGCTATTAATGTGACCAAGTGCTGCTTACCTACACTGCAGCTCCCAGACAGCATGGCAGCCTGAGAGGGAAGGAAGGCCTGGGGACATCACCAGGAGTCCCAGCACACAGCAAAATGGTACACACAGCCTTCACTAATATGATAATGTGCACTCTGACTACCCCACATAATCTATACACAAACATATATACAATACACAAACATATGTACCCATACAACAAAACACAATACACATATGAAATACACACAACACATATACACAATGCACATGAACCAAACAAAGCCCATACATAACCAAAATACCTACATAAGCAAATATACATCCATATATATCTCCAAATACATACATATATATATATATATATATATATATATCCACATATAGATACATACATCAACAAGCACATGTATATCCATATACATAAACACAGAACCAAAAGCACACATATATCCAAATACACATATACATATATATATATATATATATATATATATATATATATATATATATATATATATATATATATAAAAATATAAACATACATATACACCCACACACATGTATAAGTGTATACGGTAATATATAAGCCTACTACCGAGTTATATAATGCATAATACATGCTGCCTTGATAGCAGGGACACAGCTTACCCTCCCCTGCACACCACAGACACCACAGCAACCAGATCTGTGGCCTGAACCAGCTCAGCAGTGTTCACATCAGTGCCCCCCAGCACTCACATAGCCTATGACAAGGAGCACTAGCAGCTCCATCCTCTTCCATGGCTAGCTAGGGGCCAATCCCTCATAAGTGCCCCCAGCACTCCACCATGTGCTCCCTAACACTCTGGAGGCCATAAACAGGAGCTGCACCAGCAGCACATCTGCTCCCATGGCTAGCTGGGGGCAAACTGGTGGAAATTGGCGGCAAAAGCCTATAATGGCTCCACCTCCCCCAGCTAGCCACCTCCTGCCCCTCCCAGGTCCTGCCAGGTCAGGTGGCCCCTCCTTCCAACCCCAGGCAAGCCTGAGGTGGTCTACGGGCCCTTCAATATCCTGATTTTTCCAAAATACCAAAGGTCAGCATGTTTATCTGATGATGCTCATATACACAGGGTCAAATTGACATCTTCAGCTTCCCTATGCACAGCTTTTTTTAGCCTTCCACTATGTGCAGCTTGTTACACTGCCTCAAATAAAGACAATGACATGCAAACAGACATAGTTGCATGGACCACACATAGGCCTAAACACACACATAGCCGACATGTAAATCTACTGCCCACAGTTACTTTGTAGTTGAATGCTACAGCACAGTCCATATTTCATTACACCCTCAAAAAAGTGACTGCCATACATATATCAACTCTTACAGCATGCACCTGGCAAAGGGGATATTCCACTGAAATGTGCTGCTGTACTTGCCTGCCACCTATTTGGTGCTGTAATAAAATACGGGCTAAGCTCTACCCTTGCATTAAAATTTGACTGTGTTCAGTGGACTTATATTTTGTCTTTGTGTGTGTGTATGACTGTATATGCTCTGTGTAAATGTATCTGTATCAGTGTCTATATTTGTGGTGGTGTGTTGATGCATATCTTCTATTGTGTCTTGGGGCTCATTATACACCTCACGATATGCAGGGTGGGTCTGGTATGTGTGATTCTGCATGTGTTTGTATGTGTCTGAATGTGTATGTGTAAGTCTGTAGGTATCAATGTTACTGCTTATCACCAGGGGTGTAAAAATACCAATAGCTCCTAAATATTTTCCAGTATAATATTCCTCTTTGCAAAGACTTTCTACAAAATACTCCTAGACCATACTTTTGGCTTCTAAGTATATATTCTAGTATCTATATCTCTAAAAATGCACTAATACAACTGTTCATAAATAATTTGACCTGACTTCTTATTTTTATATTGCTTTAGACACCACACCCTTCTGCTATTCATCTTCTTCACGATGTGGAAACAAGCCAGAAACATTGCACCTAGCGATGAATCTACAAGACATTGTATTAAAAAGTACAATAAAGTAACTCACTGTACCCCAGTTAGACACCATTGTACCCAAAATATCACACTGTCTGAACCCTAAAAATCAAAGGACTCAAAGTGGGTTAAAAAAATCATTTTTTTAATCATATTCTTCAAAGCTAAAGATACAGGTTTTAACATGGACTTGGGTTTTCTGGAACATTATCAAAATTTCTTGTGATTCTGCCACAATCTTTCTCATGTTTGTCTTTGTCACTCTTAGTGAAGTGTTTGTCCAGTTGAAATACTACCACTGTACACTGCAGTACTCTAAATATTCATATACATTCTTGTATATGTATACATATGTGTGCATGTTTCCTATAGAATATTAAATTGATTTCCCTTTTATTTATATTTATCCCATGATATCAGAGGGTGTTTCCAATCTCTCTGTATCACAGTTTCGATTTAAACTGAAAAATCCATCAGTTTTGCTTCAACCTTGATAAATGGCGGTCATACCTGTTGAAAGTTCCTCACTCTAAGTACAATGAGCCCCATTCATTGTACGTTCCTGGAGCCAGTAAGTGAGGTCGTAAGTTAATATGCTATTCAATTGGAGTCTTTTTGCGGGCTCCAAACTGGTTACGGGTTACAGGCTTCATAACTTTGCGATAGTTAAACCTGTAACTTACAGCCTCCCAAAGCCGTTGACCTTTCACTTCTGCAAGAGTTACCATGGCTAAAATCGCAAATCCCTATTCAATTAAAATCCATTTTTAGTCAGTTCTTCTATTTGAAGCTAGGTTTTTCCGTTTGTGCTATTTTGTTGTACCAAAATAAATACAACTTCTGATATTTGAAAACGGGCTCCTGAGTACTCCATTGTGGTGCCAAATACAAGGGCACGAACCCTGAGTGTGAGAGCAGATATATCACAATATGTATATATAAATATATTTATATATATATATATATATATATATATATATATATATACACACACACATCTATAGTGTAGAGGTTATACCTATAGTGTGCAGAGCTTTTGGGGTGTTTATTTTATATATACAATGTGAGGGAATTAGTTAGTTTCTGCCTTGTGTGGAGGTGTAATATATATATATATATATATATATATATATATATATATATATATATATAGTGTTATTTCTCATGTTTTCTGGTGCTAGCCTGTGCAGTGTCCCTGTAAGTTAATGTCAAGCATTGGCAACTATTTGTTTTACACATTGGATGATTGGAGCTTATATTGTGAGTGGGTAGGGTGGGATATACAAGATGGCTGCAATCTCGTTATATTACCTGAGGGAACTGCATGGGGCAGTGTCAGTTAAGTACAACATGCTCACTGACATCAAGCATGAGGTGTCACTACCTCCTTGATCTGCACCTCCACATCATGACTGCCACAGCACGGAGCTTCACTGTCTCAGTACTCTTTCTAACTGGCAGGCACTCTGCAAATTAAAGCAGGCTTGTCTGCCACTCATCTTGTCAGACTTTTATTGTGTTTTGTCTGTGTGTGTGGACTAAGTCATAGACATAATTTTTTTTTTAGAAAATCAGAATTTTGTAATCTGTTTTTTTGAGTATAGGAATCCATGTTGTGTTTGTTACATCACTTCATGAGAGCTGGATCATGAGTTTTCAATGGAAGTAGTGTTGAGGAAAGAGGGAACAGAAGACATTTATTAATTTTAGAAGATTGGAATTGACACCATACCCCTTCCCCTTCACTGGCCCAGAAGTTGACTTCTTTCTTCAGGTAATGCAACCATATATCTCCAGAAATGCTAACTTCTCTGACACACACACAAATTTTTTTTTCTAATTAAAAACTAACTGTATGATTACTTAAGCTCTTAGTTAGACTCAATTTCTTCAAACAATTTCTGTTTCAATTGTGCAGTTGCCCTTTAACTCTCATATTTAGTGTTTCTGTGTGATACAAGTGATCATGCTATATGTGTTTGTGTAACATGCGCTCGCTGCCCTCCCATAGGAAAATATAAATAACAGGGCCCACGAACAAATGCATTTAATAAACAAGTAATTGCTCAGTGTGTGTATGAGTAGTTATGTTGTAAAAATGGCTGTTATGGGGAAATGTCTGTGATTTGCTCATACAGCAAGAGAGCAATATACACGCACAGAAAAGGGGCAAATAGGTGCGTGCATACCTTGTGCAATCACTTCGAGGGTCTCCTCAACTTCACTGCCCAGGGGCTCCAAAAAGGTAGATCCGGCACAGAGGAAGAGCACTGTTCACATGAACTACAAACATAGAGCCAGATTCAATTGAGCAATTGTAAGTTACTGGAGCCCGTAAGCTCATTTTCTATTCAATTGTGGGGGGGGGGGGGGGGGGGGGGCGTTCAAGCCAAAAATGGCTTACACGTTCCGGCCTTGAAAACTTTGCGGTTGTTAAACCTGGAACTTACAGCCTCCCGAAGCCTTTGATCTTTCCCATCCGCAAGAGTTACGATCGCTAAAATTGCAAATCGATATTTAGTTGCTACAATTCCCCAAGCCCGCAAATGTTTTCACACCTGTAAACAGTAAATGTAGGAGACAATCCTACGAATACCAGATAGTGACTCACAAGGGGGTTTAGCCCCTGTCCATAGCACTTTAAATGCAAATAAAAAATCAATACTGCACTGTAAATAACGGGGAAAGCGATGAAAGACATTAGAATTAGAATTGATCTTTGCCTCATAGAGAGAAGCACTGATCTTTACACTCTGCATTTAATTTCATATCATTGAGGTATTTTTGATCATTGAAAAAGCCACAGGATAAAAGTTGTGAAACGCGTCTGTTCAGTATTTTTCCTATCTATTTATTTATTTTTCTATAATATTAGAGTCACTGTATAATTTGCCATTTTTATTCTTATTTTTCGCTATTGAACATATCTTATTATATATATATTTTTTTTTACGACCATTGAATACTTTGAATATTTATATCGAAACCATGTTTTATATAGTATTTTGATTAAAGACACCTATTACTCCAAAGGGGATATATTCGTGTACCACTATGTATTGATAGTGTTATAATATTCCCCATGCTCTGAAAAGTACACATATACATTACCCTAATACCCACACTCTATTGGAAGAATATGCAATAAGATGTTCACGGAGGAAAGAAGTACCAACCTACAAGCCAACAAGTGTTGGGAAGTCTATAATATACCTCATAGACTGAGGTTAGAAAAGATGAGAGCTTTACTTACTGATCTCTGTGAACAAGGGTTTGGGATTACAATATCTTGGTTATTTTGCACAAGGAATTGGTGCGCTATCTCTCCCCACCCCTCTTCTCTTTGTTGCATACCATACAGACACACCAGTGAACTGTGTTCCGAGAGAAGCAGCACACCTAGCTAGAACCATCACACTGGACTTGAGAATAAACCAACTTAATTCAGAGACAAATGAGAGCAATCTAAAGATTAGATTGATAACTAATCCCCTAAGAACTAGATCACCTGAGGATCTGTACAGAGTATTACAGGGTCATTCAACCCTGTACTTTTTTATCTTTAATTGCACAACAGTCTCAAGCCTGCAAATCGACTGGAAATAAACTTTAATTATATGTGTAATTTTGGGGTTAAAACGTTCTCGGGTATCAATAAGTTAATAATCAGGCCACCCATATGGACTAGAATAGTACTGGCAATCATTTCATACATTATTTATTTTCTATGTCTTGCGAGTCTGATCACATATCAGACCCTCGGACCGATTGAATGACAGGTAACCTCCATGTTTTACTGCCGTAATTCAGACAGTCTCACTTCCTATTGGCTGATTTCAAATGGGAGGTTATGGGCTTGCTTAATTGATCGTGTTCCCGTCCTCATCTACTCGGAACCAGTGCATGGTTTACGGTGCTGGCTTCAAGACCTTGAGCAATAGAATAGCCTCGCAAACGGAGGAGAACTGGAGCTGTCTACGATGGAGTTACGGGCCTGGAATTGAATGTGGCCCATAGATAGGTAACAAGTTTTTTTTTTATGTCCCATATAGCTGTATTTTATGACATACAAAAAAAACTATGTTCTATTTTGCAAATTAACTATGATTCACATTTTAGAAAATAATTCTGTAGTGCAGAGTTTACTTTATGTGAAACCTTAGAGGAAATACTTTGGTTATGAGAAATGAAGTCCTGGCACCCATTCATATATTCTGCAGTTCCTAGATATAAAACACTTTCTTTATTTTCTTAAGCAATCTGGAAATGTAGTTTTATGGCGATTTGCTTAGAAGGCATCTTGTTTTAGGCCGATAAAATATAACAGCTTAAAAACATAGATGGCTAAATATTAGCAATAAAGTAGTAGGAAAATTGTATATACACGAATGAATGGACATATCTGTGCCAGCATAACTAATTAAATAAATAAAAACATATTTATTATAAATTGATGTGAAATATTGTCTTTAATGTAAAGCAATAATGTAATGTTTCCCAAAATACGCATAATCCTGCTGTGAACTAGATGAAGGAAAGTCCCAACTGCCTTGTATTGTATTTCCGTTAGTATAGAGGGATCTAGGAGACAAGCATCCATCTAAAACAGAGGGTCCTGAGATCATTTCTGAAGGTCCTCAAGGTGAAAGAGAAAGATGGATTGAAAAGGAAGTTTTAGGAGAGAGCTAAGAAAATGGGATGGGGTATGAAGTAAGACCCCTTCTGGATTGCTGCCTTCTTGTGGTGAAGGAGCTTGTGTACTTCAGTTAAGCTGTTAGCTATAGCATGAGGGTCACCCAAGATGGGCAGGTCATGGCAGGGAAGTCAGACAAATTGAGGTCCATTGGAGAAGAAACTGGCAACCCACTCCAGCATCAAGATTTATCAGATTGTAGCCCTTGATGATTTTCTTCTGTAATTAACTTGGCACTGTATTCTATATGGTATTATTATAAAGACTCCTTTTTAAATGGCTGTGCTAGGGTTCTTTGGCATTAGGGTATTGAATGTATCCTTATTATATGATTTTTTATTAATGAAATATTTAAATGCTATATAAATTATCGAAAATCTGTTTTTTTACAAGTTCAATAGATTGTTAAAAAATATGGGACAATATCTGACAATCATTTTACCCCATTTCCCTTGGCATTTCTAATTTTGATCTATTGATATCATGGCTGGCCACTAGTGAAGAAATGGGATTTAATGTCCTGTCTTATGTGAGGGATGACACAATCAGATTGTACATATTCACTTGATGATGTCAGTAATATTATGGGGAAGTGTGTTCATGTATAATTAATCAGTATGTGGGCATTTCACTACTTCGTTCACATAAACAAACATAAGCAGGCAAGGCGGAGTGTGGAGGAGGATGATAGACAGGCTGTTGGCAAATAAAAGAAATATATATATATAATCTATTTAACATAAAAAAAGATTTACATTCTCCTAAATATCCTTAATCTAATGCCATATGCCAAAAGGAAAATGTGTAGAAAATATCCAATACTATCTAATATTCATATATGTATTCTTAATTTTTATTTGTAACGTTCCAACATATTCCGTAGCACTGTACAGGGGATAAGAACAAGGAATAATACAATGCTAACAATCTGCAGAAAATGGAAGGCCCATGTTTTGAGTTTAGAATCTTTGTAGAAAGTGATTTTTTCCAATGTACCCTACAAAACTTGAAACCTGCTACTTACAATCATATTTCTCCAACACTTCCTTACACTGGGAAAGAATACAAGTATGTACTGACATTAAAAATGTGTATAAACTAGAGCACTGAAAAAAGATCCAATGAGTCAGAGTAATGTGTGCATTAGAAAAGCTCAGAACTATCTTGGCACAGTTACAAACACAGTTTATTCTGGCACTCACATAGACTTGAATAAACACAATTATTTATTTGTAAGGTCAGGATTGTATAGTGGTTCTCACAATTCTTCCATTTCTATAAATAGATGCGTTTACCATTCTTTTTGGTTAGCCACAGAATTCACAAGCAACAAAAGGATTAAAACAATATGAATCTTATGAAATTGCCAGTCTCCGACCTCAGGGAGTAGTTACCCTAATCACCCGAGTCACTCCTGAGCTTTCTATGGGCTGATTCTTGTCAGGTTCATATGGCTTTCCACTGAAAAAAATACTAGCCAAGGGTATTAGTAATTACAGTATACTCTCAGTTAACTGGCACCCATAGGGATTGGTAGATGCTGGATAAATGTAGTTTCTGGTTGCTTGAGAGATGCTATTAAAAGAGGCCTAGATTAGCTGCACTTCAGATGCTCTGCTAAGTATATCTGTCAGTGAGGGCTGTTGTAGCAGCAGCAGCTTTCACTCCTCACTTACAAACAGGTACGTTTGGCTGGAGGGTGCGGTGCTGAACCCAGGGAATGTAACGCCAACACTGCCCTGGCTCAGTCACTCATGCCTGTCTGCTTACAGGTAAAACTGAATTGCAAAGACATAGAGTGAATGCAATCTAGATGCCTGTAAGCATTTTGTGGCATGGTCACCTGGCTCCTGGCATTTGTTGAGTCCTGTGGATTTATTTTTTTATTTAAAGTACAGGATTCAGTTTTTTTGTGGTTGCTTGAGTTCCAGTTAACTGAGAGTCTACTGAATTAGCAATAGCTAATATGGTAAAGGTAAGGTCAATGTAAGTTTACTAACATTATATAAATTATACCATTTGTGGGACCTCTGCTCTGTTCCTTTAAAACCTGAAATCTAATTTGCTATTTTATTTTCTGATTTGCTATTTGCTATATTATGTTTAGACTAACCATCAGCCTTATTAAATTGCATTCGGCAATTTCTAAAGGGCTCTATATAAGCACATAGCATACTTTTTTTACAGAAGTTTTTAGTTTGTAAAGACCTTGCTTTTGGATAGAAGTTAGCTGACTAAAAAACGTATGTAAAAATATATGCTATGTGCTTATATAGAGCCCTTTAGAATTTGCTGAATTGCAATTTAATAAGGCTGCATGTGTCTACAGTATCTCAAGTACTAATTTAATTACTTCATCCACTGCTACTAGGAAATCTGTTTACCAGGAGACTATTCAATATGTCAAGCATTTGTTCATTTATAAGTACTTTCTTGTACTATGTTCATAAGAAGCTAAGAATGAGTCTGCTTTGCAGTATATGTGTGAATAGATCAAGGTCAGCAGTATTTCTATTTTACATGTATGTATAGGTCAAAGCCAGAAGTGGGTCTGTTCCGCATTATGTGTGTGTATACAATATGTATACTTGTATATATCTCTAAAACAAGAGCAATCAAGCTGCTGCTAGCCTTGCAAATAGCAACAAAAGAGTTTTAAGACTGTAAGTGCCACCTTTATCTACTTGGGAGGAAAGTCACATGTGTACATTTAACGACAAAGAAAAGTAATTTTTTTTGCATTGATAAACAGTTATAGTCACCCAAGTTTCTAACCTGTTCCCCTACACTTTCTCTTATGTGGTTATACAAATCCAAGCCTGATGGCGTCAACTACATGAATACATCTTGTGACACAAGTATTCATAAAAAAGATGGACCTCGTTCTACATTTAAATACAAGCTGATCTATGTATTTCTTTAGTGCTATACTCAATTACTGTTGACAACTGGCTCCAGACCAAGCACTGGCTTAGTTAGTCCACGGTCTTTAAGCGACATGGGAAATTTGGGAGCCAAAATTAACTTCACTTATTAAAGCACTGAATGGAGTTTTGTTAATATATTTATATCCCTGGACAGCAAAATTACTTTTATATATAATATTTTATAAAAATATGTATTATTTAAAAAAAAGATTTTGACCACAATGCTATACTTGGCTATTGATAGCTTCAGTTTTGTATTTCTAAATTTGAAAATGACCGTCTACCAATACAGCTCTTTAAAAACTTAAAAAAATAATTATTAAAGGGGGCCACAATTTTTCACAAATGTTTGATGAGGATTATATCTTTATATAATGTAGTCATACTTCAAGAGTACAATGGATATAATACAAATACATAATAGTAACAAATATTAGAAGGATGTTTTCATATTTATAGCATTTGCTACTATATTAAACTAAATCTTCGGACTCACGTTATACATTGAATAATTTACAACACTAGATATCAGTTGCCTCAATAAATGCATTTAAAAAATGAAGGCACTCTTTCTAATGCTGTTAAAAAGCCACACATTGAAAAATCTATGAATTATTTGATTCACTAACCATAGTTAAATACAAATTATTTGACCACAGTTTCCATCATTTATTCAGGATGGGGCAAAGCAGGACAACTATAAAAGGTAGATTATTCCCATAACCAATGACCTTACATGTCCACTCCTTGTAGAGTAGCACATTTGTCTCAGTGATAGTAAAAATAGCCAAAGATCATGTACAAATGCCAGCAATCTTTTGCTACCAAAATAGGTTACAGTATTAGAAAAAGCAAAGCTAGAGATAGCCCTATTGGCATAATAAAGCCTTATGGTGCCAAATGGAAAAAAAAGTGCACCCATGGTGTAAAAAACAGTCATGGTAACATATTCCATAAATATCACAATTCTGAACTGAAACGAATATTAAAGTATAACTGAAGTAAGAAATAATAAAAAAAAAACTGTTTAATTGATATTATTATTTATCATATTTATTTGTATTAATGTAATATTAAAAGATCAATTTTAAAATGTACTATTTTGAAAATCTATCTTTAAAAAAATCCATAAAACAATAATTCATTAATTAGTTAATACAGCCTAATTTATTATGTTTTATATGCAGTTATGCTGCTATATAATTTATAATTTTGGCTTCAGCAGATCAATTACCAGAGAAGACTTTGAATACACAGGTAGTGTCGTTACCAGTGCTCTCAACAGAATTAAACAGCTGTTCATTCGTTTCCAAGGACATTCCCTCATTATCATGTTTAATTATTCAAAAAAATATAGAATTGAAATACCTGCATTTTTTCATGATTTAGCATTTTTATTTTTTAACAAGATTCACGTCTTGGTATGAAGGGTTGACTACTAATAGCAAAATGGCTGCACCCACAATGGAAAATAGAAAGCCTAAATCTTGAGTAAGTACTTTTATACCTTTATTTTAATAATGTATTAATTCAAAAACATATTTTACAAAGTGGAATATAGATTAGAAAATGTTCTGACTTCACCACTCCTTTAAAGATACAATTTTAAATAAATTACACATATATAAAATCACTTAAATATTATGCAATTGCGTTCTATAAACTGTTGCCAGTACAGTTGTTCTTACCAGGTGTATTTGCTATAAATCTGTCCATCATGCTTTTACAGTCTTGTAATCCTTTGCCTAATTGTTTATTTTCACCATTGTATAATGCACTGAGGCGATTGCCCTAAAGCTACAATCCAATTTGACCTGGTAAAGACATAATAACAGCGCTCTGATTGGCAAGTTATACACCATGAGATGTTATTTTCCACCATAAAATCCATTTATTATAGTACACAGAGGTAAAGAAATTGGGTTGTTATGGAGAACTTACAACACAGTAAGGAAAACCCATCAAAATAACCAGCTTTCTTTTCATAGAATAATAGACCTCTGACCAATGAGAAAAAGGAACATTACATTCTGTGCATTGTAGCTGGAGACATGAGCTATTATTTGGACAAGAATCAAATACATTCAAAAATTGTCTCATTCCCATTTAGTTATGCAGACATTAAGGTCAATAAGCATTGGGTTCTAATACATTATTTTTATTCTAAATTATTTGTGTCCAGATGTTGGACATATAATATTATAATTTAGCATTTAACATTTCCTTTTGGAGGCTTATTAAAGCAAAGTGCCAGTTATCACAGAAATGAAAACTACACAAATAAAAAATATCATTGTAGTTTTTGTTGTTATAAAATAGTTATTATAGCCATAAATTATCTATACAGAACATATCTACTATGTATAAGACTGCTTATCAAGGACCATTAATTAAATCTCACAGTGTAAAGAGCATGACCAGTTAAATAATTTGTAACAATAAGAAAAACATTATCATTTTTTAAATGTATACAGTACATACCAATGGTGCATACTTATCTTCCTTATAAAACCATACTGACCCTAGATAAGGAGATGCCTAAAAAAACTAACTTTACAGTTCAATTATCTAACTCTTCAACAAATAAATGTTAACAATCAACTGTAATTATATCTATTTACATGTGCATTTTTCATTTCTGATATCTTTACTGTGTCACTCTAACTTGCCTAGAGTGTTTAAATAAGAAATATATGGCAGGTAGCCATTGAAAATGGGGAAATTGGGCTGTATAATTTGATATTATAATGTCTGCGGTATAACAACATTTGGAGTGGGCGGCCCAATGGGCAAGGAAATGTTCATGGGAGGGCTGGGAGAGATGCAGGTAGGTCTTTGGGGAAGAGCTGGGAAGTCAGGGGAATATATAGAGGAGCAGGGGTGTAGGAGCCAGAATAGTTGGGGGGGGGGGGGGGGCGGGATACAGTTAATTGAGTACATTGGCCCGTTAAATAGCTTATATATACATACATATAAACATAGAAAAATCTGGTGCGGGGTTGTCCCCCCATCCCCCTCAGTTCCTACACCCATGTAGAGAAGGACTGGGAAAGGTGCAGGGGAAGGCCGGGGAAAGTACTGGAAGAGGTGCATATATATATAAACAAAAATTATGTAATATACATTTATTTCACAATGTTGCATAGAATATTCTCGATGTGCAGAAAACATCTTTCTCTGCATTCAATGTCTTCTCCCATATCAGAAAGTTGATCACAAGAAACTAAAATTGGAGGTTCCACAGCAGCATAATTGCATACAAAATGTCATTATATTTTCTAAAGAGTATACTGTAAATATATGACTGCAGTGGTCCTTGAAGAAAACCAGATAACCAATATATTGCATAAAAACTCTTTAAACCTTGTGTAGGACAAATATATACATACATTGTCAAGAATAATCCACACTTTTTTTGCCTTTCATCAAGTTAAATTTGTCCTCTAATATAAGCATACTTGGGTATACCTTGTATTCATATGAGAAATAGGGACAGTATCAGAAAATGATATAGTCGTCAGATTTCTAAGTATTCATTCTGCTTCAAAAGTTATCAAGTGGAAGGCTGCTGTCTCACTGTGTGTAACTTTCTTCAGGTCGGACACAACTGCAGCTCCTCCAATACTCCAGGAGCAGTCTTACATCAGGACTGCCCAGGTGCAGCCAATTAACTGGGAAGGCAAGTTATACCCATGCCGTTCTGCGGGGGGGGGGGCTTTGTAGAGTCTGTGGCTTACATAAATTCATTGGATAAGTCATAATATGTATAATTAGCATAATCAATTTATTAGACTTGTAGCTGCTGGTATAGCAACATAATGGTAGGGTAACAGAGGTACAAATGCTCTCATGCACCCATGGTAGTTGTGTCTACACGTGCCAGATATGTAAAACCCAAACCCGGCCCTAGCAGGGCCAGATTTCCCATAAGGCAGAGTATGCAAGTGCCTGGGGCGTCTAACTGCAGGGAACACCATGCTTTTGAGGTGAAATGTGACATGTTTATAGGAACTACTACTGTTTACATTATAATACATTTTTAGGAATAAGTATTCTCTTATTCCAGCTCTATTTATTCTCTCATGTATTACTCCTTTTTGTCTCCTTCATTTACTGGGATTAGCAATATATAATAATTTCCTTTCCGAAAAACAATATGTAAAATACTATGCATATGTATATATGAGCATGTGTATCTATGTTTACATCTTTATATCTAAAGCATGTTTTAAGAACTTCATCTCAACAAATAAAACCTTTCGATTACACTCTAGGCATTCTGGCTGCAGACATACAATTATGTATATTGTGTGGGTGTTTGTGTGTAGTGTGAGAAGCATACCTGAACAATATGGCCCCGGACACATAACAGGCAACACTGGTAAAATAATCTTGTAGTGAGCTCCCTTAATATACTGAATTCCTTCAATGTTCACACTAACATGACCAACTTAAATATTTGTGATGGGTTCGGTGTCATGCACCCATTCAGAATAAGTTCGACCACGATAAAATCTGTGCAGTGCATAATGATTTAGTGCACAATTTCTTCTACAAGAATATGATTACCACTTAACCGCAGCGGGTGGGTTAGTCTCCCAAATTAATATATGCTGATACATGAATGGAGCTCCTAGAGTACTGTCACAAGAACATACCTGAGTGCAGAACATGCTTCTGTTCCTGGCACAGTTATGGGAAGCTCACTGATTATAATTCAAATTCATTAAAATAAAATGCATGATCACAGATACTGAAGACATAAGGAGGACAATTATTGCATTAGGATATTCAGACAAGTGATTCAAGAGTAACAAGAGCAACTTGAGAACATTTATGAAGCTGGGACATTGAGGGTGAACGTAGTAATCCTCAGTGAAAAGAAAAAAACACCCCCCTTATTCTCCTTGAAAAAAATAAGTGTGATGCTTATGAAATAACATATGAATAACATATATCATGGCGATAAATAAGAGGAAACACCAAAAATAACAACTTCTCTCTTTCAAGTTGTTGTTTTTGGTGTAAAGACAGAGTGATAGAAAGGACGAGCCGAGCGTCTGATGTCTTGTGGTAATGTTTATGTTCTTGTACACTAAATTTGAACTTAACACATATTATATGTACTGTATGTTAGAAATGGCAGGTACATTTATAGACCGAAATCTATGGGCCTCATTCTATTACCGGCCGTAAATCGGCCGTAAGGCTGCGATTCCTTGCGGGGGTTCTGTTAACTCGCGATTCTATTATACGGCCCCGCAAGGATCTCCCCTTACGGCCGGCCGCATATCTTGAAACCGGCCGTAAGCTCTGAAATCTAAAAACGCAAAAATAAATTCAAGCCTGCACTGTACAGCTCTGTAAATGCTAGGGATCATATTGGGGGACATGAGGATTAAAAGTAACCCACTCTCAAGCTTGCACATCAGCCCAAACCCGAGTTCAAATTAACTGTTTATTTTCCGGCTGCGGCGTGGGCGTGTCTGAGGTGCTCCAAGCACTCTGGACTTTTTACATGTATATTTTACGTATATTAAAAAAAAATATTTTCCGGATTTGAGTATAGGGTAATTATGTGCTATTTTTGCTAACACCGAATATCACTTTATAGACTCCGCAAAGTGCAGGATGGCTTTATTTGAGCTATTTTATGTGCTTAATTGGTGCTAGCGGGACCTGTTTGCTGCAAGTAAGCTGCGGCTCGTTTTTAGCCTTGCAGACAGGGTTCCCGGAGCAGTAGAATAGCAACCAGGCTTTTCTTACGGCCGATTTCCTTGCAGCCGTTTTAGATCAAAGGCTTTCCTCCGGCGCGTGCGGCCGCAAGAGATAGCAAGGCGCCGGCCGCAAGCCTGCCGGAGTCCCCGGCCGGAGGGGAATAGAATAGCCGGAAAGCTTGCGGCCGGTGCTTGCGGCCCCGCAGCGGCTGCGGCCGCTAATAGAATGAGGCCCTAAATGTTTAGTTGCTTTTGCGTTATTGGAATGTAATTTGGAATAACAGAGCCATAATGTTGATCTGAAAATAACACTAGTTTCTCACTTAAAAATTTAATATGAATTTATTTGATTTTATATTGAACACTATTTATTATAGAATATAGTGAGAAAGAACAACTGTGCTTGTAATCACCTACTATAAAGAAAATATTATTAATTTATAATAGTGTCGGCAGATGCTAGATCTTTACAATATTTGCCATTAATCACATAAATACAACCCATGCATAGCGCTACGGAATATGTTGGCACGTTACAAATAAACCACAAAAATAATAATAATAATAATGAATACACTTTTTATTTGCAGATAACACTATACATACAATATCATCACTTTAAAATATTATAAAAGGAATGCAACTGATACTAATTATAAAGTGATTCTTCTTATTAGTTATTAATCATATCTGGATGATTTAGAAGTATTTTTCATATAAATAGTGCACTGTTTAAATGATTGGTTGAATTATATGGCTGCATATCTTAAATTATTATTAAAACTTATTATCAAAAGCATAGCAATATTTGACATCCTGACCACCATCTTACAATTTTAAGTATTTAGATCTGAGCAGATACTATTATTTAATTAGAACATACAATATATATCTAATGAAGCACTGTGACTATCTCTGTATAGCATAGCTTTTTCTTAACAAGGTATATTGCAAAGTTGTTTGTCTTTCAAACTATAGCATAGTCTAGAGTGATGAAACTTTATATTAACAAAGCATTCCTATGTAAATAAAAGAAAAGGAAAGGTTCCCAAAAGTCACAATAAACAGAGGAAACACTAAACCAACAAAATAAGCCACATGTACCTGGTTATTTGTTTTGCATAAATGGTTCATTTGATGTGAAATATGTTCACATTCTTGTATCTAGCAGCACTTTCTTGTTTTAACTGGATAACCATTGAAGCACAAAAGTATAGGCAGACTCAAAGAGAAATGGACATATTCGGAATAACAGCTTTTAGACTTATAAGGGGTTTGTTTATTGGGAATTTCCATGGTCTGAATGTAAAAAATCATCATGTTTATCATCTTGAAACCAAGTCTCAGCTAATGATGCTGGAGCATTGAGATCCTCTCGACAACAACATGCTCGGAAATAACTTCTCTGTTTATACAGATATCAATGTTCCTGGATCAAATAAGAGGACAGATTTTCTCCTAAGTGTTCCTTTCATATGTTGTTCTAAACGCTCGCTGACAATATAGTGAACAATGTGGCAGGTGGGTGTGGAGGAGGACGATAAAACAGTTTGGAAGGGGGTGTGAAGGATGGAAAATTGACATGCAAATCAGGGCAAGCTGATACAATGATATTGTTCTTGTCACACTGCATATTCATATCATACAGAAAAAGTTTCTATTGATGGCTCATGGGCTATACTGGGTTTGTTCTTTGATTGATGGAAATGAAGCAAAATATTTATCATTGCCCAAACAAAATTAATTTAGCTATGCATAATAAGTGTATACACACACAAATGTACATTATATATATATATAGGAGGGGGAAGGAGGGAGGAAACACAGCACTGGCAGGAACCAGGTAAACGGTGTTGCGAGCCAGAGCAGCTTCGCGATGAGCGCCTCTAGCGCTCATCGCAACCCCCCTGGCAGAAACCAGGTACGCAGTGACAGCGCCACTGGCTGCAATGAGTGCCTTCGGTGCTCATTGCAGCCCAAGTGCTGCGCGGCTGCTTCACCATCGCAAACGTTCTTGGTCCACAACTATATACGTGATATATATATATATCACATATTTTAATTGTCAAACTGTGATTCGTCGTGATTCGGGAAATCGCAGCTTGACAACCGTTCGATTGCAAAGACGATCAGGGAGCACGCTTGCGCATGCTCAATGCACGGCGTTAGGGGAGGGGGAAAGACACAGAGGAGGGATGGAGATACACAGGGGAGGGGGTAGGATACACAGGGGAGGGGGAAGATACACAGGGGAGGGAAATGGGGGGGAAGAGACACGAGGGATGAGGGAACAGACACAGGGGAAGGGGGGGACCGCGGGTAAAGAGACACAGGGGAGGGGAAACAGACACAGGGGAGGGACAGGGGGGAAAGAGACACAGGTGAGGGGGAAAGAGACAAAGGGGAGGGGGTAGGAAAGGCATGGGTGAGGAGGGGGAAGAGACACAGGTGAGGGGGAAAGAGACACAGGGGAGAGGGTGGAGAGGCATGGGAGGGAGAGGGGGAAGAGACATAGGGGAGAGAGAGGAGGGGGGAAGATACACAGGGGAGGGAAATGTTGGGGGAAGAGACACAAGAGAGGGGGAACAGACACAGGGGGGTTGGGGAGAGGGGGGAAAGAGACACAGGGGAGGGTGGAAAAGACACAGGGGAGGGGGGAGACACAGGGGAGGGGAAAGTGATGCATGGGGGAAAGAGGGGGGAAAGTGACACAGGAGGGAAAGAGACACAGGGAAGGGGATTAGAGACATGGGAGGGAGAGGGGGTAAAAACATAGGGGGGAGGAGACACAAGGGAGTGAAGAGGAGGGGGGAAAGTAAACAAGGGAGGGAGAGGAGGGGGGAAAGAGACATGGGGAAGAGACACAGGGGAGGTGGAAAGAGAAACAGTGGAGGGGAAAAGAGACACAGGGGAGTAGGAAGAGACACAGGGGAGGGTGAGGCACGGAAGAGACACAAGGGGGAAAGAGACACAGAGGAGGGAGAGGAGGGGGGAAGAGACAGGGGAGGATGAAAGAGACACAGGGGAGGGCGGAGGAGAGGCAAGGGAGGGAGAGGGAAGAGACATAGGGTGAGGGGGGACAGCGGGGAAAGAGACACATGGGAGGGGAAACAGACACAGGGCGGGGAGAGGGGGGAAAGAGACACAGGTGAGGGGGAAGAGACATAGGGGAGAGAGAGGAGGGGGAAAGAGACAGGGGAGGATGAAAGAGACACAGGGGAGGGGGGTGGAGGGAGAAGAGACACAGGGGAGGTAGAGGTGGGGAAGAGACACAGGAGGGAAAGAGACATAGGGGAGGGAGAGGAAGGGGAAGAGACCAGGGAGGGAGAGGAGGGGGGAAAGACAGGCAAGTGAGAGGACGGGGGAAGAGACAGGTGAGGGAGAGGAGGGGAAAGAGACACGGGAGGGAAAGGAGGGGGGAAGATACACAAGGGAGGGAAATCGGGGCAAAGAGACACAGGGGGAAGAGACACAGGGGAGGTGGAAAGAATCATAGGGGAGGGGGAAAGAGACACAGGGGAGTAGGAAGAGACACAGGGGAGGGAGAGGTGGGGAAGAGACACAGGAGGGAAAGAGACACAGAGGAGGGAGAGGAGGGGGAAATAGACAGGGGAGGGAGAGGAGGGGGAAGAGACACAGGTGAGGGGGAAAGAGACACAGGGGAGGGGGAGGAGGGGCATGGGAGGGAGAGGGGAAAGAGACATAGGGGGAGGGGGGACAGTGGGGAAAGAGACACAGAGGAGGGGAAGCAGACACAGTGGAGGGAGAGGGGGGAAAGAGACACAGGTGAGGGGGGAAGAGACATAGGGGAGAGAGAGGAGGGGGGAAGATACACAGGGGAGGGAAATGGGGGGGAAGAGACATAAGAGAGGGGGTAACAGACTCAGGGGGAGTTGAGGAGAGGGGGAAAGAGACACAGGGGAGGGGGAAAAGACACAGTGGAGGGGGAGACACAGGGGAGAGGAAACTGACGCATGGGAGGGAGAGGGGGAAAGAGACACAGGAAGGGAAAGAGACACAAGGGAGTTAGGGACATGGGAGGGAGAGGGGGGTAAAAACATAGGGGGGGGACACAAGATAGCAGAGGGGAAAGAGACCCGGGGGAAGAGACACAGAGGAGGTGGAAAGAGACACAGGGGAGGGGGAAAGAGACACAGGGGAGTGGGAAGAGACACAGTGGAGAGAGAAGAGACACAGGGGAGGTAAAGGTGGGGA
The DNA here is from genome assembly GCA_027410445.1 of Discoglossus pictus. Classification (NCBI taxonomy): domain Eukaryota; kingdom Metazoa; phylum Chordata; class Amphibia; order Anura; family Alytidae; genus Discoglossus; species Discoglossus pictus. The sequence continues at coordinate 149,747,574 of CM050169.1, forward strand.
AGAGACACAGGAGGGAAAGAGACACAGGGGAGAGAGAGGGGGGGTAAGAGACCGGGGAGTTAGAGGAGGGGGAATAGACAGGCAAGTGAGAGGAGGGGGAAGAGACACAGGGGAGGGAGAGGAGGGGGGAAGAGACAGGCGAGGGTGAGGAGGGGGAAGAGACAGGGGAGTGAGAGGAAGGGAAATAGACACAGGGGAGGGAGAGGAGGGGGGAAGATACACAAGGAAGGGAAATAGGGGGAAAGAGACGCAGGGGAGGTGGAAAGAGACATAGGGGAGGAGGAAAGAGACACAGGGGAGTAGGAAGAGACACAGGGAGGGAAAGGTGGGGAAGATACACAGGAGGGAAAGAGACACAGAGGAGGGAGAGGAGGGGGAAAGAGACAGGGGAGGATGAAAGAGACACAGGGGAGGGGGGAGGAGAGGCAAGGGAGGGAGAGGGAAGAGACATAGGGTGAGGGGGGACAGCGGGGAAAGAGACACATGGGAGGGGAAACAGACACAGGGCGGGGAAAGGGGGGAAAGAGACACAGGTGAGGGGGAAGAGACATAGGGGAGAGAGAGGAGGGGGAAAGAGACAGGGGAGGATGAAAGAGACACAGGGGAGGGGGGTGGAGGGGGAAAGAGACAGGGGAGGATGAAAGAGACAAAGGGGAGGGGGAGGAGAGGCAAGGGAGGGAGAGGGAAGAGACAAAGGGTGAGGGGGACAGCAGGGAAAGAGACACATGGGAGGGGAAACAGACAAAGGGCAGGGAGAGGGGGAAGAGACACAGGTGAGGGGGAAAGAGACACAGGGGAGGGGGAGAAGAGGCATGGGAGGGAGAGGGGTTAGAGACATAGGGGAGAGAGAGGAGGGGGAAGATGCACAGGGGAGGGAAATTGGGGAGAGAGACACGAGAGGGGGAACAGACACAGGGGGAGTTGGGGAGAGGGGGAAAGAGACACAGGGGAGGGAGGAAATGACACAGTGGTGGGGGGAGACACAGGGGAAGGGAAGTGAAGCATGGGAGGGAGAGGGGGGAAAGAGACACAGGAGGGAAAGAGACACAGGGTAGGGGGAAACAGACAGGGAGGAGGGAGAGGGGGAAGAGACACAGGGGAGAGGGAAAGTGACACTTGGGAGGGGGAACGAGATGCATGGGAGGGAGTGGAGGCAAAGACACAGGAGGTAAAATTACAAAGGGGAGGGGGTTTGAGACGTGGGAGGGAGAGGGGGTAAAATCACAGGGGAGGGAGACACAATGGAGGGAGAGGAGGGGGAAAGGAGACAGAAGAGAGGGAGAGGAGGGAGAAAGAGACATAGTGGAGGGGGAAAGACACTTGGAAGGGGGAACGAGACTCATGGGAGGGAGAGGGTGGGAAGAGACACAGGGGAGAGAGTGGAGGGGGAAGATACACAGGGGAGGGAAATGGGGGGGAAGAGACATGAGAGAGGGGGGAACAGACACAGGGGGAGTTGGGGAGAGTGGGGAAAGAGACATAGGGGAGGGGGGACAGACACAAGGGAGTGGAAAGAGATGCATTTGAGGGAGAGGAGAGAAAGTGACACAGGACGGAAAGAGACACAGGGGAGGGGATTAGAGACCCCGGAGGGAGAGGGGGCAGAAACACGTGGGGGGGGGAAGAAACACAAGGGGTGGAGAGGAGGGGGGAAAGAGACACAGGTGTGGCTGAAAGAGACACAATAAAGGGCGAAAAAGATGCATGGGAGGGGGGAGAGACACAGGGGATGGAGAGGTGGGGAAGAGATATAGGAGGGGACAAGAGACACAGGGGAGGGAGAGGAGGGGGAAAGGGGACACAAGAGAGGGAGATGAGGGGGGAAAGAGACATAGTGAAGGGGGAAAGAGGCACAGGGAAGGGGGAAAGAGACACATGGGAGGGAGAGGGTGGGAAGAGACACAGGGGAGGGTGAGGGGGCAAAGAGACACAGGGGAGGGGGGAAGAGATACAGAGGAGGGAGAGGTGGGGAAGAGACACAGGAGGGAAAGAGATACAGGGGAGGGAGAGGAGGGTGGGAAGAGACATAGGGGAGTAAGAGGAGGGGGAAGATGCACAGGGGAGGGAAATGGGGGGGAGAGACACGAGAGGGGGAACAGACACAGGGGGAGTTGGGGAGAGGGGGAAAGAGACACAGGGGAGGGAGGAAATGACACCGCGGTGGGGGGAGACACAGGGGAAGGGAAGTGAAGCATGGGAGGGAGAGGGGGGAAAGAGACACAGGAGGGAAAGAGACACAGGAGAGGGGGTTAGAGACACGGGAGCGAGAGGGGGTAAAAACATAGCGGGGGGACACAAGGGAGGGAGAGGAGGGGGAAAGAGACCCGGGGGAAAAGACACAGGGGAGGTGGAAAGAGACACAGGGGAGGGGGAAAGAGACACAGGGGAGTGGGAAGAGACACAGTGGAGGGAGAAGAGACACAGGGGAGGTAGAGGTGGGGAAGAGACACAGGAGGGAAAGAGACATAGGGGAGGGAGAGGAAGGGGAAGAGACCAGGGAGGGAGAGGAGGGGGAAAAGACAGGCAAGTGAGAGGACGGGGGAAGAGACAGGTGAGGGAGAGGAGGGGAAAGAGACACGGGAGGGAAAGAAGGGGGGGGGAAGATACACAAGGGAGGGAAATCGGGGCAAAGAGACACAGGGGGAAGAGACACAGGGGAGGTGGAAAGAATCATAGGGGAGGGGGAAAGAGACACAGGGGAGTAGGAAGAGACACAGGGGAGGGAGAGGTGGGGAAGAGACACAGGAGGGAAAGAGACACAGAGGAGGGAGAGGAGGGGGAAATAGACAGGGGAGGGAGAGGAGGGGGAAGAGACACAGGTGAGGGGGAAAGAGACACAGGGGAGGGGGAGGAGGGGCATGGGAGGGAGAGGGGAAAGAGACATAGGGGGAGGGGGGACAGTGGGGAAAGAGACACGGGGGAGGGGAAGCAGACACAGTGGAGGGAGAGGGGGGAAAGAGACACAGGTGAGGGGGGAAGAGACATAGGGGAGAGAGAGGAGGGGGGAAGATACACAGGGGAGGGAAATGGGGGGAAGAGACATAAGAGAGCGGGTAACAGACACAGGGGGAGTTGAGGAGAGGGGGAAAGAGACACAGGGGAGGGGGAAAAGACACAGTGGAGGGGGAGACACAGGGGAGAGGAAACTGACGCATGGGAGGGAGAGGGGGAAAGAGACACAGGAAGGGAAAGAGACACAAGGGAGTTAGGGACATGGGAGGGAGAGGGGGTAAAAACATAGGGGGGGGGGACACAAGATAGCAGAGGGGAAAGAGACCCGGGGGAAGAGACACAGAGGAGGTGGAAAGAGACACAGGGGAGGGGGAAAGAGACACAGGGGAGTGGGAAGAGACACAGTGGAGAGAGAAGAGACACAGGGGAGGTAAAGGTGGGGAAGAGACACAGGAGGGAAAGAGACACAGGGGAGAGAGAGGGGGGTAAGAGACCGGTGAGTTAGAGAGACAGGGGAGGATGAAAGAGACACAGGGGAGGGGGAGGAGAGGCAAGGGAGGGAGAGGGAAGAGACATAGGGTGAGGGGGACAGCAGGGAAAGAGTCACATGGGAGGGGAAACAGACAAAGGGCAGGGAGAGGGGGAAGAGACACAGGTGAGGTGGAAAGAGACACAGGGGAGGGGGAGAAGAGGCATGGGAGGGAGAGGGGTTAGAGACATAGGGGAGAGAGAGGAGGGGGAAGATGCACAGGGGAGGGAAATGGGGGGGAGAGACACGAGAGGGGGAACAGACACAGGGTGAGTTGGGGAGAGGGGGAAAGAGACACAGGGGAGGGAGGAAATGACACCGTGGTGGGGGGAGACACAGGGGAAGGGAAGTGAAGCATGGGAGGGAGAGGGGGGAAAGAGACACAGGAGGGAAAGAGACACAGGGGAGGGGGAAACAGACAGGGAGGAGGGAGAGGGGGAAGAGACACATGGGAGAGGGAAAGTGACACTTGGGAGGGGGAACGAGATGCATGGGAGGGAGTGGAGGCAAAGACACAGGAGGTAAAATTACAAAGGGGAGGGGGTTTGAGACGTGGGAGGGAGAGGGGGTAAAATCACAGGGGAGGGAGACCCAATATAGGGAGAGGAGGGGGAAAGGAGACAGAAGAGAGGGAGAGGAGGGAGAAAGAGACATAGTGGAGGGGGAAAGACACTTGGAAGGGGGAACGAGACTCATGGGAGGGAGAGGGTGGGAAGAGACACAGGGGAGAGAGTGGAGGGGGAAGATACACAGGGGAGGGAAATGGGGGGGAAGAGACATGAGAGAGGGGGGAACAGACACAGGGGGAGTTGGGGAGAGTGGGGAAAGAGACATAGGGGAGGGGGGACAGACACAAGGGAGTGGAAAGAGATGCATTTAAGGGAGAGGAGAGAAAGTGACACAGGACGGAAAGAGACACAGGGGAGGGGATTGGAGACCCTGGAGGGAGAGGGGGCAGAAACACATGGGGGGGAAGAAACACAAGGGGTGGAGAGGAGGGGGGAAAGAGACACAGGTGTGGCTGAAAGAGACACAATAAAGGGCGAAAAAGATGCATGGGAGGGGGGAGAGACTTAGGGGATGGAGAAGTAGGGAAGAGATATAGGAGGGGACAAGAGACACAGGGGAGGGAGAGGAGGGGGAAAGGGGACACAAGAGAGGGAGATGAGGGGGGAAAGAGACATAGTGAAGGGGGAAAGAGGCACAGGGAAGGGGGAAAGAGACACATGGGAGGGAGAGGGTGGGAAGAGACACAGGGGAGGGTGAGGGGGCAAAGAGACACAGGGGAGGTGGGAAGAGATACAGAGGAGGGAGAGGTGGGGAAGAGACACAGGAGGGTAAGAGATACAGGGGAGGGAGAGGAGGGTGGGAAGAGACATAGGGGAGTGAGAGGAGGGGGAAGAGACAGGGGAGCGAGAGGAGGGGGAAGAGACACAGGGGAGGGAGAGGAGAGGGGAAGATGCACAGGGGAGGGAAATGAGGGGAGGGGGAGGAGTGACGAGGGAGGGGGGACCAGACGCAGGGGAAGGGGGGACAGGGGGGAAAGAGACACAGGGGAGGGGTCAAAAGAGAAACAGGGGAGGGAGAGGGGGGAAAGAGACACAGGAGGGAAAGAGACACAGGGGAGGGGAAAGAAATGCATGGGAGGGGAGGGCATAGGAGAGATAGGAGGGGAAGAGACACAGTGGAGGGAGAGTAGGGGGAAGAGACAGGGGTGAGAGGAGGGGGAAAGACACAGGGGAGGGAGAGGAGGGGGAATAATACAGTGGAGGGAAAAGGGGGAGGGGAGACATGAGGGAGGACCAGACACAGGGGGATGAGGGGACGGGGGAAAGAGACACAGGGGAGGGGAGAAAGAGACACAGGGGAGGATGAAAGGGACACAGGGGAGGGGGAAAGGGATGCATAGGAGGGAGGTGGGAAAGAGACACAGGAGGAAAAGAGACACAGGGGAGGGGGGAGGAGGGGGAAAGAGACAGCGGAGGATGAAAGAGACACAGGGGAGGGGGAGGAGAGGCAAGGGAGGGAGAGGGAAGAGACATAGGGTGAGGGGGACAGCGGGGAAAGAGACACATGGGAGGGGAAACAGACAAAGGGCAGGGAGAGGGGGAAGAGACACAGGTGAGGGGGAAAGAGACACAGGGGAGGGGGAGAAGAGGCATGGGAGGGAGAGGGGTTAGAAACATAGGGGAGAGAGAGGAGGGGGAAGATGCACAGGGGAGGGAAATGGGGGGGAGAGACACGAGAGGGGGAACAGACACAGGGGGAGTTGGGGAGAGGGGGAAAGAGACAAAGGGGAGGGAGGAAATGACACAGTGGTGGGGGGAGACACAGGGGAAGGGAAGTGAAGCATGGGAGTGAGAGGGGGAAAGAGACACAGGAGGGAAAGAGACACAGGAGGGAAAGAGAAACAGGGGAGGGGGAAACAGACAGGGAGGAGGGAGAGGGGGAAGAGACACAGGGGAGAGGGAAAGTGACACTTGGGAGGGGGAACGAGACGCATGGGAGGGAGTGGAGGCAAAGACACAGGAGGTAAAATTACAAAGGGGAGGGGGTTTGAGACGTGGGAGGGAGAGGGGGTAAAATCACAGGGGAGGGAGACACAATGGAGGGAGAGGAGGGGGAAAGGAGACAGAAGAGAGGAAGAGGAGGGAGAAAGAGACATAGTGGAGGGGGAAAGACACTTGGAAGGGGGAACGAGACTCATGGGAGGGAGAGGGTGGGAAGAGACACAGGGGAGAGAGTGGAGGGGGAAGATACACAGGGGAGGGAAATGGGGGGGAAGAGACATGAGAGAGGGGGGAACAGACACAGGGGGGGTTGGGGAGAGTGGGGAAAGAGACATAGGGGAGGGGGGACAGACACAAGGGAGTGGAAAGAGATGCATTTGAGGGAGAGGAGAGAAAGTGACACAGGATGGAAAGAGACACAGGGGAGGGGATTAGAGACCCTGGAGGGAGAGGGGGCAGAAACACGGGGGGGGGGGGAGAAACACAAGGGGTGGAGAGGAGGGGGGAAAGAGACACAGGTGTGGCTGAAAGAGACACAATGAAGGGTGAAAAAGATGCATGGGAGGGGGGAGAGACACAGGGGATGGAGAGGTGGGGAAGAGATACAGGAGGGGACAAGAGACACAGGGGAGGGAGAGGAGGGGGAAAGGGGACACAAGAGAGGGAGATGAGGGGGGAAAGAGACATAGTGAAGGGGGAAAGAGGCACAGGGAAGGGGGAAAGAGACACATGGGAGGGAGAGGGTGGGAAGAGACACAGGGGAGGGTGAGGGGGCAAAGAGACACAGGGGAGGGGGGAAGAGATACAGAGGAGGGAGAGGTGGGGAAGAGACACAGGGGGGAAAGAGATACAGGGGAGGGAGAGGAGGGTGGGAAGAGACATAGGGGAGTGAGAGGAGGGGGAAGAGACAGGGGAGCGAGAGGAGGGGGAAGAGACACAGGGGAGGGAGAGGAGAGGGGAAGATGCACAGGGGAGGGAAATGAGGGGGGGAAGAGTGATGAAGGAGGGGGGACCAGACGCAGGGGAAGGGGGGACAGGGGGGAAAGAGACACTGGGGAGGGGTAGAAAGAGAAACAGGGGAGGGAGAGGGGGAGAGACACAGGAGGGAAAGGGACACAGGGGAGGGGAAAGAGATGCATGGGAGGGGAGGGCATAGGAGGGAGAGGAGGGGAAGAGACACAGTGGAGGGAGAGGAGGGGGAAGAGACAGGGGTGAGAGGAGGGGGAAAGACACAGGGGAGGGAGAGGAGGGGGGAATAATACAGTGGAGGGAAATGGGGGAAGGGAGACATGAGGGAGGACCAGACACAGGGGGATGAGGGGACGGGGGAAAGAGACACAGGGGAGGGGAGAAAGAGACACAGGGGAGGGTGAAAGGGAAACAGGGGAGGGGGAAAGAGATGCATAGGAGGGAGGTGGGAAAGAGACACAGGAGAGAAAGAGACACGGGGGAGGGGGTTAGAGACACAGGAGGGAGAGGGGGTAAAAACACAGTGGGGGGAAGGAGACACAAGAGAGGGAGAGGAGGGGGAAAGGAGACACAGGGAAGGGGGAAAGAGACACAAGGGAGGGGGAAAGTGACAAATGGGAGGGAGGGGAGACACAGTTGAGGGAGGGGGAAGAGACACAGGTGAGGGGGAAAGAGACAAAGGGGAGGGGGAAAGAGACACAGAAGAGGGAGAGGTGGGGAAGAGACACAGGAGGTAAAGAGACACAGGGGAGGTAGAGGAGGGTGGGAAGAGACAGGGGAGTGAGAGGAGGGGGAAGAGACAGGGGAGTGAGAGGATGGGGAAGAGACACAGGGGAGGGAGAGGAGGGGGGAAGATACAAGGGGGAGGGAAAAGGGGGGGGGAGACACGAGGGAGGGGGACCAGACGCAGGGGGAGGGGGGGACAGGGGGGAAAGAGACACCGGGGAGGGGGGGAACAGACATAGGGGAGGGAGAGGGGGTAAATAGGCACAGGGGAGGGCAAAAGAGACACAGGGGAGGGGGAAAGAGACACATGGGAAGGAGAGGGGGGGGAGAGAGACACAGGAGGGAAAGAGACACAGGGGAGGGGTAAAAACACATGGTGGGGAGACACAAGGGAGGGAGAGGAGGGTGGGAAGAGACACAGGGGAGTGAGAGGAGGGGAAAGAGACAGGGGAGTGAGAGGAGGGGGAAGAGACACAGGTGAGGGAGAGGAGGGGGAAAGATACACAGGGGCGGGAAATGGGGGGGAAGAGACATGAGGGAGGGGGGAACCAGACAGAGGGGGAGGGGGATAAGGGGGAAAGAGCACATATGATGACTTCAGTGTCCCTTTAATATGTTTGCACTGTTCTGGTACACATGTATGATGGAAGACAGCCACCCTCCTGGAGGGTGGGTTGTAATTTACTCCATAACTGTAGCTGTGATTTTATTTGCTGTTGAGGGTTGGAGCTTCTGAAGGCAAAGAGGAAACCAGGAAGCGGCGGCAGTCCTTAAATAACCTCTCAACTGCTCCTTTCTTCTCCCTCCTCCTTCCTTCCCCTCCCAGCTAGGTCATGCCCCCTTCTGTCAATTTGGATCCCCCAGAGGTCGCTATAACTGATTCCTATTCACATTTATATAGAAATAAATCACATTACCTTCAGAGAATGCTGTGAATCTTGACCTTTATGCCAAACCCCAAAGGGAAGAACATGTACACATAAGTTATAACAATAAATCAATGTATTTGTTTTAGTATTTAATTAATACTAAAGATTAGAGTAGCAATGAACATCCAATTTTACAGATGATGCAAAAGAGTATTGCTGTATATAGTGATGCTTTTTAATTATATTTGTATTGTATTGATTTTGTATTGATTTTGACTTGAAAAAGTGAGTTGCAACTCTGCAGAATGTGTGTCCCTCTAAATCAAAATGTCGTATACTGCAATACTCTAGTTTTTTGTGAGTATATAATTATACATCAAAGTAAAACTAAAAACAAATTTAAAAAATTGCATTTGCGCTGTTCTGGTACACATGTATGATGGAAGACAGCCACCCTCCTGGAGGGTGGGTTGTAATTTACTCCATAACTGTAGCTGTTATTTTATTTGCTGTTGAGGGTTGGAGCTTCTGAAGGCAAAGAGGAAACCAGGAAGCGGCGGCAGTCCTTAAATAACCTCTCAACTGCTCCTTTCTTCTCCCTCCTCCTTCCTTCCCCTCCCAGCTAGGTCATGCCCCCTTCTGTCAATTTGGATCCCCCAGAGGTCGCTATAACTGATTCCTATTCACATTTATATAGACACAGGGGGAGGGGGGATAAGGGGGAAAGAGACACAGGGGAGGGGGGAACAGACATAGGGGAGGGAGAGGGGGGAAATAGACACATGGGAGGGCGAAAGAGACCCCGGGGGGGGGGGGCGAAAGCGACGCATGGGAGGGAGAGTGTGGAAAGAGACACAGGAGGGAAAGCGCACAGGGGAGGGGGTTAGAGACACAGGAGGGAGAGGGGGCAAAGACACCGGGCGGGAAGAAGACACAAGGGAGGAAGAGAAGCGGAAAAGGAGACACCAGGGAGGGAGAGGAGGGGAGAAATGAGACACAAGGGAGGAAGTAGACGGGGAGAGAGACTCGCAATGAGCACCAAAGGTGCTCATCGTGAGGCCAGTAAAGTAGAGGGGGAGAGGCTCCCATTGCGTGGCAAACAGCATTGCCAGCCTTCACATTTTATTGCAGTCATTTTTGACGGGGGAGTCGCTAGTATATATATACAAGAATATTGCCTGTCAAACAATGACGGGAATCAAATTGTAAGTGAGCTAATGCTGTTTGTTGTATGGTAATGAACAAAACAATACATTAATAAAGAAATACACTTTACCTATTTTGAAGTAATAAATGTAGGAAGCATTATGCTGAAGAGCTGACAATCAGTTTTCATGTTGCTGCAGCATACAATGTGTGTTTTGAGTGCTCTGGAGCTGCTGTGTAAGTGTGAGCAATGTGTGCAGTGTGTAGTGTAAACAGTGTGCGTGCGCGTACCAAATCTGGTAGCTGTGTACTTCCGCATTCTGTAAGTTAGTTTTGTAAAATGGCGCCTAATGTGTGGTACGCAGCTGTTGGTGATTTAGCGTCCTGGTTCTTGGAGCTCGTCCGGCTTTTTCGGAAAATCTGTATGTGTTTGGTGTTGTTTTGCGTGTTTAAGGTCCTGTAGCCTTGTTTTCGTTTTTTTCACCGGGCATTTTTTCTCTCGCTTAGGTGATTTTCGGGTGTCTAAACTCTTTAATTTGGACTTAAATGGAGGTGTAACTTCACTTGCAGAGGTCCTGGGTGCTCCCTCTTGCTGTGGTTAAGCTTTTTATGTGTTTGTTGTTTGTATTTATTGTGTTTTGAATGTTTTGAGGTTCGCGCAGGTCGGCCGTTAAAGTCATAATTTTGCGAGGTTGTAATGTTTTTTTTTTCTAAGTCCCAAGTCTCGTATTTTTTTGTTGCAAGGTCCACAGTTGCTGGAAAGGAGCGCCTTTGCGAGGGCCGCAGCATTAGCAACATCTTTGGACAACCCGCACTTATGACAACTATATATGTGATTGCACATTTGCTTCATATTCGCGCATGTACGCTAGAAAGGAGAAAGAGCATGCTTGCACGGGGGAGAGACAGAGAGGGCACAGAGAGAGAGAGACACAAGGCAGAGAAAGAGACATAGGCCACAGAGAGAGAGGGTACAGAGACAGAAAGAGAGCAGAGAGAGCACAGAGAGAGAGACAGAGGGTACAGAGGGAGTGCACAGAGAGAGCGCACTGACTGAGAGAGAGAGAGCGCACCCAGAGAGAGGGTTCATAGAGAAAGAGAGGGTGCACAAAGAGATAGAAGGTGCACAGAGAGAGGGGGCCCAGAAAGAGAGATATTCCACAGATAGAAAGCACACCGAGAGTGAGGAAGGATGCACAGAGAGAGACCAAGGGCAAAGAGAGAGAGAGAGAGAGAGAGAGACAGCACAGAGAGAGACAGCACAAACAATTAAAGATAACATATGATACTGTCATTTATGTTGGACGAGTTACTAGTATATATATACCTATGTACATATATTATATATGTGTGTGTGTGTGCTTGTACTTCTGTGTTGGCTTGTCATATTCTTTGCTACAGTGTATTTATTTACAAATATTATTTACAGTGGGTGTAAGGCTTTAACAGTATGTAGATATCAAAACTATAGATAAGGAAATTGAGGGACAGAAAGAACACCTTTATATCTGACCGAATATTTCCTATGCAATAGCAACCAACGATAATTGGAGAAAATGATCTCTAGAAGGAAAATGAGGACAAACTATTGGCTAATGCAAAAATGGACTTTTATTAGTACCAAAACATAAAAAATATAACGAATACATACATAAGAAAGTAAAATATGAGGGTTAAAATGTTTGATGTGTTTAAAATAAACACCATCCCACTCTACTAATGATAAGTGCTCTTTGTGAGACCAGGATTAGTGGATAATATTTAACACAGTAATCCTACTAAAATATTATACCAAAGGTTAGAATGAGCAGACAATTTAACCTATATCTGTCAATATATATAAGTCATGACAAAGTATTAGTAAGTATACAGGGTCATAAACTATAAACTACAGTATAGAAGACATATAATAGTTAGTACAAGTGTACAGCATCTATAATATATGTTTGTAGATTGTAACAAGGTCAAGTCCCTCAATTTCCTTATCTATGCGTTTTTACACTGCTGACCGTACCCTCGGAGATACATACATTTATATTTAGGATATTTTTCCACAATTATACTTTATACAACCTATAGGCTACTTTCACTACTCTTTTTTTGTACAAGATATCAAAACTAGCCTATAAGATTATAAAGTCATTAATATTCTATTATAGGGATATCTTTACAGATATCATACGTTGTATTATAAACATCTGATTGCACCCTTTGGTTACTAATATCATATGCAATGACTGGATTTCCCAAAAGGCCAACAAGACATTGGCCTACAATGGCAGGAACCAAAAGGAGGCTACTTATATTTTATTACTTCTTTTCTTCCTTTACTTCCTTTCTTGTCCCTTTATTCCCTTGCTCACTCTACCATTCTGTCACTTATTCTTTATCTCTTCCCCAATGCCCTCTACCAGTTATTACCCTCTTTTAAACCTCCATTGCCTGTTGGTATCGTACACTCTTTACCTCGGTTTTTATTCACACTTTACCCCTCTCAACCAACACCTAATAAGCTCTTCCTTACACCAGCTCTGTAAATCTTCCAACTGGAGGAATCTGAAACTGGTCTAGGGCAGCAGAGACATTATGGCACAGCATATTTGGATATATATCGTTTTCCAATCAACTATTTTCTTGTCCTCTGCTGACAGAAAAAAATAAAATCAGAGGAATCCTCTCCTGTTTGGACTTTTCTCTTCATTTATATAGCAAAATAATCTATTTCAAATGAATTTACTGGCAAGGGTTTCACAAGATTAAAGGTCTAAGGGCTGTTAAGTCACATTGGCATTCAATATAAATATGATTTGCATTCATCATTATTTTACTAATGACTTTGTGGGAGCTAGGAACTAAGTATTACTTTAACTGTATATATCTGTATTCATCTCTCTCTTCTTTGCTACACCTACTGAATAAACAGTGTTTGATAAATGGTAATGTGCGAGGCAGAGAGTTCCTCCACTGCTCATTCTATAACAAGCCCCGATAACACTCCTATATATGATCTGCACTAATAGCACATCATTATATGTTGGAATTGTATTATTCACAGCAGGAGATTAATGACATACACATGCATGTGTTTAATATTTACTTCATGTTGGTTGTTTAAGCACTTTTTGCTCTGTGATCTCTTTTCATGTGCAGTTGGATGTTCACTTAACATGCAGATTATTATTACTGTATAAAGAAATATGAATACTGCAATGTTTTGTGAAGAAAATGTATATGCGTATTTAACATTATGGTTGTGTAACAGTTATTTATTTTCAGATATTTAACTGTTTTTTGTCAAATGCAAGTTTTTAAATTTGTTTTTAGTTTTACTTTGATGTATAATTATATACTCACAAAAAACTAGAGTATTGCAGTATACAACATTTTAATTTAGAGGGACACACATTCTGCAGAGTTGCAACTCACTTTTTCAAGTCAAAATCAATACAAAATCAATACAATACAAATATAATTAAAAAGCATCACTATATACTGCAATACTCTTTTGCATCATCTGTAAAATTGGATGTTCATTGCTACTCTAATCTTTAGTATTAATTAAATACTAAAACAAATACATTGGTTTATTGTTATAACTTATGTGTACATGTGCTTCCCTTTGGGGTTTGGCATAAAGGTCAAGATTCACAGCATTCTCTGAAGGTAATGTGATTTATTTCTATATAAATGTGAATAGGAATCAGTTATAGCGACCTCCGGGGGATCCAAATTGACAGAAGGGGGCATGACCTAGCTGGGAGGGGAAGGAAGGAGGAGGGAGAAGAAAGGAGCAGTTGAGAGGTTATTTAAGGACTGCCGCCGCTTCCTGGTTACCTCTTTGCCTTCAGAAGCTCCAACCCTCAACAGCAAATAAAATAACAGCTACAGTTATGGAGTAAATTACAACCCACCCTCCAGGAGGGTGGCTGTCTTCCATCATACATGTGTACCAGAACAGTGCACACACATTAAAGGGACACTGAAGTCATCATATGTGCTTTGCACCCTTAGATAGGGGATGAAAAACCGTGTGGAAAAAAATGTTTTTCTTTTTAAAACTGCTGATAAATATTATCTATATACGAAAGCTATAAGCTGCTTCCAACCTTCCCCTGTATCACCAGAATACATAAAAGCTGCACCAGTTGTCGGCGCAAATTAGAAATAGCAGTGCAAGTGAAAGAAGTAAATATTACAATTGCAATGTTAGGTCTATAGTGTATTAAATGTATTGTTCGTTTTACCCATTACAGCACACAATAATGCATAGCCTAATGGTAAATGCAGATTGACTCTCACACTACTGTCTGCTTTTTAATAGTAAATTATTTTTGGTTATAAGATAAAACTGAAAAATATATATAAACTCTATAATTGTAAAAAAGGATAAACGGAAGAATGGGGATTTAAACTTAAAACCTACAACAGATGCTTTCATCCACTGCACCACATTTCAGTTTGATAATTAATAAAGCTAAAAATATTATTGTAACCCTCACATCCTAAGCTTCATTATCTATGCAATTTGATGGCAGATGGTGCTATACAAGAAATTACTGAAAAGTACAATATCTAAGTTACTTCTCAAGCAATATCCCTTAAAACAAACATATCTGTAATATTTGACACTTTACTCATACTTTTGCTATTTATTGCATAGGAATCTCACTAACAAATATGCCATTTTCAAAAAATTTTGTTGCTCTTTTTACAATTGAAATGTGAGAGATATGTAAACAATTTACACAATCCCAGTTCTTTCAAGAGTGCACATGAATTATAGGGCTTGTGAGTAGAGATGTCGCGAACAGTTCGCCCGCGGACTATTTGCGGCGATTTTGGCATGTTCGCGTTCGCATCAGACAGCGAACACATGCGCTTTTCAGGTTCACCTCCTATTCTTTATCATTGAGGAAACTTTGACCCTGCACCTCACAGTCAGCAGACACATTCCAGCCAATCAGCAGCATACACTCCCTTCCTGGGCCTTCCATCGGAAGGACAGCATACATTTTAGAATCATTCTGAAGGTGCATTCGTTGTGAGAGGACAGATAGTGTAGCTGCTGGAGATTTAATAGGGAAATAGATAGCCAGGCTGTGTATTTAGCTTCCACTACAGACCTGAAGGACTAAATCTAATTTCAGTTGCCTGCCTGTGTCAGGCTCACAGCTTATATTGTGCTCAGTGAAATAAAACAACACTTTTTTGACTGTAATAGATTGAATAGCAATTGCCTGCCTACAGGCGTGTGTGTGAAGCCTATTGCATCTACTCTGCCAACTTTTGCCAGTGCAGAGTGACACTCATATCTGGTGGCACCTTACATTGCACGCGCAGTGTCCCAAATTTGAAGTAGGAGGTCCGACCAAGCATCTTTTTCCATCTCCCTGTTCCAAAAATCAATGCCATATACACGTCCCCTAATAGTGGACGTAACACGGATTAAACCGATAGGAATAGTACTACTTAACAGTACACACCATATAATAACGCAGACAGAGGAAACGCAGAGAGAGGAGTCTGAAGAAGAGGAGTCAGAGGAGGAAGGTGTCTTTGAGGAGGTGGAAGACCAAACACAGCAGGCGTCCCAGGGGGCTTGTTGTCACCTTTCGGGGACCCTTGGTGGCTGGGTGGAGGAAGAGACCTTCAATGACATCAGTGAGGACAAGGAATGGGACATGGCTAGCTTGGTATCCAACCTTGTGCAAATGGGGAGTTTGCAGTTGTGCAAAGGGACTGTTTGTGGTTGTTTGCGGTCCATTAAACGGGGAGATTGGTCTGTTACTGTGAAGCGGGTGTAACCCTTACACTACCTGATCGATACAACATCATACCTGATGTTTTAAAGCATGTTATTCCAAACAATTTAGGAATGTTAGGTGATTTATGCCCTTTATGGTTTAAAACCAGACTCTGCATCAGCTATGTAATTTTCCGTGGGTGTTTTGCCATGGATCCCCCTCCGGCATGCCACAGACCAGGTGTTAGTCCCCTTGAAACAACTTTCCCATCACTATTGTGGCCAGAAAGAGTCCCTATGGGTTTTTAAATTCGCCTGCCCATTGAAGTCTATGTCGGTTCGCCTGGTTCGCCCGTTCGCGAACATTTGATGGAAGTTCGCGTCCGCTGTTCGTGAACCTAAAATTTGATGTTTGCGACATAACTACTTGTGAGTACTTTCTCATTGTTAATTTGAATGTTTTTCATTCTTTGTTTTTATTAAGCTCTAGAAAGACATGTGTACATCTTCATAAACATACCTCCATATTATTGCTTGTTGATGTTCTAAAGAAGTACAGCAACATTGGTCTAATGCACATATAGCTCCTGGGTGAGGATCTACTTCCTCAATAACCTGGATTTATGAGAAAGTCGAGACGTGACACTGTGCATGCCAGCTCCTGAGAATAAATCAACATGTAGCCTCAGGGCATCTAGGGTGTGCATCCTCTGTCAGATACACACCCAACCTGTATGACTTGTAATACTCAGGTTTTCAACATCCATAATATATTTTATTTTACAGTATTTGCAAATACATATCCAGCAAACATTATCTGCCTCTATGTTTAAGTGTCTTGCCTATCAAAAGTATTATTAAGTTAGCCATTAAATCATTTTAAAGTACAGTTATGAACAATAATACACTGTTAAATAGTGGCTAATCATCTGCTCCTTTCCAAAAGTTAATTTTACAGTTTAAAGGCCTCAACAGGTCACAACACAAACATGTTTATTACAAGTGCAAATGATTATTTGATGGAAAGATGCATTGTGAGCTTATTGGCATGTCCACTGCCCAGTGTGCACTGCAAACACTATGGCCTCCATTCAATTGTAAGCCTGCAACTCGATTGCTGTAGGCCATATGCCTGCGGATGTGTTACAGGCTCCCGTTCGTCTCCGATTGCGATGATATTCAATTTAGCAAGGGCGCGAGTTACGGGCTGTAGCCTCAAGCCCGTAAATCCTTCCCGTGGCCGCAAACTGTTAAGGGGCTGGCCGAGATTTGATCGTCCGTTATGATCCAACTGCGGTATTACGTAGTGCGACAAAGCTTCTCAGCCAATAGAAAGCTGTCTAGCCGCAGTTGATTGACAGAGGGAGATTATAAAGTTGCATTCTACCCGCCCATGCTTTGACTGTGTTGTATTTTCTGACGAAGTAGCACGCAGGTCCCGGAGTTGGTGGTTGGTTCGAGTTAGAGAGAGAGTAGGAGAGTTTGGAGAGAAGTAATTTTCGGTTTTGTTAATTTATATTATACCACTAGGAACTTACTTCCGTCAAAAAAGACGGGAGTAAAATTTGAAGACTGGAAATGCTGTTTGCCACCCAATGCGAGTGTGCTCCCTTCTTACCCTTGTTTTTCCGATTTTTAATATTTATTGTTTTCCATATACTAATCCATATGTATGAAAAAGGACAACAAATAATTGTTTTAGTACTTAATGTGTTTATTGTTGTAACATGCAACTTCTATATTTATATCTTTTACCAACTCAGAAACCATGTTTTGTTAACTTTATAAACATTTTTATTGTAACGTGTACATCAATGTTATAACACTGTAGAAATGTTGATTTAAACCATATGTATATTGTAAAACCTTATATGTTATTTAACAAATCTTGAAATGTTATTATTGAACCCAAAGGAAGGCAAACATAAAAAAACCCAAGTGAAATGTATCCAATTGTCTCAAATGAGAAAAAATAAAATTCCTTCCTGACCCCAGATAATGACGATCAGACTACTCCCTGGATCAATAGTCTGTTTATAATTAAACATTCAAATTTACAAACCCATGAATACGTACATTAAACCTCATAAGTAAATACGATTCAAGAACCTTATAACTAAATAAAATGCAAGTAATACCGTATATACTTGAGTATAAGCCGAGTTTTCCAGCCCTTTTTTTAATGCTGAAAAAGCCCCCTTCGGCTTATACTTGAGTCACCCTGCTCCCTCCCTTCCCTGTGTCTCTCCCCCCCTCCCCTGTGTCTCTCCCCCCTCTCCCTCCCCTGTGTCTCTTTCCCTCCCTCTCCCTTTGTGTCTCTTTCCCTCCCCTCCCTTTATCATCCTCTTCATCATCCCTCCTCATCCCCCCTCCTCTCCAATTACCCCCTCTCCATTTCCCCTCTCTTACCTTTCATCAGCTGCTCTTCTGCTCATCTTCTGGCTGTGTCGGGACCCAGCATATGCTAATTACTTGACATCACATGCGCGTCACGTCATTAGCATATGCCAGGTCCCGACACAGCCAGAAGATGCGCAGAGGAGCAGCTGATGGAAGGTAAGAGAGGGGAAAGAGAGACGGGGTAATTGGAGAGGACGAAAGTGATGAGGAGGGAGGATGAGGAGGATGATAAGGGAGGGGGGAAAGAGACATGAGGGAGAGGGAGGGAAAGAGACACAGGGGAAGGAGAGGTGGGACACAAGAAAGGGGCACAGAGGGCACACCCGAGGGGGACACAGAAGGCACAAGATAGACACAGGGTGCAGAGCATTGCCACCCATGGCTTATACTCGAGTCACTAAGTTTTCCCAGTATTTTGTGGTAAAATTGGTGCCTCGGCTTATACTCGTTTTGGCTTATACTCGAGTATATACGGTAATTCACTTGAATATTCTAAGACAGTGTAAACTTTGAAACCATATCTATATGTAAAGCATTACATGTTATTTAACACATTTCAAATTGTTTATATTAAAGCCAGAGGAAGGCAAAGATAAAAAAAAAAAAAATTGAAATGTATGTATTTGTTTGAATTTTGAAAAAAAATATTGCTTCCTAAACCCACATACCGGCGATCGTACAACTCCCTGGATCAATACTCTGTCTTTAATTTTAAATGAAGCGGTCTAAATTCCTAGAAAATACATCAAATAAACCTCATAACTAAATACATTTTAAGTGATAATGCAATGTAATGAAACTGAGAAAACAGGAAATGCAAACTGCAAGTACATGCATGAAAAGTGGCAAGGACACACAATGAGAGAACTAATGAAAGAAGTCACTTGTGGTCCTCTAAAAAGAACCCAAGAGACTTAAAAGTTAGTTCTCGAGATGAAACCACTTATTTGTTGTTACCCTTGTAGTTATTGATAATGCCACATAGAGTTGTCTATGGGAAATAGTGGTCCTCTAAAAAAAGCCCAAGTGACATAAAAGTTTGTCCTCGAGATAAAACCACTGTTGTTTGTTTTTTTGCAGTTCTTGAGAATGGCACATAGAGTGATCTATGTGAAATAGTGGTCCTCTACAAAGAGCCCAAGTGACATAATAGTTCGTCGATTTAAGATAAAACCACTGTTCTGTATGTTTTTTGCCGTTCTTAAGACTGGCACATAGTGTTGTCTATGTAAAATAGTGGTCCTCTAAAAATAGCCCAAGTGACATAAAAGTTGTTCCTCGAGATATAACCACTTTTTCTTTTTTTTGTTGGTTAGCCTTCTATTTCTTGAAAATGCAACATACAGTTATTGTTTTAATTTTTTGTGTTTAGAATTTACAACACCTCATAGTAGACAATATTTTTAGTGAATACTTGGTCATCATCTAATAATTCACCCTGACTTTTGTTTCTTTTAATGTAAACTTTAATTTCTAAAATCTCTTTTTTCTAGTTTTTTTGCATCTTGAAAATGCCACATAGAGTTGTCCATGGGCAAATACAGGTTCTTCCAAAAAGAGGCCAACAGAGTTAAATGTTTGTCCTTGGAATTCATTAATTGTCATTGCAAATGACATGATAATGGAAAGTTGTCTCATTTGAAGTATAAAAGGCAAGCCACATCTATTCTTGGTATGAAAACTGGTTCACCCTTATGGGTCCCATTCAGAATTTTTGCATGTATGAAATGGTCTCTTAAATCCTGAACAATTAATCTGGTCCCATTACAAAGTCCTTTTTTGGGGTTCATATTTCTCAGTAACATGACAATTGCTCCTTTTTTGAGCTGCAAAACATGGGGTGGCATTCCAGATGGAGTTAATGAATTTATAAATTCAGTGGTGAAATTAGATTCACTGTTTGCCATCAGCTAGAACAGAATCAGCACTTTTGTGTGCCATCAATTAATTTCAAAATTTCGTTATTGAGATCCAAAGCATCTTTATTTTTGGATGTTAACATTACTTTCTGTGCAAGCTCTTATGAATGTTCTGGGGTTATGCCATTTGGCAATATTGCTGATATGAGTGAATCTTTGCAAATAATTTCGGCTGGTATTTCAAAAGTATCCTCAGGTAAATTGTTTATTATGTCTGTTTTTCCTTTGCTAATTTTAATTAGCTAATCATTGAATTCATTTTGGCCCTCAGATCTCATATTTTTTTTTTAATCTAAGGTATATAAATTCTTTCCATTGTGGACTTGACTTTATACATGTTTCCACAATGTCTGTGTGATTTCCACGTACAACCACAGGTAAGGTTTGTCTGAAATGTCCTCCTAATAACATGACTTTGCCATTACCCATAACTTCACGCAATAAATGATCAATACATTGCAGAGCATGGCACAACATCATAGTGGCCACATCTATGATAATTAATTTAGATTTTTTTAAATTACTGGCCTGAGATGATTTTATTCTAATATCAGACACTGATGTTTCCAAAATTGGAACTGGAAGCTTAAAACCACTATGTACTGTTCTGCCACCGTCTAACAATAGTGCAGAAATTCCAGTTGTTGCAAAGGGAAGTGCAATTTCACCTTTACCTCTAATTGAACTCATCAACAAATTATAGAAATATGTTTTTCCAGATCCACTGTTTCCATCTAAATAAAAATAACGCTTAATCCTTTAATAACCTATTAATACTTCTAATTCAGCTATAGAGTCGTTGTTCCTTTTCAAGAAATCTTCATACATATGTTTTTTAAATGTTTCCCATAAAGCCAATGCATTTGGAACAATGCAAAATATGCAGATGTATGCAAAGTGCCACATTGCTTCTGGCGCACTGACATCGAGCATCTACATGAGATGCCAGTTCATCATGCAGTAACTCATGTTCTTGTTCATTTGGTCCACTTTTTACCACTACAGTTGTGGCATCATACGATGTGTTACAATTTGATATAGTGGGGCGTGTTTTTCTGGATGTGGTAGTTCAGCATTAATTACTGAATCCACTTTGTCTGCAGTATTCAATTTATGATTTTGTCAAGTATTATCAGAAAATGTGCATGTGGAAGGCCTCTTTTCTGGAATTCAATGGTATAAACATAAGCCAAACACTCACCAAATAAGTTAGTCATGTATTAAGGATGTTAATTTTATTTTGAAGACTCAAGCCACTAAGTCTAGTCTATCAGAAGCATTTTGCCCATGGTTGAAATTATCAACTATTTCTGGCCGTTGTGGATTACATGTAAATGTAATAAATAAATCTGGTTTGCCAAATTTAGTTACAATAGCCATAGCATCATTGTATCTTTCTTGCATATTGCGAGGAGATTTTTGAAAGGAAGATGGTAAAATGATGGCTCATCCAGCTGCTAGATTTTGGTTTGTAGTCGCTTCAGCATCATAATCCATGAGGCCACAATACTTTTCAACACAGAATTTATGTTGTTGGTATTTAATGAAATTTAAATTATTGGCTTTTACTTGCAGGTAGGAATCAATTATCAATTGTTGATTCATCCCTAATTACAGTTTGAGCCACTTTAAATTCCAGCATGGAAATATTATTTCCGACATGTTGTGTAGTGTTGGGATAACTTGGAAGTATTAATTTGGGTTGCCAACCTGCCTCCCAATTAGGATACAAAATTGGATAGGTCATTGGATCTAAATTGGTACTTAATATATGGATGTTAATGAAAGGTTGCTCTTCATTTCTTGGATATATTCTAATATCCCTTTGAAAAGGTGGTTCACCCTCATAATTTTTAAAGACCATTGCAACATCATTAGCTATTGGTAAGTTATAACATCTTTTATCAGAATGTCGATCTCTTTTAAGAACCATATTGACTCTTGTTATAGGCAACTGATTTTCCTGTGCATGAATACGTTCTTGTTCAACTTTTGCTAGTTTTTTATAAGCTTGACTATATGGATTTTTTTCCATAATATTATCAAGTTCATGAAAAACTGTGGCTAAGCATTTTGTATTTTCATGAAGCTGCATACATTGTTCAACAGCTTCGTTTGTATCTAGTACATATAGTTGAGCAAATTTTCTTTGCTTTCCTTCCTCAGGGTGTAATATTGAAGTAAGGTGGTACATTTAGCCTTGCACTTTAAAGCAATAAGGGCCATGTCCTTCAACATTTCCAGCTAATGTTGCACCCATAGATGCAAAAGAAATGGCACTATTATAAGATCGTATTTTGTTTAAAATTTTCGTAATTTGGGAAAGTTGGGTCACTCATTATATTTTGTAGATATCTTGGGAATTCAGTTTTTTCAGGAAGTTTTACTTTTCCCTTTTGACAACAACTAATGATCTTACCATATCCTGGCCACACAAAATTGAAAAACCACATTTAACATACTACAATTGTGAGGTTTGACATTTGCATCTGTAAATAATGTATTTTCCTGTGAATCCAGATGAACATTAGAATAAATATCTTCATTACGGTATTACCATTACCATATTCCTCACGTTTGTTGCACAATATTTTTTATTTTCCTATCTCTCTTAAGCAAACTTTGTGGAGAAATCATGTGTCCTTTCTTGGGCATTCAATGACGGTCTTGTTCTCATAGTTTTTCTTACTGTCCTCCTATTGTTTCTGTCTCCATATTTTTTTGCGTTCATTGGCCAGACGTTGTTTATACTGGTTGCTGGTTTCTGGCTTCTCATCCATAGAAATCTGTAATTATAAATATGAATGTTTATTTGCAACCTAACAATTATGTAAATGAGCCATTTGTATGTGAAGTAATCATTTCATGTAGCTTACCTCTTCACCTGGCTTTTCCACTGTTGCCAATGCAGTGTGTCTTTTATTATAAATTCTCTCACACTCTTCTTCTTTTAGTCTTTTCTTGGTGACCTCCGACTGTTTGTCTCTCCATCTTTGTTGATGTTCCCTGCCCGTTGTTTGTCTTCCTTCCTGGTTTCAGTCTTTTCAGCCACTGTAATCTGTAATGAGAAATGTAAATCTGTATTTGTAAACTATAGAATATGATAATGAATCATTTTAATTTTCTGGAATCATTTAGTTTAAAGTAGTATTAGTGAAGTAGTATTGAATTAAGTTATGCCAGGTATTTGTAGAAGTTTGTTAATGTTTTTTTATCAATTGTACACAGTGTATTGTGGCATGAGTCCTGAGGGCCATTGTTTGTATGTAAACTAATGATTCCTAGTTACTATGGATTAGATCAATACTTATAACAATAATAATAGTCAAAATAGCATTAGATATCGTATAATAATATATATCATGTATAATCAAAATAAAGGGTTAATACACATGCAAAGTCCAATTAGTGATACTGTGTCAACATTCCCCTGAGGGCCTGCTAACAATATGACAGGTGATACTGGAGTGGGTTGCCAGTTCCTTTTCTAGTGGACTGCGATTTGTCTCACTTCCCTGCTATGAAAAGCCCACCTACAGTGGTCCTACATGGTATAGCTCACAGCTTCATTTAGGTACACAAGACCGTTCACCACCACCACTTAGCAATCCAGAAGGGGACCAGGGGATCATACACCACACTAATGTAAATTGATAAAAAGCAAAACATAATGGGAGGTCACCAAATGGGAATGAGTATACATCTTGGCACATGGCCACCAACAACGGCGTGGGACTTTCCAAGATGGGTATAGCGCAAATTACCCAAAATGGAGCTGAGTTGGCTGTTGATCCACGTGCCTCTGCACAGCCTCCATGTGTTTTTGCAGCCCTTCCTGATGGGTTAGAGTAAATTAGTGTGGTGTATGTTGCCCTGGTGCCCTTCTGGATTTCTAAGTGGTGGTGGTGAAGGTGCTTGTGTGCCTGAATGAAGCTGTGAGCTATACCATGTAGGGCTACTGTAGGTGGGCAGGTCATAGCAGAGAAGTCAACTAGCAAGGGAACTGGCAACCCACTCCAGTTTCTTTGGCATACACACTTTGTGGCTACGCACAGACAGTGACATTAGTAGGTGTGCTGCAGTCTATAGGGTCACAGAGAGTCGGACAGAACTGAGGGACTTAACAACCATATGTGAAATGTTCCCCTGGTACTTGATATATGTGATGTGGTGGTGTAATTTGGCCTCTATTTATTGTCCCAATGTAGATGGGATGAGTGAAATGTATATGAGAGGATCTTTGTATTTTTAGGGTCCACATTAGAGTCTCTGTGAGTATGAAAGGGTTAATATGTCAGCCATTTGCATGTATTTGTGTTGCAATTTAATGAGGTAGTGTGTCTTTAATAGCTTTCAGCATGTTGCAGCATGGCTTTTTATATTGACGTATGCTTGACCACTACAACCTATGAGGAAAATAACATTTTATTTTTTATTATATTTGATATTTGTGGGCTGTAGTGAATGTAATTGTAATGCCTTCTGTTTCTTTCCCCATATTTTAAAGTGCATTGGTGTCTTTATATTGTAATTTGCAGTGTTACAAACTAGTCTGTAAACCCTTTGCGGGTCCTATTTGGAACCCGTAAGCTTAGGGCTGCATTTTGGCATTTGCGAGCTTGATTGAGGCTGCGGTGTTGAGCGGTTTTTGCAAATGGATAGCTATGTGCTATTTTGCCGATCGGACGTTTTGCGGCCTTGAAAGATCAAAGGCTTCGGCAGGCTGTCAGTTCCGGGTTTAACCATTGTCATTTTTTCAAGGCTGTAACTCGTAAGCCGCTTGGAGCCTGCAAAAAAACGCCAATTAAATAACAAAATAACTTGCAACATCACTTGCCTCATTCAATTGCAAGGCCGCAACTCGATCGAAGTAGATCGTATGTCTGCTGGCCTGCTGCAGGCCCGCATCGTCTTTGACGTAAGTTGCTATTCAATACCAGAAGCCTGCAAGTTAGGGGCCGATAGTTAAATTAGTAAACCATGCCATCGTATGTAGCATTTGCGAGCTTGAACAGATCAATTAGCCAAGACCGTAATTCCCGAGTCAGAAACAGCCAATGGAAATAGAGATTGTCATCATTACATCAATGAATAATGGAGTTTGGATTTCAAAGTCCTACAGGCTTTAATTACGCTTTACGATCGGACCCACATTCCTGATAAATTGCAATATCGATAAAATCGTAAATATGATATTTTATTATATGCGAGTTCCATTATATGTATTAACACATTGATTGCCGGGATTGATATAACACAGATATCAAACATGAAATAAAGTATTTTTTTAGGCTGATTTGCGAGCTTGAGAATGTTGTGCTATTAATTCTAAGATTTAACATCACTATCACTCTTAATAAAAGTACAGTAGTGTGTATATGTGCATTTACAGTTCTCCGGACATGTCATTAAGCCCTTTGTGAGTCCTCCTTGCGACCCGTAACTTGTGGAGCGACTTTTGCCATGTGCGACCAATCGGAGCAATTGAATAGCGATTTGCGATTTTAGCGTTTGGAATTCTAGCGGCCGTGAAAGATCAAGGGCTTGGAGGGGTATTAACTTGCGATGTTAACCATTGCATCTTATTGAAGACTGCAAAAAAAAAACTAAATTGAATAGCAAAATAACTTAAGCTCCGTTCCTGAGGCCCAGATCTCCGGAAGCCTCAATTGAATGAGGCTCTAGGTCCTCTGAATAGTTTTTACACAGGCAAATCTACACACAAAGGCACTATTTTGCTGCTGATATATGCAATAAACTAATAAGATTTATAGCAGTTATAAACCATGGGCATAAAAGCATTTTCCAAGAAAATCTGCATTTTTACCAGCCTTTTATAGTGAATGGAAGCTGCTATCATACTTCCTTTTCATGCAGGGGCAGCTACAGAGTAGGGCAAGTAGGGATTGCAAGTTTACTTGCAGCTGCCTGCTAATGAGCATGTGCCAAGCAGGGGGAGAACCAACAGTGAGTAAACAAATCCAAATCTTCCCTTACCATCCACCTTCCACTCGTGATTAGAAACTATTGACTTTTTGGCATATTATTGCCAAAAACTTGTCATGTTGCTAAAAATGTTTTTATCTGTGCGGATAACCAGTTAATATCCCCTTTTACACAAGAACAGTTTCTTTTTAAGATTTTTTTTATTTTTATTTATATTTACAGAGTACCAAAATAGTTCTTAGAAGAATAATGTATTTCCATGCATGCACTCCTTACCTGGGCAAGGTGGGAATAGCTGTGAATATGTTACCTACTGCATTGTTGGCTAGTCATGTCCCCAAATTTAGAAATGGCAAAACAATCATGTGAACTGTATTGAGTTGCATTTGTCTCTAAATATGTTGCAGGAGGCTGAAAATATTTTTTTTTGTGTGAAAAAAATGTTTATTTCTTATCATATTAGAAATAAAATCAATATTTCAAGACATTTCTATGTAGCCTTTATAACTTACATTTGAGCCTTAGGGTTTCAAATTCCATGGAGCTGCTTCTTTGTTCATGTATCAGGTGCTCATAGGGTAAGAGAGGATTTGCCCAGGAGGCTGTTCATATACGAGTTTATCTGACTCCTTCCCTGCAGTGACCACTGCAGACCACTCTAGTGGCGTCACAAAATATAAGACCTCCTGAGCAAGGGTATAGGAACCAAAATAATTCTGGAGGGGATACAGCTCACTTGATACACAGAGCACAGCTTCTATAGGCTTATATACACACAATGAGAAATCTGGGGGGATTTGTCCCCCTCATCCCCCCCAGTTCCTACACCATTCTGTCCTGAGCATATCTTCTCCAATCCCCTGGACATATAAGGGTAGCAATAAGCAGATCTGCTGGTTTCTGTAACTATAACGTTCAAAACGCTAAAGTTCAAATGTAAGATACATTTTATATTCTTCAGTTACTAAATAAACAAATTTAGAGATTACACTTACATCTCTGCTTAAAATATTGTTACCAGAGTGTGGAAATATGTTGTTTTATTAAAGGCCCATATAATTTTTTTTTAATAAATAAAAATTAGGAATATCAATAAAAAAACATATGGAAATGTTTTGTTAACAAAATGTTCATATGTTATAAGAAATCTCTAAAATGTACAGGTTATGATACACAACATGCTTTTTATTTGCTGCGCCTCCTTCTTATGAAAAACAATAAAATAATGAGGTGAATTTAGTGAATTTTCCGACAGTAATTGGATAGCCATATCTATTAGTTCCAACACTCACCAACATTTGTGTGGTAATTACATTAAATCTTACTTCCCTCATTGTGCTATTCTTACCATGCTGGATTAAATCTATTCAAATATATTTAAATGCATTCAAATGAACAGTTAATTGTGATTTTACGGATCCACAAGATATTCTCACTCTGCAATATTTGGCCTCAGTATTTGCAAACTGTTAATTTAGGAAGAATTTACATTTTCACTGCATAAGAAGACATGTTTCAGCACTAATTGGTAGAGATTATGCTGAAAATTTTGAAGAATATTTTATCTAATGTAAGGTCTATAATGTATAATAAAATACTGACTTTTGAATTAGTAGTAGCAAGTCGCTACAAAAAGGAAAAAGTTAGTAATGTTAACATTTATAAATAATATATAAAATATGTAGAATTGGTATATATACATTTAGTTAAATTTATAGATTTATAGCATACAAATAAAATTATGATAGTATCATGTATGTCATTGTATATATTTAATTTTTGTTTTCAACGCATTCCACCTAGAACTTTAAATGTATGATTTTATTAACTCCAAATTCAAATTATAATATAATTTTTTAATATTAGTGTTATTATCTTAGACTAATTTATTTTTACACATTTTTGATAGCTGCTATGATTCAGAGCCCCCATTCAAACAATGGTTGATGCCAGGCTTTTAAACATGTCTTGCCCTATCTCTCCTCACCCCTTTGTACATTTTATGATTCTTTTGCCAGTAATACTTTGAGTTGTTGTTAGAACCTCATTTTTCTTACGTCTCACCTCCAACCCGCTCACCTTTCAGCCACTACTGCAGTGGTAGTTAACCTGGTCCCTACGCCCACTAGTGGTCGATTCAAGCTTTCATGGTGGGCGGCGGGTTAATCTCTAGGTGGCAAAGCTGGTCAGAGCCTTCGGGCAGTCGTCAGGACCTGATCACTATCTAGTAACTACAGGGCAATACATAGCTAGGGTCATATGATTTATGTAACCAGAAATGAGAGAGGGTAAATTGAGTTACTGCTGCAATGCTGGGTGGTAAGGAAATGTTACCATCAAAAGTTAACATTCTTGAAGATCCCTAGAGTAAGGTGAAGGCTCAGGGAGGATGGACGAAGGTGAGATCATTCTTCCCTAGATTGATACCATTAACACATCCTAAGACAGGAGACTTATATTTCCTTTTTTGTTTTCATTTTTTCCTTTCTTTCATATTATTATTTTTTATTTCTTCCCCCACACTCCTCCCTTTCTTTTCCTTTTTTTCTTCATTTCTAAGTTGTTTTGTTGTTTTAGTTTGATGCTCATTTTCAGATGAATATGTAAAAAAACTGTAAGATTTTGTCAGAAACAGCAGTTTCAATATATGACTTCCAAAGAATGCTAAAAAATTACAGTTCTACTATCTTGTGTGACTAGCTACCTGAAACACGTCCTTGGTGTGTGTAAATACCATCTATAATTGTTACTCCATTTGTATCATATGCTGTAATTGCTAGAACCTATCAACATTTTTGTTTTAAACATAAAATTGGACGGTAGGTATTAAAAGGTTGAAGACCCCTGCACTACAGCAAGTCAAACACGCTATAACATAAGAAATAAAGCAGAAATTATATCATAAAATGTATACTTTAATGATAAGTCTTGTATATAATATGCATAAGTAGCTACTAAAATATTACATAGTTACATAGTTAGTTACATAATAATTGATGGTTGAATAAAGAGGTTCAGTCCATCAAGTTCAACCTTTTTAGATCTCTTCTGATCATTATAGTATTTATTATCCTGCCCTTACATTATAAAAGGAAATGGTATATTTAAATATCTTTATTTATCATCAGCATCACATATATAGTTGTGAGCGTACGAGTTGTTGCTAACGCTGCGGGCTCGCGTAGCGAGCTGCGGCCCTCGCGTAGCGAGGGCACTGCCCGAGGGTCTCAGTTGCTGGCATGGAGCACCGCAAAGCGAGGGCCGCAGTTGCTGGCATGGAGCGCCTTCGGCGCTCCATGCCAGCAACTGCGACCCTCGCAAACTTCACGTCGCAACCCAAACAGTACGACACACACATTACGACACTCGCAAACAACATACGACACATGTTCACACACATTACGGACTCGCAACACTCGGACGCAACTCGCGAACATTACAAAATGTAAAACACAATACATACACACACCACATACATAAAAAACTTACCTACACCAAGAGGGAGCACCCAGCACCTCAAAAATACAACTTACACCTCGATTTTACTCAAAATAAAACAGTTTAGAGTCTAAAAAAAAATCGAAGCGAGAGAAAAAATGGCCGCCGAACAAAACGAAAACGAGGCTACAGCACTCTAAACTCGCAAAACACCACAAAACACCTACGGATATTCCGATACAAACGTATACCACACATTACTCGCCATTTTACGCCAATGCGGAAGTACACGACAACGGTTTGGGCTCGCGCACGCACACTATTACACTGCACACATTCAGCACGCTTACACAGCAGATCCACACCACTAATGCTGCAGCAACATCAAAACACATTCACAGCTCTTCCACACAATGCTTTAAAATAGGTAAAGTATATTCATTTATTAATGTATTATATATTTCATTATTACACACTAAACAGCATTAGCTACCTTACAATTTCATTGCCGTCATTTTTTGACGGGCAATTCGCTAGTGTATAATAATAGACTACAAAAACTCCTAAAATGTTTTCAGTTTTCTGTGAAACACCTATCCCGCATGGAAGCGCTGAATACACACTCCCTTTGCCAATTTTCCTCTGTACTAAGAACCTTGTCTAGATTTCTCATCCAATCACAAGCGATATCCCGGGATGTCTTTTCTCATGACTGTAACCAAATTGGTTGAAAATTGGCAGAAGGTGAGATCTGTATATATTTCAGTGAGTTTAAACATTGTAAAAAATTATATTTTTTAATAAAATAAGGATTAATGATATTAAAACAATGCTTTTAATGAAAATATGCAATTGATTGTACAAGAGAACAATTGCTATAGTTGTGCTACTACCGTATGTATGATTAGATTCATAAATATGGTGTTGCTCATTGAGACTGCTATGCTGTTAGCCTGCAGTGTATCCAATTACCACTGCTTACTAAATCTAGATCTTAAATTGAAAAGACCTTCTCAACTGATAATCAGCATGTAACCTAGTTCTGAATTGCCTCTGGATGGTTGTAAAGTTGAAAAGTTGCTATCTTTCCTGCAGTGAGGGGAAAAAATCAATTCATGTTATTACACGGACTTCTCGTGTTATCTGATCTGACTCTGATGTCCAATGTAAAGGGATGTGTATGCTGCTGATGCCAGATGAGAAACATAGCATTATTACAAGGAGCTATAGGGCGTCCTGATGTCATGGCAATAGGCTCTCAGACTGATGGGAACATAGTAAAAGCCTCAGGGTCACTTCTTTACAAGTGTAGTCAACTCTGCAATTTGTGTACAAGCCAGCAAGTGATCAATCTCATCTCCTGACTAGGCCTTAATAATACCTACATATCCAATATTGTGCTAAAAATACCCATATAGCATTTACTTAAAAGGAATCCGAGTGAATATTTCAAAAGACTTTTTCTTCTGATAGGGGATTATAGAAAAAATCCATTAATGAAGAAAAACACATAGAATTCATTGCTGTTTTTCTTATTTAATCAATATGAGGAAAAACTGCTTTTTACATATATGCGAAAGGAAAAATAACTACCGTATATATGAATGTCAGGCAACTGACTGCGTCGCATCGAATACAACAAAATGGAGATTGACCCTTCAAAATGAAGAAAGAAAGACATGCAGTTCAATTCCACAGGAAAACATTGTTTTACATTTTCAGCCTCTCTTTAGTAATGATTTTTATTTACAATTTCATTGTTGTTGTTCAGTCCTTTAGTCGTATCTGACACTCTGTGACCATATTGATGCAACGTGCCAGGCACATCTATCTGTGCTTCTGGTTATGCTAATCCATATGGTTTTCTTGGCAAATATACTGGAGTGGATTGCCAGTTCCTTCTCCAGTGGATCACAATTTGTCTGACCTCTCTGCTATGACCTGTCCATCTTGGGTGCCCCTATATGGTATAGATCATGGCTTCATTGAGGTACACAGTTTCATTAGTTCATATTAATATAGAAAATATTAGACATCCAGCATTTAACATAGTTGTGAATACATGGAAAGGTTTCCTAGTATTTCAGAAAAGCTAAAATTATCTGGGAAACACTTAGAAAACACTTGGGGCAATAATATAGGATGAAAGTGTACCAAACATTTTTTTGATTAATCCAAGTAGGATTATGGCAGTCTTGTTAGGTAAAGGGACCCTTATCTACGAGAAACTGTCTTCTTTCTTTGGAAGTAATACACTCAAACACAATAGTGATGCAACAAAATCCCCAAACTGGACCCATTAGCCAAATGAGGAACCACAATATCCACAACTATGTGAGGATCGACCAGATTCAACAAGCAGCGAAGCAAAAAAATGCTAAATAATGAGTAATGTCCCTCTTAGCACGGACCATTATGCAGTCGTATATATTGCATCCTTCATTAATGGATAAACAGCCCTAATGCTCTCAAATTTAAGGGGTGTGTGCTGTTCACCTTGTTTGTAGTCTACCACAAAAGAAATGCAGTCTCTGAACATGAATCCTGGTTTGTTTTCCAAGAGCTTGAATTCTGGACTGGAACTGGATAGTAACTCTCTCTACTAAACATATTGAATATACAGGTTTCGTTCTTTTAGTTCCAACATATTTTAGGGGCCATATATCCCTGCAAGATGCCCACTTTCTAAAATGTTCGTCTAAGTTGGCAGAGATAATACTCATTGTGTGCATGTATTGAATTTTTCTTTAGTGTGGGTATGTTCACTTTCCAGTTTTTATCTAGAACACTTCTGGAACCTAAAAAGATCTGATTTATTAGAAATTGTTTCTTTGAAGTTGTGGTATAGGTAGTCCCAATATAGCTTCTTGTGTTTTTTGGGGGGGGAGGGGGGGGGGGAGGAATTCTCAAAGTTTTTCTAATTTTGAGAATGTTTCTTCCCAGATACAGTAAGTGATTTAAGGACATTCTCATAAAGTGTGTATTAGGGTACCCAGTCCACCACATCTTCTAAAACATTTGCCATCCAGGGATGGGTTTGAAAGTTGTAATCTCATTGACGTAAGACACCATCTTAGTAGAGTTTCGTAAACGTATATTAAGAGAGGAATTTGCTGCATTTTTTGAGAATTTTAGCCTATTGCTTATCATCCAAAGTTATGTTCAACTCTTTTTCCCATGCAGTTTTGTAAGATAATTTGGTTACTGTAATTCATCAATTAAGTAATTGTACAAGGTAGAAATGTATTTCTTTCCATTGGGGTTATATATGCAACAATTTCCGAAGGGTGTTTTAATAGCTAATTTATTATCTCTTAAGATATGGGCCATGGTTGTGTTTATTGAAGCTAAATTGAACCATCATTTTGTGGTAATTTATATTTTTCACTAAACTCCACTGGAGACCAATTGGGATTTTTTTGTTAATTTATCTGCTGCTATAATAATAATTCGATTTTGTTGGATCCACCAGGATAATCAGGACTTTTTGTCACTCATGAATTCCTTATGGGGTAACCACAAGGGAGTGAGCCAAGATCCTTTCTTTAACAAAGGTATTCTTTTATTGATTTGTTTCCATAAATTAAGGGAAGGCAAGATACTTTGAGGAAGATTATCTGTATTCATTTTATTTAGGCTTACCCAAAGTGTTTGCTGAATTAAGATATTTTGTTCTTTGAGAATGGAACTTTCAGATTCTAACCAGCAGGGAGGATGATTTGTAATATGGTAAAAGGCAGTGGCGGTGTTACCACCGGTGCACCCGATACAATGCACCAGGGCCCTGCTCTTGGAACGGGCCTCCAAAGCCCCCTCCTGATCCCCCCTCTGCACCTCCTGATCCTCTCTCTGCCCCTCTTGATCTCCCCTTCGGCCCCTCTGATCCTCCCCCTGTCCTCTTGATCCGTGCCCATCCTGATCCCCCTTGGCCCCTCGTGATCTTCTCCCCACTAATGATCCCCTTTTGGCCCTTCCCTCCTCACCAGCAGCACTCATGGGAGTTGCTGGAGGCTCCCCAAATGTGTATACTGTATATATATATATATATATATATATAGTATCTCACAAAAGTGAGTACACCCCCACATTTTTGTAAATATTTTATTATATCTTTTCATGTGACAACACTGAAGAAATGACACTCTGCTACAATGTAAAGTAGTAAGTGTACAGCCTGTATAACAGTGTAAATTTGATGTCCCCTCAAAATAACTCAACAGCGATTAATGTCTAAACCATTGGCAACAAAATGTCAATATTTTGTGTGGCCACCATTATTTTCTAGCACTGCCTTAACTCTCATAGGCATGGAGTTCACCAGAGATTCACAGGTTGCCACTGGAGTTCTCTTCCACTCCTTTATGATGACATCACAGAGCTGGTGGATGTTAGAGACATTGCACTCCCCCACCTTCATTTTGTGGATGCCCCACAGATGCTCAATAGGCTTTAGGTCTGGAGACATGCTTGGCCAGTCCATCGCCTTTACCTTCAGCTTCTTTAGCAAGGCAGTGGTCGTCTTGGAGGTGTGTTTGGGGTCGTTATCATGTTGGAATACTGCCCTGCGGCCCAGTATCCGAAGGGAGGGGATAATGCTCTGCTATGTATCAGTACATGTTGGCATTCATGGTTCCCTCAATGAACTGTAGCTCCCCAGTGCCGGCAGCACTCATGCAGGCACAGACCAAACATATATACACTGTAACAGGGCGCCCCCTTCTGGCGGGGTTTGCGTCCTGCACTTTCTTATCTTTTTTATACAGGGAGGAAGACACAGCAGGCTTGACAGAGTTTTACTGCTATTTATTGATCAGCACAAAAACAGAACAAAAACAGTGCTTATCTTCAGCAAATAAAATAAAACCCTACATAAACGTGCTTACTACACTCAGGAACACCCTAACTATATTCGGCCAGCTTCTCTGGCTCAGGAGAGTGCCACCTTGTGGCCAGGATGCAAACAGTCTCTTATTTGCGTTGTATCGCCACCTTGTGGCCAGGGAACAAACAGTCTCTTATTTGCGTTGTATCGCCACCTTGTGGCCAGGGAACAAACAGTCTCTTATTTGCGTTGTATCGCCACCTTGTGGCTAGGAAACAAAACAGTCTTTTAATGTCTTTTCCTCTACGGCTTCTGCCAATAGTGGGTGAAAACGTGTATTTGTCACCAACCTTTTTATCCCTTGTTGCGTTCGGCTTCCCAGGGATGGGGTCTTTAGATAATCCTCTCTCAGTGGAGTATCTCTGATACCACAGGAGTCTTCTCTGTGAACAAACTCTGGAATATAATAGTCTTCCTGACTGTCTCACTCCAGCACAAATCCCAGCTCTCTGGATCCCAGAGGCAGCTGAGCTGTTCAGGGCTTCCTCCTGCAACACACACAGCCCACGGCTCTTAGGCCCAAGCCTAAGTGAGAGAGACTCCACCCATCGCTCTGCTGCTTTTAAAGGCAGTATACAGCTGGGCTTCCATTTAGCCACTGATAACTGTCTGGAATTAACTCCTTTCATTCTCAGGGGAGAAGTCTTATAGAGCTCTCTTGTGACCCCTAATGGCACTCCATCACAACACATATGTCTATATGTGTATATATGTTTTCTATAATATGTTGTGTGGTTTCCCCCTATATGCATTTACCTGATGATGTCAGATGCTGCCTCCACTCTCTCTGCATTGCTGTTTACGTTCAAACTGAGGGTTTCATCTCATACCTTTCCGAAATATAGATGTATAGTTTCGGTAGTGGGAGTGTCATGGTCTGGGAACTAGAGTGATTAATTAACTCCAACAGTGTAGACTGATGAGCAGGAGAGCATGCCCAGGTGGTTAAATCAGTGTGTATACAGAGATTTTTAAGTGTGAAAACCTGTGTCATTATATATATTTATTCTAACTGTACATACTCTGCCCCACTGTGATGTTATAAAATTAATCTAGATAACAGTAGTTGCAGTGAATAAAGATATTTTCCGAGAATTGTATGCCTAAAATTCACAACTTCCAAGCTTAACGATCATAGATGTTCACTAATTATTTTGTAATAATAACCAACTGCAATTATATTTATTTATGTGTGTGCTTTTCAGTTCTGAGATTTCTTGAACCTTTACCAAGTCTCTTAAAATTGAGCACAGTGATGGGAATAGAATAACACATATTTTTTATAAAAATACAGATACTGGTAAATATTAAGATATATACAATTTCCCTTTTGCCTTAAACCTATAAATAAAGTTATGTTTCATAGGATATGACAGTGTCCCTATAAGCATGATGTGCTTCTAGCACCTATTTGCAAATGTATGTTTATTATGTGGAAAAGATCTTTGCAAATCTTTCATAAATATGCAAATTTCTTGGATGGAAAATGAAAAATTGTTTGTAAACTGCGCTTGGAGATAATATTAAATCTTTAATCCTTAGCACTTTACTATTCATAAATTCCATAATCTAGTGACAATAGCTATAAAGATCCTCATTGGTTATTTGAATGCAAAAATCCCCATAGACATTCAATTAAGAGTAGGGGTAATGGATGTGTAGAAAAATCTGTTTAATATTTGAAGTATATAAAGGATCAATGTAGCTCTATACTGCAGATCTACATTTAGAAAACATTCAATGTTGGTTTCTGCTAATCAGCTTCCTGGGGTGAGACAAAACTTTGAATGCTGGAGGAAGCTTCTATCTACACAGTGAGAAAGTGTAATATAAAAATGTAAGTGCTTTTAAGTGAACTAATGGATATATCATTAGTTTACAAGAACACACCCTCCTCAGAAAGTAGTAGGCAGAATCAGCATAAAAAAATGAACTGGAACCCTGCAGGGAAGTAAAAGTTAAAAACTGTAAAAGTAAAAAAATGCAAAGGTTGTGTTTATATATATATATATATATATATACTAATATTTTCAATTGTCTGTGCTGTCTCTCTCTGTGCTATATCTCTCCCTGTGTTGTCTCTATATGTGTGATATATCTCTATCTGTGCTGCCTCTCTCTTTGCTCTCTATCTCTGTGCTGTCTCTCAGCGCTCTTTCTCTCTCAATGCACTCTTTCTCAATGCGCTCTCTCTCTCTGTGCACGCTCTCTGGGCTGCATGTCTCGGCATGCTCTCTCTTTCTGCGCTCTCTCTCTGCACACTTTCTCTCACTGTGTGCTCTCTCTCTGTGCTCTCTCACTCTGTGAGCTCTCTCTCTGTGCGCTCTCTCGCTGACTGTGTTCTCTCCCTCTGAGAGCATCCTCTGTCTTTGACTGTGTGTGAGCTCTCTCTGTCTCTCTGTGCGCATGCTATCTCTTTGTGTGCAAGAGCACATGCGCACTTCAGTGTTTCAGCAGCAAATGCGCGCCTCCTGGCCGCCATTGGGTGGGGTAGAAGGCATGGGCACATCTTAAGTTTACTGACAATATCTGACACCTGAATAGTAAGCACTGTGCAGACATTACAGACAATTATCAAATATTATAGTGGATATATTTATATAGTATATACAGTATAATGTATATAAATATAAACTCTATTTATATATAATTTTTTATACTTTATAAAATCTTGTTGCATTACCAAGTTTATTCATTTAAATATCACAGTGGTTCTCTAACAATGGTGGGAAATCAATAACATTTTCAGAAAGCTTGTTGATGCCATATATGCACATTTCTAATGCAAAGTAGATTGCAGAGTGTTGTAGAGGGTTAAAAGGGTTAATTAAACTGGCGTGTTGCTGGATCCAATACCATGAAAATCTACAGGAAGTTATCAAATAACATCAATTTAATGCAGTGATTTTTGATATGTGTTTCCAAATGGTGTTGTACATCCTACATTAGGATCTGCTGTCCTGCCCAGATGTTCCTTCATGGCTTCCCTCCAGATGATCGCTGCTTGCCCATAACTCTCTGCCTCTTGTTTGCACTTCTTACTGCCAAGTGGGATCTTTCTTGTACATGACACCAAAGTTGTAGAGCAGTAAATGTTTTGCCTGCTTTGCTGTCAATAATTACATTGTATGCTTTAAAATCCTGGCTAACAGCTGCTCTGGGATTTTAGGGTGAAACTGTATGGTCTGTTGACCCCTTCTTTGCCCTAGAGAGAGATCAGGAATAATTTAACCCTTTGTGAACAAATTTAAGTTTTACGTCTAATATAGTAGGGCCTGGTCAGTACTTGGATGGGAGACCACCTAGGAATATCAGGAGCTGTTTGCTGTGGCCCTCTGGCGAAGGAACTGGCAACCCACCCCAGTATCTCTGCCATGAATACCAAGTGGATCAGCATGTGTTATGCTGTCTATGAGGTCAAGGGGAGTCGGGCACGACTGAACGACGCATAATAAGCAATCTACCAGTCATATTATGTTGAACTCTTGTGTACAATGTTCAAAAGGACAAGGTCCATCTAAAAAATATATATTTTTAATTTTTATTAAAGAGTGATCCTAGAGAAGATACGTACTTTTCGTGTAAAAAGAATGAAACTTGTCTAGTTTGCCAGTTTGTGATTGTGTAGAACAAGAAGCTGCCCACTGACACTGGGCACTGTGAGCAAATTGGATAAAAATATCAAGAACCAGCTCAAGTTGAAACTGAGTTCTAACCTGTGACATTTATATTCATGTCCCATGTTCTCCAGCAGCTCACATCACCTGATATACAGAGGTTTTGTGCAATAAAAGTCAAGGAGTAAGACTTACACATATATTTGAGCTAGTTCATGTAAGAGTATCTTATGTTTAAGTGAAAGTTAACATTTAAAGGACTGTTGTTCAGTCATTCAGTTGTGCCTGACGCTCTGTGACCCTATGGATCTCATCAAACCAGGCACTTCTTGTTTCTGGTTGTGCTCATCCATAAGGTTTTCAAGGCAAAGATACTGGAGTGGTTTGCCAGTTCCTTCTCTAGTGGACCACAATGTCTGACCT
Organism: Discoglossus pictus; assembly: GCA_027410445.1. Lineage (NCBI taxonomy): Eukaryota > Metazoa > Chordata > Amphibia > Anura > Alytidae > Discoglossus > Discoglossus pictus. The sequence continues at coordinate 149,785,643 of CM050169.1, forward strand.
CTCTGCTATGACCTGCCCGTATTGGGTGACCCTACATGGTATATCTCACTGAGGAACACAAGCCTCTTCGCCATGACAAGGTAATGATCCAGAAGGAGATTTAAAGGACTACTTAAGTTTTATTTTCTTTCACTTTTTTTTAATATTTGCAGAGTGTGTAAAATTGCCAAAAGTTAGTCTGTTCTACATTATATGTGTATGGGTGTGTATAGAGATATTCAAGGGATGTAAGTTCTGCAGGGATTTGTGCATATTGAGTTGCTAGGAATCTCTTCTATTTTTTATTTTTTTTATTAATAACAATTTACAATAATCACTTACATTTTCTTTTACAATAAGTCAACACATTATAGTTTGCAAGTATACAAGTCATCATCTTTATCTTAAACAGATATTCCCAAATTCATAGAAATACAAACAACATAAAACAAGTGAAATGAAGGAAATCACAATATTATTCATCTTTAAACTGTTCCCACATCTCCCATTTCTTCCATACTTTTTTGTTCAAAACTCTCTCTTCTATCATATAGCAACTTTTTTCAACCTGATTTATTTTCTAATAAATTTAAAAATTATTTCATTCTAAGTTGGTAATTTATCCTGTTTCCAATATTTGGCTATAAGCCGTTTAATGACTAATAGGAATTGTACCGTCAAATATTTCACAGAATCTTTAAAGGATTTAGGGAAAATGTGGAACAGTATCAAACCTGGGATTCTCTCGATTAGGCTTTGTATAATAGCTGAATTTTTTTCTATGGACCAAAAACTCTCAATTTTGGGGTACGCCCACCATATATGTATATGAGAGCCTGGAATGTCACATCCCCCCCCAACAATTCCCTTTGAATGCCCCTGGGAAAATCTTCGCTAGAAAAGTTGGGACTCTGTACCATCTTTGTACCAGTTTGAAGCGTGTTTCTCTTAAAGTAGTGCATGATGTTACTTTAGTGGTGATTGCAAGTGAATTTAACCACTCAATATTATCCCATTATCCCAATCTAGATAATTTTCCCATTTTTCCATATTTATAGTTTTCTCTTCATGAGTGTCATTTCTCATTATATTATGACAATCTGATATCCTAAATCTCTTTTCTGTTTTACTAAAGCATCTCTTTTCAAACTTAGAAACATGGACCAAATCTAAATTAGAATTCTTTATAACATTGTTTAATATATTTTATTCCAACCATTTAGAAGATGGTACATTAAATTCCTTACATAGCTCATCAAAAGATTTAAATCTCTTCTTATGATAAAGATCATTCAATAATACAATTCCTCATTTCTCCCAAACTTCAGTATCATTTCAGTTTTATTATTTTCCAAGATAAACCTAATCGGGGTAGCAGGGGAAGGATATTTTATTAGTTTCTCTTTCTTAAGGATTTTAAACCATGTTTTCAGACTCGTTTTGGTGATCCAGAGTAATTTAGTCAGATCTACTTGATCTGAACTGTACCAAATGACATTTTCTAAGTCTATCCTCTGAGTAGGAATTTCTTCTATTCTCACAGCTCCATCATGATTATCACCATGTTTGCCCTAGCTGATAATGATCATGTACAGACATCTCCTGTTGCTTGTGGCAGCTATGAATGATTCCTTTGGATGTCCATCAGTGTGGAATTTTGGGTGAGTGACTGGAGTTTTCAGCCCCACCAGCCTAAAGGTCACCAGACACCACTGATAAATAAATCCAATCCTTGCTCTACAGAAATATAACTTTCCTGTCACATACACACCCAACATCAGTATCATGGATTCCTACAGGATATAGCAGAGGCATCAGAATATCTTTTTTTCTAATTAAAAACAAACTTCATGACTTTCTCTACGTTTAATTATACTCCTTAGATGCAATATTTTCAGATATACATTTTTTATTTCATTGCACAGCGCTCCCTTAAAAAATAACTCCCTTTAAATAAGGATTGGAATAATTTGTACTAACAAAATACTTCCTGACATCCATCTCCAGTTTGTTGTAATATCTCTGGAATTAAAAATTGACATTGTTTTGAAATTAAGAAAAGTATTCTGCCACGTACGTCTTAGTTAATATTTGGATATTCCTCCCAGTCGCTGGATCTCATAGACATATCTTGAGCATGACATGACGCTGCCGACCACAAGAGTGTCAGAAGCCAGAGATAGTCAGGATTGATCTTTTTATATCTGATTACAATTCGGGCCAAGCCTATGGGTAGACAGCCCAGCAATTTCAAATATGTTGCATGGTGTGCCAGTGTTTGTCAATATATTGCCAAGCAACGTTCTAATCTAAGACTTGCTCATTCAGATATCTGTACACAACGTGCATATAAAAGTATCCAAATATTTGCTACTGGTAATGAAGGAGTGGAACCAACTAGCCTCAACCGCATAAAACATGCCAAGCTATGGATTACCAGCACAAACACAAAAGCAAGTTCCCATAAAAGTTTAAAGTTTAAGTGGTATTTCAACATGCCCTTTCTTCCTATTCCTTTAAAGCAATACTGTAGTCTTTTATTTAAAATAATATCTTTTGCAATACGCAAAACTTGAGGAGACCCTAAATGTAGAGGAAGCTTGCAACTGTACAGTGGTTAAATAGAAGATAAAACTGCCAGTGCTTTTTCAAAAGAACTAATGCGCATCTTATTAGGATACAATAAAACACACCTACCTGAGAGAGTAGCAGGAATCTGTTTAGAAAATAAAATAAAATCATACAGTAAATAATTAAAAAATGTCAAATGTAAAGCTAAAATGTAAAATGTTAAACTATTACAGTACTTTTTTCGTTCTATTTTGCTTTCTAAATACATTTTGACTATCATGAGTCTAATTATTTAAAAGAATATAGAGACCACCATCCTTTAAAATGCATTTTTGTTCTTTATAAGTTAGCTTAACGGCCACTGTGATGCCCTAAAAGTATTAGCTAGATCTTTTAATTAGGCATTGACCATTACTAAGACTCATATTCAATGATTTTAACAAGCAATATTTAGTATTAAACTTACTGTCAAAGATCAGGCTCGGCTCAGTAGCTGCTGTTATCCACCAACAATTCGGTCAGTGTCGAAGCTGCTAAATTTTTAGACATGATGTTTACCACCAACACAACAATTTCCTGTTGCCCGAGACTTGTTTTTTTGTTATAGGTTTCCCTTAGCAATGAGCTTTTGCTGTGGTGACAACCTGTCAATGATTATTTATTCTCTTATTATATATATATATATATATATATATATATATATATATATATATATATATTTATATTTATATATATATATATATATATATATATATATATATATATATATAAATAAAGTGGATATAAAAAGTCTACACATCCCTGTTAAAATGTCAGGTTTCTGTGCTGTAACAAAATGGGACAAAGATAAATCATTTCAGAACTTTTTCCACCTTTAATGTGACCTATAAACTGTACAGCTCAATTGAAAAACAAACTGAAATATTTTAGGTGGAGGGAAGAAAAATAAAAAAAAAAATTATGTAGTTGCATAAGTCTGCACACCCTCTTATAACTGGGGATGTAGCTGTGTTCAGAATTAAGCAATCACATTCCAAATCGTGTTAAATAGGAGTCAGCATACACATGCCATCATTTAAAGTGCCTCTGATTAACCCCAAATAAAGTTCAGCTGCTCCAGTTGGTCTTTCCTGAAATTTTCTGATTCGCATCCCACAGCAAAAGCCATGGTCCACAGAGAGCTTCCAAAGCATCAGAGGGATCTCATTGTTAAAAGGTATCAGTCAGGAGAAGGGTACAAAATAGGCATTAGATATACCATGGAACACAGTGAAGACAGTCATCATCAAGTGGAGAAAATATGGCACAACAGTGACATCACCAAGAACTGGAGCTGCCTCCAAAATTGATGAAAAGACAAAAAGAAAACTGGTCTGGGAGGCTACCAAGAGGCCTACAGCAACATTAAAGGAGCTGCAGGAATATCTGGCAAGTACCGGCTGTGTGGTACATGTGACAACAATCTCCTGTATTCTTCATATGTCTGGGCTATGGGGGTAGAGTGGCAAGACAAAAGCCTTTTCTTACGAAGAAAAACATCCAAGCCAGAATACATTTTGCAAAAAACACATCTGAAGTCTCCCAGAAGCATGTGGGAAAAGGTGTCATGGTCTGATGAAACCAAGGTTGAACTTTTTGGCCATAATTCCAAAAGATATGTTTGGCGCAAAAACAACACTGCACATCACCAAAAGAACACCATACCCACAGTGAAGCATGGTGGTGGCAGCATCGTGCTTTGGGGGCTGTTTTTCTTCATCTGGAACTGGGGCCTTAGTTAAGATAGAGGGAATTATGAACAGTTCCAAATACCAGTCAATATTGGCACAAAACCTTCAGGCTTCTGCTAGAAAGCTGAACATGAAGAGGAACTTCATCTTTCAGCATGACAATGACCCAAAGCATACATCCAAATCAACAAAGGAATGGCTTCACCAGAAGATTAAAGTTTTGGAATGGCCCAGCCAGAGCCCAGACCTGAATCCGATTGAAAATCTGTGGGGTCATCTGAAGAGGGCTGTGCACAGGAGATGCCCTCGCAATCTGACAGATTTGGAGTGTTTTTGCAAAGAAGAGTGGGCAAATGTTGCAAAGTCAAAATGTGCCATGCTGATAGACTCATACCCAAAAAGACTGAGTGCTGTAATAAAATCAGAAGTTGCTTCAACAAAGTATTAGTTTAAGGGTGTGCATACTTATGCAACCATATAATTTTATTTTTATATTTTTTCTTCCCTCTACCTAAAAGATTTCAGTTTGTTTTTCAATTGAGTTGTACAGTTTATAGGTCACATTAAAGGGGGAAAAAGTTCTGAAATGATTTATCTTTGTCTGATTTTTTTACAGCACAGAAACCTGACATTTTAACAGGGGTGTGTAGACTTTTTATATCCACTGTATATATAATCTTTCCTCATACTTTATCAGCATTTTTTTAATTCTGCTTCAGTCTTTCTCCTGTTTTTCTTTTGTTTCACTGTAACAGGTTGTCACTCAAAGTGAATTGTTTGTGCAATAGTAAGGGTATCAGCTGCAATACTATAATTTTTCATGTATATGTATACATAATGTGTGTGTATGTTTCCTATAGTATATATTTATATATTTAACCAATGATGATATATACTGTTTCCACTCTCTCACTATTTCAAACTAATAATTCCATTAAAATTTTGCTTCAGACTTAATAAAGGGAGGTCAGACCTCTCGAAAGCCCGTCACTCTTAATAAAGCTTTTGTCCATTAAAAAAAGGTATCACTGTATACTATACTACTCTGATTTTATATATACCAGTGGTACCACGGTTTCAGATGGCACAACGAGTGCCAAGAATGATGAGTACCAAGTTTCCATAAGGGGTAATGTAAATTGACTCATACAGCTAGAGCAAGCGCAACTAGTTTCAGAAAAGCGTTGAGTGTGAAAGAAATTTCTGCTCATCAAAATGCGTTGTATACCAAATTCAACGAGTTCCGAGGCAGACGAGTACCAAGGTACCACTGTATTTAGAGCGTAGGTTTCCTGACTTGAGCATAATCCATCCGGGCTTTGCTTAAAGCTCTGTCTTACAGCAGGCATATGCTTAAAAGGAGCCATGTTTGAAATGGTATTTGGATTAAACAGTGAAGCTTTTGTTGGCACATTTGCATGTCTATATATATATATATATATATATATATATATATATATATATATATATATATATATATCAGAAAGTGCCAAGCACACTTAGGGCCTCATTCAGTTGCAATTTGACCAATTGAATAGGGTTCTATTTAAGCACAGAGCATATTTTTACAGAAGTTTTTAGTTAGTGAAGACCTTGCTTTTGGATAGAAGTTCACTAACTTAAAACTTCTTTAAAAATATGCTCTGTGATTATATAGAGCCCTATTCAGTTGGTGAAATCACAATTGAATGAGGCCCTTAGATATAGAACTGCCATCACATATAGACTACACTCACTGTATGTACTGTCCCAGACCTGGGTCCTGTTGACCGAGGCAGAAATACAATGCTGAAGTCAATCATACCTTATTTCGTAAGAACATAGCTTCAGGTGCTGCACAAAATAAGCATCTTTTTGGACATTATTTTTGGCAGCTATTTTTCTAAGTATAGTTTTTTTTTTTTCTAAATTGGCAGCAAAAATTTTGTGTTTGCACAAAATCTTTAGGAACATTGCAACAAAGCATTCTGAGAAAAACGGTCTGTGAACTAGGATATCAAGCAGAGCAGATAACATGAGGTCTGCAAAGAACAGAAAAGGAGGCAGATTCGAATCAATAATGTACCTGCTGAAATGATATATAGATGCAAGGCTACATTAGCTGCCAGGCAATGATTTCAACAGTGGGGGGAGAAAAAGTAAAATAAAGGATCTTGGACAATCTATAGTCCACCTCTCTACACGGTATACTTTGTAAATAGCATATAATACTTTCTTATGACGAAAAGCAGATTGTGAGCTATAATATAGTTTGCAGAGAGTTATGACTCATAGCTAACAATAACCTGCTTCTAATTTTGAAAAACATGTCCTTTCGTGCGTTGCAGCAGATAATTGCCATTTCCAGTGTTGGCTCAAACAGCTACTAATACCAAGGTTTTAACGGAAACCAATAACCTGATAAGGGATTCTTCGGCTCTCTAAAATACATAGTGATGTATAGTCTGTTTTAAATGCTTAGTTAAAGGGCCCTATAGCTTAATTTAAGTTTCCCTGTTTAGCAAATGATTAGCAATAAAATGAGTGTGAAAAGTGTTTTCAGTTTAAACCAAGCCTTAACTGTCAGGTGCAAGGGGACAAACACAACATATTAATTGCTAAAGGGCCTCATTCAATTGATATTCGGCCAATTGAATAGTGCTCTATATAAGCACATAGCATTTTTTTTTTTTAACAATCCTTTTTTATTGAGCATGGATAACAAATTTTACCTTGTATACATTACAGAATTCACATGATAATACAGTACTTTAGTCATACAGTACAAGCATAATACCTTTAGTCACATATTTTTTGTTAAATGACATCAAACGCCAATTGTTACATTCCGATTATCCTTAACATCAGTCTATACTCTCCACTCCATTTTCAGCATTTTCTTTACTCCTTTCTGTTGTTATGCTAGCCTTACATTTTCATGTTGACTCAATGACATTTATATACATAATACTCCTAGCATATATATCATTCCTTATTACAACAGGACTCTCAATATTCTTTTCCCGGTTTCTCCAGTCTTCTGAGTAGTACCCTTACTTTTCTGTGCAATATCTAACTGGAATTATTTACTTCTCCCTAGTCACTCCCCCGCCCGACTATTATCAGCTAAGTATAAGCTTCTCCAACTACCTCCATACCATGTCCTGCATGACTATAATCCATGGCGTATTTATCTCTCCCTCTTTTTAATCCTTTACCTAGCCTATCTAATAACCAAAACCAAAACATTTAACCAAATTAGATTCTCATTGGCTGAACCCCAATCCCCTTCCCTAGACCCTGTGTCCTATGTCCTCCCTCCCACTAAGTACTTTACCACAACCTAGACCCAGAATACTCCACCCAGGGATCCCAGATGTCCATGTATTTATAAATTATATCTGCAAACAAGTGGGTAATTCTTTCGTTTATGGCGATGCAATTAATCTTTTTCCCAATCATTCGAAAATCTAGTGATCTGGTTTTCCAAGCTCTTGCTATATTTGCAGCCAGTGCCACAAAAAGCAATAGTCTATTTTGGGGGAATGAAATTGTATCCACCCGCATTCCCAATACCATGGTATCCACCTTTGGAGAATAGTGGCGTGAAACATTTCTGAGGCCAATTGTGCCACTCTATCCCACAGTTTTGCTGCCACTGAACAGGTCTACAATATGTGTATGAATGTGCCAGCCTCTTGACACCCCCTAAAGCATTTGCCACTTTCATCTTTTTTTCCATTTGGCCAGCTTTACTGGTGTGATGTACATCCTATGCTTGACCTTTATAGAGGTCTCTAGGAGACTATAATTAAGCAAGCCCCTGTATATATTAGGCCATGCCACCTTCCACCTCTCAGGCTCCCACCTATCCTCCAGGTCCCCTTCCAAGATTTTGGTATATTTTGCTCTCACCCCTCCGGCTTAGAGTTAAATGCATGATATAGATCTCCAATTATGCCCCTGGGTAACGGGGTGTCTCTGCATTTTTTTAGAAAACAGTTTAGTTCCGGACTGCCTTGTTTCTGAATCCTAGAGTAGACAAAATGCTTAAGCCTACAATAGTTATAGTGTTCTGCCAACGGTAAGTCATGCTTATCCCTCAAGCCTCTTACCACCCAATCGCCTGTTCTATCAAGTTTGCTCAGTTTCCACCAATGCTGGAATTCAACACTCAGTTCCCTCGGGCCTGCCGGTGGGTCAGAATCAAGATCAAATGAGCACACTTAGGAAACACTGAAGTGTTTTTAATCGCCCATCTGCAGCACGTTAAAGTCTGTCTAATCATCGGGTTTGTGGACTTTCTTAAGTCGGGAGGTAGTTCAGAGAGCCACACCCCTGTGTCCCATGTTTGCGGCTTTAATGATTGATTCTCTATAGATATCCATGCAGGTTGATGCCTTGTGGTGTGTGCTATTGGTACAAATGGCAGCTGCGCTGCCTTATAATACAGCTTTAGATTGGGACATGACAGTCCCCTCTCTCTAGGAACATTACTTTTTTTGATATGCGAGTGGGTTCCTGTCTCCAAATAAATCTAAAAATTTGTCGCTGGAAGCTTGACAGCTCTCTTGACCGTATCTGGATTGGCAACGTTCTAAACAAATATAGCAATCTGGGTAACACATTCATTTTAATCAAATTACTTCTCCCTAGTCAGAATATTGGAAACTTTGTCCACCTACCCAGCTCCCCCATTAATGTTTTATACAGCGGGACATAGTTTCCTTTATATAAGTCCTCAATTCTGAAAGTTAAAAATATTCCTAAATATTTCATTTGTCTAGTTGCACACTTAAAATTGTATAAGATGCTGCAAGATCTATTCCTAGGGCCTCTGTCTTTTCTAAATCTATTTTGAGACCTGAGAACAGGCCAAACTCCTCGATAATCTGCATTAAAGCCAGTATAGACAGGGCAGGGTTAGAGAGAATACAAAGCAGATCATCTCTAAAGAAACATATTTTGTACTGGAGGCATCCTATCTTTATCCCTTCTATCTCCTGCTTTGCTCTAATTGCCTGAGCCAAAGGCTCCATGGCAATAGCAAATAGAAGGGGAGACAATGGATACCCCTGTCTGGTTCCACGTTGTATGTGGATATTGGGATTCTTGCTTCCAGGAAGCTTCACTAATGCCTTGGGAGAATTGTAGAAAGATTTTATTACATTTATAAAGTGACCCTTAAAGCCGAATTTCTCTAATGTGGCATATAGATATGGCCATTCCAGGGAGTCGAAGGCCTTCTCAATATCAAAGGCCAAAAGGCACGCTTGCTGTTTGGTTGGTTTAGAATGGTGTATTAAGTTCAATATCTTCCTAATGTTGTCCCCCGCCTGTCTATGTGAGACAAAACCCACCTGGTCATTATGTATTAGCTTTGGTAAAAAGGCTGTCTACCTATTTGCCATGATTTTGGATAAGATCTTTACATCAATTTAGAAGGGAGATTGGCCTATAATTTTTGGTCTCTAATAGATCACGACCTTAGCACTATTTATGCTAAGTTCAATTCTGTAGGTGTTTGCTGACCTTCTAACATTTTATTGAATAGGTTAACTAAATGTGGTCCCAATACATCTACAAATTTCTTGTAATACAGATTTGTGAACCCCTCTGAACCAGGTGACTTACGTAATTTAAGTTTTTGAATGGTATCTCTAACTTCCTCAAGGGTAATTTGCTAATTAAGCTTATCCAGATCTTCCTCAGATATTTTGGGCAAGTCCCTTTTATTTAAAAAGGTACACATTTTATGATGATCCAGCTGTTGTATAGCTGTATACAGTTTGCTATAACATTTTACAAATGCCTTGCTTGCTGTAATTTGCTGTAATTTGCCCTGAAGAAGTCTTTATTTGATTTATCTTATATTGAGTAAGTTTGGATTGAAGATTCCTTGCTAGTAGTGCACCCGGCTTGTTAGTCTTGTCAAAGAATTTCTGTTGGGTCCACCTAAGTGTTTTCTCAGTTTGCTCTGATTGGATCAGGTCCAATTCTGCTCTGTTGTTGCCAATCGCTGTCTAATACCTTTGTCCGGGTTCGCCTGATTTAGTAGCTCTAGATTTTGCAGCTCCCTGGTAAGCACACTTTCCCAAATTTTTGGCTGTTTTTTACGTTGGGCCTCTAATTTAATAAAGGCCTTGCGGGTTACTCATACTAGACCCGTCTTGAGCCCAGGGGTCATATTTGCTTTAAAGTAGAAGTCTAGCTCTTGTGAGCCAGGAGTAGGATGGGTGGCCTTCCTGTCCCCACTTTAGTTTGATCTTTACATAGGAGTGGTCGGACCAGGCACAGGGGATTATCTTGGCCTTGTTAGTTTTATCAATTAGTGTAGAGTCCAACAAAATGTAATCAATCCTGGAATACGTCCCATGGACATGTGAGTAGTATGAATATTCTCTATTATTGGGGTTTAACTCTCTCCAAGAGTCCATCAGATTCCTGCCTGTATTTGTTTTAGCACCTTAGCATACCTGTTCTGACCCCCCCCCCCCCCCCAGTTCTATCTTTTTACATGTTCAATGTTATATTAAGGGCCCCCCCCCCCCCCCCCCCTATAATCAATTTTCCAAATTCCGGCTTACTCAGCAATTTAAATATTCCCACTATAGCTTTATGGGGGTCTACTGTAGGGGCATAGACGGATACTAAGGTTCTTTTAACCTCCTGGACTGTGCCCGTAATAATAACGTAGTTTCCCTAATGGGTCCACCAGCTTTTTTTCCAGTTCAAATGGAAAGTTTCTCTGGAGTAAAATGGCCCCCCCCCCCTTTTTTCGATTTCTGATTGGCATTGTACATATACGGGTAGTTCTTATGCATAAATTTAGTGTGCTTGTTTTGCTCAAAGTGCGTCTCCTGCATAAATATGACCGCGGGGTTATGCTATTTATAAGTTCTAAATGCCTTGCTTCGCTTGAACTGAGAGTTAATTCCCTTGACATTGTACGTAATAAACACTAAATCTGTGCTACTCAATGTGTCCTATTTTTGTGATTGCTAGTGTAGGTGCCAACTTACCCCAGATCTTCTTACCGTTGACCGCTGGCTCCCGGATCTCCCATAGCTTTGAAGTGGAAGGCGATATGGTCAACAGTGGCGGTATGCCCAACAAACCTCTCTCAATAAAATGAAAAAAGCATAGGTAAGCCAAAGATCTTACACTCATATAATTTTTAACCCAAACAAAAACAATAACTCTTTCATCATCTCTAATCTTCATTGTTACTTCTGTGTGCACCTTTGTGCCTAGGGCAGAGGGGTAAACAGAACCCTCAAAATATCCCTAGAATGAGGAAAAAAATAACTTTTAACCTAACTGTTATACAGTTACTTTTCTCGAACCTTTCCTTAACTGCCGACTACAAACCCTGCAAAAGTAATAAGCATCTTGGTAAAACAGCAGGACAAAAAAGCACATGTACAGTACAACATTCTTATATGCTCTTAACTGTTCAGTTATGCTATTTATATGAAAGTATACATTTTCCCATATGCACCAATAGTTCTTTACTGTCTCATAAACTTTCGTTAGAATGACCTAAGTATCTTAACATTCTTACATGCTCTCAGCTGATCAGTTTTGCTATTTATATAAGAGTATACATTTTCCCAAATGCATTAATAGTTCTTTGCCTTCTTACAGACGTTCTTTAGAATGACCTAAGTATCCTGGCCAGAATCTGGAAGCGTTAAAGTGCCCCTTATGGCTGGATCAAGGGCCTCCTTCCCTTGCTGGGCTTGCGAGCCCGCAGGACCCCTCTGACGCCTCGGAAGTGGCACCTCCAACCACTGTCTTGTGGGCCTTTCTCTTTGACACGGCTCTCTAGATCCCCTAACTTCCCCATCTAGAGTGAGATTTAGATGTGTTAATATTTTCAAGCATTCATCTAAAGTTTGTGCTGAGTGATTTGCTCCATTCTAGTGAAAGACGATTCGGAAGGGAAAGCCCCATCTATAGTGAATTCTATGCTTCATCAATACCTCCAGTGCCGGCCTCATTTCCCTACCTTTTGTCAAAGTTGTTGGAGCAATGTCTGCAAAAAAGTTGTTGGAGCAATGTCTGCAAAAATTTTAATTCTGGAGCCATCAGGGCCCACTATATTGGATACATTTCTAGAGGCATTCAAGATAAGATCCCTTGTTTTTTGAAGAAGAAAACGAGCTATGATGTCTCTAGGTAGATTCTGATTGGCAGAAGCCCCTAGGGCCCTATGTGCTCTCTCCATTTCGAGATCACAATCCAGCACTTCCGGTAGCAGCTTGCGAAGGACCTCCATTAAATATGGCACATAACTAGTAACTTGTTTTGATATGTCACGGAATCGTACATTATTCCTACGTGATCTATTTTCAGTGTACTCCAGTTTGTTCTCCAGTGAGACCATCCTTGCTGAATTCACTGCTATAGATATCTTGTTCTTGGGAATCCAGTATCCAGTCAATTAAAGACTCAAGAGTATGTGTTCTCTGACCCAGATCTTGCATTTCTTTCTTAAATGTCCTGGACCGCCTGTGATAGCTGCGTCTTTAGTAATGACTCAAATCTCGTCATCATCTTCTCAACAATATCAGGGTCCTTCAATGTATCCCTTTCAATGTCTGAAGTGTCTGATAGACCCGATGTGGAGCCCTGTGGTGGTGACTGATGCTTTGACAGGGCTTTGAAATGCTCTGGATTTCCCTTAGATGTAGTACTCTTGCGTGATCTCCCCATCATCTCTAGCGTACTTCTCTGGCGGTATAAAAAACAAAATTGATCGTCAAGCTGATGAGCCAATGTTCTGGTGCACACGGGAAATGCTATCAAGCTCCTCTACCTTGCTTTATTTATGTACTGCATTCTTGAGCTTCCCACTGCATATGCTTGTGAGGGTTTGGCCCGTCTCCACCGCTCTTATTTGAGCTGCATGCTGTGAAATGTCCAAAAATCAGGCAACACAGAATACGTATATACCTTTGCTGTCAGCTTATTATTGATATGCACTGTCCGACTGATAGCTAATGTGTCTCCCTCAGCAGCCACCTCCTTTATCTGTGTCTTTTGTTTATTCTCCTGTGCTTCCACAGTGTGAGAAATGGCCTCCTCCAGTTAATATCATAGCATATTTTTTTAAAGAAGTTTTCAGTTAGTGAACTTCTATCCAAAAGCAAGGTCTTCACTAACTTCTGTAAAAAAATATGCTATGTGCTTATAAAGTGCCCTATTCAGTTGGCCAAATCGCAATTGAATGGGGCCCTATATATTTAAATTGCTGATGAATAATAAATTAATGAAATTAAAATAATCAATGTTTTGGCCTAACAACCTTTTTTCAGTGTCTTAATGAAGTGCAAAATACAAACTGCTAATCAATCTATTTGAATTAATAATTTGTAATATGTGGAACTAATTTTGCTACGATAACTTTATGGACAGGCACAACCATAGACATAACAATATGGCAGCGGAAGATGAGCCCATCAGGTCAGAAGATGCCTACCACATTACTGCTGAAGAGCAGAGGGCAAATACGAATAGCACCAGATCTAATGAAGTGGTTGGGCCAAAGCCGAAAGGACACCCAGCTGCAAATGTGTCTGGAGGAGAAAGAAAGTCTGCATAGGAACCAGGAATGTTAGAACTATGAACCAAGGCAAACTGGACATGGTCACAAATAAGATGGCAAGATTAAACATTGATATACTGAAAATTAGTAAAATTAAATGGACTGGAATGGGACAACCACCAGATCTATTACTGTGGTCAAGAAAAGGAGTAGCTCGGCCAACCCAATAAATGACGGCTGAAGTTGTCCTGTTATATGAAGATATTCAACATGTCATATATACAACACCAATCACTGAAGAAAAAAGGAAAATCATCAGACCAAGCAGATATGAAATAAATCATATATGAGAATGTAATATATGATATGAAATATCTCTTGTGAATATGCAGTGGAAGTAAATAATAAACTAGACTAGTAAAGAATAGACATGGAAGATATAATGCCTGAAGAACTTTGGACTGATGTATGCAACATTATCCATGATACAGCAACAAAGAATATCCCCAAAAGAAAGAAAACTAAGAAAGCAAACTGGCTATCTGATGAGGCTTTGAAAGTAGCCCCAAGAAAGAAGGAAAGCAAATGGAAGGGGAGATAGGAAAATATTTGTCCATCTGAATGCAGAATTCCAGAGGATAGCAAGAAGAGACAAGGAGACTTTCTACAGTGAGCGATGAAAAGAGAAAGAAGAAGATAACAGAATGGGAAGTTGATGGAATCCCAGTTGAACTATTTAAAAATCTGCAAGAAGATGCTGTGAAAGTGTGGCTTACCGTATGCCAATAAATTCAGAAAACTCAACAGTGGCCACTAAACTGGAAAATGTCAGTCTACATCCCAATCACAAAAAGGTAGTGCAGGGCAATTGCCCTCATTAAACATGACAGATGGTAATGCTTAAGATTCTACAAGTTCGACTCCAACAATATATGGACCGGGAACTGCCAGATGTGGAGGTAGAAGAGATTAAATTGCCAATGTCCGCTGGATAATAGAGAAAGCAAGAGAGTTCCAGAATAGCATTTACTACTGCTTCATAGATAATTCTTAAGCCTTTGACTGTGTGGATCACAACAAAATGTGGCATGTTCTTAAAGATATGGGACTACCAGATCATCTCATCTGCCTCCTGTGGACCAATAACGTTGTATATTGTCACCTTATTTATTCAGAGTACATCATGCTGGATGAATCCAAAGCCAAAATCAATATTTCTGGAAGAAATGTCAAAATCCTCTGATACACCGATAATACTACTCTGATGGCTGAAAGGGAGGAGAAACTAAAAGACCTGTTGATGAAGGTAAAATAAGAAAGTGCAAAAGCTGGCCTGCTGCTCAAAGACCTTTTCAGATGGTGACTGTAGTCATAAAATTAAAATATGTTTGCTTCTGGGGAGAAAAGCTATAACAAACTTGGACAAGCTAGTAAAAACTAAAGATATTACACTGTAAAAAAATTCGGCATAGTTAGAACCAAATAATACCAAACCATTATATCAAATTTTTAAAGATTCACTCAACACAGGGACTCTACCAGACGAATGGAGCAAAGCAGAGGTAATACCGATATTTAAGAAGGGAGCAAGAACAAATCCAGGAAATTATAGACCTGTAAGCCTCACTTCTATAGTGGGACAGCTTTTTGAAGGGTTAATTAGAGACTGTATACAAGAATATGTCTATTTAAACAAGATTATAAGTAGGAATCAGTTTCTATCAAGAGGTTAGTAGGAACTTGGATCAAGGCAACTCAGTGGATGTAGTGTTATTGGATTTTGCAAAGGCTTTTGATACAGTGCCACGTGGGAGACTGTTGAGCAAACTAAGGGATACAGAAAATGCAGTAAATATCTGCTCATAGATTGAGAGCTGGCTAAAAGACAGGAAGCAAAGGTTTGGACTAATGTGGTAAGTGGGTTTCCTCAGGGTTCAGTATTAGGTCCTCTCCTTTTTTACATATTTATTAATGACTTAGAAGTAGGATTGGAAAGTATTATCTCCATTTTTGTTGATGACACTAAGTTGTGCAAGGTAATTAAATCAGATAATGATGCACTTGCACTCCAAAGGGATTTGCATAAATTAGAGAAATTGGCATGATATTTAATACAAATAAATGTAAAGGTATGCATCCGCGAAGGAAAAATAGCCATGAAATGTATAATCTTAATTGAGCAAATCTAGGGGTATCAGATATTGAAAGGGATTTGGGAGTACTTGTGGACAACCACCTACAGTGCCTTGCAAAAGTATTCACCCCCCTTGACTTTTTACCTATTTTGTTACATTACAGCCTTAAGTTCAATGTTTTGTTAATCTGAATTTTATGTGATGGATTCAAACAAAATAGGAGGGCATTAATCAGAGAGGCCGCACAGAGACCTAAGGTAACCCTGGAGGAGCTGCAGAGCTCCACAGCAGAGACTGGGGATTCTGTACATAGGATGACAATAAGCCGTACGCTCCATACAGTAGAGTTGGGCTTTATGGCCGAGTGGCCAGAAGAAAGCCATTACTTTCAGCAAAAAACAAAATGGCACATTTTGAATTTGTAAAAATGCATGTGGGAGACTCCCAAAATGTATGGAGGATGGCACTCTGGTCTGATGAGACTAAAATTTAACTTTTCGGCCATCAAAGAAAACTCTATGTCTGGCACAAACCCGTCAGATCACATCACACAAAGAACACCATCACCGTAGTGAAACATGGTGGTGGCAGCATCATGCTGTGGGAATGTTTTTCATCAGCCGGGACTGGGAAACTGGTCAGAGTGGAGGGAAAGATGGATGGTGCTAAATACAGGGATATTCTTGAGCAAAACCTGTACCACTCTGTGCGTGATTTGAGGCTAGGATGGAGGTTCACCTTCTAGCAGGACAATGACCCCAAACACACTGCTAAAGCAACACTTGAGTGGTTTAAAGGGAAACATGTAAATGTGTTGGAATGGCCTAGTCAAAGCCCAGACCTCAATCCAATAGAAAATCTGTGGTCAGACTTAAAGATGCTGTTCACAAGTGCAAACCATCCAACCTGAAGGAGCTGGAGCAGTTTTGCAAGGAGGAATGGGCAAAAATCCCAGTGGTAAGATGGGGAAAGCTCATAGAGACTTATCCAAAGCAACTTGGAGCTGTGATTGCCGCAAAAGGTGGCTCTACAAAGTATTGACTTTAGGGGGGTGAATAGTTATGCACATTTAATTTTTACTGTTATTTTGTCCTATTTGTTGTTTGCTTCACAATAAAAAAAAGAAATCAACTTCAAAGTTGTGGGCATGTTCTGAAAATTAAATTATGCAAATCCTCAAACAATCCATGTTAATTCTAGGTTGTAAGGCAACAAAACACGAAAAATGCCAAGGGGGGTGAATAATTTTGCTAGGCACTGTAGGTAACACTGCTCAATGCCAAGCAGCATCTGCAAAGGCAAATAAAATATTAGCATGTATTAAGAAGGATATAGAAGCAAGGGAAGCAAATATATTTCTGCCACTATACAAATCCCTAGTACGCCCTCATTTGGTATATGGAGTACAATTTTGGACACCACTTCATAAAAAGGAAATTTTAGAGCTGGAAAAGGTACAGAGAAGGGCAACAAAACTTATAGGGGGAATGGAGGGCCTAAGTTATGAAGAAAGACCCTACCCTATATAAAAACATCCAGCGTCAATACAATGCAGTTTTCAATTGACAAGAGGACATCCTTTGAGATTAGAAGTAAAAATATTTTACCTTAAAGAAAGAAAAGGGTTCTTCACAGTAAGAGTGGTTAATCTGTGGAATTCCCTACCAAAGGAGGTGGTGACAGCTGATTCAATAGTTAGATTTAAAAAGGGATTGGATATATTCTTAAATTAAAAGGGAAGGGTTATCCTGGATAATTAGAGAGGGGGTATTGATCCAGGGAGGAGTCCAATCGCCAGTATCTGGGGTCAGGAAGGAATGTTATATTTATTTTCCCCTTTTGAGACAATTGGCAAAGTTTCACTGGGGTTTTTTTCTGTTTGCCTTCCGGATACTGCAGACCAGAGGAGATCTAAAAAGGTTGAACTTGATGAACTAAAATTATTTTTTCAACCTCAATTACTATGTAACTATGTAACTATGTAAGTACAGTATTCCCAGTGAGCACAGTAGAAATTATGCCTTTAAATTGTGGTGTTGGCGAAAACTGCTTAGAGTCCCTTGGACTGTAACAAAATCCAATAAATCAATACTTCAGGAAATCAAGAAAAACTGTTCATTGGAAGGTATGACCATGAGTCTGAAGCTCAAATACTTTGGTCATAATATGAGAAAGCAAGATTCCCTAGAGAAGCCTCTAATGCTGGGAAAGATTGAATACACGAAGAAGGGGACGACAAAGGTGAAGATGGATAGATGAGATAATTGAAGCGGTGAACATGAACTTAATGGAACTCAGAGGAGCGGTGACTGACAGATGTACCAGTCGGACACCACTGAATGACTAAACAACAAAAAGTTCAATGGAGGAGTGACCTTCTACATGATAGCAAACAAAGAAAAAACATAGGTAGTGAAAAAAAGGGTAATTTTAAAATAGTAGAAAATATTTATTAATAATAATCAGGCCCCTCTATATTATCTGGAAAAAATAACATTCTGGCCTAACTTCACTAAATGGTCATCCCTCCACAGACAATCTGCCATCGAGCATATCAAGAACAAATATGTTTAAATTTTCTATAATTCATAGGGTGCACCAGGATACTAACAATACAATTGCTGCAAAAATAAAAGATAGAACACAGATCCTTGGTGTGTGGAAAATTATGTGATTCTTCATGGTGGTGTCTTATGTCCAAGTTGCACTCATCAGCACCTCAGTCAGTTGCAGAGCTACTGGGGCCCCCAAATTATTTTTCACTGGGGCCCTCCATTCACTAGCTCCAACACTGATCTATAGCAAAATCTGTTACATATAGTGGTTATTACTACTGCAGGTAGGTGTCTCCATTGCATATTTCCCTCTCAGAACATGTAGCTTGTCTCTGATGATATTGAAGAAGAGAACATTTAAATACTAAACAGAGGCACAGTGGAAGCAGGGTGGGTGAGTTGGGACAGAAAAATATGAAATGCAAAAAAATAAATAAATAAAGATCCGCCCCTGCATGTACCAATGTATATGTACAAATGTGCTGTCTTGTTTTATTTATACTGTCTTCAATGTATGTTCAAGTGTTAACCATGTGTATATTATATCCCTAGAGAAACTTAATCTGCCGCACTCTCTACAAATATAATATAATAGCATAATAATAAAAATAAATGATCAAGAACAACATGTAGGTATACGTAGTAAAAAATGTGGTGATATTGTGTCACATACATACACACGTGTGTGTTTGTTTATTGTGTTTTCAAATATTTTTATACAGCAATTAGAAGTTATATAATATAAAAAGATCTACCCCTCCTCTCTCTCCCTCCTTCTCTATTCACTGTTCAGGAGGTAAGTAAATATGAGTTGGGTCCAAACTATCAAAAAGTGCTGAATCCAGATATGATGGAACTTTCTATGAACACAGAGTTTGCAAAAAATAAGATTTTCTAAAAATGATTTTATTGTTCATAACTTCCACAGATTTTGTTTGTCAAATATTTCAGAAATGTGAGTGTTTACCTAATCTACAGGTATCTTTTAAGACTCTGAATCAGCCACAATTTCTCAAAATACAAAGCAAAACTGGGTCTTAAATAAAACAAAATCTTACAGTGACCAGCACATCATACAAGATAATACATATTATGTCTTAGAGTAGCTCCATACTGCCTCCATTTCTCTACTTTTCAGTCCTTCTCTTCATGTTCCTGCACTTGGATATCTACATTTATTCTTCTACACAGTCTGAATGGAACACAGTCTGCACAATTTTTTTTATTTTTCATGCCGTTTTGAAGAGAGCTGCCTTCGGAAAACTGGCAGAGAGGTAGAAGAACTGTGTTCATATTAACACTCTGTTCAATAAAAGAAGCTAATACAAGGCATCTGCAAAAAAGGAAAATACATATCTGAATAATATATGGCAAAATACCAAGGGCAGAACTCCAAAGAGTACCATCTGGGGCATAAGGATGGAACTGGGGGAGGGAGGGAAGATGAGTGATGAGGAGGGGAGAGTGAGCGGGGGATTGATAACATTATGGATTGTTTGGCACACTTAATTTGGAGTGCTTTATGAAATGAGAGACTGAACTGCTAGGAAACCGTGAATCAAGCTGGTGGCGTCATTAGCCAAGCTCCATGGCCGATGGCCAAACTCCTACAAAGAAGAATTGCATTATTCAGAATTCTTTTTTTATCAAAGTTCAAAATGACTCTTTATTGGATAGTAATCATTGTGATATTGAATTGCCTTATTGTTCCAGCATTGGTAGAGTTAATCCAAATTCCCACGCATTGTAAACCTTTTTTTTTTATTTAAATTCTTAGAAAAAAACACTAGTATGGAAGCAAATACATCTTTCATAGACACAGTCGAATGACGCCAATGTCAGAATTAGTCATACCGGCAGGTCTGTGCCCCAAGTCTCACACTTTGTTAGACAAATGCTTTCAACATGTAGATTGGAATAGTTTAGAGTCTACTAGACTTACTCATCATGAATGATATCAATTGTGGTTCCTCTAAAATGTGCACTGGTTGAGTAGTTTCTGCACCTGTCAAGTGATGTTAACCAGAAAACACTTTGCAGTTCAAGGCTTGGATCAAACAATTGTAGGAAAATATTACTGTCTGAATGGACCACATTCTGTGGATATGTTACACAGATAACTATGTAATTATTGCTCTATGATGAAGCGTACTAGAGGACATTTAGCAAAGGGAGTTCTACATTAATTTAAGAGACCAATTTAGCCAACACGGTACAGCTTCAGCAACATTAATAAAATACAGCATAATTAACTCATTTATACTTCATTGTGACCTGTGTTTCTCTTCTCTCTTCACAATAAAGCCCCCCTGTAAATGTCTAGTAGTAGTTATTTTGATTAAAAAAGCTGATATCTTAGGAGCACTGAAAATAGCTGGTTTTCAACAAATCTCTGGAACTCCTCCCATATTTTACAAATTGTGAGTGGGGAGCACATTTTCCTACAATTTGCACCAAAGCAAAACAACAGTATGGCTGCTGCAAGGGATTGGGCCCAATACTCTGCCACAGTTTGTAAAAGATGGGAGAAGCATAAAGATGGTATGAAAACCAGCTACTTTCAGCAGAGCTTACTCCCAAAATATTACAATAAATTAGTTGTTTATACTTATCTTTATTGATTTTAATGCTATGAGGGCTTGACCACTACAATGATCCCTTCATTGAAAGAAAGATTCCTAAATAACAACTTGCAACATACACAAAAGCTTCAATATAATTTCTTATTCACCAGTATGGTGCTATTATATACATTTAGGGATATAGTACAATAACAATAATTATATCAGAGAGTGATCATTATATATTTTTTATTATTATATAATTTTCACAAAAAATAAAGAATCTTTTCTGATATCTGCAAAAATGTTCAGTGTTACACATAAACATAGAAGGTTAGATACTGATGACAAAACTGAACAATTTGGCCCATTTAGTAAGCACAATGCTTATGCTTAATTACTCCTCACTATAAAAATACTAGGGAATAACGTTTTAAGACTGGCAATGCTGTTTGCCACACAATGCAAGGCCCTCCCCACTTTAACTTTCGTTCCTTTGGTGCTCATCGCGTGCCTCGCAATGAGCACCATTGGCAGCACATTACGAACCTCTCCCCCGTCTTCTTTACAGGCCTCGTGATGAGCACCTTAGGTGCTGATCGCGAGCCTTGCAATGAACGGCTTTGGCGCTCATTGCGAGCCTCCCCCCCCCCTACTTTACAGGGCTCGTGATCAGCTCATTGCAGGCTTCGTCCAACCCGCAACTTTCAGGCCTTGCAATGAGCGTCTTCGTCATTTATCGTATGCCCAACGATGAGTGCCTTTGGCGCTCATTGCAAGCCTCTCCCTACTATCTCAATCCTGTGTCTCTTTCCCCCCTCTCCCTTCTCTGTGTCTTTTTTCCCTTTTTCCCCTCTCTCCCTCCCGCTGTCTCTTTGCCCCCTCTCCTATGTCTCCCCTCTCCCCTCTCGCCCCCTTCTGTGTCTTTCTCCTCCCTCTGCCTGCTCTGTGCTATACGGGTCTGAAACCATTTGCAGGCTTGGGAACTTGATCAATTTCCCCAACCCTGAAATGGTTTCCTAACTTGCAGCCTTAAAAAAAATTACGTCTTTACGGCCACCATTTTTTTTTTTGCTTAGCGGATTTCAGACCTCCAAAATACGCTAATTGATGAACAAATTAGCTTTCAACCTCACTTACAGGCTCCCCGCTTCTCCCCCTGTGCTGTGTGTGAGGTTGTTTGTTAATTTTGGAATCAATTGGTGTCTTTTGGGGGCCTCTGAACAGGCATGAAAAAAATGGCGGCGTTAAAGTCTTGCCTTTTTCAAAGTTGTGCGGGCCTCGCGATAAGCGCCAAAGGCCTGTAACTAAGCCAGTTGCATACGGGCTTCACAATGAGCGTATATACTTCCACAGATGGGATGAGACACTGAATTTAGAGGAAGTCTATATGTGTACAAAGGAAATGTGGCAGCGAAAAGCAAGGGTGCTTTCAATAAGATTAATGGAAAGCTTACTATATAAGAGAACCAGATCAGTAAATAGATTGAATTATATAGTAAAGAATATATGCATTTAAAAGCTTAATATATAATGGCTTGTTTACTTTTCTTTCATTGTTGGAAATGCACAATTTGTATTTATGACAAGTAGATAATATTAATAATGTGCAAGAGTAAAACCTTTTGTCACCATCTTTAATATACATGATTTTTATCCCTGTAGTCTATATACCTCCATCGTATTGATACCAGGGGCATAATATTTATGTGACAGATTCAATTCCAACGGGCAGTTTGTAAATGCCAATATACTTCAATAATCCCCTTGAAAAGGTATATGGTGAGCAGCCATGTCATATGTAACGATTTAGAGCGTAACTTGCTCTTCATGCTTGGGGTAGCAGTTAAGTGAGAAATGTTTCAAGATGCACAGTGTTTAATACAGTGGTGCTAATGCAATGTCTTATATGCAAGATGGGCTGAGCCCCAGCAGGGGTGGTCACGTATTGGCAGGATTTAGAAAATATGGGAGGAACGTTTATATTAATATAGAATACCAATGAAACAAAGCTAGCAACTCCCATTGTGAGCCAATCAAATATTTAAATCATGCTTTAAAATAAAAAAAAAGACATTACACATATTTATGTGCTACATTCAGTCTTAATAGGTCCATAAAGTGTTAAACACTCAATAAAGTGTTTTCTAATTTACTGTCTCCTTGCCATGACATAGTTTTCACAAATCACCCCTCTTCTCCATGGCACAAGCTCAGAACTGTTGTGTGAAAATAATCACGCGGCCCCTGTAGGATACTTGTTCTTCTATTCCTGGCAAAACATACGACCAAACTAATTGTCACCGATTAAACTAATGTTCTCTCGTTACTTTCTGCTGCCTCTGAGCTCAGAATAACATTCCTGCTAACGGGTAAAAATGTTTTTTCTCCTTTTAAGAGCATCTTTTCAGCCTTTGCACAAATTGCCTGTATACAAGCCGTGAGCGAGGACGTGCTGTTGACAGAAGCCCTGAACATTGCTTTGAAACATATATATTTCGGATTGCAAGCTGTACATCAAATCGACAGCTCTTCTTTTTATTCCCTTTCTCAAGCCTACTACTTTTGAAAATACTTTTGGGAAGCTGGTAGTTCTTCGAGTGTCAGTAATCTATCAAAGGAAAAGCTCTACAAAGCCCCACATTCATGGTATTGAAAATTACTGGTTCCCATTTTATAGAGCTGAGGTAAATCAAAACACTGCTTATTATTAAAGGATCACTAGAAAAATAAAAATATGTATGCGTGAAAAATGTGAGTCAGACCAAGAACAAAATTATGCAGGAAAAAATGTCATAAAACTAGTTTTTGATCATTTTGATGCCTATGCTAGTCCTTGCATCATGATATTTTTGTGAAGGTTGCATATATAAGTGGAGCCTTTACATTTTTGCAGGAGAAGGGCTCACAGTTATCCTTGCAAGTGACTGCAACTAAGTGTGTGTGGGCGGAGAGGGTAAGGTAGGGGTGAAATTACAGATATGTAACAAATCTCTCTTCCCTTACCCTCCCACCCTGATAATAAGGCTCCAATAAACAAATAAAGTCTTCAGAAATTGTGATTTTCCCTAAAAATGTATTTATGCCCATAGTTCACACAGCTGTTATTGTTGTTAATTTGTCACATACCTCACAAACAAGTGAAGTTTTTCCTAAACTACAATTCTCCAGATAAAGAATAGTGTGTCTTTTCTCTCTACTTAAAATAATTTGTCCCTATAAACCTCAGAATAACCTTATGAAATCCCAAAAAGTATAGAATGTTTTTATGTTATTTTTCCTGTTTACGTTTACTACAAAAATGTTCTATTTATGCACAATTCTTTCTGGAATATTGTACTTACCTCTGTGGTAGCAGGACAATGACATACCTAAATACCAGAGCCATTCCATGGCACCTGGTAAAAAAGCCCCTAAAACTAACTGACCCGCACCGGATGGTCTCTGGCCCTAACGTGTGCTCACAGTCTCCACGCAGGAGACCCAGAGTATCAATCTCAGTAGTCTCCATAGTCTCCATAGCAACACTGCAAAATGGTACCCACTATGTAAATATACTCCCATATAGCATGCAGGGGATTTATGACGCACACTCCAATGACCTGCTACCCCCTATGACCTTGGGTATCCCCCATTCCCATCCGCTACCTACTATGAATCCCCAGGAACTCCCACTTCCTGCTCACTACCTACTATGAGCCCATTGATCCCCTGAGATTACCCCTTCCTATCAGCTACCTACTTTGACTTTAAGGATCCCCCTCGATACCCAGTTTCTGCTTGCTATCTCCCATTTAAAGTTGAACCATGGAATCCTGATAGACCCCCATGGCACCTAACATTAACTCCATATAACATGGTCCTCAAGGGTCCCCTGTGGCACCCATATCCAAAGGTTGTCCTATTTCAACATTTGATACCATATCAATATTATTTGTGACAACTAAACCCAAGATAGATTTTTGTAATGTTTAAAATGTAGTCTTTTAAATGCTTGAATTTTACAGATCCTGAGAATATGTGTATAGTTTAGAATTTGAAGTTTTTTTTTCATGAGCAATATGGCTTTGAGAAGTTCTGTATTAAAGGGAGGGAGCACTCATAAACTTGTCTTACAGAAGTTAGATGTTACTAAAAGTTATTTTTGCATAAAATCGCTTCAAAGAAAACTGTAAAATACGGTTTTGTTTTTGTCATCTGAAGCCAATCAGCCAGGAGAGCGTGAATTATTTATGGCTAATACTCCATCATTTGTTTAGTGTAGTGCCATGACACATTAAGAAGGTGGCCACTGCATTGTTGCAAAAGCAGTCTGCAGGGAATTACTGTTTTGGCCCAAATATAAGTAACACCTGTGAAATGAAAGCGGTGGGGGGGGGGGACTAAATATCCGAATATAAGCCACAATTTACCTATGGTAACTTCTTTTGCGGAATACAGGCTGAAAATCGTAGCTTGCAAAAAGTTACAATCGCTCAAATGGCAAATCGCTATTCAATTGCTACAATTACGCAGGCACTCACACCTGTAAACAGCAAATTTAAAAGAAAATACTACGGGTTCCAAATAAGACCCGCAAGTGGGTTAAATGCAACGTAAATGCAAATTAAAAATCAATACTGCACTGTAAAATATGGGGAAAGCAATGAATGACATTAGAATTAATTGGACAACAGTCTCAAGCCTGCAAATCAGCATTTTTTTTAGAGTTGCGAATAAAAGCCGCACCCGTTATTTCCAAGCTCAGAAATCGGAAAAAAGTGCGGCTTATATTCAGGACAATACGGTTGAAGTTCAGGTAACCTTTGTCATACTAATTTTTCAAGTTCGGGTGAACATTTGTAATGTTTTAAAAAATGCCAGTTGTATTTCATTTTAAAGTGATACAGTGGATGTTTCAAATCTGATATAATAGAAAACTGTAAGGCAATAACAAGTCCTTTATCAATTAAATACTATTAAATTGTATTTTTCTGCTGTAAACTTACGTTTGCAGTTTCTATCAGTTAATGAGAGAGTAACTAGGCTAATTAGATAAATTACTCCCTGGGGTCTGAGCTTGTGCAGTCTTTTTTTTCACAAAGCTTTAAACTGAAGACAATAGATTCAGAGCCCAATGAGATAGTTATTATTGTCCTTTATCTCTAACTAGCAAATTCCCTGTCAAAAAATTACGGCAATAAAATTTGAAGCCATGGCAATGCTGTTTGCCACACAATGTAAGGCTTTGTTTCTCTGAGGAAATTCGGCGCTCATTGCGAGCCTCTCCCCTCGTGTACTTCAAGTTTCCTGCTTTGCAACGATCACCTTCGGCGCTCATCGCAAAGACAGATATATAAGTACAGTGTAAAATATACAATTTATGAATTAATAAATTAATATACTTTACCTATTTATATTTAATATGCAGCAATCAATATCCTGAAGAGCTAACAATCTCTTTGGATTTTCCTGCATTAGAAAATGTACAGTTGGACTGTTGATCACCTGAGGAGAAAGTGTCAGCAATGTGCCAAGTGTGCCGTCATTTTTGAATCGTAATGTTATTATTTGCAAGTTAGTGTTGTAAAATGGCGGGTTTTTTCTATGTGTTACTTGGCTCACAAGCATTTTCCGTCCATTGTAATGGTATATTTTGTATCTTCTACGTTCCTGGCTAACTCATATGTGCCTGGCGGAGATTTGCACCTTGTTTAAAAAAAAATTGTCCGCCATTTTTTTTTCGCTTAGCCGATTTTCGAGTGCAAAAGCTCAGCAAATTCGGCTTAAATTTGCATGCAACCTCACTTCCAGGCGTCCTGGCATTGCCCCCATGCTGTATGTGAGTGTTTTTTTTTTATTTACATTTACATTTTTTTCTCTATATCCCTATATTCACATCTGATGGTTCTCTTTGTACTGGAAATACAGATACATGAACCTTGAGAAATTAAAGAGATATGTGCTTTATTTTATTTTATTTTAAAAAATCAAACAAATAGTGCCTGTTTGGGTCTGCCTCTGCAAGCTCATGAAGACACATATCCTGTTGTACTGGCTGTGCAGTGTCTCATAGTAGCCAATCAGGGACAACGTCTTAGAAACATGCTGCAAAGTACTGCTGAGACATGGATATTGGTTGGTTAGTATGAGACACTGCACAGTCTTCCTGACCTGTACAAGGCAGGTACTACTTGTATGATTGCAGCCAGTAAAACTGTGTATAGGCACTTCTTTATGAAACAAAATATATAAAAGTAAAAAGATACAAAGATATATACATAGTAAAATACAGAAACCTTCCATGTCCCTTTAAAACAGTAAAAGAATTATAGAAAAAGTAAATTAAAAATGCATTATTATTAAAGACATAAAAAACTGAAATCTACTTCATAAATAATTCACAAATTATGAGTCAACACTATATATGTTTCTAAAGAAAAAATACTTTGTCAAAGCTTATAACATGTCCAGGGCACTGTGGAGCAAGGCTTTAGATCTCTTCATGGTGTGATCTATATAATTACATTTCTCAGGTGGCTGAATTCTCTCTGTCTTCAGTCTCATGCTTCACTGCGCACCTAAAGGTAATCATAATACCACCATGCACAGGCCCCATCATGCCTAGCAGCTATCATGATATACAGTCTCTTAACACTCAATAAGTGAAAATAATAGACAGGTTGGCTTGAAAGCCACTGATGGTTCTTTGCTACGGCGGAATTTTTTGTCTCACACCTGCAGCTTCAAGACTCAGCTGGCGTGCGCAATGTGCACAATGTTATTGAACGATATTGAAGTGACCTAGAGGAATGAAAACTATATGAGTAACCATCAGGTGTGTGAGGCTCACAAGTTTCCTTCTCTTGCCACTGGCTTTCTGTAGCAAAGCTTTGATAGTACAACTACAAACTAAACTCACAATCCTTTACAGGCCTGTGCTGATAGGGACTTGTCTTTTCATGTATGCTGTATGATACATTGAAAGGATATGAAATAAATTGCATTAGGGACACTGTACATTTATAGTTTTATTATACTATTTAAAAGAGTGAGTACTGACAATGGGCAAAACTCAGTCTCTGAATCTACCTCACTGTAAGTGCTCTTCATGGTGTGAAAGAGCACAAGATTGTATGTTAAAATTATCTTCTTTTTTTTTTTTATTAAACTAATAACACCTAAAGAAATCTAAGTTTTAGGTCTGTTTACAAATACACTGTAGCCTGTTTACGGACTATTGCTTGATTAATAACATATGCCGACACTGTGCGGTGAAGGCTGAGTGAACACAAAGATTTATAGTTTTCCACTGAACTATGTAATGCAGCAGAAGATGTTAACCCCCAAATCATATTTTTAGGTGTTTCCATCATTCCTTTCTCTGCACAGATGCATTATTTAATGGTTAGCTCTTTTTTTTTGCTCACTGCACAGGAGCTGTTACTGTGGGTCTGTCTGGGGGCAGCCAGTAACACATGAAATTTCATTTATCAATTTTTCTGAGAAAAATGAACATATTTAAATATTTTAACATGCATTTAGGAGATCCTTACAGCGGTGTGCTCCAAGTTGTGCTGAATTAAGTGGCCCTTTAAAGAACAAAAAAAAAAAAAATCAAATATTCCAACTGAAGAAAGTTTCTTATGCTATGTTGGACCAGACATAAAATCCAAAAGTTGTTAAATTTAAATGATTATACTCTGCCATAGAGTAGAGTATAAAGAGGCAGAGTATAATAATTTAGATTTAAGAACTTTTTGGTAATAATCTTTCCACTTTTATATAAGGTTAAAAATAAGATATAGAGATTGAGGCATGACTTTGTAAGTTAATAACATTTTGCCATGTAATACAAAGCAACATTTAACAATTTTGTGCTGTTATCTTGTATGCTTATGTATTATTATGTTGTTACTTATGATCTATATATTTACAAAAATAATTTAAATATCAATTTAAAAAGAAGGACAAAGCTGGGTAGGATTGAGAATTTTTAACTTGAATTTTACTACAAAAGGGTGGTGTAAGCCCAATATTAATTTGACATCCAGAACGAAAAAAACAAAAAAAACACTGGAGCTAAGAAATTAAAGAGTAAGTGCAAGAATACAAATATATAACCTAGGAATCAAGGATATATGGGCTTAGTTGTAGTTGAGTTTTGAAATATTTTAGTTCAGCTGAATCAACAATTTCATGAAATATAAGTCTGGTGTTGATGAATGACGACAGAAAAAGAAGTTGTTAAGCAGGGTTGCATGGGATAGAGTATATGAGTACCATTTGAGAAGGTCCATTTCTATAATGTTATTTCCAGTTAGGGTTAAGCATATGCTGAGTTAGTTAAACGTATTCTGCTAAGCTCTTGAGTTAATGAAGGATGCTGATACTCACTGATTATTTTAATGTAATGAGTTGCTATTCTTAGGACATATTTTTTTTTATTTTTAACTGTATTTGTTGATGCTATCTTACACAGGAAACTGGGGGTGTTTACATTACTTCATTTTTTTCATGGGTCCTGTGTTTGAAAATGTAGGGCTAAATATATTAAAAGGTGAAGTATGCAAAACTCTTTAGGAACCCCTCCATTCCTATATTACATTGTGGGTAATATGTACTAATATTTGACAACTCTAAGTCTCTAAAATGTAAGGCTTCAGTGCATATGACTCATATGATATAGAAACTTCAAATCAATTTAATAAATTTTATTCTAACTATGACCACTGTGCATGAATAGAGGACCATTCTCAGTGTGGTGAAGACTGAATGCTCTAAGAGCAGGGGCAGAGCTACTACCTGTGCAGCCGGTGGAACGCACCAGGGCTCTACTTTTTTTTTGTATTTACATTTTATTTTAATTCTGTAGTATAGGGGCAGTAGAGAGGAGAACAGCATCGACAAACAAAAAAGGGAAGGGGGGCAGCTCTAGGAAGGGGTTTTGGGAGGGGACAAAAGCTGTTATGGGAAGGAGTCTTTGAGACACAAGCTGCTATGGGAAGGGGTCATGGGGGTTTATTTTGTTTTACTTTAACTACTGTCCTTCAAAATATGACTACTAACTCTGGAACAGAACATTTAGCACTGTGAAAGTTAAAAGAGAAAGCTGCTATGGCAATGTATCTTGAGGAGGGGAGAGAAGGGAAGCTGCTATCGAAATGGGTCTTGAAGTGGAGAGCTGCTATGGGGAGGGGTCTTGAGAGGGTAAGAAAATTAAGGGGCTGGGACGATCTGTGAGTGGGGCTAAACAAGCCCAGAGCCACCTGCTATTATAGACTATAGGTTAACTGCCCACAGGGAGCATTGGGTTCTTTGAAATCCTGGCCCCAGCACCTTGATATCTGGCTTCTGTATCTATCAGAGTCTCTCCATCAGGAATCAGTGCTTTCAGGAGTCAAAGTTACCTTCCTGTGGTAGTGACCAGAACAGGTCACTTGTAGGGTGGAGATATGTTCAGTATCGCAGCCATCCAGCAGAACAGGAAAAAATAAAGAGACCATAAGATTTCCATATTTCCATATTTTTTAAATGACAGCAGTATTTATAGGTGATAAATACAGAGGGGGTGTACACAATGTAACAATGAGAGGGGGTGATAGACAATCACAAGAGATAAACTACACATAGGTCTAACAGTAGTTTCCTGAGAGTAATAGGCTTAATCTCCAATACACATGCTGCCGTCTATAGCACATATCAGATGGAATAACTATATTTGTTAACAATGGACCAGAACAGATAACAGTACAATAGAGGTATTTGATCACTGCAGATTCAGCACACCCTGTTTTAATCCCATCATGATCACTCAGTCACAGTTTAAACATTTAAACACCGAATACACTAATATTAAATGGGGAATTACATACAGTATACAAGAAAATGGGAGAGACATATGCCATAAGACCACATGAAGCATGGTGGTACACTATGGCGTTATGTCTTGGGGTTATTCACCCCACCACCCACCTGCCCTCATTTCCCATGTGCCAATATAGTTCTTCTACCCATTTTCCAATGGGGCAGTCTGTCCTCTATGGTGACTTCATGCACCAGGATCCAGGCCCTGGAAAGGGAGGGGGATTTGACAGGGAGCATGGTGGTTATGGTCTGCAATGGCAATTGAGCTGAGGACGGCTGGGGGCGGGGGGGCATCTCAGAGCATGAAAAGTTAGCTTATGGGTACAAAGCTTAGGGGTACAAAACCTTAAATTAAGAGAGGTCAGTGGTTGGAGGAAATTGATCTGTGGGGAGCTTGGTGGAAAAGAAATTCCACCTTTAAAAAAGGAGCTTGTGGTTGATGGGAAGAGGGCTAGGAAGAAAGCAGTGGAAGAGTTATCAGTGGTGCAGGGGGGAGCGCTGTGTAATTTTTTTTTGCATATTATTTTTTTACTGTAGTGTAGGGGCCCTCATGAGTACTCCACCCAGGCACAATCTGCCATGGCCCCCTAGCACCCTGACCTCCTTACCTGCACCCACCCCCAGGCTCAGAATTGGTCCATGCCTGTTTAAAATACATAATTTCTACTGATGCTACAACAGGTGGCGCAGTTCATCATGCTGGGGATGTGTATCAGGGAAGAGGTGAGAGAGGAAGGGTTGAATGTCAGCCAAGTACAGCAGGGATGGACTGTATGAGGGGTGAGCAAAAGAGATCAGGATGGGTGCTATGTGAGGCAGTTGCTGACAAGGACTGGTTCTTTCCAAGCTATCGAATGCCTTTATTTTTTGTGCATATTTTAACTTGTAGACTTTTAAAAGAGCCAGTGCTGAGAAATCAGTTCAAACAAGAAACTCAATCAATTCAGTGTCTGAGCACTGTAATAATTGCATGTAAAGTTAATAAATTAAAAACTGTGTTTTTTTACTTTCTAAAACCATAAACATTGATCTCAAACTTAAGACATGGGTATTTGCTTACAATGGCTTTTCAGTCATCTTTCTACCCACCTAACACATTTGTCCATGTTGTACCTACGCTATTATTAAACCTTGATATTAGAACATAACTAGGCAACCAATACATAGGTTTGTTGACAGGCTGGTGACAAGAAACATAACATCTCTCCAGACTTTCTAAATTCTTTGTATAAGATATTTGTTCGAATTGTAGCCAAGGTCACCAGCTGAGACTTAGCACTCAATTCAATTATTTTATATTGTACCTTCAGGCTCCATTCCAAGTGACTGTTAAAGAATAATCAGACTTATTCAATAGGCAATCAAAATGAAATTACTTTCTGTAAGTACAACAAGGTTACAGACTAGGTATAAGTCTGTAAAGAATATATTTCTTATCTTTTTTTCTATTAAAGCTCATGCATATTAAATAGACTCATTTAGGCATATTATGCAGATTTCAAAGAGCCTTCAATATTGAAAATCTTTGAAAAGCAAAATAAGCCACCTTTTTATTTACTGTACCTTCTATGTGACATCAGTAAATTTACAGAATATACACAGAACAAAGGTAAATGATCACATTTACTATACTCAGTCTACAATCAGTCTTGTTCAATGTTATTCCAAAAAAATTCTATTTGAGCTTCCATTAAAATAATTTAAATATATAATTCTGAAATTTCTTACAATTAAATTAGATGTTTTTAGTTTTATTTTTACAAGTTAATTTCAGATTCTTCATTAATTATTTACTATAGTAGAACTTTGAAAAACGATCATATTCCTATTTACATATAATTGTTCTTCAAATGGGGGGGAGGTCAGTAGACGACATTGATTTATTATATATGGTACAGTGGAGAAAAACAAGTATATAATGTTATGTTCCATGATGGTCTTGAACCATCTTTATTAATTGGGTAGTTAATGATTAAACCCCATTATGTAATAATGTATTAAAAATTGGAAGCAATACAATTATGCAACTGTTTGTTAAAATTCGATTTTTCAACAAATCATTATCATTAAAGGATCACTGTAATTCAGAAACGAAAAGCCCCACTCACACACATATTCCATCAACATATCAAAGAATCATAGATTCCTCCAGGTCCCACTGAGGCATCAAATATATATTTTATATATAATTTTTCCTTGCTTAATTATGCTTTTAGTCAGACTCCTTTAAGCTAATATTGCAGGACTGATTT
Organism: Discoglossus pictus; assembly: GCA_027410445.1. Lineage (NCBI taxonomy): Eukaryota > Metazoa > Chordata > Amphibia > Anura > Alytidae > Discoglossus > Discoglossus pictus. The sequence goes on from CM050169.1 coordinate 149,818,801, forward strand.
GCTTAAAATTATTGTTATTTACAATGTACAATACATTAAAATGTAGGAGATCTTCTATGTTAAGATTTGTGTCAATAATTACAGTTATTCACAGGATATTCTTTGGAGTTTGTTGTCTACTTGGTATCGTACAAAAGTACAAGGTACCATAAGCATCCTGGAGGTATTATTTTGAAGTAGTTGATACTTGGCTAAATTGCCAATCTAGAAGGGGAATTGGTGTTCAGCAAGCTCATGTTAGCTGGGCCTAGCATGGAGGGTGGAGCTGGGGCTAGTGAGGATGCCTACGGAGGTAGCTGGGTTACAGTTACAAGTGGAAGCAAAGGGGATAGGAGGAGGCAGGCCCGTCTTGAGATGGAAATCACCAAGTGATTTCCCGTATGGAGTTAAGCTGTTGGGAATTTCCATTCAGGAACAGCTGGCAGAACAGTTCTACTGGAAGACAGGAAGGGTAGATTAGACAGAGTAACAGTCAGATTTGGTGGTAGGTTTGCTGTCTCCTGGGTGCTAGGGTTAAGCATGTTGTGGATTATTATATAACTAGCGAATTGCCCGTCAAAAAATTATAGCAATAACATTGTAAGCCAGGCAATGCTGTTTGCAACACAATGTGAGGCTTTTGCTTCTCTGAGAACCTTTGGCGCTCATTGCGAACCTTTCCTCCCGCCTAGTGTACGGGGAGCTTATTGCAGGGTTCATTAACGTACAAGTTTTGTGCTTAGGAATGCCCTGTGTCTCTTTCCAGCATCTCCCCCCTGTCCCTTCCCTGTGTGTTTCTCCTCTATATGTCTGCTGAATGTTTGTGTGGTGTGCGCTGGTTGCCATTTGTTTTATTTTCAAAGTCCTGTGTGCCTGGCGTTTTACCGGTGTAAGTGTTAGTGTCTTTGCCGTTGTGTATTTTCTAAGTCCCACGTGCCTGGCTTTGCTCAGCCTCGTTTTCATCCAGTTTCAGATTATCTTATGTTTTTCGTCCGCCATTTTTTTCTCGCTTACGCGATTTTTGAGTGATGAAACATGACAAATAAGGCTCAAAATCCTGAGAGCTCGGAAGACTTTAATGTCTCAATGGCGATGTTAGGCGAGCAGTTTAGGCACACAGGATTTAGGCTGCAAGAAGTTGAGGAACACAGGACTTACTTAGGCTCCAAGCAGTTGAGGAACGTGGGACTTAGATAAAAAAATCCGACCTTGGAATTTCAGCCTAAGTCCCATGTGCTTTGCGAGGCTCGCAAGGCAATGAGCGCCTTTGGCGCTCATTGCCTAAGTCTTGCGAGCTCGGAATGGCTTCAATGCCTCAACGACTCGCCTCACTTCGCGAGCAAGCAGGCCAACAAATCGCTGTTTGACAATTATAATATGTGATTGGAACTAGGAAGCAAGCTTAACGCTGGACCTCCAAGGTAGTATTTTTCAAGATAATACCAGTTCCTTGTTCTAGCCCAGGGAGAGAGAAGGTGGTTAGAGAGGTTAATGCATGGCTAACAAAGTGATTAAGGAAAGAGGGTTGGGGTTTTTAAAGCAATGGACTAGCATCTCTGTTGGATACATTCTCTAAAGCAGTGATGGAAGGGAGCTTGTGTGCTGGGTAAGAGGATGGTAGAAATGTAGGGAGAGTTTTTAATCTAGTAGATGGGTGGACTAGATGGAAGTAACTGGATTGAAAGTGAAGAAAGGGCAAGCGATGAATAAACTAAACTGGGGGACAAAGAATTAGCAGGTAAAAATACACAAAATAAATGTAAAGCTTCACTAGATATACATACATATCAGCACATATCATGTTGAAATAAAAGCAAAGAAAAAATTAAATACATTTTTAAGGATCAAAATAAGGAGTAAAAAGTAGGGATTTCAATTATACAAGAAAGAGAGAGCAGAGGCAGCATTACATGGGTACAATGAATATAGCTAGTCTTACAAAAAAAGCTATTAAATTGGCTAAAATAGAAATTCATTGTAAAGTATAGTAAGACTAATTCTTAAAACTTTTTGAAATATACAGTATTAATGAAAGTTTGACTAGGAAAGAAAATATTGGAAAACTAAAATGTGAAATAGGGCGACTAATAAATAGGTACCAGAATTAGCTAAATAAATTATTTTCTTTTGCAGTTGCATATTTAAGTTTTATGCAAACCTAGGCCCATTTAGATTTGTGTACCCCTCCCAATTACCCAGTTATTCCTCCTCTTTTCCTTTTACTATATCCCAGTCATAAGTTTACCACACACCTATATAGGAAATCATAAGTGTATATGTGTCTATGTAAGCATATAGTAAGTTAGAAACTGCCAGGAACTGTTACAGACTGTATATAAACATTGCAGTGCATATTCCATGTCATATGTGAGTCTATTGTGCAAAGCAAGAGATACAACAACAATTGCAGTAAATATAAGCACATGTTTGAAAAATGACTGAAAGTCAGGAAGCAAATAGTAACTGCAAAATACTTAGATTGGACTAATATGGTAAGTGTGGTTCCTCAGGGTTCAATGTTAGGTCCTCTCCTTTTTGTCATATTTATTAATGATTTAGAAGTAGGTTTGGAAAGTATTGTCTGCATTTTTGCTGATGACACAAAGTGGTGCAATGTAGTTAAATGAGCAAATGGTGTGTACTTTCACTGCAAGATGACTTACATAAATTAGAAGAAGGGACAGCAAAATAGCAGATGAGATTGGACAGAAATACTGTAAATGCAAAGTTATGCAAGGGAGCAAACAATAAGCAGTGTACAGTATTGTTTAAATTGAACAAATGTAGGGTTAACCAAGATAGAAAATGAATTAGGAGTGCTTGTGGACATCCACCTACATAACAGTGCTCGATACCTGGCAACATCTGTAAAGACAAGTAACATATTAGAATGTATTAGGAAATGTATAGAAGCAAGAGATGCAAATATAATTCTGCCACTATTTAAATCCCTAGTAAAATGGAGTATAAATATGGACATCTCTTGAATAAAATCCTGAAAATGATACAGAGAAGAGCATAAAAAGAATCATGGGAATGGTGAGACTAAGCTTTAAAGAAGTGCTAACCAAATTAAATGTATTTCTCTAGAAAAAAAGGCACATGAGAAGGGACTTTCCTTATATAAATACATCCAGGGTCAGTACAAGACTTTGTCATTGGAACTTTTTGTGTCAAGAGGTTTCAGCTGACAAGAAGCCATCTCTTGAGGTTAGAAGAAAAAATTATTCCACCTTAAGGAAAGAAAAGGGTTCTTCACAGTAAGCGCTGTTAGACTGAGGAATTCCAAAGGAAAGCAGATTCAATAAAAAATGTAAAAATGGGCTGTATATGTTTTTGATCAAAAACCAAAACATCATAACATTACATTCATTTTTTGCTTTTATATGCAATTATATGCAGGGTTATGTTGGCTAACTAAAGAAGAAGGGGTATTTTGGAGCTTCCAAAACTTCAAAAATGTCTTTATCATCAGCCTTATTAAATTGCTATTCAGTAAATTTAAAAGGGCTCTATTTAAGCACATAGCATATTTTTTTAACAGAAGTTTTTAGTTGGTGATCTTCTATCCAAAAGCAAGGTCTTCACTAACTAAAAACTTCTGTAAAAAAATATGCTATGTGCTTAAATAGAGCCCTTTTAAATTTACTGAATCACAATTTAATAAGGCTGCAAGTGTCTACTTGAGAAAGACAACTTTGGTTTGCTACCATTTGGAGTAACATGGTGTTAAATAAGGATTAGACATCATTATTTATTTAACAGTTTCCCACTTCCTATGTTTCTGTGTAACATACTTTCAAAATGAACCTGGTTTGATAAATGAAGGTTCATGGAAAAATGTTAGGTCCCAATGTTATCCTATTGGAGAAGCTTTCCTTAGATGACTGTTAGAGCCGTTAAAACACCAAAGTTTATTTTATAAAAAGCCTTCTTAATGGAGAGATATTTCATTTGCTGTATGGAACCCACGTTTAGACTTTATTTGGGAGAATCCCATTGAATACCCAGGCTCATAGGGGGTAGTGGGTATTAAGAGGGATACCCAGCTCATAGGGGGTAGCAGGAATTAAGGGGAATCCTGGGAATCCCCAGCTCATAAGATGTAGTGTGTATAATGGGAAATTTCACCCAGCTCATAGGGGGTAACACATATAACGGAAATCCCAGGCGATACTCAGCTCATAGGTGGTATCGGGTCACAGGCAGAAGTGTCACAACCCCCATGCATTATTATTATTTAAACCCTTCCTTGCCACGATATGGGTTTATATAGATAGATAGGAATAATGGAGGATGTTTGGGCTGGTGTAGTGTGTTCAAGTTAGTGGGTACCATTGCATAGTGTGCTATCTAGGCTACTGAGATTCAGAGTCTCCTGGGAGCAAGCTTCAAGTACATGTTAGAGCTAGAAAGCTATAGGTCAGTAATTTTTTTTTGTAGGAGCCATACAATAGCTCTGGAAGTTTGCTTTTCCAGAGTTATTCTCCCGTAGCTGTGAGTCAGCCTTTTGAAAGTTCATATAGGAGCCATGAAATTCAGGCCTCAGTCTCTTTCACCAAAAACACGTTCTACACTTTTTCTCAATTCAGCCTCTCTTATTCCCACAATCAATTTTACCACTTTTGATATGAATCCGACAAAAGTTTTAAATGCATTTTGAGGTGATGGAGGCTACATTTGCTGGTCCTCAACTGCAACAGATTGCCATCATTGATTTATAATAAACAATTAATTGTATCATGCTAAAGAAAGGAGTACATTTTTACAAATAAAGGCCACCACATTTCTCATAGTTTATAGCTTTTCAAGAATAGCAATGGACTCAATCATGTTGCAGCCAACACAACAACCTAGTACTTTCAAAATATGCACCCTTATTAAATTGCGATTCTGTAAATTTAAAAGGGCTCTATATAAGCACACAGCATATTTTTTTACAAACGTTTTTAGTTATTGAACTTTTATCCAAAAGCAAGGTATTCACTAATTAAAAACTTCTGTAAATAAAATATGCTGTGTGCTTAAATAGAGCCCTTTTAAATTTACTGAATCGCAATTTAATAAGGCTGATGATTAGGAAACCTCTGCTGTTTTATAATTCTGTTATTAGACATAACCGTCTTTTGGGCTGGCATTAAAAAACTCCAGAGACAATGATAGTTCTCTATTAACATACCTGCCAAATTAATTTAAAGGCTTTTATGAATCTACCAACAAACATAGCTGTTCCTGATCATGTCCTTGTTCCTGAGGTAGTTGGTTCACAGGCAGAATTAGTTGTGAACAAGTCATTAAAACAATTTTAAAAACATTGTGGTTACCACAGGTTTGGTTACTAGAAGTTTTTTGGTTCATTGGCAGGGTGGTCTTATCTCCTTAAGACATTTACCCATTTTTTGAGTCAAACTTGTGGACCATCATCCAATTACACTGTTCCTCACTCTTAAATGGTGGGAGGAAATTTAATGTCAAAAATGCAAGATGAAAAAACTTAAACTGAGGGTTGATATCCCTTTGCCCCTCATCTCTGTCGCTGTAAGAAGCCCAAAACCGAGCAGATTCCTCCTACTGCCTTTGGGCCTCATTCAATTGCTAGTCGGCCAATTGAGTAGGGCTCTATATAAGCACAGAGCATATTTTTTTACAGAGGTTTTTAGTTAGTGAAGACCTTGCTTATTGAGAGAAGTTTGCTAACTAAAAACTTCTGTAAAACAAATATGCTCTGTGCTTATATAGAGCTCTATTCAATTGGCCAAATCCCAATTGAATGAGGCCCTTTATCTGTGTTGTTATTACCTTTCCCTTTAAATGAACCAATCAATCAAACAATTTAAATGGTTTTGTATAAAAAACAATAGTGTCTGCTTCACATTGGGTTCTGAATTTAGGTGGCAATTTTAAATAAAGTAAAAAGTTAAATAATGCACCTACTTTTTTTAATATGAAAGCCACAGCCACACCTAGGTTTGCACATTTCCAAGATCCAGATGATACTCTTCCATTTATCAATTTTTTTACATACCTTTTCCCTAGTACTTCAAGGGACTTTTTTTTTTCATTTTAGTTTTAATGCAACACATACAAAATATGCAGATAAATTAAAAGCAGCAGTCAATGTTTGGAAACCCCTTTACGAAAATAGACATGCACGTCTCAAACATATAGTGCTGTCTTAATGAAATGATAGAGAGATTTGATTCCTGATGTAATTAAATTTGGTATGCATTCTTTAAAGCATTCAGCATGGAATAATTGTGTTTTTTCCAAATATATATATTCAGTTGTCTAAAGAGAATATATAAAACAAATATGTGTACAATAAATTTAGCAGAAGGGGTATATCTTAAACATCCACTGATGTACTTCATTCCAACCCAGTGAGGTACCCAAATTGATCACATCTGGGTTATTTATCCATTTCGATGTATCCACTGCTGTTTCTAATTTTTTTAAACCACACAGATACAATAATGTAGCGTCCTAGTACAAGATGTAAAATATGTTAAACTTTCTCATTTGGCAATGGTCCGAGAATGTTGGTTATGTCATTAAATGTTACTAATTTGCAATGCCATTGTGTACTTGCTGGATATAAGTGGCATATAACATTCTGCCATAATAATTCACTGACAATTAGTTAGGAAATGCACTGATGCACTTTATGTATAAGCAAGTAGAGACTAATGACATCTGAACAGCAGTGACCTACTGTTTCCACCATTGATTGAAGGAGGGAATTACATATAAGCAAACAGAGTAGATTAGCAGAAGAAATGTACATGAATATACAAGCACCAGTGTAATATATTTACATTTGTTGGATTAAAGACACTTGTAGCAGGAACATAAACAAAATACTAACAAAAGATCTTAAAGTGATATGTAAGTGAGCTGGGTTTAAAATCTTTCCTAATAAACAGCTACTGATTAGTAGAAAAATATGTATTATATTGAAACTTACAAATGTATATGCAAAAAACTGATATCTGGATGTGCACACCCCTAGGAAGCTTACATAAAGTGTACCCTGCAGGGTATAGTGTGTGACCTCTAAAATAAATGATGGTTGCTGGAGTCACAGCTGAAATCGCCAATAAGGAGGCAGGCAGAAAGAAAAAAAAAAACAGACAGCAACTGCCAGATTGTGATACAAATGTTTCAGTCTTTACTTCCTCCTGATTGGCCAAAATACATTTTAAAATGGTATACCAGTTTAGCCTCGGTTTGGAGGGTGGTAACCCTAAGTTTCAACTGACAGAAATTAAAATATATTTTGTTAACTTCTAGGTAAGTGCTTAAACGCTTATTTTGGTACACTACTATGTCTCCTCTATGAGATGCACTCATAATACAGCTCACTTAAATATCCCTTTAAAAAGGGCATTACTTACGAAACACTGCATGATTTATAAAACACTGATTTGAGAGCTGTTTCAAATTGTGGTAGATAATGTTATAAAAAAATGCAATGGGAATGCACAACAATTGAGATTAATAGATTAATGTGCCCACAGCAATATGATCTAACCAAAAGTTGGATCAAAATCTCTAAGTCTGAGAAGGACATCTCAGACTTGGCATGATTCTCAAAGCCGTCATGTTGTGGTCTTGTGGTTTATTTTGTCACCATTCATGAATAACCATAATTCAATTTGTAACAGTATTGTACAGAGTGAGGGATTCAGCTAGGATTTGTAAAATATTGAGTTACAGAAATCTGTATATTTTAATGTTTTTGTGGTTTTTAAGTTCTAATATTTATTTCCATAAGACCATAAGAAATGACTTTAAAACAAGTTAGAAATTCTCCAGTGTGTATTAGCTTGATATATTTCTGAGAAATAAATAATTGTTTGTTTAGTAAAACCCACAGGATGTGTGAACAAATGTTTTTAGTGTTTTTTGGGCATTAGTATTAAATTCATAACAGGCAAATATTCTTCTGTTCCACCAGATGACCAATTTAAAGAAACATAAGGATGTTCACACAATGAGTGCAATCAAGCTTGGACTGCTGTTGACGTCATGTTGATAAATATTGTTGTCCGACCATACGGTAGTTGTCACTATCCCCCAGTATTGTATAATGGGACGTCAAGGAAGGAAATCACCAATCAAAGAATTTTAACTCTTTATAATAAATGCAACACACAATACACAGAAGGAAAACCCTCTTGCAGAGGAAGCCTCCATATAAACAATATGATTTCTGCTGCAAGATGAACTGATCTTAAAATAAACAAAATATAAACTTGTAAGAAACTGCTAATGCAAACTGAATAAACATTAATTGCTTCCAGCCTTATTAAATAGCGATTTGGTTAATTGAATAGGACTCTATGGCCCTCATTCATTAGCGATTTGGCCAATTTAATAGTGCTCTAAATAAGCACATAACATATTTTTTTCAAATAAGTTTTTACCTAGTGAAAACCTTGCTTTTGGATAGATGTTTACTAACTAAAAACTTCTTTCAAAAAATATGTTATGTGCTTATTTAGACCCCTATTCAATTGGGCAAATTGCAATTGAATGAGGGCCTATATAAGCACATAGCATATTTTTTTAAAGAAGTTTTTAGTTAGTGAAGACCTTGCTTTTGGATAGAAGGTCACTAAACTAAAAACTTCTTTAAAAAAATATGCTATGTGCTAAAATGGAACACTATTAAATTGTCCGAATCGCAATTTAATAAGGCTGTTAATATGTAGCTCTATAAAAGCAGACAAAAATGAATTTATGTTAAAAGCCCAATATCATATTGTTTTTCTTCTATTTTTTTTATACTTTTCTATGGTATAAATAAAAAAAGTAAATTTTGCAATTCTCTTTTAACGGTAAAACATATAAAGGTAATGAATTATAAAGAATGCTCTTGATTGCGGTCAATGCAGAATAATATTTAAATGGGTAACAGAAATGTGCTGATTTTCTAATCTGTAAATTTAGTGCTTTTTAATATATGCATATAACAATATAATATTAGTATGTTATTGTTAATAGTCTGTTTTTGTAATAGTCCACTATTATAATGTATGAAGGGTCATTTGCCTCACTGTAAGTGTGGTAAGGTTTGAAAGAGCATAATATTGTATGTTATAATGATCTATTTTTTAACTTACACTAATAGGAGCTAAAAAAGCTAAAATTTGAAAGTCTGTTTACAAACACAGTGTATCCTGCCTCCTGGGTGTTGCATGATTAATAATAGACAGCTGCACGGTGAGGGCAATGAATGATAGCAATTTTCTCTGACCTCAAGAATGCACCAACCAGGTAACCTATAATTGACCTGTTTAAGTAATTCCAGCATGCCATGCTCTGCACAGATAGATGTGGTGAGGGTTAACGCTAAGTTTTATTTTGCTCAATACACAAAGCTGTATCGGTGGGTCTGGAAGGGAGCAGTCAGTGACACATGTAAACACAGACTTTCACATATTTTAAAAATTCTAAACGTATTTCAACATGCTTTTAGGAGATCTTTATTGTGATGTGGTCCATATTGTGCTAAATTATGTGGCCATTTATGCATCAAAAATTGGTATAAAACAACTTCACCGTTTATTGTGATTAAAATGATAATTTGTGAGATAATTTGTGAGAAATATTACAATGCAAAAATCAGATTTTCTACTAGTCTTCAACCCTGATCTCTCTTCATCTTTTACAAATGTCTTAGCACTGGCATGGTCGGTTTACCCATTAGGCCAAGTGGGCAGCCGCCTAAGTTGTTCTTTGCTGTGAGGGGCCCTCTCTTAAAAAAAAAAATAGTTCCTGGCTTAAAAAAATGAAATGCTGCAGTTCATGGACTGGCTACTAGGGGTAACAACCTAGAACAAGAAGGAACTTACAGGAAAAGGAACTCAAATGCACAGAAAATGCAAATATGGGTCTGTGCATACCTTGTGCACTCACTCGCAGGGGCTCCTGCACTTTACTACCTCCAAAAAGGTGGATCCGGCCCTGAGCACTGGGGACAGATTTTGCTTGCACTTTCCCACAACCCTCATTGCTACATAGCGCAGTACAGTCAGAGTGCCATTTACATTGATTGTGCTGCAGGATGCAGCAATGAGGCAGCTGCAGGGAAGTGCTAGTATACTCTGTACAGGATGTATTAGTACAGTACTAAGTAGTTGTTAATAGATAGAATGATCTTCAGCTTAAGGATGAGGGGTTAACACAATTGTCAGTATATGTCATTTTACAAATTATCAACTTTTTATTCATAATTCATTGAAAAGTTACCTATACTCATTTTGATTTGCATAACAATTAGGAAAGCTGGACTATTACCATGGCTCTTTAAAATCATTGATAGTCAAAGAATACTGAAGTTTGTTGTAAAGTTATTTTCATTCTTCTTTAGGCTGTACAGTCATATTTCAGTGATAGTTGGCTGACTCATAACAATGACATCAGTCATGAAATATCTTTTTTCATATCCTGTAGAGTTGTACAAGAATGATGAAGAATTTTACAAAGATGCACAAAGTGAATCTAAACAGCATATACTAAAATATATAACGTATGTGTACTATATGGTTAGAATTTCTTAAACAATATTACTGCCCAAAGCAATTTATAAATACACTGCTGTCTGGTCTGAGTTACATAGTTTACTAAATGGAATGCGTTTGTACTTGGTATAATAAAGAAGTTCTATAACATGTTCTCATATTATTGTGAACTGTAAAAAATATAGTGAAAAAGCAGCATTTTGAATGATTATCAGTTTTATTTGTAAAGATTTTAAACATGCACAACGTTGTACATTTTCCTAATTATAGGACACTATTGTAGATTTATTCTAAATTAAATACAATCACAGTATTTTTAAAAGGCTGCGAGAATAAGGATAACCTACTTAGAAGTCCACAGTCTTGCAATCTGTTGGTGCCAATCCCTGCCAACTAACTTCCAGTTTTATGTATGAGCACTGCTGGCCAATTAGTTTTTTTCACATATATAACCTTAAGACGTCTTACTGCCACTGCGGGCTGGCACTGCTTCTGCATAGAAACAGGAAATTAGTCTGTATAGCTTGAAGCAAATACCTTGCCAGGCTGTAGACTTTTTCAAAGTAAGTTCTTTTTTTCAAATTAAGCAGATTTGGTAAAAGAAAGGCTAAAATAGGAATGTGTCACTTTATTTGTATAGAAAAGCAACACTCAGACCATTTTAACAGCAAATTACTTCAGTTTCAGTAAAATACATTAAATAGGAGAGGCAGTAAATTATTTATATGATTTAAAGGTATGATTATATTGTATTTCCAAAACAACTGGAGCTAGTTATTTACATTTGACATGAAAGTTACTAATATTACATTCAATGGTAATTAAATATTACACTTATTTTCCAACATCATATTCCCAGTCTACAGTATAACTGCTTATTTCCATCCACTATGAGCAGCTATTAGTGTCTCAGGCTGAGGGGCAGTGGTAAATGGTAAGACACAAATTTGCACCTTGGTGTCTGGGTGTCTTATGTACTAACTAATATATATTACATTATTTATAGTCTATAGAAACTTGATAAAATATAAAATACCTTTTTTATTTTATACAGTAAAACACTATGCTGGTCTGAAAATTATTTATTGTTCATACATAGTATAATTTAATTAACTACCCCTTTGTTATCCAGTTTTCAGATGTTCTTTTTAATAATACAATTTTTTTACAAGATCTTAAAGAAAAACACACACACACCGTGCTCAGCTCTCAAAATCAATCAGTCCACAAGGATACCATGATAAGCTGTTCGTTGCGAAGTGAAACCATCTTTTCACTGCAGAGAAGAGAACTTACTCTTGTCTAGACACATGCTTGCCTCTGACATTTAACACTGCCTCCCAGGCAGAGCCACTCCCTCTCTCTTGATGAGACCTGCAGCCCAACTAGAAGCTGAAAATCTGCAGCCTTATTAAATTGCGATTCAGTAAATGTAAAAGGGCTCTATTTAAGCACACAGCATATTTTTTTTATAAAAGTTTTGCTTTTGGATAGAAGTTCACTAACTAAAAACTTCTGTAAAAAAAATATGCTATGTGCTTAAATAGAGCCCTTTTAAATGTACCGAACCGCAATTTAATAAGGCTGTTGATGTTTAAAAATTAGTATAATATTGTGTCTTGCTCTTTTCAATTGAAGATATAGCCATTTTAATAATGATCAATGCCTACTTAAAATATCTAACTCCTGTTGTGGCAATACATTGGTACTTTCAGACCTTGTGGGTTAAGAATACGCCACTCAGCGCAAGCAGCAAAACTGTAAGTGGGCGCTAGATGGCACTGTCGCTGTTTTGCAGGCGCTTTCCCGGGGAAACATAAACAGATTCATAACACACAAGGTCCCTCCTGACTCTGGATGGGGGTCTATTCGGGGTGAGGGTCTTCTGGGGACTCCTGGCTCTGGATGGGGGGCTGCTTGGGGTGAGGGTCTTCTGGAGGCACCTGGCTCTGGATAGGGGGCATGGCGCAGTGAATGTGTCCGGCGGGCTCCTGGCTCTGGATGGTGGACTACTCGGGGTGAAGGTCGAACAATTTTTATGGCAGTTGTGGCTAAAATCTTTCTTGGTCTACCTGACCTTGGCTTGGTATCAAGAGATACCTGAACTTTCCACTTCTTAATAAGGGATTGAACAGCACTGACTGGCATTTTCAAGGCTTTGGATATCTTTTTACATCCTTTTCCATCTTTATGAAGTTCCATTGCCTTGTTATGCAAGTGTTTTGACAGTTCTCTTCTGCTCCCCATTGCTCAGTAACTAGCCTGCTCAGTGCATCCACACGAGCGCCAACAAACTCATTGACTATTTATACACAGACACTAATTGCAATGTAAAAAGCCACAGGTGTGGGAAATTAACCTTTAATTGCCATTTTAACCTGTGTGTGTCACCTTGTGTCTCTGTAACAAGGCCAAACATTCAAGGGTAAAAAGGAGACAAACAACTATGTGATAATAAATGTCTCATAGATCACTAACCTTCAATAACAGACATTTTTTTGCATGATCAATCATAATTTCCAAATAAATGCCAACATTTCACAATTTCTGTCAGGGTATGCAAACTTTTGTGCACAACGGTATTACATATTACAGAAGATTAATCACTGCTAACTAAAAACACAGAAATATGGCATCTAAAATTAATTTATTAAGTTAGATACACAATGTCATGACAACATTGTTTAATTACTGTAATATTACCAGTAATTATGGATATGGCCAAGGGCACATGACATTGTTGCATTGTGATTACGTATTATTGTTTTATATTGTATACTAGTTATAATATGATATTGAGGGAAGATGTGATGTGGAACAGGGGTATACATGGGGAAAAGGTAGAAATGCTCTGCACATTAGCCTACCTACAGAACATAGCATCCTCACACATACAGGCCTTGATAAACAGCAGTTAAGACAGATGCATGCAGTTAAGGAGTCATGGGCCAACCCTGGGGATTAACATCAAGGTTTTTGCACTAGCCAGCTATAGACACCTGTCATGTAGTTTAGATATCTGGTGAGTTTTATTTTAAGAGCTTTTATAGCAAACAAGGTTGCAAGGCAGATGGAACGTAGTGCTCACATCACACACAAAGGTACACAAGGGTGTGATATGGGAGATAGAGTATAAATATGTTTGTTCTATGATTCAATAAATGTTCAGTTCTAGTTTCACATATACACAGTGTGGGGCTGTTTTTGTGTTTATATCCTGAATTAGGGAGTGGTCTTGCCGGAGGCCACTAGTAACCTGTATCCAGTATGCTCTGCCTGTACCTTTGGGCGTTGTCCTCTTCAGAAGCCATCCTTTGTGCCACAGAGAACAAGAACCATACAATTCTGTTGGGGTAGGGTTAAACTAGGTTCATATCAAGCCCCCTTGAAGAAGCAGATTGTGACACATAATAATAAGAACATATTTCTAACATGAAGAGCATAAGAAGTATATTGAATAACAATCCAACTTACCTGGAGGTCTGATCATGGTGGAAAACACTTACATTTCAATTGCAGTGAGATAGATTTTTTTTATTCTCTTCATTCTTTCACAATATTAAAATCCTTTTAAATTCAGAATAGTAGCCATTTATTTTTGATGCTGCTGTATTGTAATTAGTACTCATCTTTATATATTTTTTTCACTTCTGTTTCATCTTCTATTTTATTTCTAACTTCTATTGCTATACTTGAAAATAAATGTTACACATAAATCAATAGCTTTTTGTAACAAAAAATAAAATAATTGTATCTGCTAGAGCCTGAGTGTAATTGTTATCCTACTGTTTCTTGCACTTCCATTTAATCATATTGCAAATTGACACAACTAAATGGGCAGCCTATGAATAGATATCATATTTGTATCCAAAATCCATGTGACTTATCCAGTAAGGTAAAGAAAGCAAATGGTTTCCAAAATTAAAGAAACTGGAATAAAACAGTTAAAAATAGAGGCTGTATTTTTTGTTATCAAGCAAAGTTCTTTAAAAAGTGTATTATAAATAGGACACTTCAATGATCCTTTACAATGCCATTAGCAGACATTGAACATAATGGCTTAATGGCCTATTTAACATCAGAATTAGTATATCATGTATGGAAAAATCTACATGTAATACCATACATTTCTGAAAAAAATATATCAATATGTTTAGCTGATTTTCACAAATTGCATTATATAGGAACACCACAGACACATACAACTATTTTACTAGATTTTAGAAAGTTCAATATGGCACTTGAAAGGACATAACATCTGAGAGAGGCTATATGCAAATATTTCTCTGGGTGGTGTTGTTTTTTTTTAATACAGGTTTAATTAAATAGGCAATAGAGCTCTATGAGCCATTAGTTTCTGGTTGTAAGATAACATGTAACGGGGTAGTTGATGGATTTTTTTTACAAGTTCCATGTTAACACTCCAGGTACATCTCTCAGTCACAGCCCCTCTGAGCTCCATCAAGTTCTTGTTCATTGCTTCAGTGACCTCATCTTTCCATCTCCGCCTCTGTCATCCCCTACTTATTGTGCCTTCAATCTTTTCAGCATCAGAGTCTTCTCTAGGGAAACTGCAGTCTCATTATATGGCCAAAATATTTGAGCTTGAGCCTCTTGATCATACCTTATTGTAAACAGCATGTCTTGATTTCCTGAAGTACTGATTTATTGGATCTTCTTGCAGTCCAAGGGACTCAAAGTAGTTTTCACCAACATCACAATTCAAAAGCATTAAGCTTGCCATAGCTTTCCTCCCCAGAAGCAAACATCTTTTAATTTTATGACTACAGTCACCATCTGCAAAGATCTTGAATCCTAGGAAAACAAAATCTGTCACTGCCTCCACTTCTTCCCTGTCTATTTGACAGGAACTGAGATTGGCGTTTGCTGGCGTTTCATCTTTTTAATGTTGAGCAGCAGGCCAGCTTTTGCACTCTCTTCTTTTATCCTCATAAATAGGTCCTTCGGTTCCTCCTTACTTTCAGACATCAAAGTACTATCATAAGCCTATGAGGTTGTTGATATTTCTTCCAGCAATATTGATTCCGGCTTTGGATTAATCCAGCCTGGCCTTTTGCATGATGTACTCTGCGTATAAGTTGAATAAATAATGTCACAATATACAGTCTTGTCTCAGACCTTTTCCAATCTTGACCCATTCTGTTGTCCCATGATTGGTTATGACCGTGGCTTTTTGGGCCACATCTCTTTAAGAACATGTCACATTTTGTTGTGATCCACACAGTCAAAGGCTTTAGAATAATCTATGAAGCAGACGTAAATGCTTTTCTGGAGTTCTCTTGCTTTCTCTATTATCCATGGGAAATTGGCAATTTGATCTCTTCCTCTGCTTCCCGGTCCTTATATTGTTGGAGCTGAGCTTGTAGAATCTTAAGCATTACCTTACTGGCATGTGAAATGAGTGCAATTGTTCAATATTTTTTTGGCACTGCCTTTTTTTGGGATTGGGATGTAGATCAACTTTTACCTGCCTATTGGCCCTTGTTGAGTTTTCCAAATGTGTTGGCATACGGCAAGCATCATTGTGTAGAATTTTGAATAGTTCAGTTACGATTCCATCAAATCCTGCCACCTTATTATGAGTAAGACATCCTTAGACTCTCACTTTGCTCTCCAAGATGACTGACTCCACCTCGCTGGACAAACTATTGAGGTCATCACTGTTGTTAGGATCCTTTCTGTATAGATCTTCAGTGTATTCCTTCCACCTTTTCTTTACCTGATCTTCTTCTGTGCCTAACATTTTTGTCTTTTATCACACCTCCCTATATATGAAAGGTGCCTTTGAGATTCTCAATTTTCTTGAGAGATCTCTTGATTTACCCATTCTATTATATTCTTTGATCTCTTTACATCGCTCATTGTAGAATGTCTCCTTGTCTCTTCTTGCTATTCTTTGGAATTCTGAATTCAGTTGGAAAAATCTTTTCCTATCTCCACTACCTTTTGCTTTCCTTCTTTCCTGGACTACTTTCAAAGCCTCGTCAGATAGCCAGTTTGCCTTTTAGTTTTCTTTTTTTTTTACAAATATTCTTTCTTGCTGTTTCCTGGATACTGTTGCAAACTTAGGTTCAACATTCTTCAGGTATTCTATCTTCCACTTCTTGTCCCTTAAATCTATTTTTTTTTATTTCCACTGCATATTTACAAAGGATATTATTTATTTCATATCTACTTGGTCTGATGATTTTCTCTCTTTTCTTCAGTTTAATTCTGAACTTTGCAATAAGAAGCTTTTGGTCTGAGCCACAGTCAGCTCCAGGTCTTGTTTTTGCTGATTGTAAAGAGCTCCTCCATCTTGGAGGAGGGTTGGAAGAAGGTGTTTGCTATGACCAGATAATTATCTTGACAGCATTCTGCTAATCTCTGACCTGCTTCATTTCGTACTACAAGGCCAAACTTGCCAGTTATTCCTGGTGTCTTTTGATTCCCTACTTTAGCATTCTAATCTCCCACTATGATAGCACCATTTTTTCTTGGTTATATCTATTACCTGTTGAATATCTTCGTAGATCTGGACAACTTCAGCCTCTTCAGCATCCATGGTTGGAGCATAGACTTGGATCACTGTGATGTTAAAATGGCTTGCCTTAAATTTGAATTGAAAACATTCTATCATTTATTGGGTTGTAACCAAGCACAGCTTTGGCCATCCTTTGATTGACTATGAGGACTACTCCATTTCTTCTGTGGGATTCTTGACCGCAGTAGAATATCTGTTTTTTGTCTGATGTGAAATGTCCCATTCCAGTCCATTTAGGTTTCCAATTCCCGGTATATCAATGTTTAACCTTATCATCTCATTCTTGACCACATCTAGTTTACCGTGATCCATAGTTCTAAAACTCCAGGTACCAATGTTGAATTGTTCTTTACAGCAGCAGACTTTCCTTTCCCGCTTCTGGATCACTACCATGTCATGGTGAAGTGGCTTGTGTACTTCAATGGAGCTTTGAGCTATACCATGTATGGTCAGCCAAGGTCGACAGCTCCTGGCAGAGATGTCAGCCAAATTGCAGCCCTCTGGAGAGGGAAACTGCAACCCACTCCAGTTGCAGTTGCAACATTGCGAAGAAAACTTTATGGACAGGCACAACCAGAGACGTAATGACATGGCACTGGAAGATGAGGCCCTCAGGTCAGAAGTGGCCTACCACATTACTGAGGAAGAGCAAGTGCAAGTAGCACCAGATCTAATGAAGTGGTTGAACCAAAGCCAAAAGTGATGTTTTATAATGTTATGCAATTATCCCCATTATAAAGTATTCTGTCTTGACCGCATGGACATTGGGACTGTTGCAAACATGATGGCATATCTGCGGTTAAATATTGTTTAATGTTTTCTATATTGCTAGGTACTATTTCCCACATGTACTGTATACAGTAACCTGAGTGAAAGTTAAATATGGTAATATTAGTCTTAAAATGTAGGATTGTCATTGGGTTTTATAATACAACATGTTATGTGGGACACCCAGGGAGGTGAGCCAAAAGATGTACTGTACAGGGTACTCAGTTCAGGGGTATGGAGAAGGTCCAGTGGACCAGTGAGACTAGCAGCTGCCAGGGAACAGTGGGTAATCAGAGTAAGAATTGATAAGATGAGATTAGTCTTTATTGACCTCACCATTAACTTCATTCTCCACCATTGTTCTGACTGATGAGCCCCTGGAAGGATTGGAACAAAGAATGGATTAGGCTAGCAGTCAGCATGGCTCCTGGCCATCAGGTGGTAATCAGGGAGGATGGCATCAGTTGATGAACAGCTCCTCCATGTTGCCCAGGAGGTGGACTGTGGGGATCGGTTCATCCTATGTTTATCTAAGGTTGTGGCTTGGTTCCTGTTTCCTGAAAATATACTGTACTGTTCCCATTAAAGTTATGTTCTGGTTGACTATACATAAACATCGTGTATGAGTCATTCCAGAGGGAAGACTTTTGTTTTATTTTACTGAGCTAATCACTTGCTGGTATCCCAATTTTCCATCTGGTCCTATAAGAAAGGGACCATCACATGCTCCTGTATTATGATGACTGCTATTCATGAACCGGAGAAGCAAGCTGGTTGCTGAGATTTCTAATCCCATCACAGTCCAAGGAGTGTTCCTGTAAACTGAAAGCAGGAGGCTTTGGGATGTCCAGGTCCACTTAGCCCTGGGTCGTGACACTAGACTTCAGTATCCAATTAACACTATTTCAGGTTATGCATACATTTTTACCAAATGTGCAAAATAAGTGCAATAGTGCACTGATTGCATTAATCAAAATATATAACTAAGTTTTTTTTCTTCTTTTTGTTGACTACACCACATGAGTTCTAATACAATGCATATTCCATATTTGACCTATGCAAATGATAAATGTGTAACAGATGTTACTTATTACTTATAAATAACATAAAAGTACAAACACTGTCAGTTTTTACCCTTTTTTTTGTTTTATGTATTGCATGAAAATAGGATGCTATAGACATAATGTGAATATATGAATGTTACAGTAGAGCAACATATTCATCACATATGCTAGCACAATAATCTAAAAAAATGTCTTAATCCATTTTACTTGCCATTCACAGCTTGATTTCTAATATTATAGAAAGTTTAAACAATGTGATTCAGAAATTAGGCACTTTTTCTGCACATTTTAATTAGAATTTGCAGTAAATCAACAGTTTTAAGATTAATTATAATTATTTAATGACTAAACATGTCTTCTTCATTTAGATGGTTATATTGGATGACTGCTTTGAATTTAGTTTATGGAATGAATATTCTTCTGGGGTCCCATGATGGGCTAGAATTTTTCATTCCCCCAATGGTGGAGATATGTTAATGCACTAGAAACAATAGTTTACTGAATATTTAGAAGCCTAAACATTTCTAATAATATGGATCTATCTGTAGTTTTTAAGAAGAGTCAAAATGAATGATGTTAAAATGATATACAGAAGAGCCATGATCCTAACTGAGGGTTTACAGTAGCATTGCAAGCTTAATAAAAGAGCTAATTGTTCTTTTGTTTGAAGATGAGAATCAAAACATGCTTTTTTACACTAACAGGCAAGTAAATCCTTCCTCAATAATTATAATGTGGAGAAGCACATATGATGACTTAAATGGTCTCTTGGAGGAAATGTTGTGGCTTTAACTTTGACTACATGCCCAAGTGAGTATTTCAGTGGATGTTCACTGGCAGCAGTGGATCAGTGGATGACAACATGTACCTGGCAGCAGAATAAATGATTAAATGATCAAATTCCAAATTCATTCTATTAACACTTTTGGAGTCTATTTATCAAATATTGTTAATTCAGTCCTCCACCTAGCTTTTGTTTTATGATAAACCTAAATAGTGTCTTCAAAGGATTTCAAATAAATATACTAATTAATTTTAATGATTGCAGTAAACTTGGCACATATTAGTGAACATCCTATAAGACTATTGTAAGTTAATTAGCTACTATTCGGGATGTTTAGATATTAATTTAGCTATTGTGACTCTTAATGGGATGCATCACAAACGTGTGCAACCTGATACTGCCATAAGGCTTGTCAAATTTCCACAAAAACAAAGTAGGTAGTTGTTTGAGAGATTTACTGGATTGGTGGCTTAAAATCTCCCAACAACAGAATTACATCACTAGAGGCCCATGGCAAGGTAAGTCTGAAGAATATTATGCAAAAACATTTTGTTAAAGTGTCTCTGCATAAGACATGTAGAACTAAACCTACCATGCACATCTCGCATCAAAATTGGTTGATTCTCTCTGAAGCATAACTGCTTCTTGAGTATCATCATGTTATCATATCCACCATTTTAATTATTTTATATCTTAAGCATATTCATTCCCCATATTTCACCCACATAATTTGATGGGATACTTTGGCTCTTTAGAAATAAAGGATAATAATGATAATGATAAATTATATCCCTACATATTTGCATGCTTGCGTTTTTATAGCTCTTTCCAAGAATTAAAAGAGGCAGGAGGCTAAACCTAGTGTAGAGTTCCTGTTAGTATCAATGTTTAGAGATATAGCTGTAAGTTATCTAATTGGCTTAAACTCAAATTTCATTTACACAACTATCAGAGCAGTGTTATATTCAATAGAGTTTATACTGCACTAGAATCAGTGCCGTAAGAACTGGGAAGGATTGGGGGACAAATCCCCTCCAAATTATATGGAGTATAACAGTGGATACAAAAAACTGTAAAATTAAACTTAATCATGCACTACCAGATTTTGCCAATAGAGGGCACCAACGGTATGGAGCAGAATGTCTTTCCCATGAAAGCTTTGACTCATAATTTATATATGTATATATATATATATATATATATATATATATATATATATATATATATATATATATATATATTTATATTTATATATATATATATACAGTTGGGCTCAAACGTTTGCATACCCTGGCAGAAATTGTAAAATTTGGGCATTTATTTTTAAATAATGACTGATCATGCAAAACATTTTTATTTTATTGAAGGATAGTGATCATACGAAGACATTTATTATCACATAGTTGTTTGGCTCCTTTTTAAATCATACTGATAACAGAAATCACCCAAATGGCCCTGATCAAAAGTTTACATACCCTTAGTTCTTAATACTGTGTATTGCCCTCTTTAGCATCAATGACAGTGTTCAGTCTTCTGTAATAGTTGTCTATGAGGCCCCTAATTTTTGCAGGTGGTATAGCTGCTCATTCGTCTTCAAAATGCCTCCAGGTCTTTGGTCGTCTTGCATGAACCGCACGTTTGAGATCTCCCCAGAGTGGCTCGATGATATTAAGGTCAGGAGACTGTGATGGCCACTCCACAACCTTCAACTTTTTCTGCTGTAACCACTGAAGGTTCAACTTGGCCTTGTGCTTAGGGTCATTGTCATGCTGGAATGTTCAAGTGCGTACCATGCGCAGCCTTTTTGTGGAGAAGAATGCACATTGTCTGCCAGTATTTTCTGATAACATGCTGCATTCATCTTGCCATCAATTTTCACAAGATTCCCCATGGTCTTTAAAGTTTACACCCCCCCCCCCCAAAACATCAGTGAGCCACCACCATGTTTCACAGTGGGGATGGTATTCTTTTCACTATAGGCTTTGTTGACCCCTCTCCAAACATAGCACTTATGGTTGTGAGCATAAAGTTCTATTTTGGTTTTGTCACTCCAAATTACAGTGTGCCAGAAGCTGTGAGACGTGTCAAGGTGTTGTCGGGCATATTGTAACCAGGCTTTTTGTGGCATTAGTGCAGTAAAGGCTTCTTTCTGGACACTCGACCATGCAGCTAATCTTTGTTCAAGTATTGTCGTATTATGCTCCATGAAACAACCACACTGTCTTTTTCCAGAGCAGTCTGTATTTCTCCTGAGGTTACCTGTGGGTTTTTTCTTTGTATTCCAGACAATTCTTCTGGCAGTTGTGGCTGAAATCTTTCTTGGTCTACCTGACCTTGGCTTGGTATGAAGAGAACCCCTGAATTTTCCACTTCTTAAAAATAGATTGAAAAGTACTGACTGGCATTTTCAAGGCTTTGGATAACTTTTTAGATCTTTTTCCATCTTTATGAAGTTCCTTTACCTTGTTACATAGGTCTTTTGACAGCTCTTTTCTGCTCCCCATTGCTCAGTGACTAGCCTGTGCAGTGCATCCATGTGAGAGCTAACAAACTCATTGACTTTATATACACAGACACTAATTGCAATATAAAAAGCCACAGGTGTGGGAAATTAACCTTTAATTGCCATTCTAACCTGTGTGTGTGTCACCTTGTCTGTCTGTAACAAGGCCAAACATTCAAGGGTATGTAAACTTTTGATCAGTGCCATTTGGGTGATTTCTGTTATCATTATGACTTAAAAATGAGCCAAACAACTTTGTGATAATAAATGGATTCATATGACGACTATCCTTCAATAAAATACATATTTTTTGCATGATCAGTCAACATTTCACAATTTCTGCCAGGGTATGCCAACTTTTGAGCACAACTGTATAATCACATATTATAGTTGTCAAACTACGAGACGTCGTCACGGTTTGCATATGACTTGGGCATCGATTGCGAGCCTTGCAAAGTGAGGCGAGCCGTTAACTAGGAGCACTTAGGCGATGAGCGACAAAGGAGCTCAATGCCTGCAAGCCTTGCATAGCAAGGCGAGTCGTTAAGGCAATACAGGCCGTACATTGAGCTCCGATCACACATTGAAACACGCGCGACTTAGCCACCAAACACTTACTAAACGCGGGATCACCTTACACTGCAAGCAGCTGACCAACGCAGGACTTAGAAGAAAAAAATAAGAGATAGGAAAAATACGAAGTTAACGGCCGATCCGCGCAAACCAAAAAACACAAACAACACAAAAAAAAAACAAAAAAAAAACATCACGCACAGCATGGGGGAACAGCCAGGGCGTCTGGGAGTGTGGGGGGACGCGAATTTAAGTGCATTTGGCCGAGTTTCAGCATTCGAAACTCGCCTAAGCGAGAGAAAAAATGGCAGGGAAACAAAAGGAAAACAAGGCTACACGACCCCGGACCGCGCAAAACACTGCAAAACACTGCAAGCACTTTCACACAGCAATGTATGAGGTACAAAATACACTATTACAAAAGAAGGAACATGCTCATGACCCGCATAACACATACACAAATGCCACCATTTTACAACACTACCTTGCAACTAATAACATTACAAAGCTAAAAGGGCACTTTACACAATTAAGCCAATGGTTTGCCCTCGCGCATGCAGCCTACTTATAATGCACAGTTGGGACATTGATGACACTTTCTCTTCAGGCCAGCCACATGCCAACTGTACCTTGGATGCTGCAGGAAAATAAAAAGAGATTGCTAGCTCTTCAGGCTATTGAATGCTGGATATATTAATTACAAATAGGTAAAGAATAATTTAATTTATTAAGTAACTCATTTATTAATTATTATTTAAAAAAAATCTACATATGTATATCTGTCTTTGTGATGAGAGCAGAAGGTGCTCACAGGACCAAAAGTGCATAAGAGAAGAGGCGAGAAAAAGCTTTACATTGTGTGCCAAATAGCATTGCCATGGCTTCAAGTTTTATTGCCCGTCGCTAGTATATTATATATTATATAAAAATATACCGTATTGGCCCGAATATAAGCAGCACAGGGAAAAATGAAAAAAAGATTATATCCGAGTATAAGCAATATCATTAAAATTGTCAATTAGATTCAGGGAATAAAATAGTGATTTTACTTTGTCATCATACTGTATATATAGCTGTCAGTGTATGTAACTTTTACACCAAGGCAGTAACACTTACACCAAGGCAGAAACCCTTACACCAAGGCAAGGCAGTAACACTTACACATAGGCAGAAACACTTACACCAAGCCAGTAACACTTACACCAAGGCAGTAACACTTACACCAAGGCAAGGCAGTAACACTTACACATAGGCAGAAACACTTACACCAAGCCAGTAACACTTACACCAAGGCAAGGCAGTAACACTTACACCAAGGCAGTAACACTTACACAAAGGCAAGGCAGTAACACTTACACCAAGGCAGAAACACTTACACCAAGGCAGTAACACTTACACCAAGGCAGAAACACTTACACCAAGGCAGTAACACTTACACCAAGGCAGTAACACTTACATCAAGGCAGTAACACTAATCGCGAGGCCCCTAAAGTACACAGACACGGGGGGGGGGGGGGGGGGGGGGGAGAGCCACGGAATGCGCACCGAATTCGATCAGTGCAATTTCCTAGTATACAATATATCAGCCATAACTGCAAACAGGCTTTCTAATCAGTATCTATGGTAACTTCTTTTGCGGGTTACAGGCTGAAAATCGTAGCCCTGCAAAACGTTACAATCGCTAAAATCGCAAATCGCTTTTCAAGTGCTACAATTCCACAGGCACACATCCGTAAACAGCAAACACTTACACCAAGGCAGAAACACTTTTTATACTACTAATTAATTAACAGTTAATCCGCATATTGCAGATCGGAGGAGATCTTGAAAGGTTGAACTTGATGGACTGAAGGTAATTTTTCAACCTTAAATACTATGGCCCTTATTCAATTGCGATTTGGCCAATTGAATAGTGCTCTAAATAAGCACATAACATATATTTTTTAAATAAGTTTTTAGTTAGTAAAAACCTTGCTTTTAGATAGATGCTTACTAAGTAAAAACTTACTTAAAAAAAATATGTTATGTGCTTATTTAGAGCCCTATTCAATTGGCCAAAATAGCAATTGAATGAGGGCCTATGTAACTATGTAAATATATGTAACTTACACCAAGGCAGTACCACTTACATCAAGGCAGAATCACTTACATCAAGGCAGTAACACTTACACCAAGGCAGTAACACTAACAGCGAGGCCCCAAAAGTACACGGACATGGGGAGGAGAGGCTCGCAATGAGCGCTAAAGGCCTTATTGAGAGCCACGGGATGAACGCCGAAGTCGATCAGTGTGGGGCTGGCTCGCGATGAGCGCCAAAGGTGCTGAAGCGCAAGGCCTTTAAAGTACACAGGGGGAGAGGCTTACAATGGGCGTTCATTGTGAGGCTTGCGATGAGAGTCGAAGGTGATCATTGCAAAGCAGGAAAGTTGAACTACACGGGGGGAGAGGCTTGCGATGAGCAACGAAGATACTCAGAGGGGCAAAATCATCACATTGTGTGGCAAACAACAGGCAATTTCCTAGTATACATATCAGCCATAACTGCGAGAAACAGGCTTTCTAATCAGTATCTATAATAACTTCTTTTGCGGGTTACAGGCCGAAAAATTTAGCTCGCAAAACGTTACAATTGCTAAAATAGCAAATCGCTATTCAATTGTTACAATTCCACAGGCACACAGCAAATGTAAAAGAAAATCGTACCAGTTCCAAATAGGACCCGCAAGTTGGTTAAATGTGGCACCGTAAATGTGAATTAGTCAATACTGCACTTTAATGTTTTTTTTACCCCCCTCCAGATTTTTTGGGGCTCCAATGCCCATGACTGGAACTGAAGAGAAAACAAAATACACAATGGAATATTTTCAAATGCACCATGTACTGTGCAACAAACAAAGAAATGTATGTTTATGGCCTTTGAATATATCGAGTGGCTTTTAATAAATACTAATAGTGACAAACTCCAGACCAACTCCATCTGAATTGCAGCTCTCCAATTGTACCACAGTGAGCAAACCCTAGTATTAGCTTCCAACTTGAGAAATAACATAAGAATTACCATTATGTTTGAAGACATACATTTCCATGACAACGGGCTTGCATAATAAATCTTAATACAATGTATCTAACACTTTCCAGCATCAACTCTTTTGCACCTTAATTGCGTTTGTATATCCATATACCATATGTATTTAAAAAACATGGAGTACCTGAATATATCTACACACCGACATCATGCAATCTTTATACTCTTTATGGCTGAGTTTTCTGTGCCCTCTGATGTTATGATAGTTGTAATCCATTAACCTCCTCTTATTATGTTCCACTTCATTAGATATATTAAATAAATAGAGTTACTCAGTCGTGGTTGGAGTAAACTAATGTAAACCTGTGGGTATCACATTTTTCTCTGGACTTCTTACATGATGTCTGTCTATTTTCTATTGCACTGGCGTGTGACTGCTTTGCAAACATAGGCACTCAACTGATTGCTCCGTCATTCCTGACCTATGAATTTTATGGTGTAAAAATAAGATGTTATTGAATAAATGTCCCAAATGTTCCCTATAACGTATGTTTGGCTTGTAGTATATCTCCCAACATTTCCATAGGCTCAGGGTTCTTGGAATTATCATCAACTCTACTTAATAATCTCTCTGGGCTATATAATCAACTGAAACCAGGGGCGGAGCTACTGCCAGTGCAGTGCACCAGGGCCCTGACCTTTATGGGGGCCCTAGAAGCCCTGCCATTAAAACATGTGTTTAATTGTGTATAAGGTTTTAAATAGTTTTACACATTTTCTGCAGTGTAGCACAGTTTACTGTAGCTTGAAGTGTAATAAACTGTTTCAATCTGTAGTTTAGATCAGGAGGGTCAAGGGAGGGGCTCAGAGGCCCCTGCACTGCCTGGGGGTAAGTTTGGTGTCTGTGCCTGCTCCCTGCAGCCCTGTTATAATCTCTTCCATCCTCCTATCTCTTTCCCATCTCCTCTACCCTTTTCTCCTCTATCCTCGCTCTCTCTCTTTCCAGTCTGAGGTGGTATCCCACCAAGGGAGCCTGCACCAGGGCAGTCGTTGTGAGAGGAGGAGGAGACAGGTGGGAGGCATGTGAGTGTGAGTTATACATGGACATGGGAGCTCTGTGTATGAGGGGTATAATGTATGTGTGAATATGTTTGATGTATACATACATCACATATATAGTTGTGGACCAAGAAAGTTGATCATGTTTGCGGCTTTGTCATGCTTTGTGATCCTTGCAAAGCGAGGCGAGCCGTCGACTGCGCAGGACTTAGGTGACCTGTTTGCTGCCCATAAGGCGCTCATTGCACTGTGTGCCTCGAGAAGTGAGGCAAGCAGTTGAGGCACCCGGGACTTACGCTGCAATGAGCGCCAAAGGTCAGCGGCACCATCGGGACTTATGACCTGTATGACTTAGGACCAAAACCCGTACATGCACTGTCCCCCTCGCAAAAATCCGACTTTGACGGCCAAACCACGGAAATGGAAAGATATGAAAATAACAACAAATTAACTTTCACGCACAGCACAGGGAGAGAGCCAGGAAGCTTGTGAGTGAGGTTGCAAGTTAATTTGAGGAATATTTGCCTTTTTTCCACGATCGAAAATCGCCTAAGCAGCAAAAAAAAATGGCTGCCAAAAAAACGCAACACAACGTAAAACTAGCCTGAAGAACGTAAAACTAGCCCGTAGGACGTAAAAAGGAGCCCTAAGCAGTAACATTTAACTAAAGCCAGTAACACTTAATCCAAGAGACTAACATTTACCACAAGGCAGTAACACTTAACCCAAGGCAGTAACACAACTCAAGCATGACGCCTATAAAGTACACAGGGTGAGAGACTTGCTATGAGCGCCGAAGGTGCTCATTGTTGGGCTCACAATGAGTGCCAAAGGTGATCATTGCAAAGCAGGAAAGTTATGGCGATCATTGCGAGCCACGTCAGGAGCTCCAAAGACTCTCAGCACGAGGCTCTCGAATGCGAAAGGTGCTCAGAGGGCCCATAGCCTCGCATTGTGTGGCAAATAGCATTGCTAGCCTTAGAATTTTACCTAGTACATGGGCAAGATACCTATATGTATGAGTGATAGTGTGTGTGTGTGTGTGAATGAATATAAAGAATACATTTAATCTCTCTTATTGTGACTTCTCATGATTCTTCCCTTTATTTTCTTTTCCTTACTTTCTACTCTCTTTCTTTCTCCAATCTCCCTTGCTATTTCTTCTCTCTACCTTTTTGCATCTTTTTCTCTGTGTCCTTTGTTCCATGTTCTTCTCTCCTTTATGCTCATAACTTTCTCTCTCACAGCTGCAGGGAAAGGTATCATCTATATTTTAGAAGGATAGAGGAGCTGTAACAGAGGAGAACCGGAGAAGCTGTACAGGAGTCTGCAGATCAGAGCACATCAAACTGATTAACAAGGTAAGGTAAAGGGGATGGTATGATAAAGGATCACTGCATGATGGGAAAAAAATTGTTTGAAAACTTTAAGTCTCACTCAGAGCACGATTAAGCAGGAAAAATTCGTACAGCTAGTTCCTAAATGATAAAAATACATTGTGATGCCTGGTGGAAGCTGTATGTGTGAGAGATGTGTTTACATTTCTTTAGAGCTATTGTTGCTGTGAATGATGCAAGGGGTCTGCTTCTAGGCCAGGGAGACAGAATGGGCGTTGTTTCTATTTCAGTCATATCCAGCCATCTTTATAATGGCTCTCTGTTCCTTCCTTTTCCACCCTCTCTCCACTAATAGCAAAACACACACCCCCATGATTCACCTTTAAGGATGTGGTGAAACAAACTCCTATACTCATATACAGGGCCATTAAAAATTCTGATTTTCCCCAAAAATGTTTTATGTCCAAGGCTTAAACAGCTGCTAATATTGTTAATTTGGTACATACTTGAAAAAAAAGTGTCATTTTTTTTGTGAACTCAGTGATCCTTTAAGTAAGATAAGAACAGGTAAACTAGCTGTCCATGATACAAGTGCCCAGGACACAAACAGAGTCACCTAAACTTAATTTTTGTTTCCCCATTTTTGAGTACATGCTGAAGGGGGCCCAAAATTTTTTTTGCACCGGGGCCCCCCATTCACTAGCTCTGCCACTGACTGAAACCCTACAAAGATTATCAAAATATTCTGTGATGCTTCCAGGAAAAACAATGTACAATCAGAGGGACACAGCAGCATATACTTTTGAGGTCCCAAGATATATTATTATTGATATTTTAGAACAGAGACCAGAAAAGGGATAGCCCTGGAAAAGACAGGACATGTTGGTGGAAGAAGCAGTATATCTTTATTCAGTCCAGGAAAGGCTGATCATTATTTGTATTCTTTGAAATGTTTTCACACTTGGAGATCACGCTATAAAACATGGTGTCAGAGCTCTTGAAATGGCAACAACCACTGTTAAACATTAAATTTTCTCTGTTTTAAGCATCTGCATTATGGCACAAAGAGACAAATGGCTCTCTTCAGAACATTACATGGTCATTTTTCATCTTCAAATAGGAAGGCATGGCTAGCCAGCAATGAAGCACAACATAACTAAGGTTCACTTGACTGGAAATAAGGTTGTATTTATATTATACTAGCGACTTGCCGGTCAAAATGACGGCAATAAAATGTAAAGCCCGGCAATGCTGTTTGCTACACAATGCAAGGCTATGGCCCCTCTGAGAACCTTCAGCACTCATCGCGAGCCCCAACTTTCCTGCTTTGCAATGATCACCTTCGGCGCTCATCACGAACCCCACGATAAACGCTTTGGCGCTAATCTCGTGGCTTGCAATGAGCGCCTTTGCCACTCATTGCGAGCCTTCCCCCCCGTGTAGTTTAGGGGCCTAGCGATGAGTGTTAATGCCTTGGGTTAAGTATTACTGCCTTGGGTTAAATGTTACTGGCTTGTATTGAGTGTTACTGGTTTGCATTAAGTCTTACTGCTTAGGGCTCGTATTTACGTCCTTCAGCATCGTTTTCGGCGTGTTTACGTTTTTTCGGCAGCCATTTTTTTTCTCGCTTAGGTGATCTTTGATCGTGAAAAAATGTCAAACATGCCTCAAATTAACTTGCAACCTCACTCACAGGATTCCTGGCTCTGCCACTGTGCTGTGTGTGAGTGTGTAAGTTAATTTGAGGCATATTTGTGTGTTTTTGCAGGTCTTTCCAGTTCGGTGGTTCTGCCTTTAAAGTCTTCCTTTTGCAAGCCCCTAAGTCCTACTGGCCTAAGTCCAGGGGCCCCGGGTGTCTCAGGATGAGCCTGGGGCACTCATCGCCCCTGCCTTTGGCGCTCATTGAAGCTAAGTCCCACGGGCCTCCACTCCCGCAACTGCTGCCCTCGATTTGCTAGGGCCGCAGTTGTGGGGCTCCCATACACGAGCTCCGCAAGCGTGACGAAACAACTCACAGATTGACAACTATTATAGTTGATAGTGATGGAGAGAATCATCATTCTGCATCAATGTTACGATCTGCTTCTTCAATTGCGCTTAGCAAGAACCTAATTAAAACGTACCCAGCAAATTCATACAGTCCTTACCACCTGCACTAGCAGAAGATAGGTCATTAGCTCTTGAAGAGTCTAGGCGTGGCACACTAGCTGTGACTAGACCTTTAACCATGTGATTCCTTTGTAACCCTGTTAGATAAAGTTACAGGTACAAAGTTGACACATTGATTATGCCAGCCAACTGCCACTTTATTTAGAACGTTACACAGATTTATATCATGCAGTTAGAACCCTTTTCCACCAAGTGCAAGGCACATCAGAGTGAATTTAGTGTTGTGCTGACGCTTTGAATCTTGATTCCAGCTATCAGCATAACCACTACATCAAACCTTCACCACAAGGCACTGCTCACTACACCATGACTCAGCTGTGAAAGTCTAACCTTCCCCCTCCTCTTCAACCTCTGTGGGTGACTCCCCTGTGGCCCAAATGTTCTGCAGGTATCGATATAACTAGCATATGTTGGGGTTATGCATTTACTCCTTTTATGTGAACTTCTCTCTCCTGAGAATGGTGGCCATAGGCTTTATTCTGCTCTCTCAAGAGGCTATTTTCTCTGACCAATTCCCAACACTCATGTATTAACCAAAGTAATCATTACATACATAAACTTGATAAATCATAAACTAGGGTGATGGGCCAGGCACTTCCCACTTTAGTAGTCCCTAGGTGCCTGACCCACTTCCCAACTCCCCACCCAACACACATAAAAACCCAGTGTCAACCTGGTCTGCCCAGTTCCCCATCAGTTCCAAAGTCCAAAGAAAGTTTTCTTGGACATGTCAGGCGTGACAATCAAGACCTAGAATTATTTGTGGTCAAAGAGTGCTGTTATTTGTATGTATTTCAGGGAACGTGCTTGGCTAATCAGGTGGCTGATAATGTTTACACCCACACACCAAGATTGTGTGTACGTGACGTTGTTTAAAAAATATTTGGTTCATACATATTAAGATTTGGCTGACAGCCTTTTTGCCTTTTTCTCAGGTTAGTTATCTTTGTCAAAGGAAGTTAATTAACAATTTTTTGCATTTATAATTGCCCTAAGCAGAACATGTTAACAGTTAGATCAAGCCAGCAATTATTCTTCACTGATACGTAGACGCTTTAGCATTCAAAAATGAAAATACAAATAAATATGTGGAGCATGTTTTTTGTTGTTGTTGTTGTCTCACAGGGAAGCGCCAGAGGAGGGAATAACCTAGCAAAATCAGTGAATGCTTGGACTAAGTGATTGAGTAGAGGGAGGGAATTCAGTGCACACTGACTATCAATTACCGTATTTTCAGGCCTCATTCAAATGCGATTTGGCCAATTGAATAGGGGGTCTATATAAGCACATAGCATTTTTTTAACAGAAGTTTTTAGTTAGTGAACTTCTATCCAAAAGCAAGGTCTTCACTAACTAAAAACTTCTGAAAAAAAATATGCCATGTGCTTATATAGAGCCCTATTTAATTGGCCAAATCGCATTTGAATGAGGCCCCTAGTAATGCATGAAGATTTATAGAATCTGAAAGACAAATTAACTACAGAGATTAGATAAAAACAACACAATTTAGCATACTACCATATACTTAATGACGTCTGAACGGGACTGGACCTAGATCAAAGGGGACACAGGTGAGGGAAATGTTCAAGTTATTTCCTCTCTTGCCCTCTCTAGTATATAAATGCTTCTAGAGTCCTAAATCTAAGGCTGAATGGCTCCTTCAGATCCCTTCTGCTTTACCTGATTCACACATTTTCACAATAGTATATTTAAACCAATTGGCCTATCAGTTTGTGTTTCCTTACTTTACCTGTACTTCTTAGTTGTGTGTCTGTGCAGAGCTGTATTTCACAACTTAAATGCCATACAGTGAGATTGCTAGGACTGGTATGGTTGCAGAGAAATGAGAAGGTATTATCTGTAAAGGGAGAGAGGAGCAGAGGGCATGGGGCAGATAAACAACTACACTAATAGGCCCTCATTCAATTGCGATTTTGCAAATTGAATACGGCTCTAAATAAGCACATAATATATATTTTTTAAAGAAGTTTTTAGTTAGTGAAAACCGTGCTTTTGGATAGATGATTAATAACTAAAAACTTCTTTAAAAAATATATGTGATGTGCTTATTTACACCCCTATTCAATTTGCAACATTGCAATTGAATGAGGGCCATAGTGTGTACACAACAGTGTCTATACACACTTTGAAAGTCAAATATATGTTACGTGAAGCATGAGTCACCTAACTAGAAATTCTTGAAACAAAAATGTACAAAATGAAAAAATACCATAATAAATAATGAGAATCATAAAGATATGTCATTATAAAGCATTATAAAACTCCCTTTAAACACAGACACAAAACACATTTCTGGTTTATCATAAGTTCAAACATTGTTATTTGACTCCCCCTCTGTGAAATATAAATAAAGCATATTAAATAAAATAAAAATGTATAAATGTGTGCATACACATACACCTGAGGAATGCTGGAATACTACGCTCCTTTGGAGTTCTTGTTCATCATGAATACCGGTATATGCTACCCATGCCAAATAATGAAGTGATACAAAAATGAAGGGCCCAAAAGGATTATGTACTCACATTCAAATACTTTGCATATCAATGAACCTACAAAAATATGCAGACTTAGTACTCCTCACTAGTTCTTTACCTACACATATAACACATATAACACATACGTTAGTTATAAATTACCTTGCAAATCATGCCCCTGTCATTCTTTATACAATGAAGTGCAGTACAAAACAGCTATCATAATCACAGCAATCTTTACACATGCATAACAGTACTGAACGCCCTCTACACTTACATCTTTAAGCCCAAACTCTGTCTTTAAAAGTCCAAAAACACACACCACACTCACACACCAAAATCTGTCATCAAAGACCAAATACAGGCCTCCATTCCATTAGTGAAAAAAACATCTGATATATTCCATTCTCACAACTCCGGGAGCTTTGAAAACCTAAGAACTGGAGCTATTCCACAGCTCCTAGAAAATAAGAAGCCCATAAAACAGATTAGTTGGGGTTTGCCCAAAGCTCTCTAGCCCTAAGCTGGGAGTCTGAAGCTGAGTCGTTTTCATAGCAACACTGCAGAATGGTACCAACTATGTGAACACACTACACTAGCCCTAACATCTATCTATCTATCTATCTATCTATCTATCTATCTATCTGTCCTTCATATGTCATTTCTCAGAGGTTAGAATTAAGTATGTGATGTAATAGATCGGTGGTGAGTTATGAGTAAAGTTCATTTGGCTTAATTCCTAAGGGATCAATGTAGTGGATGCCATATTTCAGAAAACAAACTTAAGGTAAATATGTTTTTGTCAACCTCTACGCTCTTTTCCACCAGAAATGTTCACCTTATTCCACATGTTTCTCCATAAGAGTATCTGGCTTCACCTTGAAGTTATCTGTATGACTAACCTATAGGAAGTTGTAGTTGTTCTAATTCCTACTTCCTACTCCGCTTTCTCTCCCGATGACTGCATGATCCATGATGGTGTCTCCACCTAACTCTAGGCAATGAACCAACAAATTATAGTATTTTACGCACTGTAATCTATTGTATTTATTGAATCTTTCATTTTATATTTACCAATGTTTTCTAATATTTTTTTTAAGTTAAGGATTATGCTATCTTTTGTTATCAATACAAGTTTGTATTTTTGAACTATTCACATAGGAGTGAACCAAACACATCATTGTGTGCCTAAAATACAAGCAATACAAGCACCTACACATGTATCACAATAATATGGGCATGCCCGTTCTATAAACTGATTGGGAATCAAAACACTAAACTGTCACCTGTGAAGTTTGAGCCAGTATCTCCTAAAATTCATGTGGACGATCGTGAGCCTGCAACACACCCGTAGACATTCAGCCGTCTGTGATCGAGTTGCAGGCGTCAAATTGAATACAGCCCATACTTTTATACCATGTTTGTTAGTTTGTTTACAATGTAATAGTCCCTATTACTTTTAAGTCTAAGAAAGTCACAAAAGATAATGGGACTTTGTAATAAAGTTTGGGAACTTTTGGAGAGGATTCGGACTTTCCAGTTATTATGTTTTACAAACAGGATAGATTTGCGACCAAATAAAAAAAAAATCAGAGAAGTAATGAATTGTTGTTAATGCTGAAAAAACATCACAGTGGTTCCACTAGAAAGTACACACTCCACCAGAATACTAAATGACATATGCCTGGCATAAGGGAACATTCTGATTAAAGAAATACAGGAATAAAGCCAACAACTAAACTTATTATGTAGTATCTCAAATGGTAGAACATGGGCCAAATAAGTAATAAAAATGGAATGTGTTTTGTGTAACTTAAGGTTTCTCTGAAACATTCATTTCTGGCACAAGATATAAGAAAAGCAGACAGCATTTTAGATTTATACTATCTTGTTGTACATGAAAATTCCCTTCAAGAATATATATATATATTTTTCATTTTATCATGTCTTTTTTATTCCAAGATGTTTGTTCAAATACTCTGTGTGCCAACTACAAGACTGAGTAAACACTTTTTACCCAAATATACCTAAATATTATATACTTCCTGCTTTCTTCATCATTTTGTTACTTATTTATTAAGACATTTGTTACTTTTATTTAGTCAAGAAAGAACAAATGTTTATTTAATGATATTTTAAGTTTGAAACTAACTGTAATGGAAACTTTTTAATAAAATGGTACAATGCTATTTTGATATTATTACTTTGTTATATTAATAAACACTATACATAATACACAAACATTAGAAGCATGATTGCGCCTGTGACACTAGGTTTTGTGACACTTTATACTGCCAGATAGATACGTAGAACAGATTGTTGCTGTTCACTCATTCAGTCGTGTCTGACTCTCCGTGACCCTGTGTATCACAACACTCCAGGCACACTGTTATGTCTTTGGTTGTGCTTATCCATCAGATTTTCTTGGCAAAGATACTGGAGTGGGTTGCCAGTTGCTCTCTGGCATGACCTGCCCATCTTGGGTGACTCTACATGCAGGGGTGTAGGAGCTAGAACAATTCTAGGGGGGGATACAGCTCATTGTACACACATGCAGTAAAATAGCTTATATATATACATACTGTACATAGAAACATAGAAAAATCTACAAAAAAAAATAAATATATATATAAATATATATATATATATATATATATATATATATATATATAATAAGTTAAAAATCAGTAAAAGATAAACTCATTATGTATAAATCAGTTTTTAATGTCTTCTGAGATTCTTTTAATGTTATCAAATATAATCACATACAATACAACCGAAAAATTTAAGTCAAATAAGTTTTAGTGAAACTGGGGTAATACTGTGCTACATGACTAATACCACTGTATAATATCTTATACATCTTCATAGTTGGAACATACTGTATACACGTTCCATTCACATTATGACCACCGAAGATCCTGAATAACTGCTGTGTTCAGCATGGGCAGCAGCTAGACAGTATGATAGTCAATAGGTTGCGGGAAGGTTGGCAAGAGTATCTGGAGCCATGCAGACTGCAGTGCATCCAACAGCTCCTGAAGAGTGCGTGGTAGAGGTTCCATATGGCGAACATGGTGATCGAGGTGGTCCCACAGGTACTAGATGTGGTTCAATATGGAAGTACTTGGAAGTCTTCGTCGTGGTCCTCCAACCACTAAAGGACAATTCTGGCTGTATGACATGTTGCATTGTCCTGCTAAACGATCTTAGCCGCTCCAGGGAAGACAGTCAACATATATAGATAACCCAATTAATTGAGAGTGCCTTCCAGAGGTATGAGTGGACCCACACAATGCCAAGAAAACATTCCCCAGACCATAGCGCTGCCGCCAGCTTGGTTTCTTCCAACAATGGTTGCAGAGTGTTTGTTCAAAGATGTTTCGCGCCTGACAAATCAACATCCGTTGAAGCAAAAAACGTGACTCATTACAGAAGGCAACAATCAGAGAAGTAATGAATTGTTGTTAATGCTGAAAAAACATCACAGTGGTTCCACTAGATCAGAAGAATCACTTTGCTAATCAGAAGAAGTCCAATTTCAGTACTGTTGTGCAAATTGAAGTTGTTTCTAATGGTGGGTGCAGTGACCAGCAGTTTGCTTCTGAGCCACAAAATGCCACAGGGTTCTCTGTACTGTCATTTTAGACACACATCTGGTAGCCCATGCTTAACTGTAGCGTGTCAGTTAACCCTCGCACACCTTTGCAGCCGACGTTGCTCTCTAACATAAAAGGCAAGTGGCGCTCTACAGTTTTGACACAGTTTATTCACAATGGTGCCATTTGTCCAGTCATTTTAACCACAGAAGCACGCAAATAAGTACTGCCACCTTTGGCTTGAAAGCCAATGATCATTCCCGTCTCAAAGGCAGATAAATCGCATGTTTTACCCATGACAGCAATGGTTGATATGTTTGTAGAATGCCTACACGTCACCATATATACCCACCAAGCAAGCTCACAACATGTTATTATTATTGTTTATTTGTAGCGCGCCAACATATTCCGTAGTGCTATACATAAGTTAAGTTACAGGCAATGACAAGTTCAAGATTCACACATTGCAATGAATGGATGGCCCTGTCTTTGAGCTTGGAATCCGGTGTCCATAGCGCTTTCCCTAAAGCACCTTGCAGGATTGAAACTCGCAGACTTACAATCTAAAGGACATGTATTTCACTGGCTACGGTCATAATAATGTGACTCCAACACTGTACATGCTAAAAGTTATTTTACTCTTTCTTCTAATTTATAAAGTTTTAAATGTAATAATTTAATTTGTGAGTGTAGTGTGAATGTTAAACTGTAACCAACACTTGTTATTCGGTTGAAAAAACTTGACTGCCACAATATTTTGGGTGAATATCTCCTACAGGATAGAATGTGAGACCTGATGACCAAACTAGATAATTAAAAAATATGTTTTAACTTAGTTAATAGTAAATTTGAACATCTTTAGGAGATATTTGAAGATCAGCAATAAAAAAAATTGAATTGTGAGTCATATATACTTATTTATATTAAAGCAAATTAAATAAATTAATTAGCTTTTTAATGTAATTACATTTTTTAAGATTATTAAAAACCCAACAACAATGGATAGTCTTACAATCACATGGATTAAGTTGCATGACAAAGGAAAGGAAATACCAAAATTCCCAATATTTTAGTTAATTTGTGAGCTTATCACAAAAGCATTTGGAAAAACTTCGGCCTCCATTCTATGTCGCCTGTAAAATCCCCAAAAAACCCTATTCAGAACTTCTGGAGCTCTGTCTCTGCTAGTTAAGCTTGTATTACATGTGTCCCAGAATATTTTACTCGCAAATATGTCTGTTGGATATAGAATTTTACACTGGTAGGAAAAATTACAAGTAGACCTTATGGTCAATCTCTGTGGCCCTCATTCAATTGCAATTTGGCCAATTGAATAGGGGTCTAAATAAGCACATAACATATTTTTTTTTTTCTCAATCAAGTTTTTATTAGGCATACATAGCACGCACCAAACAGTACATCTTTCTTAACAGGATGAAATGCAATTTACATTATTTGTCTAGTAACATTAAGTCTTATATCCATAGTGCTGTGCAGTGCTTTTGTGGAGCACTCTTCCCTTTGCCTAATACGGATTTTCTAGATTTATTGTGGATTTGGGTACATCTTACTTAGTCATTTATTGTTGCGATTTAAGTATCATGAATCCCCTTCCCTTTAGAGGGTTTGGGGATATCATTCTTGTTTTAGGTTGTGGGGGGGGGGATACTACGGTGGGGTCTGATTTACTTAACTGGGTATAGGGAAGATATGAGGGGGGGAATAAGGGGGGGTATTAATTATACCTGAGATTTTGCACTCGATCCACGCTGCCACCTCACCTGATCTTGTCCCGCAAGATGGACTCGTTATGTTCAAGACGCCATGGCCCTCCTCCCATCCGGGGAAACCTTAGTCATAGCGTCAGTTGTCATTAGTCCCCTTAAGCTAAGATGGGAGTGTAGCCAAGGGCTCCATGTATCAAGAAATGTGGGCATTGCGTCAGCTAATAAATGTGATAATCGTTCGTTGGTGGCTATAAAGTTAAGTTTGTTAATAAGGGCCTGAAGGCTGAGGGCGTTGCTTTTCCATTGTTTTGCTAAGTGGCTTTTGGCCGTCAGCATCATGAATTGCAGTAGTACATTTTGGGGCCTGGAGAGAGGGGGGCATCTGGTCCCCAAAAGTGCGATCTATAGGTCTCTGTCAATGTGGGTATGGGTTATCGTGGATGCCAGGTCAAAGACTTCCTCCCACATGGCTTTTGCCACAGGGCACGTCCACCAAATGTGGAGGAAGGAGCCCGATTCCCGGCAGCCTCTAAAACACCTGGGGCTTACTTTGTTGTTCCATTTATGTTGCCTGTCCGGGGTTATGTATGTTCTATGGAGAACCTTAAGTGAGGTTTCCAGCAAACTGAAGTTAGGTGCGCCTTTAGATAAATTGGTCCATGTGGAGGTCCACGGGCCCTCATCTCTTTCATGCCCCAGGTCTTGTTCCCATGCTGAAACATATGCCGGTTTCCTGGACTGTTTGTCGTGTAGGAGACTTATCATACCTTTACAAAGAGGGAGCGACTCGCTAAGTTTAATCAACCAATTTGTTTTGGGGGGTCCAAATTCCCGTTTTATTGAGTGCACATGAAATAGTAGTTTTTTGAAGTTAAAGTACTCTTTGGGTGGTATGTTCAGGGAATTTATTATATTGTCTGGGTGTTTAATTTTATTATCTTGGAACCATGAACATAGATGCAGAAATCCCCAAAAAAGCGATTCTTGGGTAAGCGTTGGGGCGAATCTTGGATGGGGGGCTAATGCTGTCAATGTGGAGGGTGTTGCTGAGAGGTGTCGTGTTTTAGCTGCCCATCGCCACGTTTCTAGGGTAAGTTTTATGAAAGGGTTGTCCATTTTCCTCAGGTTATCCGGAACATCCGACAGCCAGAGGATATTGGCCCATGTATAAGGTGTCATTGCCCTGTTTTCGATAAACATCATAATGGTTGATGCTGTGTTGAATGAGCTAAAGGTATGAATGCTAGCTGGGCGGCCTTAAAATAAATGTGAAGATTTGGGCATGCTAATCCCCCCATACGTCTGCCTTTGTGCATTTCTGTTTTTGAGATTCTATGGCGTTTGTACTCCCAGATGAAGTTAAAAATCTGTTTTTGGCAAATTTCCAATTTTGTTGCTGGGATTGGGATTGGGATGGTTCTAAAAAGGTACAGAAGCCGTGGCAATAGATTCATCTTGATCGCATTAATGCGACCCAGCCAGGAAAGGCCGCCTTTAGTCCATGTTGAAAGTTCAGTGTGCAATTCCCTGAATAGGGGAAGATAGTTGGCCTTGTACATTGAGTCTATAGAGTTGGTGATATAAACTCCCAGGTATTTGATTGCTGACTTTGGCCATGTAAAGTTGAAATTTTGTTTTAAGAAGTTCTGAGTGTGGGCTGGGAGGGAGCAGCCTAATGCCTCAGTTTTGTCCGAGTTAATCCTAAAACCGGATATTCTGCCAAATTGTTCTAGGAGGGATATCAGGGCTGGGATGGATGCAGTCGGGTTCGTTAGGGAACAGAGCGAAAAAACAGCTTTTCATGTGGTGCATGCCTACCACAACCCCCTCTATCTCCGCATTGGATCTAATCATTTGGGCTAGAGGTTCTATTGCTAGCGCGAAGAGCAGGGGGGAGAGGGGGCATCCTTGTCTAGTTCCCTTTTCAATCTTAATTATAGAGGGGTTATCCCCTGCTAATTTGAGGCAGGCTTGAGGTTTGTCATAGTATATTTTCAAGAGGTTAATAAATTGTTCTGGGAATCCAAATTTCCTGAGGACTGCCCAGAGGTACCTCCACTCTATTGAGTCGAAGGCCTTCTCTAGGTCCAACGCTAGAAGACACATGGGAGTTCGGCGTTGCTGAGATAGATGTATTAAATGTAATAATCTCCTGACATTATCCCCTGCCTGTCTATGCGGGACGAACCCCACCTGATCCTTATGGATCAGTCTGGGAAGAAATGTGTTGATTCTGTTGGACATAATTTTAGCCAGGACTTTGATATCCCCATTCAGGAGGGAAATTGGCCTGTAATTCTGCACCTGAAGGGGGTCTTTCCCTTGTTTTTGAAAGAATACCATATTAGCTTGGTTTAGTTCGGAGGGGATATTGTGTCCCTTTAGCATGTTATTGAATAGGGTCATCATGTGTGGTGCTAATGGTTTCGCAAATGTTTTGTAGTATAGGCTCGTGAATCCATCCGGCCCCGGGGCTTTACCTGGTTTTAGAGATTTAATCGTTTTAATGACTTCTTCTATTGTGACTGGGGCTTTGACATGGTCCATCTCTTGGGGAGACATTACTGGGAGATCTACCGATCCTAGAAATCGGTTTATATGGTTATCTATGGGGGGATTGGGGGACGAGTATAGATTTTGAAAGAAAGTTGTGAATTCTTTTTGTATATGCACAGGGCTGGAGGTTATCCCTCCCGTGGGCTGTCTAATTTTAAAGACTTTTGATTGGTTAGTTTTTAGTCTTAGTTTCCTAGCAAGCATGGCGCTGGGTTTATTGGCTTTTGGAATGATATCGATGGCCTGTCCATCTCAAGGCTTTCTCTACTTGCTCTGAGAGGATTAGGTCTAGCTCAGCACTGATTTTGTCTATTTGGGTGCGGTTTTCTGATGTTGGAGATTTTTGGTTGAGCTTTTCTAGGTCCATTAGGTTTGCATGCAACCATCTTTCTCTGGCCTTTTGGGATTTTTTGTATTTTGCTGCAAGCTTGATGCATGTGCCCCTAATGAATGCTTTATGGGCTGCCCAAACCCAGCCCATGTCCACCCCTGCTGATAGGTTTGTGGAAAAGTAAAGTTCTATCTCAGACGCTACGTGGTCCCCAAAAAGAGGCATTGACATGAGCATTTCGTTGAGGCGCCATGAGTATGGGGTTTTAAATGCAAAGCCAAAATCTATTGTGCAACTTACTATGGAGTGAAATGACCAGGGGCACGGATGGATTCCCGAGCTCACCACGTTGCCTAGCAGGGAGGAATCTGTATAAAATGCATCTAGAGTATGTCTTGTGCACTGGGGAGTAGAATGAATATTCCCTTTCCCCTCTGTGTTGTTCGCTCCAAGGGTCTATCAGGTGGAGTTCGTCCAACAATGCTAGAATTTGGGATTGCTTTTTAGTGAGTTGACTGCTCTGTCCCCCTCCTGATCTGTCCAATGGTGATAAGACTGAATTTAGATCCCCTCCTAGGATTATTTTCCCGAGATCATGGGATTTAATATACTGCAGTAACCGTATGAACATTTTCTGTGGCATAAGAGTGGGGGCATATAGTGGGATTAAGGTAAATTTATTCCCGAATAGGGAGCCTGTAAGGAGCACAAAGTGGCCATCTTGGTCTATCTTTTTATGGTCTAAGATGAAGGGGAGGTCTTTGTGCAGCAGGATTGCGGCTCCTGCCCTCTTTGTGGAATGGCTAGTCTTGTTTATGCCTAGTCTTGTTTATGGCATGAGCCAGATCTTTGCGGGTAAAGATGTTTTTTTTTTGTTTGGCAGGTGGTTGGTGTACAAGGTGGATCGAAGGTTGCTCTCAGCTCCTAGGGGGGAAGTAAGGAGAGTATAAATAGTTAGCGTGGTATTTGGTATATCATAACCGCCTTTGCATCGGTAGTGCAAATAAAAAAAAACAATAGGGAGTGGAAGGCATAAAGCCTTTGTTTACAAATATAGGTGGAAATGTCCAGGGTCATTGCCCTAGAGCTAAATTGCCTAAAAGTGTGAAACAAGACAATAGAACATGGCAATAATTGGAGTTATTAGATAAACATAGGATCAAACATCTTTAACAGTTCTAACACCTGATTGTAATAAACTTGAAAAACTATCATCAGGGAAATTGGAATGCCCGGTTGGTAACCGGTCGGCCTAAACTTGTTAAGGGTGGTCATCCCCTGAGGATGTAGGTACAGTCTTTGGGACTATCCTCTTTCCTGTGTGCAGTACTCTGGGGGCCCTTTCTGTCCTAAATTGGGTAAATATCATCTAGGCTTTGTCAGTTCTTGACTATGCGTGCCAACTTTTAGTTAGTTGCAAAGTTCGCTATAATCTCCCAGAATGGGCCATTCTTCTCAGAGTAGTTTGGGTCTTTTTGTTTCATTTTGTCCTGGGGCAATTTGTGCCGTGAAGGGGGTGATGCCTCCAGATGCAAACCATCTAGGATGATGACGGGCCTGCCTTAAGCTCAAGGTCGGGCGTTTCTCTCCCTTGTTT
This sequence comes from Discoglossus pictus, assembly GCA_027410445.1. Lineage (NCBI taxonomy): Eukaryota > Metazoa > Chordata > Amphibia > Anura > Alytidae > Discoglossus > Discoglossus pictus. The sequence goes on from CM050169.1 coordinate 149,861,440, forward strand.
CTGTGATCTTTGACGTTTAGGTTGGGCTACTTCAGTCCATTCTCTTGCTGGCCTTTAGGCCCCGGTAGACCTCTTGGGGGCTAAACAATTCCCCCTCCTTCAGGAGTCTTAAACGGTGAAGGGTATCCCTTCCTTCCTCCATTGAGCGCACTATGTATGTTTTTGCGCCCACCTGGAAGGTGAGGCTGAAGGGGAACCCACATCTATATTTTATTTGGTGCGACGTCAGGGTTTGTAGGATTGGCTTCATCTGTCGTCGTTTATACAGGGTTGATGGAGCCAGGTCTGCATAGATCTGGATTTCCGCTCCGTCTGGGCCTAAGATAGCCTGGGCTTTCCTGGCGGCCTGAAGTACTGAATCTCTAGTCTGTTGCCGTAGGAAGCGTACCACCACGTCTTTTGGCAGGTTAGGAGTTGCCGGGCCTCCCAGGGCTCTGTGTGCCCTTTCTATGTCCCAAGGTTCTTGGATGAAGGTCGGGAGTATGGTAGATACCACTGCTTTCGTGTAAGTTACCAGGTCCATAACAGCAGTAGGTATCCCCCCAGGCGTATATTATGTCGCCGGCTCCTGTTCTCAAGGTCTTCTAGCTTTAGTTCAAGATCCTTGAGTTGCGAAGTGTTGGCAGATATGTCGATTCTGTCTTCGGCTTGGCTTACAATAAGTTGATCCGCAATGGTTTCAAGTTTACTGGTCAGTGCGCCCAGTTCCTGTATTTCCTGCTTAAATTATTTTATGGCCGCTGATAGCCGTGATTGTAATAGCATGTCAAATTTGGCCATTGAGAAGTCGGACACATTCACATTTGGATAGGCGACCTCCGAGTCTCTGTCCCCTTCTGAGCCTGAGGGTGAGGTAGGTGCAAGGGTGTTCCCCCGTTGGGAGCCTGCTGTTTGTTTTGTGAAAGGATCAGAGATATTCCTTGAAGCGCCGCATTTCCTAGGTTTCCCCATGATGAATGTTTCCTGGAGTTAAGGATCTGAACGTGACGGGGTTTCCAGCCTTGGTGGCTTGCTGTAGTTTAATGCTCGTGGGGTAGCCCAGGTTTCTCTTTTTTTTTTTTCTCACAATATTTGGTGCTGTACTGCCAAAGATGCGTGAGTTATTGGGTAGGCATTAGCTCTAGTAGGCAAATGGTGACTTTCATGTTTCACATTGTTGTGTGTATGCCACCTGATTCCTTGATATTAGGATCCAGTGATGGAAGTCTGGGAGAGGTTCCCCCTATTTTATATTATTGGCGGGTTTGGGATGACCGCCGTGTTTGTTGTTGCTATTATAGTCTGCTTGGTTTTGAGGCCTTTATGGCCCAGTTTGTAAAATAAGTCCAGAGTATTCCGTTTCCCAGGTTATAATGGGATGATAAGAGTTATAATGCATGCAGAAGCGTACTGCTTTGGATTGTAAGCTGCAGTGTTGCTGCAAAGATTCCCAGGTAGTGTGGGGCAAGTGGTATTGCAAAAACTGGATTTTTGGGCCTTATGTGGCCATAAACTGCCCTGCATGAATCAGGCTTCGTTTGTAGGGTGGTAAGGTATGTAGGTTTCCCCTACTTTGCACTGGTTTATGTGGGGTGTTAAGAGTGGCTCATCAAGGGCTAAGGAGGCAGTTTAGCTCCCTAAGGCCTTCTTCTGTAACCCTCTCTCTCCTTATGCTGGTGGGTAGAGGTCTCTGTGTTGCCCTGATCTCCCCCTGCTGGGATCTGTCGCCGCTGGGTGTTATTGGGGAGTCGTTGTTAGTGTGGGGTACTTACAGGGCTCAGGTCCCCGTCTTCACGCTGATCTATGGTGATCCAAAATGGCCGTTACCTCGTGGGGATCTAAGATGGCCGCCACCCGATCACTAGGCCTCAGACCCGCCTGCAGCCTCTGCCCTAGCTGTCCCCACTGACCTGGCTTCACCGAAGTGCCCCAGCTGGCGTTGTCTTGTTCCGTTTTTGGACCCAGGGGCCCCCGGGCCTTCACTTCACTGGAAGACAGCGTCTTCCCTGGCCAGCTGCAAGCCGGGCTGGCCCTGCACGCGACCACTCCGGTGCCGCTGGGTTGGGGGTCCCCCGAGGGGATGTGGGTCTTCACCTCCTCTTCTCCACAGGCCCGTAGGGTATCCAGTACCTCCTTGGGTCCACCGGGCCTCTGTGCCCAGACCGGGCCCCGCAGCTAGATGTCAGGTGAGGCCAGACCGCTTTTGCGGTAGAGAGCGCGGTGTCTCTTCTTTGTCTTTGTGTTTTCTTTTTTTTGTTTTTTTTAGCAATTTGGGGTTCTGTGTGTTCCCCCAGATCTCCTGAGTATAGGGCTATAGATATTTAATTGATTAGGGCCTTAGCAGGAGCTCTAACAGAGCACGTCTTTCCTCTTCAGCAGCTTAGCCACGCCTCCACATAACATATTTTTTTATATAAGTTTTTACTTAGTAAACATCTATCCAAAAGCAAGGTTTTCACTAACTAAAAACTTATTTAAAAAAAATATGTTATGTGCTTATTTAGAGCACAATTCAATTGGGCAAATCGCAATTGAATGAGGGCCTGTGTGTTTTCAAAATAGTCTTGCAGTTATTACCTATCCATCTAAATATATAAACTCATTATCGTGCTAGAAAGGGGCTTCTCATGTCAGCAAAGGCTTAAATATAAAAAAATGCATGGTAATGGGTTAAGAGGCATGGGGGTCAATAGGGGCCCCCATGACTATACTTTAGAATACAATGGGGGTCCATAGGGACCCCAGTGGTATCAAGCTAATTTTTGGTGCCATTGGGATCCACAGGGTGGTCCCATAGTTATGGTTAGAGGATGCCCAGGCTTATAGGGGCAAGCAGTCATAGGTGGGGACTATAAACCCCCCTTATCTGATTTCATGAGTTGCATAGAATACTTAATTGATTAGTATATCTTTATTCTGAAGTTCCTGGTGTCTCTGAAGTCCCATTCCTTTGTTTAAAAAGATATATATGACTCTGACCTTTGAACCGAGTTACACTTTTCTGCAGCAAAATCACAGAATATTTATTAATGGTGTATATCAAATGAAAACCTTTGGGAGGCAGAGCACTTACCAGAAATTTTCATTTCTTCTAACCTGTAAGTATAACAATTACTAAATAAGTGCTATGAGACATTAAAATAAAATATGTGTTATATTGAAGTGTCAATAGGTGAACAGTTTTGATTTCTTTAGCAAACGTTTATGGCATTTCTTTTTTGTATCAGCTCATTTAAAGTTGTGAAATTACATTTAAGGTTTTCAGAAACTATTTAATAACACACTCACATTTCACCTACAAGCATTTACATACATCTGTATATCTAGTGATGGGATTCCTTAGTATGTGGCACACTTGGTGGTCTCATCAAGCACATATCAAATTATATGTTTATACCATATGTATATTTTTATGAAAAAATAAGGTAGAAGAGTTTCAAAAACCACATGTTTAGCCCATGATCCAGCTAGCTTAAACAGCATATTTACTTGTAATGTGCTTTTTTATATTATATTTTTCATAAATTGAGGACCACTTTTTTTTAACTGAATATTCTATTTCTCTCTGATTTTGATTACATTGATAGTGCATAATTTTAAGTGTTTCTATTAAACAATGATCATTTAATTAAAAGAAGATAATAACATATGCATTTTCTAGGTAGTAGTAGTATGAAATGAGTGGCTATTAGTCCTTTTTGGTACCTGCAACATGACCTAAAACTTGACTTTGCTTTTAAACTTTTCACTCCCATACACATTATGAACATGGCTCAACAGTGGGGATCATCAATTCAGATCTGCCTCCTCCATAGATAAATAAAAACAAACATAAAAATATGCTTTTTATGACAGGCATCTGTTGCTATTAATATTTGAATACTAAGGGCTCCATTCCAATCCCTAATGTATCTGAGCAACTGTAGCTGCATGTTTTGTGCAGATAATGTACCCATCACAATCCAAGTACAGCCAGACCGCACCACACATCATGGCTGTCTGACCGCATGAACCATTTTCCCTGCTTGGGAGGGGGTTAAAACTATTATTGATTGACAGGGGTTATAGGACCCCAGTGTCAATCACACCTTTAAAGCCCGGGGAACACCCGTGGATTCTCTCCTCCCACGTGGTGAAGGGTACCCTTGGAGATTCGCTCCTCCCACTTAGTGAAGGAAACCCCAGGGATTCCCACCCACCTGATCCCCAATACAGTTTATAGCCATGGGGGTCTATTGAGACCCTCATGGCACCTATAAATTAACCTGGTGCCATGGATGTCCTCTAAAAGGACCTCTGTGGCACCTATATAATAATCTCTGCCATGGGGTCTCCTAACATGCCCCCGTGGCACATGTATTTAACCCCTATGCCACTATACTGTCCTATAAGGACCCCCCCACCCCATGGTAAACTACCCATAATCCCTAATGTGCCATGAGGGTCTTCAAGAACCCCCATGGTATCCTAAATAAAGAAAACTACATTACAAAAACGGAAAAAAGAAAAAAATACAAAAGAAAACAAAAATACATAAATACATTTTTATAATGAAAATGCAGACTACAACAAAATAAAATAAAAACATTACATTAAAATAAAAAAGAACATTTAAATAAAATAAAATATTTTAAATAAAATAAAACATTAAAGGGATATGTGACTTTGCTGGATTATGAATGCATCTGATAGAGAAGAATTAGTAGTGTATGCAAACATTTTTTGTATGAAAAAAATCCCCAAATAAAAAATTTAAACACTTACATTGAAGTCAGCAAAATCTCTCGTAATTTCTGACAGTTGAACATTAGGGTTAACACCCTCCAAACCAAGGCTAGATTAGCATCCAATTTAAAATGATTTATTTTGGCCAATAAGGTTACCTGAAACATTTTAATTGACTCTGGCGTTCTATTTGTGCTGCAGCCTGGAATATGTAGTGTATCACTATGTATTGCTGCTGACATGCAGACAGGAAGCTGCAAGGAGAAAGGCAAAGAAAGCAACAGCAGGTAAATAGTGGGTTAATATTGATCCTCTGATGTCCATCCAGCAATGCCCTTCCCTCAATCAAGGGGCTATCCATGTTGGTTTTAGTATTAATCTTGCTCAAAGCCAATGAATCCCCTTAATTATACATGCCATGGAGGTCATGTAAGGACCTCCATGGCTAGCGTAGTGTGTAGATAACATGGGGGTCATTCGAGTGGGAGAAGGGAATCTATGCGGTTCCCTTCAGTATGGGAGGGGGATCCCTGGGGTTTTCCCATTCACTGTATTTTGTAGAGTGTTGTAAACATGAATCCTCAATCAGACTGAAGAACTAATGAGTAAAAGTCCCATGCAATAAAAATCAATTGCCCTCGTACCCCCTACAGGGAAAACCACTATACACAGAAAAATACATTTGAAAACAAAAACAAGCTAAACATTTAATTACAGTCCACAAACTCACTTTAACCCTGTTGCTGCTGAGCCCTTGGATACCTTAGTACTGTCCACATTCTTGACACATGTAGTGTTTTTCAAGGATTTCAAGGATAACCATATGCGTGCTAATGAACTTTCAGATTCTATCATTCGTACTAACATTTCAATAAAAACATATTGCAAATATTTATCAAAGATCACATGATATTTTATTGTGATCACATATGATTTAGAGTTGCATAAGATCCATTAAAAGTGGGAATTTCCCTTTTTTCCAATGAAGGCCTCTCTTGGCATTTAAATGGTTAGGAGTCCAAGTTATAGGCTTTTAAACACCTCCCTTCTAGTATTTCAAACAGCATTTTCCATAGTGCATAATTCAAAACCTGATATGATGTGGTCAGAGATGTGGCCGCAATAATGTCACAATACATCTAGTTTCTTGAGTCTAGAGGTATGTTTCAGCTTTCTGTTGCAAATTTGGGCCCAGACAACAACTGCATTGTCCTTAGCACTCAAGGGGTTAAAGACTAGAAATGAAAACTAACACAAATCATATCATTAGTGTAAATGAAACCAATAGGTGTTGAAACATTTCTTTACGTAACCCAAAGGTTCATTGGTCCAATTATAAATGTACAGTTGCTAATGCCAACAGCTGTTATGGTGTAATATGTCATGGTAAAATGATATAATGTTACCAATGAATGCAACAGAAAGCCTATGCTTTTATGAGTGAGACAGAGTTACGGCTATGGTTAAACGCATGGGATATATATCCATGTAAGCAGTAATACATTTTATGTTTCTATTCCCATATAAGAATTAAACTGAGCACCTGTCAATCTCATGCAGAGACTCAGTATAAAGGCAAATATTCACTAGGGCCATCTTATCAAATTTTCCCCACAGTTCATATTACAGTGTAATGTATATTAAACATGTGCATATGATATTTATTATCTGAAATAGGTCTTCTCTGTTTTCTTTTCAATTTCCAAACTTGTTTGCGAAATCCAATTTCTGCACCCTCTGCACCTATTGTATTTTCAGTACCATTTAGATGTTATCAGCTCGGCTAATTAGCAATGATTCTAGACGAACTTAGCAACTTTGAGACAGGTATAAATAGGCACTCTCTTCATTCTGCAGTTAGAAACAAGGCTGCACTCACTTCTACTGTAGGTGAAATAGGGACACATACTACTTTATATAGGGGCGTATTTAGATTTCATGCTGCTTCAGGACCATTTACATTTGTGCTCCCCCAATGACCCAGTTACTACTCCTCCTTTCCTCTTGTTACATACAAATCATAAGTTTACCACACACCTATCTAGAAAATCATAAGTGTATATGTGTCTAGGTAGGTATACAGTAAGCCAGAAAGTGCCAGGAACCCTTAAGGACAGAATATACTCCGCACATAGACAATTTTGTGCTTGATCCATGACATTGCATAGTCAACTTCGGACAGCCTGCTTCACCCTGAAAATGTGATGGCTTTGGCCTAAGCTGAAATACACCCATGACTTTATATCAGCTTAAAGGGCCATTTAAATCACTGTAAATCACTGTGTGTTCTTTGCGGTGTAAAACAGCTGTTGGATGAGTAATATCCGAGGAGCGTGCAGTGATTGTTTATAGGGAAGACAGTGATTGACTGCAGTTTTCCCTGCACTCAGGACTGCCCTGACCAGTTAACCCATAACTGTCCTATTTAATTGATTCCAGCAATCCAAGCCTGCAGAGATAGATTTGTTTAGGGTTATTTTTTTTCTTTTGCTCACTACAAGAAGCTGACAGGAGCAGAGGAATAATTCCTCTGAGCTTGTATACGTTGCTCAATATCCAGAAAGGCAAGATAGCAGAAACTTGATTTTTCTACAGTAAGTAAATAAGTAAAACAATTAACCCATTTAAAAGGCTGTTTCCTTCATCCTGTAAAGATAAGCAGTCTTACCATTGACTTGAATGTGGGACAACCCCCTGAAACCTGATTGGCTGTGGTGATGCAAAAGCAAGTGGGCAGCCTTTTATACATCTGAACACAGATTTTACTTTATTGTTTTCTCAGTGAAAAATGCACATATATTTTCAAAAATTAAAAAAGTATTTCAACATGCCTTTAGGAGATCTTAATTGGTATATGGTTCAAATTGTCCTTATTAAGTGGCCGTTAATAAATCGATGAAAGACATTAGAATTAAATGCACAACAGTCTCAAGCTGCAGGAAATTAAATTTATATTTATGTGTAATTTCTGGGGTTATATCGATCTCGGGTATCAAAGAGTTAATACATATCAGGCCACCCATATGGACTAGAACAGTATTTAGTCTTTATTTTCAAAGTTGTGCGAGTCTGATCGCATATCGGACCCCCGAACATGATTGATTGACATGTAACCGCCATGTTTTTCTGCTGTGATTATGGTCAGTTACGGGCTTGGTGAATTGATACGGTTCCCGCCCACAACTGCTCCGAACCAGTGCATGGTTTATGGAGCTGGCTTCGAGATCGCAACTCACGCCCTGGAGCAATTGAATAGCCTCGCAAACGGAGACCAACGGGAGTCCGCAACTCACTCGCAGACATTCGGCTGTCTGCGATCGAGTTGCCGGCTTTGAATTGAATATGGCCCAAAGTAATTTGTGTTTTAAAAAAAAAGTCTATCATGTTTAATCATTTAAGATATCCTCTGATACTTATATTATATGAATTATTTAGGGGAAAAAAAAAAGCTAATTGAATCATTGCCCATTGATATACAGTGCCTCGCAAAAGTATTCACCCCCTTGGCATTTTTGTGTGTTTTGTTGCCTCACAACCTGGAATTAACATGGATTGTTTGAGGATTTACATAATTTAATTTACAGAACATGCCCACAACTTTGAAGATGTTTTTTTTTTATTGTGCAGCAAACAACAAATAGGACAAAATAACAGGAAAAAGTCAATGTGCATAACTATTCACCCCGCTAAAGTCAATACTTTTGAGAGACACCCTTTTCAGCAATCACAGCTCCAAGTGGCTTTGGATAAGTCTCTATGAGCTTGCCACATCTTACCACTGGGATTTTAGCCCATTCCTCCTTGCAAAACTGCTCCAGCTCCTTCAAGTTGGATGGTTTGCACTTGCTTGTGAACAGCAATCTTTAAGTCTGACTACAGATTTTCTATTGGATTGAGGTCTGGGCTTTGACTAGGCCATTCCAACACATTTACATGTTTCCCCTTAAACCACTCAAGTGTTGCTTTAGCAGTGTGTTTGGGGTCATTGTCCTGCTGAAAGGTGGGCCACCGTCCTAGCCTTAATCACACAAAGAGCGGTACAGGTTTTGCTCAAGAATATCCCTGTATTTAGCACCATCCATCTTTCCCTCAACTCTGACCAGTGTCCCAGTCCCTGCTGCTGAAAAACATCCCCACAGCATGATGAGGCCACCACCATGTTTCACTGTGGGGATGGTGTTCTTTGTGTGATGTGATTTGTTGGGTTTGCGCCAGACATAGCGTTTTCTTTGATGGCCGAAAAGTTAAATTTTAGTCTCATCAGATCAGAGCACCTTCCTCCATACATTTTGGGAGTCTCGCAAACTTTTCGCAAACTCAAATTGTGCCATTTTGTTTTTTGCTGAAAGTAATGGCTTTCTTCTGGCCACTCTGCCATAAAGCCCAACTCTATGGAGCGTACGGCTTATTGTCGTCCTATGTACAAATACTCCAGTCTCTGCTGTGGAACTCTGCAGCTCCTCCAGGGTTACCTTAGGACTCTGTGCTGCCTCTCTGATTAATGCCCTTCCTGCCCGGTCCGTGAGTTTTGGTGGGCGGCTGTCTCTTGGCAGGTTTGCTGTTGTGCCATATTCTTTCCATTTGGTTATGATAGACTTGATGGTGCTCCTGGGGATCATCAAAGATTTGGATATTTTTTTATAACCTAACCCTGATTTGTACATCTCAACAACATTGTCCCTTACTTGTGTGTAGAGCTCCCTGGTCTCCATAGCAGTGTTTGGTTAGTGGTTCCTCTTGCTTAGGTGCCTCTGGGGCCTTTCAAAAAAGGTGTGTATATGTAATGACAGATCATGTGACACTTAGATTGCACACAGGTGGACATCATTTCACTAATTATGTGACTTCTGAAGGTAACTGGTTGCACCAGAGCTTTTTATAACAAAGGGGGTGAATACATATGCACATGTCAATTTTCTGTTTTCTATGTCTAAAAATAGTTTTATGTATATATTTTTCTCATTTTACTTCACCAACATAGACTATTGTGTTCTGATCCATCACAAAAATTCAGATTAACAAAACATTGAACTTAAGGCTGTAATGTAACAAAATAGGTAAAAAGTCAAGGGGGGTGAATACTTTTGCAAGGCACTGTAAATATAGTAAATAACAGTAAATTTATGTTCACATTTGAATGTCTAAAACAAGTTAAAAAATGTGTTTCCTGCTCAGAATTTCAGAGAAATACAGTTATTACACTACATTCTGGTAACCTGGGCAGGGACATGCAAATATGCACACAAACGCTTCGCTCTTGTAATCCAAAACCATTTTAAACATGGCTTCCTTTAAGCATATGCCTGCTGTTACACAGCTTTAAACAACGCTCAGGATGGATTATACACAAGCCAGGAAACCTACCAATGTACAGCTGTTTCAAGGCTACTGCTATCTCATATATAAAACCTATTTTTTAAGTTATCTGTTGAATCGGGTAGTGAGTTCTGCAATCTGACTGCTCTTTATTTCTTAAAGGTCAAACTTTTTTCCTGTCAAAATTTAAGGGGTTAACCTACATTCAGTTATAAATAGCATGACAATAAAATCACCTATCAGTGACACACCACTCTCTTTTCCATGTCAAGCATGCACTGGTTATGGGTGAACATAAAATGTCATAATTAGAGAGAGACCGAACCTGGCTTCTCACCTGCAAATGGAACTTCTAACTTATAGAACCGTATGTTAAAAGGTGTTGTTGTTTGGATCCGTTTTGAATTGTTTCCGATTATATCCACTTGGTTGCTGACAGTGCACTTCAGAAGAAGCCTATAGTGAATGAAACATGTAGAGACATCAGGTTGCAGCACTACATCACAGATGGGGTTGTTCTATTGAAACCTGAGAGGTTTCAAAATGGATTAAAAAACAGCACCTATTAATATATGATTCTACATGTTTGAATGCTAGGTACTGAAAAAAATACAGTTAACTTGTACCTCACTTCTACCTAGTTCAGTGTTTCTTATAAAGCTGATCTCCCAACGAACTCATCGGTTTATACAGTGGATATAAAAAGTCTACACACCCCTGTTAAAATGTCAGGTTTCTGTGCTGTAAAAAAAATGAGACAAAGATAAATCATTTCAGAACTTTTTACACCTTTAATGTGGCCTATAAACTGTACAACTCATGCGAAAAACAAACTGAAATCTTTTAGGTGGAGGGAAGAAAAAAAAAAGAGAAAAATAATGTGGTTGCATAAGTCTGCACACCCTCTTATAACTGGGGATGTAGCTGTGTTCAGAATTAAGCAATCACATTCCAAAACCTCGTAAATAGGAGTCAGCATACACCTGCCATCATTTAAAGTGCCTCTGATTAACCCCAAATAAAGTTCAGCTGCTCTAGTTGGTCTTTCCTGAACTTTTCTTAGTCGCATCCCACAGCAAAAGCCATGGTCCACAGAGAGCTTCCAAAGCATCAGAGGGATCTCAATGTTAAAAGGTATCAGTCAGGAGAAGGGTACAAAAGAATTTCCAAGGCATTAGATATACCATGGAACACAGTGAAGACAGTCATCATCAAGTGGAGAAAATATGGCACAACAGTGACATTACCAAGAACTGGAGATCCCTCCAAAATTGATGAAAAGACGAGAAGAAAACTGGTCTGGGAGGCTACCAAGAGGCCTACAGCAACATTAAAGGAGCTGCAGGAATATCTGGCAAGTACTGGCTTTGTGGTACATGTGGCAACAATCTCCTGTATTCTTCATATGTCTGGGCTCTGGGGTAGAGTGGCAAGATGAAAGCCTTTTCTTATGAAGAAAAACATCCAAGCAAGGCTACATTTTGCAAAAACACATCTGAAGTCTCCCAAAAGCATATGGGAAAAGGTGTTATGGTCTGATGAAACCAAGGTTGAACTTTTTGGCCATAATTCCAAAAGATATGTTTGGTGCAAAAACAACACTGCATATCACCAAAAGAACACCATACCCACAGTGAAGCATGGTGGTGGCAGCATCATGCTTTAGGGCTGTTTTTCTTCAGCTGGAACTGGGGCCTTAGTTAAGATAGAGGGAATTATGAACAGTTCCAAATACCAGTCAATATTGGCACAAAACCTTCAGGCTTCTGCTAGAAAGCTGAACATGAAGAGGAACTTCATGTTTCAGCATGACAACGACCCAAAGCATACATCCAAATCAACAAAGGAATGGCTTCACCAGAAGAAGATTAAAGTTTTGGAATGGCCCAGCCAGAGCCCAGACCTGAATCCGATTGAAAATCTTCGGGGTGATCTGAAGAGAGCTGTGCACAGGAGATGCCCTCACAATCTGACAGATTTGGAGTGTTTTTGGAAGGAGTGGGCAAATCTTGCCAAGTCAAAATGTGCCATGCTGATAAACTCATACCCAAAAAGACTGAATGCTGTAATAAAATCAAAAGGTGCTTCAACAAAGTATTAGTTTAAGGGTGTGCATACTTATGCAACCATATTATTTTATTTTTATATTTTTTCTTCCCTCTACCTAAAAGATTTCAGTTTGTTTTTCAATTGAGTTGTACAGTTTATAGGTCACATTAAAGGTGTAAAAAGTTCTGAAATGATTTATCTTTGTCTCATTTTTTTACAGCACAGAAACCTGACATTTTAACCGGGGTGTGTAGACTTTTTATATCCACTATATATATATATATATATATATATATATATATATATATATATATCACATACTATAATTGTCTAACTACGATTCGTCATCACGCTGCGTTGTGTAGTGCGTACGACTTAGCGATGAGCGCCGCAGGCGCTAATTGCAGGCAAGCCTCGCGTAGCGAGGCGAGTCGTTAAACCGTAGCACAGAAAAAAAAAAAAGATGAAAAAAAATTACGAGATGAAAAAAATTACAAGATAAGCGGCGGAACCAAAACAATAAAAAAAACACTAAATACACACTAAAAAATAAAATAAAGGTCACTTACAGCATGAGGAACCAGGCAGGACGTCTGGAAGTGAGTTGGAACTCCAATTTACATAGATTTAGCCGAATTACAAAGATCAAAAATCGGCTAAGCGAGAAAAAAATGGGCGCCGAAAAAAATGAAAACGAGGCTATACTACTACGAACTGCGTAAAACACAGCCACAGACGTATGTGTTTGAAAAACAACTAGATAATGGATGCGGATTAAATGCGCAATGAGTAAAAAGACGGTAGCGAGTACACTTTACGAAACGCAATTACAGATTTACGCATTAACACAGATTTAACGCCTTTGTCTCGCGCAACATCGGATTTCCCGCCTAAACCAACGCATTTGATGAAATATAAGTTGAAAGTTACAAAAAAAAAAAGTAAAAAAAAAAAAAATTGTATTTATTTTAAGAAAAAAAAAAGGGACAAATGTAGCGTCATGTTGTGTGGCAAACAAATTTCACAACATTTAATTTTTATTTACCGTCATTTGACCGTTTGACCATATTTACTGTTAAACCGTAGTACTTTAGCGGGCTTAGCGATGAGCGCCGCAGGCGGTCATCGCCCAGCGAGCCTCGCCCGGCGAGCCTCGCACAGCAAGGCGAGCCGTTAAACTGTAGTACTTTGGCAATGAGCGCCGCAGAAATAATGGCAGACGAACAAAACGAACACGAGGCTACAGCACTATAACCACGGAAAACACGTACCGATAATCCGCTAAGACGCATACCACACATTATCCGCCATTTTAGGATAATGCGGAAGTACACAGCTACGTTAACGATTTCGGCTCGCGCACGCACACTATTACACTGCACACGTTCATCACGCTTACACAGCACCTCCACATCACTAATGCTGCAGCAACATCAACACAGATTGCCAGCTCTTCAACACAATGCATAAAAATACGTATATTAATTTATTAATTTGAATTCTATATTTCAGTAGTACACACAAAACAACATTAGCTACCTTACAATTCCATATGTATTTTAATAACTAAACAACTTTTAAAACATACACATCTCATTGCCGTCATTTTTTGACGGGCAATACGCTAATATATATATAGTGATGACATTATACTTCATGCACAGTATTACAGTCTGGCATCTATATTAACGATGCATTGAAAAGAACAAGCATTTTTAAGAGCAGATTGTAAACATTACAAAGATTTTTACATTAAAAATGAAATAAAAACGTATTTAAACTTAATTGAACAGGAAATGCAGAGAGCATACTTCAGTCTGTAGATTTGCTGGCATGGGTCAAGATTATGTGCTCTGAGACCTTTATTTAAAAAAAGAAAACTCACTGGGATACATATTCAAATAGCCTCTTTCTGATATAACAAAGAAAAAAATATTACTGTGTCCCTTTAAAGAATTAACCTTTCATTCATAAACAAAGAATGTTATCAAACTTCAGATCATGATCTCTGGTTTCTGCATTACTCATCAAAATTAAACAAACTGGAGAAATAATGTGGATTTTGATTTTACATCTGGTGAAATGAGTCACATGGCACCCTTGACATTCGCGCGTAGCTGAACATTGCGCCATCATCAGGGCGCCAAGAACTGTGCTCTGATGGCTTTCTGCGCTCCAGCCTGCAGGCTTCTCATGCGCGAGCGCCCCATCAGCTGACAACGTGCCATATGTGCACAGAACCACCTCATGCTGCCCATTACCATGTCCCAGCTCATTGACCTATGGAAGTTCCATCTTCTTATCCATGTTTGTGCCTGGTCGGCTGACCTTTCCAACTAATGCTGCCCGTTCTCTTTGCAGTTGCTCCAGGAGGTCCAGGAGGATCAGTAGGATCTTGATCTGAGAGGTGCCTACCTTCTTCATGCGCTGCATCAATGAGCTGGGACATGGTGATGGGCCGCATGAGGTGGTTCTGTGCACATATGGCATACTGTCAGCTGATGCGACGCTTGCGCATAAGAAGCCTGCAGGCTGGCGCGCAGAGCGTCATCAGAGCGCAGTTCTCGGCGCCCTGATGACGGCGGCGTGCAAAGGACGTGCCACTGAGTTACATAATTCATATGTAAGGGTAAATATTTAGCAATAATTTATTTTTGAATCTCAGACATTTTGTAATGCACTTGCCTTCCACAGGTTTCAGCAAGACATGTTATGAGTTTCTTCTCTTTTTTATTGAATATAACAATTAAACTCTGTTCATGTAACATCTGTGAATAATCACTAAGTTACCTCTCTATGGTCCATTTACCATTCAGTATAGTGGGGCTTCATCTCTATCATGCACAACAGAAGGGTCAATTAGAGCACTTAAGTGGCTCATCACATATTAAAATGGCTAGAAATGATTCATAAGTATGTGTAAGTACTGTTTTTCTTTAGAATAAATTAAATATGCATATAGCCTATTAGTTACTTGTACAAATCAAATCTCCCTTATTATGCTAATAGAGTTTGTAACATTATATCACATTATATTAATGATGGTGCACAATACAATGTTATAAATCCCCAAATTTCTTCTACTGTAAATGAAAGAATATATATTATAGTGTAAAGTTTATAAATGAAAAGAGGCTTATGAGAAAATAAATTTAATTAATTTATCTTATATCTTTGAAAGAGCACTTTTTTTAACTCATAAAAACAATTTTGTGTGAAAAACAAGTGCCTAAAGTTGTTTAATCTCACCTTTTATCCTCCACCATTTGAAAAATCTAGGTGGTCCTGATTGTATTTTGTTCAACCATTAAGAATCTGCAAATCGTTCATATAACCAATCAACTTTGTCTGTCATTTTGTGTGCAGATTTTAATAATCACAATAATATTCAGCCACCCCTCTTTTTAGAGATTGGAGGAAAGTGCTAATATATTTATCTTTGTTAAAACTGGCTTGATATCCGATTATTCCATTGTCATGCTATAAAAATGATAAAATCCATGCTTTAATAAATACGTTCAAATATGATAAATATTGTGAAAAACTGGCCGTTACAAAAACATTTAAAAAATATGAAGTTAAAAACTTAAGCTAGCAAAGGATTTTCCAGGGGGCAATTACAGCCCGGGCATGAAGCAAACCAACCACTCACCAGCAGGACCACTCAGCATATAACTGTAGGGGCCATGATTAGAGGCCCCATGCCCCATGCCACAACCAACATTGTGAATCATCATCATTTTTGTTAAGGCTGAAACATCATATTAGAAAAGGACAACCAAGCTAGATAAAGCCTGCTAACATTGTTATGGATCAACACAACACTAGGGCTATCAGCTTGGTCCTCAACAGCATACTAACTTGCTGCACTTAGAAGAGAAGTTAACTAGGCAAGATTATATTCCACTAGGGGCCTCATTCTCATCCGGGCCGTAAAACGTCTGCAAGTCTGCGATTCCTTTTGGATGGCTTACGGCCCTGCGTAGCGCTACGTCAATGCTGGTTGCTGGCAATGAGGTCCCCCCTTACAGACGATCGCAAACCATACAATTGGCTGTAAGTATTTGTTGCAAGTCCGTAACTCGGGTTTCAAGGCCGCAAACTCGGAAAACTGTAAATGTAAATATAAATTCAATTCAGCACTGTAAATGATGGGGAACACAATGGGGAACATGAGGATTAATAGCAAAACATTCTCAAGCTTGCATTTCGCCAAACTCCAATATTTCATTTCAGGTTTATTTTCCATCCAAAGTCCCACGGGCTTGAATGACCTCCAAGCCCGTAGCTCGTTATTCAAGCCTGTACAGGCTTGAAGGTCATGGGACTTGCATGATGGATAGAACACGAAAATTGAACATAAAATAAATTATTTTTATCTGCCGATTTGAGAGTAGGGTAATGTTTTGTTATTTATTCTAAGACCTCAAATCACTTTTACTTCTAATAAAAGTACAGGATGGCTTTTTTATGCTCTTAATAAGTGCTACGTTTTGTAAGAAAGACCGTTGCGGGACCTCTTTGGTGTAAGTAAGCTGGGGCTCCATTTTAGTGATTTACGGGCTTGACAGAAGGTTGCATTTGAATAGCGAATTCTGATTTCTTGCAAGACCAAAGGCTTTGACGGAAGTAAGCTGCGATTGAGCTAATTGCAAGGGATCGCAGCTCGAGGGCCGGAAACCGCCAGAGGCTGCAAATTGAATAGCTAAGTAGCTTGTGGCCTCACCTTGCGGCTACTTATTTAAAAAATGTAGCATTAGAATTAGGCCCTAAGTAATTAAAATGAGCATCAGGAGATTTGTTTGTGTATTCTTGAAACTATAAATACACAGGGTGTATGATCCTTATGTACAAGCTTAATGATGTATACTCTATAAGGTATACACGCCTTCTCCGAAACTAATAAAAGGCTAAATTACCACAATCTCTGCAGTGTAATGAGTAGGCACCCAAACCTTGTTGCGCCAAATTATCTGTTGCCTCATTATTATTTTATTACTAGCGAATTGCCCGTCAAAAAATGACGGCAATGAAATTGTAAGGTAGCTAAATTAGTAAATGAATATAGTGTACCTATTTTGAAGCATTGTGATGAAGAGCTGGCAATCTGTGTTGATGTTGCTGCAGCATTAGTGGTGTGGAGCTGCTGTATAAGCATGCTGAATGTGTGCAGTGTAACACTGTGCGTGCGCGAGACCAAACCGTTAGCGTAGTCGTGTACTTCCGCATTGGTGTAAAATGGCGAGTAATGTGTGGTATAGGTCTGTATCGGAATATCCGTAGGTGTTTTGTGGTGTTTTGCGAGTTTAGAGTGCTGTAGCCTCGTTTTCGTTTTGTTCGGTGGCCATTTTTTCTCTCGCTTAGATTTTTTTTTAGTCTCTAAACTGTTTTATTTCGAGTAAAATCGAGGTGTAAGTTGCATTTTTGAGGTCCTGGGCGCTCCCTCTTGGTGTAGGTAAGTTTTTTATGTATGTGCTGTGTGTATGTATTGTGTTTTAAATGTTTGTATGTCGGCGTGTTGCGTCCGATGTTTGCGAGGTCGTAATGTGTGGTAACGTGTTTCGTACGTTGTTTGCGTTCCTCGTAAAATTTAGCGAGTGTCGTAATTTGTGTGTCGTGTTTTTTGAGTAGCGACGTGAATTTTGCGAGGGTTTGAGGCCCTTGCCGAGTGACCTCGCCAGCAACTGAGTCCCTCGCTTCGCGAGGGGCCTCAGTTGCTGGCATGGAGCGCCTTCGGCGCTCCATGCCAGCAACTGAGGCCCTTGCCCAGTGACCTCGCCAGCAACTGAGGCCCTCGCTTCGCGAGGGGCCTCAGTTGCTGACATGGAGCGCCTTCGGCGCTCCATGCCAGCAACTGAGGCCCGTGCCCAGTGACCTCGCCAGCAACTGAGGCCCTCGCTTCGCGAGGGGCCTCAGTTGCTGGCATGGAGCGCCTTCGGCGCTCCATGCCAGCAACTGAGGCCCTTGCCCAGTGACCTCGCTACGCGAGGGTCGCGGCTCGCTGCGCGAGCCGCGGCCCTCGCTTCGCGAGGCCCGCGGCTCGCTACGCGAGGCCCGCGGCTCGCTTCGCGAGCCACGGCCCTCGCTTCGCGAGGGCCGCGGGCTCGCTACGCGAGCCCGCAAGCGTGAGCAACGACTCGTAGGCTCACAACTATATATGTGATTATTATTGTTTATTTGTAATGTTCAGCTGCACCTCACTGATGAGGCTCATAAGGGCCGAAACACGTCTGGGGTTTGCAGTTTCTCCTGTTCAGGGTAGAATTGTCTGGTATTTTGGGGCTGGGTCACTCTTCTGAGTGGGACCAGACTGATATACTACAGGATATTTCTCCCTTTGAAGGGCACAAGTGAGCTAAAAGAGTTTGCTCTCAGAGTGGCTAATCATGGCCATAGAACTAATCTATTAAGGTTGATTTGTTCTCTGATGAGCGCCTCTGACTTATTTTTTTATTTTTTTATTTGTAATGCACCAACATATTTCATAGAACTATACACATGTTAAGTACAAGGCAAGACAATTTTAACACATTGCAAAGAATGTAGGGCCCTGTCTTTGAGCTTAGAATCTAGTGTATATGGTACTTCCCCTAAAGGGCCTTTCAAGACTGAAAACTTGCAAACATAGGCCCCTATTCAATTGCAAGCCAACAGATTACATTATACTGGCCATATTTTTGGGCTTGAGATTTGCTACAATTAATGAACAATTCAATCAACAAGCCCGCAAGCCGAAAGCCAAAACCGTAAACAATGCATTTATAAGTAGCATTTCAGAGTGTGATCATGATTAATTAAGCAAGGCCGTAACTACCGATTTTGACACACCCAATAGTAAACGAGACGTTCATCATTACGTCAGTAAAACATGGAGGTTACACATCAATCAATTGCCGTTTAGAGGTCCAAATATGCGATCAGACTTGCAATTCGGCAATGTACAAAATTATAAAAATGAATGGCGATACTGTTTTAGTCCATGGGGTATGGCCTGATATGTATTAACTAATTGATTCCTGAGATTGACATGACACCAAAATGAAACATAAATGAAACCCCCTTTCAAGTCCTATCTGGTACCCATGGGATTTTCTTCTATATTTGCCATTTACGGGTGTGAAAACATTTGCGGGCTTGAGGAATTGTAGCAATTGAATAACAATTTGCGATTTTAGCGATTGTAAGTTTTGCGTGCTTGAAAGATCAAAGGCTTTGATGTGCTGTAAGTTACAGTTTTGACAACTGCAGGTATTTTCAGTCTGTAACCTGTAGATTGTTTGTGGCTCGCTAAAAGACGCCAATTGAATAGCAAATTAGTTTACAGGCTACATTATAGGCTCCAGTAACTTACAATTGCTTAATTGAATAGGGGCCTTACACTCTAAATGGTTTGAATTGTATTTGTATTTTACATACTCTGAGCCTCATTCAATGGAGCTATCGTTAGTTACTGTAGCCCGTAAGTGAGGTCGCAAGTTAATTTGCTCTTCAATTGGTGATTTTTTGCGGGCTCAGAACGGGTTACGGCCTTCCGAAGCCTTTGATCTTTCATGGGCACAAGACGTTCACTAAAATCGCAAATCGCTATTCAATTGCAAAAATCTTTCAAGACCGCACCCACATTCAAGCCCGCAAACACCAAATGGCGTCCCAAAGCTTACAGGTTCCAAATAGGAACCTGCAAAGTATTTATAGAATAGTTTGTCACATGACAAATGACAATAAAAACACATCAATGCACTTTAAAATATGGGGAAAGCAATGGAAGTCATTACAATTACATGCACAACAACTCCCAAATATCAAATATAGCAAAAATTCAAATTATTATTATTATTTTCCTCATAGGTTGAAATGGTCAGGCATATGCCAATATGAAAAGCCATGCTGCAACATGCTGAAAGCTATTAAGGACACACTACCTCATTAAATTGCAACACAAATACATGGACATGGTTGACATATTAACCCTTTCTAACTCACTGAGGCTCCAATGTGGACCCTAAAAATACAAAGGTCAAATTATATACATCTCACTCATAACATCTACATTGGGAAAACATATTGGCCAAATTACACCGCCACATGACATATATCAAGTACCAGGGGGACATTTTACATATGCTTGTTCTGTCCCCCAGTTGTGACCCTATGGACTGCAGCACACTTACTCATGTCTCTGTGTATATCCACAAGGTTTGCATGATAAAGAGATTGGAGTGGGTTGCCAGTTCCTTTTCTAGTGGACTGGGATTTGTGTGACCTCTCTGCTATGACCTGCCCACCTACAGTGACCCTACATGGTTTAGCTCACAGCTTCATTCAGGTACACAAGCCCCTCACCACCACACCTTAGCAATCCCGAAGGGGACCAGGGGAACATACACCACAATAATCTACTCTAACGCATCAGGATGAGCAGCAAAAACACATGGAGGCTATGCAGAGGCACGTGGAGCAACAGCCAACTCACCTCCATCAGGCAAAATCTCTGCTAGGCCCATCCTGGAAAGTCCCACTCCATTGCTGGTGGCCATGTGCCAAGATGTATAACCATTATCATTTAGTGACCTCCCATTATGTTTTGCTATCAATCAATTCACATTATCACCTGTCATCTTATTATCAGGCCGTCAGGGGAATGGTGACACTCCACAGTGTCACAAATTGGACTTTGCATGTGTATTAACTCTTTATTATTATATATTATATATATTATTATATGATGTCTTATGATATTATCACTATTATTATTATTGCCAGCGACTTGCCCGTCAAGCATGAAGGCAATAAAATTGTAAGGCATGACAATGCTGTTTACCACACAATGTAAGGGTTTTGCTCCTCTGTGGACCTTCGGTGCTCATTGTGAGCCTCTCCCCTGGTGTACTTCAAGTGTCCTGCTTTGCAACGATCACCTTTGGTGCTCATTGCGAAGACAGATATAAAAGTACAGTGTTGGTGTTTTGCGCGCCTCGGGGTTGTGTCACCTCGTTTTCATTTTTTTCGCTGACCATTATTTTTCTTGCTTATCTGATTTTCCAGTGCCGAAACTTCTTAAATGCGACTTAAATTGGCTTGCAACCTCACTTCCAAACGTCCTGGCTGTCCCCCCGTGCTGTGTGTGATGTTTGTTTCATGTTGTATTTTTTTGTTATTGTGCTCTTCGTATTTTTCGATGTGCGTGGTTCGGCCGTTAACTTCGTATTTTTTCAACCTCGTATAATTTTTTTCTAAGCTCCGTGGGTCGTAAATCTTGTTTTTAAAAGTTGTACGTCCTTGTTGGTGTTTTTTGCGCTTCGTGGTCCTGTAGCCCCATTTTCATTTTTTTCAACCACCATTTTTTTTCTCGCTTAGCCAATTTTCAAGTGGCGTAACTCTTTAAATTCAACTTTAACTCGCGTGCAACCTCACTCCCAGACGTCCTAGCTGTCCCCGCTTGGTGTGTGTGATGTATTTTTTATGTTTTGTGTTTATTTTTTTGTGTTTTTTGTGTTTTTGTATGTACGTGTTTCAGCCATTAACTTCATATTTTTGCAACCTCATATTTTTTTTTTCTAAGTGCCGATTTCTTTATCATGGGTTTAATTATTTTTTTGTCAAATCCCACTTTTGTGGGTTGTTTTTTACTGAGTATGTCTCCACCTCCGCAAACGCGGACACTCGCTTTGCGAGGTCCGTATTTGCGGTCTGCCTTGAACCTTAGGCTCATTGCAGTTTATGTCCATCACCAAAAATGTTGCCCCTTGCTTTGCAAGGGTCCACATTTGCGGCCTGCAATGAGCCGAAGGCTGATGTGGGAGCCTCCACCTCCGCAAATGCGTCCCTCGATTCGCCCGAATTTCGTCCCTAGCTTTGCGAGCTTGCAAGGCGTGACGACAACTCGCAGTTTGACAATTATAATATGTGATTATTATTATTATTGTTATGTTATGTATTAATCTATTGTATAGTACCTAGGGCTCATTCGTTTACAGATATAGGAATGTAGCAGAAATGTGATGTATGTGGATGTCCCCAACCATTGAAAACACACTGACACAGTGAGAACGCTATAACGAAGCTTTATTTCATACACAGAGCACAATCAGAAATGGACAAGACTGTGCATTAATATCATGGGTGTGGTGTGGGCAGGTCCCGGGAGAGCAAGAGGCTTGTGGGAAAAAAGAAGTAATCCAATCCAGTTTCACACATACAGTGTGTTGACAAAGCAACACTCTTTAAAAAAGTGGAATTTCACCTCAAAGAAATAATACATAAACTAAATTTCATAATGATTAATGAAAAAATGACTCATGTCATATCCAATACTATCCAATATCTACAGAAACTTTATTGACAAAATTGTAATCTGGAGTTCAAAACCATTAGGGATAAAAGAAAAAAACAAAATCAACTAAGACTCATGGAAGTGTATCCCCCACCAATCTCACCTGAATGTTAGGGTTAAAGTTGCCTGGGTTCCATACATCAATATTGTTAGTTGAGTTTAATTTAATATATTTTAGGTTAATTTAGTTAATATGTTTTACTGAATCTACAGCTACAGTCAAACAGAGAAAAGAAAAAAAGGAAAAAACTGGAGGAAGGTCACAGTTAAACAAAAGAACTACAACAACAAGTTTTTTTTTATAGAAAGACTTTCAGATTTTATTAAATTCAGTTTATTGCATGTGTGTTTACATTTACAAGTATGAAAAATGTTATGACATATGACTGTGAAAAATAAAGATTAATGATTAAAAACAATAAAAAGTGTTAAAAAAAAAAAGTCAGAGGAGGATAAAAAAAAACTATTCAACACGCATGTACAGTACAATGCTAAATACTGTAACTGTACCAATATACAAACTCACCTGATTTCCACCTGCAAGCATTACTAACCACAATAAATGCTTAGCTGTAACCACAGTCAGTGGACCAGGTGTACTATCACCTTCTCCATCTGATATTTTTCATCAACATTGATACCACATCCATTAGCTATACAGCTGTTCAGGGCCGGATCTATCTTTTTGGAGCCCCTGGGCGGTGAAATGAAGGAGCCCCTGCTTGTGCCTGCTCAAAGTGTACATGCACCTAATTTTGCCTTTGTGGTGCTTGTAGCACAGAAAAGGCAAAAAAGGGGTGTGATGTCAATTTCAATCATCTCCAATTAAAATTAGCTTTCTGTTCCCTCCTTCCTCAACTCTCCCTCCACAAAAAAACCCAACCCTGCTCTCATGAAGTGATGTAACAAACACAAAATGGATTCCTATACGCATAAACAGAGAATACAAAAAATCAGATTTTACCCCCAAAAGTTTATGTCCATGAAACATAGTTAACAAACAAGTGTCTGTTTTTCTTGACCAGCAGTGGGCTTGTAAAAAGTTTTTTTTTTTCCAAAGCTTGACTAAGCTATCAGAGGTGTAGAGAAGGGCTGGGAAGGCTGTCACGGGAAGACATTTCCCCAGAAGAAATAAACACTAATGCATTTAGAGATCTTCTTTGCAAGTCCTGTGACATTTAGTAAAACGAAGGTACTGTCAAGGAAGGCTGTCTTAAGAAATACTAGCTACTTCAATACATTTACGGCACACACTATACTTTTCCTGAAAATCAAGATATGAAGCACACGTAAATAATACAATATAATATATTAATTAAGTCAATACTCTGATGAACATTTTGCATTTCAACTGAAACTATAGCTATCTGTCTTTGTGTCTATATTTATATCAATATATATTTTTAAGTTAATGTATATATAATAAATGTATATATATATATATATATATATATATATATATATATATATTGTAACAGAGCGCCACCTAGAGGCCAATCTGGAGGTAAAATGGCATTTATTCCAGCAGGGAGTGAGTTAACTCTCCTGCTATAAAAGGCTCCCTTGGAGAAATGGGTGTGGTCCCTGCCAGAAGCCTGTCTGTGAGACAGTGTGTGGAGCTGCAGGCTTTGAGCTGCCTGGGAGACACAGGCCCAAGTGAGGAAAGGCCTGAGCTGGAGTTGGTGAGCAGAGGCAGATGCTCCAAGCATGAGAGTCTCAAAAGCGTGCAGTCCAGAAGGAAACCCCTGAAGAGGGTGAAATTATTTAAAGACACAGAGAGGCCTATGATTACAGGCAAGTGAAAGTCCCTGAAGTAGGTAATACTAAAAGCGTGAAGCCAGTATCAAGTATTGGGACTGTGTATAGTGAGAGCTGCAAGGAAGCTACATTTCTTTTCTGTTTATGTTATTTTCATGTGCTGGCTGTGTCAAAATAAAAACCTGGAGTGGAATGAAAAGCCTCCTGTGCCTTCCTCCATTAAGATTAATAGTTGGTTAAAACAGGGCACTGATCCTGCAAGTGGTAGTGACCTTGTTACACTGGTGTCAGAAGTGGGATGGTGAAATGTCTGACTAAGAAGACAGCCCACATTACAAAATGGAGGAGGCATTAAAAGCCTTATACCGAAGTATAGCAGCTCAGAGAGAAATTAATAAGGAGCAAGCAAAAATGAACTGTGCATGGGCTGTTGAAATTGCTCTAAACCAGCAGGAGAAGAAAGAGATGTGTGCAGAGGACAGAGTCCAAGCTGCAAGAAAAGATAGCCTGGAAGAGGCTGCTGCATGCCTAGGAGAGGCTGCTGCCAAATTAAGAGAGGCCACAGAGAAGTGGATGAGACAAGCAGATGAGAGTGCTGGAGTGCCAAAAGTGACTGCAGAGACAGCGAGTGAGGCTGCAGAGACAGCGAGTGAGGCTGCAGAGACAGCGAGTGAGGCTGCAGTGACAGCGGAGACCGTTAAAGACACAGCGGAGACCGTTAAAGACACAGCGGAGACCGTGAAAGAGACAGCGGAGACCGTGAAAGAAACTGCTAAAACCGCAGAAGTGTGGGTGAGAGAGAAAGTAGTAGAGGTGGTACAGACACAGAAGCTCATAGTAGTGGATGCCCAGTTCCAGGAGAATCCAGATTGCGAGATGGTAAAAGCGGATCCACCATCCCTGAGAGGAAGAAGTCACAGAGATGCCAGGCACATCGTTTGCGGCCTCTCGGCGCAAGCCGTTCAAGACCCTATTGTTGAGCTGAGGGGGAAGGTATGTAACAGAGCGCCACCTAGAGGCCAATCTGGAGGTAAAATGGCATTTATTCCAGCAGGGAGTGAGTTAACTCCTGCTATAAAAGGCTCCCTTGGAGAAATGGGTGTGGTCCCTGCCAGAAGCCTGTCTGTGAGACAGTGTGTAGAGCTGCAGGCTTTGAGCTGCCTGGGAGACACAGGCCCAAGTGAGGAAATGCCTGAGCTGGAGTGGAATGAAAAGCCTCCTGTGCCTTCTGTGTATAGTGAGAGCTGCAAGGAAGCTACATTTCTTTTCTGTTTATGTTATTTTCATGTGCTGGCTGTGTCAAAATAAAAACCTGGAGTGGAATCAAAAGCCTCCTGTGCCTTCCTCCATTAAGATTAATAGTTGGTTAAAACAGGGCACTGATCCTGCAAGTGGTAGTGACCTTGTTACAATATATACACATGTACATATATACACAAATAAAAAAGGTAAGGTAAAGTATCACTATCACTATATACTGCAATGCTCTCATTATCAAATGGTGTAGGAAGCGAGGGTGCACATTTTATTGAACCTCTCACTCCCAAGTAATCTCCCCTTCACTTCTTGTTTCTTAAAGCCGGGTCTCGTGTGACCCGGCTTTAAGACTCCAGCAGCTAAAGGGACAAGAGGTGAGGGGGAGTCTTCTGGGAAGAGATGGGACCACTATAGAGAGGCCGCACTGAAAGCTAATGGACCAGAGCTAGAAGCTTTGAAGAGAGAGCCTGCAGATAAGAGGAACAGAAAGTCCCTGAAGGTGATGATGGACGGAGGGATCTGCTTAGGAAAGAGAGGCCGGAGATACAGAGCCTGAGAGAGAGGTGAGAGAGAAAGACATCTCTGCTGCCTATGTTTGGACTGTATGTTTGCACCTATATGTAAGACAGTGAGGGAACTACAGTTTAGTTATGCAGGGCTTCAATGAGAAGCTAGGATTTTGTTAAACAGCACTGGGCCACAGTCCTTGGTCCCTATCTGTGTGGAGAAGCTCAGAAAGCATATGTGATTTTCCTGAAGAAAAGGCAACACATTATTGTACCCTTAAGGAAGAGATCCTTAACAGAATAGGAGTGAAAAATGTACAGAGATTGCACTCCTGGGATTGTTTTGATAAACCTGCTTATCGCTATCCAAGAGGCGTGCTTGTCTATCCAAGTTTAAAAAGCAGTTTGCCTGTTAAGGGAAGGCAAACCAAACCTGATGGAGAAAAAAATCAGGAGTTAGAGACCTGGTGGAGAGGGCAGAGAGAGTGCAAAAAGCCACCAAGAGAGCATCAAAAGAGACTGCTGAGACCTCAAAAGAGACTACTGAGACATCAGGAGCCGCTGCAAGTGAGACTGCAGAGGGCGCCACAGAGACGGCAGAGGGCACAAATGAGACTGCTGTGAAAGTAACAGAAATTGCTGAGAAAGCAAAAGAGACTGCTAGTACAGATAAAGAACCTTTGCCCCTGGATTAAACTGCTAATGATCTAAAAGCAACTAAGGTTGTGAGCAACTGTTAAAGAGAAAAGGACAAAGTGCTGTCACTGAGTGCAAAACCAGCCTCAGTAAGAAGCATACTGATCAAGTCATTGAAGTTTTGAGTGCAAACCGATGCAAGAGACTCCATAAGAAACCCGGACAGACACAGCCACCTGTCCTTGGTGGAGAGTACTAGAGAAAGAAAGTACCTGACAAAGATCTCTGACCTAGAGAAAGGAGAGACCACGTGGATGAATATAGCCAGTGTTCTTACAGAAGAAGAATGTCCTAAAAATGATGAAGACACTGGAAACCTTACTAAAGTGAAAGATAAGGAAGAAAAGAGTCTGGAGATTGAGATGGTGAAAGACAAACCACTGTCTCTAAGAGGACATATGAAGCAGAGCATGGAGATGTGTCCTTATAAAACTATGAAGTATCCCAAGAGCGTTCTGTCTCAGTTGGCCATAAAACAAAGCGCTATGGATAAAGAGAAACAAGACCGGAAACAAGTAAAGTAAGGAGTACAGTTGAACTCTATCCCAGTGGGATTGATAAAGCCTGAAGTAGAAGACGGGCAAATTGCTACTAAATGAAGGATAACAGGATGATGACAAATTATATTCCTGAATGGAAAAGGAAGCCTGCGTTTGAGGACAACAGAGTGTCCTATAGGAAGAAGACACAGATGTCTAATTGGGAGCAGTGGAAGAGTCCTCCCAAGTACAAGATGAATGAGATAATTATACAGAAGCGGCTGCACAGTTGCAAACAAATGAAGCGAGACCCCCCTCACTGACTATATATCTCATAGGGGAGCAGCTATAACAAGAGAGGAACTGCGGTTACAAACTCCAGAACAGCAGCGGTTTAGCAAACTCTCTGATACCAAAGGACAGTTGGAGCAGAGTGTTGTTTGTTCAGAAGAGACTAGCACTGACCTGAAGGAACTATGTGTACAAGATGCTACATTTAATGCAGAGCGATATTTGCAGGAAGCTCATATGCAAGGCATAGTGAAGGAGCCTGTACAGGAGAAGAAAACATGGCTGAGCAGCCAAAGATATTCAGGGAGAACCTGATAGAAGAGTCAGAGGAGGTTCCTAAGTTGAACATGCAGCAAAAGATCCAGTACAAGCAGAGTGAACTGGATTTGCAACAAGCTAATGAGGAGAAACTGCGGCTGAAGTAAGCAGAGAAAGATGAAAAGCTGGACGCCTTGGAGGCAAAGCAAGTAGAGAAGCCACTAAAATAAGAAATAATACAGATGAAGGCTAAGGATGCCGAAAATAAGTGTTTTCCAGGAATCTAGGATTCAAGAGGCCACTAAAAAGTGTACTAGCCTATCTGCTGAGTGTGAGCCTGGAGTTGCTGAACAGCTGGAGACATTCCAGCAAAACCAAACATCTGCGAGATCCTTCCTGGCAGAGATTGAGAGTCGCAGACCTTGCAGGATTGGAAGCACAGTGGTAATGAGTAGGCCTGCTGTGAACAGAAAAAAAGATGAGGTGCGGACCCAGGCTCAAGAAGCAGCTCTGAGAGAGGACATGCCGAAGGATACTGTACCAGAACTGAAGCAACATGGCCGTAAGAAGCTGATATGTTTTGGTGAGAGTTAGCAGTCAGCCAATTGGAGCACTTGGAACAGAGAGAACCAGGACAGAAGGGAAGAAAAGCAAAACGAGAAGTTGCTGTTCCATTGGGAAGATGGAAATGATGATGATGATGAACAAAGAAGTATTGGAGACCCTCGAGAAAGGTCTGAAGGGAGCTCGACAAGCTCAAGGGGTCACAGAGGTTGACCAAGAGTTACACATATCGACAATAGAGAACCAGCTGCTATCTGAGCCAGACACAAGTACCCAACTAGGTGACTTGAAGGAGCAACTGAATGAAGTGAAAAACTGTGCAAGGGGGAAAGCAGCCAAACTTCCTACAATGGCGAATACCCTCAGCGGTGTAAGACCAGAGGTGTCACGGATGTCACAGAGTGAAGGTACAGATGTCAAGATACAAGTTGAGGCGCCGAAGATCCACAGAGCGCTAGTGAGCCAAGAGGTCGCGATCACTAGCAGATCACAGGAGTTGCAGAAGAGATACGATGATCATGATGATTTAACCCCAGGGAAGAGACTGTATGTAGAAACACATTTTCGTACAGAAGTACGAAGTGTAGTTTTCAAGGGTCCTTGGGGCAGGACACTCGGAGAGACGGACGGGCCAGTGTCCTACCCGCGATGTTTGGGCGCCGATGATAAATGGCATGGCAAGGAAGACAGAATTATCACAGGGGAGTATGAAGAGATTGTAACGACATGTGTTCGCAATGCTCCTAGCAGACCAAAGAAGAGAGCACTGGAGGATGTGACGACTGGAACAGCAGTAGCTTTGGTGACTATGGAAAGGCCTCACTGGTGCCAAGGTGACGGGGAGAATGCAGAGAGACGGCGGATGTTACAGAGGATGCGTTGGATTGCATACACAGCCTCACAGCGTTGGACGCTCAACCCCATGGTGTCGAGCTAGGGTGGGGGATATGTGATGGTGTGTCACCAGAGGGCAGTAGAGAGCCCTTCAAGATTTCTCCCCAGGAGTGAGATGGTTAAGAAGATCCTTAAAAAGCTTGGGTGTGGCTGCAATCAAGACCTGCTGCTGCCTCCAGGTGGAGAGTTGTTTGACAGAGCTGGAGTGTTGTGGAAGTGTGCAGGGCTGCTGTCAGAGGCTGCACTGAAAGTTAACGGACCAAAGTTAGAAACTTTGAAGAGAGAGCCTGCAGATAAGAGGAACAGAAAGTCCCTGAAGTTGATGACCGAAGGAGGGATCTGCTTAGGAAAGAGAGGCCGGAGATACAGAGCCTGAGAGAGAGGTGAGAGAGGAACACATTTCTGCTGCCTATGTTTGCACTTATATGTAAGACAGTGAGGGAACTACAGTTTAATTATGCAGGGCTTCAATGAGAAGCTAGGGTTTTGTTTCTGCCTTCCGTTTTATGTTGTATGCTGTGAAAACAATCAGTAAAGTGTGGTTAAATATTTAAAGAGCTCCTGTGTCCTCCATTTTATTGAAAAATAATCTGGTGGCTGGTCTCTTCTTCCACTACGGCCTTGAAGGTTCGCCCTGCTGTATATCAGCCATGCCATGGTCTGTAAGAGAGTCCACATATAAATCCCCAGCAATGACATCCTCCTCCACTGGAGGTATCTTGTCTCCCAAGCAATCTGACAGTCCCTCCTCAGGATCAGAAAGTGATATTGGTGAAATCTGCTCCACTCTACTGTCGCTGCCTCCGCTTTCCTGGTCGCCTTGCACCTCCTGGGCAGAAGGATCGATGAGTGGGCTGCTGTTGCCTGACTGGGGCCAAGGCCACAAACCCAGCCCGCCCCTCCCTACCATCCCCCTCAGCAATACCCCCCCTCCCATATCACCCGCCTCTTCCCCAGGCCCCATTGGCCCACTGCCATGATATCCCCACTGTGCCTCTCCATATCACCCCCAGCATAAGACCCCATACCACTACCCATATCCCTTCCCCATAGCCCACCAATGCTAATACTAAGGGGTTGAGACCCTACTGAGGTGCCCCCAAGCCAGTCCTACCAGCCCCCCACCCCTCTTAACACCCCTCCGAGTGCCAGGTACCAGGCGGCCACCGTTTTGCTTCTTACCCACGGCAGCCACCATTTTGGAAACCCCCTTGCAGGCCAAAGCACCCCTCTTACCCCCCTGAGGATGGAGACATGCACCCCACCTCACTCCCACCACTCCCTGGCCCATACCCTGCACATTACGACGACCGATGACTTCATCAGCGGGCGCGGGGTCCCAGACGGAAGCCTTCTCAGGCCTAATACCGGGGGAGTAACTGGCACCCATGAGGAGATGGAGCAGGGGACCAGGCCCTACCAGCCAGAGAAGATTATTGGGTAAGTGAGGGTGATGGGAGGGCACACCCTAGCTGAAGGAGAGGGATATTGAGGGCCACCTTAACTGCCCCCCAAATGATGCCTAAAGTGGAAGGAGATGAACCCCTGGGGGGGGGGCATATGGGCCTAACCGAGAGCCTGCTGGCCCTTGAAGGCGTATTGGGCTGCCCCAGAAATGCCTCAAATCTCCTGGGAGGCCTAGTGGCCCTAATGGGGTGGGTAGGAGTGGAGTCACCCCTCTGGGGCCTATCCTCCTGGGAACTACCGGCCCTACCAGAACTAACTAGCCCAGGGTCTGCAGCCACCCTAGTCCCCGCAGCCAAGCCTCTCTCCTAACCTGCTCAATGAGGCTATCCACAATTGGGGAAGCCATCACACCTAACTTATTGGGCCTAGATGACCTGGGCTGCCAAATCAGTTATACAGTGCTTTACAGATACCAGGTTCAAAGAGACAGCCCACCAGGAAGGGAAGAGTATAAAGTATATACCAACTCTGCCCCCGAGAAACCAACCCCATTAACCTTTACTTAACCACATTTTAGTATCCCTATTCCTAGCCCAGTCAACTGCCCACTCTCTTCAACTTTGTTCAGCCGTGGGCTTTCTGAAAATGTTGGAGTAATAATAAAGAGAAGTAATAATAATAATAACTATTCTCTGCTAATGTCCCCATTTAGAGATGAAACATTCTCTATTGCAGAATTTCTAAAACATCTCTACTGTCTTAGAATGTCCATTTCCTGTAAGAATTATTTTATTTGGTGAAAGTGAGGATGGCAGATCCAAACCACGCTGAGCACCTGCCTAAAACTCTCCCTGAATATATGGTTCCAACCTCTGCTGGGATATACTTCTACAGAAAGTATTATTGCAGTAGTTATTTCTTGAATTGTAACCGCACTATACTTCCTGTACATTTCTGTTGTGCTATTAAAATCTACATCAATAAGGGATATACATTTACCCAATGCAGCTGCAGATTGTAGCCCAAAGTAAAAGTGCCCACTAGTCAGGGGATTTGTATGCTACCAAGAGCTCCTCATTGCTGCAATTATAGCATTACTTTATATTCAAGTCCCATCCTTCCAATTTATGCAAAGCTGTAAGCTGCTGTGAAGATGGGATTTTCATAACATAAACACCCTTGACAGAAGCAAAAATATTGGTAAGCAGAAATTGGCTGACACTGAATGTTGATGCCTGAGGTATACAGACCTGAAAACTGTCTGCGTGTAGAGCAGAGTTAATGCTTCAACCTACTTAAAGTAAGGAAAAAATTATTCCTGCAACAGAATTTCTTTGCCATTATCACAGCTGATCGTTGCAATAGATTTATTGATTTATCTTGTCCTGCTCCTCAATGACTTAAAATAAGAGCAGTTAATACTATAGTTACATGATAATGATAAACTAAAGATTCACTGTAGTCCCGAACAACATGAGCTATATGATTTACATAGGCACTGATCATTAATACCATTCATATTGAATGATTTAAAAAGCAATATTTGACTTATTGTGAAAGATCAGAGTCAGTTGCTGCTGGTATCCGCCCATTATAAGGTAAATCAGGGGAGGTGGCTTTGTCTACTGGGAAGCTGCTACATTTTCTAACATAATGTTTAGCACTAAAACAATGATCTCCATTGGCTGGATACTTTTTGTGTTAGACGGTTCCCTGGGCAACAAGCTTTTGCTTTTTAAAAGCCTAACAATGATTGTTTATTCTCTTAATATATATGACTAGCGACTTGCCCGTCAAAAAATAATGGCAATAAAATTGTAAAGCTTGGAATGCTGTTTGTGACACATTGTGAGTGTACTGGGTGGCTCAACAATATAGACCGCTATAGCACACTAATAAACCTATGTAATAACACTACAAGTGGAAAGGGGGTCATCCAGGACCCTCATGACACAAATGGTTTGCAGTAAACCTGTCTCTTAAGGGTGTCCATACAGACCCTTATAAGCCTCTATTTAACTTCATTAGACCCATGAGGATATGTAAAGACCTTCATGGGACAGTTAGATGCCTAAGATGAATCCCATAAGTGCTATAAGGGTCCTCCAGGAGCCTCATGACACTAAGTAGAAACACTACACTGCACTATCCCCCCCCCCCCCAATAAACCATTAAATGTAAAGTCCCCTCTACTCTAACCTACTAACATCTACACTACCTACCCTACCTAGCTTCCCGCTAATAAACCCCGCCACCCCACTAATTACAGAAAATAATAAAACCTAACTCACAAAAGTAACAAAAAATAATAAAACTTAAGTTACAAAAAATAAAAAAATTACATTACAGAAAATAAAAAAACCTACATTACAACCCCACCCCCCAACAGTACAGAAAAAAAAAAAAACATTACACACCTAAAAAGGAAAGGCATTCAATATATACTGTATATATTCACATTACATTAGAATACAATACCCCCAAAAATAAATACAATATCTACCTATCTAAAATACAATAAATACTATCTAACATACCTACATCCCCCTCTACATAAAATACAATAAATTCTAGCTAACATACATACCTCCCCTCTATATAAAATACAATAAATCCTACCATAAATACATCCTCTCTATCTAAAATAAAATAAATCATAACATAAATACATCCCCTCTATCTAAAAAAAAAAATCCTATCTAAAATACATACATCCCCTCTATGTAAAATAAAATAAATCCTATCTAGCAGACATACACCCATTCTATGTAAGATACCAAAAAAATCTAACATACATACATCCTCTCTATGTAAAATATAATAAATGCTATCTACATACCCAAGCCCTAAATCTAACCTAAAATACAATAATTAAGACCATTTACCTTTGCAGATTGTAAGAAATTAACCAATAATTAAATAATTAATGTATAATTTCTAGTAATAAGTTATTTTGGACAAATCAATAAACGAACAAATGAATACGTTTATAATTAAAAGATATATTTTACATAAATCAAGATACAGTTACACAATGGGTTTTAGACAAAACAGAGAACAGACAAGAAGTATTAAGACAATATTTACAAATATAATACTTATATGAATTCTACATTATGTAATATAAAGATACAGGATAATACTACTTGTGGACAGTTTTGGAAGTTCAGCCTCCATCAGGTTCTCTTTGGTCAGGATCAGGCTCAGCTAGGCTCATCTGGCACACTTCCTCTGGACTGCATGTAGGCTCCTTCAACCTGGGCCAGCCGGTGCTTGTGCTGGGTGCCTGTGCTGGTTGCCCGTGCTGGTTGCCATCTCCTCCATAGATTCTTGGCTTTTTATATCATATTGTAGCTCATAACCCACCCTCTCTCTCTATACGTCATACATGGCTATACGTTGAAATTAGACAGTTGGTGTCTATACAGGTGGTAACATTACACTCATATACACCCAGTCTTGTATTCAGCTGTCTAAAAATGTACACCTAAGACTTGCTGTTTTTACTGTAAATAAGACCTTTGTGATTCTCTGAGTTATTTTGAGCGAGGCGACCCACACCTGTTGTCTTTTCCCACACATAGACTTGGTTTTTAGCTAATTACATACACATATACAGTGGATATAAAAATTCTACACACCCCTGTTAAAATGTCAGGTTTCTGTGCTGTAAAAAAATGAGACAAAGATAAATCATTTCAGAACTTTTTCCACCTTTAATGTGACCTATAAACTGTACAACTCAATTGAAAAACAAACTGAAATCTTTTAGGTAGAGGGAAGAAAAAATATAAAAATAAAATAATTTGGTTGCATAAGTATGCACACCCTTAAACTAATACTTTGTTGAAGCACCTTTTGATTTTATTACAGCACTCAGTCTTTTGGGGTATGAGTCTATCAGCATGGCACATTTTGACTTGGCAAGATTTGCCCACTCTTCTTTGCAAAAACCCTCCAAATCTATCAGATTGCAAGGGCATCTCCTGTGCACAGCCCTCTTCAGACCACCCCACAGATTTTCAATCGGATTCAGGTCTGGGCTCTGGCTGGGCCATTCCAAAACTTTAATCTTCTTCATGTGAAGCCATTCTTTTGTTGATTTGGATGTATGCTTTGGGTCGTTGTCATGCTGAAAGATGAAGTTCCTCTTCATGTTCAGCTTTCTAGCAGAAGCCTGAAGGTTTTGTGCCAATATTGACTGGTATTTAGAACTGTTCATAATTCCCTCTATCTTAACTAAGACCCCAGTTCCAGCTGAAGAAAAACAGCCCCAAAGCTTGATGCTGCCACCACCATGCCTCACTGTGGGTATGGTGTTCTTTTGGTGATGTGCAGTGTTGTTTTTGCGCCAAACATATCTTTTGGAATTATGGCCAAAAAGTTCAACCTTGGTTTCATCAGACCATAACACCTTTTCCCACATGCTTTTGGGAGACTTCAGATGTGTTGTTGCCAAATGCAGCCTGGCTTGATTGTTTTTCTTTGTAAGAAAAGGCTTTTGTCTTGCCACTCTACCCCATAGCCCAGACATATGAAGAATACAGGAGATTGTTGTCACATGTACCACACAGCCAGTACTTGCCAGATATTCCTGCAGCTCCTTTAATGTTGCTGTAGGCCTCTTGGTAGCTTCCCAGACCAGTTTTCTTCTCGTCTTTTCATCAATCTTGGAGGGAGCTCCAGTTCTTGGTAATGTCACTGTTGTGCCATATTTTCTCCACTTGATGATGACTGTCTTCACTGTGTTCCATGGTATATCTAGTGCCTTGAAATTCTCTTGTACCCTTCTCGTGACTGATACCTTTTAACAATGAGATCCCTCTGATGCTTTGGAAGCTCTCTGTGGACCATGGCTTTTGCTGTGGGATGTGACTAAGAAAATTTCAGGAAAGGCCAACTAGAGCAGCTGATCTTTATTTGGGGTTAATCAGAGGCACTTTAAATGATGGCAGGTGTATTCTTACTCCTATTTAACACAATTTGGAATGTGATTGCTTAATTCTGAACACAGCTACATCCCCAGAAATAAGAGGGTGTGCAGACTTATGCAACCACATTATTTTTCTTTTTTCTTTTTCTTCCCTCCACCTAAAATATTTCAGTTTGTTTTTCAATTGAGTTGTACAGCGTATAGGTCACATTAAAGGTGGAAAAAGCTCTGAAATGATTTATCTTTGTCTCATTTTTTTGCAGCACAGAAACCTGACATTTTAACAGGCGTGTGTAGACTTTATATCCACTGTAGCTAATTTATACACATATATAAAATATATATATATATATATATATATATATATATATATATTTGTGGGAATAATACAAAGACTTGAGGTCTAATGTATTGATACAAACACACAATTGTTATAACAAATTATTAACACTAGATTTCTTACAGTTGTATATAATAAGTTATATTTATAAAATAAACATTGAAGTCATGTTAAAAGTTGTCTGTATATAAGCCATATTTTTACAAGATCTACCTTCAGATCAGCAACCTAGGAAAAAAGGAAAAAAAGAATTAGTACAAAGCATTTACATATAATAAATAAAGATTTTAAATATTTTACATATGCTCCTCACCTTTCCAGCATGTCCCTGTCCTGCTTCATTTCTTCTCTGGCGCAGCCCCTGTTAAAAAAAAAAAACAACATAACATTAATACTAAATACATACACACAAAAAATGAAATAGAAGAAACATAATATACATTTAACTTACCTCTGCGCAATTTCCCCGGCCTCGTCCTCTTCTGCCCTGTCTGGGCCCTGGAACAGTCTGCATTGTTAAGATTAAAAAAATAAAAAAAACGAACGTAGGTCCACACTCTCGGACCTCTCAGACGCTAATGAGGCCTCTAGAGGCTTTTCCAGAAGAAAATCGTCAATGACGCTTTCTGATTGGCTGAAAACGGTGTCAATCAATTTTCAACCAATAAGCAGGCCCCAATTTGTGAGCCAATCAGAATGGAATACACCCCCATATTCCATTCTGATTGTCTAATGCACCTGTCAATATATTTTTAAAACAATCAGAAGACTCTATTGCCTTCAGCCAATTACAATAGGATACACCGCAATGGTGATTGCGAACCAATGGTGATTGGTTGAAGGCATTTGCACCTTCTGATTGGCTGTAATGTGATTGAAAGGGACAACAGCCAATCAGAAGGCACTGTTCCCCTCAGCCAATCACAATGGGATACACTCCCAGAGAGTGATTGGCTGAAGGCATCTGAGCCTTGTGATTGGCTGATGTCAGTGTCAATCAGATAACAGCCAATCAAAAAGTACAGATGTTTTCAGCCAATCACTGCGTGCGGGTGTATCCCATTGTGATTGGCTGAATGGAATCGAGGCTTCTGATTGGCTGTTGTCATTGTCAAATAGACTGCAGCCAATCAGAATGCGCAGATGCCTCCAGCCAATGACATTGTGGGGGTGTATCCCATTGTGATTGGCTGAAGGCAATAAAGCATTGTGATTGTTTTTAAAAAAATGACAGGTGCATTAGCCAATGAGAATGAGGGATATGGGGGTGTATCCCATTCTGATTGGCTCACACCTTGGCACCTTCTGATTGGCTGACATTTTATTGACAGCGTTTTCAGTCAATCAGAAGGCGCCATTGGCAATTTTCTTCCTGAAAATGCTGTAGGAGGCTCATTACCGTCGGGAGGTCTGCAAGTTTTTTATTTTTTATTTTTTTAGAGCACGGATTCTTCCAGGGTCCAGCCGGGGCAGAAGAGGAGAAGGCCGAGGACATCGCAGGGAGGTAAGTATAATGTATATTATTTTTATTTTATTTTGTTTGTGTATGTATTTATTGGTAATGTAATTTATTTTTTTAGCAGGTTCTGCGCTGGAGAAGAAAGACAGGGACATGCTGGAAAAGTGAGTAGAATATTTAGAATATTTAAAATGTTTATTTATTATATGTACATTTTTGTAAAAAAAAATTTGCAAGAATTTTTTGTACTCATCCTTTAAGGACCCGCAAGGCGGGAAATGAACATTTTTATTTCAGCGGGGGTCCCCGATCGCATGAGATGGGGGACCCCACTACGAGGGTTAATGTGGGGACCCTCCGAGGGTCCCAATGGGGGGTTAATGCTGCCGGCCTTAATGTTTGTGTGGCTCGGGCTCTTTAAGGAGCCGCAAGGTTGAATTTAAAGGTTTTAAATGCAGAGGGGGACACGATTGAGACTCCCACTGCAAGGGTCAATGTGGGGAAATTACGGGGGTCCCCCATGGAGTCCCCCAGCTTGGGCTTAATGTAGGCACACTTCGGGGGTCCGTTTGCTGCAAGGGGTTAATGTGGGGTCTCAAGCTTATCTCGGATCTCTTGGGAAAGGTTGTACGTGTTTAGCAGTGTATTTTTCGGTCCTGGGTTGTGGAGCCTCACTTTCATTTTTTTCGGCCGCCATTTTTTCTTGCTTAGGCAATTTTCGAGTGCCGAAACTGGGGAAATTGGGTTTATATTGGTGTTGAACCTCAATTGTAGAGGTCCTGGCTGTCCCCCCCCCGTGCTGTCGGTGAGTGTTTTTTTATGATTATTGTGTTTTTATTTGTGTTTTGGTATTTAGTGGTTTTCGGGGTTACGTGTTTGTTTTATGGGTGAGGAGGAGGGGAAGAGAGACACTGGGAAAGGAGAGGAGGAGGGGAAGAGATTGTTTTGGGGTCGTAGGGATGAGCGCCTAGGGCGCTCATCTCTACCAGTGCAGTGAGCGCCTTCGGCGCTCCCTGCCAAAGTCTTAGGGGGTCATAGGGATGAGCGCCTATGGCGCTTATCTCCACCAGCACAAGGAGCGCCTTTGGCGCTCCTTGCTAGCATCTGCGAGGGCTGCAAGTGTTAGCAACAATCCGCATTGCTGACAACTATATATGTGATTGTTCTTAAAACCCTTAAGACCTGTCTCTGGCCCCCCAAAAAAACTCCCACATATTTGATTTTTTTCTTATCAAGCATATGCCTACCTGTTCTCAGTCACATACATACATATAAATGATAACAGATATAGTTGCCCCATAGGTACCTACAAATATAAACATACATAAATATTACTAATAATATTATAAAGG
This sequence comes from Discoglossus pictus, assembly GCA_027410445.1. Taxonomy (NCBI): domain Eukaryota; kingdom Metazoa; phylum Chordata; class Amphibia; order Anura; family Alytidae; genus Discoglossus; species Discoglossus pictus. Next base: position 149,900,036 of record CM050169.1, read on the forward strand.
ACTTATATTTTAATCTAGCAGTGATATTACTAATAGACTGTCTCACATGTAAACAATACTTTACAACAAATCAGCCAAAATGTATACCATCTGCACTGTTATAGAACTGAGATACAACATATATAAATATATTTACAAAACAAGGAAAAAGGGGTCTTACTGCCTTCTGTTTCAGTAAATAAATATGTTCAAATCAAAATAAGAAGAGTAAAAATAATTAATATGTGTGATTTTAAAAGAAAAGGTCTCCATCTTTTTTTTCTAAATAATGTTTTGTAAGGATCCAAAGAGGACGGCTTACGAGCGTTGAGAAATACTCTATCATACACTTTAGCATGGAAGTAGTTAAGCCAAACACTTATCTTATTTAGGTAGCTTCCTCCTTAATAATTACTGTCTGCATTTTCTAGAGTTCTGCAGTATTTAACAGCTTCAGATGTCTATCATTTTGTTGTATATATGCTGTTACAACGACATATCTGTTGGCAGTCAAATTAGGAGCTAACAATTCAAGGTTACACAACTTTCTAGACTTTTATCCCTGGTCCTTCAAAGGTTGCTGTAATGCAGTCACAATGTACCCTAATCACAGTAAATAATCATGTTAACAAAAACTGTTGAATATCATTTGCTTACATTTCAGTACAATACTTAAACATTTTAGCTATATTGTAAGCAACCATCTTCTCTTCACTGATCTGCTCCTGCCTCACCTTAAGTGCAGGGTCACTGGCTGCATGTATTGTTTCTTTTTGGGTGAAGAAATTATGCTGATAAAGAGAGAAATAATTTGTATTGTGCAATGTTTACAAGGATGCTTCAAGGAACAACAACATACAATAATTGATCCTGCACTGAGGGAGGGCAAGAAAAAGACCAAATAGCTAAACATGGATACTTATTGTATAGCATGGAAAATATTTAAACATGCATATATTACAATGAAATTTAAGCAGATGATATTCATTAACGTGGTGCTTTACTATGATTTCAAAATGTGCCTGCATTATAGTGTTCCTTTTAAAGAAATCTGGCCTTCCATATTTTTAAACTAGTAAAATGCTCTCCGTTCGTTGGGTCTCTTTCACCTTGCAAATGTCCCCAGTCTGCTCTGCCTAAATTACTATTGTAGTTCCATCCTTACAATATGCTCTTTTGAACAGTTTGACAAGAAGGATGGTGCCTCCTCCGAATTGCCAAAGAGAACTTGTGCAAGATGGCAGCTGAAGAGTGAGAAGTTCTTCCAGAAACAGAAGATTATTTAAAAAAAAAAAAAATAGTTCATTTCTAAAAAGTTTTTGGACCTTGGTGGTTTTGGTAAAAATGAAATACCATGCCAGAGTTGAAACATGTCACTTTATCTTCAAATAATTTGTTAATTAAATATAAACTGGTGTTAGTTTGATAAAAATTATGAAATCTCTCTCTTTCTCTCGTCTAATTTTCGCTCAGATTCCCCAGTTACAACTTTTCGTGAGTCAGTTTTATAATATAAGGTGAAAGTTTATGCCTAGTCTAGGTTAACAAGGCTCAGCCTAGGACTATATAGCCCAGGTAGAGGCCACCACATTCTCAGGGACCAGCAAGTTGGTGGTGCAACACTAGAGAGTAGTATGTCCATATGCACAGAAATGTCTATGTGCATTTATACTTATTTTGAACTCCTACATTTCAAATGGCCACATCAGAATATTAACATTATATATAATTTTGTTGTGTTACCACCACTCTGTAAGAAGGAAAGACGAAAAGAAGAAACTGTCCATCCAAAAGAGGATGGGCAACTGGAAGCCATGCTTCTGTCTGTAAGCATGTTCACATTTGAATGTCTGGAACCTTGGCAGAGGCATGCAAATGTGCCCACAAAGGCTTTGCTCTTGCAATTATATGTATCATGCACACTCCCTTTTTCTCTGAATGGAGCATCAGCAGCCTAAATATGTCACTGAAACCATGGCAAACCCCTCTGTAGTGATTCAGTAGACATTTAACATATATTTGCTTTATAACAAATCACATCTTTTAATGAGAATGGATGGAGCAGATAAGCTAACTTATTGGTGTTGCTCATTATGATAAATGTTCTATGATTGAGCTAATTTAGAGTTCATTCAAAGGACACTTTGAATTGTTAAAATCGCCCCTGGGAAAAAGGAAAGAGAAAAATTACTTCATAAATAGGATATACATCTAAAAAGTTAAAATTCAAAGAATATTGCTGATAGCACTAATAACATTTAAAACAAAAACTCTTTTTGATAATGTTTGCGTGTTTAGAAGTGTAGTGTCTGCTTTACCTCCCCGAGGGGACACCTGATTACTGCATGCACTCCCCATGTGAAATAATAACTTCAGAGATCATAGTAAGAAGGCTATACACAGTGTCCCATTGATGCTACTGTAGGAGTGCTATGTAGCTGCTCCATATTCAATGTAGATCATCTACTTGACAGGAAGCCATCATATTCTACAAATACATTTTTCAACTTTACTGGAAATATCCACATGAGTGGCCAAAATAAACAAACTACTCAATGGCCCACTGTAATGTTGTACTCAAAGTCACTCTCTGATCTGTAGTAAGACAATGGCAAATTTAGCACATTAAAGGGATTCTTCTAGGCCTCTAAAACACCAGAACTAATGGGTAAAGGGTATTTTTGCAAGATGATTCAATGTTAATTGCTAAGAAAAAAGCAATAACTTACATTTTTATATGAGTCCAGCAGGCTGAATTGTTCTGTGAAACACAAGACTGTCCTGTGGATTTATTTCCGATATATTTATAAATCAGCAAAAGATACGCTTTGTGTTGCATCAAATATCAAAGCTCTAATAAAAGTAAAACAGTGTAATGAATGTGTTGTTTATTAGTTTAGTCGTGTCTGACTCTCTGTGACCCTGTGGACCGCAGATTGGCAGGCACATCCATAAGGTTTTAATGGCAAATATGCTGGAGTGGGTTCCTTCTCCAGTGGACCGGAATTTTTCTGACCTGTCTGCTAGGACCTATCCATCTTGGGTGACCCTACAAGGTTTAGCTCACAGCTTCATTGAGGTACACAAGCCCCTTCACCACAACAAGGTAGCAATCCAGAAAGAATGATAAACATAGGCACGCCTTATAACCAATTGAAACAATCACTAGTACCAATATGTACTCCATATTGCTTTAAAACTCCATACTGTGTACATTAACATCTAACACTGAAAATAACTTTCTACCTTAACAAAAAAAATCACAATAATGCAGTTTCAAATGTTCCAAATGTAGCTAATTTCATTTAACTAATTTCATGTCCTGACGATTTCCGAATATGCAGAAGATAATGGTTTGACTAACCCTAACTGGATTATACTTTTGTGCATTGTGAAGAAAGATTTGTAGGACATTCCTATGTTTTCACTAACCTCAATTGGACTTCCTTTATACTATATGTTTTCACTAACCCCTATTGGACTTCATTTATACTATATAAGAAGTGTTATCATAATTTTGTGGCAAATGGCTTGAGTGAATTTTTTACAAGATTTATGAGTTGCATTCTCCTGACTGGTCAGTTTAAAAAAAAATAGAGTTGTTTTGAGGAACTGCAATATCAGTTGTTTTTCTTGAGTCCCTGGCTTGAGTAAGAGAGAATCAGAGTGGGATATTTTCCACAACAACTCGATTGTCTACTGTTAGATTGGTTTGCACAGTGTCTATTCATATTAGTACTAATAGGCTTTAATGGAAGTGTTGTATATTCATAATGGTTTATCCACAGTACATATGGCTTGCTAAGTTGTACAAGACTATGGACTTTTCTCAGTGGATAAATAGTGATCTGCACTGAATTTGTTGAACTTGTGGGTGTTGCAGTGGAGATCAGAGGCATCACATATAATAGTTGTCAAACTGCGAGTTGTCGTCACACTTGCGATCCTCGCGAGGTGAGCCGCCGACTCATAGAAGCCAAAAGACCCTCATCGCCCTGCGAGCATGGCAAAGTGAGGCGAGAAGTTGAGGCACTGGAACACGCGGGACTTAGACTGAAATCAGCGCAAAAAAATAAATAAAATAAAATAAAAAAACACTAACACACAGCACGTGGGGAATGCCAGGATGCCTGGAAGTGAGGTTGCATGTGAATTGAAGCCGAATTTGCCGAGTTTTGGCACTGAAAAATCGGCTATGCAAGAAACAAAATGGCAGGCGAATAAAATGAGGCTAAAGGAGACCGGGGAGCACAAATCACCGACAGGCACGTATGAGTTAGCCAGGAAGATAGGAAATACAAAATATACCATTACAACGGACCGAAAATGTTTGCGAGCCAAATAACAAAGTAAAAGACGCCATTTGACAACACTAACTTGCAAATAATAATTTGGCCTCTCGCACGCAGTCTATTTATACTGCACACTTGGCACATTGTTGACACTTTCTATTCAGGATATTAAATATAAATAGGTAAAGTATATTAATTTATTAATACATATTAATTTATTAATTCACTGTACTAAAATGTTTTATATTTTACACTGTACTTATATATCTGTCTTCACAAAGGTGATCGTTGCAAAGCAGGAAACTTGAAGTACAAGAAGGGAGAGGCTCGCAATGAGCGCCAAAGGTCCTCAGAGAAGCAAAAGCCTTACATTGTGTGGCAAACAGCTTCACATTTTATTGCCGTCATTTTTTGACGGGCAATTCGCTAGTATTTAAATATTAACCATTATTCATTTGGCGTTCTCTTAATGCTTAACCTTACAAGGTCTGGTTAAGTATATATTTTAACATACATTTTTGTGCAGTTGCAGTAAATGCACACATTAATATACTGGGTAAATACATTCATCTAAGTAAGATACTGACATGGTTTTTGCCTTAAGTGATATTGATTGTATTGATTGCATGAACAAGCTCTAACTAACAGAGTTGGAATGTTGTCATATTCAGCCAAAAATGTATTGTTTTTTGGCAGAAAGAGGAACATTCTGGGGTGAACCATCAATGTCTTCTGATCAAAGCAATTATACAAGTTACAAAATGTTGTACAAAGTGATGTGACCTGGCTGGTCATCAACAGACTAAAAAGCAGTAAGCTCTGCCTAAACTTAAGCTTAAAAACACTAGAGTCTCTATATCATTTAAAGAGTAATGATAAAATGGTAGGCTCTACCAGGTCCATATTATACAAAGTATTGAGGAACAATTGCAGTAGCAGACAGTAATGTTCTTCTCAGTTGGCACCTCTGAGCTGCCTTCGAAACATAATGTAAAGCACATCAAAGTATATAAAAAATGCATGTTATCTGAACCCAGTTGTGTAAGTCATTTCTGTTTATGTGAAGACATTCTTTAGATATTTTATGTTCATTTTGTAAGACACTTTTAGTTTGTGCAATTTTCTTCTCCTCATTTCTGTCTTACAAGCTGAAGTGATCGCTTACATCTGGAGAGAAGTGGTTTTATGAGACAGCTGTGTAATATCTTTATGAGCGCCCCCCTGCATGCTGCTATTCTGATTATAAGAAAAGGGGCCATTGGTGTTGGCGTATCTTATGGATGAGTTGTGTCTTGATACATTTCTAGAGGAAGAATGCTTATGGTATGCAACTAACAGATGTAGGAATGGGAATAAGAATAGTTTATATCTTATTCATACTTAGTTGAGGGATAGTGCTTTTGCTGTTAACTGTCTGTTGTTTGTTTTTTATCAGTGATCAAGTCTATGAAAAGTTATATGTATGATTCTATATGTGTATTTAGCAACATCCAAAAATTAACATGTTAACTACATTTGGAAGATACAGTTATGATGTAAACACTTTACATCACTTTTTTTATGAAAGAATTATATTAAGTACTTTAACTATATCATGTTTCTATATACATACAAAATTGCCTTTTATCTAATTTCATCAAAACCATTTTTGCATGGCTATCACCCTTAGAACAACCTGTATCTTAACTGTATTAACTGTTATATACCACTGATATGACAAATCTTGATTTCTGCTGTGACATACAGATGGTAGGGCCAGAATGTAGCATAAACAAAATGAATTCATGGGTCTGTCCTTCCTAGTGTCAACGGTTCAGGCTGGTGGTGGAGCAATGGTGTGGAGAATGTTTTCTTGGCATACATTAGGCTCTTTAATACCAACTGAGCACCGTTTTGAATGCCCAGCCTGCCTGAGTATTGTTGTTGACCATGTGCACCCCTTTATGGTCACAGTCTACCCATCTTCTAATGTCTACTTCCTGCAGGATAAAATGCAATGTCACAAAGCAGATGTAATCGCAAGCTCATTCCACGAACCTGAAAAATAGTTCATTGTATTCCAATGGCCTGCACAGGCACACAATTCAATAGCGCACCTTTGGGATGTGGTTGAACAGGAGATTTGCAGCATGAATGTGTAGTTTCTAAGTCAACAACAACTGCGTGATGCTATCCTGTCAACATGTTTCCAGCACCTTAATGAATCTGTGCCACCAAGAATTTAGGCTCTTTTTGGGCCAAAATGTGGTTCTACCCAGTATAGAGAGGTACACCTAGTAAAATGGTCAAAATGGTCACTGAATGCATATATATATATATATATATATATATATATTTTTATATATATATTTATATATATTTGTGGTTGGATGCCTCTCCCAACGATCAAGTACATCGAACCATTGCTCTCCAGTGATGGGAAGGCCCTCGCGGACATTTCAGAGAGTCCTCCCCACAACCCCAGGGTAAAAACCTGGGCATAAGCTTGCGGTCGGGCCCCTCTCCTTGTGTTTCTAAGGTGTGGCCTATTGCTAAGCCCTAACTAGCCTTCTAAGAGGGCAAAGGACTGCGTGACAGTGAGGAGAGAGGGAAAGGAGGCCACGAAAGCGTGACCAAGGTGAGGTCTGGCGAAGGGCTATTGTAGCGTTAGGACTTCTGAAGACTTATGAAAGTGTGATGGAAGTGAGCCTGCGAAAGCTGATTTGGGGACTTTTGGAAAGCGTGAATGAGGTAATACCTGGATATGATGATATGGGTTGTATGAAAGCGCAAACAAGGTAAGATTGTGAAGGCTGGTTCGGTTTGTATGGAAAGCGTAAACGAGGTAAGCCTGCAAAGGCTGGTTTGGTTTGTATGGAAAGCGTGAACAAGGTAAGCCTGCAAAGGCTGGTTTGGTTTGTATGGAAATCATAAACGAGTTAAGCCTGCAAAAGCTGGTTTGGTTTGTATGGAAATCGTAAACGAGTTAAGCCTGCAAAGGCTGGTTTGGTTTGTATGGAAATCGTAAACGAGTTAAGCCTGCAAAGGCTGGTTTGGTTTGTATGGAAATCGTAAACGAGGAAGCTTGCGTTATGTCTGAGAGCATCATGGGATTGATCTTTCCTCTGGTGGGAGGAATTACCGTGTTGGTTTCAGGGGCCTTCATACAGACTCTTTCTGTTATTTTAGGGGAAATTTCAAGGAAAAAGTGAAGGATAGTTTAAAATCTTGATACTAATCCCCCAAATAGAAGAGTAATTTCCACAAAAATGTGACAGTAAATTGGCAATTATTGCTTAAGTTTAGAGATAGAAATAAATTCCTACAGGAAAATAAATTCCAGTGTATAGGGTAGAATAGGAACAATTACTGAAGTAAACTTTGTCCTTTACGGACAGCAAACAAAGAATACCAAAAATACACTCTATTAAACTAAAAAAAAAAAAATCCAATCTTTATTTCAAAATGTTTTATAAAGAATATACTGCCAATAGGCAATTGTAAACAGCATTAGAATAATAAAAAAAAAAACTTGAGACTTGGATCTTTAAATTGAGCATATAATTGTAGAAGTTCATACAACTGTACCTTACAATGTTGAGTAACACTACTGTTACCAACTCAGTTATCATCAGTATAATCAGTGATTTTTCATATTGAATATAAAGCAGACCATATACTGTATATAGCTAGATTTTGGTAATTGATACAGCTTCTTTCAATGAATTATTTTCATAAGTTATTGCATTTTTTTTTAGAAAACTGAGATTATTATAAGATCTTTTGGTATTCTTTATTTGCTGTCCTTACAAGACAACATTTTTTTGGGTATTTGAAGATCAGAGATGATTATATAGACTAAGCAATGGCAAAAGTGATGTTTTCTGAAAATCTGTGTACAACCATGAAAATACTGGCCGTATAATATCTGAACGATAAGCCGTTGTTTTGGTTTGTGTGAAATAACTCTTTTGACACAGAAATATGATAAGCCTGTGGAATTAAATGATATAATTTTAAGAAGTGTTTTGAGCTCAAGAAATGGTGTAATAATCAGTTTTACTGTTACGGTGATAAACAAATATAATACAGTAAACTACTCTGTTGAATGCCTTAACCCATTAAACTACGTACAATGCTGTCGCATCCTTTTATTTTAAAGGGCCACTGTAGTCAAATGTTTTCTAAATTGCTTTGTGAACAATTACATAATAATGGGCACAATATTTCTAGCAAAAATAAATATACACAGCCTTTTCTTTCCTGGTGCTGCCTGTAAATTTCTCAGGTAGGTGTGAGCTTCTGTTTAGTCTGGTTGATGATGGCAGATTTTACTGTCACATTTCCATTGTGCAGATGGACACTTCCTCTGTATTCAAAGCCTCCTCCTATCTCAGGAAGTTGTTCTACGGAGGCCAAAATGCTAAATTTAGACTTCATAGCAAAATAATTAGATATAAAATGTTGCATATTTAAAAAAAAAAATCTTCAAAATAGTATATTCCAAATATATGACCACAGTGGTGCACCTGCCATGTTGGTATACAAGGCTTCAATTCATGGTCCTTAGGCACAGTGTCATTGAGGTTACTTTCCGGTTGTAACTTTCTTGTTCTAGGTGGTTACCCCCTAGTAGACAGTCTATGAACTGCAACATTTAATTTTTTTTTGTATCCAGGAACCATTTTTTTATGAAGTGGCGCCCCTCACAGGGAAACGCCCCTGGACGGCTGCCTAGTTGGCTTAATGGGTAATACAGCCATGGTAATTGGCCAGTCAAGATGCTGGCAGGAATCACAAGGAGACAAGCAAAATGTCAGGGAAGCTAAGATCAAATGGATATTTGGGGGCACAAGCTAAGGCTGTTCCAGAAAATCAATCAGAATTGCAACAGAAAAAGCCTAGTTAGGGACCAAAGCAAAGACCAGTTCCAGAAGATCAAAAATAATCCATGTGAGACAAATGGTATAATGACCCCAGAAATAAATGAGCCTAATAAACTTATTATTCTCTTGGATATGAGCATGCTCAGTCTTTTCAGTTTCACATGACTATACACTGAAAACAAGGCAGCCAGAACCCCAGGGGATAATTACCAACTACTAAAAAATAATGATACTTTAGAAAGAGTCATCAGTCTATGCTTAGAACACAACAGCTGATTGACAGGATATCACTGAAAATATCACTTTAAGTTTACTGTAAGAAAATGCAGTTTTAATCACATTCACTTACAGTTTATAATTACTAACTTAAGTGTAAACTGCTGTATTAATATATACAAATATGTATCTATTTACTTCTATGTACTTTATTTTATTAAAAAGTGCTTAAAAGCTCTGTTTTTCTGTCTAAAATAATACAGTTTGTACCTGTTTGAGCCTGCCCTCTTTGGCTCATGAAGACTTGCAGGGTAGTGTCTCATACTAACCAATTAGTGATCATCTCTTAGCAACATTCTGCAACATGCTGCTGAGAGATGAACGCTGATTGCCTAATTCGAAACAGTGCACTTCAGAGTATGAATCTTCCTGAGCTGCAAAGGACACACCCATACAAGATTTCTATGATTGTAGGCAGAAAAAAACAGAGCTTTTAAGCTATGCTTAATAAAATAAAGTACATAAAATTAAACAGCTATATAGGTATAATATATTACTAGTGAAATTTAGAAACTAATATTAAACAACTGTATGTGAACAACAAAAATAAAATAAATGATCAGGACTAGTTTCAACAGAGGGACAATTAGAAATTTAAGATGGGCAGGGATTTTTTTCCCTAAAAAGAGGGACTGTCCAACCAGGAGAGGGACATTTGGAACGTATCTATTAGTCCGTCAATGGCATTCAGCATCCTCTTAGTACAATGTGATACATACTCTCAGTTGATATTCTCGTTTGAATTTTAGTAGTATTATTAATCAAGTAGTAGTATATTATCCTGTTAAATGTGTGTCCTTAGTAATAAACAACCTGCCTGCAACATCTTAATCCATTTCTTCTAGATATCCCTCTAATCGTCTAGTGTATGTGTGATGTGCATAGTACTGTCTTGGGTCTTTCACAAGTCATATATCACTGTAAACCTGTATAATATGATAGGGGATATTTTTTAAGTTTTACTTTCTACCAATAAATAATATGGTTTTGTTTAGCACTGCAATTTATGTAAGTGTTTGGGTAAATGGGAAATATTATACTCTAGTACAAGTTTATATTTTTTTCACCCAAATGGCATGCTTAACTGCGTTATTGTTTGCATTCAGCATACCAATCCAGATGTTCTGAAATTATATAGTGTTGTTTGAGATTACTGTACATAGACAAAGCCGTTATACAGACAGTGGTGTATATTTATACTATACGCAACTGCACTGTTTCCCATGACCTATTTATTATACATTCAGCTCAGGGCAGCTAGTATAATATTACATGTGGCAGCTATTACTACTTATTATTACTGAGTACATAGTATTTACATGTGTATACAAATATAATAGTGATGTGTAATTATTAACATTAGAAGTCAAACTATGGACCCCTCTTACTGCAGATTGTGATTAGTGGCAGGGCAATGCACTATGTAAATTAGCATTTATTATACATTATGTGTAGCTGCTTAAGGAGTTAAATACCAAGGTCATATTTCTAAACATCTTGCCTGCACTCAAGACCTGTCACTATTATTACTTTCTGATATGATAATCAGTTTCTTAGATGAGATATTTTTTTGTATAAAGAAGGCGTCCCCAAATAATGAATAAACCATTAAATAAAGAAAATGTATATTATATCTTTACATATTTTGTATGTATTTTTCTTTGTTAAAAAAACAAGTTTTCTTGACATTTTGTAAATTAATGAGCTCTCCTTTAATCCAGTTGAAAGCACTAGCAGTTGTAGCTGCCACATTCCCATTGTGCATAAAGAAGTTTCATCTGCATTCAAAGTCTCTTCCCAAAGTTTATAATCAGAAAGTGAAAGGGTAGATCACACTGCAGCATAATTGTATATCAAAGATAATTAACTGGACACCTTATTACACTTTTTATTCTAAAACATTCTTTTCAAGTAGCTCTTAAAAATTGCATATTTTAAATGTATGGTTACAGTGGTCCTTCAAGAGACTGTTAAAGTGAAACAGAGGGTGTACCATCAGCCCTATTAAATTCCCTCAACGTGTAAAACCGTAGCTCACAATATTTATGGCTATTAAATTGGTCCCATAAAGCAACCAGCTAACGACTTGCGGGTAAAGTGCGAAAAAACCCTATGAGATGTCGAAATCTGAACTCCACGGCCGCAAATCATTTGATCTGTCAAGCCCGTAACTTTTAAGTTCGAAAATCGATATTAAATTGCTACGAATACACTGGCGTTCAAACCCGTAGCCCGCAAATGGAGCCAAAACGCCAATGGGTACTTTCTAGAGTAAGCTTACACTGAACTTTGCCATTTTGTCCATCTTTCTCATCTACCAAAAACAGAAATGCATATTTTTTTATTAAAATATATATATATATATATATTACAGCTAGGTTTAGGGGGTCCGTCTCTGGCAGCGGAGAGGGGAGACCTCAGGAGAAAGGGGGAGAGAGACTTGGCCTGGAAGGGCAGACAGTTAGTCAGGGGTCAGCGATGGGCCCCCCAGTTTTGTGTGACCTGGTGCAACACTTCACTTACACCATTGATATCTTCTTCCTTGGTACCCCTTTTCAGAGAAACCTCCCTGTCCCACATGGCCTCCCAAATATCCATCTTTTGAACAAAAGTAATAAATTTAAGGGCAAAAATCTGTATCATTTAGGTGGTTCTCCCTGTTCTTTTCTCTAAAAGTCTAAAGGAAAGATAAAAACCTGAAGGGGCAGTTCTATAGAACATATGGCTATATGAATCGTTATGCACATATTAAGGCCCTCATTCAATTGCGATTTGGCCAATTGAATAGGGCTTTAAATAAGCACATAGCATATTTTTTTAAAGAAGTTTTTAGTCAGTAATCATCTATCCAAAAGCAAGGTTCACACTAGCTAAAAACTTCTTTAAAAAAAATATGCTATGTGCTTATTTAGAGCCCTATTCAATTGGTAAAATTGCAATTGAATGAGGCCCTAAGTGTTTGTAGTGTCACAAGCTACCAGTCTGCTCAAAGTTGATACCCATGTTTCAGGCACAATGAAAGAGGCTTTATATATTATTCCACATTTACTAAAATGTTGCCAAAACAAATCAGTGAAAAGAATAGAGCTAGCTTCCACTGAAACTCTTCTTAACCAATAAACAGTTTCCTCACTAACCAGCGCTCATCCAGCTAAACCTGGGTGGAGCAAAACAAACAGTTGAATGGTTTAAAAAATCACTAGCGTGCAGGAGCACAATCTTTTAGACACATTCCTGGATGGGTGTTGCAGGTCTTAAAATGTCTGTAAAACAGGAACAGTGCTCTGAATTTCTCTGCCCCCACTAAATAAAGGATATCATATCATCACTAGTAACCATGAGTAACATCACTAGAGATAATGTTTGATTTATGTAGTAAGAGAAACACACAGAGTTCTGCCATACATAGAGGTCTCTCTCCTTGATTACAGGTCTTTGTAATTCACTGCAGAGGAGTGACTAAATGATTGTTCAGCCTTGCTCCTAGCTGTAATGGTCTGCTGGTATTTAGGGATGATCTAGATTATATTTGTTTTGGACTATCTTATCCATTAACACAATAACAACATCATTAGTCCTCAGTATATGCAATTCGATAGTCCTAGAAAATATGTATAGGGTAAAGTGCATTAATAATGCCCCTATAACAATTTCTCAAATATTTAATACAATTATATAGTATAGTATAATATAATGAACTACAGTATAGGGAAATTATATTAATCATTTGGGCCTAATATAGTAAAAAAAATGTTTTTAAGTAATAACAAAATGAGCTAAGAATTTTCATTTAATTAATATTATTATATTCTATTCTATATGTATATATACATTAAAAGCACTCACATGTCGGGGAATTTACTAAAGGATTGATGGTGGTCATGTTAATCTGAAATGTAGCTTCACCGCTCATCATGCAAATTACTAGAACCCCCTCTCCCGTATATTACAACTAGCTCCTATTACTTTAAAATCCATATAACGTTATATAGTATTTTGTATCCTAAATTTAAAAAAATAGAGCTGTGAGTTGTACATCAGTTAGCGATCAAAATAATAAAACGACAAATACTTTCCATGCATGCCTAGAAGTGATAGAGGTGAAAATACTGTAATTGTTAAAACAAATGATAAAGTTATATGCTTTATATATTACATTTATCTATCCACAGTTATATTTCAGGTCTGACAACCTACCCATCAAATGCTCATTTCTGGACAGATCTCTGTCCTTTTAACCCCCCCCCCCCCCACACACACACACACACATACACACACACGCACACACACACCAGAATTGTTTGGGCTCCTAAGCCCCTGCTAGTATGTATATTTCTTTAGATTTTTTCCTCTCTACTCTTTCACCCATAAAACTAATACGACTGCTGAGTATAATATATATAGGGCTTTATTAAATTCAAAGCCCGCAATTGTCCCTTCATACAGGCCGTAAGAAATTTGCAACAGTTACAGAGCAATTTAATTGTAGAAGCTCGCAATTACATGGCCGAAAGCCAAATCCATAAAACATGAAACTGTACGTAGCATTTCAGGGCAAACCCGTAAATAACGATTTAGAAACAAACAATAATAAAAGACAGTCATCATGACATCAGTAAAACCATGCGTTTTTAAACCTCAATCAATTAGTGTTTAGACATCCGATATGCAATCAGACTTGCAATCCAGCAATTTAAAAATCAATAAAAATGGATGAAGAAACTGTTATAGTCCATGTGATTAAAAAAAGTCCATATCATATATAGTGTTTGCATAAATGTATCTGATGAAGCTTGACAAGCGAAACGGACCGTCGGCATTAGATTTTTTTTCTTGCAAGGTCAGTCCCATTGATGAGCGCTGGCTATTATGGATAGCTCATTGCAGCAGATAGGTTCCCTAATGGGCAGTACAACCGCAAGTATCTTTTGCGTTAAGGCTGATATAACCTATTGCGGTGTTTTCAAATACCATTGCGCTAATAATCATTCCCAGGGGACTTAATCCATGCAGGTTTGTTTTTAGTGATACTATATTTTAACTATGTGCAATATATGAAAATATAGAGTTATCCTAGGATTAGCTTTTTTTGAGCATATGAGGATTACTTTAACAATTTACCTCTGTATATAAGTGAAGTTTATTTCTAGCACCCACTATTAGATACAATACTGCTGACATAATTGCTGTTATTGTTAAATTGTACAGTTAAATGTTCTTTCTTATGTCCCCAAGCTTTGATTACCTTACATTTTTACACTTTTTTCTTATTATAGCATTGCATATTTTTATAGATGATGAATACAACTTACATTTATAAATAAAGGACAAAATAAGAACAAATTCATAAATCAAGGTTTCAAAATAAATACGTTGTTACTTCATGTACACATAGATTCCCTCAATAGTTCATGAGGTCCAGTCTTCTAAATTATTCAATTATAGTTAAATTTAGCTGCAGGAATTGATCAGCTGATCATTTTGCCTTAGCAGGTATCTAACATACAGCACCACTCACTAGGCTCAGGTCTCTGCTCTGCGCTGAGTCATGTGCTGCCACTAAGTGCTGCTCAGAGCAGGCAGTGCAGCGCAATTGTTCCTGTTGTACATCTCATGCGACCATGTAAAGGAAAGCTATTTTCATTGTTTTTAATGTCTAATTATATTAGATAAGCTTGGAAACAGCCTCCAATGAACGCCATCCATAGAGCAAGCAGGCGCCCCAGAAATGTTGTCAAAATATTAGCAGTCAAAGCTTATCCATGACACCACGCCAGCAACTTGAGACAGTCTGCTACCCCTGAAAAGGCATTACCTTAGGCAGTGGCCTTTTTGGACTACCCATAACTACATCCCTAAACTGAAATGCTGTCATGCATTTTTCCATCTTAAAACACAGAGTGATTTAATGTTTTTTTTTGACAGAAACAAATGAATTTGCATAATAATGGAATTATTTAATTTCAAAACTAATAAGCATTTAATTGTAACCGAAATTTTTAAACTATTTGAGTTGTCACTGTGTTGATTTTTATGCTTTCACTGAAAATTCAATTACAGCCTAAATTCATTTTCAAATGCTCTTATTTTAATGTTTTGTTCATCTCTGAAGCACCATGATCAAAATGCTTTTCTGCATTTTAATAAACTACTTATTTAATGTACTAACCCATAAAATGAAGACTGTACTAATACGGGTGATGAAAAATAATTTTCTTTTTCAATCTGCTTTTGAGAATTAGTGGGTTATAATAAACAATAGTCTCTTTCTCTCTGAATTCTCACGGCCAGAACCAAACTGTGCACTTTTCACTTGGTTTGAACTAGTAAGTACTATTTAATTAGTGCAGTGAGACTCACATTGAAACTATGTCCCTACAGTCTAATGAATAAACCCCAATTAATTATTCCTATAAACAACATACACATACACATTTGTACCTTGGTAAAATAAACTGAGAACATATTTACTAAGTGCCGCAGTTCCAGACTCCCGCTCACCAAGCTGTGCCATGTATTCTAGTAAAAGACACATTGATATGGAATTGCCCTACTTAGTGAATGTTAGCATTAATCACCCAATAAAATAGGGTTACACAGAGTATGCTGTTTTGAAGTACTAGACTTGATAATGGACCAAAGTGTAGCAATAATACAAACAGGCCCTGATTCAATTGCAAGCCCGCAGATTACGTTATACAGGCTGTAAGTCTGCGGGTTTGAAATTTGTTACAATTACAGAGCGATTCAATTGAATAAGCCTGCAATTTACGGGCTGAAAGACGAAAAGCCGTAACTCCCGATTTAGAAACAGCCAAAAGTAAATGAGACCGTCATCATAGTGTCAGTAAAACATGGAGGTTACATGTCAATCAATTAGTGTTTAGAAGTCCGATATACGATCAGACTCTCGAACCGACAATGTACAAAATAATAAAAATTAATGAAGAAAATGTTATAGCACATGTGGGTGGCCTGATATGTATTAACTCATTGATTCCCGAGATTGATATAACACGGAAATGACACATAAAAAAATAATATTTTTTTATTGCAGATTTGCGGGCTTGAGACTGTTGTGCAATTACTTCTAATGTCTATCATCACTTTCCACATCTTTTTCAGTGCAGTATTGATTTTTTATTTGCCTTTACAGTGCTACGAACAGGTGTTTAACCCACTTGCGAGTCCTATCTGGTACTCATAGGATTTTCTTCTACATTTGCCAATTACGGGTCTGAAAACAATTGCGGGCTTGAGGAATTGTAGCAATTTAATAGCGATTTGCGATTTTAGTGATTGTAACTTTTGTAAGCTTGAAAGATCAAATGCTTAGATGGCTGTAAATTACGATTTTCCTAACTACAGGAATTTTCAGCCTGTAACCCGCAGATCGTTTGCGGCTCACTAAAAGACGCCAATTGAATAGCAAATGAGTTTACTGGCTACATTACAAACTTTAATACTGGACTATTATTTACTGTGGGTTGTTGTTGCTTTGTTTGTGGTGTTTTCTTAACCAGGAGGGTTAACCAGGATATTCGATTAGATTAGATTAGATTGCATTAGTACTAACCTTTAAAGAACTCACATTCTCATCTATACAACAGATTTATTTCTATTTTAAAGTAAGTGAGCAACAATACAGAACTGCACTAATCAGACGTGGCATTGCAGATGGCCTATGATTAAGTGAATCTTCCGATAAACACGTCTATGATATTGCATGGTATCATAATTTTTTTTATGCATTTAAAAGAGCATGCTGTAAACATTATCAAAGTTGTGTTTTGCATGAAAAAAAATAGGAAAAAAATAACTATTTTAATTTGGTTGAAACTAACTGGAAGTATACAGTGCATATGTACGTAGTATACCACTTTGTAGGATTTTTCTCTTTTAGAATCTACATGGTCTATTTAATATACTGTGAATGAATGTTAATGGACTAATTTAATGTATTTACATAGCACCCTTCAATGACATTATACAATAAATACTCTTAGTTTAACCCAAAACATATACTTTCCACAGTTATTTTTTTATATGATTCACTGTGTACTTAATCAATGCAATTTGCAAAATAGACCCTTTATATCCCAGGCCTTCACTTTTTATTTAATATATAGTATGTCTCACTTTGGGGAAAGAATACAGGGGGATAATTTTATTGGTCTGCAACTTACTTTCTGCAAAAGCTTTATCTGAGACAAAGTGGGCTGTTTATATGTAATAATTCTGCCCCGGTTGACTCCATGAATATTTACACAATGCACCCTCATAAAATGCTGTAATGCATCTTAAAATGGGAAAATAATAGTGGCACCTTATATAAAAAAATCCCTCATAATGCAACAAGGAAGGCAGTGTTGAAACAGCTGTACCGTCTGTGGTTGGATTGAAGCGGCACTGAACTACATCCATGCTGTAATAATTCACCTAGATGGTTCATAAATTGTTTTGAGTTTTGGAAGACTGACTCGCACCTGCTAAATTCTGAGACTTTAAACTTTCACATTTAGTTTAGACAGAAAAAACGTTTATGCCCACCCTGCCTTATAGCACATTTTATAGAACTCAAAGGCTTGGGCTGTTGTGTCCCAGCCTGGTTCTTAATAATAGGAAACTGTAATCATGAACTTACAATAATGTATGTAAAAAGGCAAATTTTAAACATTAGAAAAGTTTTGAGAAAATGAAGGAAACATGTTTGCAACAGTCAGGACCTCCTACTGACAATTTAGGATGGTAAGTTACTGCACCCGCTGATTTATGAGACTCTATAGGGAAATAATTTATTCCCTGTAAATTGAAGTTTTTGCAAAAGTAGCTTGTTTTTATTTTATGTGAGAATGCTACTACTTAATCAAATTCACTTGATATCAATATTCATACCTGAATGATGTTAAAAAAATAAATTACATTTTTAGTAAAAGAATAGTTAAGATAGCACAAAATACATTTTTGCAATTAAAGGCATATTTACTTTTCATGGATTATGAAAACATTGTTTGCATGAAAAAATAGCAAAATAAACATTATTAAACTTACTCTTAAGTTTGCTAAATATCTTGAGTTTGCTAGAAGTTGATTTTGAGAGTTACCACCCCTGAAAATCAATGCTAATATTAGCTAAAATTTGCATAAAGTTCATAAATTGTTTTGGCAAATCAGAGGCAGATACAGCAATCTCTGCAGCAAAGCATCATGGGATTTGTAGGCTTAGCTCCCCAAACCACACCCTCTCTCTTCCCTTGAATGATGCAACTCACTAGTGCAGCTCTTATTTTCTGCATTGGTTCTGCTGTTGGATTTAGGGTTGGTATAAGATTAAAAAACTTGAATGCAGTGTTTCTATTGGTTAGTATGAAGTGCCTATGTAGGTAGCTCTGGGGCATGGACACCAAATTGTTTTTTTAAATAAAATAAATCTGGATGTGCATAGAATGACTCAATTTAATGTGTGTTTCTGATATATGCAACATGTGCTAGATTAGAAAAAGGTAAGTACAGGAAAACTTATATATATCTTTAAGCAATAACAAGCTAATAACCTAAGTTTAAAAACAGGTACACCTTTATTCAGTGGGTAAATCTGTGAAAACATTCAACATATACACATTCTTAAGAATATGTATTATCAATGTCTATGTTTTGCTGGTGCTAAATCACTAGCTTCTTGACACTTTACCACATCAAATTATTTGTGTTGTTCTAATATACAAAAAGAAAACAAGATCAGAATAGATGTTACGATTCATAAAAAAGTTGGGAAGTGTTTGTTATATATTCATGTGTCATTTTACAATATGATATGACCATTATCATTGGAAATTAGACATTAATTCAGGACAACTTGCGCTGTCATCTTCATTCTTACGATGAAAAAAGTTGGGAAGGTTAAGCACGCCATTCTTAATTGGTCACAAAGGTTGGAATAGTGCAAGTAAGTGAAATTAAAGTTTTTCCTTTGATCTAAAGAGTTTTGACTTCAGCTGGGTGAAGTTTGAGCACATTGAGTTTTTTTCCTTTGGTGTTTGTATGTCAGGAGAAACCAGAGGAACAGAGCTGAATATTTTCTTGTTGAAGCCAACATATTTGAAGGTAGCTTGTAATTTTAGACCTTTAAGGATCTTCAAGCATCTTCCAGACTGTATTGCGGGTAGATAACAAGGTTATAGGGCTACCTAATGGTTCAGTGGTTGGGATTTAGAGCTGTCACTTCTGTGACCTGGGTTTGATTCCAGTCAGGACACCAAAAGGTCACACCACCCTGAAGCCATGCAGAGTTGGGCCTGGTCAGTACTTGGATGGGAGACCATCCCGTACGACTTAACTGGCAACCCACTCCAGTATATCTAAGCTGAATACCAAGTGTATCAGCATGGTGTGTTGAGGTCCATGAGGTCATAGAGAGTCGAACACGACTGAGCGACGCAAACACAAAAAACTAGGTTATATGAAAAAGTCAAATATGCATAAATTTTAAAAATTCTAAACGTTTTCACTTGTTTGTTTTTTTCAGCACTCAGTTTGATGAAGTTGAGTTCAATTAAAAAAAATCAGTATCTATTTAATACAATAACTTCAAGTAACTTTGTGAGGATGATTTCAGTTGTTTAATTTTAACTCCTTAATAGTTTTAATACATCCAGGATACACTACATTTGTTTGTATCATTTGGTTTCTCTCTTCTTATTATATAGCTTAGATTGGGAAAAAACAAAAATACAATGAGAAAAAAAACGACATAAAGGTAAACATTTATGTTAGTCTACAAATGATAAGATATTTATGTATTTTTATTATGTGATATATTGAGGTCTTGGTTGGGATGATGTAACATGAAACTAGATAGAGCTCACTGAATCTGTGAGGGAAACAATGGGCCTCATTAAATTCCATTTAAATTGCAGCTTGAAATTTGCAACAGTTACAGAGCAATTTAATTGAACAAGTGCGCAATTACATGGCAGAAAGCCAAGTCCATAAACCATGAACCCGTACGTAGCATTTCAGGGCATGATCATGATCAATTAAGCAAACCCATAACTACCGATTTAGAAACAGCCAAGAGTAAATGAGACATCATGACGTCAGTAAAACATGGAAGTTAGACAAATTAATTAGTGCCAATAAGTAAAACATGGTATTTAAACGTCAATCAATTAGGGTTTAGACGTCCGATATGCGATCGGGCTCGCCATCCAACAATGTAAAAATCTATAAAACAGAATGAAGAAAATGTTCTAGTGCATGTGGGTGATTCCCAAGATTGATATAACATGGAAATAAAACCTGTAAATAATAATTTTTGATTTGCAAACTTGAGACTGTTGTGCAATTAATTCTAATGTCGTACATCGCTTACCCCGTATTTTAAAGTACAGTATTGAGTTTTTATTTGCTTTTATAGGGTCTCATTTAATTCCAAGCCCACATTTGCCTTCATACAGTCCGTAAGTTTCAGGGCCTGATCACAATCAATTAAGTAAGCCCTTAACTACCGATTTAGAAACAGCCAATAGTAAATGAGACATCATGACGTCTGTAAGACATAAAAGTTAGACAAATTAATTAGTGCCAATAAGTAAAATATGGTGTTTAAAGGTCAATCAATTAGCGTTTAAACGTCCAATATGCGATCAGGCTCGCAATCCAGCGATGTAAAAATCGATCAAAATTAATGAAGAAAATGTTTTGGTCCATGTGGGTTGCCTGATATGTATTAACTCCTTGATTCCCTAGATTGATATAACACAGAAATAAAATCTGAATATAATCATTTTTGATTGCAGATTTGAGAGCTTGAGACTGTTGTGCAATTAATTCTAATGTCTTACATTGCTTTCCCCGTAAGTGCAGTATTGAGTTTTTATTTGCTTTTATAGTGTTATGAACAGGAGTTTACCCCCCTTGCGAGTCCTCTCTAGTACCCGTAGGATTTTTGGCTACATTTGCCGTTTACGTGTGAAAAAAGCAATTGCGTCCTTGAGGAATTGTAGCAATTTAATAGCGATTTGTGATTTTAGCGATTGTAACATTTGCGGGCTTGAAAGACCAAAGACTTAGCTGGGTTAGAGTTACGATTTTGACAGTCATAGGGATTTTCAGCCTGTAACTCGCAAATAGATTGCGAGTATCGAAAAGGGGCCAATTTTAATAGCAGTAACTTTTGCGGCTACAGTAACTACAATTTGGAGAAATGAATGAGGCCCAATGTGTGTTATGTTATTCCCATAAAAATATACAACACCTGGTGATGGGATTTAGTTGCTCACAGTACATTCTATGTTTAAAGGAGATCTTAAAGAGACTGATTTTTTTAAATATACAGTATAATGCTTTTCTTTAACTCTTTGAAGTGGGGAGGAGTTGGCCTTTTATTCAGTTCAGTTGCAGGTCTGAAATTTAGCTTTTTATACATTTTATCTCACCAGCTTTTGTTCAGTTAGCAATTTTCCACTAAAAACATTGTTTTGCCGTTGAATTACACTTGATGTCCTTTTTTGTCTGATCAACATCCATCATATGACTCTATCATTACAATTTTATGGAAGTGTCATCTGCTCTTGTTGTCTCTCTTAATACATGCACTTAATAAGACACGATCATCAAAATCTGCTGCTCCCGCCTTCCTATTCTATCTAGTATAAATTTAAAATCCTGAACCTAACTTATAAAGCCGTAAACACCTCCTTAAATCACAACTCTTGCCTCCAACCATCTTCGCTCTGCCCATAATTTGTGCCTCTCATTCCCTCTCATTAGCTCTTCCCATAATTACCTACAGATCGGTCCAAGTTTAAATATCCACCCATTGAACCTGTTCTGAAGTTTCCACCACAATAAAAGCAGTTCCATCACAATTTGCCCAGATATAGTGTCCTGTATGCTGATCCTGTGTGCTCACATTTTTAAATGCTGCATCCACAGAAGATGATTTTAGAGACATCTGCTGCCTTGGTGAAGGGGTCCAAAAGAACCTGAAAGATCTGCTGGGTAGGTTTGGCCATTACAGCATTATCAAGCCCGACTGAAGAAAGCAGATCGTAACATTACCTGTTCAGAGAAGCATACCACTTAGTTATTTAACTCTACTATAAAGTTATCAAGCTAGGCCATCAATTCTAGTTCTCTCACACCTCTTTCTATCATGGTCCTCATCCCCCCCGTATATCAATATATATGTACATATTTACAAATGTGCAAACTTTTCTTATTTTTACTGTCTTCAAATGTATGTCAAGGTTATCCAGAAATTTTTTACACCCTAGTTCTATGAAATCTGCGGGTACTCTACAAATAAAATATCACAATCAAAGTATTATTAAGAAATACAGGTTTCTCTGTCATTTTTCTTTCTATACTGTACATGTTTTTCAGTGACACAGATCCATTTTAAAGATGATTTTGTTCACTAAAAAAGCAACATTTTGGTGGTTTACTCAGAATTTTCTAATGGTGAAAGTGTCTCAATATGTAATATGTACTGAATAAATGTGTTTAGATAAGTACCTATCAAACAATTTACACCATATGTTAAAAGAAGCATAGAACCAAACCGTATCATAGAACCTCACTTTTTCTTTCAAATAACTCCCTAAGGTATAAAGCCATTCCCAAGACTTGAAAATGGCATCCGGGACCTCTAGATCTCACCATTCTTAAAGACAGAACTTGCCTTAGAGAGAACCTTTTGAGACAGTTTTCTTCTGGAACTTCAGGATTAAATGAAACATATTATGAACAATTACTGTGTTCAAGTTTGTGATTTATGGTGAATGAATGTGTCCAATGCCCTATATTTGTATATCTAATGAATGGAAGTATGGATATGTATAATTTATGGTATATTAATGTGCCAGGATTTGTAATATCTAGTGAATAAATGTGGCTAGAATTCCAATAATTTATGAATTGCAGTGTCTGGAAATTGAATGTGTCCAGATTTGTAACATTTCAGAAATAAAAAAATGAAAAGCAAAGACAGTTATTCCAAGCAGAGATAAGACCCAGAAATAATGTCACTGAAGCAACTTATAAAGCAGCTTAAATACTCAGGAAAAAAAAGGTAAGCCATAGAAATTGTAAAATAATGCATTGTCAAAGTGGTAAGATGCTTAGACTGTGATATTGTTTCAAAGTACAAACAACTACCTCTCTCAAGGAGAACTATAACTGATCAGAACCATGAATTAGCCGGCAGCCTAACAGAATTAGTTCACACAATACTCCAAAAGGAAAATATATATTATTCAATTGCATTGGATGAATCAGCTGATACTACTCACTTGGCATATTTTTTATACTTTATTCATCCTATAACAGAAGATTTTCTGCTATGGGCGTGCTTTGGGCACGCTTACAGGTAGAACATAAGGAATAGATATCTTCAACAACTTTCAAGATAAAGGTTGTGAAGTTGGACTGAATTTGGTTAATTTAGTGAGGGTATGTAGAGACTGTGCACCTTCCATGACAGTAAAAAAATAAGGGTTTATTACACAGGTAAAAAAGTATTATCAGATAAAACTACTATTTTAAGTGACACTTTGGAACAAGTTCTAAGTATTGTTCACTATATTTGTGTAAATGCAACATGACGTCCTCAGTTTTGTAACATGCTCAAGGAGGAAAATGAGGTGTTTAATGTATTTAGGGCCTCATTCAATTGCGGGACGTAGCACGATAGCAAATCAATGTAGCTCTACGTTTACGCTGCTTTTCAATTGTTTTAAGTTAGTCCCCCTTCCCGCTAATCGCAAACCATGCTATCGGCAGTAAGCATTCGCAGGTTTGAACATGATCGCAGCCAAAAGGCCGTAACTCGTGTTGCAAGCCTGCAAACTCGGAGCACTGTAAATGCAAATATAAATTCAATCCAGCACTGTAAATGATGGGGAACACAATAGGGGACATGAGGATTAATAGCAAAACATTCTCAAACTTGCACATCGCCAAAATCAAATACTTTATCTCATGCTTAATTTCTGTCCAAAGTCTTATAGGTTTGAATGACCTCCAAGCCTGTAACTCGTTTTTCAAGCACGTAGGACCTCAATGAAATATGGAGGTTGGATTCCAAAGTCCTATGGGCTTGGAGGTTGAAGCCCGTAGGACTTCTGATGGAAAATAAACATGAAATAAAGTATTATATTTTGGTGATGTGCGACCTTGATAATGTTGTGCTTTTAATTCAAATGTCAACCATTGTGTTCCCCATCATTTACAGTGCTGGATTGATTTTATATTTGCATTTCAAGTGCTATGATTAGTAAGTAAGCCCTTGTGACACCTCCTTGGTACAAGTAACCTGTGGTTTGAGTTTAGCCATTTACGGGCTTGACGGAAGGGTAATCGGAGCAACAGAATAGCGATTAGGGATTTTTTGCGGCCACATCTCTTGTGGCCGTGAAAGATCAATGGCTCACAGCACGTAACTCAGTGTGAGCCCGCAAACGGAAGGCAAATGAATAGCAACGTAGTTTGCAATTACCATTTGTGAGCACGGATCTCAAAGACGTAGCAACTGAATGAGGCCCTTAGCTAGTACATAGTAGTTAGATTTAAACAACATACTGTACAGTTTGAAGTGCATCTATATTACATTTCTTGAAGGCAGCCTTATTAGTTTTTCTGCCCTCCAACATGAACAGTTTCCCCATCCCTGATCTTCCGAATGAATGTGCCCAGTTTTGAAACATCTAATGAAAGACAGCGGCTACATTTGTCATTTTTAGATATTTCAAATATCTAGTGATTGAATCCACAATTGTAATATAAAATCAATACCTACAGATTTTCACTATAAAAAATATAATATTAAAATAAATGTATGTATTCAATGACTATTCATATATAATACACGTTTTCCATTATCTTCATTCTGTAGACTGTAACAGGAACAGTGGCTTAAGCGAAGTTGATAGACTAAGTCGATGTAATGTCTCCTAATTTTGTGGTGCTACTCTAAAAAGTGGCTTAATCCCAAACTAGTTCCCATAGAGCATAAAGAAGATGATTTTAAGAACATTGTACTCTCATTAATAGGGTTACCTTACTGGGGCATAATATTGCTTTATGCACAATAGAACTTATTTTCCCAATCTATTGGGTCCCTAATCCTTCCAGATAGATGTCTGACAGAACACCATCTTATAATCATTCATGGACATTTGCTTTGATGTCTTTTTTGTCTACAAATCTTGTAGGACTGTGTAACGAATGACATCATTTTAGTCACATGAGTACAAAGATATTCTAAGATCAAATGAGAAACTAAAGATCATAGAAAACAAGGCAATTCAGACCAGGCCATAATCAAGGGTATTTGGGAGAAAGGGATAAGATTAAGAGATGAAGAAATGTAAATTTCACAATCTAACTACTTTGGAATATTTGAGGGTTTCTATTACCTCCAAGTGTAATTTACATCCAAATACACTTTCTTTTTAATTGTGAGAAATCTCACAAAGCATGGGCTGTGGTGAAATTTTCTATGCTTTCTTACCCTTTTCAGAATGCATTATATTTATATGCAAATCAGCTGTGGAAATACTCTGGAAAAATAGACATGTCTCCCTACATTCTTGTAGCACACATCTTAAGCACTATTTTAATGATTTCTACAGGACTCTTAAAGCCTTAGAGTGAATATTGTATTTTTATATCTATAGACTGAATGTAAAATAGCAGAAAGTGAAATAACACAGTTTAAGTGAAATACCTATATCTTATTCCTTGAATAACAATTTTATACAATTTTGAAAATGGTTTATTTATGTAAAATATGAAGTCTATACATCAGACTGCAATTGCAAGACTCTCTATGTTCAGTTCAAATCTGCCTTATCATTTTTGCACATATATTGTTTTGTAATATCTAATGAATCTCACCAATGTAAAAGAAAGTGATATTCAAGAAATGTATCAGGTAGTGTGCAGGCGCTGTTTATTGCAGTATTCTTAATACACAGTACATATCAATAATGATACTTTATTCGACTTTGCCTTTGCAAATATGCAAAATTTCAAATTCAGGTACATTTTTTAAAACTTTCAGTTGCTTTAAATCTTCAAATGCATTTATATTATGGTTCAGAGGGACAAAATTGTGGAAACTCTCTGAACATCTTTGTTGCATCTGTCTTTTATTTATATACTGTACATATAAGTAAAATTTAATTCACACCATACACCATGAAATATTTACTGTTCAAAGTCAATGTGTCTGCTATTGTAATTTTATATATGGTCTGTTATTTACTTGCGCAAAAACATATTTTTGCTCCAACTAATTGTATCCATCACATTAACTAGATAATACATTTTAAGCTAAAATCTCAAAATAAATAAGTATACATAATATGAACTTCAATTAGGGCAGCCTTATGTGGATTCTGTTAATGCAAAACACATTTCTGGAAAATATTTTTATAAATTTTCCACTGATGTTCCATAAATTGTTAAAATGTAATACCATTGACAGAATTTTCTGGAAAACTGAATCACTAGATGGCATGTTGGCATTATGTGTTACACAATAACTGGATTTTTATTGACAGACAGACATTGAGCCTCAAGAAACAGAAAACAAAGAAATAGTTTTTAGGCATAAAAATAGTTCATTTTCTCTTGCTCATAGTGTTTGACACACACACACACGTATGTGTGTGTATTTATATATTTTTTAATTTGAACGTATGCATCTTGTTTTATTGTTTTAGTCCATGATACCCCTTCCTAATACTCACAAGGACCACACATTCTTTGGACCTGATGTAGACAACATAATAGCGCCTAAGGACTACATGTGGTATCCAGGCCACTGGTCCCCCACTATTGCTTCCCCAGCCAGAGCAGATTTTATATGCAATCAGTGATGTATTACCAAGTACATACATTTTCAGATTACACAAAAATTGGTAATCAAGATCTTATTCATAAAATATTGTCTGGACGACAGAGACTATTGGAAATATCTGCTCTACAGGGACCTATGAGTATTTAAGGTAAACCAGTGCTAAAATGAGCGTCTGCAGTAATAACACATGAATGGTTTCTTAAAGTAGTGTGAACACAGTTTGGACAATGGTGGGGAACCCTCCTTATACAAAAAAAAAATCCTTAGTGCATTTGGAATCTGTAAATTGCACAAGTAATTGAAAACTTTTTTCTCATTAGCAACTGCTCATATTTGGCAAATCTAGATGAGTTATTTTC
Organism: Discoglossus pictus; assembly: GCA_027410445.1. Classification (NCBI taxonomy): domain Eukaryota; kingdom Metazoa; phylum Chordata; class Amphibia; order Anura; family Alytidae; genus Discoglossus; species Discoglossus pictus. The sequence goes on from CM050169.1 coordinate 149,927,673, forward strand.
CAGAGACAGAAATTCTAATTCTCATATAAGATTAAGGATAAACTGTAGTATTTTTCCCCATACGACCACAAAACAAAAGCCTTAGTTTGTTCTATCTATCTATTTATCTATCTATCTATCTATCTATCTATTTAGCAATGTAAAACTGACAGTTTCTAACATACTGTATATATGCATAAATATTTTATATATATATATATATATATATATATATATATATATATATATATAAACAAAATAAGCAAATTAGAGAGGGTGATATAATGATATACAATCATGTTAAATAAGGGTGTTGACATGGCAAGTTGAAAGTAGGATTACTAACTGGGGCACAAGAGGCCCACAAAACTCAGGGAGCTTACCGGTAGGTCGATAGATAGATAGATAGATAGATAGATAGATAGATAGATAGATAGATAGATAGAATAGTACAAAGACACAGATATAAAAATCATACAAAAATGCAAAAGATCTTCTAGGTATCATTTTATGGACCAGCCCATAACATTAACACCTTAAAATATTGAAAATAAATTTAAGAAAATGCTTTGCATTCTTTTTCAGTCTGTGTAAGCAAACTTGATTTAGAGGTTGCCCTAAAGGAATAACTTGTTTTAAATAAACTCACAAAGCTTTGAAATAAAACAAGATGTTTTAAAATTGCAGAGATTCATTTTCAAACTTCAAAGTGCTATTAAAGCAAGCCTTGGCTGAGATTTCCTGTTCAAGTAGTTTCCCCCGAAGCCATGATTTGCGAATACGCCTTGTTTTAAAGCTGGCATTTACTGCAGCTGCAGGCCGGGAGTTTTTTTTTTATCCCCCCGAGTGCTGGAACGTTATCCAACAATTAAACTGCATCCCACAAACAATCGAACATCTGTTTGAAGACAGGCTGCTGTGACATCTTCCCACTAGGTCTAACCCTTTCTGTGCTAGAGCGACTGTTTTCTTAGAGCTCTATTCTTGGATCCTTGCCTTACTTATTGTTACCACAGCTTCACCTGGGGACAAAGTGTTTCAAGGGCTGTCATCACTCTCAGTTTAAAGTTGTATATGAGTAAAGAAAATAGGGGCTTCTCCGCTGTCATTGGCAGGAGTCCTATATACTCAGGCAAGGACAAAGAAATAACTATACAAACTGTGTCAATATATATATATATATATATATATATATATATATACAGATATAAAGAGAGACATACATATGTAGGCACTCTCAGATAAATAGAAAAAGAGATATTTGAATTGTATGAAACATACATAGAGAGAGAGATTTAGAGATTGAATTATCTATGTGTGGATATATATATATATATATATATATATATATATACAATATAGTAATGTAGTAATTATTCATCTATATATACCATATATAGATTAATAATGAGTATTGCAGTATATTATGATACCTTTTGTATTGGACAAACGTCTAATTTATAGTGACAAGCTTTCGAGAGGTTCAACCTCTCTTTATCAAGTCTGATAAAAAGTATTGCTTCAGACTTGTATAAAGAGAGGTTGAACCTCTCGAAAGCTCGTCACTATAAATAAGACGTTTGTCCACTAAAAAATATAACATAATATACTGCAATACTCGTTATTAATCTATACATACATTCTAACACTACATAAAATATAAAACACAAGTTTACAAAAAATAAAAAAATACACAAAATAAAAAAGAATTACAATAAAAAATCGCTACAACAAAATAAAATAAAACCATTAAATAAAATACAAATGTAAATTAACCCTGTGAAAGAAAATTAATATATTTAACTACCCTAAATGTACCTATGTAATAAAACACACCCTAACACTACACCAAATAAAAAACTCTACATTACAAAAAATGTCAAAACTATATTAAAAAAAAAACTAAAGTACATAAAATAAAAATAGAATTACCATAAAAAAATCACTACAACAAAATAAAAAGACTTAAAATAAAAAAATGCATAAAATAAAAAAAGAACCATTAAATAAAATTAAAATATATATCAACCCTGTGAAAAAAGCTAAGTATACTACCCGAATGCCCAATGAGCGATGATTCACGATGCCCTGGTCCTCACTCTTCCCTGTATCAAGCATGCTATCCACGTTGATTATAGTATCCCAACCTCTTCTTTCTTGATTGAAGTCATTGATTCCTCATCTTCTAGGCCTGGAAGTAGCCCTCTGCCTAAAAATCTCATCACTCCATAAAAAAAAAAAATCAAACTAATGGAGCTCATCTTATGAACAGTTCCCCCTCTACAAATGGCTTTTGCCACATTTTTGCAGCTTAAATAGTAACTTTTCTGTCTTCTGATTGGCTGAAATATGTGTCAATCACCTCTATGACATTTTATATTTATTAGGATCCACAGGAGTCCTTACAGAACCCACGTGGATAGGGGTTAATGTTAGATGCCACAGAGGTCTTAAAGGACCACCGTGGCATAGGGTATTAACTTTATGTCAAATGGAGGTTCTTCCAGGACCTCCATGTTATATATATCTTACGACTTCCATGGCATAGGGCATCGTTTTAGTGCCACGGAGGTCCTGTATGGGATCCACCAAGAATATGTGGTGTTGGGTCCACTTAATTATCCCTCAATTGTGTCAGAAATAAGAAACCAAGCCTTATACCCAACTCAGTTGAGAGGTTATAGTGTTTTCAGTGTCACATCTGAAGCTTGAATCATTTTCATAGGCATTTTTACTAAATGTGGTCTAGAGTTTTGGTAGGTAAAAGGGCTCTGCAGTGGGCAGACCCCATACAGGGATGATTTGTTTGATTTTAGGCAGTAAAAACAGAGCTTATAAACACTTCTTAATAAAATAATATACTTAAAAGTAGTCAGAGACACAGGTGTATTATATATCTAGTAAAATTCCGAATCCTTCCATTTTTTTAAACAAATTTCTTTATTTTTTGTAGTCTTTTATTTATGGACACTCATGGTATAATGATCCATTCAGTGAAACCATGGAGGACCTTATGGACCCCCATGGTATAGGTCTTTTTTCTTTGTTGAATGCTGGACCATTAATACATAGGTCTTTATGATGAGGTTGGTTCATTTTGAATTCCGAGTTCATCAGTCGTAATGGGATTCAGGTTTAGTAAGTGTTTGCGGCATTCTTCTTGATTGTGGGCGGTATAAGAGCATGATTCAAGTTGGAAGGACAGATTAAATAGGAATCCCTATCTGTATATTATGTTGTTTTTTGTTAATATAGTTAGGTCTGGTTTTAGAACTCTCTGTTTAAGTAGGATGGAAAGGGGTAAAGGCCACAAAAGTCTGTAGATGAGATCCGTCTGGTTAAGAGATCGTTTCTAGGTGTCTAGAAAAGGCTAAAATCACATCTCTGGTGTTTTGTTTTAGGAAATGAACAACAACATCTTTGGGTTGATTTGAGCTCTATGAGCTCTTTCAATTTCTAGAAAGTTGTTAGGAGTTTTCGGGAAAATAGAATTAATAAGAGTCTTTAAGTATGGCAGGATATCTACAACTGTCTAACAAACACCCCTTACTCTTATGTTGTGTCGAGACTTATTTTTAAGGTCTTCCCGATTCTCCTCTAGTTCTGTAATGTGTGAGGAGTTATTAGAGATCAAAGATCTGTAATTTTTTTTTCATCTGTGATGGTTTCTAGGGCTTGTGTACGGTGGCCACTTTCTTGGATATCTTTTTTAATCTCATTCCCTGCTGAAGAGAGTTATGATTTTAAAAGCATTTCAATTTTTGTGTACATTTTGTCTGAAGGTTTTACATTAGGTCCTGTTTCTTTCAGGGTTTTTTCAATGTCTTGAGTCATCCGATGAGGCCGTCATAGATCCCTGTGATGGAATCATACTTGATGATTCGGGTTTGGGATGCTCTTGATAGGGAGACTTTTCCTTGACTTTCCCATTGTTTTGATCATGTATTAGTCATGATTAGCAGGATTAGTTCAAATGGATATGTTGGAGTAATAGAGTAAGTATTATATGACTAGCGACTTGCCCGTCAAAAAATGACGGTCAATAAAAGAAAGTGTTGAAATACTATTTGCCACACAATATGAGTGTACTTGGTGCCTCAACTATATAGACCCCTCTAACACAGTAATGAACGCATGTAATAACACTATAAGTGCCATGAGGGTCATCCAGGACCCTCATGACCCAAAGTGTAAGCACTACACCATTTTAACCCGCTCACTTATGGGGGTCTATCCAGACCCTCGTAAGCCTCTATTTAACCCCATCAGTCCCATAAGGGTATATTATGACCATTATGGCCTGTTACAATCCAACATTAACCACATAAGTGCCATGACGGTCCTCAAGGACCATCATGACACTAAGTGTAAACACTACATTGCACTATACCCCCCCAATAAAACATTAAATATCAACTAAACACCCTCTACACTAACCTATTAACACCAACACTATCTACCGACCCCCTAATAATCCCCCACCACTCTAATTGCAGAAAACTAAAAACTAAAGTCATCAAAAAAAAATCTACATTACATAAAATAAAAACCTAAATCACAAAAAATAAAAAATGTACATTACAGAAAATAAAAAAAACCTGTCACAACAAATAAAAAAAGGAACATTACAGAAAATAAAAAAATACATTACAACCCCCCCCCACTACAGAAAAAAATAAAAATAAATTACTCACCTGAAAAGGAAATACATATAATACATACAATACAATACAATACAAATAAAATGAAACACAATACAATACAATACACCCCTATCTAACATACATTACCTCCTATCTATCTAATATAATTCCCCCTATATATCTAATATACAATACTATCTATCTAAAATACATCCTATCTATCTAATATACATACCCCTATCTATCTAATATACAATAAATACTATCTATGTATATACAATACATGCTATCTCTATATAGCAACCCTAATTCTAAGCTAAAATAAAATAATTAAGACCACTTACCTGTGAGATGTTTCTTCAGATCAGCAACCTAGGGTAAAAAAGATTTAAAAAACTACTACAACACGTTTACATAAAATAAATAAACATAGTACATATTCTAAATATTCTACTCACCTTTCCAGCATGTCCCGTCCTTCTTCTTTTACTCTTCTCCGGTGCAGCCCCTGTTAAAAAAAAACATAACATTAGTACACATACATAAACATAAAACCAAGTAAAATAAACATAATCTACATTGTACTTACCTCCCCGCGATGTCTCCGGCCTCCTCGTCTTCTTCCCCAGATGGGCCCTGGAAGCATCCGCGCTGTAAAAAAAAAAAAAAAAACAACAGACACTAGTCCCCGACGCTAATGAGCCTCCTACGGAGTGTTCCAGAATAAAATTGGCAATGGCGGCTTCTGATTGGCTGAAAACGATGTCTATCAAATTCAGCCAATGAGAAGAAGCCAATTGTGAGCCAATGAGAAAGGGATACACCCCAAAATCCCACTCTGATTGGATAACGCACCTGTCAATCTTTATTTGAACCAATCCGAAGGCTTTATTGCCATCAGCGAATCACAATGGGATACACCCTCACGGGGTGATTGGCTGAAGACATCTGCGCCTTCCGATTGGCTGTAATACTGATTGCCATTGACAACAGCCAATGAGAAGGCGCAAATGCCTTCAGCCAATCAGCACGTGGGGGTGCATCCCATTGTGATTGGCTATTGTCAGTGTAACCAATCAGAATGCGCAGATGCCTCCAGCCAATCACCCTGTGGGGGTGTATTCTATTGTGATTGGCTGAAGGCATCTGCGCCTTGTGATTGGTTTAAATAAAGATTGACAGGTGCATTATCCAATCAGAGTGGGATTTTAGGGTGTATCCCTTTCTGATTGGCTCACACATTGGGGCCTCCTGATTGGGTGAATTTGATAGACAGAAGGCACCATTGCCTATTTTCTTCCTGAAAAGTCTCCGGGAGGCTCATTAGCGCCAGGGATGTCCGCGAGTGCGGATGTGGGTATTTTTTTTAGTTTTTTTACAGGGCGTGGCAGAAGAGGAGGAGGCCGGAGACATCGTGGGGAGGTAAGTACAATGTAGATTATGTTTCTTTTGTTTTGTTTTCATGTTTTTGTATGTTGTATTAATGTTATGTTTTTTTTTAACAGGGGCCGCACCGGAGAAGTAGAAAAGAAGGAGAATGGGGACATGCTGGAAAGATGAGTAGAATGTTTATAATGTTTATTTATTTACTGTAAATGTGTTGCACTAATTTTTTTTCCCTAGGTGGCTGATCTTAAGGGACATCTGCAAAGGTAAGTGGTCTTAATTATTTTATTTTAGCTTAGAATTAGATTATTTTATAAATAAATAGCATTTATTGTATGTTAGCTAGGGGTATGTGTTTTATATAGATAGCATAGCATGTATTGTATATCAGATTGTGGTATTTATTTAGATAGATTGGGGGATGTATATTAGATAGATAGGATGTATATTAGATAGATAGTATTTATTGTACCGTATATACTCGAGTATAAGCCGACCCGAGTATAACCCGAGGCACCTATTTCACCACAAAATAATGGGTAAAATGAGTGACTCGAGTATAAGCCGATGGTGGGAAATGTACTGCCCCGTGTGTCCCTCTCTCTTCCCTGTGTCTCTTTCCCCCTCTCCCTTCCCTGTGTCTCTTCCCCCCTCTCCCTTCCCTGTGTCTCTTCCCCCTCTCCCTTCCCTGTGTCTCTTACCCCCTCCCTTATCACTCTCCTCAACCTCCCTCCTCAACCCCACTCCTCATCCTCAACCTCCCTCCTCAGCCCCACTCCTCATCCTCAACCTCCCTCCTCAACCCCGTCATCCTCAACACCCTCCTCAACCTCCCTCCTCAACCCCCCATCCTCATCCTCAACCCCCCATCCTCAACCCCCTCCTCAACCCCAACCCCCCTCCTTATCCTCAACCACCTCCTCAACCTCCCTCCTCATCCTCAACCTCCCTCCTCAACTCCCCCATGCTCAACCGCTCCTAAACCCCCCTCCTCAACCTCAACCACCCTCATCCTCAACCTCCCTCCTCAACCCCCATCCTCAACACCCTCCTCATCCTCAACCCCCTCCTCAACCTCCCTCCTCATCCTCAACCTCCCTCCTCATCCTCAACCTCCCTCCTCAACCCCGCCATCCTCAACCACCACCTCAACCCCCCTCCTCAACCCACCTCCTCAACCTCCCTCCTCATCCTCAACCCCCCATCCTCATCCTCAACCCCCCATCATCGACCCCCTCCTCAACCCCCTCCTCAACCTCAACCCCCGTCCTTATCCTCAACCCCCTCCTCAACCTCCCTCCTCATCCTCAACCCCCTCCTCAACCTCCCTCCTCATTCTCAACCTCCCTCCTCATCCTCAACCTCCCTCCTCAACTCCCCCATCCTCAACCCCCTCCTCAACCTCAACCCCCCTCATCCTCAACCTCCCTCCTCAACCCCCCCATCCTCAACCTCAACCCCTCTCCTCATCCTCAACCCCCTCCTCAACCTCTCACCTCATCCTCAACCACCCTCCTCATCCTCAACCTCCCTCCTCAACCCCCATCCTCAACCCCCACCTCAAACCCCCTCCTCAACCTCAACCCCCCTCCTCAACCTCAACCCACCTCCTCAACCTCCTTCCTCATCCTCAACCCCCTCCTCAACCCCCTCCTCAACCTCAACCCCCCTCCTCATCCTCAACCCCCTCCTCAACCTCCCTCCTCATCCTCAACCTCCCTCCTCATCCTCAACCCCCTCCTCAACCTCCCTCCTCATTCTCAACCTCCCTCCTCATCCTCAACCTCCCTCCTCAACTCCCCCATCCTCAACCCCCTCCTCAACCTCAACCCCCCTCATCCTCAACCTCCCTCCTCAACCCCCCCATCCTCAACCTCAACCCCTCTCCTCATCCTCAACCCCCTCCTCAACCTCCCACCTCATCCTCAACCACCCTCCTCATCCTCAACCTCCCTCCTCAACCCCCATCCTCAACCCCCACCTCAAACCCCCTCCTCAACCTCAACCCCCCTCCTCAACCTCAACCCACCTCCTCAACCTCCTTCCTCATCCTCAACCCCCTCCTCAACCCCCTCCTCAACCTCAACCCCCCTCCTCATCCTCAACCCCCTCCTCAACCTCCCTCCTCATCCTCAACCTCTCTCCTCATCCTCAACCCCCTCCTCAACCTCCCTCCTCATTCTCAACCTCCCTCCTCATCCTCAACCTCCCTCCTCAACTCCCCCATCCTCAACTCCCTCCTCAACCTCAACCCCCCTCATCCTCAACCTCCCTCCTCAACCCCCCCATCCTCGACCTCAACCCCTCTCCTCATCCTCAACCCCCTCCTCAACCTCCCACCTCATCCTCAACCACCCTCCTCATCCTCAACCTTCCTCCTCAACCCCCATCCTCAACCCCCACCTCAACCCCCCTCCTCAACCTCAACCCCCCTCCTCAACCTCAACCCACCTCCTCAACCTCCTTCCTCATCCTCAACCCCCTCCTCAACCCCCCTCCTCAACCTCAACCCCCCTCCTCATCCTCAACCCCCTCCTCAAACTCCCTCCTCATCCTCAACCTCCCTCCTCAACCTCAACCCCCCCATCCTCAACCTCAACCCCCCCATCCTTCACCACTACCCCCTATCCTCAACCCCCTCCTCAACCTTCCTCCTCATCCTCAACCCCCCTGCTCATTCTACACCCCCTCCTCATTCTAAACCCCCCTCCTCACTTTACTCCTCTAAATGCCTCCCCCTCTCCCTTTCCCCTCACTTACCTTCATCTGCAGCTTCTCCTGCAGCCTCCAAGCTCCTTCCGGCGTCTTGACCCGGCCAATGCTAATGACGTGGCACGCATGTGACGACACGTCATTAGCATATACAAGGTGACAACGCAGGAAGGAGCGAGAAGCTGCAGATGAAGGTAAGTGAGGGGAAAGGGAGTGGGGGAGGTATTTAGAGGTGTCTCTATACCCCCCCCCCCATGTCTCTCTAACCCCCCCATGTCTCTTTCCCTCCCCCCTCCTCATCCTCAACCCCCCTCCTCATTCTAAACCCCCCTCTTCACTTTACCCCTCTAAATACCTCCCCCTCTCCCTTTCGCCTCACTCACCTTCATCTGCAGCTTCTCCTCCGGCCTCCGCTCCTTCCTGCATCGGCACCCGGTATATGCTAATGACATGAAGTCACATGCGCGCCACGTCATTAGCATTGGCCGGGTCAAGACGCCTGAAGGAGCGTGGAGGCCGCAGAAGAAGCTGCAGATGAAGGTAAGTGAGGGGAAAGGGAGAGGAGGAGGTATTTAGAGGGGTAAAGTGAGGAGGGAGGTTTAGAAAGAGGAGGGGGGTTTAGAATGAGGAAGGGGGTTGAGGAGGGGGGAGGGAAAGAGACACAGGGGGTTAGAGAGACACGGGGGGGTATAGAGAAACGGGGGGTAGAGACACTGGGGGGGGTTTATTTTCTGTAGTGGGGGGTTGTAATGTATTTTTTTGTTTTCTGTAATGTTCCTTTTTTTATTTTTTGTGACTTTGTTGTTTTTTATTTTCGGTAATGTCGATTTTTTATTTTTTGTGATTTAGGTTTTTTATTTCATGTAATATAGATTTTTTTTGTGATTTAGTTTTTTTATTTTATGTAATGTCGATTTTTTATTTTTTGTGACTGTTTTTTTTTTAAATTTTATGTAATTAGAGTGGTGGAGGGGTTATTAGGGGGGTGTAGGTAGGTAGTGTAGGTGTTAATAGATTAATGTAGAGGGTGTTTAGTTGATATTTAATGTTTTATTAGGGGGGTATAGTGCTAGTCTATATTGACCCCCATGAGTGAAAGGGTTAATTAAGTGCTTATGAAGGGCTGTATTGACCCTCCTAAATGACGGGGTTAATTAAGGGTTTATGGGGGTCTGTATTGACCCCCATGAGTGCCAGGGTTATTTATGAGCTTATGTGGGTCTTTATTGACCCCCATGAGTGACAGGGTTAGTTATATGTATTATGGGGGTCTGTATTGACCCCTATAAGTGACAGGGTTAATTAGGGGTTTATGGGGGTCTGTATTGACCCCCATGAGTGAGGGTGTTAATTAAGTGCTTATTGGGGTCTGTATTGACCCCCATGAGTGACAGGGTTAATGAAGGGCTTTTGGGGATCTGTATTGAACCCCATGAGTGAGGGTGTTAATTAAGTGCTTATGGGGGTCTGTATTGACCCCCATGGGTGACCGGGTTAATGAAGGGCTTATGTGGGTCTGTATTGACCCCCATGAGTGACAGGGTTAATGAAAGGCTTATGGCGGTCTGTATTGAACCCCATGAGTGACAGGGTTAATTAAGGGCTTATGGGGGTCTATATTGACCATCATGAGTGACGGGGTTAATGAATGGCTTATGGGGGTCTGTATTGACCACCATGAGTGACAGAGTTAATTAAGAGCTTATGGGGGTCTATATTGTCCCCCATGAGGGAGGGGGTTAATTAAGTGCTTATGGGGTCTGTATTGACCCCCATGAGTGGCAGGGTTAATGAAGGGCTTATGGGGGTCTATATTGACCCCCATGAGTGACAGGGTTAATTAGGGGTTTATGGGGGTCTATGTTATTAGGGGGGTGTAGGTAGGTAGTGTAGGTGTTAATAGATTAATGTAGAGGGTGTTTAGTTGATATTTAATGTTTTATTAGGGGGGTATAGTGCTAGTCTATATTGACCCCCATGAGTGAAAGGGTTAATTAAGTGCTTATGAAGGGCTGTATTGACCCTCCTAAATGACGGGGTTAATTAAGGGTTTATGGGGGTCTGTATTGACCCCCATGAGTGCCAGGGTTATTTATGAGCTTATGTGGGTCTTTATTGACCCCCATGAGTGACAGGGTTAGTTATATGTATTATGGGGGTCTGTATTGACCCCTATAAGTGACAGGGTTAATTAGGGGTTTATGGGGGTCTGTATTGACCCCCATGAGTGAGGGTGTTAATTAAGTGCTTATTGGGGTCTGTATTGACCCCCATGAGTGACAGGGTTAATGAAGGGCTTTTGGGGATCTGTATTGAACCCCATGAGTGAGGGTGTTAATTAAGTGCTTATGGGGGTCTGTATTGACCCCCATGGGTGACCGGGTTAATGAAGGGCTTATGTGGGTCTGTATTGACCCCCATGAGTGACAGGGTTAATGAAAGGCTTATGGCGGTCTGTATTGAACCCCATGAGTGACAGGGTTAATTAAGGGCTTATGGGGGTCTATATTGACCATCATGAGTGACGGGGTTAATGAATGGCTTATGGGGGTCTGTATTGACCACCATGAGTGACAGAGTTAATTAAGAGCTTATGGGGGTCTATATTGTCCCCCATGAGGGAGGGGGTTAATTAAGTGCTTATGGGGTCTGTATTGACCCCCATGAGTGGCAGGGTTAATGAAGGGCTTATGGGGGTCTATATTGACCCCCATGAGTGACAGGGTTAATTAGGGGTTTATGGGGGTCTATGTTAACCCCCATGAGTGAGGGAGCTAATGAAGTGATTATGGGGGTCTGTATTGACCCCCATGAGTGACACCGTTAATGAAGGGCTTATGGGGGTCTATATTGACCCCCATGAGTGTGGGGGTTAATGAAGTGCTTATGGGGGTCTATATTGACCCCCATGAGTGAGGGAGTTCATTAAGTACTTATGGGGGTCTGTATTGAGCCCCATGAGTGAGGATGTTAATTAAGTGCTTATTGGGGTCTATATTGACCCCTATGAGTGACAGGGTTAATTCATGGTTGATGGGGCTCTGTATAGAGCCCCATGCGTGATAGTGTATTTTTTTTATTTTTTATAATGGGTCATTAAGGACCCGTAAAGCAGGAATTTTGAATTTTCATTGCAGCGGGGGTCCCCGATCGCGTGCGATTGGGACCTCCACTGCGATGGTTAATGTGGGGTTAATAGGGGTCTCCGAGCTTATCTCGGATCCCGTGGGGTTAAGGCAGGTTTCCGAACTTATCTCGGATCCCTTCTTGGGTAAGTTGAACCTGGGTCTTTGAGCCTCATTTTAGTTTTTTTCGGCGGCCATTTTTTCTCTCGCTTAGGGGATTTTTGTGTGTCTGAACTCGGGAATTTGGACTTAAATGGAGGTGTAACTTCACTTTCAGAGGTCTTGGGTGCCCCCCCCTTGCTGTGGGTAAACTTTTTATGTATTTTTAGTGGGTATTTATTGTGTTTTTACTGTTTTTAGGTGCGCGCGGTTTGCCAGGTTCTAATGGTGCCGCTTGTGTGGGTGTTTGTAACCGCGTGTGAGGCGCCTTTGAGCCTCCACCTCCGCAAATGCGGCCCCTCGCAGTTCTTGCGAGCTCGCTTCTCAAGCTCTCAAAGCGTGACGACGATTCGTAGTTTGACAACCATTATATGTGATAGTTACAAAGTTAGAGTATATATTTTTTATATTCTTTTGGGGTTATCTTTGCATGACATGTATTGGAAAGATATGTACTGGCGCCATATAACATGGGTAAGTCACACTGTCAGCATACCAGCATAAATATCTTGTAATTTTAATGAACTGTAGTCTTCTTGCTGCTTGAAAAATGTCAGTTCCAACCAGTGGCGTAGCTAGAGTAAACGTCACCCGGGCGGTCCGTTCAAATGTCACCCCAGTGACCTGCCATGTGCGCCGCAGGCGCTCATCGCAAGGCTTATGGGAGAGGCTTCAATGCCTTCCATGTCTGTCCCCTTCCTCCTCCTCTCAGAGGCCCACACTGCTCCCCATGCCCCACTGATGCTCCCCCTGCCCCACTGATGCTCCCCCTGCCCCACTACCTGGTTCCAATCCTGCCAGCAGCGCAGCACTCACCGTCTTCTCCTCTGCGCCGACCGTCCTCCAGCCAGAACTACTTTCTGGATCAAGCCTCGAATCGGGCAGGCGGGATGCACATGCGCAGTGCAAGGCTTGATCCAGAAAGTAGTTCCGGTCGGAGGATGGGAGCCACAGAGAGGGTGAGTGCGGCACTGCTGGCAGGGTTGCATCCAGGTACAAGACACAGGGGAGGGAGAGGAGGGGGGAAAGGAGACAAGGGAGAGGAAGGGCTGAAAAATGTTGTTGGAGGTGACATAGTGTCACCCTCCATATGCTGTCACCCAGGGCGGTCCGCCCCCCTCGTCCCCCCTTAGCTACGCCACTGGTTCCAACTGTCAGTTTAGTCTCAACAACTTGTTTGCTCTTTTCACTCAAATTAAATAGTTACGTTATTTTTAATTGTCTGAAATATATTCTTATGATTTGTGTAGTCACCACAGCAGTTATTTTTATCCAGTTGTTGAATATTAAATCTAAAATAGATTTCTGCAGATGGGATTCAAATGAGGATTTTACAGGCCTGTATATTTACAGCCTTATTAAATTGCGATTTTAAATTGAATAGGGCTCTATATAAGCACAGAGCATATTTTTTTTACAGAAAATTTTAGTTGGTGAAGACCTTGCTTTTGGATAGAAGTTCACTAACTAGAAACTTCTGTAAAAAAACATATGCTATGTGCTTATGTAGAGTCCTAATCAATTGGCCGAATCGCAATTTAATAAGAGAAATAATGTATATTCTAGATCTACATTGGTATGTTCAACCAGATCCGTGTCAGATTATCAGGCAATAAAGGAAGTCTAGTTACCAAAGTAACACAAGGTCTTCTATTTAAAATTGTCTGAAATAAATATATTCTAGAGATGTTTTGGCTTGTTAATTGTCACTCTAAACTCACCCAACGGGAACAGACTTTTCGATAATCAACATTTGCCTTGGTCCCAATCACACATCCAAATAATTATCAAATGATTGAGGAGCAGTGTAAAATATTTTGTAATAGGTTTTAGGTTTTAATGTGTACTTGCTAATTTTTATGTATCTTGATTCGGTTCTCGCTAAGGGTTTAGATGCTTTAGATGCATTTGATAATGCACACTATTTTTTTTTAGCACAAGCTCCTGCCGATCTTAGCAAGAACACATAGAATTAACTAAGAATTCAGCCAGGGTCATGTAATAGCACTTTTGGCAAAACCAGATGTAGAGCAGTAACAAAGCTATAAAAATAGCATAAAAATGTAGAGGGCTGTTTTGTTACTTGTCATTATGTCCTTGTTTTCTTGAAGTATGTAAATCCTATTTAACACGTAAGTTGACATTCTTTTGAAATTGTGAGGAGGGCTGGATTTATCATTGTGTAAACCAGGCAGCTGCCTAGGGGGCACTGCACTCACAAGGCTGTCTGGCTGGCTTGTCACATAATAAAACTATGCAATTATACTCCCATTTGGGTCTTATATTTAGTTTGCTGTAAACATTATTGCTTGGTACAGCTAACCATACACTGTAGTGGTAGATTGACTGTATCATAGTAAATACGGATTCTCAAACAGTAATAACTAACAATAAATACACACACACATAAATTGGGATTTTAAAGGCCACAGCTTGTTTTTTAGTGAATTACTTAACAGGTAATAAGAACAAATGACGAGAGGTGCTTGTTCCCCATAAACTCAACTCGAGGGGACCCCATGCCCCAAGACTACCGATACCTCATGAGCAAATCGTAATGCCCACACCTTATTGTGGGCGAGCACCCGCCGCCAACCAGCTGTGACAAGACCACCATACTGGATATTCTGCTGATGATACAAGGGGGCATAACGGCTGTACCGGGAATAAACGGGAAGGGTAGGAGGGGAGATGTAAAGGTGATAAAACCTACTGAGTTAAGAAGAAAAGAGAACTGTTAAATAAAGCTGTTACATAACCATCCCTCCCCCTTTAACAACAACCCCTTAAATTAACCCATTAACAAATGACCAGTTACATAACTAATTGTCAGACAACCAAAACCTCCCTTCCTATTACTAGTCAGGTGAAATTACCTTAACTATGTACGTCCATGGGATTCATTTAGAATAATATAATATATACTATACTAAATAATATATTAATTTTAAATAACAAGAAACAAAGGAAGCATATGAGCAGCTAAGACACCTGTGCCAAGGAGAATCAGTGATGTACATCAGGCACTTATTTTAAGGTATGTTCTTTAGAAAGTGTACATAAAAGCACAAACTCTGTTATTTGGTGAAAACAGGCCTCAGCATTTACTCAGCATTGAAATTAATAATTTCAACTTGACTTAAGTCAAATAAACATTTAAAACCACTGAACAAAAAAAACTCAGATAATAAATCAAATAAAAATGCTTGCCCCAGATGGTAGTCATCAATTGAGTGCAATATGTTCAACAAAAGGTTACGAATGTCTTGCAACTTCCCAATTATTATGTTCACACTCTATGCACCCATACATATGAGCAATTTATGTTAAATAGTCTTTCCATTTCTCTCAGCAATGGGAATCTTTCCAATACATGGCAAATCCAGCGACAGTAGTCGCAGGAAAAAAAATACAAAATTGTAAAGAATTCTTTTTTTACAAATGGCTACTTCTCTACAATGACCACCTTCACCCATAAGGCGAAAGGGTTGCCTTTTCTCTTGTTCCAGTCCTAGGCAAAGGTAATTTCACCTATCAGTCTTCAGTGTCCTCTTTCAATTCCCTTTCACGGTTATAGAATGTTTTGTTTTCCAAAGGATCTGTTAACTCATATAGATTGGTTTCTATTAGGACAGATGCAGAATCATATTTAATATCTCTTCCATTTCCTTGTCATTTATGTCTAATGTCTTGAAATCATTTCCCCAAGGACTGTTCTGTTCTTTTATAATTTGCCTAAAAGCTTTTCCCATTTGTTAGCAGGGTATGTATTACTTTTTTTTCCCTACTTTCTGCACATAATAAAGAATTAGGGACTATATTACAACTCGCAGTACTGTGCCTTGCATTTATACTGATGCTTCTTTGTAGGCAGCGAACTATAATAAGTGAATCATGTTACTGCAGTGGCATTTTCCATCTGTTTTATTTGACATGGGACATTTTTGGCTGCTCTTTTGCAATAATGTGTCATGGTAAAACAATACTGCAGCCTTTCTGTGGAAAATATTAAATAATATATATATATATATATATATATATATATATAGTAGTACAAATAAAGAATAGTACATTAGTGATTTCCATTTGAATGTTTAAAAATAAGTTGATGAAAACTTATTTCCTGCTCAAATTTCTCAGAAATACAGTATATGCACTGCAGTCTGGGAAAACTGGGCGGGGCATGCAAATGAGGCCACATAATGCACCATCACTCTGTCAATCCAAACCATTTTAAACATGGCTCCTTTTACGCATATGCTTACTGTATTTCACAGTTTTAGACATAGCAACGGATGGATTTTTCACAAACCAGGTCACTTAACCACATACAGTACTGTTTCACGGTTACTGCCGATCCTCAGTATGGTGTGAGTGCCTGGTTTGTGTGGTAATCGTTGTAGAGAGTAGTTCTATACAGCAATTGTTTCACATATGGTGGGCTAAGAGTGATAGAAGCCCTCCACCGTAAAAAGTACAGTAGTACAAATAAGGAATAGTACATTAGTGATTTCCATTTGAATGTTTAAAAATAAGTTGATGAAAACTTATTTCCTGCTCAAATATAGTGTTTTATAAGCATCTTGTGCACTCTCACATAAGATGGGTCTGCACATTCTGTGTATGTTGACCCATAGAAAACACTTAGGAGGTGATATATTACAAAGGTGTAGAGTAGCAATTATTTATTAATGTGCTCCATATTATTTATATTTCTAGTCAAGTCACAGGTATGTATATGCAGCATAAGTACATTGAAAATAATGGCAATGGGTTGAAAAAACATGCAATGCATAAATATTTACATCTATACACACAGACAAATACACAAACAAAAAAACAGACATATATATATATACTACAAGCTGCAATATTATCGGGTGTATGTGTAAACTACAGAAGGTACAATAGTTTTTTGGAGTTTAAAACAAAATAATACAGCCACTTAGTTTGTAGTTATCTTTTATTATCAATAATTCTACTGTGTCATTTGTTATTTTGGTTTCTGCTGATAAATTTCCTGAGGCAGGAAGGAGACTTTGGATGCACAAGACTCTTCTATCTGCAGAGTGGGCATGTAGCAGCTAAAACTGCCCGTGATTGCAAAGACACATAAAGTTTAAAAAAGCAGACAGAATAATGTCAGAAAAAATGGAACCCTGCAGTTAAGAATAATTTCATATCATGGCAAAATGTAAAGGTGCTGATGATTTATTTTTTGCTTTCTAAAAACATTTTCCCAATTATCATGCTTAATTATACAAGAAAAATTTGACCACAGTGGTCACTTATATATAAATAAATCCGTATATAGAATAGATATAGCAGATTGTAGGATACATATAAAGATACTTTCCAGCTTTTCAGTCATCATACATAAAATAACGTTAAGAATATATTAAGAATATATGATATGCAAATATATTTTTACTTCAACTTACTGTATTCCCAACATTGCACTGAATTGCTTTGGAATCTGAGAATACAAATATCATATTTTCAGGTAAAATCCTTATTCCCATGCAATTTAATAAGTTTGTGAATTGCACAGCCATCATTAGAAAACATAGGTCCCAGTACACATGTAAAAAATAGAACCCCCAATCGTACACTTTCAGCTAACTCAAGTTTGCAGTTGTGTGCATGTAAAATAATATATTAATAATAAAATAATATATATATATATTGTGACAGAGTCATATAAGGTCATATAAGGCATGTATGTGAGTCACGGACTCTGTAAAGCTCTATTCACTCAGAGGATTGCAGGATTGTTAACAGTTTGTCTGAGCTGAAGAACAACACACACACAGTGAGACAGCAGTCTGCCACTTATGATCTCTTGTAGTAGAGTGGTGACCTGAAAATCTACAGAAATATACAGGCAAGTGATTTTTCAAATTATTGGACTATTGGTTTTGCTCCATCCAGGTTTGTCTAAAACACTTGCACAAACCCAAAGGAGACTGTTAAATTGTCACATGTGGTGTTAGAAGTGGGTAAGATGGAAGAACTTGGGAAATGTCTCCTACAAGCCACTGCATCCCAGTGAGGTAATCCATAGCAGTTGCTGAGACAAGCCAAAGAAGACAGAAAACTTCAGATGGAAACAAACCAATTACTTTTGACCCAGCTGCAGCATCTGGTGCCTGCTAAACCTACTGTGACTTCAGTGACCAGTGGCAGGATTAAACCTACAGTCCTATTAAATTAGCTTAACGTGTAAATCCGTAGCACGTAATGTAGCCCGGAAGACTTACTGCTATTAAATTAGACCCTTAAAGCAACTCGTCAATGACTTGCGGAGTAGGGGCGAGAAAAGGCTATGGGACGTGGAAATTTGAACTGTGTACCCGAGAGGATGCACTAGAGGGGTAAAGTCCAATCCATAGTACTTTAAATGCAAATATACACACACACTACTGTACTCATATTAAAAGGGAAAGTGATGTTAGGTATTAAAATAAATAGCACAACATTCTCAAGCTCTCAAATCGTCAATATAAAAAAAAAATATGTTTAGATTCCGTGTTATATGGATCCCAGCAATCAATGTGTTAATGGACTAGAATATCATATTTACAGGGTTTTCAACATTGCATTATTTCTGGAATGTGGGCCCGATCATAACTCGTAATTGAAGCCCATAGGACTTTGAAATCCAACCTCCATTTTTCAGTGACGTAATGATGACGATCTCTGTTGCCATTGGCTCCATCTAAACCCATAACTACAGGTTTGACTAATTGATCATGTTCACAGCCACGCATCCAATGTTCGGGCTTGCTGATGCTGCTACGGGCTTCTAATTTAATAAGGCTGCTAATCTCTTCCTATAGATTATGACTACTGAAGATTATGTGGAAGCATACTTCCTGACCTTTGAAAGAATTGCCACTAGGGAAGCTTGGCTCCAAAGCCGCTGGGCCAGTACCATTGCCCCTTACTTACAGTATGTGGTGAAGCTCAGAAAGCCTACTTTTACATGAATGCAGAAAAGGCAATGAATTATGCTGATCTGAAAGAAAGATCCTTACCAAAGTTGGAGTTACCAGAGGTGTCAGAACACAGAGATTCCTGACAGAAAGAACACCCTTTGTATCAAAGTTAATGAAATACATGTTCAAGCTTCTACAAAACTCTGAGAACTTCTGTCTACCACCCACAGATTGATGGATTGGTAGAACGATTTAATAGGACCTTGAACAGCATGCTAAGAAAAATGGTGGCACGAGACTTGGACTACTTTTATCTTACTTGTTGATTTCTATGAAGGAAGTACCTCACATCGCTACTGGATTTTCCCTTTACAACTTCTCTATGGCCATCACCCAAGAGGGATTCTGAACATACTACGTGAAGAGTGGGAAGAGCAAGCAATGCCAGGCAAAATGGTTGTAGGCTATGTAAAAAGTAGCCCCTCTAGTACGAGACCATGTGGAGAAAGCTCAGAGACACCAGAAAACTTATTATAATCACAGTGCACAAATAACTACAAAACCTACAGCTGAATGCAAACTCCTGGCCAGGTGGCAAGGTCCCAATGAGGTTATTGAGGCTGAAGTAGAAGTGAATTATTAAGTGAGGCAAGCGGAGAGGCAGAACAAGAGCAGATCTACCAGATGTGGGTTTGGCTCAATGGTCAAAGATAACAGTGAAACAATTTGCTGTGTAGAGTCAGAACAAGTAAAAGTGCATGTAACTGAGGAATGAATTGGCACCTGAAAAAGGAGAAAGCGATAAGGTGTTTACAAAATAAGGATGTTTTCACTACACTGCAATGTTCCAGAGACTAATGGACAAACTATTAAGTTCATATTAGTAGTATGCAGCAGCTTACTTAGATGATATTGTCATCCACACCTCTGATTGGGCAACACATCTTTCAAAAGTGGAAGCAGTATTGGGAATTATGAGTCAGACCGGGCTCATGGTAAATCCTGTAAAATGTGTCATAGGACTGAGTGAAGTCAAGTATCTGGGTTATAGTGTAGTCAGAGGTTTGGTAAAAAACACAACTGAATAAACAGTGGGCCATCCAAAATCCAACCTTTGAAGAAAACCCAAAGTGAGGGTCTTTCTGGGCATTGTGGGGAATTATCGAAGATTAATTCCACATTTCTCCACAAGACCATTGATGTATCTGAATAAAGCTAGAGCTTCTGAGATGTTACAATGGAGCAATGAAGCTGAGGAACCTTTTAAAGTTTTAATGCCTGCACTTTGCCGAGATCCAGTCTTAATAGCGCCAGATTTTTACAAACTGATGCTTCTGGTATGGACCTGTGACCTTTGTTATCACAGATTCTCTCTCTGTGGGTCTTGACCTTTGTTGCTCAGATCTCAGCACCAAGCCAAAACACCTTCTTAGGAGAAATCAGGACATCAGAAGTTGCTAACTCGCCCCAGAAGAAAGACACAGGCAGACATTCCTTTAGTTTTAGAATGTTCCACTCAGACTCCAATACCACCTTTAGTTAGTGTGTCCAAAATCAGACTCGCACTTCTTTTATTTTCAGATAACACAAAACACCAGAATCTTCCCCCCAGTTCTAGCCCATCCTACTGGGCAATAGATTATTTCACAGTCAGAACCATAACCGATAGGGGTCCTAAACCATGGGCCCCAAACCAGTCATACAGTCATAAAATTGAATACTGGGGAGTCCATATCAATTCCAGCCATCCCAGAGGCCCACTGGGCATAATGATCTCCATAGATAAAACTTAAACATTCATTGTATATTGCAAAACAAAAACAATTCTACAATAAACAGGCCAAACGTCAGAAAAGAGCTCATGTAAAATACATTTATAGACATTACAGTCCCAAAATGTTTAATTAAGATACATTACTTTTTTACAGGCATCAATTGTAACGCTGATGTTTTGTCCTGTTTAAGTAGTGCATGTTACCAAAAAACACATTCATGACCATGGATGCAGGCGGTGCAAAGCACGGGGTTCTGAGATGAGGGGGCCCAGTGCACGCAGTTTTTTTAATAGTATTATTTTTAAAATAATTCTGTTATATATATTTATATAAATTCATATGTAATATCTATCTATCTATATTTTAGATAATTTATAATGAGTTGTCACCAGACAGGGGCTCTGGTAGGAGGGCCGAAATTTTCGCACCGGGAATATAATGGTCGACCTGCCTATATAAGCTGATAAGACTGCAGCTTTCATAGTGGTAAATAATTCATGCCTAAATGTGGCACACAGTGAAAATGGACCATGCCGTGGAGAACTCTTGATATGTCTGAGTACATGATCACTAAAATTATTACGTATATAAAGAAGTATAAGAGCATTTTGTCCCCTTTTTTACCTTTACCATTAGAAAGAAAACTTTCAAATTGTTCAATGTAAAGCATTTAGTAGCACTTGCTGGCATTGGAAGATTTCGTAATGTTGCACCATAACTGATACCACCTATCAGAGGCCACCAGCTGCTTTCTAAGATATAGTTAGCACAACTGCTGGATTTTTCCTTCCAAATGATGATCGTATGAGTGGGCGTAAGGCATTTATACAACAGCAATATTAATTCATGCTTATGAACAATGCCCACCCACTCTATTCCCCAAAACACCTTACTAAATACAAAAATGGGCTGTGCTGCCCAATTGTCTATACTAGACATTTCTTAACATAAACACATTTAGAATGACAGGGAAGCAGAGGATGATTGACAGGCTTATTACAGACAAAAATGTGTGTTTTGTATAATATACAGCAGTCTTTCAAAAAGTGGGACTTAGACTGATTTAAAAGTGATATTTCTATTGATAGAAGGGTCACATTCTTTTTCTCCTTAAATATATACTAAAGGCATCACACAAAACTCAAATCCCTGATTTAAATAGTCAACTTTTGAGATGGTGACAAATAAAACTGGGACATATTTCCTTAAATAAAAAAACATACAAAATTACTATGATCCGCTGCTTAACATGTCATCTCTGACTGTATTATTATGGATTTAATAGATGTTTCTCGTAAAATTGCACATTTCTATACAGTATTGACATGTATAAGTACTGTATGCATTAATTGCTAGTAATTATTTGCACTTTACAATTTCATTGTGAGAGACACATACTGATAACAGTGTAACTATATTTAATTTTTTTTCTGAAAATTCGAGAAATCAAGAGAAAAAAATAATTAAACAGAGAACTGTTGCATTGATTTGCCTAAGTCATCCAATATGTAGATAAATGAACCTTTTCATTGTAAATATATATATATGTATATATATATATATATAAATATATATAAATAAATATATATATATATATATATATATCTACAGTATAGTAAACTCCCGGTTATCCGTCACCAACCCAATCGGCACTCTCAAGCAACCGGCACCGGCATCAATTCCCCATTTTAAATTTACTCCCGCTAAACCGACATAACCGGCACTATCCGGAGTTCGAGACTGCAAAACAAAAAACACTAACTACACTTATCCGGCAATAGGGAGTCCCCGTAGGTGCCGGATAATGGGGAGTTTACTTTATATATATATATATATATATATATATATATATTCTATAGTATTATTTTATATTAATTTATATATACCGTAGTTCAATTTAGCTGTCCATTTTTCTTTGTTTGCTTTCCTCCCCTCTTTATTTCTGCTGTACTGCATATGTATATGTGTGTATATATACATGGATGTAGGAACTTTTTATAGGTTTGTATGTATGTATATATAAGCTATTTTACCACCTGTATATACAATTAGCTGTATCCCCCCAGAGTTATTGTGGCTCCTACACCCTTGTATCTACAGTGCCTTACAAAAGTATTCACCCCCCTTGGCATTTTTCGTGTTTTGTTGCCTCACAACCTGGAATTAACATGGATTGTTTGAGGATTTGCATCATTTAATTTGCATAACATGCCCACAACTTTGAAGATGTTTTTTTTTAAATTGTGAAACAAACAATAAATAATAAAAAAAATAACAGAAAAAGTCAATGTGCATAACTATTCACCCCCCTAAAGTCAATACTTTGTGGAGCCATCTTTTGGGGCAATCACAAAATTCGCTTTGGATAAGGCTCTATAAGCTTGCCAAATCTTACCACTTGGATTTTTGCCCATTCCTTCTTGCAAAACTGCTCCAGCTCCTTCAAGTTGGATGGCTTGCACTTGTGAACAGCAATCTTTAAGTCTGACCACAGATTTTCTATTGGATTGAGGTCTGGGCTTTGACTAGGCCATTCCAACACATTTACATGTTTCCCCTTAAACCACTCAAGTGTTGCTTTAGCAGTGTGTTTGGGGTCATTGTCCTGCTGGAAGGTGAACCTCCCTCCTAGCTTGAGATTTTGCTCAAAAATATCCCTGTATTTAGCACCATCCATCTTTCCCTCAAATCTGACCAGATTCCCAGTCCCAGCTGCTTAAAAACATACCCTCAGCATGATGCTGCCACCACAATGTTTCACTGTGGGTATGGTGTTCTTTGGGTGATGTGATGTGTTGGGTTTGCTCCAGACATAGCGTTTTCTTTGGTGGCCGAAAAGTTCAATTTTAGTCTCATCAGACCTGAGCACCTTCTTCCAAACATGCTGGGAGTTTCCCACATGACTTTTCGCAAACTCAAAACCTGACATTTACTTTTTTGTTGAAAGTAATGGCTTTCTTCTGGCCACTCTGTCATAAAGCCCAACTCTATGGAGCGTACGGCTTATTGTCGTCCTATGTACAGATACTCCAGTCTCTGCTGTGGAACTCTGCAGCTCCTCCAGGGTTACCTTAGGTCTCTGTGCTGCCTCTCTGATTAATGTCCTCCTTGCCCGGTCCATGAGTTTTGGTGGGCGGACGTCTCTTGGCAGGTTTGCTGTTGGGCCATGTTCTTTCCATTTGGTTAGGATAGATTTGATGGTGCTCCTGGGGATCATCAAAGATTTGGATATTTTTTTATAACCTAACCGTGACTTGTACTTCTCAACAACATTGTCCCTTACTTGTTTGGAGATTTCATTGGTCTTCATGGCAGTGTCTGGTCAGTGGTGCCTCTTGCTTAGGTGTTGCAGCCTCAAGGGCCTTTCAAAAAAGGTGTGTATATATAATGACAGATCATGTGACACTTAGATTGCACACAGGTGAACATCATTTCACTAATTATCTGACTTCTGAAGGTAATTGGCTTCATAACAAAGGGGTGAATAGTTTTATTTATATAGTTTTCTCATTTCACTTCACCAACTTAGACTATTGTGTTCTGATCCATCAAATAAAATTCAGATTAACAAAACATTGAACTTAAGGCTGTAATGTAACAAAATAGGTAAAAAAGGGGGGTGAATACTTTTGCGAGGCACTGTGTATATATATATATATATATATATATATATATATATATATATATATATATATACTGGTTATATTTTGCTTATCTTTGTTTGTCTAAATGGTAGGCCACTTTTCCTCTTCTTCCTCTATTTTTGAGAAGAACATTGAATTATGAATCTTTTGCGCAACTAATATTTTTTTACTTCCATGTATTGTATTCCCAAAATTGCACTAAACTGTTTTGGAGTCCGATATTTCCTAAGAACACAATACAAAAACTTTGGACCAGATCTTACAGTAAAATCATTATTTCCATAGAATTCTCTTCAGCAAAAAAACGTTTGCACCCAGCAGATTAGGACATGAGTTCCTGTATGAGTTTATAAGCTGACACACTGTGTTTTCATTGTGAGTCTGTTGAGCCTCTTCCAAATCCTTACATGCCACAGAAAGTCTTGTGCAGCTGCGACAGAGTCCGCAAGAAACATCCTCTTTTGTCCAGCTGCCCCGACACTCACTCTTACTTTAGATATTTCACAGGCCTTTAATAGAGACAATGCAAGCTTTCAATTGCGAAATCGGATATTGAACTTCAGTGGGAAGGCAGCTGGGCCCATGTTGCATCTATGACAATTGTGCACATTAATATGTGGTCATATAGTTTCAGACCATCTGAGTTAAAAAATGTAATTTACCATTATATATATATATATATATATATATATATATATATATATATATATATATATTTATACACACATACATACATATACATCAGTAATAGAGCTAGTGCATAAGGGGTCTCGGTGCAAAAAAAAAAAAACATTTGGACCCCCACCCCTCACCAGGAGGGGGCAGGCACAATTTTCTTTTGGGACTTCACGAACGATTATAAGTGTACATATACATATAACATACATATACACACCTACATATTTAAATATAATAAATATATATATATATATATATATATATATATATGTATTTATAAATATTTTCTGTCCAGTGCTGCACTTTACTTCCTAGGGTGAGAAGGGGCCATGGTAGGCCAGGGGGCCGAGGGGGGCCACAGAGGTCCGAGGGAGCTGCAGAGGTACGTGCAGGGGCCACAGTGCCAGCAAGGACAGAGGGAAACAACAGGGGGCTGCAGGGGCCGCATATATATATATATGTATAAATATATATATATATATATATATATATATATATATATATACTCCAAGGGTCTTCTTACTTTGACTTATTGGGTGTAAAACTAGGCCAAATTTCAGTCCCACAAAAGAAACCATTTTCAAGCATCCTCCCTCAGTTAAAACTGAGTTCATTTTTTTGATTATGCTGTCGCACTTCATCCCCAGACCATCACTATGGGCAGAAAACATATATTGATTCTTGTTTGAGTGGATGCAGCTGGGTTGTGAAAAAGTTTGCCAAGTGTTCAAGAATTTCTCCTCTTCAATCTGTCTGTGACTGATAGTGTCCATTCCGGCATCAGACAGTTTGTGAGTATCTCCCACGTCTTTAATAATTACTTTTTATCATTCAATCAGAAGGTCAAGATGCATTTTTAGTGCTATAGGAAGGAATGCTTTAGAAAATAGGAAATCTAGTCATTTTTAAATGAACTATTTAGACATATTTTGGTCGAAGGAATTTGTATGTGTATGAAAATTGAAAGACAAAATTATAAAATGGCCTAATAATGTTTTCTACCATTTGTAGATACATTTTCCAAAATGAGGAATGCATGAGTAAAAATGGCTGTCTAGTCTATTGAAAGCTAAAAGGGATATAGCATATGTTCCAAATACATTGATATGACATGTCCTCAATATTTACCTGTCAATCAGGCTTTCCCATCTACCCACCAACCATAACTTGTTATCATTCTCTATTGAGTGATTATTGCTACTTAAATCCTGAGGTGTGGCTATATTTATTTCAGCCTAATTCCAGATGAAACTTACAAGGTTGAGCATTTGCAGACCCTTTGGAATAATAACCTAATAATCCTTCATACTTTCTCAGTCTATGCTTGAATGGGTCAGAAAGACTCTTAGACTGGCAGAAAGTGCAAACTTTAGTTTATCTCTTGTGTCCTTTTACATGTTTTCTTCAGTCCTTTAAAATCTTATACAAATAGTAGTCAATGTGTCTCATATGAAACAATTTTAAAGTTATTTAGATGTATTACATAATGTCAGATAAAATGGCAAATGTGACTTGAGTGCTGACTTCTGGTCAGAAGCAAATAAGTCTCTTCTGCTCAGCTATGGGTAGAACCTCTCGGTGGGCTGTCCTGTCCTGAAGGCTCAATTTTGCTGACAAAATATAATCTAAAGTTTATTTGTATCAATGTCTTGCAATATCACCCCTGTAAAACACTCTGATCTCCAAGGGAGCACCTAGTGTTTCCAATCCTCAAATATATTATCTCACTTTTGACAATGCCATCATCATTCGCACCTCCCAGGCACATTGTCTTGGGGTTCTACTGGATTCTGCCCTTTCTTTCAATTTTTTACAATCAATCACAAAATTTGTGATTTTTAAAATAAAAAACATCTCCAAAATACGTCACTATCTTACATAAGACACTAATAAAATCCTAATCCGTTTTCTCCTCATATCTTACCTCAACTACTGCAACTTGCTGTTTGCTTATCGCTCGCTTATCACAACTCCATTTCATAATGAATGCCTCTGCTAGACTCATATGCCATATCTCCAGAATAACATTTAAAATCATTACCTTAACATACAGGGAGTGCAGAATTATTAGGCAAGTTGTATTTTTGAGGATTAATTTTATTATTGAACAACAACCATGTTCTCAATGAACCCAAAAAACTAATTAATATCAAAGCTGAATATTTTTGGAAGTAGTTTTTAGTTTGTTTTTAGTTTTAGCTATTTTAGGGGGATATCTGTGTGTGCAGGTGACTATTACTGTGCATAATTATTAGGCAACTTAACAAAAAAAAAATATATACCCATTTCAATTATTTATTTTTACCAGTGAAACCAATATAACATCTCAACATTCACAAATATACATTTCTGACATTCAAAAACAAAACAAAAACAAATCAGTGACCAAAATAGCCACCTTTCTTTGCAAGGACACTCAAAAGCCTGCCATCCATGGATTCTGTCAGTGTTTTAATCTGTTCACCATCAACATTGCGTGCAGCAGCAACCACAGCCTCCCAGACACTGTTCAGAGAGGTGTACTGTTTTCCCTCCTTGTAAATCTCACATTTGATGATGGACCACAGGTTCTCAATGGGGTTCAGATCAGGTGAACAAGGAGGCCATGTCATTAGATTTTCTTCTTTTATACCCTTTCTTGCCAGCCACGCTGTGGAGTACTTGGACGCGTGTGATGGAGCATTGTCCTGCATGAAAATCATGTTTTTCTTGAAGGATGCAGACTTCTACCTGTACCCCTGCTTGAAGAAGGTGTCTTCCAGGAACTGGCAGTAGGACTGGGAGTTGAGCTTGACTCCATCCTCAACCCAAAAAGGCCCCACAAGCTCATCTTTGATGATACCAGCCCAAACCAGTACTCCACCTCCACCTTGCTGGCGTCTGAGTCGGACTGGAGCTCTCTGCCCTTTACCAATCCAGTCACGGGCCCATCCATCTGGCCCATCACGACTCACTCTCATTTCATCAGTCCATAAAACCTTAGAAAAATCAGTCTTGAGATATTTCTTGGCCCAGTCTTGACGTTTCAGCTTGTGTGTCTTGTTCAGTGGTGGTCGTCTTTTAGCCTTTCTTACCTTCGCCATGTCTCTGAGTATTGCACACCTTGTGCTTTTGGGCACTCCAGTGATGTTGCAGCTCTGAAATATGGCCAAACTGGTGGCAAGTGGCATCGTGGCAGCTGCACGCTTGACTTTTCTCAGTTCATGGGCAGTTATTTTGCGCCTTGGTTTTTCCACACGCTTCTTGCGACCCTGTTGACTATTTTGAATGAAACGCTTGATTGTTCGATGATCACGCTTCAGAAGCTTTGCAATTTTAAGAGTGCTGCATCCCTCTGCAAGATATCTCACTATTTTTGACTTTTCTGAGCCTGTCAAGTCCTTCTTTTGACCCATTTTGCCAAAGGAAAGGAAGTTGCCTAATAATTATGCACACCTGATATAGGGTGTTGATGTCATTAGACCACACCCCTTCTCATTACAGAGATGCACATCACCTAATATGCTTAATTGGTAGTAGGCTTTCGAGCCTATACAGCTTGGAGTAAGACAACATGCATAAAGAGGATGATGTGGTCAAAATACTAATTTGCCTAATAATTCTGCACTCCCTGTATAAAGCCCTCAACAATAGTGCACCCCCTTATATCTCTGCTCTCAGCTCAAAATACTTACATTTAAAAAATGTTTTAAAACATTCTTAGAACATACATTGTACTTTACACATAGCTCCGAGCAGGTGTTGTGCCCCTTATGAATTCACTTTCTCTAGTCATTACAAAGTGTGCTGGGAAGTGTAGTTTCAGCTTCACACAAAACAATAACAACTTCCAAAATTCTACCTGCATGGCCATCGGGGTAGTGTTCTAGGGTGTTCACAGAGCTGGGGTTTGCCAAGTGATACAGCGACACTCAGTAAATTCATTACAAATCTCTTCCTTTGCAGTTCGGTTTTTAAAAGCTTGAATTGAGCAGTAGAGATGTCGCGAATAGTTCGCCGGCAAACTGTTCCCGGCGAACATAGCATGTTCGCGTTCGCGGCGAACTGCGAACATATGCGAGATTCGACCCGCCCCCAATACTTTATTATTGAGCAAACTTTGACCCTGCATGTCACAGTCAGCAGACACATTCCAGCCAATCAGCAGCATACACTCCCTTCCACACCCTTCTACCTCATGGACAGCAGCCATTTTGGAATCATAACTAACTTGCAGTCTTACTGAGAGGAGGAACAGTGTAGGTGATACTGCATCAATAGGGAAAACCATAGCTAGGCAAGTTTATTCAGTGTCCAGTGCAGTGCTGAAGGACTCTTGTGCATTATTATTATTATTATTACTACTATATAATGTGTAAATGTACCAGCTGGGCATGCATTATTATTATTATTATTATTATTATTATTATTATTATTATTATTATTATATAATGTGTAGATGTACCAGCTGGGCATGCTCTTGTGCATTATTATTATTATTAGTAGTAAAATACTAATACTAATAATAATAATAATGCACAAGAGCATGCCCAGCCAGTACATCTACACATTATATAGTAATAATAATAATAATAATAATAATACACAAGAGCATGCCCAGCCGGTACATCTACACATTATATAGTAATAATAATAATAATAATAATGTAGAAAAGCATGCCCAGCCGGTACATCTACACATTATATACTAATAATAATAATAATAATAATAATAACAATAATAATAATAATGCTCAAGAGCATGCCCAGCCGGTACATCTTCACATTATATAGTAGTAATAATAATAATAATAATAATAATAATAATAATAATAATATAGAAGAGCATGCCCAGCCGGTACATCTACACATTATATAGTAATAATAATAATAATAATAATAATAATAATAATAATATAGAAGAGCATGCCCAGACGGTACATCTACACGTTATATAGTAATAAGAATAAGAATAATAATAAAGCAGAAGACCTCCCCTGTGTCTCCCCCCCCACTCCCTCCCATGTGTCTCTCTCCCCCCTCTCCCCTGTGTCTCCCCCCCACTCCCTCCCATGTGTCTCTCTCCCCCCTTCTCCCCTGTGTCTCTCCCACCCTTGCCTGTGTCTCTACCCCCTCTCCCTTCCCCAGTGTTTCTTTCCCCCCTCTCCTGTGTCTTTCCCCCCTTCCCTCTTACCTGTGTCACTCCCCTGTGTCTCTACCCCCCTCTCCCTTCCCGTGTTTCTTTCCCCCCTCCCCTGTGTCTTTCCCCCCTTCCCGCTCCCCTGTGTCTCTCCCCCCTTCCCTCTCCCCTGTGTCTCTCCCCCCTCATCTGTGTCTCTTCCCCCTTCTCCCCTGTGTCTCTACCCCCTCTCCCCTGTGTCTCTACCCCCTCTCCCTTCCCCTGTGTTTCTTCCCCCCTCCTCTGTGTCTTTACCCCCTTTTCTCTCCCCGGTGTCTCCTCACCACTCCCTCCCATTAGTCTCTTCCCCCCTCTCCCCTGTGTCTCTACCCCCCACTCTCTCCTGTGTCTCTCCCCCCTCCCATGTGTCTATTCCCCTCACCTCTCCCTTAACCTGTTTCTCTTCCCCCCTCTGCCCTGTGTCTTCCTCCTCCTCTCCACTGTGTCTTCGTCCCCCTCTCCCCTCCCCTGTGTCTTCCTCTCCCTCTCCCCTGTGTTTCCTCCCCCTCTCTCCTCCCCTGTTAGCTTCTATACGCATACATACATACGATAAGAAATCTGGGGGGGGGTTACCCCTTACCCCCCCCCCCCAGTTCCAACACCCATGTGTACTGTATAATATTGTATTGCATTATGTTATATTATATCACTAGCGACTTGCCTGGCACAAATGATGGGGCAATAAAGTTTGAAGCCATGGCAATGCTGTTTGCCACACAATGTGATGCTTTTTGTACTCTGAGGACCTTTGGCGCTCATTGTGAGTCTCTTCCCTTGTGTCCTTCATGTTTCGTGCTTTGCAACGATCAATCTTCGGCGCTCATCGCAAAGACAGATATATAAGTACAGTGTTAAATATATAAATTTTTTTGCGCAGTGTAAATTAAAAAATGTATTCAGGTCTCAGAGCATAATAAAGTGATTTAGATTTGTAACTGCTTTGAGAGTGCTATAGCTGGCAGCCAATGAGCAGTAATCCAGATATATAACTGCAGAGTAAAAAGTAAAACATTTTAGTGTAGTGTAAAGTCTACATTTTTATTTTCCATTACTAATAATACTTATTAAATGAATGCACGATTATAACTATTGTGAATAAACAAATGTATTAGGAAGTGCGAAGCGTTAATGTATGTAAAGTAACCGCAGTGTAAAATATGCTATTAAGCGTATTTTTTTTATATATATTTTTTTTAATAATAATGAATTAATTAATTACTAAAATACTTTTCCTATTTGTAATTAATATATCCAGTGATCAATAACCTGAAGAGCTAACAATCAGTTTTGATTTTCCTGCAGCTTACAGTGTACATTTGGACTGTTGGTGACCCGAGGTGTCAGCAATGTGCGCAGTGCACGAGGGGAAACCGCTTGTATAGTCGTGTAACGCGCCATTTTAGATTTGTAATGTTATTAGTTGCAAGTTAGTGTTGTAAAATGGCGGCGATTGTGTATGTGTTACGCGGCTCGCCAGCAGTTTCCATTATTTATAATAGTGTATTTTGTACCTCGTCTGTTCCTAGGTAAAAGTCGTACATGACTGGCGATGTTTTGCGCGGTTTGGGGTCGTGTAGCCTCGTTTTAATTTTTTCCGGACGCCATTTTTTTTGTTGCTTAGCCGATTTACAAGTGCCAACTGGGGAAGCCGTTACAGATATCACATATATAGTTGTGAGCAGGCGGGTTGTTGCTAACGCTGCAGGCTTGCGAAGCGAGGGCCAGAGTTGCTGGCAAGGAGCGCCGAAGGCTCCCACGTCGGCTGCAATGAGCCGCAGGCGGGACTTACACCATCAAATTTACGGACTTACCATCCAAAAATACGGGACTTAGAAAAAAAAACATTACGAGCTCACAAAAATACGACCTTAACGCCCGAACCGCACGCACTTAAAAACATTAAAAACACAATAAATACACACAACAAACACATATAAAGCTTACCCACAGCAAGGCGGGCACCGAGGACCTCTGCAAGTGAAGTTACACCTCCATTTAAGGTCCAAATTCATGAGTTTAGACACCCGAAAATCACCTAAGTGAGAGAAAAAATGGCCCTTAAAAAAAAGAAAACGAGGCTACAGGACCCTAAACACGCGAAACACATACTGATTTTCCTAAAAAGCCGTACGAGGTAAAGATACACTATTAACAAGGACGCTAAATCATCCACACCCGCGTACCACATACACATTCCCCGCCATTTTACAACACTAACTTACACAATGCGGAAGTACCCAGCTACCCTAACGGCTTCCCCTCGCGCACGCAGCCTATTTACACTACACACTGCACACATTGCTGACACTTACACAGCAGCTCTACAGCACTGAAAACCTACATTGTATGCTGCAGGAACATGAAAACAGATTGTCAGCTCTTCAGCACAATGCTTCCTGCATATATTACTTACAAATAGGTAAAGTATATTCATTTAGTAATTATTTCATTAGCATACAAAAATACATATACACAAAAAAAACATTATCACATTAAACATAAAAGCCATTCACTGCGCGCCTCACAACGAGCGCCAACGCTGCTCATAGCATACAAACCCTTGCAATAAGCGCAAAAAACACATCACCGCCGACCAAAGAATAACAGCAAAAGCGCCTATCAGAAAAAAAATACAACCAACAGCCTCGCAATGAGCGCCGAAGGATCTACGACCGCCAACAGAATGAATGTCTCGTCCAAACCATTACCTGCCTTACAATCTTATTGCCGCCATTTTTTGATGGTCAAGTCGCTAATAAATATATAAAGATCAAGATAATAAAAGTATCAGAAAATGTAACACAAAGATACACGTGCGTCTGAATAATACGACAAATACGGATTTTTGTCATAAGTGATATGATCGCAGTATTGGGTCATAAACCCTAAACACTGGAATCTGTTACATACAATTTACTGATGATGTCATTAATGGGCTTCAAGGGGGGGGGATCTCTTTTCATTCTTTTTGAGCGGTGCAAATCCAACATGCGCAGAGCGGAAACGCCTCATCTGTGGGACACACACAAAGGGGTTCACTTTGGGAGAAAAAAACAAACAAATATGAAATATTTAATAATCATATTTTGATGTTACCAACAGATAAGGAAACGAAACTGAGGTTATTATATCTAACTAGCGTATTGCCCGTCAAAAAATGTGTATGTTTGGAAAGTTGTATAGCTATTAAAAAAGTGGTCCGTATTAACGGCTCGCCTCGCTATGCGAGGCTCGCCTGCAATGAGCGCCTGCGGCGCTCATTGCCAAAGTGCTCCGTATTAACGGCACGCCTCGCTACGCGAGGCTCGCCTGCAATGAGCGCCTGCTCCGTATTAACGGCGATCCTTGCGTATGCGTCTTATCGGATTATCCGTACGTGTTTTCCGTGGTTATAGTGCTTTAGCCTCGTTTTCGTTTTTTTTCGGCTGCCATTTTTTCTCTCGCTTCTATAACTTTTTAGTGTCTAAACTGTTTTATTTTTAGCGAAATGAAGGTGTAACTTGTTTTTTTGAGGTCGTGGATGCTCCCTCTTGCTGTCGGTAAGCTTTTTATGTATGTGCTGTGTGTATTTATTGTTTTTTTTTTTTTTTCTGTTCGCGAGTTGCGGCCGTATTTTTGTGCTCCGTATTAACGCTGAATGGCAAAGTGCTCCGTATTAACGGCTCGCCTCGCTACGCAAGGCTCGCCTGCAATGAGCGCCTGCGGCGCTCATTGCCAAAGTGCTCCATATTAACGGCTCGCCTCGCTACGCGAGGCTCGCCTGCAATGAGCGCCTGCGGCGCTCATTGCCAAAGTGCTACGGTTTAACGGTTTAACAGTTTAACGGCTCGCCTCGCTGCACGAGGCTCACCAGGCGATGAGCGCCTGCGGCGCTCATCGCTAAGCCCGCTAAGTCGTACGGACCACGCAAACAGAGTGACGACGACTCGTAGTAAGACAATTATAATATGTGATAGTAGCAAGCCTGGGAGTACTGGGAGAAATAATACTGCAGCAGGAGGTCAGGACTAATGTCATAGACCCCCCAGACAGATAAAGGTCAGTACTAATGTCCCTCTATAGACCCCCAGTCAGATAAAGGTCAGTACTAATGTCCCTCTATAGACCCCCAGTCAGATAAAGGTCATTACTAATGTCCCTCTATAGACACCCAGTCAGATAAAGGTCAGTACTAATGTCACCTATAGACCCCCAGTCATATAAAGGTCAGTACTAATGTCACTCTATAGACACCCAGTCAGATAAAGGTCATTACTAATGTCCCTAAATAGACCCCCAGTCATATAAAGGTCATTACTAATGTCCCTCTATAGACACCCAGTCAGATAAAAGTCAGTACTAATGTCACCTATAGACCCCCAGTCATATAAAGGTCAGTACTAATGTCACTCTATAGAAACCCAGTCAGATAAAGGTCAGTACTAATGTCCCTCTATAGACACCCAGTCAGATAAAGGTCATTACTAATGTCCCTCTATAGACACCCAGTCAGATAAAGGTCAGTACTAATGTCCCTCTATAGACCCCCAGTCAGATAAAGGTCATTACTAATGTCCCTCTATAGACCCCCAGTCAGATAAAGGTCATTACTAATGTCCCTCTATATACACCCAGTCAGATAAAGGTCAGTACTAATGTCCCTCTATAGACACCCAGTCAGATAAAGGTCAGTACTAATGTCCCTCTATAGACCCCCAGTCAGATAAAGGTCATTACTAATGTCCCTCTATAGACACCCAGTCAGATAAAGGTCAGTACTAATGTCACCTATAGACCCCCAGTCATATAAAGGTCAGTACTAATGTCCCTCTATAGACCCCCAGTCAGATAAAGGTCATCACTAACGTCCCTCTATGACACTTACACAGCAGCTCTACAGCACTGAAAACCTACATTGTATGCTGCAGGAACATGAAAACAGATTGTCAGCTCTTCAGCACAATGCTTCCTGCATATATTACTTACAAATAGGTAAAGTATATTCATTTAGTAATTATTTCATTAGCATACAAAAATACATATACACAAAAAAAACATTATCACATTAAACATAAAAGCCATTCACTGCGCGCCTCACAACGAGCGCCAACGCTGCTCATAGCATACAAACCCTTGCAATAAGCGCAAAAAACACATCACCGCCGACCAAAGAATAACAGCAAAAGCGCCTATCAGAAAAAAAATACAACCAACAGCCTCGCAATGAGCGCCGAAGGATCTACGACCGCCAACAGAATGAATGTCTCGTCCAAACCATTACCTGCCTTACAATCTTATTGCCGCCATTTTTTGATGGGCAAGTCGCTAGTAAATATATAAAGATCAAGATAATAAAAGTATCAGAAAATGTAACACAAAGATACACGTGCGTCTGAATAATACGACAAATACGGATTTTTGTCATAAGTGATATGATCGCAGTATTGGGTCATAAACCCTAAACACTGGAATCTGTTACATACAATTTACTGATGATGTCATTAATGGGCTTCAAGGGGGGGGGATCTCTTTTCATTCTTTTTGAGCGGTGCAAATCCAACATGCGCAGAGCGGAAACGCCACATCTGTGGGACACACACAAAGGGGTTCACTTTGGGAGAAAAAAACAAACAAATATGAAATATTTAATAATCATATTTTGATGTTACCAACAGATAAGGAAACGAAACTGAGGTTATTATATCTAACTAGCGTATTGCCCGTCAAAAAATGTGTATGTTTGGAAAGTTGTATAGCTATTAAAAAAGTGGTCCGTATTAACGGCTCGCCTCGCTATGCGAGGCTCGCCTGCAATGAGCGCCTGCGGCGCTCATTGCCAAAGTGCTCCGTATTAACGGCACGCCTCGCTACGCGAGGCTCGCCTGCAATGAGCGCCTGCTCCGTATTAACGGCGATCCTTGCGTATGCGTCTTATCGGATTATCCGTACGTGTTTTCCGTGGTTATAGTGCTTTAGCCTCGTTTTCGTTTTTTTTCGGCTGCCATTTTTTCTCTCGCTTCGATAACTTTTTAGTGTCTAAACTGTTTTATTTTTAGCGAAATGAAGGTGTAACTTGTTTTTTTGAGGTCGTGGATGCTCCCTCTTGCTGTCGGTAAGCTTTTTATGTATGTGCTGTGTGTATTTATTGTTTTTTTTTTTTTTTCTGTTCGCGAGTTGCGGCCGTATTTTTGTGCTCCGTATTAACGCTGAATGGCAAAGTGCTCCGTATTAACGGCTCGCCTCGCTATGCAAGGCTCGCCTGCAATGAGCGCCTGCGGCGCTCATTGCCAAAGTGCTCCATATTAACGGCTCGCCTCGCTACGCGAGGCTCGCCTGCAATGAGCGCCTGCGGCGCTCATTGCCAAAGTGCTACGGTTTAACGGTTTAACAGTTTAACGGCTCGCCTCGCTGCACGAGGCTCACCAGGCGATGAGCGCCTGCGGCGCTCATCGCTAAGCCCGCTAAGTCGTACGGACCACGCAAACAGCGTGACGACGACTCGTAGTAAGACAATTATAATATGTGATAGTAGCAAGCCTGGGAGTACTGGGAGAAATAATACTGCAGCAGGAGGTCAGGACTAATGTCATAGACCCCCCAGACAGATAAAGGTCAGTACTAATGTCCCTCTATAGACCCCCAGTCAGATAAAGGTCAGTACTAATGTCCCTCTATAGACCCCCAGTCAGATAAAGGTCATTACTAATGTCCCTCTATAGACACCCAGTCAGATAAAGGTCAGTACTAATGTCACCTATAGACCCCCAGTCATATAAAGGTCAGTACTAATGTCACTCTATAGACACCCAGTCAGATAAAGGTCATTACTAATGTCCCTCTATAGACCCCCAGTCATATAAAGGTCATTACTAATGTCCCTCTATAGACACCCAGTCAGATAAAAGTCAGTACTAATGTCACCTATAGACCCCCAGTCATATAAAGGTCAGTACTAATGTCACTCTATAGAAACCCAGTCAGATAAAGGTCAGTACTAATGTCCCTCTATAGACCCCCAGTCAGATAAAGGTCATTACTAATGTCCCTCTATAGACACCCAGTCAGATAAAGGTCAGTACTAATGTCCCTCTATAGACCCCCAGTCAGATAAAGGTCATTACTAATGTCCCTCTATAGACACCCAGTCAGATAAAGGTCAGTACTAATGTCACCTATAGACCCCCAGTCATATAAAGGTCAGTACTAATGTCCCTCTATAGACCCCCAGTCAGATAAAGGTCATCACTAACGTCCCTCTATAGACACCCAGTCAGATAAAGGTCAGTACTAATGTCACCTATAGACCCCCAGTCATATAAAGGTCAGTACTAATGTCCCTCTATAGACACCCAGTCAGATAAAGGTCATTACTAATGTCCCTCTATAGACACCCAGTCAGATAAAGGTCAGTACTAATGTCCCTCTATAGACCCCCAGTCAGATAAAGGTCATTACTAATGTCCCTCTATAGACACCCAGTCAGATAAAGGTCAGTACTAATGTCCCTCTATAGACCCCCAGTCAGATAAAGGTCATTACTAATGTCCCTCTATAGACACCCAGTCAGATAAAGGTCAGTACTAATGTCACTCTATAGACACCCAGTCAGATAAAGGTCAGTACTAATGTCACCTATAGACCCCCAGTCATATAAAGGTCAGTACTAATGTCACTCTATAGACACCCAGTCAGATAAAGGTCAGTACTAATGTCCCTCTATAGACACCCAGTCAGCTAAAGGTCAGTACTAATGTCCCTCTATAGACACCCAGTCAGATAAAGGTCATTACTAATGTCCCTCTATAGACACCCAGTCAGATAAAGGTCAGTACTAATGTCCCTCTATAGACCCCCAGTCAGATAAAGGTCATTACTAATGTCCCTCTATAGACCCCCAATCATATAAAGGTCAGTACTAATGTCCCTCTATAGACACCCAGTCAGATAAAGGTCAGTACTAATGTCCCTCTATAGACACCCAGTCAGATAAAGGTCAGTACTAATGTCCCTCTATAGACCCCCAGTCATATAAAGGTCATTACTAATGTCACTCTTTAGACACCCAGTCAGATAAAGGTCAGTACTAATGTCACCTATAGACCCCCAGTCATATAAAAGTCAGTACTAATGTCACTCTATAGACACCCAGTCAGATAAAGGTCAGTACTAATGTCACCTATAGACCCCCAGTCATGTAAGGTGTAACCCTTACACTACCTGATCGATACAACATCATACCTGATGTTTTAAAGCACGTTATTCCAAACAATTTAGGAATGTTAGGTAATTTATGCCCTTTATGGCTTAAAACCAGACTCTGTATCAACTATGTAATTTTCCGTGGGAGTTTTGCCATGGATCCCCCTCCGGCATGCCACAGTCCAGTTGTTAGACCCCTTGAAACAACTTTCCCATCACTATTGTGGCCAGAAAGAGTCCCTGTGGGTTTTAAAATTCGCCTGCCCATTGAAGTCTATGGCGGTTCGCCGATGTTCGCCGGTTCGCGAACATTTGCGGAGGTTCGCGTTCGCGGTTCGCGAACCGAAAATTTTAGGTTCGCAACATCACTATTGAACAGTAGAGTCTTTCCTTTTTTTGCTTTTGCATCGTGTTTGGCTTATTATGGTTAACATTAGTAGCATTTATGCTTTATACAGGAATATATAAGTTATTATTTGATGTTTCTTGTTTCATGTCAATGTTATTTTTAATATGGTCCAGATATATATTAATTACAAAGTATAATACATCTCTATGAAGAGCTTCCTTCAATGCTCCTAGAAAGAGCCTTTAACATGTTTCTGGATCCTACATTTTAGATATTTTGGTAACCCCTGTATAGATTGATATAGAAACAGAAAAATCTAAATATTCTATATACTTGTTTTTATAACACAGAACTTCAAATACAATATTCTCACTGCACCTTGGGAGTTTTGGGCAGCAACATAAATATACACCACCAAAATTGGAAAGCCTTTCAGTTGCAAAGAACATTTCCAAAACCTGAATATTGGTGCGAGTAAAGCTGGATATATTCATTAATTTGTTTTAATGGTTTCTATTGAATAATACAAATGAAATATATTTTTACACTTATAAAATATATTATTTTTACTGATACATGTTTGCACTATTATAATATCAACACCATTTTTTTGTATAGTATAGCACAATTCCAGTTTGATTGAAGTTGTTTCATATGTGTGGTTCAGAAAACATTATTATTATTATAACATTAAGCCACACTGAAACAATGGTATTTATTTCAAGAATTATTTTGTTATAGCGACATTAAAAAATTTGTTTTCAAGCATTTTTAGTTGAGCATAAACAATCATGAGAAAGTGAAGGAAAGAAGAAAAAAGAGGAAGAAGTGTAGAAAGGAAGAAGAGGAAGAAGAAGAAGAGAAAAAAGGAGAACAATTTCTTAAATTATCCCACTATATCTCTTCTCCCCCCCCCCCCCCCCCGCAATTATTTTCTTTCCTTTTTTAATTACAATAAAACATATTTGAAAAAAATATAGGTCTGCAATACAAATTTATAAAGGGACACTGAAAGTATATTTTGCTTTGTTGCATCTGAAAGATGGTATTTGATAATGTACTATTCAAATGTTAAACTGATCCAAGGGTTTGGCCATGTTAGGCAATGAGTAGTAATGTAGCTGTTTGACTCATACTTGTCTGCTAATGAAATCTACAAAGGTACATATACTTTGTGTGTTTTCTGTTAGTTTCAGTGAAGTTTATACTGGTTTTACTTAATAAGTTTTAATGCAAAACACAGCTTTGATAAGAATATTTAAAGCATGCTTTTTGAATAAAAAGGGAAAAGAGAATTGTGTTCCATGCCCCTTTAAGAGAGGAACACCTAGTATAATATATAGTATTACTCTTTAATGCACAAATGTAATATAACCATACATTGTTTTATATGAATAAGTAGGTTTAGAGAAGTTTAAATATTTAAGTATAAGTTATAAAATGGAAAACATCTACGGTGGATTGAATACAACCATTGTGGTCATGGTACCCATTTTGCTAATGTATTTTTATATAAAAAAAAATTGACATGCATAGTTGCAAGATAATATGGTGACTAATTAATGCCAATTGAAAGTTTATTAGTTTGTTATATGTGGTACATGGATGATATGGCACAATCTAGAAGAATAAGGGGGAATCAAACACAGAATCAAGAGTTACTGTAGTAGGGTGACTTGAAGACTAGTCATTCTCTTCTGAAATATTCTTGAATAATATTGAAATTGCCATACAGTCCACAGTCTACCTCA
Organism: Discoglossus pictus; assembly: GCA_027410445.1. Lineage (NCBI taxonomy): Eukaryota > Metazoa > Chordata > Amphibia > Anura > Alytidae > Discoglossus > Discoglossus pictus. The sequence continues at coordinate 149,968,148 of CM050169.1, forward strand.
AAAGATTATCAGCCTTATTGAATTGCGAAGCCAATTGAATAGGGCTTTATATAAGCACAGAGCATATTATTTTTACAGAAGTTTTCAGTTAGTGAAGACCTTGCTTTTGGATAGAAGTTCACTAACTAAAAACTTCTGTAAAAAAAAATATGCTCTGTGCTTAAATAGATCCCAATTGGCCGAATCGCAATTTAATAAGGCTGTATATCTAGAAAAAAACTAATAACCATGTACTGATGGATGAAAAAGTTGTTTTATATAAAATATAATTTCTACCTGTGCTGACAATTCTCTGAAACAACTAAATCAACACACCCGTATATGTCTGTTGATATAATACAATTGCATATCTGTTCAACTATTCCAGCTCATTAAATTGGCATATTTGTTTTCATGCATTTAATTGAGCACGGCTATTGCCATGGAAGTGCAACTTTGGACAAATGTTATAACTTGACATTATAAAGAAGTCTGTCATGGAGGCCCATATTTATTTGTCATGCCACAAGATATTATGTTAAGGACATGTCTAATTTATAATTATACAACTGTCTGATATAAATGGATTCAGGAATTACAGTGCATTAAAGTCAAAACAGATTATGTATTAACAAAGCAAAGGTATTATAAGCGAGCACAGATACCTGCCGAAAGGCCTCTTCTTTGTTGAAAAGCTTGGTGAGAAGAAAGCCTGTGCCACAAAGTCCCATTGTCCAGGATGTTGTGACAAACATTACAATAATTCTTGCATGTAAAGGCCAGATACCCACATATTGTCATAGTCTTGGTAAAGCCCCTGGAGTGGGCAACCACATGGGTTAGCATCCCAATAACAGAGTCTATTAGTTCAGGGGGCTGTACCCATTCGGACTTGGGCCATAAGTGCCCTTGATTGTGGGGTTCAGTCAAGTCACACCCTGGCCCCAAAAGTCAGTCATGACATTAACCATTTTAAGACTGTAAATATTTTGAATGTCTACAAACATGTGCCCTTTATCTTGTACATGTTTCTTTTAAGGATCATGCCGGACAACGCTGATCCTTTAATTAAGCACTCTGACCAAATTATTGTAGCTAATAAAGAATATCTATTGGCTGCTAACATTTAACCTCATGTTTGTCAGACAGGTGCTCTTCAGCCTACATATCATTGCTGTGGCTGATTTAATCTCAACTCCATAACATTAAATTGGCTGTTATATTGCATTGCCTTGTCTGTCTGTTTCTTTTACACTTATAATTTTGCTATCATTGCATTTACATAAAATGTTGGTATTTTATAAACAGAAGCAATACTTTTTCAGCCATATATATGGAGAGATGTATATAAATATACACAAAGATGTCTCTATCTATCTATCTATCTATCTTTCTATCTATCTATCTTTCTATCAGACGGTAGGTCAGTTGGCATATCTTTCTGTCTATCCATCTATCTAATTTGGAGCATGCACCACCCTGCTTACTTGCATGACATGACCCTATTTGACAGGTATAAATTAACAGAATCGCCTCACACTCTTGGCAAAGTAAACTGAAAATAATTTGCTGCAGTAAGATGAGGTCTGGCATGTGTGCAAGATGAAACCGCAGTTCCCTTTAATCAGACTTTCTCTCTCTTGCATACCTATATGAATAGCATATTTATCAAGTAAAAATTCTTGGCATGTATGTATGGAAAAGTAGAAATGAAAAAGAATATCTTGTCAGTGGAACAGAATTTACTATAACTTCACTATCTTTTTTTTTCTTCATGCATCTTAAGATTGATAAGTATTCTGCAAGTTAAACAGAATTCCAAGAATGTCTAGTTAGTGAGTATAGCTTTATGATGTTAAATCATATTGCTGAGAGAAAGAGAGCAGGAAGTTTTCTGCAAAATGGATAGAGAGACAGTTTTGAAGAATACATGTAAACTCATTATGTAGTGTTTGCTTAAGGAAATCTGACAGTAGAAAAATGCATATTTGTCCCAGTCAAAATTGGCAGATTTATGCTGCTTCTCTGCAGTGAAGCAGGACGACATTTGTCTA